>JAZHEH010002978.1:1222445-2444890 GCA_036589455.1 Ateles fusciceps | reverse complement strand
AGGTGAAGAGTATGAAATTATATGATCACATTTTCAATATCCAAATAACCTTTATTTTTTTCCATTTGTTCTTTTAATTCCTAGAGGCTTTGGTTAAAATTGTTCCTGTCATTGCTTGGGCTTCTTATTTCTTCCTCTAATTTTATATTATCACATATATTTTGATGCTATATCTATTTCACACACAAATTAAAAGCTTTTATTGCTATTGAAATGGGCTTGTTTATATCCAGTAATTATGTCTAACTTAACATTTGTTTTATGGTATTAAACATGTACTAGATTCCTGTTAGTTAAATTTTATACAGTTTTAGATGGGGCTTCAGATTACTTTCAAACATTCTGTGTCTTTTCTCTTTTTATGTGAATCAAGACATGCTTGTCTTGTCATCTACGTTTCAGATAGTCATGTGGTCACTCCAGCTTCCTTTTGATTAGCATTTTCAGAGCATAAATTCTTACATTCTATTACTTTTCACCTACCTGTGTTTCTCTATTTACAACAGGAATCTGTAAGACAGTGCATACCTGTGATATGATCTCTCTCATTGTCTGCCACTCATTAGTGTGTTTAGTCTATTTCCTTCCATAACTGTTTTTCTCAGCTTGTATAGAGGTATTAATAATAAATGGAACACTATATTTTAGTGTAAAACATATGACTTGATTAACGGATACATCTATAAAATGATTACCATGATCATTTAAATTAACAAATGCATCATCTCACATAGTTGTCTGTGGGGGTGGGGGATGTAGGAGCACTTAAGATGTCCCATGTCAGCAAATTTTAAATATACAGCACAGTATTATTAACTAAGGTGACCATATATTACCAAGATTTCCAGAACTAATTCATCTTATAACTGAAAATTTGTATGCTTTGATAACATATAACATTTCTGCCATACCTTAGCCCTGGGCAACACCTTTCTACTCTGTGCCTCTGAGGTAAACATTTCTAGATTCCACAAATAAGTGAGACCAGAGATTATTTCTGGTCTTTCTGTGTCTGACTTCTTTTACTTAATATAATGTAGATGACAGGGTGATAGATGCAGCAAAACCACCCCACAGAACGTGTATAACTAAGTAACAAACCTGCAAGTTCTGCACATACACCCCAGAACTAACAACCCCATTCAAAAGTGGGCAAAGGATAGGAAAAGACACTTTACAAAAGAAGACATATATGAGGCCAACAAACATACGAAAAAATGCTCATCATCACTGGTCATTAGAGAAATGCAAAGATACTATCTCACACCAGTTAGAATGGCGATCATTAAAAAATCTGGAGACAGGACTAGAGAGATGCAAGATGGCCGAGTAGCAGCAGCTCAGGATTGTAGCTCCCACTGAAAGCGCACAGAGTGAGTGGACACCCACATTTTCAGACAAATTTTTTATTGCCCAGGGACCAGGAGATTCCCAGCAGAGGAGCCCCACGGGTCACCAGTGCGAACTCTTTTGGCCTGGCGCGGCCGTTTTGCCGGCATCCCAGCGCGGCGGTTCTAGTCCGGAGTATGCGGGACTCCACTGCCCTTTTGGTTGGCGTTGGAGCTCCGGGAAGGCAGAGCTCTCCCATCAGCTCATTGAAAAGCGGACTAAAGTGGGGAATTTAGACCGGGAGATTCCCAGGCAAAAAGCGCCATGAATCTCAACGCTGCTGTTTCAGCCGGGTAGTGGGGTCGCCGCAGGGGGAAGGCTGGTCCCCCCAGACCAAAAAAAAAAAAAAAACCATCAATTGGAACTGCTGCGGATTGAAAGTTTCACAGCAAAACAAGCTGAAACACGGGAAGGTCCAGCTCTGTGGGGAAGGAGCATCCGCCGAAGGAAAACCAAGAAACAGAAAAAAACTGTATCACCAACAAGCTGGACGTCCACTCAGAGACCTAATCTGAAAGTCAGCAGTTACACAGACGATAGGTGGATAAATCCACCAAGATGGGAAGAAACCAGTGCAAAAAGGCTGAAAATCCTCCTCCTACAGAAGATTGCAGTTCCTCATTACCAAGGGAACAAGGCCTGATTGAGAATCAATGTGAGGAACTTACAGAATCAGGCTTCAGAGGTGGATAATAAGAAAACTTCTGTGAGCTAAAGAACATGTTCTAACTCAATGCAAAGAAACTAAGAACCTTGAAAAAAGGTTTGACAAATGCTAACGAGAATGGACAATTTAGAGAGGAATATAAGTGAATTAATGGAGCCTGAAAAACACAATCACGAGAACTTCATGAAGTATGCACAAGTTTTAACAGTCGAATTGATCAAGCAGAAGAAAGAATTTCAGAGGTCGAAGACCAACTTAACGAAATAAAACGAGAAGACAAGATTAGAGAAAAAATTGTAAAAAGGAATGAGCAAAGTCTCCAAGAAATATGGGACTATGTGAAAAGACCTAATCTACGTTTGATAGGTGTACCTGAATGTGACGAAGAGAATGAATCCAAGCTGGAAAATATTCTTCAGGATATCATCCAGGAAAACTTTTCCAACCTAGCAAGGCAGGACAATACTCAACTCTAGGTAACACAGAGAACACCACAAAGATATTCCTCAAAAAGAGCAACCCCAAGGCACATAATCATTAGATTCACCAGGGTTGAAATGAAGGAGAAAATACTAAGGGCAGCCAGACAGAAAGGTCAGGTTACCCACAAAGGGAAGCCTATCAGACTCACAGCAGATCCCTCAGCAGAAACCCTACAAGCCAGAAGAGAGTGGGGGCCAATATTCAACATTCTTAAAGAAAAGAACTTTCAACCCAGAATTTCATATCCAGCCAAACTTAGTTTCATAAGTGAAGGAAAAATAAAATTTTTTACGAACAAGCAAGTACTCAGAGATTTCATTACCACCAGGCCTGCTTTACAAGAGCTTCTGAAAGAAGCACTATATACAGAAAGGAACAACCAGTATCAGCCATTCCCAAAAAACCCATCGGTAAGCTGCATCCAGACCCATCCCACATGCAAGGCTATACAGAGACTCAAAACAAAGGGATGGAAGAAGATTTGCCAACTAAATGGAGAGAAAAAAAAAAAAAAAGCAGGAGTTGCAATTCTCATTTCTGATAAAATAGACTTTAAAGTAATAGAAACCAAAAGAGATAAGAAGGACATTGTATAATGGTAGAGGGATCAATGTAATGGGAAGAGCTTATGATCCTAAGTCTATGTGTACCCAATACAGGAGCACCCAGATACGTAGGGCAACTTCTTGGTGACTTACAAAGAGACTTGGACTCCCACACAATAATAGTGGGAGACTTTGACACTACATTGTCAATATTGGACAGATCAATGAGACAGAAGGTTAACAAGGATCCCCAGGACTCGAACTTAGACCTCGAACAAGTAAAGTTAATAGACATTCACAGAACTCTCTACTCCAAATCTACAAAACATAAATTTTCTTCAGTAACACATCACATCTATTCTAAAAGTGACCACATAATTGGAACTAAATCACACCCCAGCAATTGCATAGCATTTCATAGGTTTAAATGAAATATTGGTTGGCTATTTGTTTGCTATTTTCCTCCCTTATTCCTTCCTGTTTCCATTGTATAACACAATTATTAGTATAAAGAGGTTTTCAATACCCATTTTTAGACTGCATTCTAGCCTGGGCAATAGAGCAAGATTCCCGTTCTCTCTCCATCTTTTTCTTCTTCTTTCTCCCTTTCTTTCATTCTCTTTTTTCCTTCTTTCTCTCTTTCTCTCTTTCTTTTCTTTCTTTTCCTTTCTTAAAAAAAAATCTGCAGACAACAGATGCTGGAGAGGATGTGGAGAAATAGGAACACTCTTACACAGTTGATGGGAGTGTAAATTAGTTCAACCATTGTGGAAGACAGTGTGGCGATTTCTAAAGGATCTAGAAATAGAAATTCCATTTGACCCAGCAATCCCATTACTGGGTATATACCCAAAGAACTAAAAATCGTTCTATTATAAAGACACATGCACATGTATGTTCATTGCAGTCCTGTGTACAATAGCAAAGACCTGGAACCAACCCAAATGCCCATCAATGATAGACTGGACAAAGAAAAATGTGGTACATATACACCATGGAATACTATGCAGCCATAAAAAAGATGAGTTTGTGTCCTTTGTAGGGACCTGGATGAATCTGGAAATCATCATTCTCAGCAAACTGACACAAGAACAGAAAGCCAAACACCGCATGTTCTTACTCATAGGTGGGTGTTGAACAATGAGAACACGTGGACTCAGGGGAGAGGAGCATCACACACTGGGGGCAGTTGCGGGGGTAGGGACAGACAGTGGAGGGTGGGGAGGATGGGGAGGGATAACATGGGGAGAAATGCCAGATATAGTATGCACCTAAAGTAAAATAAAAGAAAAGAAAGAAAGGAAGCAAAGCAATAGTCAATTTCATCCCACAGTTATCATAAGCAACAGTGCCATCCTCAGCCTCCTCCTCTTTGCCTCTCTTTGAGTTAGTGGTTTAGGGTTGGAAGAAGTGACTTCTTTCTACTGGTGCCCAGAAAACGATAATCTGAATGGAAATGAAATGAAACCATGCCCTTGGGAAGTTTATTAATCCTAACAGCATGATTTCTTTTAGCAGAGAGCTTAACAAGAACCACAGTAAACTCTACTTCATCTGCAATACGGAGCTGGGTCCCATCTAGAATTTCACTGAAGTGGAAGAACATATGAACATCACGATCTACACGCTTGATGAAACCAAAACCATCTCACATGGCAGCATTCACACCCATTTCTCAGGCCTCATTAGTGAACTGAAATGGATTTGACAGAACTTCTATATTGGTTGCTCATTCTACTTTGTCAAGTCAGTCTGTTGAAATATTAAACCTAAAACGGTCACCTTCCAGCAGGGTCACCTTGGATTTTGTATCTTTGTCTCCAAGGGAAGACACACTTCTGTAACAGAGGAGTCTTCATAGTGACTTATATTAAGAAAAGAAATCCTGCAATTATTGGGCAATCGGAATGTGGCTACTGTGAACTGACAGGTTTCATAAATTTTTAAAAGAGATTATAAAGTCTTACTATGAATTATCACACACAAGTATCATATAAACAATTTTTACATTGATTATACGTTCAAGTGTTTATTTGGGGGTTAAATGAACATATCACATACAATTAAAAGTAGTTTTTCTACTTGGTTTTGCTCCTTTTTAATGCAGCTATTGGAATACCTAAAATTACATCTAGACTTTCCATTATATTTCTGTTAAACTGCACTGTTCTAAGCAACTTTTTAAATTCATTCAACAAATATATTTGTCCACCTCACATATTCCAGGCAGTATTTTAGGGGTTGGATGTATATCAGTGACCTAAATATACAGAACACGATAACTAGAGACAGTATATAGAATGTTCATGGTATAGAAAAAAATTATGTACAGATGATAAGAGCTAGAAAGAATAGTGCAGACGGAGAGTTTCAAAGTACTTGGAGATTCACACTTTTACATAGAATAGAATTCACTGGTATGTGTCTCATGTCTGCAAAAACTCACCCATAGTGACACCCATATCTTATCAGGGTTATGCTGACATATATATGGTCAATGTGTGTCCTTCTATCAAATGGAGCTTCATCTGTTTGACCAACACAACTGGAAATTTTTCTTTTCAAAATGTTTCAGAGCCCATTTAGGCTTCATCATTAAGCATGCTCTCCTTCAAAAGTCTTTGGTAATTTTTTGGCCCCTTTAATTTTTCATTTACCAGTTTTGAAATACAACAAAGATAGTAAAGATACATAATACAAACAACTCCTGAATTTTAGAGGGGGACACCACCATGTAAACCTGCACCCCAGATCAAGAAACAGAGCATCAACAGCTTCTAGAATTCCCTGGAACCCCTCTCAGTCACTCCATTCTGATAGTGTCCGCTAACTGTAAGAAAAACACCACCAACTGCAATCATTTTCAGCATGAGTTCTTCTCAATAATTTTACAAAATCTAGGTTGAGCTCTATCTGAGACATCGCAAGTATGATCACCTCATGATTCATGTCCCATTCTGTGTCTATGGGGCGCATCTGCAGACCTCCCCCCACCACAGTTCCCCTTGCTTCCCTTTACACTGCATCTGGTCTGCTCATGAGATATAAGACCCAAAGTCAGTAAAATCTGAATTTAAAACAGCCATCTTTAAAATGCATTGTGATAGGAACAATCCCATCAAAAAGTGAGCTAAGGAGATGAATAGACAATTCTCAAAAGAAGATATAAGAATGGCCAACAAACATATGAAAAAATGCTCAAAATCACTCATCACGGATATGCAAATCAAAACCACAATGCGATCCCACCTCACTCCTGTAAGGATGGCCGTAATCAAGAAATCAAAAAATAATGAATCTGCATATGGTGAAAAGGGAACACTTTGTGAGTTGGTGGGAATGTAAACTAGTACAACTACTAAGGAAAACAGTGTGAAGAGTCCTAAAACAACTAACAGGTCGCGGGGCGCTGGGACGGGGCGTGTGGAGCGGGCTGGCGGGGGCAGGCCCCAGGGCGCGGCGACGGGACAGCACCTACCTTCCTGGCTTAGGTCCGGGCGCGGAGCGGGCGAAGCGCTGCCTCCCTCCTTCCTCCTCCCTCCTCCCCTCGCCCCGCCCCGCCTCGCCCCGCCCCGCCCCGCGGCGCTGCGCGACACGCAGTACTCGCCGGAAGCGGAAGCCACACCAAGGCCTGTGTCTGTGGAACCCGGGGTGTTGGCAGGCGGCCACGGCCAGGTCTAGCGGTGCCGGCAGAAGAAGGAAAAAGAGGGCTGGCCATGACAACCATCAGGAGGAATCAAGGGCGAGAAGGGACCCGGAGGGGCAGGTGGCTGAGATAGGGGCGTCTAGGTGACCAGAGGAATCCTCTGGAGAAAGAGACCCGCGCATGCGTGTGCTAGAGCGCTTCAGCCCCGGATCCGGCGAGGCACTGCGGCTCCTCGGTGCAGCCGGGAGTCGCCGAGGAGGGCAGGGTGAGGGCGGCTTGTGGACTTGCACACTTTTCCTATCTTCCGGCCAGTCCGGTGAGAGGGCGGCTTGCTGTGGCGGCGGCCAATTACCGCGGACCTGCGGGGCTCAGCTGGCACGTTAGTTCCGACTAGTGGGGTTTTAGCCTTTTAACATTCAAGGATTAGAGCGCCCTCTTTGCCCACTAGCAGGGCAATAGCTGGTGCTGAAGACAGTGGCTGTTTGGCAAGCCTGGATCTCCAAATGACCCCCTCAGCAACTCCTGATGATCAGAACTGAAGCCAGTATTAAAGCAAGTCAACCAAAGGTTCTTCTCTGATTTAAACAAGACAGCAAAAGGACAGACTACCTTGTGGAACGTAGCATCCTTCTCCTGCAGCTCTAATACTTGTGCTTTCTAAGATCTTGCAAACCACACACAAGAATTGCTCGTTATCCTGCCAATAGAAGATGCTGCTCACAAAACCAAATTTCCTGTGCTGGATTGTCACTCATGGGCTTCAAAGTAGGAGACTGGAGACCAAGGTGGCCAGAATCCAGTTGGGCCTGACGTCTCCCTGTTGAAAGGGCTCCTTGTGGAATGGACAGCACATGGCTCCTGTGGTGGATCTGAGAGTGGTACAGCAAGTGATGCAGGCCTGCCAGGGACCATGGCCACAGAAGATGCTCCCATGGTCCCCCTGTGTACCCCAGACAAACACTGCAGGCCACCTCTCCCAGCAAGTTCCCAGTCATGGACCCCATTGTCATGACTTCTGTCCAAGGTGTGCTGAGAAATCTCTTCGTAAACACCTGTGACTTTTTAACAGGTGGAATATGTGGTCAGGAATGGGAAAAGGATTCAAGATGTGAAGAGGGAGGGATTCAGAATGAAGAGGGAACATCTGTGCCACAGATGCTGGCCCTGTGTCTTACTTGGGATCTCTGTCTCCTGCAACATAAAGGGTTTAGCCTGGGAGGAGGTGGTGAGAACTCTAGGAGAGAAAAAAGAAGGAAAGAATAGTTTTACCCATGCTGAAGTTAAACCTTCACCTAGATAGGCAAAAAAACACACTGCTATTTTGTGCCTCCCTTCCTAGAGTTTTAGACAAAGGTTTGGCTAAGTAATTGGTGTTGACCCCATGTTAAGTCTGTACTTGGGGAGAGTTTTACCAGGGCACACACTCCTATCTGGAGTCTATGTGACTCCCTCCCCATCATCCTCCTCACCTCTTTCAGGCAGGGTGGGGCTAGCAGCAGGAGAAGACTCTGAGAGCCTGGCAACTCCTGCAGGGACCACAGGTCAGCCCCTCTCTGGGAATGTGTGGTGCCCCATCTGCTGTCCTTTTGAAGAATGCACTGCCTTCACGTTCCTTTACTGTGTTAGAGTCCATCCAGACTGTTCTGTTCATAAATAGTTTCCACAGGCAATCAGGAAATGATTCCTTTCCTGACTAGTTCTGTCTAGTGCCTGGGAATCTTGAGTCTGTCTCAGTAAGTCAGTGACTAAGAAAATCTCCCCCACTCTGAGCCTCCCAGTTCATGTTGCTTAGGGAACCTGATATTTTCATGAAATCTGCTTACATATGAGCAGCACAACAGCAGAGCTAATGGTGGTAACCAAAGTGAACAAAGAAGTGTAGTTGTGCCAGCTTCCTAGTTGACCATGCGGACAAGTCAGCAGGATCAGGACATGAGGGAGAGTAAATGTGACAGTCATGTGACTTCTGCAATGATATTCCAGATTTTTAAACCCAGAAATTTTGCTAAAGTTTTGGTGAAACCCTAAACTTTTTCGTGGCATACACTGGCACTATCTGTACCATCATACAACTATCTCACATTAAAGCTATTTTTCTTGAAAAAAAAAAAAAGAACAGTAGATCTACCATTTTATCCAGCAGACCCAATCCTGAGTATTTACCCAGAGGAAACAAAGTCATTATAAGAACAAGATACCTGAACACACATGTTTATGGCAGCACAATTTACAATTTCAAAAATATGAAACCAGCTCAAATTCCCATCAATCAACAAGTGGGAAAAAAAAAATGTGGCATATGTAAATACCATGGAATTCTACTCAGCCATAAAAAGGACCGAAAATAATGGCATTCACAGCAACCTGGACAGAATTGGAGACCATTTTTCCAACTGAAATAATTCAGGAAAGGAAAAGCAAACATGTTGTATTCCCAGTCATAACTGGGGAGCTAAGCTTTGAGGACACAAATACATAAAAATGATACAAGGGACTTTGGGGACCCAGGAGAACGGATGGGAAGAGAAGTCGTATTAAAGACTACACGTTGGGTACAGTATACACTGCTCCAGTGATGGGTGCATCAGAATGTAAGAAATCACGACTAAAGAACATATACATATATCCAAACACCACCTGTTCCCCCGAAAACTAATTGAACTAAAAAAAAAAAAAGACACCTACATATTACACTGCCTGGGTAGAAATAAAAAAATAACACATTCTGATTGTAGAAAAAAAAAATGAAAACATTTAAGCTACATATTACACTGTCTGGGTAGAAATACAAAAAAAAAAATACATTCTGATTGTAAAAAAAAAAATTTACCGACTGAAATATGTAAATATTAATGAAGAAATTGAACATCTTAAAAGTTGAAAATATAGAAAAGTGGTTCTCATCATAATACATATTTTTGACTAACATCGTGTCTTTATAAGGCAACATAAAAGCAGCTGGTGGCCACTACCCTCTGTGAATTAATGCAGGAACAGAACACAAAATACACGACTTCTCATTTATAAGTGGGAATTGAACATTTTTTACTCATGGACTTAAAGACAGCAGTAATACACACTATCGATGGAATAGGGAGGGAGGGGGGGGGAGAAAAGGTTCAAAAAGTCACTGTTGAATACTATGCTCACTCTTCGGTGATGGTATTTATTTGCATGCCAAACCTTAGCATGACACTAGCATGCCCATGTAACCAAACTGCACATGTTACAGTTGAAATTATAAAAGTAAAACATTATAAAACTTGTAAAAGTTGAAATTATAAAACTAAACATTCATGAATATTTAACCCCAAACAAAGGGACAGAATATATTAATTTTAGATGTACCGATAATGCCACATGTGTTATAATATCCTGATTGGCCTTGTGAAAGTTCAAATACAATAAAACTCAATGCTCTACATGATGCTTGTGCCTTCTGCAACAGAAAGGAAGGTAAACCATGTCATAAAGCAGGAGGCACTATACAACTCCAATGAAAAGAAAATGTGTTCTCTCGGGTCCTGCTCCGGAGTCACATTATATCAAGGGCTGTGGGGGTCTCCCACCAACGGAAGGAGCCTAACTCTTAATGACTGCCAAGATTTGACGTTTACTTTCTGATGAAGTTCACTTGGGAAAACATATATCCTCAAAAGCTCATTTTGCACTCCTCATTAATAAACATAATAATTTATCAGGAATCCCATTTTGCCTTTGGGAGAGTGATTTGTTGTGCTCTGGGTGCATCAAAATGATGGACAGTAAACAAGGTCTTTGAAGCTGGTGACACAGTGATGCATGTCCACTGGGAGGAGAACTCCTACCCTCTGTCCCTGATATACACTCAGCCGTGTGTCAAGCTCCAGCCTTTCCAAGATGCTCTCACTGTCGGTGGGCAAGCCAGCTGCCTTTAGTTAGGATTCTGCAACCCCTCAGCCTCGGCAAGGAGAGGAAGGTATGAAGACCCTTTCAACACTCTCATTCCTCATTCTGTACTTTCTTACACAGACTTCAGCTTTTTCTTTCAGAGGGCAGTGTTTCTAACTTCATTTCTGTTATAATATGCCTCTTATTTTTTCATTCCTCTTTGTATTGACATGTATCCTCTTTTCTTCCATCTGTTTTCACTTTCTTCAGTCTTCCATTTATATCTTATTCCTCCTTTATATCTCTTATGGATCTTATTGATGGATGAAATGTTTTCATTGAAGTGCTTGCATATTCTTCTCTTTAATCTACTATTTGATTAATAATACATTATGAAGTTTATAATGCTGAAATTACATTTTTGAATAATTCTTTAGTCGCCATGTGAATATTTTTACATAGCCTAAAATTCACTTTCTCCCTAATTTTCTCTGGATTGTTTTACACTGGATTAGTGAAATAGTCTTGACAACTTACTTTTCATGCAATGTTTATTACATTTTGCTATGAAGTTATGTGCTATCCTTGCAGTGTGACTAACAGAACGTTTCTTCTCTATCCATAGAAATAATTTACACATATATTTTCTATCAGGGGGTATTTGGCATACTTCACCCCTTTTAGCATTCTCTGGGATACCTTATTGGTACAGACTTTTACCACTATTCAGCTTCACTTGGGGGAAGCTTACACATTTATGACTCTCTCCAGCTGTAGTATTATTTATGGTAAGTTAACTCTTCTAGGAATTGCCAATATCTTCTAAATTTCCAAATTTATGAGCACAGTTTATCTTTGTAAAAATATTCATAAATTTTGTAGAGGTTTTTTAATTTTTATACTTCTTAGCAAGAAGCTGAATTTTGACATTTTTCCCCCTTTGGGTAGTTTGATGTTATTCTGCCTTTATTTCCATGAATCCCCTGTCTTATTTTAGGATTCCCTTTAGTATCCCTTTCCAAATGTCATTGTTTTCTTCAAAGGTTCTTATCTAGTCTCCACATTTATTTCCATAATGGACATTCCATACTGCATTTCCTTACAAAGCTTTTATTTTCACTTTGTGGTTACTAAGAATTGCTTTAGTGTTAAAAATATTAGAGAAATTGGGCCTTTATTTATTTATTAATTCATTCATTTATATTTTGCTATAATTTGTCTTTAGATAATTTTTCTGTTACATTAAACTTTTGAAATTTTTGACACTGGCTTTAATGTTTGTTGTTTACACCTACATTTGGTCCATATGTGCCTGAAAAGGGAGGGTGGCTATTTCCACAGTCCCTGAGTGTGTTGATTTTATAGCAGTAGATGAAGAGTATTAAATGATGTGATCAGATTTTAATATCACAACTCACATTTCTTTTTTCCATTGGTTCTGTTAATTTCTAAGAGACTTTGGTTAAAACCTGCCCCGTCAGTGGCTGATTTTCTTATTTCTTCTTCTAACTTTCTGTTCTCATATATTTTGATGCAATGTGTATTTATATACACAAATTAAAAGCTTTCATTGCTATTGAAATGGGCTTGTTCATATCCAGTAATTCTGTTGCCGTAACATTTGTCTTATTGTGCACTAGATTTTGTCAGTCAGTTAGCTTGTTAGTTAGACTTCAGAGAGTTGCACCTTCTTTAGATTATTTTGAACCATTCTGTGTCTTTTTTAAAATGTGAATCAAGACACGTTTGTCTTAATGTCTACTTTTTTGGATAGTCATGTGGTCACTCCAGCTTCCTTTTGAGCAACATTTTCAGGGTATATCTTCTTACATCCTTTCACTTTTGACCTACCTGTGTTTCTCTATTTTACAATAGGAATCTGTAAGACAGTGCATACCTGTGATATAATCTCTTTCAGTCTTTCATTCTCTGCCATTGCTTAGTGTGTTTAGACTATTTTCTGTCACGAATGTTTTTCTCGCCTTTATTGACATGTTACTGATAAATGGAACACTATATTTTAAGTATAAAATACATGACTTGATAAACTGATATATCATAAAATGATTACCACAATCATTCTAATTAACAAATGCATCATCTCACATAGTTGCCTGTGTGGTGTGGGGGAGATGCAAGAGCCCTTAAGACCTCCTTTGTTAGCAAATTTTAGATATACAGCACAGTATTATTAACTGAGCTGACTATAAATTACTGAGCTTTCAAGAACTAATTCATCTTACAACTGAAAATTTGTATGCTTTGATAACATCTCATTTTTCCCCGTACCTCAGCCCTGGGCAACCACCTTTCTACTCTGTTGCTCTGAGGTAGACATTTCTAGATTCCACAAATAAGTGAGACCAGAGATTTTTGCTTTTCCTTGCCTGGCTTCTTTTACTTAGTATCATGTGCTCCAGCTTCATCTGTGTTGTCACAAATTGCAGAGTTTCTTTTTGTGGCCTGAGAATATGTAATAACATATATATGTATGTGTGTATGTGAAATATTTGGATGTGTTTAATATGTATATATTATATTGTGTTCATATTATATGGTGTGTGTAATACCCTATACACATCAAATGTAAAACATATATATGTATGTTATAGATGTATATAATTATATATTACATAATTATATATATTACACACATATATGACATTATATATTCTTAGTGTGTGCATAATATATATACTGAATGAACACATACATAGTTCTTACTGGAGTGGACAAAAAATGAATGGCCAAACAGCTTCTAGGTGAACTGTCACACCACCTATTAAACATAAATTACATTTCAAAAACAAGTGTGTAGTCAACAATTGTCAGTTATATTAAGCATCAAAATTGCAAACAATTCAAATTAATAAAACCTAATTACTAACTTGCTAAAATGCACAACATGGATAGAAGAATAAAGGTCTCACATTTTAAGTGTTCAATAACTGCTTTGAATTTTTCTTCCTCTCAGTAGATGATAAGAATATCATTGCTGTGGTAGAGTTGGACGGCAGAGTAGAAAATTGTATTCAACGGAAAAAAAGATAACTACGGAGAGAAATAACTTGGTAAATTTGGGATGCTCTTATGGACTTTGTCAGAATAAAGAAAGGAATGTGCAGATTTCACTAGATGTCTATTTAGAAAAGAAGAATGGTTTGAGATGATGGAAACATCTCGATAGTGGAAGAATGAGTCACTGAGAGAATGATACAGTATAGAACTCTACTTTCCAATAAACATAACTTTATAAATTAAAAAGTCAACTTTAATGAATCTCATGTCATTTCCATTCTAACTGTATATTTTGAACCTACTGATTCTGTCTCTACAACAAGTATCCAAAAACGTTAGACCAAAATGTGGATTTTAAACATTGTATTTAGTAAGATACATATAATATTTATCAGATTGGATTTATCAACCATGGAATGAGTGCCCCTGAGTCCACATATTTTATGTTGTGTGATTGTCATGTGCTTGTGGGATACTTGGCAGCATCCCCGGCCTCTACCCACTGCATATGTGTTTAAAATGATCCTTGTCTTGGAAGGGCTGTGTATCACGCCAAAACTATTAAAAAAAAGTTAGAGGCATAATGTTCTTTAAAAAGGTTAGAATATTCAAAACTGTTTTTGATATAAAATGCAGTCTGATACTCTGAAGAAAAAATGCCATAAATTCTAATTTATCTTGGATATATGCCAGCACGTCCTCTTGGGTAATAAATTTAGTGCTGGGCATTAGCCTTTCAGTTCCACCTTCCTCATAAGATTTACTTCTGTATTCCCAAGGTTCTCAAGAATCTCCAGAGAGTCAGTGTCTCGATGTGCCTTTCTGGGACTGAAATACAGAGGAGTTGGACATTTTCACATCCTCTCTTCATACTGATCTGTTCATGATTACATCCTTCCACAGATTGCATTATTTATTATATTAAAATACATTCTCTTTAGTCTTCAGTGAGCAGTAGCTTACCTAAATAGAACATCTAAACTTCATGAAAATACTATTTCTACCTGACAAAATTTTGGCATTTTTCCTCATAGCTCAGATTGGTGTTGGTGTTGTGGGGAACTCACTGCCCTTTGTGTTTTATATGTACATATTTTTCATTCACTCTCACTTGAGGAAGCCCATCCATTTGATTTTTATGCACCTCGCATTGGTTAATGTTTTCAACATCATGTTCACGTTGGTCCCAGACGTCACGACATCCTTTGGAGTGAGACATTTTTTGGACGATGCTGGCTGCAAAGCAGTTTTGTATATATGCAGAGTTTCCCGGGTCTTTCCATCTGCACCACCGCTCTCCTGAGTACATTTCAAGCCATCACCATCAGCCCCAGTCATTCTAAATGGGCCTGGCTTAAACCTAAACTCTCTACCTGCATTTTCCCCTCTTTCCTTTCTTCTGGGTCATCAACATGCTGATCTACATCAAAATTATTGAAAGTGTAGAAGCCAGAACCAATTTCTCTCATGTTGGTTTTGGGTATTCTCAAGTCTACTGTCACACTGGGCATGTTGCACTCCACACTTCAGCATTATCTACAACTGTTATACTGACTCGAGATCTCCTTTTTGTGTTCCTCATGGTCGGGACCAGCATCTACATCGTGAGCCTCCTCCACAGACACCACAGGAGAGCCCAGCATCTGCACAGCCCCCAGCTTCTCTTCCCAGCCATCTCCTGAACACAGAGCCACCCACACTGTCCTTCTGCTGGTCACTTGCTTTGCGTTCTTTATTGCTTAAATGCCTTCATGACCTTCTATTCATATTATATGACTGAGAAAAACCTGAGACTGCAGATGATTACTGAAATTATTTCCTCATGCTACCCAAGTATCTGCCCTTTTATGCTGGTGAAAAATAATAAAATAATTTCTCAATATATTTCACTTCTAAGATGGAAATTATCATTTCTCAAAGAGCATTCAATCACGATTTGATGCCTAACACTTCTGCAGTGGAAGAGTCTCAATAATAATGTATACGAAGAAGAAAAATCCATCAGTTATTGGGCAATTGGAATGTGACTACCTTTAATTCACACACTTCATACATTTTTAAAAGAGATTATAAACTCTTACTATGAATAATCATACGTAAGTATCGTATAAACAATTTTCACACTGATTATATGTTCAAGTTATTATTTGGGTTTTCTTTTTAGGGACAACTCTTTATTTTTTTATTTCTGTTTTGTTTTTAAATCAGTAAACAAACTGGGAAAGCAGCAGCAAATTTGTGCATTCCTTTTTTGTATTTGTGTAAATATGTTTAAGTTATCACACTGCTAGCTCTACTCATTTGCATGAAATTCTGCAGCATACTTACTAACTGTAGTAAAGTTTCCTCCATCCCAGGAAAAAAAAAACTACTTTGGAAGGTAATTTTCACTGAAATATAACCAAACTTCTTTAAGTGGATTGTGACATGATTGTAAATGATATGAAAAAGAATGTTTTAAAATGTGGCCCTCAACTTTAAGAAATGGTTTGCCTACACAATTTTGGTAACTTTTTAAAGATAATATATTCTGCCCTCATATGGTCCTCAGAATTAAAGCGTAATGAACAGGAAGAAAAAAGGAAAACAATGCAACTGAGTACTAAGGCAGAACGTCTTGCCAGAAGTAATTAATGAAGGAAGAGTACATAATGAATATCAAGTGCAGAATTTCAGAGGGCTAACAAGATAACAGTCTACATTTTTCACTGTCACAGGCGAAGTAGACTTTGCAATTACCATTGCGTTAAATGCACCAAATAAATCTCCGAAAATTGGTACCATAGGGCACCATCTTAAGGTTTCCAGGCTGCAACTGTTCATTATTTTTAAATAGTTTTCTTAAAATGTGGCACATATGCACCATGGAATACTGTGCAGCCATTAAAAAGGGATAAGTTCATTTCTTTTGCAGGGACATAGATGAAGCTGGAAACCGTCATTCTCAGCAAAATAACACAACAGAAAACCAAACACTGCATAGTGTCACTCATAACCAGAAGTTGAACAATGAAAACATGAAAACACATGGACGCAGAGAGGGGAACATCAAACACTGTGGCCTGTTGGGGGCTGGGGGGACTAGGGGAGGGATAGCATTAAAAGAAATACCTAATGTAGATGACGGGGTGATGGATGCAGCAAACCACCATGGCCCATGTAACAAACTTGCAAGTTCTGTACATGTACCCATAACTAAAAATATAATAGTAAAATTTTAAAAATAAATAGAAGAAAACTTGATACCAAAAAATTAAACATAAATAAATAAAATGGTTTTCTTAAATTTATTTATTTTTTAAAAATATAACACAAGGGAGGTGTTAAAACTGGTGTAATAGCTCAAAAGAATAAGTATTCCAGATTTTGGGAGGGATGAGGAGGGAGATAGTCAGAACCCTTCACCAGACTCCCCCAAACTTGATCACAGTAGATTCACTATGTGCTTTGCGGATGTGGGTAGTGAATGACACCAGCTTGATGGATCTTTCTTTATGCACCAAACACCACTGAGTTACCTGGTGCCTTTGGCTGATGCAGAACCATTAGGTGAGGAACACTGGCATCATCCAGGGTAATATTCTTCAAGACATTGACCAACCGATCAGGTCGAGGAGCTGACACAGCCTTGGGGCCCTCACAGACTCGCCAAACATTACAGGCGCTGCACTTGCCAGTACACTGAGTAAGAATCACTGAGAACTCCACCTCATCTCCTGCCTGTAGCCCAATGTCATTCTGAACTTCCTTCACATGGAAAAGAGCTTCTTGCTATCTCCTACTTCGTAGTGAATGAAGCTAAATTGATCTTTCACACATTCCACTATGGCCCTACCCAGGGGTGTGATGTTGGAAGACATAGTTTGTGCATTTTGGCCCAGAACACACAACTGGAACTTGATGCTGTCCCCTTTCTGCATGCCATCCCCTTTGTGGGCCATCCCAGTGAAGCCAAATGGATAGACTTCACCTTCCCATATCCCCCTCCTCCACAATCTCAATCATTCCTTGTACTCAGTCTGTCTTGCATTAACACTCCTCAGCAGGCAAATGACTTCGCCACAGTAAATGGTGAGATCAACTTCCTCAAGAAGGCCATTCATTGAGTGTGTTTTGTTTACTTTTTCTGCACTGACTTTGTTGCCTTTGCCTTTGGACAAGCTATACTCAACCATGTCCCCAGTCTCAGGCTATCAACATCACCAGAGAACTCATTGGAATGGAAAAAGACTTCCTTATCATGATTGGCGGTTTCAATAAATCCAAAATTATCCTTCAGAGTTGCTACATAACCCAGGAGCCTCTTCGAGTTAGAATTATGACCTACAAGTCACACACAGGTTGCAACCTACTGTCCACGCCTCTGTTTGTCACTAATACTAAATTCAAGCTTATCTCCCATTTGAGGAGAAGCAGATCCTTCCACATCCTTGGCTTGAAAAGCAATAGTCAGTTTCATCCCAGAGTCATCATAAGCAATAATGCCATCCTCAGCCTCCTTCTCTTTGCCTTCCTTTAGGCTCGTGGTAGTAGGGTTGGAAAAAGTGGCTTCTTGTTCTACCTGCCCAGAAAATGGCAATCTGAATGGGAATGAAATGAAACCATGCCCTTGGGAAGTTTTAAAATCATAATCGCATGATTGGTTAGAGCAGAGAGCTTAACAGGAACCACAGTAAACTCTACTTCATCTGCAACATGGAGCTGGTTGCCATCCAGAATTTCACTTAAGTGGAAGAACATACGAAATGATCCACACACTTGATGAAACCAAAGCCATCCCTCATGGCAGCAGTCACACCCATTTCTTGGGCTTCACTAGTGAACTGAAATGGATTTGACAGAACTTCTATATGGCTTGCTTATTCTAATTTGTCACGTCAGTCTGTCGAAATATTAAACCTAACATGGTCACCTTCCAGCAGGGTCACCTTGGATTATGTATCTTTGTCTTCAAAGGGAAACACACTTCTGCAACAGAGGAGTCTCAATAATGATTTATATTAAGAAAAATCCTGCAGTTATTGGGCAATCGGAATGTGATATGTTTGAATTGACGTTTCATTAATTTTTAAAGAGATTATAAAGTCTTTGATCGACGTTTCATTAATTTTTAAAAGAGATTATAAAGTCTTACTATAAATAATCATACATAAGTATCATACAAATAATTTTTACATTGATTATATGTTCAAGTGTTAATTTGGGGATTAAATGAACATATTACATATAATTTAGTTTTTCTGCTTGTTTTTTGTTCCTTTTAATACAGCTATTGAAATATGTAAAATTACATCTAGACTTTGCATTATATTTCTGTTAAACTGCACTGCTCTAAGCAACTTTTTAAATTCATTCAACAAATATATTTGTCCACCTCACATATTCCAGGCAGTATTTGAGGGGTTGGATGTATATCAGTGACCTAAACATACAGAACACAATAACTAGAGAGAGTTATAGAATGTTCATGCTATAGAAAAAATATATGTACGGATAATAGCTATAAAGAGTAGTGCAGATTGAGAGTTTCAAATTACTTGGAGATTCACACCTTTACATATAATAGACTTCTTTGGTATGTGTCTCGTGTTTGCATAAATCCACTCATAATGACACCCATACCTTATCAGGGTTATGCTGACAAATTTGTGGTCAATTTATGTCCTCTTGTTCAATGGAGCTTCATCTCTTTGACCAATACAATTGGAAATTTTTCTTTTGAAAATATTCAGATCCGGCCGGGCGTGGTGGCTCACGCCTGTAATCCTAGCACTTTGGGAGGCTGAGGCGGGCGGATCACCTGAGGTCACAAGTTCAAGACCAGCCTGACCAATACGGTGAAACCCCGTCTTTAAAAATAAAAAAATTAAAAAAAAAAAAGAAAATATTTCAGATCCAACTGAAGCTTCATCGTTAAGCATGCCCTTCTTCAAAAGTCTTTGGTAATATTTTGCCCTTTCGTTTTTTTCTTTGCCAGTTTTGAAGTACAACGAAAATTGTAAACATACAGAATTAAAACAACTCCTGAATCTTTACAGTGTACACTACCATGTAAACCCACACCCAGATCAAGAAACAGAACATCAACAGCTTCTAGAAGTCCCTGGGACCCCTCTCAGTATCTCCACCCTAAGGGTGTCTCCTAACATTAAGAAAAACACCATCTACTGCAATCATTTTCAGCATGAATTCTTCTCAATAATTTTACAAAATCTAGGTTGAGCTCTATCTGAGACATCGCAAGTATGATCTACTCATGATTCATGTCGTATTCTGTGTCCATGGGGCGCATCTGCAGACCTCCCATGCCAGGGCTCCCCTTGCTTCCCTTTACATTGCATCTGATCTACTCATGAGATATAAGACCCAAAGTCAGTAGAATATGAATTTAAAACAGCCGTCTTCAAAATGCATTGTGATAGGAACAATCCCATCCTAATCTGAGCTAAAAACATGAATAGACAATTCTCAAAAGAAGATCTAAAAATGGCCAGCAAACATGTGAAAAAAAGTGCTCAAAATCACTCATCAGGGAAATGTAAATCAAAACCACAATGCAATCCCACCTCACTCTTGAAAGGATGGCCATAATCAAGGAATTAAAAAATAAGGGATCTGGATGTAGTGAAAAGGGAACACTTTTACAAAGTTGGTGGGAACGTAAACTACTAAAACCACTATGGAAAACTATGTGAAGAGTCCTTAAAGAACTAACAGTAGATCTACCATTTTATCCAGGGGTCCCACCTCTGAGTATCTACCCAGAGGAAACAAAGTCATTCTACGAACAAGATACCTGTACACACATGTATATGGCAGCACAATCCATAATTTCAAAAATATGAAACCAGCTCAAATTTCCATCAGACAATAAGTTGATAAAGAAAATGTGGTATATATAAATATCACAAAATTGTACTTGGCCATGAAAAGGACCAAAATAATAGCATTCACAGCAACCTGGATGGATTAAATTGGAGATCATTATTCTTTTTTTTTTTTGAGATGATTCTCGCTCTGTCACCCAGGCTGGAGTACAGTGATGCAATCTCAGCTCACTGTAACCTCTGCCTCCCGGGTTCAAGTAATTCTCCACCTCAGCCTTCCGAGTAGCTGGGATTACAAGCATGCACCACCAAGCCTGGCTAATTTTTGTATTTTTAGTAGAGACAGGGTTTCACAATCTTGGACAGGCTGGTCTTTAACTCCTTACCTCATGATCCAACCACCTCAGCCTCCCTAAGTCCTGGGATTACAGGTATGAGCCACTGCGCCTGGCCTCGAGGCCATTATTCTAAGTGAAATAACTCAGGAATGGAAAGCCAAACTTAGTGTGTTCTCACTCACAAGTGGGAGCTAAACTCTGAGGATGCAAATGCATAAAAATGATACAAGGGACTTTGGGACTTGGGGGAAAGGGTGGGAGAGGGAGTGGAATAAAAGACTACACATTGGCTACAGTGTAGGCTGCTCAAGTGATGGGTGCAAGAGAATCTCAGAAATCACCACTAAAAAATGTGTACATGTAACCAAATACCACCTGTTCCCCAAAAACTCACTAAACTAAAAACAAAAGAAAGAAAGAAAGCTACATATTACATTGTCTGGGTGGAAATACAAAAAAAAATTACATTCTGATTGTAAAATAAAATGGAAACATTTTACTGAATAAACTATATTAATATTTATTTATTTAAGAACGTGAACATCTTAAAAATTGAAAATACAGAAAAAGTGGTTCTCATCATAATACATATTTCTGGACTGGCATCTTGTCTTTTGAGGCAACATGGATGCAGCTCATGGCCATTATCCTCAGTGAAATAATGCAGGAACAGAACACTGAATACACAAGTTCTCATTTATAAATGGAAATTGAACATTGCTTACTCATGGACATAAAGATGGAAATAACAGACACTAGCTATGGGATGAGGGGGAGAAATGGTTGAAAAACTCACTCTTGGATACTAGGCTTACTATCTGAGTGACGTATCATTTGCATCTCAAATCTCAGCATCACATAATATGACCATGTAACCAAACTACACATATACCTATTGAATCTAAAAGTTGAAATTATAAAAATAAACACTCATGAATGTTTAACCCCAAGCAAAAGGGAGAAATATATTAATTTTAGAAGTACCAATATCCTCATTGATCTCATGATGGTTCAGATACAATAAACTCAATGCCCTGCATGATGCGTGTGCCTTCTGCAACAGGAAGGAAGTTAAACCATGTCATAAAAGCAGAAGACACTACAGAGTCCAATCAAAGAAAATCTCTTCTCTCGGGTCCTGCTTGGGAGCCACATTATATTAAGGACTGTGGTAATTTCCACCAACTGAGTGAACAGTAACTTTTAATGACTTCCAAGATCCTGAAGTTTACTTTCTGATGAAGTTCAACTTGGGAAAACATACATCCTCAAAAGCTGACTTTGCTTTCCTGGTTAATAAACATAATAATTTATCAGGAATCCCATTTGCTTCTGGGAGAGTGATTTGTTGCTGCTCTGGGTGCATCAAAATGATGGACAGTAAACAAGCTCACTGAGAAAGCAGGTGACACAGTGATGCATGTCCACTGGGAGGAGAACTCCTGCCATCTGTCCCTGATATACACTCACTGTGCGTCAGACCCAGCCTTTCCAAGATGCCTCACTGTCATGAAAAAGCCTCCTGCCTTTAGTTAGGATTCTGCAACCCTTCAGCCTTGGCAAGAAGAGGGAGGTATGAAGACCTTTTCCATATTCTCATTCCCCATTCTGTGCTTTCTTTCATAGACTTCAGTTATTTCTTTCAGATGCATGTTTCTAACTTCGTTTCTGTTATAATATGCCTCTATTTTTCATTCCTCTTTTTATTGACATGTATTCTTTTATGTTCCATCTGTTTTCACTTTCTTCAGTCTTCCATTACTATCATTATTTAGTATCTCTTATGGATCTATTGGTGGATGAAGTGTATTCACTGAAGTGCTTGCATATCTTCTCCTTTAATCTACTATTCTGGCTAATCATACAGAGGTTTATAATGCTAAACTTATCTTACATTTTTGAATAATTCCTTAGTTGTTGTCTGAATATTTTTATGTAGCATGCAATTTACTTTCTCGCTGATTTTCTTTGGATCGTTTTTCACTCGGTTTATGAAATAGTCTTGACAACTCTACTTTTCATGCAATCTTTATTACATTTTGCTATCAAGTTTGTGCTGTCGTTGCAATGTGACTAACAAGAACGTTCTTTCTCTATCCCTAGAAATAGTTGCACGTATATTTTCTATCTGGTGTATTTTGCATACTTCACCCCTGAAGCATTCTTTGGGATTTCTTATTGGTACAACTTTTGCCCTTATTCGACTTCACCTCGGGAAGCTGGCACATTTATGACTCTCTCCAGCTGTATATCCTTTATGATAAGTCTTCTAGGAATTTGCCAATATCTCCTAAATTTCCAAATTTATGGGCACAGTTTATCTTTGTAAAAATGTTTGTAGGTTTTTCAGAGGTTTGCTAATTTAACACTTCTTAGCAAGAAGCTGAATTTTGACATTCTTTCCACTTTGGCTAGTTTGGTGTTATTCTGCCTTTGCCTTTATCAATCCCCTCTCTTATTGTAGGATTCCTTTTGGTATCCCTTTTCAAATGCCATTATTTTCTTCAAAGGTTCTTATCTAGTCTTCACATTTATTTCCATAATGGACTGCCTACTGCATTTTCCTCATAGAGATTGTTTTTTCACTTTGTGGTTACTAAGAATTGCTTTAGTATTAAAAATATTGAAAAATTGGGTTTTTCTAAATAATTATTCTTTTAGTTATATTTTCCTATAATTATCTTTAAATAATTGTTCTCTTACATTAAACTTTTGAAACTTTTTGACCCTCGCTTCATTGAATATTGTTTACACCTACACTTGGTCCATATGTGCCTGAGAAGGAGAGGTGGGTATTTCACAGTCCCTGAGTGTGCTGATTTTTATAGCAGGTAGTTGAAGAGGATGAAATAATGTGATCACATTTTTAATATCCAACTCTCATTTCTTTTTTTTCCATTGGTTCTGTTAATTTTTAAGAGACTGGTTAAAATCTTCCCCGTCAGTGACTGATTTTCTTATTTATTCTTATAATATTCTGTTCTCACTTAGACATTTTGATGGTATATGTATTCATATATACAAATTTAAAGCTTTTATTGCTATTGAAATGAATTTGTTTATATCCAGTAATTCTGTTGCCTTAACATTTGTTTTATGTTATTGGATATGCACTAGATTTCTGGTGCATATCCAGATTTTATAGAGTTTATAGAGTTATTAGATTTTATAGAGTTTCATCTTCTTTAGATTATTTTGAACCATTCTGTGTCTTTTTTTCTTAATATGAATCAAGACACATGCTTGTCTTGACGTCTAGTTTTTTAGATAGTCATGTGGTCACTGCAGTTTCCTTTTGATTAACACTTTCAGAGCATATCTTCTTACGTCCTATTACTTTTGACCTACGTGTGCTTTTTGTCTTTACAATAGGAATCTGTAAGACAGTACATACCTGTGATATGATTTCTTTCAGTCTTTCATTCTCCGCCGTTGCTTAGTGTGTTTAGTGTATTTTCATTTATAACTTTTTCTCAGCTGTATTGAAGTCTTAATGATAAATGGAACACTATATTTTAAGTGGAAAATATATGACTCGATGAACTGATAAATCATAAAATGATTACCACGATCATTCTAATTAGCAAATACATCATTTCACATAGTTGCCTGCGTGGTGGGGTGGGGATGCAAGAGCACTTAAGTTCTCCTTTGTTAGCAAATTTTAAATATACAGCACAGTATTATTAACTAAGGTGATAATATACTACCCGAGATTTCCAGAACTATTTCATCTTTTTTTAACTTTTATTTTTATTTTTATTTTCACTATCTCCAGTAATGGCTATACGCAAACTATTTCATCTTATAACTGAAAATTTGTATGCTTTGACTAACTTCTCCACATCTTTCCCATACCTCAGCCCTGGGCCACCACCTTTCTACTCTGTTGCCCTGAGCTAGACATCTCTAGATTCCACAAATGAGATCAGAGATTATTTGCCTTTCCATGTCTGGCTTCTTTTACTTAATATAATGGGCTTCATCTGTGTTGTTACAAATGGCAGAATTTCCTTTTTTTTCTGGCCGAAGAATATATACTAACATATATAGGTATGTGTGTGTGTAATATGTGTGTGTGTTTAATATGTATATTATATTGTTTGTTCATATTATATGGTGTGTGTAATAGATTACACACATAAAATATAAAAGGTATATAACTTATAGATGAATATAATTATGTTATATAATTATACATATATTACACATATATATTATATATTATTTGTTTGTGCATTATATATACAGAACAAATACACAGACAGTTCTTACTCAAGTGGACAAGACATAAATGGCCAAACAGCTTTTGGTGAACTGTCACACCAACTATTAAACATAAATTCATTTCAAAATAAAGTGTATGGCCAATGATTGTCAATTATATCAAGTATCAAAATGGCAGACAATTCAAAGTAATAAAACCTAAATTACAAACTTGCTATAAGGCACAAAATAAGTGCATGGAAGAATAAGAGTCTCATATTTCAGGTGTTCAATATGTGCCTTGGATTTTTCTTTCTCTCAGTAGATAATGAGAATATTGCTGCTGTGGTAGAGTTTGATGGCAGAGTAGTGGAAATAAGATAACAATGGAGAGAAGACAGCTTTAGTAAATTCAGATACTTTGTCAGTGTAAAGAAAGAAATGTGCAGATTTCACCAGATGTCTATTTTAAAAAGAAGGATGGTTTTAGATGACAGAAACATCTGGATGAGTGGAAGAATGAGTCGCTGAGAGAATGATACAGTATACAACTCTATATTCCAATAAGCACAGAAGCAGTGATAACCTTACGAATTTCAATGTCAACTTTAATGAATGTCATGCCATTCCCATTCTAACTGTATATTTTGAATCTACTGATTCTGTCTCTACAACAGCATCCAAAAATGTTAGACCAAAATGTAAATTTTGCACGTTGTATTAAGTAAGATACATATAACATTTATCAGATTGGATTTATCAACCATGGAATGATTGCCACCTGAGTCCACATATGTTGTGTTGTGTGATTGTCATGTGCTTGAGGGATACTTAGCAGCATCCCTGGCTTCTACCCACTGCACATTAATAGCTCCTCAGCAAATTGACCAAACTGCACAGCTGTGAACACAGAAAGTGCATCCATGTAGAGGACTGGGGAGAGGCTGAAGGGCTTTTCTTGAAAAACTCTGTGTTAGGTGAGTGTTTAAAATGATCCTTGTCTTGGAAGGACTGTGTATCCCACCAAAACTATGAAAAAGTTTACATATGCATGCTACTCTTTATGTGTTGGAGGCATAATGCTCTTACAGAAGTTACAAGATTGAAACCCATTTTTCATATAAAATGTAGTCTGAAACTCTGAAGAAAAATGCCTTAAAATTCAAATTTATCTTGCATATATGCCAACATGTCCTCCTGCGTAATACACTTAGTTCTGGGCGTTAGCCTTTCAATTCCTCCTTCTTCATAAGATTTACTTCTGTATTCCTAGGTTCTCAAGAATCTCCAGAGAGTCAGTTTCTGGATATGACACATCTCGACTGAAATACTGAGGAATTGGACATTTTCACATTTTCACACTCTCTCTTCATACAGACCTGTTCATGATTACATTCTTCCACAGATTGCATTACTTATCATTTCAAAACACATTATCTTTAGTCTTCAATGAGGAGTGGCTCACCTAAATAGAGCATCAAAACATCATGAAAATACTATTTCTAAGTGATGAAATTTTGGCATTTTTCCTCATAGCTCAGATTGGTGTTGGTGTCGTGGGGGAACTCACTGCCCTTTGTGTTTTATATGTACATATTTTTCTCTCACTCTCACTTGAGGAAGCCCATCCATTTGATTTTTATGCACCTCGCATTGGTCAATGCTTTCACCATCATGTTTACATTGATCCCGGATGTCGCAGCATCCTTTGGAGTGAGACATTTTTTGGATGATGTTGGCTGTAAAGCAGTTTTGTATATACGCAGAGTTTTCCGGGGTCTTTCCATCTGCACCACTGCTCTCCTGAGTACATTTCAAGCCACCACCATCAGCCCCAGTCATTCTAAATGGGCCTGGCTTAAACCTAAACTCTCCAGCTGCATTTTTCCCTCTTTCCTTTTCTTCTGGATCCTCAACATGCTGATCTACATCCATGTTATTGAAACTGTAGAAGCCAGAAACAATTTCACTCTTGTTGGTCGTGGGTATTCTCAAGTCTACTGTCACACTGGGCATTTTGGACGCCTCTATCCAGCGTTATATACAACTGTCGTACTGACTCGAGATCTCCTGTTCATGTTCCTCATGGTCGGGACCAGCATGTACATGGTGAGCCTCCTCCACAGGCACCACAGGAGAGCCCAGCATCTGCATAGCCCCAGCCTCTCTTCCCAGCCATCTCCTGAACACAGAGCCACCCACACCATTCTTCTCTTGGTCAGTTGCTTTGCGTGTTTTTACTGCTTAAATGCCTTCATGACCTTCTATTCCTTTTATAGGACTGAGAAAAACCTGAGACTGGAAATGATTACTGAAATTATTTCCTCATGCTACCCAACTATCTGCCCTTTTGTGCTGATGAAAAACAATAAAATAATTTCTCAATATATTTCTTTAATTCTAAGATGAGAATTATCATTTCTCAAAGATAATTCAATCATGATCTGATGCCCCACACTTCGGCAACAGAGGAGTCTCAATAATGATCTATATTAAGAAAAAAAATCGTGCAGTTATTGGGCAATAGGAATGTGACTACTTTGAATTGACACATTTCATACGTTTTTAAAAGAGATGATAAAGTCTTACTATGAATAATTATATATAAGTATCATATAAACAATTTTCACATTGATTATATGTTCAAGTGTTTATTTGAGGGTTTAAATGAACATAGTATATATAATTAAAAGTAGTTTTTTGGCTTGATTTTATTTCTTTTTAATGCAGCTATTGGAATGCCTAAAAGTACATCTAGACTTTGCATTATATTTCTGTTAAACTGCACTGCTGTAAGCAACTCTTTAAATTCATTCAACAAATATATTTGTCCACCTCACATATTCCAGGCAGTATTTTAGGGGTTGGATGTATATCAGTGACCTAAACATACAAAAACACAATAACTATAGAGAGTATATAGAACGTGCGAGGTATGGAAAAAAATATATGTACAGATGATAAGAGCTATTAAGAGAAGTGCAGATTGAGGGTTTCGATGTACTTGGAGATTCACTCCTTTAAATAGAATTGAATTCACTGCTTTGTTTCTCATGTCTGCATAAATGCACCCATAATGACACCCATACCCTTATCAGGGTTATGCTTACATATTTCATTTATGGTCTATGTTTGTCCTCCAGTCCAGTGGAGTATCATCTCTTTGACCAATACAATTAGAAATTTTTCTTTTGAAAATATTTCAGATCCATGCAGAAGCATGTTCTACTTCAAATGCATCAGTTGAGTTTTTTCTTGTATTTCTGTTTTAGTTCTTTGTAGATTTTGAAGTACAACAAAAATGGTAAGCATACAGAATATAAACCACTCCTTAATCTTTGCAGTGGACACCACCATGTAAATCCATGCCTAGATCAAGAAACAGAACATCAACATCTGCTGGAAGTCCCAGGACCCCTCCCAGTCTCGCCTTCCTAAGGGTGTCTACTCACTGGAAGATTAATACCATCTAGTGTAATCATTTCTAGCATGAATTCTTCCTCAATAATTTTACAAAATCTTGGTTGAGCTCTATCTGAGACATCTCAAGGATGATCACCTCATGATTCATGTCCTATCCTGTGTCCATGGGGTGCATCTGCATACCTCCCCCACCACGGCTCCTCTTGTCTTCACATTGCATCTGGTCTGCTCATGAGAAAGAAGCTACAAAGAGAATAAAATACCTAGGAATACAACTAACAAAGGATACAAAGGACCTCTTCAAGGAGAAATACAAACCACTGCTCAAGGAAATGAGAGAGGACACAAACAGAAAAATTCCATGCTTATGGTTAGGAAGTATCAATATTATAAAAATGGCCATACTGCCAAAAGTAATTTATAGATTCAACGCTATCCCCCATCAAGCTACCACCTTCTCCACATAACTGGAAAAAATCACTTCAAACTTCATATGGAGCCAAAGAGAGCCCGCATAGCCAAAACAATCCTCAGCAAAAAGAACAAAGCTGGAGGCATCACACTGCCTGACTTCAAACTATACTACAAGGCCACAGTAATCAAAACAGCATGGTACTGGCACCAAAAGAGAGACATAGAACAATGGAACAGAACAGAGGCCTCAGAAGCAACACCACACATCTACAATCATCTGATCTTTGACAAACCTGAGAAAAAGAAGCAATGGGGGAAAGGATTCCCTGATTAATAAATGGTGTTGGAAAAACAGGCTAGCCATGTGCAGAAAGCAGAAACTGGACCCCTTCCTGACACCTTACACTAAAATTAACTCCAGATGGATTAAACATCTAAACACAAGACCTAACACCATAAAAAACCTAGAAGAAATCCTAGGCAAAACCATTCAGGACATAGGCATAGGCAAGGACTTCATGGCTAAAACACCAAAAGCAATGACAACAAAAGCCAAAATAGACAAATGGGATCTAATTAAACTCCCGAGCTTCTGTATAGCAAAAGAAACAATTATTAGAGCGAACCGGCAACCAACAGAACGTGAAAAATTTTTGCAATCTACCCATCTGACAAAGGGCTAATATCCAGAATCTACAAAGGACTAAAACAGATTTACAAGAAAAAAAACAAAAAACAAAAAACAGACAAACCCATTCAAAAGTGGGTAAAGGATATGAACAGATACTTTACAAAAGAAGACATCTATGAGGCCAACAAACATATGAAAAAATGCTCACATATGAAAAAAACATCACTGGTCATTAGAGAAATGCAAATCAAAACCACATTGAGATACCATCTTACACTAGTTAGAATGGCGATCATTAAAAAATCTGGAGACAACAGATGCTGGAGAGGATGTGGAGAAATGGGAACACTTTTACACTGTTGGTGGGAGTGTCAAGTAGTTCAACCATTGTGGAAGACAGTGTGGCGATTCCTCAAGGACCTAGAAACAGAAATACCATTTGACCCAGCAATCCCATTACTGGGTATATACCCAACGAATTATAAATTATTCTATTATAAAGACATATGCACATGTATGTTCATTGTGGCACTGTTTACAATAGCAAAGACTTGGAAGCAAGGCAAATGTCCATCAAAAATAGACTGGACAAAGAAAATGTGGCATATATACACCAGGAATACTATGCAGCCATAAAAAACGATGAGTTCATGTCCTTCATAGGGACCTGGATGAATCTGGAAACCATCATTCTCAGCAAGCTGACACAAGAACAGAAAACCAAACCTATGAGTTCTCACTCACAGGCGGGTGTTGAACAATGAGAACACGTGGACACAGGGAGGGGAGCATCACACACTGCAGTCAGTTGGGGGGTGGCAAGGGGAGGTACAGTGGGGGGGTGGGGAGGGTGGGGAGGGATAATGTGGGGGAGAAATATCAGATATAGGTGATGGGAAGATGAAGGCAGCAAACCTTCATGTATGTACCTATGCAACAATCCTGCATGATCTGCACATGTACCCCAGAACCTAAAGTACAATTAAAAAAAAAGAAGAAGAAGAAGATCCAAGGTCGGTAGAATCCGAATTTAAAACACCCATCTTCAAAATACATTTCGATTGTAAAGAAAATGGAAAACATTTTGCCAAATGAAATATATTTATTTATTAATGACAAACATGAACGTTGTAAAAGTTGAAAATACAGAAAAAGTCATACTCATCATATTACATATTAAGACATTCACACAGGCACAGAAAACATTTTGGCATTTGTGGCATGTGTTTTGTGGGTAATATTATACATGGATGGGTTTTATTTTATAACTCAGTGTTCATTTAGCCAGACCAATTGCCTTCAGTTCTGGCACTTGCCTGAGGATGGTACTTAAAATGTACTTGTTAAAGGAGTTAAATAAATACCTTATTTAAATTATGTATCTTTGTAGGTATTTGTCATATGAGATTGTATAATTTCTGTACAGTTGAAAGTATTCCTACATATAACTTTAATAGGGTATAGTATGCCATGTAGCTACATCTCTGTGGCTTACCTGAGCTTCCAATATTACCCCCACATTTAGTGCATTCTCATTTCTCATTATAGGTGCCCTGTCATGAAATATTTCTATGCATAAAGTGGCGCACTTGGCCTGTTGGGGCTAAACTACCCTCAGTGAAATTACTGATTGAAAAAACAACATTCTACTTAAAGCTAGTGTATTTCTGAACAAATTACCAAGGACTTTCACAGTGTAATTTCTCAATACTAAAGAAAGGAATTGCTCACTATACCATATCTAAAGTGTCAACATTAAATTGATTTCCCAAATAGACTGAGGTAATCACATCTCAATCCATTTTAACTTCTTTAATTCATAGTGAGGTTAACCCATTTTATTGTTTTTCGATGAATGTAGTTTTTCCTATCTGGGGGTCTGGGGGAAAATCAAGAGTAAAAGACTAAGTGTGAGCAAATGAAGAGAGCTAGAGGTCATCATACCCATTTCTCTTTTTGTACAGTATGGCTGAAATATTAAGAATTATTTTTCCCAAAGTCACTCAGGCAACAAGATGTAAAGTCAATTGGAAACATCAGTAGAGTGCTTGTTTCCTAAGTTTACTGAGGAATGAGACTTTATCAAAGTGTCTCATCTTGCTCTCCTTATATTTCCCAATTTTCTTCAGAAAATTTATATCAGTCAACACTAAGCAGAGGCTGCCTTCCCCAGATATTAGGTTGTCCTTAAGCTGGATACATTTTTTCCCCTGCCCCAGTGGGGAAATTATACTAGTGTATAATTCACCAATAAAAACTGTACAGAATTAAGGAGTACAACTAGATGTTTTAATATATATATTCATTGTGAAATAATTACAACAATCAAACTACTTAACACATTCATCACCTCACATAAATACCTTTTATTTTGAGGTGAGAACACTTGAGATGTATCCGCTTAGCAAATTTCAAGGAAATGCTACACTTTTGTTAACTATGGTCATGCAGCATGACATGAGCTCTCCACAACACAGCCACCTTGTATCACTCAAAGTTTGTACACTCTGACCAACATCTCCCTATTGTTCCCTCTCCAAGCTCTTGGAAACTGCTCTTCTACTTTCTGCTTCTAATAGTTTGATCGTCTTAGACACCTCAAAAAAATGTAATCATGAGCTGTGTTCTTCTTTGACAGGCTTCTTTCACTTAGCATAATGTCTTGTAGGTCATCCACGTCATTGCACATGCCAGCTCTTCTGCTACTGAAGGCTGAATAATACTCCACTGTATGTATCCAAAAGATTTTCTTTATCCATTCATCTACCTATGTTTCTACATTTCACTTATTGTGAATGATGCTGCAATAAACTTGGGAATGCAGATATCTTTCGGATATTTGTTTCCATTCCTTTGGATGTATAACCAGTTGTGGGATTGCTGTATGTTATAATAATTGTATTTTAAAATTTTTGAGGAGACTTCCATTCTATTTTCCATAATAGAATGTATACTAATTTACATTCCCACTAACAGTTTGCAAAGGATCCCTTTGTTTCACCTCCCTACCAACACCTGCTGTCTTTCATCTTTCCGGTAACAGCCTTCTAACAGGTGTGAAGCAATAGTTTGATGTGGATTTGATTTGCATTTCCCCCGACAAATACTGATGTTGAGCATCTTTTCATATACTCATGGGCATTTTCATATACTGATTGGCTTTTGTTTATCTGGAGAAGTCTTTATTTCTCCTTCATGTTAACGTATGATTAAATTGGATATACTATTCTAGGGTGAAAGGTTTTCTCCATCAACAGTTAAATACATCAGGCCACTCTCTCCTGCCCTGTAAGGTTTCCACTAAATGTCTGCTTCCAGGCATACTGAAGCTCCTTTGTATGTTATTTTTATTTTGCTGCATTTAGGATCCTGTCTTTATCCTTGATTATTGACAGTTTGATTACTAAATGTTTTACGTTAGTCTTCTTTGGGTTAAATTTGCTTCATGTTGTATAACCTTTTTATACTTTTTTCATAACTTCTCTAGGTTTGGCAAGTTCTCTGTTAGTGAACTTTCTACCCTGATCTCTATTTCTCAACCTTCTCTTCAACGGTCATAGATTTGCCCTTTTAAGGGTATTTTCTAGATCTTGAAGGAGTGCTTCAGTCCATTTTATTCTTCTTTCTTTTGTCTACTCTGACTGTGCGTTCTGTCTTCATTCTCACAAGTTATTTCTTCTGCTTGATCAATTCTCCTGTTCAGGGCTCTGATGCGTTCTTCAGTATTCCCATTGCATTTTCCAGCTCCAGCATTTCTGCTTGATTCTTTTAATTATTTCAATCTATTTGTCAAATATATCTGATGGCATACTGAAACCATTCTCTGTGTTATCTTGGATATCACTGAGCTTCCTCAAAAGTAGCTATTTTAAGGTGACAGGTGCACAAAAATCTCAGAAACTGCCACTAGAGAACTTATTCATGTAACCAAGAACCACCTGTTTCCCAAAAACAAATAAAATTTTTAAAAAGAAAAAAAATAGCTATTTTAATTTTGTGTTTGAATTGTTATATATCTCTGTCTCTCAAGGATTGGTCAGTTGTGCCTTACTCAGTTTGTTTGGAGAGGTCATGATTTCCTGGATAGTACTCATCCTTATGGATGTTCATCAGTGTCTGGGCATTGCAGACTTAGGTATTATAGTCATCACAGTCTGGGCTTGTTTGTATCTTCCTTCTTGGGAAGCCTTTCCAGAAGTTTGAAGGGACTTGGGTGTTGAGATTGAAGTCTTTGGTCACTGCAGTCATCAATTCATTCATAATGACACCCCCATGATATCAGGGTTATGTTGATATATTTCACGTATGGTATATGTATGCCCTCCTTTCCATCAGAGCTTCAGCTGTTGGATCAATACAATCTGAAATTTTTCTTTTCAAAATATTCCAGATCCATTTCAGGGTTCATCATTAAGCATGCTCTCCTTCAAATGTATCAGTTGGGTTTTTCTTTACCACTTTTGAAGTACAACAAAAAGTGGTAAACATATAGAATATAAAAAAACTCCTGAATCTTTACAGTGGACACCACCATGTAAATCTGCACCCAGATCAAGAAACTGAACAGGAACAGCTCCTAGAAGTCCCTGGGACCCCTCTTAGTGACTCCACCCTAAGGATGTCCACTATCAGTAAGAAAAACACTATCTGCTGCAACCATTTTCAGCATAAATTCTTCCAACAATTTCACAAAATCCTGATTGAGCTCTATCTGAGACACTGCAAGTATGATCACCTCATGATTCGTGTCCTGTTCTGTGTCCATGGAGCACATCTGTAGACCTCCCCCACTATGGCTCTCCTTGCTTCCCTTTACATTGGATCTGATCTGCTCATGAGATAGAAGACTCAAAGTCAGTAGAATCTGAATTTAAAACAGCCATCTTCAAAATGCATTGCGATAGGAACAATCCCATCCAAAAGTGAGCTAAGGAGATGAATAGACAACTCTCAAAAGAAGATATAAGAATGGCTAACAAACATATGAAAAAAATGCTCAAAATCACTCATCAGGGAAATGCAAATCGAAACAACAATGCGATCCCACCTCACTCTTGTAATGATGGCCATAATCAAGGAATCAAAAAATTATGGATATGGTGCAGGAAAAATGGAACACTTTTACAAAGTTGATAGGAATGTAAACTAGTACAACCACTGTGGAAAACAGTGTGAAGATCCTTAAAGAACTAATATTGATCTACTGTTTTATCCAGCAGTCCCACCCCTATATAAGGAAACAAAGTCATTATACGAACAAGATACCTGCACACACATGGGTATGGCAGCATAATCCACAATTTTAAAAATATAGATCCAGCTCAAATTTCCATCAGTCAATGAATGAATAAAGAAAATATGGCCTATGTAAATATCACGAAATTCTACTCGGCCATAAAATGGATTGAAATAATGGCATTCACAGAAACCTGGATGGAATTGGAGACCATTATTCTAAGTGAAATAATTCAGGAAAGGAAAAACCAAACATGGTATGTTCTCACTTATAAGTGGGAGCTAAGCTATGAAGACACAAAGGCCTAAGAATGATACAAGGGACTTTGGGGATTCAGGAAAAACGGTGGGAGGGGGAGTGGGATAAAAGACTACACATTGGCTACAGTGTACACTGCACGACTGATGGGCACAAGAGAATCTCAGAAATCACCACTAAAGAACATATACTTATAGTTATACATACGGTTATACATAAAGAACATATAACCAAACACCACCTATTCTCCAAAAACTTATTGAACTTAAAAAAAAAAAAAGAAAAGCTACATATTACACTGTCTTGGCAGAAATACCAAAAAAATACAATCTGATAGTAAAAAAAAAAAAAAAAAAAAAAAAGGTGACATTTTGCCAAATAAAATATATTAATATTTATTTATTAATGAAGAGCTCAAACATCTTAAAAACTGAAAATACAGAAAAAGTGGTTCTCATCATAATACACACTTCTTTTTTTTTTTTTAATTTGATCAAATTCAGATGGGATGACAAATACACACTTCTTGACCAACATCGTGTCTTTTGAGGTGACATCGATGCAGCTGATGGCCATTATCCTCAGTGATTTAATGCGGGGACAGAACACCGAATGCACAAGTTCTCATTTATAAGTGGGAATTGAACATTGCTTACTCATGGAGATAAAGATGGCAAAAACAGACACTAGAAATGGAAGAGGGATGGAGGGGAGAAAAGGTTGAAAAACTCACTGTTGGATACTATGCTTACTATCCGGGTGACGATATCATTTGCATCTTCACCATTACAAATTATGCCCATATAACTAAACTACATGTGTACCCCCGAATCTAAAATTTGAATTTATAAAAATAAACATTCATGAATGTTTAACCCCAAGCAAAAGGGATGAATATGTTAATTTCAGAAGTACCTATACACCACGTGTTTTAAAATATCCTGACTGATCCTCATGATGATTCAGATACAATAAAACTCAATGCCGTGAGTGACGCATGTGCCTTCTGCGACAGGAAGTCAAAACACGTCAGAAAAGCAGGAAGCACTATAGAGTCCAATGAAAAAGAAAATCTGTTCTCTTGGGTCCTGCTCAGGAGTCACTTTATATCAAGGGCTACGGGAATTTCCACCAAGTGAGTGAAAAGTAACTTTTAATGACTTCCAAGATCCTGAAGTTTACTTTCTGAGGAAGTCGAACTTAGGAAAACATACAGTCTCAAAAGCTCCCTTTGCACTCCTTGTTAGTAAACATAATAATTTATCAAAAATCCCATTTTGCTTCTGGGAGAGTGATTTGCTGCTGCTCTGGGTGCATCAAAATGATGGACAGTAAACCAGCTAGAGATAGGGGCTAGAACAGAAAGCTTAAGCACTGCCATCTTATAGAAAAGCCATCTGAGCCCTGAGCAGAGTCATAGTTCTCAGAACTGTTATTGTATTGCAATTCTCAGAAGTGTTATTTTTGAAGGTTAAAAATTTCCACTGCTGCCCCCCTTCCCTTGCAACAAACTGCTGACTTTAGCTTCTGTACAAACAGCTTGCCTTGCACAACCCCTTAGCCCCCTGAAACAAGGATGTGGTTTTGCAGCTTAAATACCTTGCTCCCCCTGAGCTCAGGGCCACGGATTGGAGAGACATGAGTCCTCTGTGGCTGCCAGCAATAAAGACCCTGCAATTTGGCATACTTTTGTCTTGGTGTTGATTTTCTATGCTCGCTCTGGTACAACAAGGTCATTGAGGAAGCAGGTGACATGGTGATGCATATCCACTGGGAGGAGAACTCCTGCCATCTGTCCCGGATATACACCGTGTGTCAGACCCAGCCTTTCCAAGATGCCTCACTGTCATAGGGATGCTGGCTGCCTTTAATTAGGATTCTGCAACCCCTCAGCCTTGGCAAGGAGACAGAGGTATGAAGACCTTTTCAACATTCTCATTCCTCATTTTGTGTTTTCTTACACGGACTTCAGCTTTTTCTTTCAGATGCATGTTTCTAACTTCATTTCTGTTATCATATGCCTCTATTTTTCACTCCTCTTTTTATTGATATGTATTCTTTTTTGTTCCATCTGTTTTCACTTTCTTCTGTCTTCCATTTCTATTCTTATTTTCTTATGGATCTACTGATGGATGAAATGTTTTCATTGAAGTGCTTGCATATTTTCTCCTTTAATCTACTATTGCAGTTAATCATCCAGATGAAGTTTATAATGCTGAACTTAGCTTACATTTTTGAATAACTCTTTAGTTGCTGTGTGAATATTTTTATATAGCCTGAAATTTACTTTCTCGCTGATTTTCTTTTTTTATTATTATTTTATTTTTTTTTTTTATTGCATTTTAGGTTTGGGGGTACATGTGAAGAACATGGAAGATTGTTGCATAGGTACACACATGGCAGTGTGATTTGCTGCCTTCCTCCCCCATCACCTATATCTGGCATTTCTCCCCATGCTATCCCCTCCCCAACTCCCCACCCCCCCACTATCCCTCCCCTTTTCCCCCGACAGACCCCAGTGTGTGATACTCCCCCTCCCTGTGTCCATGTGTTCGCATTGTTCAACACCCGCCTATGAGTGAGAACATGCGGTGTTTGATTTTCTATTCTTGTGTCAGTTTGCTGAGAATGATGGTTTCCAGGTTCATCCATGTCCCTACAAAGGACACGAACTCATCGTTTTTGATGGCTGCATAATATTCCATGGTGTATATGTGCCACATTTTCCCTGTCCAGTCTATCATCGATGGGCATTTGGGTTGGTTCCAGGTCTTTGCTATTGTAAACTGTGCTGCAATGAACATTCGTGTGCATGTGTCCTTATAGTAGAGCGATTTATAGTCTTTTGGATATATACCCAGTAATGGGATTGCTGGATCAAATGGAATTTCTATTTCTAGGTCCTTGAGGAATTGCCACATTGCCTTCCACAATGGTTGAACTAATTTACACTCCCACCAACAGTGTAAAAGCGTTCCTATTTCTCCACATCCTCTCCAGCATCTGTTGTCTCCAGATTTTTTAATGATCGCCATTCTAACTGGCGTGAGATGGTATCTCAATGTAGTTTTGATTTGCATTTCTCTAATGACTAGTGATGATGAGCATTTTTTCATATGTTTGTTGGCTTCATGTATGTCTTCTTTTGTAAAGTGTCTGTTCATGTCCTTCGCCCACTTTTGAATGGGCTTGTTTGTTTTTTTCTTGTAAATCTGTTTCAGTTCTTTGTAGATTCTGGTTATCAGCCCTTTGTCAGATGGGTAGACTGCAAAATTTTTTCCCAATAGATTGTTTTTCACTGCGTTTCTGAACTAGTCTTCACAACTTACTTTTCATGCAATGTTTACTACGTTTTGCTATCAAGTTTGTGCTGTCCTTCGAGTGTGACTAACAGGACGTTCTTTTCTCTATCCATAGAAATAATTTACACATAAATTTTCTATCTGGAGTATTTGGCATACTTCATCCCTGTAGCATTCTTTGGGATTTCTTATTGGTACAACTTTTGCCACTATTCAACTTCACCTTGGGAAGCTTGCACATTTATGACTCTCTCCAGCTGTAGTATTATTTATGGTAAGTTCACTTTTCTAGGAATTTGCCAATATCTTCTAAATTTCCAAATTTATGGGCACAGTTTATTTTTGTAAAAATATTCATAGGTCATCAAAATGGCAGGATCAAATTCACACATAACAATATTAACCTTAAATGTAAATGGCTAAATGCCCCAATCAAAAGACACTGACTGGCAAATTGGATAAAAAGTAAAAACCCATCAGTGTGCTGTATTCAGGAAATCCATCTCGCATACAAGGACACACAAAGGCTCAAAATAAAGGTATGGAGGAAGATTTACCAAGCAAATGGAATGCAAAAAAAAAAAAAAAAAAAAAAAAAGCAGGAGTTGCAATCCTAGTCTGATAAAATAGACTTTAAACCAACAATGATCAAAAGAGAAAAAGAAGGGCATTACATAATGGTAAAAGGATCAATGCAACAAGAAGAGCTAACAATCCTAAATATATACGCACCCAATTCAGAGGCACCCAAATACATAAAGCAAGTTCTTAATGACCTACAAAGAGACTTGACTCCCACACAACAATAGTGGGAGACTTTAACACTCTGCTGTCAATATTAGACAGATCAATGAGACAGAAAATTAACAAAGATATAGAGGACTTGAACTCCAACCTGGACCACGCAAACCTAATAGACATCTACAAAACTCTCCACCCCAAATCCACAGAGTATACATTCTTCTCAGCACCACATTGCACCTACTCCAAAATTTACCACATAATTGGAAGTAAATCACTCCTCAGCATATGCAAAAGAACGGTGATGATAACCACCAGTCTCTCAGACCACAGTGCAATCAAATTAGAACTCAAGATTAAGAAACTCACTCAGAACTGCACAACTTCATGGAAACTGAACAACTGGCTATTGAATGTTGACTAGATAAACAATGAAATGAAGGCAGAAATAAAGATGTTCTTCTAAACCAACAAAAACAAAGACACAACGTACCAGAATCTCTGGGATACATTTAAAGCAGTGTCTAGAGGGAAATTTATAGCAATAAATGCCCACATGAGAAGCAAGGAAAGATCTAAAATCGACACCCTATCAACAAAATTTAAAGAGCTAGAAAAGCAAGATTTTAAAAACCTCAAAAGCTAGCAGAAGACAAGAAATAACTAAGATCAGAGCAGAACTGAAGGAGATAGAGACACAAAAAAACCTTTCAAAAAATCAATAAATCCAGGAGCTGGTTTTTTGAAAAGATCAACAAAATAGACAGACCACTAACCAGATTAATAAAAAAGAAAAGAGAGAATAATCAAATAGATGCAACAAAAAATGATAAAGGGGATATCACCACTGATTCCACAGAAATACAAACTACCATCAGAGATTACTATAAACAACTCTATGCACATAAACCAGTAAACCCAGAAGAAATGGATAAATTCCTGGACACTTACACCCTCCCAAGCCTAAACCAGGAAGAAGTTGAAACCCTCAATAGACCAATAACAAGGACTGAAGTTGAGGTAGCAATTAATAGCCTACCAACCAAAAAAAGTCCAGGTCAGGTATTTAAGTGTTACCACTAAAACTTGTCCTCATTCCAGCATTCTCCTTTCTCTCAACCTGCCACTCTTGAAAACTCACTTTTCTCATCTACCTAGACAGAGGAAAGATACTTTGGCTCCATAGTTTTCACATGTAGGACAAAACGCACATGAAAAATGAGGTTTTGAGAGTGGCAGTTGAGAGAAAGAGGAGAATGCTTGAAAGAAGACAAATCTTAGATGCAACACTCAAACACCAGGGCTACTGTCACATCTAAAAATAATAAAAAGAAAAAAAAATTTAAAAATTAAAAAAAAAAAAAAGCCCAGGTCCAGATGGGTTCACAGCTGAATTCTATCAGACGTACAAAGAGGAGCTGGTACCACTCCTTCTGAAACTATTTCAAACAATCCAAGAAGGGGAATCTTTCCCAAATCATTTTATGAGGCCAACACCATTCTGATACCAAAACCCAGCGGAGACTCAACAAAAAAAGAAAACTTCAGGCCAACATCCATGATGAACATAGATGCAAAAATCTTCAATAAATTACTGGCAAACCAATGCAACAGCACCCCAAAAGCTTATCCATCATGTTCAAGTAGGCTTCATCCCAGGGATGCAAGGCTGGTTCAACATATGCATCTATAAACGTAATCCATCACATAAACAGAACCAAAGACAAAAACCACATGATCATCTCAATAGATGCAGAGAAGGCCTTCCACAAAATTCAACAGCACTTTATGCTAAAAACTCTCAATAAACTAGGTATCGATGGGACGTAGCTCAAAATAACAAAAGCTATTTATAACAAACCCACAGCCAATATCATACTGAATGGGCAAAAACTGGAAGCATTCCCTTTGAAATCTGGCACAAGACAAGGATGCCCTCTCTCACCACTCCTATTCAAGATAGTATTGGAAGTTCTAGCCAGAGCAATCAGCCAAGAAAAAGAAATAAAGGGTACTCAATTAGGAAAAGAGAAAGTCAAATTGTCTCTATTTGAAGACGACATGATTGTATATTTAGAAGACCCCATCATCTAAGCCTAAAATCTCCTTAAACCATAAGCAACTTCAGCAAAGTCTCAGGATACAAAATCAATGTGCAGAAATCACAAGCATTCCTATACACCAATAACAGACTAAAAAAAACCAAATCAGGAGTGAACTCCCATTCACAATTGCTTCAAAGGGAATAAAATACCTAGGAATACAACTAACAAAGGATGTAAAGGACCTCTTCAAGGAGAACTATGAACCACTGCTCAAGGAGGCATTATGCTACCTGACTTCAAACTATACTACAAGGCTACAGTAATCAAAACAGCATGATACTGGTACCAAAACAGAGGTATAGACCAGGAACAGAACAGAGGCCTTGGAGGCAATGCCACACATCTACAACCATCTGATCTTTAACAAACCTGACAAAAACAAGCAATGGGAAAACGATTCCCTGTTTAATAAATGGTGTTGGGATAACTGGCTAGCCACATGCAGAAAACAGAAACTGGACCCCTTCCTGACAGCTTACACTAAAATTAACTCCAGATGGATTAAACATCTAAACATAAGACCTAACACCATAAAAACTGAGAAGAAAACCTAAGCAAAACCATTCAGGACATAGGCATAGGCAAGGACTTCATGGCTAAAACACCAAAAGCATTGGCAACAAAAAACAAAATAGACAAATGGGATCTAATTAAACTCCAGTGCTTCTGTACAGCAAAAGAAACAATCATTAGAGTGAACCGGCAACCAACAGAATGGGAAAAAAATTTTGCAATCTACCCATCTGACAAAGGGCTAATTATCCAGAATCTACAAAGAACTAAAACAGATTTACAAGAAAAAACAAACACACCCATTTAAAAGTGGGCAAAGGACATGAACAGACACTTTTCAAAAGAAGACCTTTATGAGGCCAACAAACATGAAAAAATGCTCATCATCATTGGTCATTAGAGAAGTGCAAATCAAAACCACATTGAGATACCATCTCATGCCAGTTAGAATGGTGATCATCCAGGATCAGTCAGGAGACAACAGATGCTGGAGAGGATGTGGAGAAACAGGAACACTTTTACACTGTTGGTGGGAGCATAAATTAGTCCAACCACTGTGGAAGACAGTGTGACGATTCCTCAAGGATCTAGAAATAGAAATTCCATTTGACCCAGCAATCCCATTACTGGTTTATAATAGAATGATTTGTAGTTCAAAGGATTATAAACACACATGCACACGTATGTTCATTGTGACACTGTTTACAATAGCAAAGACTTGGAACCAACCCAAATGCCTATCGATGATAGGCTGGACAAGGAAAATGTGGCACATATACACCATGGAATACTATGCATCCATAAAAAAGGATGAGTTTGTGTCCTTTGTAGGGACATGAATGAATCTGGAAACCATCATTCTCAGCAAACTGACACAAGAACAGAAAACCAACACCACATGTTCTCACTCATAGGCGGGTGTTGAACAATGAGAACATGTGGACACAGGGAGGGGAGCATCACACACTGGGGTCTGTTGGGGGTTTCTAGGGTAGGGTCAGCAGGTGGTAGGGAGTTTGGGGAGGGACAACATGGGGAGAAATGCCAAATATAGGTGATGGGGGGATGGAGGCAGCAAACCACATTGCCATGTATGTACCTATGCAGCAATCCTGCATGATCTGCACATGCACCCCAGAACCTAAAGTACAATAAAAACATATACATTTAAAAAAGAAAAATGAAAATGTGTTCTCTCAGGTCCTGCTTGGGAGTCGCATTATATCAAGGGCTGTGGGAATATGCACCAACTGAGTGAAAAGTAACTTTTAATGACTTCCAAGACCCTGAAGTTTACTTTCTGATAAAGTTCAACTTGGGAAAACATACATTCTCAAAAGCTCACTTTGTACTCCTAGTTAATAGACATGATAATTGATCAAAAATCCCATTTTGCTTTTGGGAGACTGATTTGCTGCTGCTCTGGGTTCATCAAAATGATGGACAGTAAACAAGGTCATTGAGGAAGCAGGTGACAAGGTGATCCATGTCCACTGGAGAGAGAACTCCTGCCATCTGTCCCTGATAATACACTCACTGTGTGTCAGACCCAGCCTTTCCAAGATGCCTCACTGTCGTGGAGAAGCTGGTTGTCTTTAGCTAGGATTCTGCAACCCTTCAGCCTCAGCAAGGAGAGGGAGATAACCTTTTCAACATTCTCATTCCTCATTCTGTGCTTTCTTACACAGACTTCAGCTTTTTCTTTCTGATGTATGTTTCTAACTTCATTTCTGTTATAATACGCCTCTATTTTTCGTTCCTCTTTGTGTTGACATGTATCCTTTTTTGTTCCATCTGCTTTGACTTTCTTCAGTCTTCCATTTCTATTCTTATTTAGTATCTCTTACGGATCTATTGATGTATGAAGTGTATTCATTGAAGCTCTTGCATATTTTCTCCTTTAATCTACTATTGTGGCTAATCATACAGATGAAGTTTATAATTCTAAACTTAGCTTACATTTTTAAATAATTCCTTAGCCGTTATGTAAATATTTTTAGATAGAGTGCAATTTACTTTCTCACAGATTCTCTTTGGATTGTTTTTCACTTGCTGTATGAATAGTCTTGACAATGTACTTTTCTACACCTTTCTACTCTGTTGCTCTGAGGTAGACATTTCTAGATTCCACAAATAAGTGAGACCAGAGATTATTTGCACTCTTTACTACGTTTTGCTACCAAGTTTGTGCTATCCTTGTAATGTGACTAACAGAACGTTTTTGTCTCTATTCGTGGAAATAATTTGCACATATATTTTCTATCTGGTGCATTTGGCGTACGTTACCCCTGAAGCATTCTTTGGGATTTCTTATTGGTACAACTTTTGCCACTATTCAACTTCACCTCGGGAAGCTGGCACATTTATGACTCTCTCCAGCTGTAGTATCCTTTCTGGTAAGTGAAGTCTTCTAGGAATTTCCTAATATCTCCTAAATTTCCAAATTTATGGGCACGGTTTATTTTTGTAAAAATGTTCATAGGTTTTTTAGAGGTTTGTTAATTTTATGCTTCTTAGCAAGAAGCTGAATTTTGACATTTTTTCCCCCTTTGGGTAGTTTGATGTTATTCTGCCTTTACCTCTTAATCCCCTCTGTTGTTTTAGGATTCCCTTTGGTATCCCTTTTCAAATGTCATTGTTTTCTTCAAAGGTTCTTATCTCACCGCCACATTTCTTTCCATAATGGACATTCCATACTGCAATTTCCTTATAGAGTTGTTTTTTTTTTTTTTCACTTCATGGTTACTAGAATTGCTTTAGTATTAAAAATATTGAGAAATTGAGCTTTTTCTTATTTAATTTTTCCTTTATTTATATTTTACTGTAATTGTCCTTAGATAATTTTTCTGTTACATTAAACTTTTGAAACTTTTTGACACTGGCTTTAATGTTTGTTGTTTACACCTACATTTGGTCCATATGTGCCTGAAAAGGGAAGGTGGCTATTTCACAGTCCCTGAGTGTGTTGATTTTTATAGCAGTAGATGAAGAGTATGAAATGATGCGATCACATTTTTAATATCACAACTCACATTTCTTTTTTTCCATTGGTTCTGTTAAATTCTAAGAGACTTTGGTTAAAATCTTTCCTGTCAGTGGTTGATTTTCTTATTTCTTCTTCTAATTTTCTGTTCTCATACATTTTGATGCTCTATTTATACACACAAATTAAAAGCTTTCATTGCTATTGAAATGGGCTTATTCATATCCAGTAATTCTGTTGCCTTAACATTTGTTTTATGCTACTGGATGTGCAATAGATTTCTGTTAGTTAGTTAGTTAGTTTGTTAGTTAGTTAGACTTCATAGTTTCACCTTCTTTAGACTATTTTGAAACTCTGTGTCTTTTTTTTAAATGTGAATCAAGACACACATTTGTCTTGCCGTCTACTTTTTTGGATAGTCATGTGGTCACTCCAGCTTCCTTTTGAGCAACATTTTCAGGGTATATCTTCTTACATCCTTTCACTTTTGACCTACCTGTGTTTTCTCTATTTAAAATGGGAATCTGTAAGACACTGCATACCTGTGATATCATCTCTTTCAGTCTTTCATTCTCTGCCATTGATTAGTGTGTTTAGACTATTTTCTGTTACAAATGTTTTTCTCGCCTTTATTGACATGTTACTGATAAACGGAGCACTATATATTAAGTATAAAATACATAACTTGATAAACTGATAACTGATCTATCATAAAATTATTACCACCATCATTCTAATTAACAAATGCATCATCTCACATAGTTGCCTGTGTGGTGGGGGAGGATGCAAGAGCCCTTAAGATCCCCTTTGTTAGCAAATTTTAAATATACAGCACAGTATTATTAACTGAGCTGACTATATATTACTGAGATTTCAAGAACTAATTCATTTTACAACTGAAAATTTGTATGCTTTGATAACATCTCCTCATTTTTCCCATACCTCAGTCCTGGGCAACCACCTTTCTACTCTGTTGCTCTGAGGTAGACATTTCTAGATTCCACAAATAAGTGAGACCAGAGATTATTTGTGTTTCCATGCCTGGCTTCCTTGGCTTGATATCATGCTCTCCAGTTTCATCTGTGTTGTCACAAATTGCAAATTTTTTTTGAGGCCTAAGAATATATAATAACATATATATGTATGTGTGTGTGTGTGATATGTGTATGTGTTTAATAAATATATTGTATGTTCATATTATATAGCATATGTAATAGACTATACACATAAAATATAAGACACATATACGTATATTATAGATGTATATAATTATATATTACATAATTATACATATATTATACATAGATGACATTATATATTCTTAGTGTGTGCATAATATATATATTGAAAAAAATACATAGACAGTTCTTACTGATGTGTACAAGAAGTGAATGGCCAAGAGCTTGTAGGTGAACTGTCACACCACCTATTAAACATAAATTACATTTCAAAAACAAGTGTGTGTTCAACAATTGTTAATTATATCAAGCATCAAAATTGCAAACAATTCAAATTAATAAAACCTAAATTACAAGCTTGCTAAAAGGCACAAAATGAGTAGATGGAAGAATAAGGGTCTCATATTTTAAGTGTTCAATACATGCTTTGGATTTTTCTTCCTCTCATTAGATGATGAGAATATCATTGCTGTGGTAGAGTTGGATGGCGGAGTAGAGAATTCTGTTCAATGGAAAGAAGATAACTAAGGAAAGAAGATAACTTGGTAAATTCAGGACACTCTTATGGACTTTGTCAGTGTAAAGAAAGAAATGTAGAGATTTCACTAGATGTCTATTTAGAAAAGAAGGATGGTTTGAGATGATGGAAACATCTGGATGAGTGGAAGAATGAGTCGCTGAGAGAATGATACAGTATACAACTCTATACTCCAATAAGCATAGAAGCAGTGATAACCTTATGAATTTCAATGTCAACTTTAATGAATGTCATGTCATTCCCATTCTAACTGTATATTTTGAACCTACAGATTCTGTCTCCACAACAAGCATTCAAGAATATTCAGACCAAAATGTGGATTTTAAACGTTGTATTTAGTAAGATACATATAATATTTATCAGATTGAATTTATCAATAAGTGCCACCTGAGTCCAAATATTTGGTGTTGTGTGATTGTCATGTGCTTGTGGGATACTTAGCAGCATCCCTGGCTTCTACCCACTCGTATTAGTAGCTCCTCAGCAAATTGACAAAACTGCACATGTGTGAACACTGCCAGTAGATCCCTGTAGATGGTTGGGGAGAGGCAGAAAGCCTTTACTTGGAAAACTCTGTTTGAATGAGTGTTTAAAATGATCCTGAGCTTGGAAGGACTGTGTACACCACCAAAACAATGAAAAAGAAGTTTACATATGCATGCTACTCTTTATGTGTTGGAGGCATAATGTTCTTTACAAAAGTTACAAAACTGAAACCCATTTTTGATATAAAATGCAGTCTGATACTCCGAAGAAAAAATGCCTTAAAATTCTAATTTATCTTGCATATATGCCAGCATGCCCTCCTGAGTAATACACTTAGTGCTGGGTGTTAGCCTTTCAATTCCACCTTCTTCATAACATTTACTTCTGTCTTCAAAGGTACTCAAGAATCTCGAGAGAGTCAGTATCTGGATATGCCATATCTGGGACTGAAATACAGAGGAATTGGACATTTGCACATCCTCTCTTTATAGTGACCTGTTCATGATTACATTCTTCCACAGACTGCATTATTTATCATTTCAAAATACATTATCTTTAGTCTTCAATGAAGAGTGGCTTAACTTTAGATGTTTAGTAGAACATCTAAAACATCATGAAAATACTATTTCTAAGTGATGAAATTTTGGCGTTTCTCCTCATAGCTCAGATTGGTGTTGGTGTCGTGGGGAGCTCACTGCCCTTTGTGTTTTATATGTACATATTTTTCTCTCATTCTCACTTAAGGAAGCCCATCCATTTGATTTTTATGCACCTCACATTGGTTAATGTTTTCACCATCATGTTCACATTGATCCCGGACGTCACGGCATCCTTTGGAGTGAGACATTTTTTGAATGATGCTGGCTGCAAAGCAGTTTTGTATATACGCAGAGTTTCCCGGGGTCTTTCCATCTGCACTACTGCTGTCTTGAGTACATTTCAAGCCATCACCATCAGCCCCAGTCATTCTAAATGGGCCCGGCTTAAACCTAAACTCTCTACCTGCATTTTCCCCCTCTTTCCTTTTCTTCTGGGTCATCAACATGCTGATCTACATCAAAGTTATTGAAACTGTAGAAGCCAGAAACAATTTCACTCGTGTTGGTCGTGGGTATTCTCAAGTCTACTGTCACACTGGGCATTTTGTACTCCACACTTCGGCATTATATACAACTGTCATACTGACTAGAGATCTCTTGTTCATGTTCCTCATGGTCGGGACCAGCATCTACATGGTGAGCCTTCTCCACAGACACCACAGGAGAGCCCAGCATCTGCACAGCCCCAGCCTTTCTTCCCAACCATCTCCTGAACACAGAGCCACCCACATCATCCTTCTGCTGGTCAGTTGCTTTGCGTTCTTTTATTGCTTAAACGCCTTAATAGACTTCTATTTGTATTATATGACTGAGAAAAACCTGAGACTGAAGATGATTAGTGAAATTATCTCCTCATGCTATCCAACTATATGCCCTTTTGTGCTGGTGAAAAATAATAAAATAATTTTTCAATATATTTTTTCATGTCTAAGATGAGAATTATTATTTCTCAAAGAGTATTCGATCACAATCTGATGCCCCACAGTTCTGAGACAGAGGAATTTCAATACTGATTTATATGAAGAAAAAGCAATCCTGCAGTAATTGGGCAATCCAAACGTGACTACTTTGAATTTACATGTTTTATTAATTTTTAAAAGAGATTATAAAGTCGTACTATGAATAATCACACATAAGTATCAAATAAACTATTTTAACATTGATTATATGTTCAAGTTATTTTTAAGTCACAACTTTTTTTTCTGTTTTGTTTTTAAATCAGTAAAAGAAACTGGGTCCTAAAAGCTGCAATGATCTAAACAGCAGTAAGTTTGTGCATTCATTTTTTTTTGTTTTTGTTTCTGCTGGCACTCCTCATTTGCATGAAATTCTGCACCATACTTACTAATTGTAGTAAAGTTTCTCCCATCCCAAAAGAAAAAACTACTCTGGAAGATAATTTTCACTGAAATACAACTAAACCTCTTTAAGTGGATTATGACAAGATTATAAATGATATGCCAAATGACATTTTAAATAAAATGGTTTGCCTACACAAATTGGTAATTTTTTAAAGATAACATGTTCTGCCCCTCATATGGTCCTCAGAATTAAAGCATAATGAACAGGAAGAAAAAGGAAAAGAATGCAACTGACTGCTAAGGCAAAACATCCTGCCAGAATTAATTAATGAAGTAAGAGTATATAATGAATATCAAGTGCATAACTTCATAGAGCCAACAAGATAACAGCCTATATTTTTCACATTCACAGGTGAAGTGGATTTTGCAATTACCAGTTGCATTAAATGCAACAAATAAAGTTCCTAAAATTGATACTCTAAGGCGCCACCTTAAGTTTTCCAGGCTGCAACTGTGTATTACTTTAAAATGGTTTTCTTAAAATGTGGCACATATATACCACGAAACACCATGCAGCCATAAAAAAGGATGAGTTCATGTCCTTTGCAGGGACATGGATGAAGCTGGAACCCATCATTCTTAGCCAACTAATACAAGAACAGAAATCCAAACACCGCATGTTCTCATTCATAAGTGGGAGTTGAATAATGAAAACACATGAACACAGAGAGGAGAACATCACACACTGTGGCCTGTCAGGGGGTGGGGGGTTAGGGGAGGGAGAGCATTAGCAGAAATACCTAATGTAGATGACAGGGTGATGGCTGCAGCAAACCACCATGGCACAGGTATAATTATGTTACAAACCAGCAAGATCTGCACACGTACCCCAGAACTCAAAGTATAATAATAGTAATGAAATTAAAAAGAAATAGAAGAAAAATTGATATCAAAAACTAAATACATAAATAAAATGGTTTTCTTAAATTTATTTATTTATTTTTTAACATAACATAAGGAAGGTGTTAAAACTGGTGTAATAGCTTAATAGAATAAGTATTCCAGATTTTGGGAAGGATGAAGAGGGAGATATTCAGAACCCTCTACCAGATCCCCCCAACTTGATCTGAGTAGATTCATGACGTGCTTTGTGGATGTGGGTAGTCAATGACACCAGTTTGACAGATCTTTCTGCACCAAACTCCATTGAGTTATGTGGTCCCCCTTGGCTGACGCAGAACCATTAGGGGAACACTGGCATCATCCAGGGTGATGTTCTTTGAGTGACTGACCAACCAATCAGGCCGAAGGCTGCCACAGCCTTGGGGCCCTCACAGACTCGCCAAATATTACAGGCGCTGCACTTGCCAGTGCGCTGAGTAAGAATCACTGAGAACTCCACCTCCTCTCCTGCCTGTAGCTCAATGTCATCCTAACTTCCTTCACATGGAAAAGCTTCTTGCTATCTCCTACTTCACAATGAATGAAGCCAAACTGATCTTTCACACATTCCACTGTGGCCCTACACAGGGGTGTGATGTTGGAAGCCATAGTTTGCGCATTTTGGCCCAAGACACACAATTGGGACTTGACACTCTCCTCTTTCTGCTTTGTTGGCTATCCCAGTGATGCCAAATGCATAGACCTCACCTCCATATCCCCCTCCTCCACATCTCAGTCATTCCTTGTACTCAGTCTGTGTTGGATCAACACTCTTCAGCGGGCAAATGACTCTGCCAGAGGAAATGGTGGAATCAGCTTCCTCAGTGATGCCATTCACTGAGTGTGTTTTGTTTACTTTTTCTGCACTGACTTTGTTGCCTTTGCCTTTGGACAAGCTATACTCGACCATGTCCCCCCAGTCTCAGGCTATCAACATCACCAGAGAACTCACTGGAATGGAAAAAGATTTCCTTATCATGACTGGCTGTTTCAATAAATCCAAAATTATCCTTCAGAGTTGCTACATAACCCAGGAGTCTCTTCGAGTTAGAATTAAAACCTAAAGTCGCACACAAGTTGCAACCTGCTGTCCAGGCCTCTGTTTGTCATTAATACTAAATTCAAGCTTATCTCCCATTTGAGGAGAAGCAGATCCTTCCACATCCTTGGCTTGAAAAGCAATAGTCAGTTTCATCCCAGAGTCATCATAAGCAATAATGCCATCCTCGGCCTCCTTCTCTTTGCCCTTCTTTAGGCTAGTGGTTTTAGGGTTGGGAAAAGTGACTTCTTTTTCTACTATGCCCAAACGGTGATCTGAATGGGAATAAAATGAAACCGTGCCTTTGGCAAGGTTTTTAATCCTAATCGCATGATTTGTTAGAGCAGAGAGCTTAAAAGGAACCACAGTAAACTCCACTTCATCTGCAACATGGAGCTGGTTGCCATCCAGAATTGCACTGAAGTAGAAGAACATATGAACATGATCCACACAGTTGAACCATCTCGCATGGCAGCAATCACACCCGCTTCTCAGGCTTCATTAGTGATTGAAATGTATTTGACAGAACTTCTATATGGCTTGCTTGTTCTGATTTGTCACGTCAGTCTGTTGAAATATTAAACCTAACATGGTCACCTTCCAGCAGGGTCACCTTAGATTTTGTATCTTTGTCTCCAATGGGAGACACACTTCTTCTGCAACAGAGTTTCGATAATGATTTATATTAAGGAAAAAAAATCCTACAATTATTGAGCAATCAGAATGTGACTACTATGAATTGACACATTTTATTAATTTTTTAAAGAGATTATAAAGTCTTACTATGAATAATCCATACCTATAAATAATATCACATCCTATAAATAATTTTCACATTGATTATATGTTCAAGTAATTATTAGGGAAGTTGAATGAACATATTGCATGTAATTAAAAGTAGTTTTCCTGCTTGGTTTTGCTCCTTTTTAATGCAGCTATTGAAATACTTAAAATTGCATCTAGACTTTGCATTATATTTCTGTTAAACTGCACTTCTCTAAGAAACTTTTTAAATTCATTCAACAAATGTATTTGTCCACCTGACATATTCCAGGCAGTATTTTAGGGGTTGGATGTACATCATTGACCTATACTTACAAAACATGATAATTAGAGAGATATATAGAATATTCATGGTATAGAAAAACTGTATGTATAGATGATAAGAGCTAGAAAGAATAGTGCAGATTGAGAGTTTCAAAGTACTTGGAGATTCACTCCTTTACATAGAATAGAACTCACTGGTAGGTGTCTCATGTCTGCATAAAACCACACATAATGACACCCAAACCTTATCAGAGTAATTCTGACATATTTCATTTATGGTCTCTGTATGTCCTCCTGTCTAGCAGAGCTTCATCTGTTTGATCAAGACAATTGGAAATTTTTCTTTTGAAAATATTTCAGATCCAATTCAGGGTTCATCATTAAGCATGATCTCCTTCAAAAGTCTTTGGTAACTTTTTGCCCTTCAGTTTTTTTCTTTGCCAGTTTTAAAGTACAACAAAAATAGTAAAAATACAGAATATAAACAACTCCTGAATCTTTAGAGTGAATGCCACCATGTAAACCTGCACCCAGATCAAGAAACAGAACATCTCAACAGCTGCTGGAAGTCCCCAGGATGTTCCCCTCAGTCATTCCACCTTAAGGGTGTCCACTAATATTAAGAAAAACACCATCTACTGCAATCATTTTCAGCATAAATTCTTCACAATAATTTTACTAAATCTTGGTTATGCTCTATCTGAGACATCGCAAGTATAGTCACCTCATGATTCATGTCCTATTCTGTGTCTATGGGGAGCATCTGCAGACCTCCCCCACCAGGACTTCCCCTGCTTCCCTTTACATTGCATCTGGTCTGCTCATAAGATATAAGACCCAAAGTCAGTAGAATCTGAATTTAAAACACCCGTCTTCAAAATGCATTGTGATAGGAACAATCCCATCAAAAAGTGATCTAACAACATGAATAGACAATTATCAAAAGAATGGACAACAAACATATGAAAAAAAAATGCTCAAAATCACTTATCGGGGAAATGCAAACCAAAATCACAATGGATCCCATCTCACTCTTGTAAGGATGGTCATAATCAAGGAATCAAAAACTAATGAATATGGATGTGGTAAGAAGGCAACACACTTACAAAGTTGATGGGAATGTAAACTAGTACAAACAACCACTACGGACAACAATGTGAAGAGTCCTTAAAGAACTGACAGTAGATCTACCATTTTATCCAGCAATTCCACTCCTGAGTATCTACCCAGAGGAAACAAAGTCATTCTACTAACAAGATACCTGCACACGCATGTCTATGGCAGCACAGCTCACAATTTCAAAACTATGGAACCAGCTCAAATTTCCATTAATCAATGAGTGGATAGAGAAAATGTGGCATATGTAAATATCCTGGAATTCTACTTGTGCATAAAAGAGATGGAAATAATGGCACTCACAGCAATTTGGACAGAATTGGAGACCATTATTCTAACTGAAATAACTCAGGAAAGGAAAACCAAACATCGTATGTTCTCACTCACAAGTGAGAGCTAAGCCACAAGGACACAAACAAGGGACGTTAGGGACTCAGGGGAAAGGGTGGTAGGGGAAGTGGGATGACAGACCACACATTGGGTACGGTGTACACTGCTCCAGTGATGGGTGCACCAGAATCTCAGAAATCACCACTTCAGGACGAATACATATAACTAAACACCACATGTTCCCCAAAACTTATTGAACTTAAAAAAAAGAAAGCTACATATTATTGTCTCTGTAAGAATACAAAAAAAAAAATCTGATTGTAAAAAAAAAAAAAGGAAACATTTTATGAAACTAATTATATTAATATTTACGAAGAATTTGAACATCTTAAAAATTAAAAATACAGAAAAACTACTTCTCATCATAATGTATATTTCTTGACTGACATGGTGTCTTTCGAGGTGACATGGATGCAGCTGGTAGCCATTGTCCTCAGTGACTTAATACAGGAACAGAAAACTGAATGCACAAGTTCTTATTTATAAGTGGGAATGGAACATTGTTAACTCATGGACACAAAGATGGCAATAATAGACACTAGCGATGGAATAAAGAGGGAGGGGAGAAAGGGTTGAAAAACTCACTACTGGATACTATCCTTACTGTCTGGGTGATGGTATCATTTGCACCCCAAACCTCAGCATTACACAATATGACCATGTAACCAAACTACACGTGTGCCCCCTGAATCTCAAAGTTGAAATTATAAAAATAAACATTCACTAATGTTTAACCCCGAGCAAAAGGGAATCATATATTAATTTTAGAAGTACCAATAAACCATGTGTGTTATAATATTCTGATTCATCCTTGTGAGGGTTCAGATACAATAAACTCAATGCCCTCCATGATGCGTGTGCCTTCTGCAAAAGGAGGGGAAGTTAAAACACATCATAAAAGCAGGAGGCACTATAGACTCCAATGAAAAAGACAACGTGTGCTCTCAGGTCCTGCTCAGAAGTCACATTATATCAAGGGCTGTGGTAATTTCCACCAACTGAGTGAAAAGTAACTTTTAATGACTTCCAAGATCCTGAAGTTTACTTTCCGATGAAGTTCAACTTGGGAAAACATACATCTTCATAAGCTGACTTTGCACTCCTGGTTAATAAACATAACAATTTATCAGGAATCCCATTTTCCTTCTGGGAGAGTGATTTGCTGCTGCTCTGGGTGCATCAAAGTGATGGACAGTAAACAAGGTCACTGAGGAAGCAGGTGACATGGTGATCCATGTCCACTGGGAGGAGAACTCCTGCCATCTGTCCCTGATATACACTCACTGTGTGTCAGACCCAGCCTTTCCAAGATGCCTCACTGTCATGGGGATGCCAGCTGCCTTTAGTTAAGATTCTGCAACCCCTCAGCCTTGGCAAGGAGAGGGAGATAAGAAGAGCTTTCCAACATTCTCAATCCCCATTCTGTGCTTCAGCTTTTTCCTTAAGATGCATGTTTCTAACTTCATTTCTGTTATAATGTGCCTCTATTTTTCATTCTTCTTTGTATTCACAAGTATTCTTTTTTTATTCCATCTGCTTTCCCTTTCTTGTCTTCCATTTCTACCTTATTTAGTATCTCTGATGGATCTATTGGTGGATGAAATGTATCCATTGAAGTGCTTGCATATTTTCTCCTTTAATCTACTATTGTGGCTAATCATACAGAGAAGTTTATAATGCTAAACTTACATTTTAAAATAATTCCTGACTCATTGTTTGAATATTTTTATATAGGATGCAGTTTACTTTCTCGCTTATTTTCTTTGGATTGTTTTTTACTTGGTTCATGAAATAGTCTTGACAACTTACTTTTCATGCAATCTTTATTACGTTTTGCCATCAAGTTTGTGCTATCCTTGCAATGTGACTAACAGAACATTCTTTTCTCTATCCATAGAAATAACTTGCACATATATTTCCTATCTGGTATATTTGGCATACTTCACTCCTGAAGCATTCTCTGGGATTCCTTATTGGTATAATTTTTGCCACTATTCAACTTCCCCTGGGAAGCCTGCACCTTTATGACTTTCTTCAGCTGTATATCCTTTATGGTAAGTTAAGTCTTCTAGGAATTTCCCAATATCTCCTAAATTTCCAAATTTATGGGCACAGTTTATTTTTGTAAAAATGTTCATAGGTTTTTTAGAGGTTTGTTAAGTTCATACTTCTTAGCAAGAATTTTGCCATTTTTTTCCTTTAGGTAGTTTGATGTTATTCTGCCTTTACCTCTATCAATCCCCTCTCTTGTTTTAGCATTCTCTTTGGTATTCCTTTTCAAATGTCATTGTTATCTTCAAGATTCTAATCTAGTCTTCACTTTATTTGCATAATGCACATTCCATACTGCATTTTCCTTAGAGGGATTTTTTATTCACTTTGTGGTTACTAGGAATTGCTGTAGTATTAAAAATATTGAGAAATTGGGCTTTTTTCTTATTTATTCTTTTATTCGTATTTTAATATAATTGTCTTTAGATGATTGTTCTGTTACATTAAACTTTTGAAACTTTTTGCCACCTGCTTTAATGTTTGTTGTTTACACCTACATTTGGTCCATATGTGCCTGAGAAGGAAAGGTGGGTATTTCACAGTCACTTTTATAGCAGTAGATAAAGAGGATGAAATAATGTGATCACATTTTTAATATCACAACTCACATTTCTTTTTCTCCATTGGTTCTGTTAATTTCTAAGAGACTTTGGTTAAAATCTTCCCCGTCACTGGCTGATTTTCTCATTTCTTCTTATAATTGGCTGTTCTTACTTATACAGTTTGATGCTATGTGCATTTATATACACAAAAACTTTTATTGCTATTGAAATGGCCTTGTTCATATCCAGTAATTCTGTTGCCTTAATGTTTGCTTTATGTAATTGGATGTGCACTAGATTTCTGTTTGTTAGATTTTATAGAGTTTCATCTTCTTTATATTATATTGAACCATTCTGTGTCTTTTTTTAAAATGTGAATAAAGACACATACTTGCCTTGTCGTCTGCTTTTTCAGATAGACATGTGGATGCTCCAGCTTCCTTTTGATAAACATTTTCAGAGCGTATCTTCTTAAATCCTATTACTTTTGACCTATGTGTTTTCTGTACTTACAATAGGAATCTGTAAGACAGTGCATACCTGTGATAAGATCTCTTTCAGTCTGTTATTTGCTGCCATTGCTTAGTGTGTTTAGTCTGTTTTCTTTATAAATGTTTTTCTCAGCTTTGCTGAGGTGTTAATGATAAATGGAACATTATACTTTAAGTGGAAAACATATGACTTGATAAACTGATATATCATAAAATGATTACCATGATCGTTCTAATTAACAGATGCATCATCTCACATAGTTACCTGTGGTGGGGTGGGGGATGCAGGAGCACTTAAGACCTCCTTTGTTAGCAAATTTAAAATATACAGCACAGTATTATTAACTAAGGTGACTATATATTACCTGAGATATCCAGAACTAATTCATCTTATAAGTGAAGATTTGTATCCTTTGATAACATCCCCATATTTTTCCTATACCTCAGCTCTGGGCAACCACCTTTCTACTCTGTTGCTCTGAGGTAGACATTTCTAGATTCCACAAATAAGTGAGATCAGAGATTATTTGCCTTTCCCTGCCTGACTGTTTCAACTTAATATAATGTGCCCCACCTTCATCTGTGTTGTCACAAATGGCAGAATTTTTTTGTGTCCTAAGAATATATAATAACATATATATGTGTGTGTGTTTAATATTTGTATGTGTTTAATATATACATTATATTGTGTGTTCATATATGTTGTATGTAATAGAATACACATGTAAAATATAAAAGATGTATATGTATATTACAGATGTATATAATTATATATTATATAATTATACATATATTACACACATATGTGACATTATATATTCTTTGTGTGTACATTATATATATTGAACAAATATGCAGACAGTTCTTACAGAAGTGTATAAAAAGTGAGTGGTCAAAGAGCTTGTAGGTGAACTGTCACACCACCTATTAAACATAAATTGCATTTCAAAAACAATTGTATGGTAAACATTTGTCAATTATATCAAGTATCAAAATTGCAAACAACTCAAACTAATAAAACCTAAATTACAAACTTGCTAAATGACACAAAATGAGAGATGGAAGAATAAGGATCTCATATTTTGGGTGTTCAATACGTGCTTTGGATTTTTCTTCCTCTCAACAGATGATGACAATGTCATTGCTGTGGTAGAGTTGGATCACAGAGTAGAGAATTGTGTTCAATGGAAAGAAGATAACTACAGAGAAGACAACTTGGTAAATTCAGGGCACTCTTACGGACTTTGTCAGTATAAAGAAAGAAATGTGCAGATATTGCTAGATTTGTAGTTAGAAAAGAAGGATGGTTTGAGATGATGGAAACATCTGGATGAGTGGAAGAATGAGTTGCTGAGAATGATACAGTATACAACTCTATACTTCAATAAGCATAGAAGCAGTGATAACCTTATGAATTTCAATGTCAACTTTAATGAATGTCATGTCATTCCCATTCTACTTGTATATTTTGAACCTACTGATTCTGTCTCTACAACAAGCATCCAAGAACGTTCAGACAAAAATATGGATTTTACACATTGTATTTAGTAAGATACATATAATATTTATCAAATGGAGTGAGTGCCACCTGAGTCCAAATATTTTGTGTTGTGTGATTGTCATATGCTTGTGGGATACTTAGCAGCATCCCTGGCCTCTACCCACTGCATATTAGTTTCTCTTCAGCAAATTGACAAAACTGCACATGTGTGAACACTGCCAGTAGATCCCTGTAGAGGGCTGGGGAGAGACAGAAAGGCTTTACTTGGAAAACTGTGTTTTGGATGAGTGTTTAAAATGATCCTTGTTGGATGCCCTCTCTCACCACTCCTATTCAATATGGTATTGGAAGTTCTAGCCAGAGCAATTAGGCAAGAAAAAGAAATAAAGGGCATTCAATTAGGAAAAGGAGAAGTCAAATTGTCCCCATTTACAGATGACATGATCGTATATTTAGAAGACTCCATCATCTCTGCCCAAAACCTCCTTAAGCTGATAAGCAACTTCAGCAAAGTCTCAGGATACAAAATCAACGTGCAGAAATCACACGCATTCCTATACACCAATAACAGACAAACAGAGAGCCAAATCATGAGCGAACTCCCATTTACAATTGCTACAAAAAGAATAAAATACCTAGGAATACAACTAACAAAGGAGGTAAAACATCTCTTCAAGGAGAACTACAAACCACTGATCAAGGAAATAAGAGAGAACACAAACAGATGGAAAAACATTCCATGCTCATGGTTAGGAAGAATCAATATTGTGAAAATGGCCATACTGCCCAAAGTAATTTATAGATTCAACGCTATCCCCATCAAGCTACCAGTGACCTTCTTCACAGAACTGGAAAAAACTTTAAACTTCATATGGAACCAAAAGAGAGCCCACATAGCCAAGACAATCCTAAGCAAAAAGAACAAAGCTGGAGGCATCACGCTACCTGACTTCAAACTATACTACAATGCCACAGTAATCAAAACAGCATGGTACTGGTACCAAAACAGAGATATAGACTAATGGAACAGAACAGAGACCTCGGAAGCAACACCACACATCTACAACCATCTGATCTTTGATAAACTGGACAGAAACAAGCAATGGGGAAAGGATTCCCCTGTTTAATAAATGATGCTGGGAAAACTGGCTAGCCATATGCAGGAAGCTGAAACTGGACCCCTTCCTTACACCTTATACAAAAATTGACTCCAGATGGATTAAAGATTTAAATATAAAAACTAACACCATAAAAACCCTAGAAGAAAACCTGGGCAAAACCATTCAGGACATAGGCACAGGCAAGGACTTCATGACTAAAACACCAAACGCGATGGCAACAAAAGCCAAAGTAGACAAATGGGGCCTAATTAAACTTAAGAAGTTCTGCACAGCAAAAGAAACAATCAGTAGAGTAAACCAGCAACCAACAGAATGGGCAAAAATATTTACAATCTACCCATCAAAGGTCTAATATCCAGAATCTACAAAGAACTAAAGCAGATTTACAGGAAAAAAACAAACAAACCCATTCAAAAGTGGGCGAAGGATATGAACAGACACTTTTCAAAAGAAGACAAATATGCGGCCAACAAACATATGAAAAAGTGCTCATCATCACTGGTCATTAGAGAAATGCAAATCAAAACCACATTGAGATACCATCTCACACCAGTTAGAATGGTGATCATTAAAAAATCTGGAGACAGATGCTGGAGAGGATGTGGAGAAAAAAGGAACACTTTTACACTGTTGGTGGGAGTGTAAATTAGTTCAACCACTGTGGAAGACAGTGTGGCGATTCCTCAAGGATCTGGAAATAGAAATACCATTTGACCCAGCAATTCCATTACTGGGTATATACCCAAAGGATTATAAATCATTCTATCATAAAGACACATGCACACGTATGTTCACTGTGGCACTGTTTACGATAGCAAAGACTTGGAACCAACCCAAATGCTCATCAATGATAGACTGGACAAAAAAAAAATGTGCACATCTACACCGTGGAATACTATGCAGCTATAAAAAATGATGAGTTCGTGTCCTTTGTAGAGACACGATCTCTACAAGGAGAACTACAAACCACTGATAGATGAACCTAGAAACCATCATTCTCAGCAAACTGACACAAGAACAGAAAACCAAACACCACATGTCTTCACTCATAGGAGATGATGAACAATGAGAACACGGGCACAGGGAAGAGAACAACACTCACAGGGCTAGGTGGGGGGGATGGAGGAGAGGGGAGGAGGAACAGTGGGGGGAGGCGGGGGAGGAGGGGGGAGGGATAACACCAGGAGAAATGCCTGACGTAGGCAATAGTGGCGTTGGGAGATGGAGACAGCAAAATACCATGGCATGTATGTACCTATGCAACAATCCTGCAGGATGCAGGACGTGCACATGTACCCCTGAGCCCAAATACAATTATAAAAAAAGGGATCCTTGTCTTGGAAGGACTGTGTATTCCACCAAAACTATAAAAAAGAAGTTTATATATGCATGCTACTCTTTATGTGTTACAGTCATAGTGTTCTTTAAAGAGATTAGAATATTCAAATCTATTTTTGATATAAAATGCAGTCTGGGGAGAGAGATCCAAGATGGCCGATTAGCAGCAGCTCAGGATTGTAGCTCCCACTGAAAGCGCAGAGAGTGAGTGGACGCCACATTTTCAGACGAATTTTTTTTCCCCCCGGACTAGGAGATTCCCGGCAGAGGAGCCCTACGGGTTGCCAGCGCGACTCTTTTGGTGGACGCAGCCATTTTGCCGGCGCCCCGGCATGGTGGTTCTCAGTCCGGAGTATATGGGACTGAGTGCCCTTAGCTGGCATTTGGAGCTCCGGGAAGGCAGAGTCTCCCATTCAGCTGATTGAAAAGCGGACTGAAGTGGGGAACCAGACCGGGAGATTCCCGGGCAGAAAAGCGCCACAAATCTCAACGCCGCTGTTTCAGCTGGCGTAGTGGGTCGCCGCAGGGGAAGGCTGACTGCCCCCCCCCCAAAAAAAAATAGCAATTGGAACTGCTGAGGATTGAGAGTTTTACAGCAAGTACAGCTGAACCTGGGAAGGTCCAGCTTTGTGGGGGAGGGGTGTCCGCAGAAGGAAAACTAAGAAGCAGAAAAAACTTTACTACCAACAAGCTGGACGTCCACTCAGAGACCTAATCTGAAAGTCAGCAATTACACAGACGACAGGTGGATAAATCCACAAAGATGGGAAGAAACCAGCGCAAAAAGGCTGAAAACACCCGAAATCAGAATGCCTCTCCTCCTACAGAGGATTGCAGTTCCTCATCACCAAGGGAACAAGGCCTGATTGAGAATGAATGTGAGGAATTGATAGAATTACGCTTCAGAAGGTGGATAATAATAAACTTCTGTGAGCTAAAAGAACATGTTCTAACCCATTGCAAAGAAACTAAGAACCTTGAAAAAAGGTTTGACGAAATGCTAACGAGAATAGACAATTTAAAGAGGAATATAAGTGAACTAATGGAGCTGAAAAACACAATACGAAAACTTCATGAAGTATGCACAAGTTTTAACAGTCGAATTGATCAAGCAGAAGAAAGGATTTCAGAGGTCAAAGACCAACTTAATGAAATAAAATGAGAAGATAAGATTAGAGAAAAAAGGGTAAAAAGGAATGAGCAAAGTCTCCAAGAAATATGGGACTATGTGAAAAGACCTAATCTACGTTTGATAGGTGTACCTGAATGTGACAGAGAGAATGAATCGAAGCTGGAAAATATTCTTCAGGATATCATCCAGGAAAACTTTCCCCAACCTAGCAAGCCAGGACAATACTCAACTCCAGGTAATACAGAGAACACCACAAAGATATTCCTCAAAAAGAGCAACCCCAAGGCACATAATCATCAGATTCACCAGGGTTGAAATGAAGGAGAAAATACTAAGGGCAGCCAGACAGAAAGGTCAGGTTACCCACAAGGGGAAGCCTATCAGACTCACAGCAGATCTCTCAGCAGAAACCCTACAAGCCAGAAGAGAGTGGGGGCCAATATTCAACATTCTTAAAGAAAAGAACTTTCAACCCAGAATTTCATATCCAGCCAAACTAAGTTTCATAAGTGAAGGAAAAATAAAATTTTTTACAAACAAGCAAGTACTCAGAGATTTCATTACCACCAGGCCTGCTTTACAAGAGCTTCTGAAAGAAGCACTATATACAGAAAGGAACAACCAGTATCAGCCATTCCAAAAAACCCATTGGTAAGCTGTATCCAGACCCATCCCACATGCAAGGATATACAGAGACTCAAAACAAAGGGATGGAAGAAGATTTGCCAACTAAATGGAGAGTAAAAAAAAAAAAGCAAGAGTTGCAGTTCTCACCTCTGATAAAATAGACTTTAAAGTAATAGAAACCAAAAGAGATAAGAAGGACATTGTATAATGGTAGAGGGATCAATGTAATGCGAAGAGCTAATGATCCTAAGTCTATGTGTACCCAATACAGGAGCACCCAGATACGTAGGGCAACTTCTTGGTGACTTACAAAGAGACTTGGCCTCCCACACAATAATAGTGGGAGACTTTAACACTACATTGTCAATATTGGACAGATCAATGAGACAGAAGGATAACAAGGATCCCCCGGGACTTGAACTTAGACCTCAAACAAGTAAACTTAATAAACATTTACAGAACTCTCTACTCCAAATCCACAAAACATAAATTTTCTTCAGTAACACATCACATCTATTCTAAAAGTGACCACATGGTTGGAATTAAATCACTCCCCCAGCAATTGCATAGCATTTCATAGGTTTAAATGAAATATTGGTTGGCTGTTTGTTATTTTCCTCCCTTATTCCTCTCCTGTCTCCATTGTATAACGCAATTACTAGTATAAAAGAGCTTTTCAATACCCATTTTTAGACTGCATTCTAGCCTAGGCAATAGAGCAAGATTCCTGTTCTCATCTTCCACTTTTTCTTCTTCTTTTTCCCTTTCTTTCATTCTCTTTTTTTTTCTTTCTCTCTTACTCTCTTTTTTCTTTTCTTTCTTTAAAAAAAAAATGCACTCTGATACTCTGAAGAAAAAAATGCCTTAAAATTCTCATTTATCTTGCATATATGCCAGCATGTCCTTCTGGATAATACACTTAGTGCTGGGTGTTAGCCTTTCAATTCCACCTTCTTCATAAGATTTTACTTCTGGCCTCCAAGGTTCTCAAGAATCTCCAGAGAGTCAGTTTCTGGATGTGCCATATCCGAGACTGAAATACAGAGGAGTTGGACATTTTCACACCCTCTCTTCATAGTGATCTGTTCGTGATTACATTCTTCCACAGACTGCACTATTTATCATGTTAAGATACATTATTTTTAGTCTGCAATGAGGAGTGGCCCACCTAAATAGAACATCTAAACATAATGATAATAATATTTCTACGTGATGAAATTTTGGCGTTTTTCCTCATAGCTCAGATTTGTGTTGGTGTCATGGGGAACTCACTGCCCTTTGTGTTTTATGTGTACATATTTTTTATTCACTCTTACTTGAGGAAGCCCATCCATTTGATTTTTATGCACCTCACATTGGTTAATGTTTTCAACATCATGTTCACATTGATCCCAGACGTCACAGCATCCTTTGGAGTGAGACATTTTTTGGATGATGCTGGCTGCAAAGCAGTTTTGTATATATGCAGAGTTTCCCGGGGTCTTTCCATCTGCACCACTGCTCTCCTGAGTACATTTCAAGCCATCACCATCATCCCCCGGTCATTCTAAATGGGCCTGGCTTAAACCTAAACTCTCTACCTGCATTTTCCCCTTCTTTTATTTTCTTCTGGGTCATCAATATGCTGATTTACATCCAAGTTGTTGAAACTCTAGAAGCCATAAGCAATTTCATTCATGTTGGTCGTGGGTATTCTCAAGTCTACTGTCACACTGGGCATTTTGGATGCCTCAATCCAGCGTTATATACAAGTGTCATACTCACTCGAGATCTCCTGTTTGTGTTCCTCATGGTCGGGACCAGCATCTACATGGTGAGCCTCCTCCACAGACACCACAGGAGAGCCCAGCATCTGCACAGCCCCAGCCTCTCTTCCCAGCCATCTCCTGAACACAGAGCCACCCACACCATCCTTCTGCTGGTCGCTTGCTTTGTGTTCTTTTATTGCTTAAATGCCTTCATGACCTTCTATTCGTATTATATGACTGAGAAAAACCTGAGACTGGAGATGATTACTGAAATTATTTCCTCATGCTACCCAATTATCTGCCCTTTTGTGCTGATGAAAAACAATAAAATAATTTCTCAATATACTTCTTCACTTCTAAGATGGAAATTATCATTTCTCAAAGAGCATTCAATCATGTTCTGACGCCCTACACTTCTGCAACAGAGGAGTCTCAATAATGAATTATATTAAGAAAAAATAATCCTGCAGTTATTGGGCATTTGGAATGTGACTACTTTGAATTGACACATTTCATAAATTTTTAAAAGAGATTATAAAGTCTTACTATAAAGAATCATACATAAGTATCATGTAAACAATTTTCATTGATTTCATGTTCAGGTTTTTATATGGGGAGCTAAATGAACATATTACATATAATTAAAAGTAGTTTTTCTGCTTGGTTTTTCTCCTTTTTAATGCAGCTATTGGAATACCTAAAATTACATCTAGACTTTGCATTATATTTCTGTTAAACTGCACTGCTCTAAGCAACTTTTTAAATTCATTTCACAAATGTATTTGTCCACCTCACATGTTCCAGGCAGTATTTTAGGGGTTAGATGTGTATTAGTGACCTAAACATACAAAACATGATAACTGGAGAGAGTATAATGTTCGTGGGATAGAAAAATATATGTACAGATGATAAGAGCTATAAAGAATAGCGCAGATTGAGAGTTTCAAAGTACCTGGAGATTAACTCCTTCACATAGAATTCATTGGTATGTTTCTTATGTCTGCATAAATCCACCCATAATGATACCCATATCTTACCAGGGTTATGCTGCCACATTTTATTTATGGCCTATGTATGTCCTCCCGTCCAGCGGAGCTTCATCTCTTTGATCAATACAACTGGAAATTTTTCTTTTGAAAATATTTCAGATCCAATTCAGGCTTCATCATTAAGCATGCTCTCCATCAGATCTATCGATTGAGTTTTATTTTTTACCACTTTTGAAGTACAACCAAAAATGGTAAACATACAGGATATAAACAACTCCTGAATTGTTTCAGTAGACACCACTAGGAAGAGTCCCGGGGACTTCCAGCAGCTGTTGATGTTCTGTTTCTTGATCTAGGTGCGGGTTGTGATCAAGAAACAGAACATCAACAGCTGCTGGAAGTCGCCGGACCCTTCCCAGTCTCTCCTTCCTAAGAGTGTCTACTCACTGGAAGAATAATACCATCTAGTGTAATCATTTCTAGCATGAATTCTTCCTCAATAATTTTACAAAATCTTGGTTGAGCTCTGAGACATCTCAAGTATGATCACCTCATGATTCATGTCCTACACTGTGTCCATGGGGCGCACCTGCAGACCTCCCCCCTCCAGGGCTCCTTTTGATTCCCTTTACATTGGATCTGGTCTGCTCATGAGAAAGAAGGTCCAAGGTCGGTAGAATCTGAATTTAAAATACCTATCCCCCAACAGATGCTGGAGAGGATATGGAGAAATAGGAACACTTCTACACTGTTAGTGGGAGTGTAAATTAGTGCAACCATTGTGGAAGACAGTGTGGCGATTCCTCAAGGACCTAGAAATAGAAATTCCATCTCGACCCAGCAATCCCATTACTGGGTATATACCCAAAGAATTATAAATTGTTCTATTACAAATACACATGCACACGGATGTTCACTGCAGCACTGTTCACAATAGCAAAGACCTGCATCCAACCCAAATGTCCATCATCGACAGAGTGGATAAAGAAAATGTGGTGGAGCATCCCAAGATGGCCAGATGAGAGGCAGCTGCGGAAAGCAGCGCCCAGCAAGAGAGACGCAGAAACCAAGTGGTCTCCACAATGCCAAACCAGGTACCAGGTTCAGTTTGTGGGTCTGGTTGGACAGTGGGTATAAACCAAATAGGGCAAGTTGAGGCAAGGCGGGGCAACTGACAGGAGGACCAGGGGAATTCCCCCTCCTGGGACTTCGGTTCCATACAGCGCTCCACCCAAGCCCTCTACAACCCACAGAACAGGAGATCTTCACCGGGCTGAAAAGCCTCAGCGAGCTGCCTGAACAGGGCAGAGCAGCCACTTTGGCTGGCGCCCGGGGGCTGTCTGCATAGATCTAGGCAGAAGCACTGGCTGACGCGAAAGCCAGAAAGCCAACTGGACGGATTGAGCCTCCACCTAGAGGGAAGGGGAACTAAAAACAGGGGAAGCGGCCCATACGGCAAGACGTGTCTCCCCTCGCTCCCCCTCAAAAAAGCCAAGCAGACTGAAAAAAAACTCTCACCCCAGTTTCTCACCTAGAGAGCAACAGGGAACGCTCCAGCTCAGCGAGGGTAGGGGCAGCCGCCATTGCAGAAGCCGGCCTAACTTTCCTGAGTAAATAAAAGACGCAGCAGCTCCACTGAACCCGTGGCAGCCCAGCAGCGCCTCTGCAGGCAGACAAAGGAAAGGCAGCTACCCAAGCAGCTACCTGAGATCAAAACTATATAAATCCAATGAGATGGGGAAAAAACAGCGCAAGAAAAATGAAACCATCAAAACCCAGAACACCTCTCCCCTCACCACGAGATCACAACTCCTCACCAGCAAGGGAACAAAGCTGGACACAGAATGAATCTGACAAACTGATAGAAGCAGGCTTCAGAAGGTGGATAATAACAAACTTCTCTGAGTTAAAGGAACATGTTCTAACCCAATGCAAAGAAACTAAAAACCTTGAAAAAAGGTTAGACAAAATGCTAACTAGAATAACCAGCTTAGAGAAGAACATAAATTACTTGATGGAGCTGAAAAACGCAGCACAAGAACTTCGTGAAGCATACACAAATTTCAATAGCTGAATAGATCAAGCAGAAGAAAGGATATCAGAGATTGAAGATCAACTCAATGAAACAAAATGAGAAGGCAAGAAAAGAGAACAAAGAGTGAAAAGAAATGAACAAAGCCTTCAAGAAATATGGGATTATGTGAAAACACCTAATCTATGCTTGATCAGTGTACCAGAAGATGACAGGGAGAATGAATCGAAGTTGGAAAACACTCTTCAGGATATTATCCAGGAGAACTTACCCAACCTTGCAAGGCAGGCCAACATTCAAATACCGAAAATACAGAGAACACCACAACAATACTCCTCTAGAAGAGCAACCCGCAGGCACATAATCGTTAGATTCACCAGGGTTGAAACGAAGGAAAAAATACTAAGGGCAGCCAGAGAGAAAGGTCAGGTCACTCACAAAGGGAAGCACATCAGACTCACGGCAGATCTCTCAGCAGAAACCCTACAAGCCAGAAGAGAGTGGGTGCCGATATTCAACATCCTTAAAGAAAAGAACTTTCAACCCGGAATTTCACATCCAGCCAAACTAAGCTTCATAAGTGATGGAGAAATAAAATCCTTTACGGACAAGCAATTGCTGAGAGATTTTGTCACTACCAGATCTGCCCTACAAGAGCTCCTGAGGGAAGTGCTAAACACATAAAGGAAAAACCAGTACCAGCCACTGCAAAAAAGAACCAAATGGTAAAGACCAATGATGCAATGAAGAAATTACGCCAACCAAAGGGCAAAACAACCAACCAGTAATAAAATGGCGGGATCAAATTCACACATAACAATATTAACATTAAATGTAAGTGGACTAAATGCCCCAATCAAAAGACACAGACTGGCAAATTGGGTAAAAAGCCAAGAACCATCAGTGTGCTGTATTCAGGAGACCCACCTCATGTGCAAAGACACGCATAGACTCAAAATAAAGGGATGGAAGAAGATTTACCAAGCAAATGGAGAGCAAAAAAAAAGCAGGGGTGGCAATCCTAGTTTCTGATAAAACGGACTTTAAACCAACAAAGATCAAAAGAGACAAAGAAGGACATTACATAATGGTAAAAGGATCAATACAACAAGAAGAACTCACTATCCTAAATATATATGCACCCAATACAGTAGCACCCAGATACATAAAGCAAGTCCTTAACAACCTACAAAGAGACTTAGACTCCTGCACAATAATACTGGGAGACTTTAACACTCCACTGTCAATATTGGACAGATCAACCAGACCGAAAATCAACAAGGGAATCCAGGACCTGAACGCAGATCTGGACCAAGTGAATTTAATAGACATTTACAGAACTCTTAACCCCAAATCCACAGAATATACATTTATTCTCAGCACCACATCACACTTACTCTAAAATCAACCACGTAATTGGAAGTAAATCACTCCTCAGCAAATGCAAAAGAATGGAAATCATAACAGTCTCTCAGACCACAGTGCAATCAAATTAGAACTCAGGATTAAGAAACAAACTCAAAACCACACAACTACACGGAAACTGAACAACTGGCTCCTGAATGTCGACTGGATAAACAATGAAATGAAGGTGGAAATAAAGATATTCTTTGAAACCAATGAGAACGAAGACACAACATACCAGAATCTCTGGGACACATTTAAAGCAGTGTCCAGAGGGAAATTCATAGCAATAAATGCCCACATGAGGAGCAAGGAAACGGTCTAAAATCAACACCCTATCATCAAAATTGAAAGAGAGGAGCAAGATCAAAAAAACTCAAAAGCTAGCAGAAGACAAGAGATAACTAAGATCAGAGCAGAACTGAAGGAGATAGAGACACACAAAACCCTTCAAAAAATCAACAACTCCAGGAGCTGGTTTTTTGAAAAAATCAACAAAATAGATAGACCACTAGCCAGATTAGTAAAAAAGAAAAGAGAGAAGAATCTAATAGATGCAATAAAAATGATAAAGAGGACATCACCACCGATTCCACAGAAATACAAACTACCATCAGAGATTACTACAAACAACTCTATGCACACAAACCAGTAAATCTGGAAGAAATGGATAAATCCCTGGACACTTGCACTCTCCCAAGACTAAACCAGGAAGAAGTTGAAACCCTGAATAGACCAATAAGTAGGGCTGAAGTGGAGGCAGCAATTAATAGCCTACCAACCAAAAAAAGCCGAGGTCCAAACGGGTTTACAGCCGAATTCTACCAGACGTACAAAGAGGAGCTGGTACCATTCCTTCTGAATGATACCAGAGGGAATCCTCCCCAACTCATTTTATGAGACCAACATCATCCTAATACCAAAACTGGGCAGAGACACAACTAAAAAGGAAAACTTCAGGCCAATATCCATGATGAACACTGACACAGAAATCTTCAATAAAATACTGGCAAACAGAATGCAATGGCAAATCAAAAAGTTTATTCATCATGATCAAGTTGGCTTCAACCCGGGGGATGCAAGGCTGGTTCAACATATGCAAGTCTGTAAACATAATCCATCACATAAACAAAACCAAAGACAAAAACTACATGATTATCTCAATAGATGCAGAGAAGGCCTTCAACAAAATTCAACAGCCCTTTATGCTAAAAACCCTCAATAAACTACGTATTGATGGAACATATCACAAAATAATAAAAGCTATTTATGGCAAACACACAGTCAATATCATACATAATGGGCAAAAACTGGAAGCATTCCCTTTGAAATCTGGCACAAGACAAGGATGCCCTCTCTCACCGCTCCTATTCAATATAGTATTGGAAGTTCTAGCCAGAGCAATCAGGCAAGAAAAAGAAATAAAGGATATTCAATTAGGAAAGGGGGAAGCCAAATTGTCTCTATTTGCAGATGACATGGTTGTATATTTAGAAGATATGCAATAGCACGAGGCTCACATATCTCATAGTAAAACCCCGTCTCTTTTTATAAGCAGGATACAGTTGGAAACATTGGCTATATTACCAAATGTCATTTTAAGAATGTGAATAAAATGCCTGACTTTAACGTTCCCATACTTATAGTGAGTAATAAGAGCTGTCACATCCTGGCAGACCCAAGAAACTTACAACTGTAAATATGTAGAGTTTGCTTTGCTTTGGCTGCATAGCCTCAAGAGGTTTTAAAATCTGAGATTTGTATATAATCAATATAGTGAGAAAAGTTATATTTCTTTTTTTTTTCATTTTTGAGAAGGAGTCTCACTCTGTCACCCAGGCTGGCGTGCAGTAGCGCGATCTCAGCTCACTGCAACCTCCACCTCCCAGGTTCAAGCGATTCTCTTGCCTCAGCCACCCTAGTAGCTGGAACTACAGGCGTGTGCTACCACATCTGGCTAAGTTTTTGTATTTGTAGTAGAGACGGGGTTTCACCATGTTACAAGATGGTCTCAATCTCTTGACCTCATGACCCACCCACCTCAGCCTCCCAAAGTGCTGGGATTACAGGTGTGAGCCACCGTGCCCAGTGAAACATGACATTTCTAAATAAAAAGTGTAACACGCCTGTTATTAGGTTGTGGCCCTGCACACTGTTTCCATGTTCTTGTTATGTACCGGTAGACAAAACTAGATCCTGAATTCTCCTAATTTCCCCAATATTTGGCTACAATTTCTCCAACTTGAAACAAAAGCCACTCTCTTCTTTTTTTTTTTTTTTAGATGGTGTCTTGCTCTGTCGCCCAGGCTGGAGTGCAACCTCATAATCTCAGTTCACTACAACCTCTGCCTCCCAGGTTCAAGCAATTCTCCTACCTCAGCCTCCCGAGTAGCTGGGATTACAGATACCTGCCATCACGCCCAGCTAATTTTTGTATTTTTTTAATATATATTTTATTGCATTTTAGGTTTTGGGGTATATGTGAAGAACATGCAAGATTGTTGCATAGGTACATACATGGCAATGTGGTTTGCTGCCTTCCTCCCCATCACCTATATCTAGTAGAGATGGTGTTTCACCATGTTGGCCAGGCTGGTCTTGAACTCCTGACCTCAGGTGATCCGCCCACCTCAGCCTCCCTCCCCTCAGCTGGGATTATAGGTGTGAGCCACTGTGCCCAGATACCACTCTGTTCTTAAAGACCTAGAAACCAAAACTAGATGAATTTTAAGGAAAAAGTCTTACAGCTGATGTATGGGCCATATAAATAGTTCACCAAACTGCCCAATATCATGCCTGGAGACATTCAATCTACAAACCAGGAGAAAAAGTTAATGTTTTTATGCTGTATAACTTTTCCCAAGACATTGGAACAAGACTCCATATCATCATTAGCCTTTGCCCCCACTTAGTATTACTTTTCCAACTCAGCAGGATAATGGTATAATTGAAATTTCACAGTTGTCGCTTCTGCTTATAACTTAACAAACTATAACCTAAGAAATCTTCTAGGCTGGGCGCAGTGGCTCACGCCTGTATCCCAGCACTTTGGGAGGCCGAGGGGGTGGATCACGAAGTCAGGAGATCGAGACAATCCTGGCCATGATGAAACCATGAAACCCCGTCTCTACTAAAAATACAAAAATTAGCCGGGCGTCGTGGCAGGCACCTGTAGTCCCAGCTACTCGGGAGGCTGAGGTGGAAGAATCGCTTGAACCCAGGAGGCGGAGGTTGCAGTGAGCCGAGATTGCGCCACTGCACTCCAGCCTGGCGACAGAGCAAGACTCCGTCTCAAAAAAATAAAATAAATAAAATAAAAATAAGATAAAATAAAATAAAAAAAGAAATCTTCTAGTATCCCGTGGGTAATACTACATGCTATACCTGGATAAATTTCTCTGATAAAAATTCCTATGAGTTAAATTCCTCTGAGACCTATGTACCCAAAAGAAGAAAGCTTTTGAGTTTCATAATTGCATAAATGCAAATTCCGTTTGCATAACTGGAAACTGAAACTGATATTGCAATTAATTTGTATTTCCCCTTACTTTGTATTTCTCCTTTTAGGACTTCGTATCTGTTACTTGTTAAATTTTTATAGCAGTACAACTCCTAACACAATAAGGCTGGCCCACCACTTTGAAAAGACAGCAAAAAACTACAGAACACACTAATGGACTCCACGTAGACTTAGCCTGAGAACCATACCCTTTGAACCCTCCTTGTTGCCCAAAAGTGGTGGGTTTTTTTATTTTTGTTTTTGTTTTTGTTTGAGATGAAGTCTCACTATGTTGCCCAGGCTGGTCTCAAACTCCTTAACTCAAGTGATGCTCCCAGCCTAGCCTCCCAAAGTGGTAGGATTACAGGCATGAGCTACCACACCCAGCCCCAAAAGTGGTTTTGACATTGACTCCTAGTCACTAATCACTCCCCCACAACACGGGATGAGACCAGCAACTGAAACAGGTCCATCCTGGTGTTGAGGGTCATCAAAATCAAATTATAAGGCCGGGCGCGGTGACTCACACCTATAATCCCAGCACTTAGGGAGGCCGAGGCAGGTGGATCACGAGGTCAAGAGATCGAGACCATCTTGGCCAACATGGTGAAACCCTGTCTCTACTAAAAATACAAAAATTAGCTGGGCATGGTGGTGCATGCCTGTAGTCCCAGCTACTCAGGAGGCTGAGGCAGGAGAATTGCTTGAACCCGGGACACGGAGGCTGCAGTGAAACGAGATCGCGCCACTGCACTCCAGCCTGGCGCCTGGCGATAAAGCAAGACTCTGTCTTTAAAAAAAAAATCGAATTACAGAATGATCGATTGATCCTTTTTTCAGAGAAAGATCTTGATTACAAGGAGAAATGTGAAAGTTGTGAGAACAAAAATGGAGTCACTAATGTTAAGAAACCCCTGACAAATGAGCCAGAAAGGCAATGAAGAGCGTGGTCTCACACTTGAGTGCCTGATAATGAAAAAGATTACAATATCCCCAACCTTGCATAAAGCTAATTGCAACCTTAAACAAAAAAAATACTTCTGCAAGGACAGCTGCCCAGCAACTGCCTGTCCAACCTTAGACATATGTTACCCTCAGTATTGATCTCTGTAGGCAAAGCTAATTACTTCAAAACAATATGCAATCCTCTCCATTTCTGCCTTCCTTTATATCCCTGTGAAACAGGTCAGGGTCAATAGGTTTGTTGTCTCAGGTGCTATCCAAGTTCGTTGTCTCAGGACCAAGAAAATTAAGGAGCATGGATGCAAAGGGTGAGGTGGCAATGAGCATTTACTAAGCAAAAGAAGAAAGCTCTCCACAGCAGAGAGGGGAACCATTTTACAGTTGAATGCAAAAACTTTTATCAGAAACGTCTCTCATCCCTATAGCTGTTTAAGTATCTATAAAACTGTCTGTGTTCTCTCCCTATCTATGCAGCAGTGGAATGTCTCTAGGTAAGCACAAAACATAGCTTCTCTTGTGTGTATAACTGTGGGCTTGTTTTCCCCTAGACAAGCTCCCAGAAAGCGCACAGTGTATATAACTGAAAAGGGGAGGGAACTTTTCTCTGGGAATCCGTTAGTCACAAGAAGAACAAAAGGCTTCTATGCTGGGTGTTGCCTGCTTATCTCCCCTGCTTACGTGTGCACTGCAGTCTCAGTGTTCCCCAGGCTACTCTGTTTTCACCTGTAGCTGTGATTTTTTCATACAGTCTGCTTCTCTGAGGACCATCCTTAGCTGTCTACCTGATTTTTCCTTTTCTTCTCCCCTCACCTGACTATACGCATAGTTTACTATGGTGTGAATATTCCCAATTGCAATGCTTTATTCTCAAATAAACACTGTTGTTTTTTTTAAAGAAAGCTTTCATATGTTTGTTTAGGCTGACACTTCTAATAATGAAAGTATTACAGTTGCAATGTAAAATTATTACTATTAACAATATAAACATTAGTATAACAATTATTATTACAGAAACTTTAAATAATTGAATATGAGAGAGGTGGCTAAAGTTGTCAACGTCACATCTTGGTAAAAGCAACTTTGAAAAAAATTAGGCTCTAACAGGATGCAGAACTTCCTGTGTCTTTTTTCCCCGCTTCCTCTTTTTAACAAGGGAAGGGCCCTGTTTCTCTTTCTGACAGCTTCATATGAACTTCTCCCTTTGGGGTTTCCCTTTCTTGGTGACCAAGGAGAACCGAACACAGAGCAGCCTGGCATTGTCTTACCCTGGAGCTCCTGAAACTCACCTGGTAAGCCCTCCAGGAAAGCAGCAGGTGGTGACTTTAGTGAGGATGGGAGAATCCCCTTAGGCTTCAGTTTCACTAGTTCTCAGCTTCTTTTGAGATAGTGCTCACAGAGGAGGAGGGCTTTCTGAGAATCGAAGGAAGTAAGCTCTCAAGCCTTCCGGTTGCCATGTTGGCTGTGGGGAGGTCAACAGGGTCAGTGCAAGCGTCTGGACCATCTTTAGCATGGGCCGGAGAAAACATGATGCTTCTGCAGAGTTTGTATTATCCTTTCCCATTATTTAAAATAAAACATATAATATAGGGAATACATAAAATATTTTAAATAAAATTGAAGCAGTGTATGAAATTTCTGGAATGCATCCTGCTCCTCTCGGCTGTACCACTATGTATAAATAGGTCTTTATCTCCCTTCATGTCTTATATATTTTGCTTGTATTTTAAATAACATTTTCTGTATTACTTAAAAATTGTATTTGCTTGGCATCACGCTGTACAATTTCTTCTGTGGTTTAATTTTAACCAATATTGTGAATATTTGTCAATGTTTAACCTGTGGTTTCAGCAATTCATGTTAACTGCTCTGCAGAATTAATGCAATGATCATATTATTGTTATACCCAAGCGAGTTTAAACGGAAAAGCCACACACTGAGTTTGTTGAGAGTCCACCTTTATGCCGGCATCGGAGAGTCAGTTAGAGCTCAAACCTCTTGGCCAAGAACAAAGGGCGGTCCACATTTTTATATCAGTGTAGGGTCAGGGGGCGGTAAGCAGATTATTACAGAAGCAGAAGGAGCAGGTTAAGGGAAGCAGGGGTTGCCTAACAAAAAGTTCTACTTAAAATTGTTTTTTTACTCAGGATGTGGGGTAGCAGTGTTACACGGTTACAGATACAAGATGTACAGAGCCAGTGGGCCCTGTTTCTCAGAAAATGGGTTACACAGATGCCAGGTGTCTCACACTGCAAGCTTTGGGAGCAGAATGCTCTACATAACTCAGGGTGGGCAAATATAGCTCAGGGTGGGCAAAATGGAGTTGGCAGGATTGTTTAAAATGTATTCATTATAGCCAAGCTCAAGCTAGGATATTTCATTATAATCAATGCATCCATTCCTTTAGTGATGGACATTTAGTTTGTTATCAACTTTTTTCCTGATTGCAAACCATAATACGATGGACTTTTTTTTTTTTTTTTTTTTTTTTTGAGATGGAGTCTCGCTCTTTCACCCAGGCTGGAGTGCAGTGGCGCGATCTTGGCTCACTGCAACCTCTGCCTCCCGGGTTCAAGCAATTCTCCTGCCTCAGCCTCCTGAGTAGCTGAGATTACAGGCATGTGCCACCATGCCTGGCTAATTTTTGTATTTTTAGTAGAGATGGGGTTTCATCGTGTCAGCCGGGCTGGTCTTGAACTCCTGATCTGCCCGCCTCGGCCTCTCAAAGTTCTGGGATTACAGACATGATCCACCATGCCCAGCCCCGCAAAAAACTTTTTATCTTACAAGCTCCCCCTGTTTTGGCCTCTGTCCTAAGTGCCTACCACTATTGGGCGTGATGCCAGTGATGCATTGCTCCTGAATGGGTAATACATGCTTTTCTTGTTCTTTTTTTTTTTGTTGTTGTTACTTTATTGTTTTACTTCCTAGGCTCTTAGGTAATAAGCACTTTTATCTGTCTTGTAGAGATATGGAAGCTAGCATTTATCTGAAGGTCCTTCTGACTTGTTTCAATGTAATCTTCTTTTCTTTTCTGAGGGTTAATAGAGATACAGTGGAGAAATAAATAAATACACCTTTTGATAAATGGGAAGAAGGAGATCTTCAAAAAAGAGTGTCAGGTGTTGGAGATGGCTTTGGAAATGGTGAGTGACTGTGTGTGTTCTTTGTGTGCTCTGTGAGGGCTCTTGTTGTCTCATTCTTCTGCATCTCATTAGTTTTCATGTGCTACAGGGCACCATGGATATTTCTGGAGGAAAAGGATCTGCTTACATTTCTTTTTTATTTTAACTTCTAGGATACATGTGCAGGACATGCAGATTTGTTACATAGATAGATGTGTGCCACAGTGGTTTGCTGCACCTACCAACCCATCGTCATCTACGTATTAAGCTGTGCATGTTAGCTATTTATCCTGATGCTCTTCCTTCCTCACTCATCCCATGGGCCCTGGTGTGTTTTGTTCCCCCTCCTGTGTCGATATGTTCTCACTGTTCAGCTCCCACTAATGAGTGAGTCCATGGAGTATTTGGTTTTCTGTTCCTGCATTAGTCTGCTGAGGATAATGGCTTCCAGCTTCATCCATGTCCCTGCAAAGGACATGATCTCCTTTTTATGACTGCATAGTATTCCATGATGTGTATGTGCCACATTTTTTTTATCCAGTCTATCATTGATGGGCATTGGGTTGATTCTATATCTTTGCTATTTTGAATAGTGCTGCAATAAACATATGTGTGCATGTCTCTTTATAATAGAATGATTTATATTCCTTTGGGTATACACCCAGTGATAGGATTGCTGGGTCAAATAGTATTTCTGCTTCTAGTTCCTTGAGGAATTGCCACACTGTTTTCCATAATAGTTCAACTGATTTACATTTCCACGAATAGTGAAAAGGGTTTCTATTTATCCACAACCTCATCAGCATCTATTGTTTCTTGACTTTTTAATAATTGCCATTCCGACTGGCGTGAGATGATATCTCATTGTGGTTTTGATTTGCATTTCTCTAGTGATCGGTCATGTTGAGCTTTTTTTCATGTTTTTTGGCTGCATAAATGTCTTCCTTTGAGAAGTGCCTGCTCACATCCTTTGCCCACTTTTTAATGGGTTTGTTTGTTTGTTTTCTTCTTGTAAATTTGTTTAAGTTCCTTGTAGATTCTGGATATTAAACCTTTCCCAGATGGGTGGGTTGCAAACATTTTCTCTCATTCTGCTTACATTGAATTCATTCATTCATTCACTCATTCATCTCTGCATGACTGAAGGGGAAAACCCCCATGGGAACCCAGGTGTACTTTTTAGACCTCCTCTCCCCATCCCCCGACTCTGACCATGGTGACTTCATACCTGAGCAAAAATGAGTCTTCTTCCAGCTCTCTCCCTGGTGCATGTGTCACATGGCTTTGACTATGCTCCTGACAGTCCCATAGCATGGCTCCCAGATCGGAGCAGAACCGTACAGGCTGACTCACTAAGCTATCCGGTCTGTATTTCAGCAGCTCCTCAATAGCACGAGGCTCACACATCTCAATTGTGCCAAATCAATGCACTATTTTGCACAGTCTTGGAACTCAGAATAAATGAATGTATCCAAAGATTTCTATGTACACAATTCAGAATCTGCTGTAGATTGAATGTTTGTGTCCCTCCAATTTCATTGTTATAATCCTAACTCTCAATGAAATGGTATTAGTAGGTGGGGCGTTTGAGAGGTGAGTAAGTCATGAAAGCAGAGCCCTCACTAATGACCTTAATCCCATTATAAAAGAGACCCTGGAGAACTGCTTTGCCATTCTGCCACATGAGGACACAGAAAGACTGTTGCCTATGAGTTTGGAAGCAGGTCCTCACCAGCTGCCAAATCTGCAAGTACCTTGGTCTTGCACTTTCCAATCTATAAAATGGTGAGATGTAAATTTATACTGTTCATAACCCAGCTGGTCTATGTTTTTTTTTTAATTAAAATAGTAGCTTGACCTGACTAGATCCCATGGCATGTATAAAAGACAACAGACCAGGGAGTGTTGAAGGCAACTGCGACGAGTTATTTTCTGGAACCCAGTGTATATTAGGTCTTGTACTAAGTAATTTTAGCCTTCTGGAATTAATCACCACAAGGATTTGTGATTATGGCATTGCATCCTTATTCTACAACTTAGAAAACTGATACTCAGAGAGGTTAAGTAAGGTTTTTTTCCTTTTTTTTTTTTTTTTTTTTTTTGAGACAGAGTTTCACTCTTGTTGCCCAGGCTGGAATGCAGTGATGCAATCTCAGCTCACTGCAACCTCCGCCTCCCAGGTTCAAGCAATTCCCCTGCCTCATCCTCCCTCGTAGCTGGGATTACAGGCATGCGCCACCACGCCCGGCTAGTTTTTTATTCTTAGTAGAGATGGAGTTTCTCCCTGTTGGTCAGGCTGGTCTCAAACTCCCAACCTCAAGTGACCTGCTCATTTTGGCCTCCCAAAGTGCTGGGATTACAGGTGTGAGCCACCGCGCCCGGCCAAGGTTAAGTTTTTTGATATGTCTTTAGCGACTAAGAAATGTCCACAGATGCTTTTAAATGCAGATTTCCCCTGGTCTGCATTGTTCATAATCCACTCACATGAAATAAGAGATTCTGCTTTGCTCTTTTTTTTTTTTTTAGACAGAGTTTTGCTCTTGTTGCCCAGGCTGGAATGCAATGGCCCGATCTCAGCTCACTGCAACCTCCGCCTCCCAGGTTCAAGCAACTTTCCTGCCTCAGCCTCCCCAGTAGCTGGGGTTATAGGCAAATGCCACCACGCCAGGCTAATTTTTTGTTTTTCAGTAGAGACGGGGTTTCTCCATGTTGGTCAGGCTGGTCTCGAACTCCCGACCTCAGGTGATATGCCCACCTCGGCCTCCCAAATTGCTGGGATTATAGGCATGAGCCATCACACCCGGCCCGAGATTCTGCTTTTAAAGAAGTTCAGTCCATCCAGTGTTGTGCAGTTTGACTAAATCAAGTTAACATTCCCTCCTTTTAAGGATCAGTGATGGATGGAAGAGTAGGGCCCTTCTTATGCTTCTACACTTACGAGAATGTGGTCTTGTTTCAGAAGCCTGGAGTGAATGTCACCAAGTGTGATAGACTGTGGTGACCATCAGGGATTGAGAATCAAAGGAGGCATGCCTGCTGAGATAAGATCACTGTCTCCTGAGTGGAGACAGAGATGCAGTTAATTCAACAAAAGTGTGGGGGGAATGGGCTTTTATGATAGGATGGGCATCAGAGATGGCGTCTCTAAAGATGGACGCCTGATCAGGGGCTGCTTCGCACTACGTCACAGTGAAGAGACTGTCTGACCATCAGGCTCTTCCCATCTACTTACATTCTAACTCCATTTGTGTTTTCCCAGGCTGTGTGGATGCAGAGACAGAAAGAGGAAGTATTTTTTGTCGTCCCATGACAGAGCGACTCGGCAAAGCGAAATACGTATGAAAGCAGCCCCTTGCTTTCATCCTTGGTGGTTACTCCATGTGTAAGAGACATATATTCTTTGGCGAAAAATGGAAGAATTTGAATCTTGTTTCTCTCTCTTGTATAAATTCATATGAAGCAGTGACATTTTGGCTAATTGCATAAAATCAGTATTTTTTTTCTTTTTTGTTATAATTTTACATTTCTTTTCTTTTTTTTCTTTTTTCTTTTCTTTTCTTTTCTTTTTTTTTTTTTTTTTTTGGAGATGGAGTCTTGCTGTGTCACCCAGGCTGGAGTACAAAAGTGGCAATGATTTTGGCTCACTACAACCTCCACCTCCCAAGTTCAAGCGATTCTTCCACCTCAGCCTCCTGAGTAGCTGGGACCACAGGCACGTGCCACCACACCCAGCTAATTTTTTTGTATGTTTAGTAGAGACAGGGTTTCACCATGTTGGCCAGGCTGGTCTTGAACTCCTGAACTCAGGCGGTCTGCCCACCTCGGCCTCCCAAAGTGCTGGTATTACAGGTATGAGCCACCATGCCTGGCCAATACTTTTAATAGGACTAGCCACTGTCAGAAACAGGACATTGACATTGATACATTGCTATTAGCTCAGGTATAGATTGTATTTCCGGGTGATATTTGACAGGTTGAAAGTACTGCTAATGAACACAGGAATTCCTCACTCTTGCGTAGTCCATCCATCCCTTTTCCAGAGGATATTTCAAGGGCGGTGCTACACACAGGAGACCATGGATGGTAGGGTTCAAAGAACTACTTTGTTTGGTTAAATCAATGCCAGACACCCCAAAGCAGGACTTTTGGCCAAGTGGACTGTAGCAGATGACTAAAGTCAGTGCTGTCCAATAGCGAGCTCTTACCAGGATGAAAATGCTCCCTATCTGTGCTGTCCATATGGAAGCCACTGGCCACAGGTCGCGTCTGAACACTTGAAATGTGCTAGTAGTTCAAATGAGAAACTGATTTTCACATTTAATTAGCGAATTAAAATTAAAATTTATGTTTTTCTGGCTGGAACCGTGGAGGGTGTCGCAGAGAAGAAGGTTCCTGCTGTGCCAGAAGCCTTAAGAAAAAGGAAAGGAGTCACCCGCTGTACTACTCTGGATGCACCCCGATCTCTTCTGATCTCGGAAGCTAAGCAGGGTCGGGGCCTGGTTAGTACTTGGATGGGAGAAAAAGCAAGGGAATTCTGCAGAGCTGAAGGTCAAGTGCCTGAGAAAGAAGTTTGCCCAAAAGATGCTTCGAAAGGCAAGGAGGAAGCTTATCTCTGAAAAAGCGAAGCACCGTCACAAGGAATATAGGCAGATGGACAGAACTGAAATTCAAATAGCGAGGATGCCAGGGAAGGCTGGCAACTTCTGTGTACCAGTGGAACCCAAATTGGCCTTTGTCATCAGGACCAGAGGGGTCAATGGTGTGAGCCCAAAGGTCCGAAAGGTGTTGCAGCTTCTTCTCCTTCGACAAATCTCTAATGGGACCTTTGTGAACCTCAACAAGGCTTCAGTTAACATGCTGAGGATTGCAGAGCCATATATTACACGGGGGGGACCCAAATCTGAAGTCAGTAAATGAACTAATCTACAAGCGTGGTTATGGCAAATCCAAGAAGAAGCGAATTGCTTTGACGGATAACACTTTCATTTCTCAACCTCTTGGTACATGTGGCATCCTCTGCGTGGAGGATTAGATTCCTGAGATCTATACTGCTGGAAAATGCTTTGAAGAAACAACGTCCCGTAGCCCTTTAAACTATCCTCTCCATGAGGTGGAGTGAAGAAAAAGACCGCCCATTTTGTAGAAGGTGGAGATGCTGGCAACAGGGAGGACCAGATCAATAGTCTTCTTAGAAGAGTGAACTAAGACACTAAGGTGTCTATCATGATTATTATTTATATATTTATTTTTTTGAGATAGAGTCTCGCTCTGTCGCCCAGGCTGGAGTGCAATGGGGTGATCTCGGCTTACTGCAACCTCTGCCTCCCGGGTTGAAGCGATTCTCCTGCCTCAGTCTCCCAAGTAGCTGGGACTACAGGCACACACCACCACGCCCGGCTAATTTTTTTGTATTTTTAGTAAAGACGGGGTTTTACCATGTTAGCCAGGCTGACCTCTTGATCTCCTGACCTCATGATCCACCTGCCTCAGTCTCCCAAAGTGCTGGGATTACAGGCGTGAGCTACCGTGCCCAGCCCTACATTTTTACTCCGGTCAGTTAATAAACAGTACCTGCTCCCAAATTGAAAAAAAAATTAAACAGGCATATGTGGCTAGTGGCTATCGTACTGGCCAGTGACGATCTTGGCTCAATGGACACTCCCTTCTAACCCCAATCTTGATTCCCACGACCCAAAAGAGATCAGAGCCCAGCCCTTGAGAAGGAAGAAGAGGAAAGGACCTATCATAGGGCTTTCATGTTCCATATCTGAATAAGGATCTCTGGTGGAAGAAGGAAGTAAGTGCAATATGCATCATTCCCTTCCCTCTGCGCGTGCTTGTCTTTACCCAGCCTCTCCTCAGCATGTGGAAGCAGAGGGCAGGAGAGGAGCACCGCTGTTCCATGGATTGTTCTCACACATGCCCAGTCTCACTAATGTCCTGGGCTTTAAGTCAGACATTCTAGGGTTCCATTCGCTTTGGCGCAAATGATGGGTGAACGTGGAGTATAAACCAGGAATCTCATTTTTTCCCTACATTTTTCAGCAAGGTTGACCTGTTATGCAACTACACCTTGTGGCAAATATTAAGTGTTGAGAATTGACTGAGATCTGCTTCCTGGATGTAAAAACCAGTATTTAGTGGGGGGGACAGAAACACAGTTAAATTCAATATAACGAGAGGTGAGATGGCGCCATGGGAGCCTGAGAAGAGACTTTCCTAAAGACAAAATATGGGGTCTATGGCTATTAACATAAAATCTTCCTGCAGCGCCTACCCTATATTTGTAGTTCAAATCCCATTCTGTTTCTTTAGAGGATCTAAAAGATTACGCGGTCCACGTATGGAAGAGATGTGCAACACACAAAATACCCTAATACACAAGGATCAGATGGAGGCGGAGGAATCACCGTGCGGCGTTCTTCCTGAATATCAACTGCATCAACCCTTTGAGGATGAGGATTCCAGGTAAGGGAAACTATTTTTGAGAAAAGCTGACGCATTGGTTGCTATATCTCAATATCACAGTGGAACATGAGAATCAGGAGGAATTTAGGTGATTTTCATTGGAATCAGAGGAAATAATATATCACAGGTTTATATTCAGTCTCATAAACTTGAGTATCTTAATGATGAAGGATTGTTTTTGTAGATCAATTATACTCGATAAAGCTGTTCAAAAGAATTTAATATAACATCCCATGCTAGGAAAATCAAGGAAGATTAAGATGTAATCATCTCATTGACACGGAATAAAAACACTGGACTAAACCCATTTTATAATTAAATTTTTAAAAATTGCTAGGAATTGAATAGAATGTCCACAGCCTAATAAAGAACATGTACAGAAAACCTGCAGTAAACATTATACTCAGGGGGAAGCAAGACTATCTTCCCCATAAGAATGGGAACGAGACACACGAGTTCTTTGTTTCCTTTCTGTTAAACATTGTCCTGCAGAATTTTGCTACAAAAAATAATCATGCAAGAAAAAAAGAAAGAAAAGGACCCAAGGTCACAAAGAAGAGAAATAATTGTCTTTAAAAGTCCAAGACATCATCCCCACATTAAAGAAAAAAACCCTGAGCAATTTCCTAAAAACCCACTCAAAGTAAGGAATAAATTTAGCAATGTTGTAGACTATGAAATCAAAATACACATATTAATTGGATTTCTGTACACTATCTATGGACATTCTGAAACTATAATTGAGGAAACAATGCAATCTAAATTAAACCAAAAAGAAGGAAAACATAGGGATGAAAAATATTTTAAAGTCCTCTGATTTTAAGCTGAAGAAAACAAACTATAATAAAAAGGTAAAAATACAATTTTGAAAATGATGTAATAAAGACATTTTGTCATTGCTAAAAGTATACACAAATGGTGAATAAGGATTTAAAAATGTGTTTCGCGTAAGTCATTAGAGAGAATGAGCTTATGTTCATTCACTATGAATGTGTGTAATGAATGAACATAATCAATGAGCTTATAAGCTCATATGTTCATTCATTATTCATTGAATACTATTTATAATATTCATTATAAGTGAATATTATTCATTAAAATGAATGAGCATTATTGCCACACAATTCCAGAAATTTTTGAATCAAACCTTAAGCAATGACATTTTCTTCCATAGAGGTGTCTAGAGAACCTATACACAGAAAGGCAAGGGACAATGCGATCAAAGACCCGTGCATTATTTTGGTTGAGCTATTACTCAATGCCTAACACCAACCTAATTCTCTAGGAACTGGCTAATGATGAGGCCGAAGGCTGCAGTGGGGTCCTGAGGTTTAACACTGGGGGAGGGGAGGATGCCTCTATTTGTAGCATATGCCAGTTTCCAAGGGGGTGAATATCTCCATCATGGCAGATTTCAAACTACCAAACAGGTCCCTGATGAGGGCGTTGGAAGGACACTTGCAGCAGTCCGTCATCATACTTTCACCACACAGATACAATAGACGTAAATAACCTCAAGGGCATAGACTGCTGGAAAGTGTAGGAAAATGTGTAGAAAAATACTAGAAATTCGTATGTTTTAAGTATGTATTCCTGTTGTTATTAATATGATTTATTTAAATGTTAGTTTGTATCGTTTAATTTAGACTAAGGGTTGTGCAGAACAACCTGCTTGCAAGATCCCTGAAAATGGAACCGTCGGTTCTCATGATCTGGGATGCGCTCTCTGCAGTTCAGCGCTGGCTCCTCCCACCTTCTAAACCCTCCTCAGCAGGCAGACTGCAGCATGCACATGCACCAGGAGAGAGAATATACAATGGCAGGTCTACTCTTGATGCTTTGCATGTGGCCATCCAAATCCATGGCGAAATGTGCAGCCGCAGATAGCAACCAGTCTTAGGATGTCGGATGTCAGACCAAGGGGTCTCTCCATGATCGGCTTGCCCACAGAACCCTTCTGAGAAAAGCGCTATAGAGCCTTTCTCTTCATCCCGTTTCTCCAGGTACCTGTTCTTTTTAAACCTAATCCACATGTGGATTTCTCTGCTGGTCTCTTTCACATTGAAATAAACAGACATAGCAAGGAATAGATCGAAGAACCAGGGAACCTAAGGAAATGTCAGCAGAAAAGCCAACCATGTTTCATAATTCCACAGCAGCATCTGTTATGCCATAACTGTTACTGCCACCGAAATAAACATTGCTTTTATTTCCTATTTCATCATCTACCCTCTTAGGGACCGAGAATCTCGCCCTCTGACTCCCCTAGTCTTGATTTGTTCCACATTCAAACACCCCAAAGCAGAGAATTTAATGGAGTTGGTTGCCTTCCTCCAAGATATTACCTGTGTTAGGGCAGATTTCTCTCCCCCAGGGGCCTGACGAACCATTGGCTCACCCTGTAGATCTTGGAGTCCATGTTGGCTGATGTTGGAATCACCTGTGAGGCCTTCAAAGTGCCGATGCTTGGGTCCCACCTCCAAACTTCTGATTCAATTGGTGTGGGCTGTGACCTGGGTATTGGGTGGTTTTGAAAGCATCCCAGGTGTGGCCAAGGTAGGAATTACCTTAGAATATAAATGCACGCATTTCACGCGTCGGTCAATTACTGCTTCGGGCTTTGATTCCAACATCACATGATACCAATTGGAGCAATTTAAGACGGAGAAGCTGGCTGGGTCCACGCTGAACACGGGCATAATATAAAGAGAAGAGGGAGAGATGTCAAGACACATTTGGCTCTAGGGAGAACATTAGCTCTATTATTCATAAATCTGGATAAAAATATCTTTAAAGTCTTAGAATATATAGATTTTAATATATATATTTATATATATTAAAATCTATATATTCCAGGACTAGAATATATTTAAACTATATAAATATATATTTTAAAATATAGATTTAAATCTATATTTTAAATACATAAATATATATTTTAAAAATAGTAGATTTAAATCTATATTTTAAAATATATATTTATATAGTTTAAATATATATTATATATATTTAAAATATATATAATATATATTAAATACATATTATATATATTTTAAATATATATAATATGTATTTAATATATATTATATATATTTTAAATATATATAATATGTATTTAATACATATTATATATATATGGCATATACATATATATATTTAAGTATAAATATGTATATTTAATTATAAATATATTAAACATATTTAATCGTAAATTATTAATAAATTATATCATATTTATAAATATAAATTAAATATATATATTACATATTAAATATTTATATATAAATATATAAAATATATATTAAATATTAACATTTAATTTATATTTATAAATAATTATATATTAAATATATATTATAAATATATAAATATAGAATATATATTAAAATATATATTAAATAAAATACATATTTAATTTAAATAATATATAAATAAAATATATATTAAAAATATATATGTTAAAATAAAAAATATATATGTAAAACAATCTTTATTCAAATATCTCCTATTTTTGGATAGTCTAGATCCGTCCTACGAGAAATTTCTGTGATGACGGAAGTGTTTCATTCTCTGCTACATGTAGGTGTTGAGCACTTGAAATGTGGCTAGTACAACTGAGAAACTAAAAGTTTACCTACGTTTAATTCATACCAATGGAAACAGCACATCTGGGTGGTGGGCACTCTACTGGACACCGCAGCCCTAGTTTTTAATAACATTGTCTTCATTTGCATCAACTAATTCTTGATTTTTTAAATATTTTTGTGACATGGGAATCTCAACCTCCAGCATACCAGAAGATCAGGAATCTTCAGAGGGACAAGATTCAGGTAATGGCTAATAGGGAGAGGAGTGAAGGGCGTATGGGATTGGTGGAAATGTTCTGTGGTTTTACGTGGAGAAGTAAGGTTAGGGTCTTTTGTGCAGTGAAGACCAGGAGTGGTTTTCCTTACCTCGGCCACAGTGCACCATGCAGTTTAAAGGGGGACATTTAAGCCTCTCACCACTGGGGCACAGAAATGCTCAGGGGAAGCAGGGGATGGTCCCGGCGGCTAGGGGACATCGCAGGGACGAGGAAGAATGCTCGCCCATTTGCCTCTTCAGCTTTGGAGCTTCATCTTTTTCTGACAGCTTCTCCCTTACCAGCAGAAGGTGTCATCTGCTATTTGGGACCAGCAGACATTTAGGTGCACTGATTCCAGTCCTCAGTAAATGGTGCCTACCACCAAAGCTCTCCAGCCTGGCTTCCCGGAAAACCCAATGGAATTTGGAGTATACTTTTACTCATGACAAAGAACGTTCTTGTGTCTTTTCCTTGTCTGGATTCAGAGTAGCAAAACTCCATATTCTAGTCACTCTCTGTTCTCATTCGATGTTGGTAGTCCCAACAGCACCTGTGTAATTCTAGCCCCCAGGAGTCCTTCCGGCCGTGCCTCTTCCAACTCCTTACCTCTTACATGTCTAGTGTTTTCTTTTTAGGAGTTGGTTACACAGAAGAGCATCAGATAGTTTCCTCTTGTGCTGCTAACCTCCATTTTGAGGTCAAACGAGATTATAAAAATCCTCAGTTTCTGGGGCCTGAAGGAAATGTGGATGTTGAGTTGACTGACAAGAATGCAAACAGATACAGGTAAGAATGGAAGACGCTGATGATTTGAAAACAGTTCTGATATAAAGGAAGTGTGTAGGCTCCATTCCTTATGATAGCCGAAATTTCATCGATGATATGTTTATTTCATGCACTGTGAAATCGGCATTTTAATTTCGACATATATGGAGTGCAGAGAAATTGGAGCCCAGAGAGGTTAGTCAACTCCCCAGCATTTTCTAATGTAGTGAAAGTCCCAGATGGGTCCTGAACCTTGCTCACTTCAAATACCACCTCTCTGCCCATCACTGCTTAAATCCAAGTCCTGGGGTTCTCCCGTCATGACATCACTCTGGCTCCTTTCAGCGTTCGGTTCCCTGGTGCTGGCTGGTATCTGTGGTCAGCTACAGGCCTTGGTTTCGTGGTAAAGGCTGCGGCCACGGTGAGGATTACATTTGGTTCCTGGAGTCAGCACCTGGCCCTGGACCTGCAGCACGATGAACAGTGGCTGGTGGCCGGCCCCTTGTTTGACATCACTGCAGAGCCAGAGGAGGCTGTCAACGAAATCCACCTCCCCCACTTCATCTCCCTCAAAGGTACTGCAGGGTGAGCGGAGGCTGTGGGGGCTGCTGGGGCGCGTCCTGTCTCACTGCTGTTGTGGTTCTCCTGCAGCAGGTGAGGTGGACATCTCCTGGTTCCTTGTTGCCCATTTTAAGGATGAAGGGATGGTCCTGGAGCATCCAGCCCGGGTGGAGCCTTTTTACGGCGTCCTGGAAAACCCCAGCTTCTCTCTGATGGGCATCCTGCTGAGGATCGCCAGCGGGACCCGCCTCTCCATTTCCATAACCTCCAACACATTGATGTATTATCACTCCCATCCCGAAGATATTAAGTTCCACTTGTACCTTGTCCCCAGCGATGCCTTGATAAGGAAGGTAAGCCGAGTGATTTAGCAGACCAGAGAAGATGAGAATTGTATTTCCAGCTTATCCCCTTGGCCCCTCCAGTTCCTTGTGGAACAGAAAGGGCAAGGCACAGTTTTCACGGGGAGAAGCATAGATGACTCTCCCTGAGGTTCACCTATAGGTGCAGAACACTGAGGCACATGCAACAATCCCCGAAGAAATTTAGGACTACTGAGAAGGGAGCTTTCTTTTCTGGCTCTCAAAGAGGAGATGTTGTGGGATGGGCAGAAGAAATAATATACAGAAATTCTCTCACCAAATTTTATTTATTTCTGAGACAGGGTCTCACTCTGTCACCTAGACTGGAATGCAGTGGCGCAATCTCAGCTCACTGCAACCTCCACCTCCTGGGTTCAAGCGATTCTCCTGCCTCAGCCTCCCTAGTAGCTGGGATTACAGGTGCCTGCCAGGAAGCCCAGCTAATTTTTTGTATTTTTAGTAGAGACAGGTTTTGCTAGGTTGGCCAAGCTGGTCTTGAACTCCTGACCTCAAGTGATCCTCCTGCCTCAGCCTCCCAAGTAGCTGGGACTACCGGTGTGTGCCACCACGCCCGGGTAATTTTTGTATTTTTAGTAGAGAAGGAGTTTCACCATGTTGGCCAGGATGGTCTCTATCTCTTGACGTCGGAAACTGCCCACCTCAGTGGTTCTCGTTTTCTAGTTCCTTGATGTACAACATAAAGTTGTTCATCTGTGCTTTTTTTTTTTTTCATGTAGGCATTTAATGCTATAAAATTCCTTCTTAGCGCTGCTTTTCCTGCGTCCAATTGGTTTTGAAATGTTGTGTTTCAATTTCATTCATTTCAAAAAATTTTGTAATTTCCATCTTCATTTTGTCATTGACCCAAGATCATTCAGAAGCTTGTTCTTTAATTTCAATTGATTTGTATATTTAATTTCAATTGATTTCAAATGACTTGACATTATTTTCATTTGTGAAATTGTATTGAGGCTCTTCTTCAGCCTAACATATGATCTGCCTTGGAGAATGTTCCATGTGCCAGTGATAAGACTGTGTATTCTGTGATTGTTGGGTAAATGTTCTGTAAGTATCTATTAGTCCATTTGGTCTAATGTCCAGTTTAATTACAGTGATTTTTTTGTTGTTGATTTTCTGTTTCAGTGGTAGGTCTAGTGCTGTGACTGAGGTGTTGAAGTTCCCCATAATATTGTATCTCTTTCTTTAGGTCTAGTAATATTTGCTTTATGAATTTGGATGCTCTTGTGTTGGGTACACAAATATTAAGAATTGTTATATCCTCCTGTGAATTGATGTTTTTATCATTATATAACGACCTTTGTGGAGGGTTTTTTTTTTTTTTTACTGTTTCTGACTTAAAGTCTGTTTCATGTAACATAAGTATAGCTACTCCTGCTCACTTTTGGTTTGTGTTGAAATGGTATACCTTTTCTACCTCTTTAGGTCGGTGCAAAAGTAACCAGCTTCTGCCATTAAAAGTAATGCCATTACAACGAAAACCACAGTTACCTTTGCACCAACCTACTACGTTTAGTCTGTACGTGTCTTAACCCGTAAGGTGAGTTTCTTGTAAGCCGTGTATAGATGGTTCATGTTTTTTATCCATTCTCCCTGTCTCTATCTTTTAAGTGAAGTATTTAATCCATTTACATTCAAGGTTAATATTGACATGTGAGGTTTTGTTCCTATCATAATGTTAATTGTTACCTAGTTGTTTTGTGAGTTCCTTACTCTTTTTCTTACCCTCTGTCTTTGTGGTTTGATGGAGCCCTACCATGTTCCCATTTGGTTTCTTTCCTTCTTTGTGTAATTGTTTTAGAAGACCTGTGAGTTTTATACTTCCATGTGTTTTTATGATGATGAATATTGACCTTTTTTTTCCCCATATTCGAGAACTCCTTTGAGCATTTCTTATAGGACTGATCTAATGGTGACAAATTCTGTCAGAATTCACTTGTCAGGGAAAAACTATCCTTCATTTGTGAAGCTTATTCTGGCAGGATTTAAAATTTGTGATTGGCACGGTATTTTTAAGCAGTTTGAAAGTAGGACTCCATTCTCTTCTGGTTCATAAGGTTCCTGCTGTGATGTCTACTGTTGAGAAATGCTGAGTGTGTCATAAAATTATATCGTTTGCTATGAAGAATGATGGCAAGGAAAACCTGGCATCCTCCTCCCTCCCCCCCCCCGCCACAAGGGGTAAACTGCTTGAGGCATTCTAAAGTAGCAAAACAGTATATGTCTATCATACACAGGTTAAAACAATTAAGCACGGGCTATGTGGCCCTGCCTCCAGGGATCCCTCGTGGAGAATACTTTCTGGTTTGTCCTTGACCAGTGGTAAGCAGGCACCAGCTGGCTACCTAGTTTATCTTGGTTTTATGAGAAAACACAGAACACCTTTTAGTTAATAATAATCACCTGTTCAGAGAGACTAACTAAGTGAGTCAGAATCTGTTTGAGGCCCTCAGCCAGGAATGCTGTCAGCCCCTGAGGCTCTCAGCTCTGAAAGCTGTTGGCCCCCGGATAGTCCCACTTTGCTGTTCTATCTGGGTGTCTGCTTCTTAATGCCTTCAGTGCCACCTGGGTGGGGGTCTTCCAGGCCCAGTTTAGGTTTCAGCTTTCCCTATCCTTCCTTCATCAATATCAGTGATATTTTTAAATTAATAGGATATGCACATAATGTATTGCTCCCTAATTTTCACAGTGGACACACCCATGTATCCAGCACCGAGAGCAAGACACAGAACATCACCAACTTCCCTGAGGCCCCCTTGAGCCCCCTCCCAGTCATTACCCCAAGGGTGTCTAACAGCTGGACTAATACCGCCTACTATCATTGCTTTTAGTTTAAATTACTGCTCGCTCATTCCATAAAGTCTCTGTTGAGTTGTACCTGAGACTTTTGAAAGGTTTTCATATTGTTTGAATTCCATTCTTTGTCTTCGGTGGCTGCTGAGATTGTTCTCAGGTCTCGAGTCTGCTCCGGCTGCTGGGCCTCTCGGAGGGGGACCTCACTCTTCTGTATCTGCTCACTGGTGCTCAGGTGGCCGAGCATCTCACAGCAGCCCTGTGATGGAGAGAAGTAATATCTCTACCCTCACCCATCATAGACGTGTTCACAGACACAGCCAAGCCACCAGTCCTCTGCTGACACATCAAAAGGAAGCCCCTTTGTTCCCTATTTCATAAGTCCCCTGGCTAAACTCTCTACAGTGTAAGAACAAAATCAAACTATACAAGAAATTATGATATGTTTGTATTCACAAGAAATCCTTTGGCTCTGAGGTGTCCATCAGCAAAATGTTAATATCTTTTTTGCATAGAGGCATGTTTATATCTATCTAGTTTATCACTCTACCATCTATCTGTCTATCTGTGTTGGAAACATGGGTGTGTCCACTGTGAAAATTATGGAGCAATAAATTATTTGTATATTTTATTAAGATATAAATATTATCGATCTATCATCTCAATCTGAGATGGGGTTTCACCAAGTTGCCCAGGCTGGTCCTGAACTCCTGACCTTAGGTGATCCACCCGCCTTGACCTCCCGAAGTGCTGGGATTACAGGCTTGAGCCACCGTGCCTGGCACTGTCATCTCAGTCTTTACATCGATTGAATCATATTCTACATGCTACTTAATATATAGACACTTTTCATGCCACTATTTGTGCTTATTTCCTTTTTTGTGTGCTTTCTAATGTTTCTGCCCCTTCTTCCTCAGGCGATAGATGATGAGGAAGATCGCTTCTGTGGTGTGCGTCTACAGACTTCACCCCCGATGGAACCCCTGAACTTTGGTGCCTACTATATTGTGTCTAATTCTGCTCATCTGGAAATAATACCCACGGTTGGTAGAATTCAAACCTAACACCACAGATTTCAGAATATTTTGTACTTTTGAAACAAATAGAATTTTAGCAAAACGCAGTATTTTCATCAATCACAAATATAAAGTTTTTAAAAACTGAAAACACAGGACAACAGTCTTAATCAAATTACATATTTCCAAGACCTTAACACAGGCAGAGGTAACATTTTAGCGTTTGGGGCACTTACCTTGTGATTAAAACTGTGCATTTCGTTTCTAAATCAAAGTTTCCACTTCACTGTTAAGGTTCCCTGCAGACCTGACATCTTGCCTAGCTAAGTCACTTACCAAGTATTTGTTAAGGTGTTTGAATGAAGAAATATGAGATCTTATATTACACATAACATTTTATGTATTTTTACTAAAGATGACTGTATGTTTCTGCACAATTGAAATTATCCCTACATATTATTTTAATAGAACATAATACACCATGTAGGGAAAATCCTAGAGCTATTTTTTTTTTTCTGAGACAGAGGTTCACTCTTGTTGCCCAACTGGAGTGCAGTGGTGCGATCTCAACTCACTGCAACCTCCGCCTCCTGGGTTCAAGTGATTCTCTTGCCTCAGCCTCCCGAGTAGCTGGGATTACAGGCACGTGCCACCATGCCCAGCTAATTTTTGTATTTCTAGTAGAGATAGGGTTTTGCCATGTTGGCCAGGCTGGTCTCGAACTCCTGACCTCATGATCCGCCCACGTCAGCCTCCCAAAGTGCTGGGATTACAGGCATGAGCCACCACACCCGGCCAACACATAAGATTTTGTACTCAGCTCAGATCATTTTTCTCTGGCTCATGGGGTGTTTAGAGCTAGGTTGCTCTTGCTTTCATAAAATAAAAGTATTTACTAACATTGTAAATTTAAAAGAATGTTTACTGGCTAGGCGCGGTGGCTCATGCCTGTAATCTTAGCACTTTGGGAGGCTGAAGTGGGCAGATCACAAGGTCAGGAGTTTGAGACCAGCCTGACCAACATGGTGAAACCCCGTCTCTACTAAAAATGCAAAAATTAGCCAGGCGTGGTGGCACGCATTAGTAATCTCAGCTACTCGGGAGGCCAAGGCAGAATCGCTTGAACCCAGGAAGTGGAGGCTGTAGTCAGCCGAGATTGCGCCACTGCACTCCAGCCTGGACGACAGAACAAGACTCCTTCTCAAAAAAAAAAGATTTACCTCTCTCCTGTTTTCCTCTCAACCAGCCATGACATTGCACAGAAGACAGGGGTCCGTTCCATTGGCCAGTTCACTATAGGGAGCCGGGCCTTCTCACCCGCCACTGCTTCAAGTCAACTGCTGTGTTTCCTCTAGGAGTTGAAATTGTCCTACAGGAGCCCTGGAGAAATCCAGACCTCTCGAAATTCTATGCTGGGCAGATGAAGGAACCCATTCAAGTTGAGATTACTGACAAAAGACATGGGACTTTGGTCTGGAAGACTGTGGTGAAGCCAGGTAGGTGAGTGGGTGAGGCTGGCATTTTTGGAGGGGGAAAATGCACCTCTACCATTGGATGTCAAAGAAGAGAGCCTGTTTCTGGTTCCATCCCAGATTAAAAATCGATTGTCAGTGTATTGCCAATGTGAGGAAAACAGAAGCGATGGCAGTGGTTTATCCATAGCAGTTCAAATGCTCAAGGGGCCTGAGAATGGGGATGGCCATGGGAATGGAACCCCCTACACCTGCAGGTGAACAATAGGAGGTATTTTTTTTTTTTAAGACTCTGGCTGTGTTGCCCAGGCTGGAGTGCAGTGGTGCAATCTCGGCTCACTGCAAGCTCCTCCTCCTGGGTTCCAGTGATTCTCCTGCCTCAGTCTCCCGAGTAGTTGGGACCACAGGCACGCACCACCACACCTGGCCAATTTTTGTATTTTTAGTAGACATGGGGTTTCACCCTGTTGGCCAGGCTGGTCTCAAACTCCTGACCTCAAGTGATCCACCCACCTCGACTTCCCAAAGTGCTGGGATTACAGGCGTGAGCCACCGTGCATGGCCAAAAACAGGAGACTTTAAGAGTCAGAACAAACCTAAAGACTACTTCATTCCATTTTCTGCACAATTTAATAAATTATTCCACACTCACCTTTCTTAATTTTGGGATGTCATATTCGTTCAGATAGTCTGCTGAAAAATCCTGTAAAATGTTTCATCCATTCATACAAACTCAACATCAGAAACATAATTTCATGGAATTTAGAAACTCCCAGAAAAGTTACCAAAGATCTCCTCATAGGTCCTTGAATCTCTGTGGATACATTTAAGTATCTCCACTACTTGCAAATGTCATCCTGTTTGAATATCTACAGTGATGCAGAAATCGGAGTCTTCAGTCATAGAAAGTCATTATCTTCAGTAACACATCAGGAAAATTTCAATAAGGACGTTAAGATAACATTTGCATAGGAACTGTAAATTGCCTTAACCTTTTAGGTAGTAATATGTACTTATATTAATTTAAAAATTGTCCCTTGTGGCCAGTTTCGGTGGCTCATGTCAGTAATCCCAGCACTTTAGGAGGCCGAGGCGAGAGGATCGCTTGAGGTCAGGAGTTCGAGACCAACCTGGGCAACATGATGAAACCGCATTTCTACAAAAAATACAAAAACTAGCTGGGCGTGGTGGAAGCTGCCTGTAGCCTCAGCTACTCGGGAGGCTGAGGTGGGAGGATCACTTGACCCCAGAGGGTGGAGGCTGTAGTGAGCCGAGTTTGTACCACTGCACTCCAGCCTGGGTGACAGAGCCAGAGCCTATCTCAAAAAAAAAAAAACAAAACAAAACTATCCTTTGAACAAAAAGCCACTTTTAGAAATCTATACTATAATGTAAGAGTACACAGATGAAGGGAAATTATATGCAGTGATATTCTTTGAGGCATTATTGGTAATGAGGGAAAAATGAAGCCAACATGAATGCCCAGGAATAAGGGGATACTTGACATATGAGTTCTTCTGGAACACGGGTACATTGTGGAATATTTTGGAGCAATTCAAATGGGTTTTGCCTCTTTTTGCTCATGTATTTTAGTAATTTGGGACAATACTGTCACAGCATTGATGGTGTTGGCTAATCTGGCCCTTGTGGTCGTCAGCCACTGGTCTTCCTCCTTTCACTGAATTCTCACAGTCCCATCTCCTCATAGTGTCTAGAGAGGTGCAGATCAGGCCGGGCACGGTGGCTCACGCCTGTAGTCCCAGCACTTTGGGAGGCCGAGGCAGGCAGATCACCTGAGGTCAGGAGTTCAAGACCAGCTTCCACAACATGGCGAATCCCCGTCTCTACTAAAAATACAAAAATTAGCTCGGTGTGGTGGCACATGCCTATAATCCCAGCTACTCGGGAGGCTGAGGCAGGAGAATCGCTTGCACCCAGGAGGTGAAGGTTGCAGAAATAGAGAGCTGCAGACCAGCTCCATGGCCGTGCCTCCTTTCCCCCAGACATCAGGAGTTTTAGATGAAAGCGTAAGACCATGTTGAAGGCCTCCTGGGAAATATCATTTCAATTATTTTCAAACTGGTAACTTCGATTGTCAAACTTTCTATCAACTTACAAGTCCTGGTACCAACACGAATAAAAATGTACTCTTTCAATGTTGATAGTTTATGTCTAAAATGCATTTATCTTCACTATAATTTATGACATTATGATATAATATTGTTGTAGCCCTCAGAGTTCCTAAGACATCTACCTGCGCGTAGAAATATTGGGAACATGGGCTGGAAATGGTGCTCACACCTGTAATTCCAGCACTTTGGGAGGCTGAGGCGGGCGGATTATCCGTGGTCAGGAGTTGGAGACCAGCCTGGCAAACGTGGAGTAATCCTGTCTCTACTACAAATGCAAAAGTTAGCTGCACATGGTGGCACATGCCTGTAATCCCAGTTACTCGGGAGGCTGGGGCTGTAGAATTGCCTGAACCTGGGAGGCTGAGGTTACCTTGAGATTGGGCCACTGCAGTCTAGCCTGGCGACAGAACAGGACTCAGTCAAAAAAAGAAAGAAAGGAAAGAATATTGGGAAAATGCGTTCCTCTCTCTGATACATTTCCTGAACGGGCAGTGAGTGGCACATGACTTAATTGGGTTTCATTAGTGTATTAGTGTGCCAAACAAGATCCCTGCCTTATAGAATATGTAGAATTAAATAGTTCTAGTTGGCGCGTGAAAGACTAGAAAAGCTAAGTGAGGGCACAGGGTTCATTGTATCTCACCTCCAATTCTTCCCTCTTTTGTAGTGGACATCCAGCTTGGAGCTGCATCAGCCCCTCCTGCCTCCTCAGGTTGGTGAAATGTCTGCCCTAAAGCCAGGGGGATGTATCTGGTATCAAGTGGCCTTGAGTGCTTTGACTTCACAAAGCGATGCTCCGTTCCTTCTAACCTTCTCATTTACAAAGAACGAGCGATGCCAGAGAAAACTGAGTGAGATTTACTTTTTGGAGGGCATGAGGACAATGATGTCCACACAAGGAGCACCAAAAGCAAATTCTTGGGGTGAATATCTTGCATCTGGGGAACTGTAAGTTAAAGTAGTTCTATGCTGAACTTTGAGAGGGATATAGTAAGTACAAGACTAGAAAGTTAATCAACAACCGGAAGTAAAATACCCAAAATGAAGTGAATGTGGGCTAGGCAACAGACACAAGATGAAGAGCCATCCCCCGACTGGGCACGGGGGCTCATGTCTGTAATCCCAGCACTTTGGGAGGCTGAGATGGGTGGATCACCTGAGGTCGGGAGTTCGAGACCCACCTGACCAACATGGTGAAACCCCCTTCTCTACTGAAAACACAAAAATTAGCCGGCCGTGGTGGCACATGCCTGTAATCCCAGCTACTTGGGAGGCTGAGGGAGGAGAATCGCTTGAACCTGGGAGGCGGAGGTTGTAGTGAGCCGAGATCCTGCCATTGCACTCCAGCCTGGACAACGAGTAAAACTCCATCTCAAAAAAAAAAAAAAAAAAAAAAAGAGCCACCCCCCACCCTGGAATGATGTATCTTTGTTTGGTGCAGATCCTAAATCCTATCAGAGAGCAATTCGCAGAGTCTGCAACTCCCTCTTCCGTCCAGGTGCAGCCTTTGTGAAGAGGAACCGCCGGCAACTCCAAGCCAGGATGGGGGACCTGAAAGGGGGTGCTCGATGATCTCCAAGACAGTGAGGTTCTCACCGAGAATGAGAAGGAGCTGGTGGAGCTGGCAAAGACACAGCAGAGCAAGAACGAGGCCCTGCTGAGCATGGTGGAGAAGAAAGGGGACCCAGCCCTGGAGGTGCTCTGCAGAAGCATTAGTGAAAGGGACCCTTACCTTGTGTCCTATCTTAGACAGCCGACTGTAAAGTGAGTCAGTCCGAGTGTCTGGAAGAGAGAATCCAGAGTTCTCATTGGAAATGGATGAAGAGAAATGCATCCTTGATTCCAGTGTCCAAAACAGAGGAGGCCTGAGTAACATTTGCCCATCACACAGGCTTTTGGGACAGATACATAACCTAGAAGACACCCATTGGCTGTAACCCAATGCCTTTTCCTCAAGAATATCTGAAGAGAAAGACTATACCTTCTGGCCAGGCACAGTGGCTCACGCCTGTAATCCCAGCACTTGCGGAGAGCGAGGTTGTCAGATCACAAGGTCAAGAGATCGAGACCATCCTGGCCAAAATGGTGAAACCCTGTCTCTACTAAAAATACAAAAATTAGCTGGGTGTGGTGGCACACGCCTGTAGTCCTAGCTACTCAAGAGGCTGAGGCAGGAGAATCACTTGAATCGGGGAGGCGGAGGTTGCAGTAAGCCGAGATTGTGCCACTGCACTCTAGATATCTGAAGAAAATAAAAACAGTACTTTTAAATCATTTCTAATCATGACTCAATATGTGACTGTTTCATCCACTGACACATTTCCTGAATACCCAGGGTGAAGAAAGCCAAGGCAGTTGTGTTTATGGGTGACAGGACCTAGAAAGGGAAAGTCTCCTGATTAACATGAAAGCCAATTTTTATGGACACTCTGTTTGAAGTCTCACCGTTCCACCACAAAAAGCAGGAAAGCTAACAAAATCTCTCAATTAAAGAGACTCAGGTATTTACTAATGGTATTGGTTTTATATATGTTGTCCCTTTAACATTTTATCTATTACTGTTATTACTAGAATAATGTAAGTTCATTATTCTACAAGTACCCGGGAGGCGGAGGTTGCCATGAACCGAGGTCGAACCGTTGCACTCCAGCCTGGGCAACAGAGTGAGACTACATCTTTAAAAAAAAGAAAAAGAAAAACCCTTGGAAATGATTATATATCTTGTACTTTTAATCACTAAGTTTTGTATAACCCATTGACTATTTCAATAACTCATGAGGAAAATAGCCTATTATATGTTCCAGATATTTACCATTTCTCTTCTCTTCCTTCACTCTTGATTTTCCAAGTTTCATTCTGCAATATTCTCCTTTGTCTGAAATATCTGATAGCTACGAATTCTCTTATTTTTTCTTTTTTTTCTTTTTTTTTTTTTTTGTTTGAGACAGATCTTGCTGTCCCCCAGGCTGGAGTGCAGTGGTATGATCTCAGCTCACTGTAACCTCCGCCTCTTGGGTTTAGGTTCAAGGAATTCTCCTGCTTCAGCCTTTCAAGTAGTGGGATTACAGGTGCACACCACCACACCCAGCTAATTTTTTGTATTTTTAGTAGAGATGGGGTTTCACCACGTTGGCCAGGCTGGTCTGTAACTCTTGGCCTCAAGTGATCCACCCACCTCCGCCTCCCAAAGTGCTGGGATTACAGGTGTGCACCACCACAACTGGCCACGGCTCACCCGTGTATTCTAAGTAATTTTGATTTGTACCCCTGGACGTTTGAATGTTAGATTATAAGACTCTGCGATTCATCCGTATTCAACAGAAACTGCCAGTTTTTTTTAAGTCTGCTATGATTTGAGGGTGTTTTTTTGTTTGGTTGGTTGGTTTTTTGTTGCTGTTGTTTGAGACAGAGTCTCACTGTCCCCCGCGCTGGAGTGCAATGGCGGGCATGATCTCGGCTCACTGCAACCTCCGCCTCCCGGGTTCACGCGATTCTCCTGCCTCAGCCTCTCCAGGAGCTGGGATTACAGGCATGAGTCATCCCGCCTGACCACAGTAGGTTTTAAGGGAAGCTCGTCTTGCTCTGGAGAAGTATAACTTAAAGTAGTGTCCTAGCTACAGGAGGTGTCCTAGCTACAGGAGACCACACGCCTTCCATAGGCATTTTGTCAGAGGCATTTGAGCCAGAGCAACTCCATCTTGAGGTGGATCACTCCACTTCAAGAGTTCAAGACCAGCCTGGCCAACATGGTGAAACCCCATCTGGACTAGAATACAGAATTAGCCAGGTGTGGTGGCATGCACCTGTAATCCCAACTACCCCACCTTGAGTAGGAGCTGGGCAAAATGAGGCTGAGACCTACTGGGCTGCATTCCCAGACGGTGAAGGCATTTCAAGTCACAGGATGAGGTAGGAGGTCAGCACAAGGTAGAGGTCATAAAGACCTTGCTGATAAAACAACTTGCAGTAAAGGAGCTGGCCCAAACCCACCAAAACCAAGATGGCGACAAGAGTGTCCTCTGGTCATCCTCACTCACTGCTACGCTCCCACCAGTGCCACGACAGTTCATGGATACCATGGCAATGTCAGGAAGTTACCCTGTGTGGTCGAAAAAGGGGAGGCACCCACCCCCTTGTTTACATATCATCAAGAACTAACCATAAAATGGTTATTTTTTTTGTTATAATGGTTATAATTTTTATTAGTTTATAAATTTAATTTGTAATTAAATTAAATTTTATAATGGTTATAATTTTTTTGGCAAGCAAGGCTGGGCGCAGTGGCTCACCTGTAATCCCAGCACTTTGGGAAGCTGAGGTGGGCAGATCACGAGGTCAGGAGTTCAAGACCAGCTTGGCCAACATGGTGAAACTCCATCTCTACTAAAAATACAAAAATTAGCCAGGCACGGTGGCACACGTCTGCAATACCAAGTACTAGGGAGACTGACACAGGAGAATCTCTTGAACCTGAAGGGCGGAGGTTGCAGTGAGCCGCGATGGAGCCATTGTCTCTCCTGCCTGGGCAACAAGAGTGAGACTCTGTCTCAAAAAAAAAAAAAAAACAATGGGCAACCGGCAGCCCTCGGGGCTACTCTCTCATGGAGCAGCCATTCTATTATTCCTTCACTTTCCTAATAAACTTGCTTTCACTTTACGGACTGGCCCTGAATTCTCTCTTGTTGGAGACCTGTCTCAAAAAAAAAAAGAACAAGTAAACTTGAATCTCATCAAGCCTCTATGTCTAAACACCAGTTAAAAAAAAAATTCAAAGGCTAGAAAACATGTTAAATAATGGCCAGGCGTGGTAGTTCAAGCCTGTAATCCCATCACTTTGGAGGCCGAGGCAGGCGGATCACCTGAGGTCAGGAGTTTGAGACCATCCTGACCAACATGGCGAAACCCCATCTCCACTAAAAATACAAAAAAAAAAAATTAGCTGGACATGGTGGCAGGCGCCTGTAATCCCAGCTACTTGGGAGCCTGAGGCAGGAGAATCACTTGAACTTGGGAGGTGGAGGTTGCAGTGAACCGAGATCATGCCATTGCACTCCAGCCTGGGTGACAGAGGGAGACTCCATCTCAAAAAAAAAAAAAGAAGAAGAAGAAAGAAAAACATGTTAAATGACAACACAAGGATGTAATTGGCAAAACTGAAACCAAAGAAAATTTAACAGAAAAAATGACCTAGTTTCTACAACAGTAACAGCAAGGTTCAAACTGTGGGGCGGGGGCGAATTAGGTAAGCAGCAACAAAGAACACACACAGAAAAACTGTTATAATGGATGGTTCGTATCTCTATGCAAAGCAATAAAGATAAGAACCAGGGAAATGACATTAACAGAATATTTTAGGATTTCGTGAATTATGATTACTTTTACTGGTAAGGGGGTATTTATATAAGGGAGTAAAGCATTTTTTAACTCTTCATCTTTTAAACGTAGTGATTTTTTTATTTTTTATACAGGGTCTCACTCTGTCAGCCAGGCTGGAGGACAGTGGCACAGTATCAGCTCATTACAACCTCCACCTCCTGAGCTCAAGCGATCCTCCCACCTCAGCCTCCCAAGTAGCTGGGACTTCAGGCATGCACCACACACTAGCTAATTTTTGTATTTTTTGTAGAGACAGGGTTTGCCATTTTGCCCAGGCTGGTCTTGAACTCCTGAGCTCAGGCGACACACCCACATTGGCCTCTCAAAGCATGAGCCACTGCACCTGGCCATCATAGTGATATTTTTACAGGTGAAATAATATATAATGTTCCCAAATTTCTTTCTTTCTTTTTCTTTCTTTCTCTTTGAGACAGAGTTTTGCTCTTGTTGCCCAGGCTGGAGTGCAATGGCGAGATCTCGCTCACCACAACCTCTGCCTCCCAGGTTCAAGCGATTCTCCCGCCTCAGCCTCCCAAGTAGCTGGGATTACAGGCATGCGCCACCATGCCTGGCTAATTTTGTATATTGAGTGAGGACGAGGTGTCTCCACCTTGGTCAGGTTGGTCTTGAACTCCTGACCTCAGGTGATCCGCCCGCCTCGGCCTCCCAGTGTTCCCAATTTTCTTTAAAAACATCCACCTAGCAGTGAGGGCACAGGTGAAACGAGACATTGAGGATGCCAAAAAAGAAGCAGGTTTTTGAAGGGACAGGATGAGAAAACAAGAACAGGAAGCACGGCTGGAGATGAAGACCCAAGAGAAAACAGAAGGGAGTTGGACACCTACGACCACTAGAGGGCGGAAGAGGACTATCCTTTAGCGCCCTCAGCCCAGGCCTGAACCAAGGTTCAACAGGCTTCTTCCCAGCTCCTGGGACTTCTTATGTTGTAACTTGGGGGACCCCCAAAAGGACAGCCTGAAAGGAGGGCTTACATGCAGGTAGTTTATTTGGGGGAAGAGGTCAGAAACTTTCTTATGCCACATTTTACTTTTTTTTCTTTTTTGTCCCCAAGGCCGGAGTGCGGTGGTGTGATCTCCGCTCACCGCAACCTCTACCTTCCAGGTTCAAGCAATTCTCCTGCCTCCGCCTTCCGAGTAGCTGAGATTACAGGCATGTGCCACCATGCCCAGCTAATTTTTATATTTTTGGTAGAGACAGGGTTTCACCATTTTGGCCAGGGTAGTCGAACTCCCAACCTTGGGTGATCCATCTGCCTTGGCCTCCCAAAGTGCTGGGATTACAGGGGGTGAGCCACCATACCTGGCCATACATTCTAGTTTTTAATACCAGATACCGTGAAATACTGTTCAGACTTTGAAAGGAATGAAATACTGGTCGGGCACAGCAGCTGTGCCTCGAGACAGAGTCTTGCTCTGTCACCCAGGCTGGAGTGCAGTGGCACGATCTCAGCTCACTGCAACCTTGGCCTACTGAGTTTAAGCAAATCTCCTGCCTGAGCATCCAGAGTAGCTGGGATTACAGGCATGCGCCACCACGCCCAGTTGATTTTTGTCCTCACCCCCTGGGACCGGGGACCTGGACGTCATGTGGTGTGGGAGGCATATAATGAGTGCCATGGACTGAAGCCAGGACGGTCTCAGGAGAGGCACTTCCCTTCCTGGCTGTCTGAAGCCCTCTGCAGGGCTCTGCTTCTGGAAATGCATTCGAAGTCAGAGCTTCTAGTCCCAGTAAAGCGGATCCTCGGGAAGACACCTGACCAGAAGGAAATCACTGGCTTGGACGATCTGAGTCCGGGATGGGGCAAAACCCACTCCCGATGGGGCCATCTGGCAGCGGATCCTGCTAAGGCAGCGTCGCCCGGAGACCAGAAATGTTCATTTGGGCAGTGGGGCGAGGGGGCTGGAACTGGCAAATGGGCCGTTGTCTGAAAATCACTGTGGGAAACTAAGGACTGTCTACCACTGGCTTCCAAAATTCTGACACATAGTAAGATATCGTTTTGCATCTGCATACTTACTCTTTTTTGAAACAAGGTCTTGTTCCGTGACCCAGGCTGGACTGCAGTGGCATGATCTCGGCTCACTGCAACCTCTGCTTCCAGGGTTCAAGCAATTATCCTGCCTCAGCCTCATGAGTAGCTGAGATTACAGGCACACGACACCACGCCCGGCTAATTTTTGTATTTTTAGTAGAGATGGGGTTTCACCATGTTAGCCAGGCTGGTCTCAAACTCCTGGCCTCAAGTGATCTGCCTGCACTGGCCTCCCAAAGTGCTGGGATTACAGGTGTGAGTCACCGCACCTGGTCGCACTAGCACACTTCTACAAAAGAATACCACCCTCTATAGTCAACAATAATGGAGTTCAAAATAGCTAGGAGAGAGGATTTTGCATGTTCTCACCACAAAGAAATGACAAACATCTAGGATGATGGATTTGCTAATAACCTTGATTTGATCATTGCACAATTTATATATGTATTGAAACATCACACTGCACCCCATAAACATGTACACTTAAAAACAAATTTAGTTTTAAAAATACCACCCTATATTACGTGATGCTTTATATTCCACTCTTTTTTTTTTTTTTTTTTTTTTGGTGAGATGGAGTGTCGCTCTGTCCCCCAGGCACAATCTCGGCTCACTGCAACCTCTGTCCCCCAGGTTCAAGCGATTCTCCTGCCTCAGCCTCCCGAGTAGCTGGGATTACAGGCTACCGCCACCATGCCCAGCTAATTTTTGTATTTTTAGTAGAGACGGTGTTTCACCATGTTGGCCAGGTCTCAAACTCTTGACCTCAGGTGATCTGTCCACTTTGGCCTCCTAAGGTGCTGGGATTACAGGTGTGAGCCACTGTGCCCAGCCTATTCCTATTTTTTAACGCTGGTCAGGTCACCTTAAAATGGTTTCTTCACTCTAAGGATCTGGGATAGGGTCTTCCACTGTTCGAGATTATCCCCATGTGTTTTCACTTGACAGAGATGATGATGAAGAACCGGTTCACACCCACACTGCCTCCCAGTGAGCCTTCCCCACCACACAAAGCTGCCTCCGGGAATCGCTGCCAGCTCTGATTTCAGGAGTAACTGGGCTCAGAGCGCTGAAGACACTTGCCCAAGGCCACACAGCCTGGATGTCGCAATGCCCACTTCTGCCTAACTCCTGGAGGAGGAAAATGACTAAATACATCTAATTTCGCTGCTATTGACTAAAATTTAATCCAGACCTTCCTCCACTTTTGCAGATAAGATCGAGCTGCACTCGAATGCTGTTCTCTTACACTATACCACGTAAATTAAAGGCATTCCAGAGCTCAGACTTTCAAATGTCTTTTTCACTTTGGGAGGCCGAGGCGGGAAAATCACTTGAAGCCAGGAGTTTGAGACCAGCCTAGACAACATGGTGAAACCCTGTCTCTACGAAAAATACAAAAATTAGCCGGGTGTGGTCACGCACACCTGTACTCCCAGTAGTCCCAGCTGCTCAGGAGGCTGAGACATGAGAATCGCTTGAACCCAGGAGGTGGAGTTTGCCGTGAGCCAAGATTGTGCCACTCCACTCCAGCCTGGGCAATAGAATCAGACTCTGTCTCATAAAAAGAAAAAAAAAATTGCTGAACACAAATCATTGACTAATACAAGCACTTTAAGTATTAAAATTATTTCTTAAAAAGCAAAAGAGTGGGCACTGGGCACGGTGACTCACGCCTGTAATCCTAGCACTTTGGGAGGCCGAGGCGGGAGGATCACTTGAGGTCAGGAGTTCAAAACCAGCCTGGCCAACATAGTGAAACCCCATCTCAAATACAAAAAAAAAAAAAAAAAACTAGTAGAGCATAGTGGCAGGTGCCTGTAATCCCAGCTATTTGGGAGGCTGAGGCAGGAGAATCGCTTGAACCTGGGGGACAGAAGTTGCAGTGAGCCAATATTGTGCCTGGGTGACTGCACTACAGCCTGGGTGGCAGAGCGAGACTCCATCTCAAAAAAAAAGAAAAAGAGGCCAGGCACTGTGGCTCATGCCAGTAATCCCAGCACTTTCAGAGGGGGAGGCAGGTGGATCGCTTGAGCAGAGGAGTTCAAGACCAGCCTGGGCAACATGGTGAAACCCCATCTCTAAAAAAAATACAAAAACTAGCCGATGTGATGATGCCTGCCTGCAATCCCAGCTACTCTGGAGGCTGAGGCAGGAGGATCGCTTGAGCCTGGGAGGTGGAGGCTGCAGTGAGCTGTGATCATGCCACTGAACACCAGCCTGGGTGACAAAGCAAGAACTTGTCTCAAAAATACAAACAGAAAAGCAAAAAATAAAGGTTATGTACAAAGGGGGGAATCACTAAGCTGATTCCAAAAATGAGTAAGTAGAAAATCTGTAGTGAAAACAGAGCATCCCACCCCCTGCTTTGGAAAAGGGCTATGACACAGCATGCAGTCAGCTGGGGACGGATGGCAGGGGTGTGTCTGCACATAAAGTTCAAGGCATTTTGGTTCGTGCAGGATCATCCAGACCTTCCCAAGACTGAATGAGCCTGTGGCTTTCTTCCTTTTCCATAGTTCCAACAAGCCTACATGATGTTCAATTCTTTGTTTTCTTTTGTTTTTGAGATGGAGTCTCGCTCTGTCACCCAGGCTGGAGTGCAGTGGCATAATCTCAGCTCACTGCAACCTCCGCCTCCCGGGTTCAAGCAGTTCTCCTGCCTTAGCCTCCCGGGTAGCTGGGATCACAGGCATGCACCACCACGTCCGGCTAACTTTGAATTTTTAGTAGACAGGATTTCTCCATGTTAGTCAGGCTGGTCTCAAACTCCCAACCTCAGGTGATCTGCCCGCCATGGCCTCCCAAAGTGCTGGGATTACAGGGTGAGCCACCGTGCCCAGCCACCCAGCCTGAATTTTTAAAAAAGTTTTTATACAGCTTTGATACCAATGGATTAAATCTTGACAGGGCATTTGGCATGACTCAACTACAGGAAAGAGTTATCCATGGTGTTCTCAGCCCTCTCCTACACCCAGCCCCGCTGCAGGAAAGGGACAGGGTCAGCTTTTCTCTGTGACCCTTCGGCCGGCGTTAAGTCTGTCCATAAATAATCCTTCCTTTCTCTCCTTCCAAACACACACACAGACTGCGCTTCCCGGCACCCCTTTGAAGCTGGGTATGACCAGGTGACCTGCTCTGCCTAATGAGTGTGAGCGGAGGGGACAGGTGTCCTATCAGGTCCAAGCTTCAGAAGTCACTGCCTGCTGTGCCATCTTCTAAAGAGAAGTGCTGCCCAAGGGCTGGCAGCACTCCAGATGATGGCTGTGCCATGGGCCCAGGGCACATGGGTGATACAGGGCAGAGCGTTTGGTTGGCCCACAAAGGAGAGAAACCTCTGCTGCATGAGGACCACGGAGAACCTGCACCTGTGACTCCCACACAGCCCAGCCTGCTGTGATCAACACAGTTCCAGGAGAGCCTGGCATGTGGAGGTCTCAGAAAAATGGATGAATAGGCCGGGCATGGGGGCTCACATCTGTAATCCCAACATTTTGGGGGCTGAGGCAGGCAGATCGCCTGAGGTCAGGAGTTCAAGACCAGCCTGGCTAACATGGCAAAACTCCATCTCTACTAAAAATACAAAAATTAGCCCGGAGTGGTGGTGGGTGCCTATAATCCCAGCTATTCAGGAGGCTGAGGGAGGAGAATCATATCAACCTGGGAGGCGGAGGCTGCAATAAGCCGAGACCGTGACACTGTACTCCAGCCTGGGTGGCAAGAGGGAAACTGTCTCAAAAAAAAAAAAGAATGCTGAGTGAATGAATGAATGGCAGGGAATCGGGACAGGGTGACAGATGCCCCCCCAGGCCGGAGGTGGAGGAAGCAGCCATGCCTGAAGCCTGCTCTCCACACAGATGCTTTATTTCCCACACTCTCGTTTTGCCATGCTGAACCTGGCGTCTTGGCCCTGACTTTCTTCCCCCCACCACCTGGCAGCACTGGAGGGCTCTTGGGGAGTGAGGAGCTACAGAGACAGGGACACAGGATGCATGGAGAGCCTGGGAGATGGAGACACGAGAGCGAGCCAGAAGCAGGAGGTGGGGGACCCACAGGGAGTCAGGGCTCAGCACACAGGGAAGGGGCAGATACGGAGACAAGACGGAGAGACTGACCAGGAAGCCGAGAGAACAGGAGGTTGGGAGGCAGAAGGAAAAGCAGGGTCGGGAGCAGAGAGAAGGATGGGGGAGACAGAGACAAGGCGGTGAGGCAGGGCGGATGGAAACAGGTGGGGGGCAAAAAGACAGAGGCCTGGGACTGGGAGAAGAAGACGGAGACCCACAAGGCAAGCAGGGAAGCAGAGACACAAGAGAGACCCCACAGAGAGCCAGGGCAGGGTGGGGACTGCGTACCCCTCGTGTTAGCCCCGGGAGTCTTTGCTGGTGGAGGAGCCAGGGCCGGGGCTGGAGGCGGGGCCGGGGCTGGAGGCACGGCCTCTGCCGGACCCGAGGCCTCCGCTGGACTCGGACGCAGTGCCTCCACTCTCCACACCCCGCTCCGCGCTTTCTCCACCTCTGCTGGACCCCACGTATCCCGTGGAGCCCAGGTAGCTGCTGGCACTGACAGATCTGAAGGTCATGTGGCCCCCACTCGAGGCACTGGTGGAGCCCAAGGTCATGTGGTCAGTGCTGGGGTCACCATGGGTGGCGTGGCCGGGCAAATGCCCCACACTGGGGCTGAGGGGGCCAAAAGTGACGCGGCCATGAGAGCTGCGGTCTTTGCTAGTCCCGTGGCTCAAGATGGACCCGGGGGATGGCACGGGGCTGCAAGGAGGGCACCAGGGCCGTGCTGGAGCCATTCCTCTGGGTGCTGGCCAGGTCCATGCCCAGGGTACCATCCAGCTTCGCAGCGGCGTCAGCCAGGTCCTTCTGGTGCTGTGCCTCTGCCTGCTCCCGGAGCTCCACCTGCAGGGAAGATGAGCTGGGCCCCCGATGCACACTGAGGCCTGGCCCCACCCCGTGGGCCCCACTCTCACCAGCTTCTCCACCTGGCTCAGCAGCTCCTCCCTGCTCATGGGGTAGTCATCTCTGGCCTCAAAACCCAGGGGGTCTTCTCTGGGGAGGGGAAGGAAAACCGGGAAAGATTAGACTCAGTCCTCAAAAAGGCCAGTGGCCATTCCTGATAAACTCAGTGAGCCTCAGCCATTCTCCCACCAGCCCCGAGCGCCCTCCCCCTTCTGGGGTACCGGGGCCTGTCTCCCACACAGGCGCCAAGCCCTACTCCTCTGGCTCCTTTGAAGCACACACTTCATCTTTTTTTTTTTGAGATGGAGTCTCACTCTGTTGCCCAGGCTGGAGTGCAGTGGCATGATCTTGGTTCGGGGCAACCTCCCCAGGTTCAAGCAATTCTCCTGCCTCTGCCTCTGCCTCCTGACTAGCTGGGATTACAGGCGCACACCACCATGCCCAGTTAATTTTCGTATTTTTAGTATAGACAGGGTTTCGCCATGTTCGCCAGGCTGGTCTCAAATGCCTGACCTCGTGATCCACCCGCCTCTGCCTCCCAAAGTGCTGGGATTACAGGTGTGAGCCACCGCGCCCGGCCACACTTCGTCTTCTAACCCCCCAGGGCCCCATCCACCAGCCGGTTCCCAAAAGCCCCCCAAAACCCTCTACCCTTCATCTTCTAACCCCCCAAAACCCCAAAACCCTCTACTGTGGAAGCCCCTTCTCCTCTGCGTCCCTCCTGCCCTGTGCCTCACAGATTGTCAGGGGGCTGAAGTGGAGCCATCTTCTTCGGAAGGTCCTCTAGGTTCTGGCCCAGCACCAGGAGGGCAGCGTTGGCCAAGGAGGTGAAGTTCTGGAGAGTGTGGAGCCTGCGGTCAGCTGGGGCCCACCCCGAGGCCTGCCTCCTGCCCTGCTCCCTGCGGCCCCACCCCGGCTCCCTGTGCCCCCGACCTGGGCATCCAGGAAGGCCTGCACTGTGAGGAGCTCCACCAGCCGCTTCTCGATGAGGCTCAGGAAGAGGCCCAGGTCCCGATCTCGAATGCTGGTCTTGACCCCAAGGAGGTCGTCAATCATGCTGCTGTCACAACAGGCCTTGGTGAAGAGGAGCTGGATACCTGCGTCATGGAGGGCCAGCTGTCAGGGATCTGGCAGTGCTGGCTGGGTGCCAGCCCTCTCCCCCACGCAGGTCCCCCACTGCCTCATTCTACAGAGACTGCAGTCAAGGCTCAGAGACCAAAAGGGACTCACCTGAGCTCAGCCAACCAGGCAGGGGGAGGGCACGGCTGTGCATCCCTCTCTCCCTGGCTGGTCCTTCAAAGTCAGCCTCAAGTGTCACTGCCTCCAGGAAGCCTTCCCAGTCACCCCCCTCAGAGTTGGCTTCGTGTGAGACCCAGGCAGTGGTGAGGGGTTCCTATGTTGAAAGTCGCAGCAATGTTTTAACAAGGGGCCCCTCATTCTGCACTGGGCCCCACAAATGATGGTCTTGCACCACAGACCGAGTTAGGTCCTCCTCTTGCCCCCAGTGCCTGGGTGTCCTCCATCCTAGCCCAAGTGATGAGTGCCCAGTGCCCATGTCAGTCCCCCTCCAGGGCCTCTCCCCACTGTGCCCACATCACCTAGCACAGGGCTTGGCACAGCCATCAAGACAGAGGGAAGGAGGACCTGCCCGTATGTGGGCTCCAACTGTGCCCCAAGCTGGCTGTCCGGCTCACTCCCCCACCACACCCCACCTCTCTCCATCCGTCATCCCTTCTAACTCCCATGACAATGCTTCAAAGTAGGCACTGCCACCCCCATTCCCAGAGGGGCTCAGAAGGAGGAAGACACACACCAAGGTTCACAGTTGGTGGAGATGAGATTCAAACCCAGGCTAGACCAGGCGCGGTGGCTCACGCCTGGAATCCCAGTACTTTGGGAGGACGAGGCGGGCAGGTCACCTGAGGCCAGGAGTTCGAGACCAACCTGGCCACCATAGTGAAATACTGTCTCTACTAAAAATACAAAAAAACTAGCCAGGCATGGTAGCACGCTCCTGTAGTCCCAGTTGCTGTGGATGCTGAGGCAGGAGAATCACTTGAACCTGGGAGACGGACATTGCAGTGAACTAAGATCACACCACTGTACTCCAGCCTGGGCAACAGAGTGAGATTCCATCTCAAAACAACATTAAAAGTGAAAATAAATTTTAAAAAAATCAGGCCAGCCTGACTCCTCAGTGCTATGCATGGCTACTTCCCCAAAAATAAGGAAGATGGGGCTGGGCACGGTGGCTCATGCCTGTAATCCCAGCACTTTGGGAACCCGAGGTGAATGGATCACCTGAAGTCAGGCATTTGAAACCAGCCTGGCCAACATGGCAAAACCCTGTCTCCACTAAAAATATAAAAATTAGCTGGGCATGGTGATGCGCCCCTGTAATCCCAGCTACTCAGGAGGCTGACGCAGGAGAATCGCTTGAACCCAGGAGGGGGAGGCTGCAGTGGGCGAGATCACTCCACTGCACTCAATTTTTTTTAAAACTAATAATAATAGAAAAAAAAGGATAGGAAGACACACAGGTGGATGCAACTGATACCCACAGAAAGGATAAAAAAAAAAAACTTGGCCAGACATGGTGGCTCATGCCTGTAATCCCAGCACTTTGGGAGTCCAAGACAGGAGGATGGCTTGAGTCCAAGAGTTCAAGACTAGCCCGGACAACATAGTAAGATCCCACCTCTAAAAAAAAATTCAGGAGGATACATCTCATCAACCTAGAAAAAAAAAAGAAAAAAAAATACAGTAGCTCACGCCTGTAATCCCAGCAATTTAGGAGGCGAAGGCAGGCGGATCACCTGAGGTCAGGAGTTTAAGACCAGCCTGGCCAACATGGTGAAACCCCGTCTCTACTAAAAATACGAAAATTAGCCAGGCATGGTGGCAGGTGCCTGTAATCCCAGCTACTAGGGAGGCTGAGGCAGGAGAATTGCTTGAACCTGGGAAGCAGAGGTTACAGTGAGCCAAGATTGCGCCACTGCACTCCAGCCTGGGCAAAAGAAATGAAACTCCTGTCAAAAGATAACTAAATTAAAAAAAATTTTTTTTTTTTAAATTTTAAGGCCAGGTGCAGTGGCTCACACCTGTAATCCCAGCACTTTGAGAGGCCAAGGCGGGCAGATCACCTGAGGTCAGGAGTTCGAGACCAGCCTGGCCAGCATGCTGAAACCCTGTCTCTACTAAAAATACAGGCTCCTGTAATCCCAGCTATTTGGGAGGCTGAGGCATGAGAATTGCTTGAATCCAGGAGGCAGAGGTTGCAGTGAGCCGAGATCACACCACTGCACTCCAGCCTGGGCAACAAGAGCAAAAGGCAGGGGAGCCGCAGTGGCTCAGGACACTTGTCCAGGCGCTTGGGGAGGCGAGGCTACGTGTTTGATGCCAGCCTGGGAAACACAGAGACCGCTCATCCATTTAAAAAGACATTTTTTTTAAAGGAAACTCTAGATCCCTACCTCATACCATCCATATAAATTAATTTGACATAAGTCACAGACTTCAATGTGGGAACTCAAACAATGAAACCTCTAGGAGAAAACACAGGACAATGCCTTTGTAACCCCAGGACAGGCAAAAATTTCTTAGGCAGGCCAAAAAGTCACTGACTACAAAAAGAAAATTTCCTAAATTAGATCCCTCAAAACTAAGAAACTTCAGTTCATCACCAAAAAAGTGAAAAGGCAAGCTAGAGTGTAAGAGAAAATAATTACAGGTCGGGCACGGTGGCTCATGCCTGTAATCCCACACTTTGGGAGGCCGAGGCAGGTAGATCACGAGGTCAGGAGTTCAAGACCAACCTGGCCAAGATGGTGAAACCCCATCTCTACTAAAAATACAAAAATTAGCGAGGCATGGTGGTGCAAGCCTGTAGTCCCAGCTACTTGGGAGGCTGAGGCAGAGAATTGCTTGAACCCAGGAGGCAGAGGTTACAGTGAACCAAGATCGCATCACTGCACTCCAGCCTGGGCTACAGAGCAAGACTCCATCTCAAAAAGAAAAGAGAGAGAGAAAATATTTACCAAAAGTCTAGTATCTAGAATATACAAAGAACTCCTGTCAGTTAGAACAATGTAAACCCAAGTTTTAAGAAAACAAGTGTACGTGATTGAAAAGGAACTTCACCAAAGACACCCGAACGGCCGGTATGATGCTCAGGATGGTTAGTTGCCAGGGAAACTCCAGGGAAATTAACAGAGAGAGCGCTGCACACACATTCGATGGCTAACATTAAAATGGCTCAAAAAGTAAAAATTTAATAATTAAATAAAATGGCTTACAGTAGAAAGTGGTGAAGAGGGTGTGGAGCGTCTGGGACTCTCATATGTTCACAGGGCAAGGGCATAAAATCTTGCAACCAGTGTGGAAAACTGTTTGGCATTTTCTAATAAGTATCAGCATATACCTACCCTATGACCCAGCAGTCCCACTGCTAGGCATGTATAGACAGACAGATGTGCATGAATGATCCATGGATGGATACTGGATAGATGGATGGATGGGTAGGTGGATGATGGATAGGGGCAGATGGAGGGGATAGCATTTTTTTTTAGTGTTTTGTCAAACAAGTGGAATAATGCATAGTAAGTGCCTAGCAAAAGTCAAATGTCATTGCAGATAGATGGATGAACAGATGGATCTGGGACAGTTGGAAGGATAGATGAGACAGATGGATGAATAGACCCTGGATGGATGGATGGACATGGAACAGACAGAGGAATAGATCCTGATGGATTAATGGACATGGCACAGTTGGAGGGATAGACCCTGGGTGGATGGATGGCTATGGGACAGATGGAGCAATAGACCCTGGATGGATGAATGGATATGGGACAGATGGAGGGAGAGATCCTGAATAAATGATGGATATGGGACAGTTGGAGGGTTAGACCGTGGATGGATAGATGGATGGATGGATGGATGGATGGATATGGGACTGTTGGAGGGATACACCCTGCGTGGACAGATGGATAGATGGACGGATATGGGACAGTTGGAGGGACAGATGCTGAATGGATGTCATGGATGGATGGATGGATGGATGGATGGATATAGGATAGTTGGAGGAACAGACGCTGGATGGATGGATATGGGTCAGTTGAAGGGACAGATCCTGGATGGATGGATAGATGGATGGATGGATGGATATGGGACAGATGGAGCGATAGACCCTGGATGGATGAATGGATATGGGACAGATGGAGGGAGAGATCCTGAATAAATGATGGATATGGGACAGTTGGAGGGTTAGACCCTGGATGGATAGATGGATGGATGGATGGATGGATGGATGGATGGATGGATAGGGGACTGTTGGAGGGATACACCCTGCATGGACAGATGGATGGATGGACAGATATGGGACAGTTGGAGGGACAGATGCTGAATGGATGTCATGGATGGATGGATGGATGGATAGATGGATGGATATAGGATAGTTGGAGGAACAGACACTGGATGGATGGATATGGGTCAGTTGAAGGGACAGATCCTGGATGGATGGATGGATGGATGGATGGATGATGGATGGATGGATAGACAGATATGGGACAAATGATAAGCAAGTGAACCAGGTCGTCCATGCAATGCCTCCAAGCTGCCAGTCCAGGACTGGGCCCTCCGCAGGATGATGGCATCCTTCCAAGTAGAGAAGCCAGGCCTGGGAGGGACAGCCCATGGGTGCTCACCAGCCTTGAGCTTCTCCAGCTTTTCCCGCACATCCTGGAAGCGGGCCTCAAGGTGCTCGGCCTCTGAGCGCACCTTGTCCACGCGCTGCTGCAACTCCTCCTGCTGCCGCTCCTGCAGCAAATGCCGGTCATCCTCGCTGGCACGTGCATTCCCCAGAGCCTCCTGCATCTGTGGGGACAGGGCTGAACACTAGGACGGATGGCAGCCTCAGGAGTTGGGGGGTGCAGAACTGGGAAGAAGAGGCAGGAGAGGGGCTGAAGGAGGGGAGAGGCAGGAAGTAGAGGAGGCAATGGGGAGGGCAGGCCTCACTCACCTCCTTGATCTCTTCCTGCACGTGCTCCAGCTCCAAGTTCTGCTCATTGATGAAGTTAAACTCAGCAAAGTTTCGCTCCTCAACTGGGAGAGTTGGGCAAGGTGAGGCCCAGAGAGAGGGAGACAGAGATGCAGACAGAGGCACACAGAAGGCCACAGAAAGTGAGGTTGAGGAAGGCCACACAGAGACCAAGGCAGAGAGATGAACAGAGAGGAGTCACAGAGACACAGAGGCATGGGAAGATATGGCACAGGGGCCACAAAAACATACCACGAGGCAGAGAGGGAAAGCCAGAGATCCAGAAACAGCAAGGGAGATGGGGGAGATGCAGGTGGGAGGAGAGAAACAGAGACGGACAGGTTGAGGGAAGGATGTGGAGAGTGACCCCGGGCCCAGGAGTGAAGAGGGGCAGAGGAGGGGGAGAGACAGACACACAGCAAATCCCAAAGAAACAGGTGAGCAGAGAGATGCAGGGACAGGAACACAGAAAAAGGGGATCAGATGGGAGCCAGGGGTGGGAGAGGGAGGGGGTGACACCAAGCACATGGAGATGGGGAGGGGGCAGAGATAGGCCACAGTAAGACACCAGTGGACGCAGGTGGCGAGTCCCAGGCCTGATACTTTGTTCCGGAGCACAGGTGGAAGAGTCCCCCAGGGCCAGAGCCAAGGCCGCCTACACTGGACTCAGGGGATGCCCAGGCCCCTGGGCCTCCTCCCCCTCCACCCAGGGCCCCACTCACTCTCCAGATACTTCTGCACCAACAGGTCAGGGTTGCTCTCCCCCGGTCAGCTGGGACAGTTTATTCAGGGCGTCCTCGTAGCGAAGCACCAGCGTCTCCTGGGAGGTCTTCCGGAGGCCCTCAGCCACCTCCTGGGCTGGGGAAGAGAGAGCAGCAGGTCAGCCTCCTGGGTGGCCTCCAGCACAGGGACCTCCTGGGCCTGGGCGAACGGAGCGCGGTGCCCCCTGGGATGGCCAGGCCCTCGAGATGAGGAGGCAGCAGCCCCAGCCTCACCCCGCTTTTCACGCTTCTGCAGGACGTCGGGATCTGGCTGCCGGTTGTTGTGCTTGAGCTTGAGGAAGCAGTGCAGCTGCTCCAGGTGCGAGATCTGCCGCTGCAGGACCTGCGCCTCCATCTCGCTCTGGGCCTCTTCCTTCTCCGCACGCTCCCGCAGCAAGCCCATCTTGGCCTTCGCCTCCTCCCTGGGGGGGACCAGCCAGGGTCAGGATGGCTAGAGGCTGGACTGGGGTCAGACTGGGGTTGGCCTGGGTCCTGGGGATGGGCAGGGTCAGCCTGAGGTTGTGGGGGATGGGCGGAGTCAGCTGGTGTCCTGGATGGGCAGGTCCAGCCTGGGGTCACAGGAATGGGGCTGAATCAGGTTGCAGTTATCCTGTGGTCACGAAAAACAGAGACCTGGCCGGGCATGATGGCTCAGCCTGTAATCCCAGCACTTTGGGAGGCCGAGTCAGGAGAATCACCTGAGGTCAAAACCAGCCTGGTCAACATGGTGAAACCCTGTCTCTATAAAAAATAGCCAGACCTGGTGGTGCATGTCTGTGATCCCAGCTACTCGGGAGACTGAGAGAGAATCGCTTGAACCCAAGAGGCAAAGGTTGCAGTGAGCTGAAATTGCACCACTGCACTCCAGCCTGCGTTATAAGAACAAAACTGTCTCAAAAAAAAAAAAAAAAAGCCAAGCACAGTGGCTTATGCCTGTAATTGCAGCACTTTGGGAAGCTGAGGCAGGCAGATCACCTGAGGTTAGGAGTTCAAGACCAGCCTGACCAACACGGAGAAACCCTGTCTACTAAAATTATAAAAATTACCCAGACATGGTGGCTCATGCCTGTAATCCCAGCTACTTGGGAGCCCAAGGCAGAAGAATCGCTTGAACCCAGGAGGCAGAGGTTGCCGTGAGCCGAGATCATGCCATTGCCCTCCAGCCTCGGCAACAAGAGTAAAACTCCATCTCAAAAAAAAAAAAAAAAAAAGACAGAAGCAACAACTTCAAAAAAGAGTCCAGTATCATATTAAGAAGCCAACACAGGCTGGGCACGGTGGCTCACGCTGGTAATTCCAACACTTTGGGAGGCCGAGGAGGGTGGATCACCGAACGTCAGGAGTTCGAGACCAGCCTGGCCAACATGGTGAAACCCCGTCTCTACTAAAAATACAAAAATTAGTCAGGTGTTGGTGGTGCATACCTGTAGTCCCAGCTACTCAGGAGACTGAGACACAAGAATTGCTTGAACCTGGGAGATGGAGGTTGTAGTGAGCTGAGACCACGCCACTGCACTCCAACCTGGGCAACAGAGCAAGACTCCGTGTCAAAAAAAAAAAAAAAAAAAAAAAAAGCCAATACAAAACTCTCGGAGCGCTGCTGGCTCACTTTCTTTCAACAGCCTGCTCTCCTCATCCTTCAGAGTGCACTGCCTCTGTCTATCTAAACTCTCTGCTACCTATTTGCCTTCAATACATTCTCTTTGTCGGCTAAATCAGTCACTTGGCAGAATTCTTCCTCCCCAAGTAAGACTAAGCACCAAGGATTCCTGCATTTCCGGTGGCAGGTACAGTTTCCTTTGGGAGTGATGGAAATATTTCAGATCTAGACAGGAGTGATGAGGCTGCACAACCCTGTGAATGTACTGAATGCTGCTAAACTGTACGCTTTAAAATGCTGAATTTTGCCATGTTTATTTTAACAGAGAGAGAGAAATCACAGAGACCCTAAGGCAGACTTCAACCATCACTGATGTTCATCAGGAACCATGAGGCAACAAAAGCCAGAGAAGAACTCAGTGGAAGGGAAGGAAGCATGTGGAGCAAGAGGAGAAGTGGGCGAAGCTGAGAAAGAGGCAGGGATGGGCAGAGGGAGAGAGCGTGGAGCTCACGAGAGCCCCAGAGAGGCAGAGGGAAGCCAACACCTAAAGCAGCTTCAGCCCCTCAACTCCTTACAGCATGTCTCTTTATCTGAAGGTGGCCTGAGACAGTATCTGTCCCTTGCAACCAATACTGACAAATAACAAATTCGCCAGATGCTTGCAGGCTCCAGGACCCCTGCTGCCCTGTATGTGCACATCTGAATTCTCTCTGCATGCTTATATGCTAGATGCACGTTTCTTTTGAGACGGAGTCTCACTCTGTTGCCCAGGCTGGAGTGCAGTGGCGAAATCTCAGCTTACTGCAACCTCTGTCCCCGGAGCTCAAGCGATCCTCCCACCTCAGCCTCCCAAGTAGCTGGGACCACAGATATCCACTACCACGCTCAGCTAAGTTTTTGTATTTTTAGTAGCGATGGGGGTTTCACCATGTTGGCCAGGCTGGTCTCAAACTCCTGAGCTCAAGCAATCCACCCGCCCTGGCCTCCCAAAGTGCTGGGATTACAGGCGTGAGCCACGGAGCACGGCCACTAGATGCATTCTTACGTGCTAGATGGGGTCAGTAGAGGTTAATTTACATGCCCAAGAAAGAGAACAGGACCTTGCCTGTGGAGCTGGGGGAACTGGTAGGGGAGAGAGAGAACAGGAGCATATAATGGGGGAAAAAGTACGTTCTGATGTCTATTTCTTAAGTCCTGAACCTCCTACCACTGCCTTATGGAAAGGTGCATCCTGAGTCATCTGGGTCCCACCACCCCAGGATGCCCGCAGTCCCTACCTGACAGCATAGGCAGAGGTGGAGGACAGGATAAGGGTGCTGACCATGTGCTGCAGGTGGTGGATCTTCTGTGGGGGGAGGAGGAAAAAAAATCAGTGCCACTTCTTACAACCTCATTCGCAGTCTCTCCTTTGGCCCCTGTGCTTTCTCCAATAAGGAGTGAAGCTCTTGAGGCTTCCAAATGTGGACCCTCCTCATTAGCAACCGCCCATGAAAGGGATTTTAAAGAAGCATGAAGTCAAACTGATAAGCTGGATCAAAAGGTTATTTTTGTAGATAACCAAAAAGTAAGAAAATATTTAGTAACCAGGGGGCTGGGTGGAAATTAGGTAGAGGAGATGGAGAGGAAATTGTGTTTCTCTAGGAGACCTTTTGGAATAGTTTTGATTTGAGAACGTTGTTCATTTTTTATATATTCATAAAGGAAATTCAATCAATAAAGAGAGGAATGAAAACTAAAACTGAATGCAAATGGGAGCAAGTGAACTTAACCATATTTAAGAATAATAGGGGCCGGGCGCAGTGGCTCATGCCTGTAATCCCAGCACTTTGGGAGGCCGAGGCGGGTGGATCACAAGGTCAAGAGATCGAGATCATCCTGGTCACCATGGTGAAACCCCGTCTCTACTAAAAATACAAAAATTAGCAGGGCATGGTAGCCCGCACATGTAATCCCAGTTACTTGGGAGGCTGAGGAAGGAGAATCACTTGAACCCGGGAGGCAGAGGTTGCAGTAAGCCGAGATCGCACCATTGCACTACATCCTGGGCGACAGAGCGAGACTCCGTCTGAAGAAAAAAAGAAAATAATAATAATAATAGATCAGGCACAGTGGCTCACGCCTGTAATCCCAACACTTTGTGAGGCCAAGGTGGGAGAATTGCTTGAGCCCAAAAATTCGAGAGTAGCCTGGACAATGCAGTAAGACCCCGTCTCTACAAAAAATAAATAGAATTTTAAAATTCTATTTTTCTGGAGAGAGCTTCCTAGCTCTCTCCAGAAAAGGGTGCTTACTGATTGGTGCATTGGCGGCCATGATCGGGCCTGGAGGAGATGCTGCAAGTCCCTGCTCGTTTTGTGGGACTGGCAGACCAGTCCCTAGCCTTCAGGCCCTCCCTGGCATCACTAGCCATGGGACAAACCGACCTCAGGTGCTGAGATAATGCATACAAAGGACACACTATCACTGCTGTGACATTCCACCTAAAGTGCACACGCCAAATCTAATCATGAATCAAGATCAGATATTGGGAGGCTAAGGTGAGTGGATCATGAGGTCAGGAGTTCGAGACCAGCCTGGCCAACATGGTGAAACCCTATCTCTACTAAAAATGCAAAAACAAACAAACAAAAAAAATAGCTGGGCATTGTGGTGGGCACCTCTAATCCCAGCTACTCAGGAGACTGAGGCAGGATAATCGTTTAAACCCAGGAGGCGGAGGTTGCAGTGAGCCAAGATTGAGCCATTGCACTCCAGCCTGGGCAACAGGGTGAGACTCCGTCTCAAAAAAAAAAAAAAAAAAAAAAAACAGATAAACCAGCATTGTACAACAATTGGGCCTGGATGCTCCCAAAATGTCAACATCATGGAGAAAAAAAGGTCAAGGGACTGACCCAGATGAACAGAGCCAGAACAATCAAATGCAATGTGGGGTTCTGGACTGGAGCCTAGAGTGGGAAAATCAAATTTGCTGTAAAGGACATCATTGAGACAACCAGCAAACTTGAAATATGGACTGTTTAGAATTCTAACAATGTTAATGTCCCTGACCTGGTAACAGCACTGTATGTTCTCACTCTGTCGCCCCAGGCTGGCGGTGTGATGACGTGATCTCGGCTCACTGTAACCTCCGCCTTCCAGGTTCAAGCAGTTCTCTGCCTCGGCCTCCTGAGTAGCTGGGATTACAGGCACATGCCAACATGCCCAGCTAATTTTTTTTTTTTTTTTTGTATTTTTAGTAGAGACAGGGGTTCACCATCTTGGCCAGGCTGGTCTTGAACTCCCAACCTCAGGTGATCCGTCCACCTTGGCCTCTCAAAGTGGTGGGATTACAGGCGTGAGCCACCACACCCAGGCTGTACTGTGTTTATATAAAAAAATGGCATTGTTCTTAGGAAATGCTCACTAAAGTACTTAGGAGCATAATGCCTACAATAATGCCATCAAACAGTTCAGCAATCAGGATAACAAATTATTTTCACCAAAATGATAATTACACACATGCATAGTAAGGGGGGGGAGAAAGAGAGAGTAAATGTGGCAAATGATGAAACTTGGTGAAGGATAGATAGGAGTTCTTTGTACAATTCTTGCACGTTTTCTGTAACTTGAAATTATTCCAAAATTAAAGTCAAGGCCGGGCACAGTGGCTCATGCCTCTAATCCCAGCACTTTGGGAGGCCAAGGTAGGTGAATTGCCTGAGGTCAGGAGTTCAAGACCAGCCTGGGCAACATGGTGAAACCCCATCTCTACTGAAAAAAAAAAATTTTTTTAATTAGCCAAGCATAATGGCAGGTGCCTGTAGTCCCAGCTACTTGGGAGGCTGAGGCAGGCTGAGGCTTGAACTGGGAGGCAGAGGCTGCAGTGAGCCGAGATCGCCCCACTGTACTCCAGCCTGGGTGACACAGCGAGACTCCATCTCAAAAGAAAAAAGAAAGGGCCGAGCACAGTGGCTCATGCCTGTAATCCCAGTGCTTTGGGAGCTGAGGCAGGTGGGTCATGAGATCAGGAGTTCAAGACCAGCCTGGCCAACAGGGTGAAACCTCATCTCTATTAAAAATACAAAAATTCACTGGGCTCAGTGGCGGGTGCCTGTAGTCCCAGCTACTCAGGAGGCTGAAGCAGGAAAATCACTTGAACCTGGGAGGTGGAGGCTGCACTGAGCCAAGATCACACCACTGCACTCCAGCCTGGGGGACAGAGCAAGACTCCATCTCAAAAAAAAAAAAAAAAAAAAAAAAAAAAGTCAAGAGAGGGGACAGGGCTGATTCAGATACCCATGGAATTTATAATAAATGGTCTTGCTTGCTCGTAGTTTGCCCTGGGTGATAACATTCAGAATGACACTCTGCTTTCTACGACTATAAATGAGGCTACTTTCCTTGCAGGCCTCCATGCCCTCTGGACTAAAGCAAGCCTACGGCTCTAGCCAATTCCATACTTGAGGCCTGAGTGCTGCAGCAGGTAGGGAAACAGCTGTGGGGAGGACCCGGGCAGGGGTCCCTCTCTCCTCCCCTGGATGTCAGGGCGGTTGACCTTCTTGAGCTTGTGGTCCATGTTCAGATAGCGGGTCCTCTCGATCCGCAGCAGATCCAGCTCCTCACGCAGGGCCGCGTTCTGCACTAGCTGGATGTCAAAGTGACAGGTGGTCTGGGAGTAGAAAGGCAGTTGGAAGAGTGGGCCTGAGGCCAGGCCTGTCTCCCTCCTCCAAGTTCAGCCCAGGAAGAGGCACTTATCAGAGCTGGGGCCGGCCTGTTTCCTGAGAAACAGGAGTTCTTCAGGGTTGCTGAAAGCAATGTCCACTCCCCCTCTAAGGACCCATCAGTCTCCTTTCCTTGGGAACCTCCATCCCTCCAGAATCCTGCAACCCGACACACATGTGCACACACTGTCCGCCGTTTATGGAACCCAACAACCATGCCCAGCTCTTCCCCTAACCCCGCAATTCAGGTAGGCCAAGGGACCAGAATGTTTACTCTCACCCTGTCCAACTGGTCTTCCAGGATCCTGATCCTTCGCCGGATCTTGACCTTCTGATCTCGGATGAATCCCGAGGACCTGACATTCTTACTGTGGGTAAAGATCCGCATCTCCCACTCCTGGATCTAGAATAAAGAGGATAGTACCCATTTATGGTTGCCTGGACGTGGGAAAGATTGAATGGCCGAGGGAAAATGAGTCATCACGCATGGCAGACATCAGCTGTCCCTATCGCCCCAGAATCCCATGTACCCTTCTGCTGACTGTATCCAGTCCTCCATGTGGTTCTGGTGGGCCTTCCAACCACAGCGTATCACCCTCTCAGCCACATGACCCAGTTCTAGAGACTCACAGGGATTGGCCTAGAGATGGGCTTGTGACCCCATGAAGCCAGCCTGACTCGTTTCCTTTTTTTTTTTTTTGAGACAAAGTCTCACTCTGTCACCCAGGCTGGAGTGCAGTGGCGTGACCTCGACTCACTGCAACCTCCACCTCCCAGGCTCAAGTGATCCTCATGCCTCAACCTCCCGAGTAGGTGGGATTACAGGCATGTACCACCACACCTAGCTAGTTTTTGTATTTTTAGTAGAGATGGGGTTTCCCCATGTTGGCCAGGCTGGTCTTGAACTCCTGACCTCAAGTGATCCACCCTCCTTGGCCTCCCAAAGTGCTGGGATTACAGGCATGAGCCACTGTGCCCGGCCCTGACTCCTTTCCTGATAGGCTGCGGGGGAGCACATGAGATGTAAGGATGAGATTCCAGGACTTCAGCTGTCATAGCGCCCACCACAGGGAGGATCCTGGGAGAACAGGGCCAGTGGGCAGAAGTAGAGAGTTGGAGAGATGCTGAGAATGAACCATAGACATTCTGATGATGACAGTAGAATCCCTGGGTCTGTTTATGCCTCAAACCAACTTCCAATCTGTCCTTCTCACTACTGTGTTCATCTGTGCTTATTGGGGTGTGCTCTGTCTCTCCAAGCAAACTGCGGGTTCCATGAGGGCAGAGAGTTGTGTTTTCTCTGTGTCTGAGACAAAGAAGATATTCAACAAAACGTGCGAACTAAATAGATAAATGAATTGCTTAACACTGTATTTCAATTTGTGCTCTGTTATGGGTTGAATCGTGTCCCGTAAAAACGCATATGTTGGCCGGGCTCACGCCTGAAATCCCAACACTTTGGGAGACAGAGGCAGGCGGATCACCTGAGGTCAGGAGTTTGAGACCAGCCTGGCCAACGTGGCAAAACCCCACCTCTATTAAAAATACAAAAATTAGCCGGGCGTGGTGGCAGGCGCCTGTAGTCCCAGCTACTTGGGAGGCTGAGGCAGGGGAATTGTTTGAACCTGGAAGGCGGAGGCTGCAGTGAGCTGCGTGATTGGGTGACACGTCTCCAAGTCAAGAGTACCAAAGACTGCCAGCAAACCGACAGAAGCAAAGGAAGAGGCATGGAATAGACATATCCTCCCCCCACACCACTCAGAAGAAACCAAACCTACACCTTGATCTTGAACTTCTGGCCGTCAGAACTGTAAGAAAACATATTTTTGTTATACAAGCCATCCAATTTGTAGAACTTTGTCACGACAGCCCTAACAAACTAATCCATGCACCAAGATACTGCAGAAGGCTGCAGCAAACTTAAGACTCACCATGGGGATTTTTTTGTTCTTTAGATATAGGTGATGGGGAGGAAGGCAGCAAATCACACTGCCATGTGTGTACCTATGCAACAATCTTCCATGTTCTTCACATGTACCCCCAAACCTAAAATGCAATAAAAAAATAAAAAATAAAAAAAAATAAAAAAAAAGAGATAGGATTTCACCATGTTGGCCAGGCTGGTCTTGAACTCCTGACCTCGTGATCCACCCACCTCAGTCTCCCAAAGTGCTGGGATTACAGGCATAAGTCGACACGCCAGGTCACTGGGATGTTTCAAATTTTTGAGGAAGACCTTGGTATTGGTCAGATGGTCAAATACCACATGAACTACTAGCTCAAGGTAGTAAACACGTTCAGCATGAGGGGGGCGCTATCGTCCTTTTTATGATGTCACGTCTTTGTTAGAATGGATTTTCAGCAGTTGCTGTGATAAAAGGCAAATACCCAAATGTTGGCTGGGCACAGCGCTCACGCCTGTAATCCCAGCACTGTGGGAGGCTGAGGTGGGCAGATTACCTGAGGTCAGGAGTTCAAGACCAGCCTGGCCAACAGGGTGACACCCCGTCTCTACTAAAAATACAAAATTAGCCAAGCATGTTGGCAGGCACCTGTTGTCCCAACCACTTGGGAGGCTGAGGCAGGAGAATCACTTGAACCCAGGAGGTGGAGATTGCAGTGAGCCAAGACTACACCACTGCACTCCAGCCTGGGCAACAGAGTGAGACTCCGTCTCTAAATTAATAAATAAAGTGTATAATTTGATACGTTTTGACATAAAATAGTGAAAATATCCATCACTCCTAAAAGTTTCCTCGTGCCCTTTTCTAGTAGCTCACCCCATTGTCTTCCTGCAGCCAAGTTTCCCCTCAGCAATCACTCAACTGTTTCCTGTCACTATAGATTGGTTTGCATTTTCTAGAATTTCCTATTAATGGAATTGTATAGTATGGACTCTTTTGGGGATCAAAAAGGGTATCTAGTTTGTTTCACACTGAATAGTTATTTTGTGATTCACCCATGTTGTGTGTATCAATAGCCCATTTCTTTTACTCACGAGTCGTATCCCATCGCATACATAGACCACAGTTTGCTCGTCCATTCAGCCAAGGGACTGAAACAACCCACATCCTCACCAACACTTAGTAAGGTCCGTCTTTTTAGTGGAGTTTGGGAGAGTTCTTAATATATTCTGGATGTAAGTTCTCTATTAGATACATGCTTTGCAGATGTTTTCTCCCAGTCTAGAATTTGTCTTTTCATTCCTTGCCTTTGCCAGTTTCTGCAGGTGGGATTCCTTGACTTGTAGATTCCTTGACTGTGGCCGTATCACTGTGTTTTGCTTTTTGTTGCTGTTGTCTTGAGACAGAGTCTCACTCTGTCACCCAGACCAGAGTACAGTGGCATGATTAGCCAAGCACGTTGGCAGGCATGGGGGTCTAGGCCAGGAACGTGGCTCACGCCTGTAATCCCAGCACTTTGGGAGGCTGAGGTGAGTGGATCACCTGAGGTCAGGAGTTTGAGACCAGCCTGGGTGACAGAGTGAGACTCCATCTCAAAAAAAAAAAAAAAAAAGAAAGTGGATCTCTCTCTGTTGCCCAGGCTGGAGCACACTGGGGCAATCATAACTCCTTGAAGACTCAAACTCCTGGGCTCAAGCACTCCTGCCCCCTCAGCCTCCAGACATGCACCACTGTGCCCAAATGACAGGCAGGGTTTTTAAAATGCAGAGCAGACCAGCATTTAGCAGAATGAATCCCACATAGGAAAATACATTATTTGCTGAAACTTCCGTTTCAGATATATTATTATATACGTGTGTCTTTACATCAGTATGCATCTTGGTGCATATGAACTACACCTCATGAGTCATGCTCATAAAAACTTGACAGATCACTGGCCTAGAAAAATCACATTGTTTGCAAGGTCAAATAGCAAGGTCCTGAAACAGACGGGATTCACAACCTGTCTAGACTGCGGTGTTACCACCATCCTCTTGCAGATGAAGAAGGAGGGCCCAGAGAGGTGAAAACCTGCCTGCCGGTGGTCACAGAGCTCCGACGTCAGACCCAGGACCCTAACATAGGCTTCAGTGACTCTAGCATGCAAACCTTTCCTGCTTAACCGTACAGTCCACTCTTTGAATGCCTGGGACTGTGCTAAGCAGCAAACATCCATATTTCCACTGAGCACAACCCTACCAGATGGATGCTTTCAATCACCCCGATTTTTTTTTTTTTTTTTTGAGATGGAGTCTCACTCTGTCACCCAGGCTGGAGGGCAGTGGCACAGTCTCGGCTCACTGAAACCTCTGCCTCCCCAGGTTTAAACGATTCTCCTGCCTCAGTCTCCTGAGTAGCTGGGATTACAGGCATATGCCACCATGCCTGGCTAATTTTTGTGTTTTTTGTAGAGATGGGGTTTCATCACGTTGGCCAGGCTGGTCTTGAACTCCTCACCCTCAAGTGATCTGCCCGCCTCAGCCTCCCAAAGTGCTGGGATTACAGGAGTGAGCCACCGCGCCCGGCCTCATAGCCTGATTTCACATGAGGAAGCTAAGGCTCAGGGAGGTTACAACACTTGCCCATATAAGTAGGATTTGCAGAAACCCATCTCAGAACCCACCTGTTTGTCCAGGGCCCTGGTCTGCTCCTGCAGCTCCTCGACCTCCGTCTGCACCTGGACCCGGCCCTTCAGCAGGCGGTCCATGTTCTCCAGCCGCTCGCTGTCCCGAAGCCGCTTGACCTGGTTCTGGGCTCCGCTGATCTGCATCTGGAGATCAGCTCGTACCTCCTCCAAGCGCCGAATCTCCTCGCTACCCAGGCAGGGAGGTGGAAGAGGGGCCAGCAAGGGAGCAGAACTCAGCATCACTAAAGGCGGGACACACTACTCCTGCGCTCCCCACTCAGACCCAGGAGTCCAGCCCACCTCCCTCCCCAGCCTCAGGGCCAAGGCGACCAGCTCACAGTTGCTTGTTGATACGCTGGTGGACTTCCTTGCTGTAGGCCCGCCTCTCCCCCTCCATCACCTTGCACTGTCGCTGCAGTCGACTCAGCTCCCAATCCACTGAGAACAGGGCCAGCCAAGGGACTCAACAGGGATCCTGGCCACAGCTCCTTCCAGTCAAGGACCTGGGAACTCTGCTCCCTTTGGGGGTCTCACAAACTGCAACTGAACTGCAGACCCAGCCCCCAGCACCCCTCTAGGACTGCACCTCAGTTCCAGGATCCCTCGAGCTTCCTCATCCCTCCATACCCAAAACTGAACTCAGGGTTTTTCTCCCCTAAAAGCCACTCCCATCCCACCAGAGGGCACTTCTGGAAGGCCTCTGGGTCCTCTGGGACCTGGGCACGCCACCTAGAATTGGGAAATCTCTTGCTCCCTCCCTCCTTTTCCACCCCACCATCAGCAGCCCTCAGTCCCATCCTCTTGCCTCTCCCCTCTCAGCCCATCCCCCAGGCTCAGCCTCATCCTCTTCTACCTGGACCATCACCCCAGCCTTTCTCTCAACTTCCAGCCTTCTCCCCACAATCCCAGAGGGTCTCTCTACACCCACAGCTGACCCTACCCCACCCCACAACTGACCCTACCCCTCACAGGCCTCCCATGATGCCCCAGTACCCACAGGACAAAGTCTCAGCCCCTCAGCCTGGCATCCAAGGCCCCAAGTGACCTGACCTTACCCACCTCTCCAGTCTTGCCCACACACTCCCCCACCTCCAAAGGCCCAGTAGTTTTCAATTGGAGGGTGATTGTGCCTTCCAAAAACACTTGGCAATGTCTAGAGACTTATTTTTTCCAGACAGGGTCTCGCTCTGTCCCCAGGCTGGAGTGCAGTGGCACAATCTCAGCTCACTGCAGCCTCCACCTCTCGGGCTCAAGTGCTCCTCCCACCTCAGCCTCCTGAGTAGCTGGGATTACAGGTGTACGCCACCACACCTGGCTCATTTTATTTTTTTGTAGATACGATGTCTCACTGTGTTGCTCAGGCTGGTCTCAAACTCCTGGGCTCAAGTGATCCTCCTTCCTCAGCCTCCCAAAGTGCTAGGATTACAGGCATGAGCCAGCACGCCCAGCCTAGAGACATTTGTCATTGTCATGACTTGTGGGGGAAGGGAGGTGCTACTCGTATCCAGTGAGTACCAGAGTATCCAGAGGCCATGGACACTGCTTGGCATTCTACAACACACAGGACAGCCCCCACCCCAAGAGTCAGCAGTACCCAGGTTTGAGGAAGCCTGCTCTATCCACATTCTGTTATCCCTGCGGAAACACTCTTCCCCTCCCTCTCCCTTTGGCAATTCCTACGGGGAGTTCTGGGCCCCACTCAACCTTCTCCTGCTGCCTGAAGTCTCCAGCCTGCCCCACTGCCCACACTTGGCCCACCCACGGTGGTGCCCACCCTGCCTCCCTTAGGGCGCATATCTGTTCCCACCAGAGGGCGCTCCTGGACGGACATTCTCTCCCTCCCTATAGGAATTGGCACTTGGGAAAGCTAAGGGCTAGAAAAGAAATGGGCGAAGGAAACAAAGAATGAATGAATTACCCATTCCCTCCAGAAAGGCCTCGCTTCCCTCCTCGGAGCGGGCGCTCCCTGCCGAGCGTCCCAAAGGCATGCTGGCCAAAAAGGGCTGGCCTCCTGTAGGGATGGACATAGACCCTTCAGACAGCAGGCGGGCAAGAGGAGGGTGGCCTCATGAACTGCAAGCGACTGGGAATTGCAAGGGGGTGACCCTAGAACAGCGCTGGCCTCATTCCTCCAATAGGGGTTGGAAGGAGACCTATCTCAGCCCGCTCGCTCAGCTCTCCCGTCCTCCCACCTCTCACACTGTAGGTCTTGCGTCTCGGCTCTGACTCTGGCGTGAGGTTGGAAGGGGACAGGTCTCCTGGGCTCTCAGGATATTCGAGGCCGGGCTGTTGGGTCGCAGGGGAGGGGGAACCCCAGGGCCTGCTATAGGGGAGGTGGGCCAGGGTTGGGGGGTCCTGGGCCCTACCTGCTGACGGGTCTGACCTGTTCTTGGTACTCCAAGCTCAGTGTTGTGGTCTGGTTACTGGGGAGATAAGGGACCAATGAGGCCTGAGGACAGCGGCCGGGGAGGGACCGAGGCCGTGGGAGAAACTATGGGAGGAGGGGCAGAGAAGGCTGCGAGGCTAGACCTGCAGGGTTCCCGAGGACTTAGAACTGATGGGCGAGGCGGGGCGCGGTGGCTCACGCCTGTAATCTCAGCACTTTCGGAGGCCGAGGCGGGCGGATCACTTGAGGTCAGGACTACGAGACCAGCCTGGCCAACATGGGGAAATCCCGTCTCTACTAAAAGTACAAAAAATTAGCGGGGGCGTGGTGGCTGGTGCCTGTAGTCCCAACTACTCGGGAGGCTGAGGCAGGAGAATTGCTTGAACCCGGGAGGCGGAGATTGCAGTGAGGTGAGATCGTGCCACTGCACTCCAGCCTGGTGACAGAGCAAGACTCCGTCTCAAAAAAAAAAAAAAAAAAAAAAGGATGAACTAATGGGCGGGGGAGGTGCTGCGAGGGGCGGAGCCGGGAGGGCCTGTGAGGGGCGGGGCTGAGGCCTGAGAGGGGCGGGCCGTAGGGAGCTATGATGGGCGGGGCTGAGACCTGTGAGGAGTGGGAAGAACTCCGGGGGGCGGGGCTTCGGAGCCGGCAGGGGCGGGGCACGGGGAACCTGTAAAGGGCGGGGCTTCCGGGCTGACGAGGGCAGGGGCACGGACACCTGTAAACGGCGGGGCCTCGGGGCTGGCGAGGGGAAGGGGCGTCCCCGTAAGGGGCGGGCTGCGAGGGCCGGGTTTGGAAGGCCTTACGTGGGGCCCGGTGAGAGGGCGGTGAAGGGCGGGCTAGTCGGGAGGACCTCAGGCCTGGACGGCCTGGAGGAGGTCGGAATGGTCCTGGGGAGCTCGAGGCTGAGGTCTCAGGAGTACCGCGGGCCTGGAGGCGGCGGGAGCTGAAAGAGCCTGCGGGGACCTTTATGGACGCCCTTGAAGCCAGGCCGAGGACCTTCGAGACGGAGCCCGAGAGATGCCTGACTTAAGCTGACTAATACCACATTAGATTAAGGAAGGCAGTGCCGAAGCCGCGAGTTGTGAAGAGAAGTAGCGCTCACCACAACCTCAGCAGTTCACTATGCAAGCGCGATCAACGGCTTCCTGGGAAGCCGCCAAAAAGCCCTTCGCCGCCTACAGCGTCTGTGCGCTGAGAGGCGGAAGCGGGCGGGGCCTCGGGGCGCTCGTGCCATCCCCAATTTCCGGCCACGCCCCCTCTTGGTTACACCCACTCGCTCTGCAAGGCACGCCCCCTCCGCGGAGGCTGTTACCCACGTGGGCCTCCCCCGGACGGGCGGGAGGGCAGTGAGCGCCTCTCCCTGCCGGCTGGGTGTGCCCGACGCCTGCGGTTTCCTGTGGGAGGAGAGCGGCGTGCTTTCGCTCAGCTCAGCTCATAATCTCCGAGGCCCAGGAGGGGGAGATCCCTCCGCTGCCCTCAGATCCCCTGATTCTTCCCCTTCTACATAGCCCTACCGTGGGGGACCCCCATAATACCTCCAGGGTACCCAAGCCTGGCGCCGATTTCACTCAGGGAACTTGATTCTGAGTTCTAGACTCTGTGTTTTTCACCTCTCCCGGCTCAAGTTTCCATCTTCCTAGCCCCTGGCTACCCCTACTCCTCCCAAGAAAGTGGAGCCCCCTTTCCCCTGCACCCCAAGAATCCCCAGCCCCTAATTTTTCCTTCAGTGACCCAGACTTTGCAAATTCCTTAGGGATCTGAGTGAGACCCCCAGCCTCTGTCCCACTTAGGCACCTAAGTTTGGGACTACTCTATTTTCCTACCCCAGGGACCCTCCTTTTGGATTCCCAGCTTTAGCCTTGAGACCCAATGGACCCGGGAATTTGCCCCTTCCCCAACTCCTAGAAGTCCTGAATCAGGGTGCCCCCCGTACTGAGTCCACTCAGAGCCCTAATGCCTGATATGATGAGCACATAAAATACTTACAGTGGGCCAAGCACTACCCTGAGAACTACCCTATAATGTATTTACGGTTATCTTTTTTTTCAGATGAAGAAACTGAGGCATAGAGAAGTTATTAGTAACTTGCCCAAAATCACACAGCCAATGAGTAAAAACAGCTTGGATTTTTAGTCCAACCAGTGTGGCTCTGGAATCTGTGCTATACTGGTATCTCAGCTTCCAGGTCTCAGGGTACCCAGCCAGGCACTGAACTGTCCATCCCTCACCCCCTCAGGGAGTCCAAATCACCAACAGCTATCCCAAACCCAGCTCTGGCCCCATCAGATACCCAGACATCCCGTCCATCATCCAGTTCCCTTCCCTGGATCCAGGATTTGAATTCCCCTGCTCTCAATTCATCAGAGTCCCAGACACTTGATCCCCTCCCAAGAGATTCATCTATGTAGTAGTCATCACCCCCTCACACACCCTAATATCCCCAAAATAAATAAAAATAACAGTATACATTAAACCTTTGGGGCCAGGCGTGGTGGCTCATACCTGTAATCCCAGCACTTTGGGAGGCCAAGGCAGGCAGATCACTGGAGGTCAGGAGTTCAAGACCAGCCTGGCCAACATGGTGAAAGCCCGTCTCTACTAAAAATACAAAAATTAGCTGGGCATGGTGGCGAGCACCTGTAATCCCAGCTACTTGGGAGGCTGAGGCAGGAGAATCGCTTGAACCCGGGACTCAGGTTTGCAGTGAGCCAAGATCATGCCACTGGACTCCAGCCTGGATGACAGAGCAAGACTGCATCTCAACAACAACAAAAAAATCTTTGTTACTACACTTCTGTTAAAACCTAATGGCTTCCCACTGCACTGAGAATGAAATCCAAATTCCTCCCCTAGTCCTCAAGGGCACTCTTTGATTTCCCTTCTCACCACTCCCTCTGCCTCCCTGTGCTCCAGCCACACTGGCCCTTCTGTCGGGTCCCTAAACAACCTGAGCTTGTTCTCAAAAGCTTTAAGAGCTTTTGTACTTCCTCTTCCCACCCCTCCCAGCCCGCCCCCGCCACCCCCGACCCCTGTGTCCAAATGACTCCTGTCTTCAGGTCTCAGCTCAAATGTTACCTCCTCCAAGAGGCCTTCCCTGATTACCCTGTTTCAAGTAGTCTCCCCCACATCCCGTCATTATCTTCATCATTCTATTTGATTTAATATTGTATTTTTCTTTTCTTTCTTTCTTTCTTTTTTTTTTTTTTTTTTTTTTGAGATGGAGTCTCACCTTGTCACCCAGGCTGGAATGCAGTAGCACAATCTCAGCGCAACCCCCACCTCCCGAATTCGAGCATTTCTCCTGTCTCAGCCTTCCCAGTAGCTGGGACTACAGGTGCCTGCTACCATGCCTGGCTAATTTTTGTATTTTTAGTAGAGACAGCATTTCACCACATTGGCCAGGCTGGTCTTGAACTCTCGACCTCAGGTGATCCGCTGGCCTCGGCCTCCCAAAGTGCTGGGATTGCAGGTGTGAGCCACTGTACCAGCCTATTGTATTTATTTTTCAAGGCACTCATCCCTATCTGAAATTTATCTTCATCACTGCTGTGTTTTCTCTTGTCTGTCTCTCTCTCTCAGAAGACAAACTCTATAATACCAGCAGGGCTCATGTCTGCTTTCATTATTAACTCCCAGATCAGAGTAGATGTTCAATAAATATTTGATGATGTAAGGAACAGGTTAGGTGTGGGAGTGTGCTGGTATTGGTATTACCTTATTCATTCAGCATAAGTATCAGAATTATTATCGGTATTAGTATTTTTTAGTGTTATTATTCTCTCGACATAGACTAAGATACTGGAACCCAGATGGGTGAAAGAATTGGCTTAAGGTAACGGAGCCAGGAAATGATGGCTCTGGGTCCTTAACTTCCACCTCCTCCCCCCTTCCAGAGTTTCACACATTTCCTTTTTTTTTTTTTTTTTTTTTTTTTTTGAGACAGAGTCTTGCTCTGTCGCCCAGGCTGGAGTGCAGTGGTGCAACCTCGACTCACTGCAGCATCCACCTCTCACATTCAAGCGATTCTCCTGCCTCAGTCCCAAGAGTAGCTGGGATTACAGGCACAGGCCACCATGCCCGGCTAATTTTTGTAATTTTAGTAGAAGCGGGGTTCTATCATGTGGGCCAGACTGGTCTCGAACTCCAGGGCTCAAGTGATCCGCCCACCTCAGCCTCCCAAAGTGCTGAGATTACAGGCGTGAGTCACCGTGCGTTGCCGAGTTTCACAAATTTCATCTCCCATCCTCTGACCCTCACCACGGAGCCAACTTCACCAGCCCAACCTCCGTCCATGCCACAGAAATCTGGCCTCCTTTCCCAGACTCCTCTCCAGCCCCAAGCTCCATCAGGTAAAGCATACATCCCGTCCCAGGACAAGACCTCAAGACCCAAGGGTCCTAAGAATCCGGCCCTCCCACTCCTGACGCTTGCCCCACCCCCAGGGCCCCATTCCAGGAGTCTCTCATCTCAACTCTGGGAGGGAGCCCCAGATGATGACCGTCTGGGGGGATTGGGTGGGGGCCCAAAGAAAGAGGAACCGGAGTGCCTGGGCCCTCCCACTGGCAGCCGACCTCAGCTGGGTGCGGTGAGGGTGGGTATAAAAGGGTCAGTATATATTAAGAGGAGGAGAGGAAGAAAAACGGGAGCAAGAGAGGAGACCCAGACAGTGAGGGCAGGAGGGAAAGAAGAGAGGCAGAAGGAAAGCGAGCGAGAAAGAACGGGTTCCGGATTGGAGGGGAGAGCGAGGGAGGGAGGAAGGCGGCCAGGGAGGCGGGGGGGCCTCGGGAGGGTGGAAGGAGGGAGGAGAAGGGCGGGGCACGGAGGCCCGAGCGAGGGACGAGACTCCGACTCCAGCTCTGACTTTTTTCGCGGCTCTCGGTAAGTTTCCAGTCCGTTATTCCGGGCTGATACGTCTTAATTTACTTGGGAATGTAGCAGTTTGGGAAGGACACCCCCAGGCTGGGAGAGATCCCCCGATTCTTGGGAATCCTTGTAACTTAATAAGTGATCTCCTAGTACTTGAGATGGAGATATAGGAAGGGGTGGGGCTGGGCAAAGTTTTGGGGTCCCGCAGAGCCCTCCACGAGAAAACTTCCTGCAGTTTTTCCTGAGCCGTGTCCACTCTCCTCTGAGGGCCCTAAGATCAGGGCATTGCATGAGACACCCCAAGTCTGGGAGAACTCTAGGTCCCCAGTTCCTGGGCACCGAAGGGTCCTGGAAGGCTAACTCCTTCTTCTCAGGCCTGTCTTCCCCACCGCGTGAATCCCATCCATTTCCTGCGGATGTCCAGCAGGCACCAGTCTGGCAGCAGGGTGGGGTGAGGACCTCGTGAACATCGCCAGGGGCTGGGGTTTCCCTGGTGCTTAGAGGCAGGGGGGTGGGATGAGTCACCAGATGACTCACCAGGCCCCCTCCTCCCCCTCACCCCAGCAGAGGAGTGGTGTGAGTCAAGGATGCCTGTCGCTGGGGGCAGCTCCTCGCTCCTGATACATCGGGGTGCAAGGCGGGGGTCTCAACTTGAATTTTCACTATCTGGCCTGTATGTACCCAGAGACAGGGCTCTGGGAAGAAAGAGCCACACTGCTAATCCTCCTCATTCCGGGACTCCAAGAGTGCATCTCTGGCCCTCTCCACCCCTGCAGCCCATGAGGAACTCAGGAATCCAGGCCCCAGCCCCCTCCTCCCTGAGAGACGCAGGAGTCTGCACCGAAGCCCTTCCTCCATCAGGAGACATCTCACCTACCTTTGTGCCAACCTCTTTTTTTTTTTTTTTTTTGAGACAGAGTCTTGCTCTCTCACCCAGGCTGGAGTGCAATGGCACAATCTCTGCTCACTGCAATCTCCATCTCCCGGGTTCAAGTGATTCTCCTGCCTCAGCCTCCCGAGTAGCTGAGAATACAGGCACGCGCCACCACACCCAGCTAATTTTGTATTTTTAGTAGAGATGGGGTTTCACCATGTTGGCCAGGCTGGTCTCCATCTCCTGACCTCAGGTGATCTGCCTGCCTCTGCCTCTCAAGGGCTGAGATTATAGGCATGAGCCATTGTGCCTGGCCTGTGCCAACCTCTTGAGACTCTGTCCCCTGCTCCCCCTCCCCCAGGCTTCCACTGCAGCCATGTCGCTCCTCTTGCTGGTGGTCTCGGCCCTTCACATCCTCATTCTCATCCTGCTTTTCGTGGCCACTTTGGACAAGGTAAGCCTACTTGGAGCTCAGGGCCCTTCCGCTCCCCTGCACAATCCCGCCATGCCCCTCCTCTAAAAACACTCTGGCCCCGCCCCTTTTACCTAGTATTTATTTTACTAGTTTTGAAACAGGGTCTCACTCTGTCCCCCAGGCTGGAGTGCAGTGATTCGATCTCGGCTCACTGCAACCTCGGCCTACTGGGTTCAAGCGATTCTCCCATCTCAGCGCCCCCGAGCAGCTGGGATTACTGGCACCCACCACCATGCCTGGCTAATTTCTGTATTTTAGTAGAGACGGGGTTTCACCATGTTGCCAGGCTGATCTCGAACCCTTGGCCTCAAGTAATCCACCCACCTCGGCCTCCCACAGTGCTGGGATGACAGGCCTGAGCCATCAGATTGACCCTTTTAGCTCTACCTCCAATGCCTCCTCCCTGTTCTGACCCCACGCCCTTTCACATTAAATCCTAGCTCTCCCCAGTTCTGCCCCAGCCCAGACACCTCGCCCTTTCCTAACTCTCCCCACAGTCTCCCTGACCCTGTCCCCCTCTCCTTCCCTAACCCTGCCCCTTGTTTCATTCTCTGTCCATCCCAGTCCTGGTGGACTCTCCCTGGGAAAGAGTCCCTGAATCTCTGGTATGACTGCACGTGGAACAACGACACCAAAACATGGGCCTGCAGTAACGTCAGCGAGAATGGTGAGGGGTGAGGGGACGGAACTGGTCTGCAAAGGGGAAGGGAAACCCCTAGTGTCCTCAGAGGACGGAGAATTGGGAAACCCTCGAAGTTGGAGTGGGCGGGTCCAGGCCTGAGTGGCTGACTGCCTAGGGCTGATGCATGTCCTGCCTGTCTGGATGAACCTACCTCTTGTTTTTTTTGTTCTTTTTTTTTTTTTTTTGAGACGGAGTTTTGCTGCTTTTGCCCAGGCTGGAGTGCAGTGGCTCTATCTCGGCTCACTGCAACCTCTGCCTCCCGGATTCAAGCGATTCTCCTGCCTCAGCCTCCCGAGCAGCTGGGAGTGCAGGCGTGTGCCACCACCCCGGCCAATTTTGTATTTTCAGTAGAGACAGGGGTTTCACCATTTTAGCCAGGCTGGTCTCGAACTCCTGACCTCAGGTGATCCACCTGCCTCAGCCTCCCAAAGTGCTGGGATTACAGGGGTGAGCCACTGTGTCTGGCCAGTACCTCCTGTTTTGAAGAGGCCATATAGATAAAACCCTCCTTCTCTGACTCAGAAAGGGTGAGACGGCATGCTATAGGTTTAAGGAATAGAAAGAACGCTCCCCAAGATTCTGAGAAGACTAGATTATGTTTCCAAAACTTGAAGGAGATAGGGGTGGTGCTCTGAATGGATGCCTGGGACCAATTTATCCAAGTTCCCAGGGGATGGGGCTGAAACCACTTCTAAAAATACAAAAATTAGCTGGGTGTGGTGGTGCACTCCTGTAATCCCAACTACTCAGGAGGCTGAGGAAGGAGAATCGCTTGAACCCAGGAGGTGGAGGTTGCAGTGAGCCAAGATTGCACCATTGCACTCCAGCCTGCACAACGGGAGTGAGACTCCATCTCAAAAATAAAAAAAAGGTTTTAAAGGGGTGGGGCCAGGTACATTGGAGTTCTAAAGTAAAGTTATAGATATGCTGCATCTATGTAAAGTTCTGTGTGAAAGATTTAATGCAAAACTAAGATTAAACCATGTGGCCTGCTCTCACCACTTCTATTCAACGTTTTGCTGTAGTTGCCAATGCAACAAGGTAAGAAAAAGAAATAAAAGTCATGGGAAATGAATTAGGAAAAAGTGTCTCTACATACTGTTTATGTAGAAAATCCTTTAAAATTCTGCAAAGTGGACAGGCACAGTGGCTCATGCCTGTAATCCCAGCACCTTGGGAGGCTGAGGAGGGGTGATCACTTGAGCCCCAGAGTTCAATGCCAGCCTGGGCAACATAGGGAGACCCTGTCTCTACAAAAAATTTTAAAATTACCCAGGTGTGGTGGCTTGTGCCTGTGGTCCCAGCTACTTGGGATGAAGGGGTGAGAGAATTGCTTGAGCCCAGGAGGATGAGGCTGTAGTGAGCCATGATTGTGTCACTGCACTCCAGCTTGGATAACAGAGCAAGACCTGGTCTCAAAAAAAAAAAAAAAAAATCTGCAAAGCAACCACTAGAACTGACAAGAGAATTTAGCAAGGTCACAGGGCTCAAGGTCCATGTAAGTGATACATCTAAGTATCCAAGCTTGTATGGCTCTAAAGGGAAGCAGGGATGGGGCAGAGAAGGGTCACATGGTGAGCAAGCAGGTGGAGCTGGAACTCTGGACCCACCGTGATGTCCCCCTCTGTGTCCTCCTTACTGCAGGCTGGCTGAAGGCGGTGCAGGTCCTCATGGTGCTTTCCCTCATCCTCTGCTGTCTGTCCTTCATCCTGTTCATGTTCCAGCTCTACACCATGCGACGAGGAGGCCTCTTCTATGCCACTGGCCTCTGCCAGCTTTGCACCAGTGAGCACTGCCCCTCCCCCACCCCTAACCCCCCAAGAATTGAGCAGAAGGGAGTGGGATGCGTCAGGATGCTGGGGGCCCTGAGAATGGGCCTCTTGCAGAAGAAAACAATTTCCAACACCCTAGGAGCCACAGGAGGTGCCTCCGTGGGCTACCTCTCTGCCCCCAGGGATTGCTAGGACTTGTAGTTTTCAGTGGCTAATGATAGTTGTGGCTTGTGCTTATGAGTCATTAGGGAACTTAGGGCTTCAGGGAGCCAGGGCTGGGGAAGGAGTTTCGTAGTCTTGGTAACAGGTAGTTTTGATCTCAGGAACTGGGGGTGAGGTGGGGGGATAAGCTAATTAGCACCTCAGTAGAGATCTCTGAATCATAAGAGTAATGGTATTTATGTCAGCCAACTGCTGTTTCTCGCGTTCATATTGTGCATCAGACACTTCAGAGAGTTTTGCTTATTTTTCAATATTTTGACTTCGGTACAAAGGGCTAACTTAATCATAGTCCTCAGTTTGGGAAGCATCTCCCTAGGTTCTTGCAAAGCCTCTCTCTTGCTTTATTAATATATGATTGCACGTTTGGCTTGTAGAAACACTCAAAAATATTCCTTGGATGGACAGAGATATTATAGTCCCATTTTACGGAAGGGCAAATGCGACCTAGAGAGATTATTAAATCAGTCACCCAAGGCCGCGCTGCAGTTGCACGGCGCTGGGGGAAGAGAACGACAACTTCCAGCAGGCAGCGGCGCTGCCCACTCGCCCTCCCGCGCTTCTTTGCACCCCGGGGATGTTGGGAAATGTAGTCTTCCTGGGGGGGGGCATTGCGTGACGCACGGTTTCCGTCTTCTCCAGGCGTGGCGGTGTTTACCGGGGCCCTGATCTACGCCATTCACGCCGAGGAGATCCTGGCAAAGCACCCGCGAGGGGGCAGCTTCGGTTACTGCTTCGCCCTGGCCTGGGTGGCCTTCCCCCTCGCCCTGGTCAGCGGGATCATCTACATCCACCTGCGGAAGCGGGAGTGAGCGCCCCGCCTCGCCCGGCCGCCCCCGCCCGCTCCGGCCCCACGTCGCACGCTCTCCAGAAAATAAAACTGTTTAACCACGGGCTCTGCTTTGATCTCCTTCCTTCCTTCCTTCCGCCTCCCGGGACCCAGGCTGCGCACGCTTGACCTCTCCTGAACCTAACAGGGTCCCCCACTACCAGCTGCTCAGCCCTCATAATGCCCATCTCCCAGCCTCCAACTCCTTCCTCCCCCGAGGACACAGGAGCCCCGACCAAGGCCCCTCTTCCCTCCCACAGATCTAAGAGCCTGGGCCTTCCCTTCTCTGGGTGATACAGCAAGACTCCTAAAACAAAAACAAAAAAAATCTGCACAACTGTGCATGATTACCCTATCTCCTCTGTTCATCAGGTCCTGGGACTCCTCAGGAACCAGGTCCTTCTAAGATCCTCTTCTGGCCTGGCACGGTGGCTCACACCTGTAATCCCAGCACTTTGGGAGGCCGAGGTGGCGGATCATCTGAGGTCTAGGAGTTCAAGGCCAGCCTGACCAGCATGGAGAAACCCCATCTCTACTAAAAATACAAAATTAGCCAAGCATAGTGGTGCATGCCTGTAATCCCAGGTACTCTGGAGGCTGAGGCAGGAGAATCGCTTGAACCCGGGAGACGGAGGTTACAGTGAGCCGAGATCGTGCCATTGCACTCCAGCCTGGGCAACAAGAGCGAAACTCTGCCTCAAAAAAAAAAAAAAAAAAAATCCTCTTCCTTGACCATCTTTGTTTCACCAACCTCAAACCTAGCATCTCTTTAGGACTACAGCTTTCTGTCTGGGACCCCAAGACCTAGTTAGAGTCCCTCCCTTTTTTCCAGGATTCAAATGCTTTCCTTCCCTCCAACTCCTGCAGCCATCCCACTCATCCAGATATTTTTTTAAATAATTTTTAACTGCTCCTAAAGAGCAGGGTTATCCTAAAGGCCGTGTGTTGAGAGTAGCCTCATCCAGACTTATTAAACATGATTTATTACTTTGGGAGAGGAGAGACAGGGGAGAAATTGATAGACCAATAAATATTGCACGGGCTGCTGCTGGTGGGGGAGATCCAGACCGAGGTAGTTTCTGTAGAAAGGGTGAAGGACCTGGTCGAGGACGGCACCTGAGATTGCTGGGGAGCCAGGTTGGGAGCGAGTCTTGGCGGCGAGGGTGGTTTCTGGTTCACCTACCTAGCACAAGGTCCCCTAACCTTTTCAGCCTAGACACCCTGATCAGCAGCTGACTAGCTGGCCTGCCATGTAAGCAGCAGCAATTGATAGCAAGATCAGGTTTCCTTTAGAAATTCTTATTGGTTGCTTCCCTGCGGCGACAACCGGCTGCCCAAGGTTGATGGAACCCAGCAGCTGTCACTGGCCGTTTGCCAGGAGGGGGGGGCAAAAGGGCCTTGGTGCACATGATGGGCAGTTTGCCTGGAGAGGGCTAAAAAAGACAATGATATATAGTCTCTGGAGGGCATGGTTTTAAACAACCCTACCTGGCGGTTTGCAGAAGCCAGAGTCGAGCAGCTGTGATTGGCAGACACACCAGCTCCTCAGCCAACCCACGTTCGGATGTTTATGGTGAGGGTGGGACTAAGAAATAAAACAGAAGCAGAGCTAAATCGCTTTGACTAGCTGTTCATCGAAGGGGCGGGGGTAACTTAGCAACTGCTGGCTATTTTGATTGGCTGCTTTGCTTAAGCACACAGTGTTGCAAAAATAATTACCTGTCAGTTATTAGAAGTTGGGAGTGAAAAAGTATAATAACCGTAATTGACAGCCTGTCATGAAGGAGGCGGGGCTTAGTTCCTAGCCTGCTGACTGGGCAGGGAGGTAGGTTCTACTCAGGGGTTGTTACTGCTGGGTGTGGCCTGCGGGGGGTTCGGAAGTGACTGGAGCCAATGGGTCTAGTTTGGGGAAACCCGGGGGGTGGGAATAATCCCACGCTGGGGGTCAGGGCCTGCAGATGCGCCAGGGCCCGAGTTCCGTTGAAGACCACCTCACAGCCTGACTTGGCTAGAGCCAGTTCTCCACCTCTGACCGGAGCCACGTGGAGGTCTCTGCAAGGGGAGAGGCAGGTGTTCCGAGGTCACATTGAGATTGGGGGATCAGCGAGGAGGGGTAGGGCAAAGAACAGGAAGGGACTGGGTTTAGGAGAAGCCTAGGGGTGAATTTGAAGCTTGGAGGGGGGAGCAGAACAAGGCTGGGAAGACTCGAGAGGGTCAGAAGGCCCAGCTCTGGGGCTCTCGTCCGGGGGACAAGTCAGAGGTTCTTGGGCAGGGAAGGTGGGGGCTCCCGTAGGGAAGGGGACCACCTGGGCCCACACAGCGAGCGCGCAGGTTCTCTCGTAGGGATAGTGTGAGCCGAGGTGGAGGAAAGAGTGCCAGGAGGGGGCCGTGCCATTGAGCCAAGGGTCCCAACCAGGTTGAGGTCAGGAAAGGGCGGTCACATCAGGGACCAAGATCGGAGGCTGGATTCGGAGGTCCTATCTGCTGAGGCCAGGTCTCTTCGCAAATCCGTCAGGTCCACCCGTGGGAAGTGGGGGTGGGGACGTGTCTCGCTGGGGCGGGGCCTCGCGGGGGTGTGGCCCCTGGGCGCAGGGTCCCAAGGCCACGTCCTACCTTCGAGCGGGCCTGGCGTGCCCCCTGGCCGCCGGGCCAGGAAGCTGTGAGCCAGCAGCGCCTCCTTGGTGTGCTCATCCTGCGCGCGCAGGGCCAGGGCGCTGAGCAGCTCCGAGTTGTTGGACGTGCTGCGGAAGTAGAGCATGTGCGCCAGCTCCAGCGCCTGCGCGCTGCGCCGCTGCCCGAACATCTGCAGGCGGGACAGTACCCTGTGGGCTCAGTTCGGAGTGCGCCCCCACCCATACACAGCCCCCGGGGTCACCCACGCTGGCAGGCCCATGCCGCATACTCCCCTGGGGAGGCGAGGAGGTCCTACCCAGACCTCTTCAGTACGGGTCCCCAGAGCTCAGTCGGGGGATCTGTTTGGGGTTTTTCTTTCTTCCTTTCTTCCTTCTTTCCTTCCTCTTTCTTTCTTTCTTTTTTTTTTTTCTCTGGCAGGGTCTCGCTCTGTCACCCAGTCTGGAGTTCAGTGGCTATTCACAGGCAACTCATAGCATACTGAAGCCTTGGACTCCTGGGCTCAAGCGGTCCTCCTGCCTAGGCCTCCTAAGTAGCTGGGACTACAAGTGTGTGCCACCAAGCCCGGTATTTTTTGTAGAGAGCGTTCTCCCTGTGTTGCCCAGGCTGGTCTCAAACTCCCAGCCTGGAACGATCCTCGCTCCTCAGCCTCCCATAGTGCTGGGGTGACAGGTGTGACCCAAGGCGCCAGCCAGAGATCTGTATTTTTAACACGCATGCCCTCTAGGGTTCGAGTGGCTAGGAGACCACTAGCCCCATTTGACCAACAGTTTTTAGCAACCACTGCACTGGTTTGCTCATCTGAGCCACGTATTAATGGATTTGCCCAAAGATTTGCAGATGATAGAAGTTTTAGCTTTGAAAGATTTTGTTACACGCCCGATGTGGTGGCTCATGCCTGTAATCCCAGCACTTTGGGAGGCCGAGGCGGGCGGATCACAAGGTCAGGAAATAGAGATCATCCTGGCCAACACGGTGAAACCCTGTCTCTACTAAAAGTACAAAAAAATTAGCCAGGCCTGGTGGCACACGCCTGTAATCCCAGCTACTGGGGAGGCTGAGGCAGGAGATTCACTTGAACCCAGGAGGCAGAGGTTGCAGTGAGCCGAGATCACGCCACTGCACTCCAGCCTGGATGACAGAGTGAGACTCTGTCTAAAACAAAAAACAAAAAACAAAAAATTTGTTACAATAAATTCTTATGTTTTAGACACATAATAAAGTATTTCCAGATAAGTCTAGAGTGGGGTCTTTAGGGGAAATCCGATTGACTATTGTTAATTGTTGATGTTGGGTGCTGGCTAATGGAGTTTATCATATTATTCTATTTCTGTATTTGTCTGAACTTTTCCATAATGAAAAAAAAACAATTTAAAATATCAAACTGTAGACCAAGTACAGTAGTGGCTCATGCCTATAATCCCAAAAGTGAGAGGCCAAGGGGGGAGGATCACCTGAGCCCAGGAGTTCAAGACCAGCTTGGGCAACATGGTGAAAGCTTTGTCTCTACAAAAAAAAATTTTTTTTTTAAATTAGCTGGGTGTGATGGTGAACGCCTGTAGTCCCACCTACTCAAGAGGCTGAGGCAGGAGGATCGCCTGAACCCAGGAGGCTGAGGCTGCAGTGAGCCATGATGATGCCACTGCACTCCAGGCTGGGCAACAGAGTGAGACCCTGGTCTCCAAAAAAAAAAAAAAAAACTGCGCCTCGCGCCCCCCCCCCCCACAACCCCCCCCCCCCCCGGGCCCCGCCCCCCGGGGCCGGGGGGGGGGGGCCCCCCGCGGCGCCCCCCCTATATAAAAAAAATAATAATAATAAAAATAAAAAAAAATTAAATTGTAAAGAGAAGAGAGGGGAAGGATGGTGGGGGAAGAGCAGGTCTGGGCCCCGCTGTCTCCTGGATGCCCTCTTCCCCCACCATTACTCTCCTTACTCGGAGCCCTGTTCTCATCATTGGTATCGGTAAGAAGTGAGGGCATCAGTGCCCTCTGGGCTCTCACTGAAAACCTGTGCCCAGGCCAGACATATGGCTCACACCTGTAATCCCAGCACTTTGGGAAGCTGAGGAGGGCAGATTGCTTGAGGTCAGGAGTTAAGTCATCCTGACCAACATGGTGAAACCCCAACCCCGTCTCTACTAAAAATACAAAAATTAGGCCTGGCATGGTGGCTCGTGCCTGTAATCCCAGCACTTTGGGAGGCCGAGATGGTCAGGAGTTTGAAACTAGCTTGGCCAACATGATGAAACCCTGTCTGTACTAAAAATACAAAAAACAAAAATTAGCCAGGCGTCGTGGTGGGGCACCAATCACAGCTACATGGGAGGCTGAGGCAGGAGAATCACTTGACCTCAAGAGACAGAGGTTGCAGTGACCTGAGATCAGCCTGGGCGACAGAGCAAGACTCTGTCTCAAAAAAATAAATAAATAAAAATATAAAAATTAGCCAGGTGTGGAGGCATGTGCCTGTAATTCCAGTTACGCAGGAGGCTGAGGTGGGAGAATCGCTTGAACCCGGGAGGCGGAGGTTGCAGTGAGTCCAGATCGTGCCACTGCACGTCAGCCTGGGCGATAGAGTGAAACTGTGTCTCAAAAAAAAAAAAAAAAAATGAAAGAAAGAAAAGAAAAAACCTGTACCCAGATTCCTCCATTCAGCCACAAAATGAGCTCAGGGCCGCTGGACCCTGTAGCTGGCAGGCCTGGCTGCCGGACTCCAGTATGCCCTTAACAGCTGTGAGCCCTTGGTAAGATGTGAGTCCTGGGGCAGCACTGTCTGTAAAACAGTGCTGATGCCAGGGGAGGGTTCAGGAAGCCAATACACAGTGAATAAAACATTGGGACAGAGCCTGGCCCCTCAGAAACACTCACCAAACATCAGCTGCTATGGAACAGTCATCCACACCCTGTGCTGGGTGCCCAGAGAGTGTGCCCATCTTTTTTATTTTTATTTTTTTTATGAGATGGAGTTTCACTCGTGTTGTCCAGGCTGGAGTGCAGTGGCACGAACTCGGCTCACCACAACCTCTGCCTCCCAGGTTCAAGCAATTCTCCTGCCTCAGCCTCCCGAGTAACTGGGACTACAGGCATGTGCCACCACGCCCAGCTAATTTTGTATTTTTAGTAGAGATGGGTTGCTCCATGTTGGTCAGGCTGGTCTTGAACTCCTGATCTCAGGTGATCCACCTGCCTCGGCCTCCCAAAGTGCTGGGATTACAGGTGTGAGCCTCTGCGGTCAGCTGAGTGTTCCCATCTTACACTGAGGCCCGAGATGAAATGTCTCTCAAGTCAGCATGCCCCAGAAAATCACTGAAATGGCCTGCATGGTATCAATGACACACTTGCATGTGGACTGTACTGCCTTCTTATAAGGCCTGCACAGCCAGTTTACGTGCCTGCATTGGAATGAATCGCCATTTCTTGGGTTGAGGGCAAGATGCAGGAATAGCGTGCGTTAGGGGCCGTGTGCTATGAAAAACACATTTGGTTTGTGTCCGTATCTGCTAGGCCTACAGAACTGAATTCTAATTAAAGAAGCAGGTGACTCCATGGCACACAGATGAAGCCAGAGTCTCCGTGGAGAGGGGTCCCCCTGCCCTGGATGGTCCCTTCAGCACTCACCAGGGGCCACAGTGAGTGAGCACAGCACTCGTTCCTCCTAGCCTGGGATCTATGTCTTGGGCAGCCCCTCCATCTACTCATAGGCCAGAGTCCTGGCACCATCCTTGCTCCCTCTTCGCCAGTCTGCCAGTCCCAGCCCCATCCTGCTGTCCCCTGACTCTCTCTGCCCTTCCCCCTCCGCTGCAGCTCCCCGGCTCAGTCTTGGCTCAGACTTTATCCTCCCCTGCATCACCCAGCCTCCTCCCTGGCCTCGGTCTCCCCCATCCAGTTTGCACACAAGTTCGGAGCTGGCCCTGCCCCTCCCCTCCTCACGATCCTCCCATGGCTCCCCAGTGCTCTGAGAGAGTCCAACCTCTGTGGCTCAGCACATGAGGCTCTCCCCATCACCTCCTGCTCCTCCCCCTCCGAATGGCCTAAGGTGAATAAGCCTGTTTACCCTCAACAGGTCCTGCTCTCTCAGGCCTCCGGGCCCGGGAACAAGCCAAGCCACCCCCTGGTGTGTTCTTGGAAAATGTTCACTGCCTCATCCTCAAGGTTCAGGATGGACATCACCTTGTGGATGAGCAGATGCAGCCCTGGGCTGCTGTGCCAGCTGCTGCCTCCATTACACACCGACTGCCTGTGTGTGTGTGGACACTGTGCCTCTCCCTCCAGGGCAGAATCCAGCCGCTGCATCTCAGGGGCACCAATTCAACAACCCTCTCCAGGCTGTCCCAGGGGCCTGCTCTGTGCTCAGCTAAGGAGCTTCACAGTGGAGCCCAGAGTATAGAGGAGCCCACAGGGCCACCACCCAGCCTTGGACATCTGGAAAGGCTCTCCAGAGCAGGCAGCCTCTGAGCTGAGGGTGAGGGGTGAGCTGAGGGTGAGGGGCTGGCCAGCCCAACAAGAGGAAAGGATATTTCACTCCAAGGGAACAGTACAGGCAAAGGCAGAGAGCAAGGGGGGGCAGGGTGGAGGCATGCAGGAGGAGCTAAGGCGCAGATTCAAGGGCAAGGATTGTGTCCAGGGAGGCTGGGAAGCAGGGTCCCTGGCACCAGACTGTGCCCAGGGGGAGGGGCAGGACAGTTGTGGGTCGAGTGGGGAATGGGCTGGAAGGGACCCACTGGAAGCTGGGAGAGGCCAGGGGTGGGGGCACACAGGTGGGGCAGGAAGGGCGCGCTGGGGGTCTAGCCAGTGACTGGGGGACGACAGGCCATTCACAGATGCAGAACCCAGAAGAGAAAGGTGTCAGGGTAGATGCTGTGCTTGGCCTATGGTGAGAGTGAGGGGCCGAGCCCGGAGCCTGGAACGTCCAGGTTGATCTGATTGTGGACAGTAGAGAGCTCATGTGGAAACTGCAGAAGCAGAGGAGCCCTGCATCCTGGAAGAAAGAGGACCCTGCACCCTGCACCCCGCACCCCGCATTCCACATCCCGCATCCTGCAGCGGGGCTCTAAGTGCCTGTTCTGAGGTGAGATGGGGAACTTGAGTTTAGGGCAGCTGCACTCTGGGTTCGTGAGAACGCGCTGCTGCACATGGAGAGGTCTTGGGGGCATCAGGGAACAGAAGGAGCTGGGTTTAGGGCCTCGGGGAGGGGCTTGCAGTGAACACAGTTATCTGGGAGTGCAGGACGGGGACCAGACAGGAGTGAGTCTGAGAAGGCCCACTGTTTTTTTTTTTGTTTTTTTTTTTTTTGAGGCGGAGTCTCGCTCTTTCACCAGGCTGGAGTGCAGTGGCACAATCTCGGCTCACTGCAACCTCCACCTCCCAAGTTCAAGCGATTCTCCTGCCTCAGCATCCCAAGTAGCTGGGACTACAGGCATGCACCACCACGCCCGGATAATTTTTGTATTTTTTGTAGAGACAGGTTTTTGCCATGTTGGCCAGGCTCGTCTTGAACTCCTGGTTTCATGTGATCTGCCCGCCTCAGCCTCCCAAAGTGCTGGGATTACAGGCACGAGCCACTGCGCCTGGTGGAGGGCCTGCATGTAAAGGCTGGGCCTCAGCTCAGGGTGTGGGAAAATGCCTCACGAATGCACTAAATTAACTCGCCGACTTGGGCTTTCTCATTGTTATTTTTGGATTTAGGGTTTCACTATGTTGCCCAAGCTGGACTCCAACTCTGGGCTCAAGCGATCCTCCCATCTTGGCCTCCAGGGTAGCTAGGATATGGGCATGTGCCACCATGCCTGGTGTGAACTGGGTTTGAAATGGGGTCTTTCAGAGCCTCACAGCCCCCTCTGGGGCCACCAGGGGGTGGGGCGAAGGGTCACTGTAGGCTGGGACTCTGTCTTCTCCCCCAGAGACACCGGCCTCCTTGCCTCTCATCTGGCCCCTCCCCATGTCCTCCCCAGTCACAGCTGTCCCTCCATGCTTACACCCCTTCCACAGCTCCCTGCTGCTCTGAGGATAAAGCCGCAGCACCGCTCTGGGTATCTGAGGCCCTTGCCACTCTCTGGGGCCTCCCCATCTCCCCCTGCTCACTGGATCCAGCCCCGTGAGATACCCTAGGCCCTTTCCCCCACCAGGCTCAACCCCCTCTCCCAGAGCTTTCCTCAGATCCTACCTGAGCCCTGGTCCCAGGCAGAAACTGCTCCCCTCCCCAGCCCCTTTGTTGGCCCGAGTATCCCAGCACCCTCTCAGGCTGCGCAGCCTGGCTATTATCTGTGGGATTTATCACCAGCCTTCCTCAGAGCTTGTCAGCATGGCTGAAAACAGCTTGAAAATCAATGAGCCAGCAGGTGAATGATCGGATACAGCAGATGCCTCACACCAGTCTACACTCCTGGGGCCAGTGCCAACCCTGGGGAGAATCAGTACAAGGCAGCTCCCCCTCTGGGCTGACTCAGGCTCGAGACAAGACACATGTACTGGCAAGTGGAGCGCAAGTTGGGTGTCAGCCCCCGCCCCCCGGCCACGAATTCTTGGATGGTGAACAACCTGTGCAACTGTTCAAGGCAGCCAGGCACTCACGTGTAGCAGAATCAAAAGGGAGCTTGTTAAAAAATATAGTTCCCTGGGCCCTAGTCCCAGAGTTTCCAATTCAGTCCACTAGGACTGGTGCCCAGGAGGCTGCATTTGTCAGCCAGCTCCCCCAGCGATAATGATACCCAGTCAGGATGGCGACTTGGAACCAACAGCCCAATTAGCAGTGATAGTCACCATCGTCCTGGTAATAACTCACTCTCACATAGTACTTCCTGTGCCGTGTGGGAGGTTCTGTTCTCAGCACTGTGTGCGTGTTCTTTATTCAATCCCGCAACACCCCTATGAGTTAGGTCCCATCATCATCCCCACTTTGCAGATGTTTGAGCTGAGGCACAGAGAGGTTAAGCAACTTGCTCAAGATCACACAGCCAGAAGAGAGTAGAGTCAGATTCAAATCCAGGAAGTCTACTCCAACACACCCCCTTCGCCACATCACTAAAGTGCCCCTAAAGCCGGCACTCAGTGAGCAGCTGTCAACTCTTACGTAGCCGTGCCATGAGCTGGGCACTGCCCGGTGCTTCTCACAGACGCTCATTTCACACCTACAACCCTACAAGGCAGGTCTCGCTATCATCCCCCATTTTCCAGATGAGAGAACTGAGGCTTGGCGAGATTAAGAAACCCATCCAAGGGGTGTCAAGTAAATGAAGTAGGGAAGGAAAGGAAAGGGAGAGGAGGGGGAGCAGAGGAGAGAGGAGGAAGGAGATGGAGAGAGGGAGGGAAGGGAAGGAAGGGAAGAAAAAGGAATGGGAAGGAAGAAAGGGAGGAAGGGAGAGAGGGGGAAGAGGAAAGTAAGGGGAATGGGGAAGGGGAGGGCAGGGGGAGGAAGGGGAAGAAGGAAGGGAAAGGAAATAGGAAGGGAAAGGGGAAAAGGAGAGGGAGCGAGGAGGCAGGGAGGTAGGAAGGGAGGGAGGAGGCAGGGAGGTAGGAAGGGAGAGAGAGGGGGAGGGAGGGAAGGGAAGGAAGGGATAAAAACAAGGAAGAATGGGAAAGGAGGGAGGGAGGAAGGGAGAGAGGGGGAAGGAGAAAGAGGAAGGAAGGGAAGGAGGGAGGGAAGGAGGGAAGGAAGGGGGGAGGGAGGAAGGGAGGGAGGACAGCATGACCGGGAACAAATGCACGAAACAGACAACTGTAGGTGGCCTGACCTGGTCCCCCACAGCGCAAGGCCGCAGGAGGCACAGCGGGTGCACGCTCACCTTGGAGGCCCGCATGCCCATGAAGACGGCGAAGAGCAGCAGCAGCAGCGAGGTGGCCACCTTGAGGTCGGTAAGCACCACCATGCCCACGTTGACGAAGATGGCCACGCCGGAGACCAGCAGCGTGAGGTTGAGCAGGGCACGCTGCAGGGTGGGCGTGCGCACCTTCAGCTCAGGCAGCAGCTGCTCCAGGCCCTCCAGCGGCGTGTCCTTGAAGCTCTTCAGCACCAGGTGTCCCCGTTTGGTCCGGGCCGCCAGCACCACCCTCTTAAAGTATCTCCTGAGCGACAGAGACAGAGGCAGGAGCAGGATCGGAGCTGCCCCCCGGAGGCCTCCGACCCCAGGATGCGCGTTCTGGCTCTACAGTCCCACAACCATCTTAAAATCGACTCAGTCATCGTGGGGAAGAAATCAGAAATCAGCTGTGTCCACCCAACCACAGGGGGTCGGTTCGATCACGCAGTCCATCCCTGGTATTGGACATGGAGGTTCATCGGCATCCTGGCCGTGCCGCAGCTTCAGAATGTGGACCCCCCCCTCTCCAAGCCTCGGTTTTCCTTACTGGAAAATGGGGGAGAACTGTTCCCCACCCTTTCTCTTCCCCCTGGGAATCGAGTGCAGTACTCACTTTCCCTTGGGAAGAAAAGGCAGCATTTGGATGAGTCATGCCTCCTGTTTCTCAACTTCCCGCCCGGGGCCCACATGCCCAAACCAGACACTGACCTGTCAGTCCCCCTCTTGACTCTAACCTTGCTCCCTCTCGCTGCAGCTGGGGAACAAGGGCCGCCTCACCTCTCTGCGGGGGCGAGCTTGGTGAAGAAGCCACGCCTGGAGCCCACGCTGGACTTCAGGGGCATCTGCCCGACTCGCTGGCCCAGGGCCCAGAACTGCATGTAGATATACTGATCCAAATTTACTGTCACCTGCCAGGGGGATGAAGGAAGCAGTGACAGCTGAACATGGGCAGGGGTGCTGAGGGCAGGATACCAGAATCAGATGCCCTGCCCCGAATAATTTCCCCCGTTTTCCCACTTATCACCGTTCAGTTCAGTGTCTAGGCGAGGCTGCCACATATGGTTGTCCATGTTGTGCACTGCACAAGGGCACACCATCTAACACAGCGCCATTCACGAAGTAGTCATCTTTATGACTATATTTCCTAGAATCTAAGGTGTCACTGACTCTACCCGATTATTTTATGAAGCAACTAAAAACAAAATACACTGCCAATTAAATGATGTCACACCGTCACTTGTAAATCACATCCCAATTTCAGAGATGACAAAATGTGACTTTGGAAAAAGTGCATTTTAAAATCACTAAAATGTAAAACTTTGGGAGCTTTTAGTATTTTTGTTTTTATCTTTATTTTGAGATATTATCTCACTCTGTCACCCAGGCTGGAGTGCAGTGGCGCTGTCTCAACTCACTGTAGCCTCTGCCTCCTGGGTTCAAAAAATTCTCGTGCCTCAGCCTCCCAAGTAGCTGGGACTACAGATGCCCACCACCATGCCCGGCTAATTTTGTATTTTTAGTAGAAACGGAGTTTCGCCATGTTGGCCAGACTGGTCGCAAACTCCTGACCTCAAGTGTTCCACCCACCTTGGCCTCCCAAAGTGCTGGGATTACAGGCATGAGCCACCACATCTGGCCATTTTTAGTATTTTTCATAATTTTTGTTAGCATTTTGCATGCTTTCTGGGGTTTGAGTTTGTTTTGTTTTCTTTTGTTTGGAGACAGGGCCTCACTTTGTCATCCAGGCTGGAGGGCAGTGGCAAGATCACGGCTCACTGAAGCCTTAAACTCCTGGGATCAAACGATCCTCCCACCTCAGCCTCCTGAGTAGCTGGGACTACAGGCCCGCACCACCAGGTCCAGCTAATTTTTGTGTTTTCTGTAGAGATGGGGTCTCCCTGTGTTGCCTAGACAGGTCTGGAACTCCTGGGCTCAAGCGATCCTCATGCCTTGGCCTCCTGAATGCAGGGATTACAGGAATGAGCCACTGAACCCGGCCTTGCATTAGATTATTATTACAATTTTGGCAGATGCCACTAAGTCTCTAGTCCTAAGAGAGCCATATTATATGATACTTTTCCAACTGATGGCAGTGAAATGACCTGACAAAGTAGCACCTTCTTTTTTTTTTTGAGAGGGAGTTTCGATCTTGTTACCCAGGCCGGAGTGCAATGGCGCGATCTCGGTTCACTGCAACCTTCACCTCCCAGGGTCAAGAGATTCTCCTGCCTCAGCCTCCCCAGTAACTGGGATTACAGGCACCCACCACTATGCCCAAATAATTTTTTGTATTTTCAGCAGAGATGGGGTTTCACCATGTTAGCCAGGCTGGTCTTGAACTCCTGACCTTAGGTGATTTGCCCATCTCGGTCTCCCAAAGTACTAGGATTACAGGCGTGAGCCACTGCACCCGGCCAAAAGTAGCACCTTATTTGAATTCACCAAGTGCACCACGTGGGCCAGTGTCCTGGGCTCAGGACTACAACTCCCAGCAGCCCCTGCCTCCCAGAGGCTCTGCCCTATCCCAGAGTTCTCCTGGGAGTTTCATACTCCTGGGGAGCCAGGTACCTGGACCTCATCCTGAGGGTGATGGACCACCAGCGCGTAGGCCAGGGTGTCCTCAGACAGCGGGGAGAAGTTGGCCTGGGCCAGCAGGGGCTCCAGAGCCCGAAGCACCTCCTGCTCATTGGACAGACGCTGGGGGTCTGTCAGTGATGGCTGATCGAGGGTCTCCCTGTCGGGGTTGATGGGGTCATACAAGGCCTAAGAGAAGAGTCAAAGAGAAAAAGATGGGCTAGGTCACTGCATGAAGGAAGGATTGTGGAGACACTATCCTTTCCAGATACTTTCTTTTATTTATTTCTTTTTTGAAACGGAGTCTCACTCTGTCGCCCAGGCTGGAGTGCAATGGCGCGATCTCAGCTCACTGCAACCTCCACCTCCCGGGTTCAAGCAATTCTCCCGCCCCAGCCTCCCTAGTAGCTGGTATTACAGATGCACACCACCACGTCCAGCTAATTTTTGTATTTTTAGTAAAGATGGCGGTTTCACCATATTGGCCAGGCTGGTCTCAAACTCCTGACCTCATGTGATCTGCCCACCTCGGCCTCCCAAAGTGCTGGGATTACAGCTGTGAGCCACCTTGTTCAGCCCTTTTTCTTTTTCTTTCTTTCTTTTTTTTTTTTCTTCTTTTTTTTTTGAGTCTCGCTCTGTCTTCCAGGCTGTAGGCAGAGGCTCAATCTTGGCTCACTACAACCTCCACCTCCTGGGTTCAAGTGGTTCTCCTGCCTCAGTCTCCTGAGTATCTGGGATTACAGGTACACGCCACCACACTCGGCTAATTTTTGTATTTTTAGTAGAGATGGGGTTTCACTATGGTTTCACTATGTTAGCCAGGCTGGTCTCGAACTCCTGACCTCAAGTGATCCACCCACCTCAGCCTCCCAAAGTGAGATTACAGGCGTGAGCCACCGTGCCTAGCAGATTCTCTTCTATCACCCCATATCCAATCTTTTGGCAAGTTCACTTGCTAAACCCCTGAATCTGTCTTAAATCCAGCCTCCTCTCTATCTCCTTTGCTGCTATCTTCTCACTGAAGCCACCTTCATCTCTCCCTTAAACAATTACCCAGGGCTTCTGTTCCCCAACTTTTACTCTTGCTACTTTCTTATTTATTTATTTTTTGAAACAGAGTCTTGCTCTGTCGCCCAGGCCGGAGTGCAGTGGCACTATCTCAGCCCACTGCAACCTCTGTCTCCCGGGTTCAAGTGATTCTCCTGCCTCAGCCTCCTGAGTAGCTGGGACTACAGGTACCTGCCACCATGCCCGGCTAATTTTTGTATTTTTAGTAGAGACCAGATTTCACCTTGTTGTACAGGCTGGCCTCGAACTCCTGACCTCATGATCCACCTGCATTGGCCTCCCAAAGTGCCGGGGTTACAGGTGTGAGCTACCAGGCTGTCCTTTTTTTTTTTTTTTTTTCATTAGCCAGGCATGCTGGTGCATGCCTGTGGTCCCAGCTACTTGGGAGGCTGAGGTAGGAGGATCACTTGAGCCCAGGAGGTTGAGGCTACAGTGAATCATCATTGTGCCACTGCACACCAGCCTGGGAGACAGAGCGAGACCCTGTCTCAAAAAAAGAAAAAGAAAAAGAAGGCCAGGTGCAGTGGCTCACACCTGTAATCCCAGCACTTTGGGAGGCCGAGGCAGGCAGATCATCTGAGGTCAGGAGTTCGAGACCAGCCTGACCAACATGGAGAAACCCCATCTCTACTACAGATAACGGGGCGGCATTAGCCAGGCATGGTGGCGCAGGCCTGTAATCCCAGCTACTTGGGAGGCTAAGGCAGAAGAATAATTTGAACCCAGGAGGCGGAGGTTGCAGTGAGCCAAGATCACACCATTGCACTCCAGCCTGGGCAGCAAGAGTGAAACTCCATCTCAAAAAAAAAAGAAAAGAGAAAGAGTCAAGCTAAGAAAATCCTCCTCTGAAGTAAGTCCTCAGGCTGTGCCCAAATCCTCCAGCCCAGGCTGGCTGAGCACTTCTGGGACTTACAGAGTGACCTTGAGAAATTCCATTCCCAGGCTGAGCTGCAGTTGGAAAGCTGGAGGAGAAAGAAACCTGCATCGATCAAATGTCCATTGCCAGCCAGATTCTCTTCTGGAAACTTCACATCATCCCAGGGCTTCGAGCCAGAAACCTGGACATCGCACGTGATCCCTGCTGCTCCGTTCCCTGTCAAAATCAATCCTGCCAATTCCACCTCCAAGCAGACCGGCACTTCACCCAGCTCTCTTCTCCCCATCGGCCCTGTCTCAGTGCCTGCCAGCCACCGCCATCTCACTCGGCCTGGGAGAGCCCAAGAGCCTTCTCCGTATTCTCCCCAAATCCCGTCACGCACCCCATCCCCTGCCAACTGGTTCTTTACACAGCTTCCAGGGAGAGCTTGTCAAACAGTAACGACAGTCATCATCAATGATAATACTGCACATTTACATAGCACTTCTTAAGGGCCAGACACAGTGTGGAGTATGTTACATGCACATTCTTACAGTGTGAAACTCTCATTTACAGATGTGGAAACGGTGACACAGACAGGTTAAGTAATTGCCCAAGGTCACACGGCCAGGAAGTGGTGTAACCAGAATTACACATGTGACCTTGTCAATCTCCTGCTAAAACTCTTCCAAGGTTTCTACTCCCCCTCTGGAATCAGGACCACGCTTTACGGTAGGGCCTGCAAGGCCTCACAGGACCACAGACCCCTCCGTCAGTCCATTCCATCCAGACTGGCTTTAGGTTGGCTGGGTGCAGTGGCTCATGCCCGTAATCCTAGCAGTTTGGGAGGCCAAGGCAGGAGAATTGCTTGAGCCCAGGAGTTTAAAACCAGCCTGGGCAACATGGCAAGACCCCATCTCTACCAAAAAAAAAAAAAAAAATAATTATATATATATATATATATACACATATATATGAGTATACATATATATATATGTAAATTAGCCAGGCATGGTGGTACACACCTGTGGTACTAGCTACGCAGGAGACTGAGGCAGGAGGATTGCTTGAGCCCAGGAGACTGAGTCTACAGTGAGCCGTGATCACAGCTCTGCACTCCAGCCTGGGTAACAGAGAAGATCCTGTCTCAAGAAAAACAATAAAAACAAACCAACCAGGTGCGGTGGCTCACGTCTGTCATCCCAGCACTTTTGGAGGCTGAGACAGGTGGATCACAAGATCAGGAGTTCGACACCAGCCTGACCAACATGGTGAAACCCCCGTCTCTACTAAAAAAATACAAAAAAATTAGCTGGGCATGGTGGCATGTGCCTTAATCCCAGCTACTCAGGAGACTGAGGCAGAAGAATCACTTGAACCCGAGAGGCGGAGGTTGCGGTGAGCTGAGATCACACCCCTGCACTCCAGCCTGGGTGACAGAGCAAGACTGTACATGCTTTTGGAAGACTCTCCCTTCCCCCTTCCTACCTCTTTCCTTTTTCACTACTGAATTCTTACTCTGTCATTTTCCAGCTCCATTATCACCACCAAAAAGCCTTGGCCGGGGCGGTGGCTCACGCCTGTAATCCCAACACCTTGGGAGAACAAAGCAGGAGGACTGCTTGAGGCCAAGAGTTCAAGACCAGCCTGGGCAACATGGTGAAACCCTGTTGCTACTAAAAATCCAAAAAAAAATTAGCTGGGCATAGTGGTGGGCACCTGTAATCCCAGCTGCTCTGGAGGCTGAGGCAGGGGTGGCAGTAGCTGAGATCGCACCAACTGCACTCCAGCCTGGGCGACAGAGTGTGTCAGTGTGTGAGGCTCTGTCTCAAAGGAAAAAGAACCCTTCCTCCACTCATCAAACTGAGCAGGGCCATCCTGTGTGGTTGGGCAGGATGTGCACTGCACAAAGGTGCCAGATCTAAGGGTAGACCTGTCCATTTACCATGGCAGCCGCCCTTCAGATGGAAATCAAGGGACAGAACAGCACCATCCACCAGATCTCCCTGCAGGGAGGAAAATGTTCTAGAGCTGTACTGTCCAATGAGGTCAGACGCTGGCCATAGGTGGCCACTGAGCACCTGAAACACGATCCATACGCTGATAACAAAATGTTTAAGTCTGTTTAGTTATGTTAAATTTTTTTTTTGAGATGGAGTTTCGCTCTTGTTGCCCAAGCTGGAGTGCTATGGTGTGATCTCCGCTCGCCCGTGACCTCCGCCTCCCGGGTTCAAGCAATTTCCCTGCCTCAGCCTCTCCCGAGTAGCTGGGACTACAGGCACCAGCCACCACACCCAGCTAATTTTGCATTTTTAGTAGAGGCGAGGTTTCTCCATGTTGGTCAGTCTTGAACTTCCGACCTCAGGTGATTCACCTGCCTCAGCCTCCCAAAATACTGGGATTACAGGTGTGAGCCACTGCGCCCAGCAAAATTATGTTACATTTTAACAGCTAGTGTTCACATTTAAATTGAATGAAGTTCATGGCTACCACAGCAGACAGTGCCAGGCTAGAGAAAGAGGTACCTTTTTCTAATTTGCACACGGATCCCAGTATAGAAGCCAAGGTCCACTCTGTTACCCACCTGCACAGCACCGTGCCCCTCGCCCTCATGGTCTGAACTTAACCATCACTGGGAAGGGCATCTGGTTCCTGATTGGCCCCACCACCCACGTTCAGCTTCCAGAGTGCAGGATGCAGGCCCAATTTTGCTCCTCAGTGAAGACCCAGCACCTGGCACCAGGCCTCGCACGAACATCTGCTAAAGAAATGACTTAATTGGGGCTGGACACGGTGGCTCACACCTGTCATCCCAGCACTTTGGGAGGCTGAGGAAGGCAGATCACTTGAGGTCAAGAGTTCGAGACTAGCCTGGTCAACATGGTGAAACCCCATCTCTACTAAAAATACAAAAATTAGCTGGGCATGATGGCAGGTGCCTGTAATCTCAGCTACTTGGGAGACTGAGGCAGGAGATTGCCTGAACCCAGGAGGCGGAGGTTGCGGTGAGCTGAGATTGTACCACTGCACTCCAGCCTGGGAGACAGAGAGAGAGTCCGTCAAACACACACACACAAGAAAACGAATGACTTAATTGGGTCTTCGGGGCAATTGCGGCTGCCCATTTTCCACCCTCAAGCACTCCCTTGGGGCTGTCACATGCCATCTGTCTACTGAGGACTCCCAGATTTCCATCTGCAGTCCAGACGCCTCGCTTCAGCTCTAGATTCACATGGCTGGGCGTCTACTCAAGGCTCCCGTATAGATGCCCCGCAGGCCTCTCAACGCCTCCGCAAGGCCAACCTCTCAAACCCACGATGCCCCAAATCTGCTCCTCTCACCATCGTCCCCATCTCAAAAGATGCAACTCCATCTTTTCAGGTGCTCAGGCTCAAATCCTGGGGGTCATCCTGGAGTCCTCTCTTTCCCACACATCCAACCACTGGCAAATCCTGATGGCACCACATTCAAAACAGATGCAAAATCTGACCGCTTCTCACCCCTTGGTCTCAGCCACCCTCCTCCCTGGCCCGGGAAGCTGTTCTCCCCGCCCCGTCCCCATCCCCAGTGTGTTCCAAAAGCAGCCACCAGAGGGCGCCCGTTCGCACTTACAGCAATCCCAGTCTCTGCTTTCAACAGTCTGCTTAAGGGCTCCCTCACAGTCCTCACCACAGCCCAGGGGTCCCTGCAGATCTGGCGCCAGGTCCCCCCTCCCTCTGCCCTCACCTCCTGCTCTCTTCCCCCTGGTCCACCGGGATCTAAGCCCGCAGGCCTCCTGGCTCTTCTGATTCGCTGGGCTCTAGTCCTGAGGGCCTCCTGGCTCTTCCTCCAGACACCATGCATACTGCTGCCTCAGGGCCTTTGCACATGCGGTTCCCCTCAGATCACACGGCTCACTCCCCGCCTCCTTCAGGTCTCTGCTCAAATGTCCTCTGCTCAGTGAGGCCTTCCTGACCCGCTTACCTGAAACAGCAAAACACCCCCTCCCTTGCTTTCCTTTTCTCAAGTTTCAAAAAAAAAAAAAAAATGCAGTCATCCCTTGGTATCCATAGATCACCTCCAGGATGTCCCATGGATACCAAAACCTACAGATGCTCAAGCCCCTGATACAAAATGACATATCTGCATATAACCTCTGCACCTCCCTCCATACACTTTTTATTTTTTTATAGACAGGGTCTAGCTCTGTCCCCAGCTGGAGTGTGGTGCTTCAATCATGACTCACTGCAGGTTCGACCTTCCAGGCTCAAGCAATCCTCCCACCTCAGCCTCCTGAGTAGCTGGGACCACAGGTGCGTGCCACTACACACAGCTAATCAAATTTTTTTTTTTTTTTTTTTTGTGGAGGCCAGGCATGGTGGCTCACACCTGTAATCCCAGCACTTTGGGAGGCTGAGGCGGGTGGATCACAGACTCAGGAATTCGAGACAAGCCTAGCCTGGCCAATATGGTGAAACCCCATCTCTACTAAAAATACAAAAGTTAGCTGGGCGTGGTTCTGTGCGCCTGTAATCCCAGCTACTCTCGAAGCTGAGGCAGGAGAATCGCTTGAACCCGGGAGGCAGAGGTTGCAGTGAGCCGAGATCCTGCCACTGCACTCCAGCCTGGCAACAAAGCAAAACTCCGTCTCGAAAAAATAAATAAATAAAAAAGTACGTCCCTTCGGAACCTCGGAATATGATCTCATCGGAAAACACGGTCTTTGCAGGTAGAATTAAGGTAAAGATATAGATGAGATCATACTAAATTAGGGTGGGACCTAAATCCAGTGAGAGTGTCCTTTAAGAGACAGAAAAGGACACACACAGACACGGAGCAAGCGGCCACAGGAATATGGAGACAGGGGCTGGAGTGATTCATCTACAAGCCAAGGAGCACCCAGGGCTGCTGGCAGCTGCAGGAAGCCAGGAGAGACGCATAGGATCAGGACACTTCCCCGCTCAGGGCCTCCACGGGGAAACACTTTTCAATACATTTTACTCCTTTTTTTTTTTGAGACAGAGTCTTGCCCTGTCACTCAGACTGGAGTTCAGTGGCGTGATCTCAGCTCACTGCAGCCTCTGCCTCCTGGGTTCAAGCAATTTTCCTGCCTCAGCGTCCCAAGTAGCTGGGACTACAGGCACCCACCACCACATCCGGCTGATTTTTGTATTTTTAGTAGAGACAGGGTGTCACCATGTTGGCCAGACTGGTCTCAAACTCCTGACCTCAGGTGATCTACCCACCTCAGCCTCCTAAAGTGGTGGGATTACAGGCATAAGCCACCGCACCAAGACTTTTTCTTTTTCCTTTTTATGTCACAGATAGCTGTTTTTACATTGTGGTTTTTTCTTTTTTTTTTTAAGACAGAATCTTGCTCTGTCCCCCAGGCTGGAGTGTAGAGGTATGATCTCGGCTCACTGCAGCCTCTGCCTCCCAGGTTCAAGCAATTTTCCTGCCTCAGCCTCCCGAGTAGCTGGGACTACAGGCACCCACTACCACATCCGGCTAATTTTTGTATTTCTCATACAGATGGCGTTTTACCATGTTGGCCAGGCTGGTCTCGAACTCCTGACCTTAAGTGATCCGCCCACGTTGGCCTCTCAAAGTGCTGGGAGAACAGGGGGTGAGTCACTGTCCGGCCAGATTTCCTTTTTACATCATTGCTGGTCTCTTCCTCACTAGAACAGAGCCTCTGAGGCACAGCTGTCACACTCTCCACGTGCCCCAGAGTCTCCAGCCATTCCGGAGACACAGTAGGTGCTCAATAAATATTTAATGAGTGAACTCAATGAATGAATGAATCAGGGAAAAAGGATCACAGAGAGGTCACCGCCAAGGTCACCCCGCACCAGGAGTGAACACGAAGCCGTTGTTGGAACTGGGGCCATGCTGCTTCCTTCCCTGTCCAGGCCGCATTTTCAAAGGACTTAGGTCATCACCAAATGGTCACCCAGGGGGCCTTGCCCGCCTCTGCCACTTCTACCCTGCCCCTGCCTCTGTTTAAAATCTTCTGCCTGGGAGATACATGCTTATTCACTTATATTCTTTCTACATTTCTATGTTATTTAAACAATTATATAATAAAATGGGCTGTTTTTTTTTTTTTTTAAGACGGGGTTTCACCATGTTGATCAGGCTGGTCTTGAACTCCCGACCTCAGGTGATCCACCCGCCTTGGCCTCCAAAGTGCTTGGATTAAGGTGTGAGCCACCACACCCGGCCAAATGGGCTGTTTTTAAATTTTTTTTTTAGAATCTCGCTCTGTCGCCCAGGATGGAGTGCAGTGGCGTGATCCTGGCTCACTGCAACCGCCACCTCCCGGGTTCAAGTGATTCTCCTGTCTGCTTCCTAAGTAGCTGGGACTACAGGCACCCACCACCACAATCAGTTAATTTTTATATATTTAGTAGAGAAGGGGTTTCACCATGTTCGCCAGGCTGATCTCAAACTCCTGGGCTCAAGTGATCTGCCTGCCTCAGCCTCCCAAAGTGCTCGGATTACAGGCATGAGCCACCGGGCCCGGCCTTAACTTTTAAAAAAATAGAAAAAGAAAAACCAACCGTGGCTCCAGAGCCCACAGGTATCCTGCGGAAGAGCTTGGAGGCAGGCAGATAGGGCTCCATCTCAACTCCGCCAATTACAAACTGTGTGCTCCTGGGAACAACACGGGCCCTCTGAGACCTTCGGTTTCTCCCTGTGTGAATGGGCTGATGGCAGCTGCCTCTCTGCACTGCAGGAAGGCATCAATAAGCCAGACACAGCAAGCACTCAGCAACTGAGGGGCTGTGATGGCCGCCGTTGCTGTGGTTGTAATTATTCAAAGCAAAGAGGGGGAGCTGCAGAAGGCAGTGGTGGGAAGCAGCCAGGGGTGAACACAGCAGGCCCGCGTTGGCCAAATCCCACACATTCCAAAGGAAGGACCGGCCCTTGACCAGCTTCTGGGATGGAACCTCTAAGTCCTTGGAATGTCCTGACTTGATAAGCCTGTCTTCGTTTACCTGGGGCCTGGGGCCACACTGGATGCCCTATGCTGATGCTGTGATCTGTGGTCAGGCCTGGAGACACTTGGTATCAGTTTGACCTCTGGAAGGGCTGGAGTCTAAGGTCAGCCACCATGCATATGTGACTGGCCCCCAGTAAAAACCTGGGACACACAGGCTTACAGGAGGGCCCCTGGTTGGCAGTATTTCTTGTGCGTTGTCACACATCTTGCTGGGAGAATTAAGAGCCATCCTTGACTCCACCAGGAGAGGACAGCTGGACGCTCATGCCTGGTTTGTCCTGTCCTGGATTCTGCCCCATGTGCCTTTTTCAGTTTGTTTTTTTCGTTGTTGTTGTTTTTTGAGACGAAGTCTCGCTCTGTTGGACAGGCTGGAGTGCAGTGGCGCCATCTCGGCTCATGCAACCTCTACCTCCCAGGTTCAAGTGATTGTCCTGCCTCAGCCTCCTGAGCAGCTAGGACTACAGGTGTAAGCACTGCACCCCACAGTAGTACCATCTGTTAATAGATCCTCCCAGAGCAGTTTCTCAGCCCAGACCTCTCCCCTTCACCTCCAGATCCACATATTCAAGTCCATCTTTCTACATGGTTTTCTAAAAGGCAGCTCAATGGATACAGAAAATATGGTTTATATACACCGTGGATACTAATCAGCCATAAAAAGGAACAAAATAATGTCTCTTACAGAACTGGATGGAACTGGAAGGCCATTATTCTAAGTCAAGTAACTCAGGAATGGAAAACCAAATAGCCTATATTCCCACTTATAAGTGGGAGCTAAGATATGAGGATGCAAAGACATACAGAGTGATATAATGGAGTTTGGGGACTCAGGGAGGGAGGCTGGGACGAGGGTGAGGGACTACACACTGGGTACAGTGTACACTGCTCTACTGACGGGCACACCAAATCTCAGAATTCATCCATGTAACCAAAAAGCACCCCCAAAAACTACTGAAATAAAAAAATTTTTTCGAGACATCGTCTAACTCTCGTTTTCCAGGCTGGAGCAGTGGTGCAATCTCAGCTCACTGCAACCTCCACCTCCCAGGTTCAAGGGATTCTCCTGCCTCAGTCTCCTGAGTAGCTGGGATTACAGGTTTGCACCACCACGCCTGGCTAATTTTTGTATTTTTAGTAGAGACGGGGTTTCACCATGTTGGTTAGGCTGGTCTCAAACTTCTGACCTCGTGATCCGCCCGCCTCAGCCTCCCAAAGTGAAATAAAATTTTTTTAATTAAAAAAGAATAGGCCAGGCGTGGTGGTTCACAACTATAATCTCAGCACTTTGGGAGGCCAAGATGGGCGGATCATCTGAGGTCAGGAGTTCAACACCAGCCTGGGCAATATGCTAAAACCCCATCTGTACTAAAAGTACAATTAGCCAGGCGTGGTGACACATGACTGTAATCCAGCTACTCGGGGGGCTGAGGCACAAGAATCACTTCAACCCGGGAGACGGAGGTTGCAGTGAGCCGAGATCACACCACTGCACTCTACTAGCCTGTGCAGCAGAGTGAGTCTTTGTCTCAAAAAAAAAAAAAAATTAAAACAGAAAAAATAAAAGGTAAATAGGCCCGGTGAGGTGGCTCATGCCTGTAATCCCAGCACTTTGGGAGGCCGAGGCGGGCAGATGACGAGGTCAGGAGTTCAAGACTAGCCTGGCCAACATGGTGAAACCCATCTCTACTAAAAATATAAAAATTAGCTGGGTATGGTGGCATGTGGCTGCAGTCCCAGCTACGTGGGAGGCTGAGGCAGGAGAATCGCTTGAACCTGGGGGACGGAGGTTGCAGTGAGCCGAGATCGCACCACAGCACTCCAGCCTGGGCAACAGAGTGAGACTCTGTCTAAAAAAAAAAAAATATATATATATATATATATATATATATATATATATATAAACAAATACATAAATAAAAGGTAGCTCAAATTCCTAAGTCCAAAACTGTGCCCTCAGTCCTCCCTGCAGCTCTTTCTCAGCATCCCACCACAGTCTTCCACATCTCAGTACATGGCAGCTCCATCCTCCGGGAGGCTCAGGCCGGACCGCTGGAGACATACCCTAACTCCTCTCTTTTCCTCCCACCACACCCCTGCAGCCAGCACATCAGCAAAACGCTGATGCCTTCCAACACCACTAGCATCTGAGCGCTTTCCACCATTTCCACCGCTATTATCCTTGTCGGAGTTTCCATTATCTCTCACCTAGACAAATATAATAGACTTTTTAATAGATGTCCTTGCCTCTGACAGTCTGTTCCCTACACTGCAGCCAGAGAAATCCTGTTAACACCTAAATCCGATGCTCACATCTCTCCTCGGCTCAGAGCCCCCCCATGGCTCCTGGCTCACTCAGGGTCAAAGCAAGGTCCTGGGCCAGATGCAGTGGCTCAGGCCTGCAATCCCAGCACTTTGGGAGGCTGAGGCGGGTGGATCACTTGAGGGCAGGCATTCGAGACCAGCCTGGCCAACATGGTGAAACCACATCTCTAAAAAAAATACAAAAATTAGCAGGGCAAAGTGGTGGACACCTGTAGTCCCAGCTACTCCAGAGGCTGAAGGAGGCGACTCGCTTGAGCCTGGGAGGCGGAGGTTGCAGTGAGCCGAGATTGCATCACTGCACTCCAGCCTCGGTGACAGAACAAAACTCCATCTCAAAAACAAACAAACAAACAAAAAATAAAGCAAACTCAGAACTGATGACTTTTTTGGAGCTGTAAAAAAAAAAGAAAGAAAGAAAAAGCAAGGTCCTCACGGTGGCCCACAAGGCCCAGTACGATCTGTCCCCATCTCCTCTGCCCTGGTATCCCACCCTCCCTGCTCTTTCACTCTCCTGCAGCCACAGTGGCCTCCTCACTGCTCAACACTCCAGGCCCCTGCTGACCTCAGGGCCTTTGCACTTGCTCTTCCATCTGCCAGGAACATCCTCCCTCTCCAGGCATCCAGCAGGCTGGGTCCCCTTCTTCACTAAGCCTTTAGTCCACTTGTCACCTCCTCGGGAGCCCTTCCCCGCCCACCCTGTCTGAAGCAGGCCCCATCTCATCCCTCTTTATTTCACTACTCTGCTTCATTGTTTGTGGCATTTACCACCACCAGGCATCATATATATGTATATATATTTTTTGAGACGGAGTTTTGATCTTGTTGCCCAGACTGGAATGCAATGGTGCAATCTCAGCTCACTGCAACCTCCACCTCCCAGGTTCAAGTGATTCTCCAGCCTCAGCTTCCTGAGTAGCTGGAATTACAGGCATGTGCCACCACACCCGGCTAATTTTGTATTTTCAGTAGAGACGGGATTTCTCCATGTTGGTCAGGCTGGTCTCCAACTCCTGACCTCAGGTGATCCACCCACTTGGCCTCCCAAAGTGCTGGGTTACAGGCGTGAGTCACCGCCCCGGCCATATTTTATATTTATTTAATTCCTTGTCTCCCCCATTGGAATGTCAGCTCCATGAGAGTGTCACTTCATCTGTCCTGTTCACTGCTGAATCCCCAGCACTTAGAATAAGGGTGAGACTCCAGGAAGGTGTCAGGGAAACTTGCTGAATGAGCGGGTAACGAACAAGCACCACAGGGCTGGAGAGGCCCCGTCCTCACCTGCAGCCGGGCCAGGATTTGGTGGTAGTGGAACAGGGTGCAGAAGTCCACGTGGGCCGAGAACGCCTCCAAAGCCGCCTTCTCTGCTGGACTTGAGTGGAATTCCTGTTACCCCAGGAAGCAAAACTTCTCTGTAGGCCTTTCCCCCTTCCCCGAGGGGAGGAATTCCTTCCCCAGGCAGCCTATCTACACGATCAGGGCTCTGGACTTTTAAGTTTTGTTCTGGGGCCAGGCATGGTGGCTCATGCCTGTAATCCCAGCACTTTGGGAGGCCGAGGCGGGTGGATCACTTGAGGTCAGGAGTTCGAGACTAGCCTGGCCAACATGGTGAAATCCCTTCTTCACTAAAAATACAAAAATTAGCCTGGCACGGTGGCGTGCACTTGTAATTCCAGCTACTCAGGAGGTTGACGCTGGAGAATCGCTTGAACTAGGGAGGCGGAGGTTGCAGTGAGCCAAGATCGCACCACTGCACTCCAGAGCAGGCAACAGCAAGATTCTATCTCAAAAAGAAAAAGAAAAAAAGTTTTGTTTTGGTTGGGAGGGGGCTGATCAATTTTACTCAAACTGACGCAGCCCAATATATTGAAAAACTATACTGGGTTTAAGAAGATGGAGGTTCAAGTTTTTCCTTTGACACTTTGTAGCCAAAACTCACACAATGCCAGGAACTGTCTGACAGTGTAATATGATCCTCTAGAAGGAGATGGAATTACTATTATTATATTGAGATAGGATCTCATTCTGTGACCCAGGCTGGAGCTCAGTGGCATGATCTCAGCTCACTGCATCTTCAACCTCCTGGGATCAAGCGATCGTCCCACCACAGCCTCCTGAGTAGCTGGTACTACAGGCGCCCACCCCTATGCCTGGCTAATTTTTTTTTTTTTTTTTTTGAGACAGAGTCTTGCTCTGTCGCCAGGCGCCAGGCTGGAGTGCAGTGGTGCGATCTCGGCTCACTGCAACCTCCGCCTCCCGGGTTCAAGCAATTCTCCTGCCTCGGCCTCCCGAGTAGCTGGAACTACAGATGCATGCCACCACGCCCAGCTAATTTTTATATTTTAGTAGAGACGGGGTTTCACTATGTTGGCCAGGATGGTCTCGATCTCTTAACCTCGTGATCCGCCTGCCTTGGCCTCCCAAAGTGCTGGGATTACAGGCGTGAGCCACCGCACCCGGCCCACCTGGCTAATTTTTGGTAGAGGTGGGGGATGTATTATATTGCCCAGCCTGGTATGGAAATCTTCCTGCTTCAGCCTCCCAAAGTGCTGGGAGGCTGAGCCACCATACCCCATAAGTTGATGGAATTATAACCCCTATTTTTCAGAGGGAGAAACTGAGGCTCTGGAAAGTCGCTTGCTATAAGGGCTGCAGTGTCTGTGGGAGGTAACTGCAATCTAGGCGTGCCTCCAGAGCACACATTGAACCACTTGTTTTTGTATTTTGAGATGCAGTCTCACTCTGTTGCTGAGGCTAGAGTGCAGTGGCACGATCTCAGCTCACTGCAACCTCCACCTCCCGAGTTCCAGCAATTCTCCTGCTTTGGCCTCCCGGGTAGCTGGGATTACAGGCATCTGCCACCATGCCTAGCTAATTTTTGTGCTTTTTTTTTTTTTTTTTTGAGATGTAGTCTTGCTCTGTCACCCAGACTAGAGTGCAGTGGCATGATCTCGGCTCACTGCAACCTCTGCCTCCCAGGTTTAAGAGATTCTCCTGTCTCAGCCTTCCGAGTAGCTGAGACTACAGCTATATGCCACCACGCCCGGCTAATTTTTTTATAGTTTTAGTAGAGTTGGGGTTTCACCATGTTGGCCAGGCTGGTCTCAAACTCCTGACCTCAGGTGATCCGCCTGCCTTGGCCTCCCAAAGTGCTGGGATTACAGGCGTGAGCCACCACGCCCCATCTTCAACCACTTCTTTATGTTTCCTATCTCAATGTCCTGGGTAATTGTCTTCACTTCTCTGAGCCTCAGTTTCCTCACTGGCAACAGAGGATTACACCATCTTTCTCAGTGCTACAGTGAGAATTTGATGAGATTACAGGTGTCCTATATACATGTGTTTACATATGTGTGCATATATTTGTATATTTATGTGTATTTTTGTGTATTTTCGTGTGCATATATTTGCGTGTGCATGTGTTTGTGTTTGTGTATGTATGTGTGTGTATATTTGTGCATTTGCATTTGTATGTGTATATTTGTGTATTTGTGTACACATCTTGGTGTATTTGTGTAAGCATGTATTTGTGTGTGTATTTGCTTGCAAATCCTTGTGTGTGCGTATTTGTGTGCATATATTTGTGTGTCTATCAAGTCTAGAATTGAGTACATACAGTAGGTGTTCAATAAATACATGTTAAATGAATGAATGATGGTTGAGTGTGGTGGCTCACACCTGTAATCCCAGCACTTTGGGAAGCCAAGGTGGGCAGATCACTTGAGGCCAGTAGTTTAAGACCAGCCTGGCCAACATGATGAAACTCTGTCTCTACTAAAAATACAAAGATTAGCCAGGCATGGTGGTGGGCACCTGTAATCCCAGCTACTCAGGGGGCTGAGACAGGAGAATCACTTGAGTCCAGGAGGTGGAGGTTACAGTGAGCTGAGTTTGCGCCACTGCACTCCAGTCTGGGCAAGAGTGATACACTGTCTCAAAAAAATAAATAAATAAGGCTGGGTGTGGTGGCTCATGCTTCTAATCCTAGCACTTTGGGAGGCCAAGGTGGGTGGATCATGAGGTCAAGAGATCGAGACCATCCTGGCCAACATGGTGAAACCCCATCTCTACTAAAAATACAAAAATTAGCTGGGCATGGTGGTGTGCACCTGTAGTCCCAGCTACTCAGGAGGCTGAGGCAGGAGAATCGCTTGAACTCAGGAGGCGGAGGTTGCAGTGAGCAGAGATCCCACCAGTACAGTGCAGCCTGGCGACAGAGCAAGACTCCGTCTCGAATAAATAAATAAATAAAATAAAAATAAATGAATGGATGGCAATCCTCAATAATGACAGGTATGAGGATGATCGTGGTAGTAAGAGCTCAGGTTCTGGAGTGAGTGAGACCAGGACTAGGATGAGGTGAATGTGGCACCCTAGGGTGCAAAATTTAATGGGGCACTCACTCTCAGGGTCAAGCAAATGCCTCACTTGCCTAGTCTGACTCTAGAGCTGGCCTAGTCCTGGGCCAGCTCTAGCGTCAGACCACGTTGGTTCAAATCTAAGGCACTATGTTTGTGGCCTTGGGTAAATTACTTTCCTTCCATCTGCTTCCATTATCTCATCTGAAAATGGGAATGATGGTGGTATCTCTGTTACTGATGATTCAACAATACATGAAAAATGCCTGGCACAGTGCCGTAGAGTCAGAGCTCAAATCGTGTGATAACAATTACGATTATAGCGTTGTGACTTTATAGGTACAATTATTATCAGGCAGCAGAAATAGTAATCATGACGATGATTACTATACCCATCTTACAGGGGGAAAAACCATGTCCCAGAGGGTGCCTGTTTAAGTCCTCAGAACAAGCCAGAGTCGGAATGGATGCTGCATCTGCATCTCGGAAGCCTGGCTCCACCATTCCAGCTAATCAACTCCCGCCCACTAGGGACCACGAAGGGACCTGGGAACTTCAACTCCCAGGAGGCCCCAGGGCAGCTTTCTGCAGCAATTAAGGCCCTGCCGCCGCGAGGCCTGCTGGGAGTCGTAGTCCCCAGGCTCTTGGACCCGGGTCGGGCGGTACCTGTATTAGGAGGCGGAGCAGCTGCTCCTTGGAGAAGGGAATGAAGCGCTCGCGGTACTGCTGGGCCCAGTCGCGGGGCTCCGTGGGGTTCCACATCTTGCGATACTCCCCCATCTTGGCCGCCAGCGATGAGAGGGTCCGGGGGGACCCGAGGACCGCGGGCAACAGTGACAATACTCGGACCCTGGACCCCCAGACCCCCCGGGTCACATGCAGCATGGCTAGACCCTTTCTCCGGAGCCTAAACAGAGGGAAATGGGCAGGGGTCAAAGGCCATCTAGAGGAAAAGCGCCCTTTCCACCTGCACGTCCCACCCTCCAGAAGCCGTCCCTACCCCAGGCAGGGCGCAGAGCTCATCCGCTCGCCTCGAAGCCCCTTTTGCCCGTCCCCTTCCCCACACTGCTCAGTTGGCCTGGGTCCCAGACAGGGGTCAAAGGTCTTAGGTCTGGGGCGTTTTGCAGGCCCAGAGACCTTGCAGTGGCACAACGGTTCTTCGGGGTCTAGACAGCAAGCTAGATCTTAAGAGAACAGGAAATGCTCGGGAAGGTTACCTAGGGGGTGCAGGGCCACCCTCCCTGGCCATGCAATCCCCCACTCTCCCTCACCTTAGCCAAAGCTTGACTGTTCCTGCGCATGTGCAGAAGGGTGTCCTGGGCTCCCGAGGTTCGGCTTCAGCCAGCAGCAAAACGCATGCGCAGAGCCTGGGTCAATGCGTGCTGTCCATTCCTACCGCCGACTCGCTATCTCAACTACGCATGCACCATCTGCCTCTCTTTCTCTACCACAGGCCTCGTTTGGGCGCAACGCATGCGCCGCAGGAGTGTCTCCTTGTCCGCTTCCTTCAAAGGGAAGGGGCGGAGTGGGCGCGAGGCGCCCCATAGGACTGGGGCGGGATAGGGCTCCCGCGCGCAGTCAGCCAACGGCGCGCAGCCCAACGTCCGCCGAGGCCACGCCCCGGCTCGTGTCAGCTCCTGAGTAGGCGGAAAGAGGGAGGGGGGTGGGACTTGGGAGCAGCCAATCAGCTGTGGAGGAGCGAAAAGGCGGGAAAAGCGGAACCAAAAGAAGAGTGAGGTGGCGCCAGGGACTAGGAGGGGTGGGCAGGCGGAAGGAAGGCTGGGCCCCAAGGTGACGCACATTGACCCTCTAGAGAAGGGGCGGCCCTTTGCCAGGCGGCGTCACCCCCAAAGCCCAGCACTCCTTTTCCAGGTCCTTAAAGGTGAGACTGCGATACTAAGAAGGTAACCCAGTGCCGGGCAGTGGCCTCATTCTAAGGTTCCCCGCAAATCCGAGGTCCCGACTCCCAGCTTAAGGAAGTGCACTTTCATGAAAATGGACCTGAATTCAAAGGGAGGCCCCTATTCTGGGAAACAGCCCCAAATGACAGGGAAAGCCTGAAATATGCCCTGATACCTGGGTTCTCCACAATGAGTGCTGTCACCCCTAAACCTAAAAGGGATTCTTCGGGTTCAGACCTCCGAGGGACTCACCTCAGTGGCAGCACTCCCTAGTCCTCAGAAAATCCCACCTGTGTCCTCTCACAGAGGGACCCTATCCTTCTGTGACCCCTTCTGCTCCTGGGTCACAGGATGTAGTCCCCAAATATGCCAGCCCTCCCCTGCACTCCACCTCTGGGACCCCTGGCAGCTCTCTCACCCCACAATCCCCTCAGCCCACATTCCTGATTTCTGGAACATGAAGCAGTCCTTTCACTTAGTCCCCGACTCCTGGGACCCCCAGAATCCCCCTCACCCCAGGCCCTCACCTCTCTGGAATCATCCATAGACCCCTTAACCCTCACCTCAACTCAGGGGACCGTCAGCAACTCTCTCACTCTGCACCACCACCTCTCCAACCCCCAGTAACCCTCCCACCCCATACAACCCCATTCCTGGGACCCCTCCCCCAGTACCCCTATCCTATGCCCCCACTCCTGGGGCCCCCAGAAGCCCCCTCAAGACATAACCCCATTCCTTGCAACCCACCTGCACCTCCATCCTATGTCCCCCACTTCTGGGGCCCCTGGCAGTCCCTTCACCCCACACCCTGACTCCTAAGAGGCCCAGCAGCCCCCTCACCTCACACAACTCCATTCTGGGGACTCCCCCCTACATCCCTACCCCATATGCCCCAATCCTGGGACCCCCGACAGCCCCTCCACCTGCACCCCTGACTGGCGTCCTCCATCTGTGTCATCCCACAGCAGCCGAGCCCAGGGCCGGCCTGGAGCCCCAGACAGCAGTGTCCAGCAGACAGTGCCCAGCACCCCGGCTCCCACCTCCCAGTGCCCCCAAAGGAGAGCAGCTGCCATGCACATCCCAGAAAGCCTCCAGGACCTGGCCAACAGCAAAGCCGTGCAGTTTCTGAAGAGGCCCAAGACCATCACTCGGGTCTTCGAGGGGGGTGAGTCCCTCCCCTGGTCCGCCTGTGCTCCTGCGTAACAGGAGCCAGGAGCTCTCAACTCCCAGACACAGTGTGGGAGGAAGGGGGGGCAAGGAAGGGGTCAGACGAGGAAACAAAGCAACAGGGAGCCAATGCTGACGCCACCTTTACCCGAGCACCCCACTATAGGCCCGGTGCTATAGAGGCACTTAGGGACTCTCATAAGTGCCTCCATAGTAAGGAACAGGCCTCAGAGTAGGTGCCGCGAGTCCCATCTCTAAGATAAGAAAACTACAGCTCAGAAAAGATGAGTATTTTTTTTTTTCCCAAAACAGTCTTAATTAGCCGGGCATAGTGGTGCACACCTGTAATCCTAGCTACCAAGGAGGCTGAGGCAGGAAAATCCCTTGAACCTGGGTGACAGAGGTTGCAGTGAGCGGAGATCGTACCCTGTACTCCAGGCTGGGCAACAGAGCCAGACTCCATCTCAAAAAAAAAAAAAAATGAAAAAGAAATAAGCAGTTTCACTATGTCACCCAGAGTTCAGTGGCTTGATCTCATCTCACTGCAACATCCACCTCCTGGGTTCAAGCAATTCTCTTGCCTCAGCCTCCCAAGTAGCTGAGATTAAAGGATTAAAAAGATAGGGTTTCTCCATCTTGCCCCGGCTGGTCTGGAACTCCTGACCTCAAGTGATCTGCCCATCTCGGCCTCCCAAAATGCTGGGATTACAGGTGTCAGCCACTGCACCCAGCCTAAGTAAATTTTTAAAATCTCGGCTGTCCAATGGGGTAGCCACAGCCACATGCAGCTACCTCCCTTTGCACTAATTAAAAATAAGAGTCCAGGCCACGTGCGGTGGCTCATGCCTATAATCCCAGCACTTTGGGAGGCCGAGGCAGGCAGATCACAAGGTCAGGAGTTCGAGACCAGCCTAACCAACATGGTGAAACACCGTCTCTACTAAAAATATAAAAATTAGCCAGGCATGGTGGCAGGTGCCTGTAATCCCAGTACTTTGGGAGGCTGAGGCAGGCAAATCACAAGGTCAGGAGTTTGAGACCAGCCTCACAAACATGGTGAAACACCGTCTCTACTAAAAATACAAAAATCAGCCAAGTGTGGTGGCATGCGCCTGTAATCCCAGCTACTCAGGAGGCTGAGGCAGGAGAATCGCTTGAACCCGGGAGGCGGAGGTTGCAGTGAGCCAAGATTGAACTGCTGCACTCCAGCCTGGGTGACAGAGCGAGACTCTGCCTCAAAAAAAAAAAATTAGTGCAGATATGGAACATTTTCATTTCTATAAGATAGCATTGGCTAAGGTCATGCAGTAAAAGGCAGGGAGGGGCAGGATTCAAACTCAGATCTGTGAGATGCCAGAGCCCATTCATTTCCCACCTCCCAGTTGAGGGAGGAGGAGGAGGAGAGGAACAGGGCCCGGGGCCTCTAGGAAGAGAATGCAGAATGCAGAACTGAAGTACCAGATGTGGGGTGGTCACTGTGTGCTGGGCACCATGCCAGCATTCATTTCATCATCTGGCCACTGGAGTCAAATCCTCATTCAGCCTAGACTTTGCTGTGTGATCTTGAGCCAATCACTGCTTGTCTCTGGACTTCAGTACATAAAGGGTTGGGGCTGTGGCTGTAAGCTGTCACCTGTGCTGCTTCCATTGCTCTCCTTTAACAGAATTGGAAACTGAGGCCCAGGGAGATGATGAGACTTGATCGAGGTCTTGGGGGTGGCTGAGGTTCCCCGCCTGAAACCCATGGTCTCCACCCCCAGATTCCTAATCCAGAGTATCTCCTCTCGGCCCCTTCTAGAGCCTCAGTTTGGAGAAGGAACAAACAGGCCTGGAATCCTGGCTCAGCCACGTGCTGTCCATGCAAAGTGGCATACGGCCAATTTATACCTGGGCCAGGCCTGGCGTAATTACCAGTAGCAGCACCTTTCATTGTCTTTTTTTTTTTTTTAAGATGGGGTTTCACCATGATGGCCAGCCTGGTCTTGAACTCCTGACTTCAGGTGATCCACCCGCCTCGGCCTCCCAAAGTGCTAGGATTACAGGTGTGAGCCATAGCGCCCGGCCACGCACCTTTCATTCTCAAAAGTGCCCCTTTTGTTTGATGGCCTGCATGGTCACCCTATGTCTGTGTGACCTTGAGCAAGTTACTTGATTTCCCTGTGTATCTCCATGCTCTCATCTGTGAAAGAAGATCCTAATACCCTACTCCTAGGAAAGACGGTTGTGAAAGTGAAACAAATTAATGACTGTAAACTGATTAGCATGGGCAGGGCAAGTAATCTTTCCTTAGTGACTTTTTTTTTTTTTTTGAGACGGAGTCTCGCTTTGTCACCCAGGCTGGAGTACAGTGGCGCCATCTTGGCTCACTGCAACCTCCGCCTCCTGGGTTCAAGTGATTCTCCTGCCTCAGCCTCCTGAGTAGCTGGGATTACAGACGCATGCCACCACACTTGACTGATTTTTGAATTTTTAGTAGAGACGGTGTTTCACCATGTTCGTGAGGCTGTTCTCAAACTCCTGACCTTGTGATCTGCCTGCCTCAGCCTCCCAGACTACTGGGATTACAGGCGTGAGCCACTGCACCTGGCCTATTTTTTATTCTTTTCTTTTTATTTATTTATTTATTTATTTTTGAGATAGAGTCTTGCTCTGTCACCCAGGTTGGAGTGCAGTGGTGTAATCTCAGTTCACTGCAACCTCCACCTCTCAGGTTCAAGCAAGTCTCATGCCTCCCAAGTAGCTGGGATTACCACGTGCGCCACCACACCCGACTAATTTTTGTGTTTTTAGTAGATATGGGGTTTCGACATATTGGCCAGTCTGGTCTTGAATTCGTGACCTCAAATGATCTGCCCACCTTGGCCTTCCAAAGCGATAGAATTACAGGCGTGAGCCACCTGGCCCGGCCTTAAATAGGGATTATTATCGAAACAAATCATTACTTGTGAGTGAGAAGAGGGCCTAGGATGATCGGGACTTGTGTCCATTGTCCTCCCCTGGGGAAGAGGGGGAATCTTGCAAACCACATCCCAGCACTGGATCCTTCACCAGTGTTAGCTCCTCTACTCCTCATCACAACCCTGTGGCAAAGGCATTCTAATCCCTGTTTAACCCAATCAGGAAACTGAGGCTCACAGAGGTTGAGTGACTTGGCCAAGGACATCACCCAGCTGGCGAGCAAGTCCAACTCTGATCCAACCCACCCGTCTGGAAAGCCTCGGAAGGCAGGGCGGGTGGCAAGGGAGAAGGAAGCTCAGCTGGTGTGGCCTGGTGCGGGGAAGGGGAAGGAAGAGTCGCCAACCATGCCAGACGTTCTGGTCACGGACTTTGCCCGCCGCCTCCATCCGCCCGCCCGCCGTCTCCTCCTTCCCCCCCTGGCCTGGCTCCTCAGTAGGGAGTCTCTGGGCAGCTGGTGCTCTTGTCCTCGCTGCCGCCTGCCAGCTGGTGCCTTAACTGATGAATCTTTGCTCCCTCCCTGGGGGACAGGCCAGGGAGGGCACGGAAGGAGTCTGGACTGAGGCTTCAGAGGGAGAGGGTCCCTCCAGCCCAGATGAGCCCCTGCTCCTCAAATCTCCAGTGCCCCGGGCTCATGCCACAGCCCAGTGTTTTGGAGGTCCGTGGACAGACAGCCCACCCGCCTAGATGTCCGGGCTAGATTCCAATCCCCTTTCCACCACTTACTGACCTTGGGAGGACACCTCCCCTCTCTGAGCAAAACACAAGAATGACCATTTTCCTGAGGACCTACTACAGCCAGGCCCCTATCCCTACATTCCTCCTTTTCATCACATAGAAACAGGCTGGGAAACTGAGGCTCCAAGAGATGAGTGATTTGCCCAAGGCCACACAGCTGGCACAGTCAGACGCGTCTGGCTCTTTCCATGCCACCATAATGGGTTCAGTTTATCACCTGTGAAACAGAAATGAATTAATAACCTCCCCCACGTGGGGCCGGTGTGAGGTTCCAGGGAGGTAATGCAGGTAAAATGAATATGGGCTTAAAAATGATCGATGTGCTTTCCCGTCCTCCACCTGGCTCTGCCTCAGATCAGCAGGGCAAGACACTCCCCCTCTATAGACTCAGTTCTTCCAAAACAGGGAGAATCATCTTACAGCCTCCCTCCCAGGGTCGCTGTGCAGATCCAGTGAGATGATGGATGTGAATACCCTTGGTTATTGCCGAAGGGCGAGGCACAAACAGGGAGTCAGGGTGTTGCCGTTGTTGTTGTTCACAGAAGGCAATTAAGGCAAAGGAGAAGGGAGGATGGACAGAAGCTGAGGAGTTTAGGGGTCAGTTCTTTGCCTCCTCCATCTCCACTCTGAAGGGCAGGGCAAGAGCCAAGATGAAGCCAAAGTCATTCACTCTTTGAACACACATTTGCTGAAGTCCAGTCTAGTGCTGGGTGCTGGGGATAGAGAGAAGGGGCCGGGCAGCTGGGTGCGGTGGCTCATGCCTGTAACCCCAGCACTTTGGGAGGCCGAAGCAAGCAGATCACCTGAGGTCAGGAGTTCAAGACCAGCCTTACCAACATGGAGAAACCCCATCTCTACTAAAAATACAAAAAATTAGCCGGGCGTGGTGGCACATGTCTGTAATTCCAGCTACTCGGGAGGCTGAGGCAGGAGAATTGCTTGAACCCAGGAAGCGGAGGTTGCGGTGAGCCAATATCATGCCATTGCACTGCAGCCTGGGCAACAAGAACAAAACTTCATCTCAAAAAAAAAAAAAAAGGCAGGGGGGACAGGAGGATTGCTTGAGGCCAGGAGTTTGAGACCCACCAGTGCAACATAGCAGTACCGTCTCTACAAAAAATAAACGTTAGTGAGGCTTGGTGTTTCACACTTGTAGTTCCAGCTACTCAGGAGGCTGAGGTAGGAAGATCGCTTGAGCCGAGGAGATCGAGGCTGCAATGAGCCGTGATCATGCCACTGCACTCCGGCCTGCCTGCAAGACAGAGTGAGACACTGTCTCAAAAGAAAGAAAAAAGAAAGAGAGGAGTCCTGTGTGGAGCCTGTCCAGAAAGAGTTCTAAGTCTAACGAAAGGGAGATTTTCTTTTCCTTCTTTTTTGAGACAGGGTCTCAGTCTGTGGCCCAGGCTGGAGTGCAGTGGCGAAATCACAGCTCACTGCAGTCCCAACCTCATAGGCTCAAGCGATCCTCCCACCTCAGCCTCCCAAAGCACTGGGATTACAGGCATGAGTCCCCACACCAGGCCGAAGGGAAGATTTTCAACACTCTGATTCCCTTGGCCTATCCACCCCCAACCCCAGCCCGTATCATCAACACTGCCAGTTCCAATCAATCACCAAGTCCTATTTTACATGCTAAATATTACTGAATTCCCCAGGGCTTTGGCCTCAGCATTTCTCACCTGGGCCTCCCCCGCCTCCTTTCAGGTGTGTTGGCCTCTTGTCTTGCCCACCTCTAATCCATCAGTCACATGACCCCAGAGGGCGCCTCTAATCCCGATGTCTGACTGTGGCTGCCCCCGCACAGAATCCTCCCTTTCATAACATTGAATGCTTTCCATGGCTCCCTAGGTCCGGCTCTTGGGCCTGGTGTTCCAGGCCTCCTAGGGTCTGGCTCCCCACCCACTTTTCCAGCCTCATCTCACACCAAAACCCTCCAGTGAGTTTCTCTCTTATCTCTGAAGTTGCCGGCACTGCGACATCTGGCTTTTCCGTGCGCCGTCCGCCCAGCCGGGAATACCCCTCCTCCTCTTGTCTGCCCGAGAAACTCCTTGTTCTTTAAGGTCCGGTACAGAACTCACCTTAAATCCAGCCCTCAGTCTGGCTTCCGCCTTGACTCTCTCCCCCAACCCCAGGCCCCAGCCTCCCCCGCTGGCCTCCCAGATTCCAGGCTCACCCCCTCCAACACATCTTCACACGGAGGGTCTTTCTACACCTGCACCCAGAGCTGCCCCTGCCCGTCCTCTGCTTACAGCCCTCTGTGGCTCCCTATTGTCCTCCAGATGGATTTCTCATTCCTCAGCCTTTCTCATTCTTCAATACTCCTCGTAAGCACTGTCTCATCCAGAAAGCCCTCCTAGATCAATGCCCCCCTCACCTCCTCATCTACATAACAGCTTGTGTTTGTCTGGCACGGACCTGCCCTGCTGCACTGTGACCATCTGGGACAAATCACTGGGGCTTCAAATGTTCACTGAATTTCATTGATAGGAGCCCCTGCCCTCAAGGCACCTGGTCCAGTGTGAGGTAGGAGAGCAAGGGGCCAAGGGCAGACTCAGGAGCTAGGCTGCTTTGGTTCAAATCCAGGCTCTGACACACTGACCAGCTGACTTTTTTAAGACAGACTCTCTGTCGCCCAGCCTGGAGTGCAGTGGCACGATCAGGGCTCGCTGCAGCCTCAACTTACGGGTCTCAAGTGATCTTCCTACCTCAGCCCCACAAATACCTGGGACTACAGATGCATGCCACCACACTGAGCTGATTTTTTTTTTTTTTTTTTTTTTTTTTTTTGTAGATACTAGGTCTCACTCTGTTGTCCAGGCTGGTCTCCTTAGCTCAAGTGATTCCTCCCACATTGGCCTCCCAAGTTTTGGGATTACAGATGTGAGTCACTGTGCCCGGATTTTTGTTTGTTTGTTTTGAGACAGAGTCTTGTTCTGTTACCTCGGCTGGAGTGCAGTGGAATGATCATGACTCACTGCAGCCTCAACCTCCTGGGCTCAAGTGATCCTCCTGCCTCAGCCTCCCAAGTAGCTGGAACTACAGGTACACACCACCACATCCAGGCTATTTTTTTTTTTTTTTGAGACGAAGTCTCACCCTGTCTCACAGGCTGGAGTGCAATGGCATGATCTTGGCTCACTGCAACCTCTGCCTCCCAGGTACAAGTGATTCTTCCACCTCAGCCTCCCGAGTAGGTGGGACAACAGGCACGTGCCACCATACCCAGCTAATTTTTTGTATCTTTAGTAGAGACAGGGTTTCATTGTGTTGGCCAGGCTGGTCTTGAACTTCTGACCTTGTGATCCACCCAACTCAGCCTCCCAAAGTGCGAGATTACAGGTGTGAGCCACTGCACCTGGCCTTAGCTATTTTTGTTTTTAACATTTTTGTAGAGACTGGATGTCGCTCTGATGCCCAGTCTGGTCTCGAACTCCTGGCTTGACATGATCCTCCCACCTCAGCCTCCGAAAGTGCTTGAATCACAGGCATGAGTCACCTCGCCCAGCCATTGGTCAGCTAATTGGGTTCAGCCAACTCCTTATCCTCTCTGTGCCTCAGTTCCATTATCTGAAACACAGGGCTGTGAGAAGCACCCGTGTCCTAGGGTGGCTGTAAGGATGACCGGGGGTGAGTGTGTGTAGAGTGATTCCGTGGTTTATTTAGCAAATACACATAGAAGACAGGCATGCATGCAGACCGTGCACAGTGCATAGACGAGAGGGTCAGGGTTACCAGATCAGTGTCGTATTTGTCTAAAACAAAATCCCGAAGCTAAAAAACAAGGCAAAATGTCCGCATGTGTTAGTTTGGGCAGTCCACCCCAGGTGTTTCTTATGTTTCTCTTGGAGCTTTTCTGTATGCTTGGACTGTTTTGCAACTTGAACCTAAGAAAGGAATCGGGCGCGGCCGGGTGAGGTGGCTCACACCTGTAATCCCAGCACTTTGGGAGGCTGAGTCGGGCGGATCACAAGGTCAGCAGTTCAAGACCAGCCTGGACAGCATGGTGAAACCCCATCTCTATTAGCTGGGCGTGGCGGCGTGTGCCTATAAACCCAGCTACTCAGGAGGCTGAGGCAGGAGAATTGCTTGAACCGGGATCCGGGAGGCAGAGGTTGCAGTGAGCCAACGTTGCCTGGGCTACAAAGGGAGACTCTGTCTCAAAAAAAAAAAAAAGGAATCGGAATTATCGAGGCCAGGAGGAAGGAGACAGAAGTCCCAGAGGGAAGGGCTGCAAGTGCCTTCTCTCATTTAGTCCTCGGAACCACCCCAGAGGGAAGAGCTGAGAGGCAGAGAGAATAATCACGACTGCAAACACTGATTCAGCTCTTCCCATGTCCCGGGCACCGTGCCAAGCATTTTATACGGGTACCTGGGTTTGGTGGCAGAAGGAGAGTGTGGAGGAGCAGGGATGAGTGGGGAGAGATGAAATTGGAAGGGTGAGGGGAGCAGAGACTCTGCAGGGCCTCCAAGGCCAGGCTTCAGGGTGGGACTCAGTCCTACAGCACTGGGGGAGCCATGAGGGGCTATGGGCAGGGAGGGGCAGGGTGTGGAAAGACTCCCCTGGGACCGTGGGGGGATGTGGGCTGAGGTGGAGGAGACTGGAGGCAGGGAGGCTGGGAGGAGGCTGGGGTGAGGGCTGAGGGGAGTGGATGAGACCTGAGCCAGAATGAAGCAGAGGGGACGAGGGGCAGGAAGCTGAGGGCTCTGACACTGTGATAATGACAAGGAGGGAAAGGACCAGACAGCCCAGTGACTGGGTGTGTGGAAAGACTGACAGCACCAGGGAAGAAGGAGGAGCAGCTTTGGGGAGAGGCTGAGCTCCTCTCTGGCCCCGGGGGAATCCACAGGTCTTCTCCCTGATCATCTTCTCCTCTCTGCTGACTGACGGCTACCAGAACAAGGTGGAGTCTCCGCAGCTCCACTGCATTCTCAACAGCAACAATGTGGCCTGCAGCTTCGCCGTGGGAGCCAGCTTCCTGGCCTTCCTCAGCTGCCTGGCCTTCCTCATCCTGGACACCCAGGAGACCCACGTCGCCAGCACCCGCTTCAGGACAGCCTTCCAGCTCCTGGACTTCGTCCTGGCTGGTGAGCCCCCAGGACCCCCCGACCCAGAGCTGCTCCTCCTCCTGCTCACAGCCCTCCAGGCTCCCCAGGGCCTCCCAGGCACAACCCTTCACCACCCAGCCAGCCTTCACCTTGACTGTCCTCCCAGCAGGAAGCATCTGACCACACATGGCCCAGAGCTTCCCACTGTCCCGGCACCTGCTGTCTCCCCCTGGGGAATTATTACTCATCCCTCAGACCTGGGTAAGGGTCACCTCTTCTGACCCCCAGGAAAATTCTAGCAGCCTCCCTTCTGGCCCGTGCTTCCTTCGAATTCGCTTCCCTCATTCGCAGAACATTTCTTGAAAGGCCACCATCCAGTGGCGGGGAGCGGGGTTCAGAGCATGGAGCCAGACAGACCTGGGTTGGAAATCGCCCCAGCGCCTCCCCGCCCTGTGGGCTTGTGCAGCTCTCTTCCCCCTCTCTGAGCATCTGTAGAAGCTGGGATGAAATCCCTTACCTGGCAGGGGCTTTCTGAGGATGAAATGAGATAAAGGAGGCCTATAGTAATGCCGACGGCCACTGGGTGCCTCCCACAGGGCAGGCGCAGACGGAAGGGCTCCAAGTGCCTCCTCTCCTTTAGTCCTCAGAACCGCCCAGGAGGTAAGTCCTGTTCATATTCCCATTTTACAGAGGAGGAAACTGAGGCTTGACGAGGTGATGTAATGGGTACCTAGCTGCTGAATGGCAGGTCACACACTTCTATGCAAAATCTTGCCTCGTAACCACTGCCAGACATTCCCAGTGGAGCCTGGCACACAGCAAGCCAAAATGTGTGTCCTTTTTCTTTGGGGCCTGACCTCCTTCCTCTCAGTCAGCTTGATCTCAACTCCTCCCTGCCCCCGCTGATCCTCCTCCCCACTGGGCCAGTCCCAGTGACTTAGGGCCAAGAGAGCCCCTCGAAGGTCATTGAATCTATGCTGCACAAGAGAACTCCCTGTGTGGGTGGAAATGTTCTGTACCTGGGCTTTCTTTTTTTTATGTGTGTGTGAAGCAGAGTTGCACTCTGTCGCCCAGGTGGGAGGGCAGTGGCATGATCTTGGCTCACTGCGACTTCTGCCTCCAGAGTTCAAGCGATTTTCCTGCCTCAGCCTCCTGAGTAGCTGGTTCTACAGGCGCCCACCACCATGCCTGGCTAACTTTTGTATTTTTAGTAGAGACAGGGTTTTGCCATGTTGGCCAGGCCGGTCTCGAACACCTGGCCTCAAGTAATCCGCCTGCCTCAGCCTCCCAAAATGTTGGGATTACAGGCATGAGCCACGGCACCCGGCCTAAAATTCTGTGTTGAATAGAACTTTAAACAGCTGCATGTGGCCAGTGGCTCCTGTATTAGACAGCACAGCTCTACTCCAGCGGCTCACTCTAGGGAGGGCTTCGAGGGATTGGGGAATAACCTGTGGGAGATGTGTCAACATAGAAGCTAATAAAAATTATTTTATTTATTTATGTACTTATTTATTTTTGAGACAGAGTTTTGCTCTTGTTGCCCAGGCTGGAGTGCAGTGGCGTGATCTTGGCTCTCTGCAACCTCTGCCTCCCAGGTTCAAGTGATTCCCCTGCCTCAGCCTCCCAAGTAGCTGGGATTACAGGCATGCGCCACCATGCCCGGCTAATTTTGTGTTTTTGGTAGAGACGGGGTTTCTCCACGTTGGTCAGGCTGGTCTCAAACTCCCGACCTCAGGTGATCCACCCACCTCGGCCTCCCAAAGTGCTGGGATTACAGGGATGAGCCACCGCGCCCGGCCAAAAAACATACTTTTTTTCAATGACCCGTGGGAGGTCATGCAGCAAGATCACCAGCCCTATCCTTCTCATGCCTCAGCAGCCCTGCCTGAGCGAGCTTTCCCCCTGCCCCTCTTCTCTCCCTGTGATGCCGCAGTTCTCTGGGTAATTGTCTGGTTCGTGGGTTTCTGCTTCCTGACCAACCAGTGGCAGCATTCGCCACCCAAAGAGTTCCTCCTGGGAAGCAGCAGTGCCCAGGCGGCCATCGCCTTCACCTTCTTCTCCATTCTTGCCTGGGTGAGGACAAGTCCCTCTACCACCCCCTCCCTAGGAGGGGCATCCTCTGCAGGGCAGGGTTGAAAAGAACATTCCTGCTCTCACTCAGCTCCCCTGGGAGTCAGGGGTAGGGGGGCTCCCCCAAGACTCCGCTGGTCCCTTCCAAGTGCCCCTTCTTCTGAGCAGCCACAACCCAGCATCAGGGCCCGTGCTTCGGCCCGGGGCCCCTGGGCAGTGAGCAGTTCAAATACTGGGACCCTTGTCTTCCTCCCAGGCTGGTCCCCAGTCCAGTCCCTCTCCTGACCTGCTCAGCCCAGTCCAAGTCAGTCTTCAGCATGCCCTTTTCTGCCCACAGATATTCCAGGCCTACTTGGCTTTCCAGGACCTCCGAAACGATGCTGCAGTCCCATATAGGCGCTCCTTGGATGAGTGCACTGTCTCCCCGCCCTCCGCCACCAGCCCTGTGAACACGCCCACCGCTGGCCCCAACAGCCTGAATTATGCCAGTTCTGCCCTGTCCTCCGGTCTGATCACTCCAAAGGGCCCCCGCCTCGCTATGATGCCTGACAATTAAATATCCTTATCCACATCAGTAAAGAGAGAATCCTCCCTCCAGAAGGGTTTCTGAAAACAGCCTTCAGTCCTTCTAATGTCTGTTCCGCTCTGGTCCCTTGAGTGACAAGGGTGGGAAAGAATCCCACTAGTTCACCTCTGGCGTCTCTGCACTGGGTCACATTTCCGTACCACCTCCTGGCGCCATCACTGAGGTACCACCTTGATAGTGACGGATTGGAGGTGGCAAGAGGAGGGAAGCACTTTTCGAGGCCTGTTTCACACTAAGTCCTGTCAAGCCATTACTTCTGGAGTCCCCACACTGGCCAGGGGAGGGAGGCACAAGGCGCCCCACCTTTTTTTTTTTTCTTTTTGAGACAGTTTCACTCTTGTCGCCCAGGCTGGAGTGCAGTGGCGCAATCTCAGCTCACGGCAACCTCCGCCTCCCAGGTTCAAGCGATTCTCCTGCCTCAGCCTCCCGAGTTGCTAGAATTACAGGCACCTGCCACCATGACCGGCTAATTTTGTGTGCTTAGTAGAGACAGGGTTTCTCTATGTTGGTCAGGCTGGTCTTGAACTGCCGACCACAGGTGATCTGCCCGCCTTGGCCTCCCAAAGTGCTGTGATTAGAGGCGTGAGCCACCACGCCCGGCAAGGTACCCCATCTTACAGTTGAGGAAGCAAAAGTTCAGAGAGAGAGAAAATGCTTCCACCTGTGGAGGAAACACCAAGAGGAAGGGCCAACAGTGGGACCCAGCCCTGTCACTCAAGCCCGAGCCCAAGCCCTCTCACTCCCCCACGGTGACCAAAGACTAAAATCCATGCTGTGTGAGGAGTCCGTGAACAAGGGTGCTGAGTCTGTGAACGAGATTCAAGGGAGATCCTTGTCTTCAAATAGTTCAAAGACTATCTTCGGGGGAGAAGAGGTTTTTATTCTAGGAGAAACCCGGTGGTAAGGGGAGACTCATGCACAGGCCACAAATGTTCCTACCTGTAGGAGCCAGGCAGGTAACCCAGTGGGTGAAGCGCCTACTAAGGGAGTCGGGGGGGACAGGGCTATGTCGAGGAGGGGCAGCCTCCACTCAGCACACATTTGGTAACGGCGCCTTTTTTTTTTCCTGAGATGGCATCTCGCTCTGTAGCCCAGACTGGAGTGCCGTGGTACAATCATAGCTCCCTACAGCCTTGACCTCTTGGCATCGAGCAATCCTCCTGCCTCAGGCCCCCAAGTAGCTGGGACTACAGTTGTGTGCCACCACTCCCAGCTCATTTTTCAATTTTTTTGAAGAGATGGGATCTCACTATGTTGCCCTGGCTGGTCTTGAACTCCTGGGCTAAAGCAGTCCTCCTGCCTTGGCCTCCGGAAGTGTTGAGATTATAGGCATGAGCCACCACGCCTGGCCAGCCTGGGGTTTCTAGAACAGTGCTGCCCACCTGAAATCTGATGCGACACCCAGGGGAAGTTTAAAATAGTCTAGTGGCCACATTGAGACAAGTAAAACAAGGCTGGATGCAGTGGCTCACGCCTGTAATCCCAGTACCTTGAGAGGTGGAGCAGGCGGATCACGTGAGGCCAGGAGTTCAAGACCACCCTGGCCAACATGGTGAAACCCCGTCTCTACTAAAAATATAAAAAGTAGCCAGGTGAGCCTGTAATCCCAGTCACTTGGGAAGCTGAGGCACAAGAATCACTTGAACCTAGGAGGCAGAGGTTGCAGTGAGCCAAGATTATGCCACTGCACTCCAGAGTGAGGCTCTGTCTCAAAAAAAAGGAAAGAAAAGTAAAATGAAACAAGTGCAATTAATTTTACTATTTTATTTATGTCAATATATCCAAAGTATCATTGCAACATGTAATCAATGTAAAAATTATTAGTGAGGCATTTTATACTCTTTGGTACTAAGTTTTTGAAATCCATGGTGTATTTACACTAACAGCACACCTCAGTTTGGACTCGCCAGGTTTTGGGGGCTCAACCGTCCCACATAACTCCTGGCTACCCCACCGGATGGTGTAGCTATAGAAACTCCAGCTTTTCTACAACAATTTGGACATCCATTTTGTGGGGGCTTTTAAAATGTGAAATCAGGCCAGGCACAGTGGCTCACACCTGGAATCCCAGCATTTTGGGAGGCTGAGGTGTGCAGATCACGAGGTCAGGAGTTCGAGACCAGCCTGACCAACATGGTGAAACCCAGTCTCTACTAAAAATACAGAAATTAGCCAGACATGATGGCGTACGCCTATAATCCCATCTACTCGGGAGGCTGAGGCAGGAGAATCACTTGAACCCAGGAGGCAGAAGTTGCAGTGAGTTGAGACTGCGCCACTGCGCTCCAGCCTGGGCAATAGAGCAAGACTCCATCTCAAAAAAAAAAAAAAAAAAAAAGTCAAATCAGTGGGCAAAAAATGGAAAATAAACACAAACGTTGGGCAGGCCAAACAAAACACACCTGTCTGGGACAATTGTGGCCTGCAGAGCACTAGTTCACAAACCAGACGAAAGGATGTGAGACCTAGGAATCAACACTAGAGTCCATTAGTCCTTTTTTGGAGGCTTCCTGCATGGCTGACCCTGTACCTGGAGGTGCAGAAATAACTGTGGTCTCGCTGGGGATAGAGAGAAAACAGCAGCAGCGCAGTGGGACAGGAAGTGTTCCGATGCAGAAATGCGACTCTAAGCACTAGGCATCCCAGTGGGTAAGCTTGGGTGTACCACTTACTATCTCTGGGCCCAGGTTGCGTTGGCTATAAAACTAAATTCGACCAGATTTTTTTTGTTTTAAGAGACAGGATCCCTACTCTGGAGGCTGAGGTAGGAGAATCACTTTAACTGAGGAGGCAGAGGTTGCAGTGAGAGAAGATCGTGCCACAGCATTCCAGCCTGCCCAACAGAGTGTGACCTGTCTCAAAAAAAAAAAAAAAAAAGAGATGCCTTGGGCTGAGCGGGCAGCAATACAATCCCCTTCCCCAGTCAGACCCAGCAAGCGAGCGGCCTCGCTCCTGTGCTTTCCATATTGGGCTTCCGGCACAAATCTAAACAGAAGGTCCCTTGGCTTAAGAGAAAGAAACAAGGCTGTGTGCGGTGGCTCACAACTGTAATGCCAGCACTTTGGGAGGCCGAGGCGGCCGGATCACGGGGTCAAGAGATCAAGACCATCCTGGCCAACATGGTGAAACCCCGTCTCTACCAAAAATACAAAAATTAGCCAGGTGTGGTGGTGCACACCTGTACTCCCAGCTACTTGGGAGGCTGGGGCAGGAAACAGAGATTGAGTGAGCCGAGATCACACCACTGCACTCCAACCTGATGACAGAGTGAGACTCTGTCTCAAAAAAAAAAAAGAGAAAGAAACATAAAAACAACTGAAAAGCCACCCAGCGTTGGTTAAACATACAAGCTCTGGCATCACAAAGCCCAGGTACAAAGCCCACCTTTGCCACTCATCCCTCTGGGCCTGTTTCCTCATCCACAAAGTGCCCTCTGTGTAGGGATACCGTGAGGGTGGCAGCAGTCCATCCACGTCACACACAGTGCCTGGCACATATCAAGTGCTCAGGAAATGCCAGCTCCCTGCCTCCTCAAGCTTCCAGAGCCAGCCTACAGGGAAGCTGCAGGCGGTTACACAGAGTTTAGGAAGGTCTTAGAGGACATCTAGGAAGCTTGACTTGGTCAAGGGTCAAAAATCCAAAAGCCTGCAAGAGCCAGGCAGGTAACATAAGTGAAGAAAATAGGCCAGGTGTGAAGCCAAGCTGGAGAGAGACAAGGAAAATATTTCACTTCCCTTTTAACTCTACAAACAAAAATAACCACACGGCGTCAGCCCAATAATAAATGGTAACAAGCCTGCAGCCAAGTCCTGGGGGCTGTCGTGAAAAGAGCTACGTCCCGTCCATTCAGATCCAGCCATCTGTTGCCACCCAGAAATGAGGACCCGGCATTGTTAGACTCATGGATTTATTTTCAAGAGAAGCCAGAAATCTAGATTCTAGACTTTAATGTGAAAATCTGGTTTTTAAAGGCTGGAGACCCATTCCATTTTTTTAAAAAAAATTTTTTTGAGACAGAGTTTCACTCTTGTTGCCTAGGCTGGAGTGCAGTGGCATGATCTCGGCTCACCGAAACCTCCACCTCCCTGGTTCAAGTGATTCTCCTGCCTCAGCCTCCCGAGCAGCTGGGAATATAAGCACCTACCACCACACCCAACTAATTTTGGGGTTTTTTTGTTTGTTTGTTTGTTTGTTTTGAGATAGTCTCTCTCTGTTGCCCAGGCCGGAGTGCAGTGGTTCGATCTCAGCTCATTGCAACCTCCGCCTTCCAGATTCAAGTGATTCTCCTGCTTCAGCCTCCTGAGTAGCTGGGATTACAGGAGAGCACCACCATGCCCAGCTAATTTTGTGTATTTTTAGTAGAGACAGGGTTTCACCATACTGGCCAGGCTGCTCTCGAACTCCTGACTTGGTGATCCGCCTGCCTCGGCCTCCCAAAGTGCTGGGATTACAGGCGTGAGCCACCGCACCCGGCCTAATTTTTGTATTTTTAGTAGAGACGGGATTCGCTGTGTTGGCCAGGCTGGTCTGGACCTCCTGACCTCAGGTGATCCAACCACCTCGGCCTCCCAAAGTGCTGGGACCATAAGCGTGAGCCACCACGCCTGGCCAATGCTCTTGAAGGTCCTCTGCAACCCTGAGGGTTTGGAGAACCATCAGACAAGTTTTGTGCTGAGGTAAGAAGACTCTTCCAAATTCTCTTCCCCAGCAGCACCGTGAGGAATTGCACAGCTGAAAGTCTTGGGGAACCCAGTTTCTCCCTCTTCCTGCTCCTCCCAGGCCTCGTCGCCTGCAGATGGTCAACAAGGCAAAATCGGAAGCAGAAAAGGGGCAGGGGTAGGACCCCACACACACCAGAGAAAGAGAGGCAAGGAGCAGCAAAAGAAAGGTTTCATTTTCTTCTGTTTATTTCAAGAGAACAAAGAATCAACCGTCAGTTCTGTACAAAAACATGGTATGAGAGCCACGGTGACCCTCGGGTCAGCCCACTTCCCAAATGTGAGCCCTGAGCCCCCATAATTTGCCAAAAAACCAGAAGAAGACCAAAAACTCAAACTCTGGGGGGAAAAAATTACTATGAAAAAAATCAAGGGAGACCTTCCTGGGCCTCCCTTTCTCCCTATCCCCAACCTAGAAATTTAAGGGCGGTTGTGGTTCATGGCCATGGCAGGAGGTGGGGCAGATGGGTGTCAGCAGATTTAGTGTTTGGCAACCAGTGGGGCTGGGGATGGGATCTGGGAGGGAGCCGAGGGGCCTGGAGAAGGGAAAAGATCTTGGACCCTGCCCCAGCCCATGGGACACTCAAAAATAGTTTATAAAAATTGGGGCCACAGAGTAGAAGAAAAAACAAGTCATCGGAATCAAAAACTAAAGAGTGGAAAGATTTTTTTTTCTTTCTTCTCTAAAAGGCAAAAAACTACAAACAGCCCAAGTCCTGAGCTCCCAAAGACCTGGGTCCTCCACTGTCCCCCTGAAACCCGGCAGGAGGCAGGATAGGGAGCACGAGAGGTGGGTTCTTAAAAAAATCACCCCTGGATGGGAAAGCTCTTCATCGTCCACTGCCTTCCTCTGCCTCCCGCCGCTGCCGAGGAGAGAGATGGCAAGGACCAGGACTACGCCGGCAAACTCAACTTCTTCCCCTTTAGGACTGTGAGGAGAAAAAACAAAGAGAGTGTTACTGCTGGCGCCCCCGCAGGGAGGGGGACAGCCTCCCACAGGCAGAGCAGGGCCTGCATGTTAAATGGGCAGATCCTCAGGGAGGGAGGTCCCCCAGGACTCACAGATACATTCCTGGTTGATTTCGTTCCTACCCCTTCTCACTACTGGCAATTCTCTTCTTTTTTTTTTTTTTTTTTTTTTAGAGACGGGGTCTCGCTATGTTGCTCAGGCTGGAGTGCAGTGGCTATTCACAGGCGCGCATCCCACTACTGATCAGCACGGGAGTTTTGACCTGCTCCGCTTCCGACCTGGGCCGGCTCACCCCTCCTTAGGCAACCTGGTGGTCCCCGCTCCCCGGGAGGTCACCATATTGATGCCGAACTTAGTGCGGACACCCGATCGGCATAGCGCACTACAGCCCAGCACTCCTGGGCTCAAGCGATCCTCCCACCTCAGCCTCCCGAGTAGCTGGGACTACAGGCACCCCCCACCGCGCCCGGCTTTTTTTTTTTTAATAGACAGAGTCTCGCTCTGTCACCCAGGCTGGAGTGCAGTGGCGTGATCTCGGCTCACTGCAACCTCCGCCTCCCTGGTTCAGGTGATTCTCCTGCCTCAGCCTCCCAAGTAGCTGGGACTAGAGGCACCCACCACCACACCTGGCTAATTTTTTGTATTTTTAGTAGAGACAGGGTTTCACCGTGTTAGCCAGGATGGTCTCTATCTCCTGACCTCCTGATCTGCCCGCCTTGGCCTCCCAGAGTGCTGGGATTACAGGCATGAACCACCACGCCCGGCCTCTTTCTTGAGACAGGCTCTCACTCTGGTGCCCCGGCTGGAGTGCAGTGGCACACAGCTCCCTGCAGCCTTGACCTCCTTGGCTCAAGCAATCCTCCCACCTCAGCCTCCCAAGTGGCTGGGACCACAGGCATTCACCACCATGCCTGGCTAATTTTTCTATTTTTTATAGTGACAGGGTCTTGCTGTGTTGCTCAGGCTGGTCTGGAACTCCTAGGCTTCGGCAATCTTCCTGCCTCAGTCTCCCAAAGTGCTGGGATTACAGGCATGAGTCACTGTGCCTGACCAATTCTCTATTTTTTTGTTGTTTTTATATTTAGGTTTCTTGTTTGTTTGAAACAGGGTCTCATTCTGTTGCCCACGCGATCACAGCTCACTGCAGCCTTGAACTCCCCCAGTCTCAGGGGATCCTCCCACCTCGGCCTCCTGAATAGCTGGGACCACAGGTGCATGTCACGACACCTAGCTAATTTTTATATTTTTTTGTAGAGATAGGGGCTCCCCATGTTGCCCAGGCTGGTCTCGAACTCCTGGGCTCAAGTGATCCACCTGCCTTGGCCTCCACTCAAAGTGCTGGGATTACAGGCATGAACCACCACACCCGGCCAATTCTCTTTGTTTACTTGTTCATTCACCATCTCCCCCACCAGAATAAAAGGGAAGAGGAGGCCTTTGTCTATCTTTTCTCATACTGCTGGATCCCCCAGAGCCTAGCACCTGGCCGGGGACACAGAAAGTACTCAATACATTTGTTGAATGAATAAATGAATGAACTTCAGTGGGCCTGAGTCCCTGCCCTGCCTGGCCTCCACTCAAAGCAATACAGGGGCTAAGGACAGAAACTCCTTAGGGAGGCAGAGGCTAACGGTTCTAATTCCTAAAAGGATGGTGTGCCTGCGACCCCCAAAACCAGGAGAAGAGACCCTCCCTCCCTAGCATAATACAGAGGTAAAGAGACAGACCCCAGGCCCCAGGGAAGGCAGGAGCTGAGGAAAGAGGAGGCTCCCTTCCAGCCCCTCCCCCACATCTCAGCTACCTTTGGTGATATAGAGGTAGAAGAAATCGCAGTAGAGGACTGTCTGCACCAGGCCTGCCACGATGGCAATGAGGTCGAAGAAGCCCTCGAAATGGTAGCGCCAGATCCAGTTGAAGAGATAGAGTGTGCGGTAAACGCCCAGCGCAAACAAGTAGTGGCTGGTGATGGTCTCCCGCCTCGCCGGTCTTGCTCACCATGAACAGCTGCGGCAAGATAGCCACCGACTCCAGGTAGATGGAGAGGTCCAGAGGATCTGCAGAGAGGCCGGGGACAGGATGAGGTGGGAGGGGAACAGGGCGGGTGAGACAGCAGAGGACCACATTGCAGTTACAGGGCAGCGAAGGTAGAGAGAGAAGGAAGGCAATCCAGGCACCACCACGTGCCACAGCTCTGTCTGTTACTGGTATCTCTGATTTAATCATCGCCATGGCCCAGCAAGGCGATCCTATGATTAGCACACTTAGTCTACTGATGCGGAGACTCACACCAGAGAAGGTAAGACACTCGCCCAAGACCATGCAGCCAGCAGGCAGCAGGGCAATGATTTGCACCAAGGATTCGTAGTCCCCACTGATGAACACTTTGTAATTGTGCCTCTGAATGGCAGGCTGGGGTGCGATCTTGTCTTGGAAATTTCCCTTCTTTCTTTCTTTTTTTTTTTTTTTTGAGAGGGAGTCTTGCTCTGTCACCCAGGCTGGAGTGCAATGGTGTGATCTCGGCTCACTGCAACCTCCACCTCCTGAGTTCAAGTGATTCTCTTGCCTCAGCCTCCTGAGTAGCTGGGATTACAGGCATGCAACACCAAGCCTGGCTAATTTTTATATTTTTAGTAGAGACAGAGTTTCACATTGTTGGCCAGGCAGGTCTCCAACTCCTGACCTCACGGGGTCCTCTCCCTCGGCCTCCCAAAGTGCTAGGATTACAGGCATGAGCCACCGTGCCAGGCCCACACGCCATTTCTTGTGGCAAGTTGCATTTGCCGTTCCCGAAGCAGGAAAAGCTCCACCCCTACAATGTCACACATCTGCCTCCTCCATATCCTCGAAGGCTCAGCTCACCAGTCACCTCCTGAGAGGGCCCCTCCCTGGTCATTCTTCCCCCAGGACTGTCACATCGCCCCCATCTTATCTCCTTCCTGGAGACTCGAACCAGAAACTGAGCTCCATGGGGATTGGGATCCCACTTCTTGTTCACCCCGAGGCCCTGGCACCGAGGACAGTTCCTGAATGAGTGAGTGAGGACATGGGAGTGAGCATCTATAAAGGGGTCCCCCGGCCGGGCGTGGTGGCTCACGCCTGTAATCCAAGCACTTTGGGAGGCCAGGGCGGGCGGATCACTTGAGGTCGGGAGTTCAAGACCAGCCTGACCAACATGGTGAAACCCCGTCTTAAAATAAAAAAAATAAAAAAATAAAAAAAAAATAAAAATAAAAAAAGGGGTCCCCCATGCGCTCAGCACAGGCCACCATTTCGGGAGCAGTGACGACCACCAATCGTGGGTAGGACAGGACATCATGGGACAGGGAAGAAGAGACTGCCGACATCTGCCAGCCCCTTTTCAGTCCCCAGCTCCCTGAAAGTTCCACCTGGGGTGATCTGTGAGCTGCAGGCACACTGAAACCTCCCCTCAGAGAGCAAAGCCAAGTGGCAGGTGTGGCTGCTCGGTTGTCTTGGTTTCTGGGAGGCAGGTGGGGGAGCACCAGGATGTGTTCATAACAACACATGCTTTTCCAGCATTTACGACACCCAAGGCACTGGCCTAAGCCTTGGCCCCATGAGGTAGGTACTCTTGTCATCCCCATCATACAGATGAGGAAACTGAGGCCCAAGGGATAAGAAACGTGTCCAGATTCCCACTGACGCAGGCAGAGTCTAGGACCTGCTCCCAGAATCATCCAGAATCCTCCAGGGAGGCTCTACGCAAACCAGGTTAGTTGAGGCTGCTGGGAAACGTACCCATTAAATTAATGCCCACTCAACTCTTACTCCTGGGGTTGCCCTTAGGGAACAGCCACAGCTTAGGAAGAGATGGAAGGGCAGTTGCTTTTTTTTGAGACAGAGTTTCATTCTTCTTGCCCAGGCCTCCGCTTCCCAGGTTCAAACGATTCTCCTGCCTCAGCCTCCTGAGTAGCTGGGATTACAGGCATGCACCACCATGCCAGCTAACTTTGTATTTTTAGTAGAGACAGGTTGGCCATGCTGGTCTCGAACTCCTGACCTCAGGTGATCTGACCACCTTGGCCTCCCAAAGTGCTGAGATTACAGGTGTGAGCCACCTCGCCTGGCCTGGTCTGTTGCATTTTTATCTATTCCATGATATCTGAATTTTTTAAGATTACTTTCCTTACGCACTGCACGGTAGCTCACTCCTATAATCCCAGCACTTTGGAAAACCAAGGTGAGCGGATCACTTGAGGCCAGGAGTTCAAGACCAGCCTGGTCAACATGGAAAACGCTGTCTCTCCTAAAAATAAAAAAAATAAAATAAATTAGCTGGGCACGGTGGCTCATGCCTGTAATCCCAGCTACTCAGGAGGCTGAGGCATGAGAATTGCTTGAATCCGGGAGGTGGAGGTTGCAGTGAGCTGAGATCATGCCATTGCACTCCAGCCTGGGTAACACAGCAAGACAGAAAAAAAAAAAATGGGTGTGGTGGCTCATGCCTGTAATCCCAGCACTTTGGGGGGCCAAGGCAGGTGGATCACGAGGTCAGGAGATCAAAACCATCCTGGCTAACACAGTGAAACCTCATCTCTACTAAAAATACAAAAAATTAGCCAGGTGTGGTGGCAGGAGCCTATAATCCCAGCTACTTAGGAGGCTGAGGCAGGAGAACTGGTTGAACCTGGGAGGCAGAGGTTGCTGTGAGCCAAGATCACATCACTGCACTCCAGCCTGGGGACAGAGTGAGACTCAATCTCAAAAAAAGAAAAAGGAGAAAAAGTATCAGAGATGGGACTAAACATTCAGTCATTGAACACTGACACAGCACTTCCTACCTCATGCCAGATACTGTGCTTTTTATTTTTTGAGACAGAGTCTCACTCATGTCACCCAGACTGGAGTGCAGTGGCACTATCTCGACTCACTGCAACTTCTGCCTCCCGGGTTCAAGCAATTCTCCTGCCTCAGCTTCCCGAGTAGCAGTGATTACAGGCACCCACCACGACGTCCAGCTAATTTTTTGCATTTTTAGTAGAGACAGGGTTTCACCGTGTACACCAGGCGGGTCTCGAACTCTTGACCTCAAGTTATCCACTGGACTCGGCCTCCCAAAGTGCTGGGATTACAGGTGTGAGCCACTGTGCCTGGCCCATGGTGCTTTATTAATACCAACCTCTCATTCGAACCCTATGACATAGGAACTGATTATCTCCATTTTACAGACAAGGAAATTGAGGCACAGGGAAGCTATGTGATTTGCCCAGAATCCCATACCTGCTCCGTGGTAGAGGCAGGCTCCAAATCCTTACACTCTGATTCCAGAGTCCTTGTGTGTTTCACCACCAGGCAGTGCTATGAAATCTCAGTAAATCCTCACAATGACCTGATCACAACTTTGCAAATGAGGAAACCCAGGTACAGAGAGGTCAAGTCACATGCCCAGGATCATGCGAATAGAAAACTAGTAAGATTTGGGGCTGGGCGCGGTGGCTCTTGCTTGCTTTCCCAACATTTTGGGAGGCCGAGGCAGGTGGATCACCTAAAGACAAGAGTTCGAGACCAGCCTGGCCAATATGGTAAAACCTCGTCTCTACTTAAATACAAAAAAAAAGTAGCCAGGCATGGCAGTGTGCGCCTATAATTCCAGCTACTCGGGACGCTGAGGCAGGAGAATTGCTTAAACCCAGGAGGCAGAGGTTGCAGTGAGCTGAGATCGTGCCACTGCACTCTAGCCTGGGTGACAGAACAAGACTTTGTCTCCAAAAAAAAAGAATCCCTAAGCCTCAGTTTCCTCATCTGTAAAATGGGGCCATTGAGAAAAGTGATGAGTTAATGTTCAGGAAATTCTTAGGGCAGTGACTGACATACAGTGAGCCCTGCTGCCGTTGCATTAATTTCCTTTGACCCAGAGCCCATGCACTGAACTTATGTGTCCTAAAATAAGGCAGTTCGGGCATCCCCTGCAGAGGGAGGCCTGTGAGAGGGTCTCCTGTCGTAGCTCCTCTCCCACAGCCATCCCCCCCAAATAAAGAGTCACAGCAAGGCACCTACCTCCAGAGGGGTGAAGTCATGATTGACCAGGAACGCCAGGATGGCCGTGGGAACAACAAGGAACTCCACTCTGAATGTGTCATGGTTCCCGTCATAAGTGGCTTTGAACTTGCTATAAATCATCCAGACTGTGGTGAAGGAGCAGGCTATGTAGACCACCTGAGGAGGGGGGATGATGAGAAGGGGCGTCAACTCACAGGCCAGGGCCTGTGCCCCGGGAGGCTCACACCCAGGAGTCCAGGCCTCCAGCCCCTCCTCCCTCAGACCAGGGTGTACAGGCCTCCAGCCCCTCCTCCCTCAGACCCGGGAGTCCAGGCCCCCAGCCCCGCCTCCCTGAGACCCGGGAGTCCAGGTCCCCAGCACCTCCTCCCTCAGACCTAGGAGTCCAGGCCCCCAGCACCTCCTCCCTCAGACCCAGGAGTGCAGTCCCCAGCCCCTCCTCCCTCAGACCTAGAAGTCTGGGACCCACACCAGCTCCTCTGCCTCAGGGGGTCCCAGAGAGGTGGAGTGGAGCCTCTACCTTCATGCAGGTGTTGTAGAGTGAGATGTAGTTGGTGAAGAGGTCCAGATATCGGGCAGTGAACACCACAGCAAACAGGACCTGGCTCTTCCCTGAAATTCCTGTGGTCCAGAGAGAGAGAGGGAGAGAGGAGGCTGGGGATGGACTGCATGGGCAATAAACTCAAGCACAGCGCCCGGGACCAGCCTGGAGGCAGCTCTGGAGTGCAGCTGTCCCCGGAGGCCTCCCCAGCCCGCCCCGCCTGAACAGGGCTCTTTCCCACGGCCCACAGCCAGGGGGCAGCCCAGGCCCCCAAGCTACTCCAGCCCGAGGCTCCGTCCCAGACTAGGCCTCATGCCCACCCCGGCCCCCTCAGGGTCCTCCCGAAGTCCGGACCCGAGGTGGGGCCTAGGGAGAACCTACCCTGACCTCAGCCCCCCGATCCGGTCACCTCCCTCCCGTTCCCTTCCTGGCCGCCACGGTCCACGTCACCAACTCACAGCCACCTCCCTGCCTGCCATGGTTCCCTGTTCCCGGTCCCTGAACCCTCGGGCTGCCCGGATTGGGGCTGGGGATGGCTGAATTGGGGGCCTAAGACATCCACATCAAACTGTATGCACCCCCGCCAGCCTGGGGGAGGAAGCTGATCCCCTGGCAACCCGGAACGTGGAAGAGAGGTCCCCAGCAGTGAGGGGGAGGAACCTGTGCCCCACTGCCCCCAAACCCTTCCTGAGTCCTGGGACGCCCCCCAACCCCCACCCGCAATCCCTCTCCTTCGCCAGCCCTGGTGGGCCTCTCACCTGCACACGAGCGGGACTTCCAGATTTTGAGCAGTAGCAAGATGATAGCAAGGAGGTGGGAGAGGTCTCCCAGGAATCGGAAGAGATTCATGGCTTGGGGGGCCTGGCAGGGCTGAGCGGGGAGGGAGGCAGGCTGGCGGGGGCTGCCCCCCGAGGCTGCTGGTCTGACCGGGCGGCTGGGCTGGGGGACGGGAGAGGGACCCTAGGTGCGCTCCGCTGCGGGGAGGGGACTCTGGGAGGGGGGGAGAGAGGCCGGAGCTGGCGGCCTAGCAGGAGCCAGGAGGAAGGAGGAGAGCGGGAGGGGGAGGAGTCCGGGCCGGGAAGCTCCGCCCCCGAGGGCGGGGCCCGGATCCCCGGATCCCCGGCGCCCCCTATCGCCCACCTCCTGCCTTGCCGTGGCGGCGCTAAATGCACCCCCAAGGCTGCCCCTTAGGAACTTGGCATGGTTCGCAAAGTGCCAAATCCGGCACCGGCTCGCACAGGCAGTCTGTGTCTCTGGAAGGTATGCAGTCCAGTACACCACCTCAGCCCTAGCAGGGATATAGAGGCTGCCCTCTGAGCCTGAGGGACCCGGAGGCTCAGCTGCCAGCTTCTGCCCCTTGCAGGTCCTTTGGCGCCAATCCCCCAGAAGACAAGAAAGATACCCCACCCACTTCCTACCCTAGACCCAGGACTCAAGGCCCCAGCCCGTTCGTCAGACCCAGAAGTCCAGGCCCCCGGCCCTCCTCCCCTCAGATCCAGTAGTCCAGACCTCAGCCCCTCCTCCCTCAGACCCAGGAGTCCAGACCTCAGCCCCTCCTCCCTCAGACCCAGGAGTCCAGACCTCCAGCCCCTCCTCCCTCAGACCCAAAAATCCAGGACCCCAGCTTCCTCCCTCAGACCCAGGAGTCCAGCCTTTCCAGCCTCTCCTCCCTCAGACCCAGGAGTCCAGGCCCCCAGCCCTTCCTCCCTCAGACCCAGGAGTCAAGGTGCCCAGCCCCTCCTCCCTCAGACCCTGCAGTCCAGGGCCCCCAGCCCCTCCTCCTTCAGACCCAGGAGTCCAGGCCCCCAGCCCCTCCCCCACTCAGACCCAGCAGTCCAGGCCCCCAGCCCCTCCCCCACTCAGACCCAGGAGTCCAGGCCCCCAGCCCCTCCTCCCTCAGACCCAGAAGTCCAGGCCCCCAGCCCCTCCTCCCTCAGACCCTGCAGTTCAGGGCCCCAGACCCTCCTCCCTCAGACCCAGGAGTCCAGGGCCCCAGCCCCTCCTCCCTCAGACCCAGGAGTCCAGGGCCCCCAGCCCCTCCTCCCTCAGACCCAGGAGTCCAGGCCCCCAGCCCCTCCCCCCTCAGACCCTGCAGTCCAGGCCCCCAGCCCCTCCCTCCCTCAGACCCTGCAGTCCAGGCCCCCCAGCCCCTCCTCCCTCAGACCCTGAGTCCAGGGCCCCAGACCCTCCTCCCTCAGACCCAGGAGTCCAGGGCCCCAGCCCCTCCTCCCTCAGACCCTGCAGTCCAGGGCCCCCAGCCCCTCCTCCCTCAGACCCTGCAGTCCAGGGCCCCAGCCCCTCCTCCCTCAGACCCAGGAGTCCAGGCCCCCAGCCCCTCCTCCCTCAGACCCTGCAGGCCAGGCCCCCAGCCCCTCCTCCCTCAGACCCTGCAGTCCAGGGCCCCAGCCCCTCCTCCCTCAGACCCAGCAGTCCAGTGCCCCAGCCCCTTCCTCAGACCCTCAGACCCAGGAGTCCAGGGCCCCAGCCCCTCCTCCCTCAGACCCTGCAGTCCAGGGCCCCAGCCCCTCCTCCCTCAGACCCAGGAGTCCAGGGCCCCAGCCCCTCCTCCCTCAGACCCTGCAGTCCAGGGCCCCAGCCCACCTCTTTCCTAGGACCCTGTTCCTTGGAACTTAGGGTCCCATCCCCACCATCTTATGGCTCAAGCTTCCTAACCGTAAGAATTTAGATCTACAGCTTCTTTCTCCCTTTACGACTCACAAATTTAGGCCCCAATTCTCTTCTTTTCAAGAATGTGCACCTCACCATGCTCTCCCAGACCTTGAGGATGAAGGAAACAAAAGCCCCACCCAGGAGGCTCAAGGCCAAAACTCTGACCCAAACTACCTCAGGAGCCCCTGGCCCTGGCTTCCCCCCTGCTCCAGAATTTCTGCCATGCCCACACACACACACCCTCTCCCACCCTCACACCCTCCTACCTCAGACCCAGGAGTCCAGGACCCCCAACTCCTCCTCCCTCAGACCCAGGAGTCCAGGACCCCCAACTCCTCCTCCCTCAGACCCAGGAGTCCAGATCCCCAGCCCCCTCCTCCCTCAGAACCAGGAGTCCAGACCCCCAGCCCCTCCTCCCTCAGACCCAGGAGTCCAGGCCCCCATCTCCTCCCTCAGACCCAGGAGTCCAGGCCCCCATCTCCTCCCCAGGTGTCCTGCCCCATGCTCTACCTCAGAGCTGCACAGTAGCTTTACAAAAGAGCCAGGCCCAGCCCTCTAGCAGGAGGGGAATGGTATGGGGGGAACAGCCTGTGGTCTGGACTCCTGCATCTAGAAGCGGACAGATGCTGCTTCCCTTCTGGATGAGGGGTACCCACAGGTGATGGAGGCTAGGGTCCCTCAATAAAGCAAGAGGTGCAGGCATGTTGGTTTCTTCAGAGGGTTGGAAGGACTGGGTGCCCAAGGGTGACATCCACAAGTCTTGGGTCCCTGAGGATGGCTTGTACTGGGGGAGAGTCAGGATGACCGAGTCCCTAAAAGGGACTCAGACTTGGAGGAGAGGTCCCAAATTCCTGGGGTCCCCGTGGAGAAAGGGACTGCTGGGTCTGAGGGAGGAGGGGGCTGGGGGGCGGGACTCCTGGCTCCAGGGTGGAGACCTTGTTTTCAGGCCTGGCCTTCTGGGGCAATAAAAGCCACAGATTGGGTCTTAGTATGGCGAACCCTGAAGTCAGGGAAAGATCTCCCTGTTTCCAGAGCCTCAAGGCAGGGAGGGGGCAGAGGGCAGCCACCCCCAGCCCTGGAGTCTAGCTCTGAAGCTGATGTTTCCATACCGGGTTCTGCGCCTCTGCCTGCCCCCCCCCCCACCAAGCCTGACTTCTTCCTCCCTTTTTATTTTCAGCCCCTCACTCCCTTGTCCCAGGAGGAAGGCAGAGGCTGGTAGCTGGGGGCGGCGGGCGGCCCCTTCCCCAAGCCCTGGCAGGAGGAGGGGGTCCCCAGGGAGGCCAGGAGGGGGGGCTATGGGTCTCCCGGCAGTGGCGGACGGGGACTGAATGTTAATCGCATCCCCAAGTGAGTGTGTGTGTGCGAGAATACAGCGAGTGTGCGAGTCCCTCCCCGCTCAGGCTCCTCCAAACCGCGGCCGCCGCCGCCACCCTCACCCGCAGCCTCCCGCAGCCTCCCTCGGCCACCGGTGCCCGGCTGGGGGGTGTCGCCTGGGTGAGTCCGCCCGGCCCCCAGGGGTCTCTCGAGCGTCTGCCATCTGCCCGGTGAGGATCTGTGTGTCCGGGTGTCAGGCTGGCTGGTGGAGGGGGGGTGTGTCTGTAAGGGCTGCGGCGGCCGAGGGAGGGAGGGGGTCTGTGTGCTGCTACCGACCCTGAGCTGCCCGCCTGGGTGTCGGTGGGCCCCCCTACTCCTCCCACCCCAGCCCCCCAAACCCAGATGGGTGGTGTGTACCTGGGTTCTGTGTCTCCTGCCTGCGTCCGGCCAGGCGTCTGGGCGTCCCCCGGCTGCCTGTGTCCTCCTGTCTGTCCAAACAGCCCCTAACGGCAGTGGCAGCCTGGCCCCCATTAGACATCCCCTCTGTGTGTGTGTGTGCCCTCCTCAAGCTCTGGGGGTGTTGAGGGGGAATCCCAGGGAAGTGAGGTCGTGTGTGTGTGCGTGAGTGTATGTGTGTGTTTCTGCCTGTGTTTGAGAGTGGGGGGCGTCGAGGGGGGGTCTGGAGGTGGCCAAGCGAGGAAGGAGCGAGCAGTTCCCCCAGGCAGGCAATCTCCCGCTCCTCACACACACACACAGCCACCAGCTTCAGAGGTGACCCAGACAGACAGACAGATACAGACGCTGGAGGTGAGGGTGGGGGGGGGGGCCGAGGGCACAAAGCGGGGGTGCCAATGAGCCAGAGAGAGGCGGGACTGGACACATGGAAAGTGGGGAGGAGCCCGGGCTGAAGCAGCAGAGGGGGGCACCCCCAGGTGGGCGGAGGGGGGGGGATCCCCCATGGGGTCGGGGCAGCAAGAGGACACCCCGACAGCCTCCGCAATGTCCGGGGCCCAACTTCCAAAGCAACATGTGTAGCCACGTCCTCGCCTAGTGCAGGTGGCCGCAACCTTGGGGGGACAGACAGGGCAAGACAAGACCAAGGAAGAGGAAGGAGAGACAGAGCCAGGGACAGACAGGAGGTCCCGGCTGCCGCTGCCGCCACCACCACCACCGCTGCCGCCCCGGGGCCTGCCCCCCCCCCCACATCGACTCTCTGAGCCCTACTCGGAATCTTGGGGTCGCTGGACGCCGGGTTCCGGTCCTGGCCCCCTACAATTCTCCCCCACAGAACAGGGTCATGAAAAGGTAAGGCGGGGACAGGGGGACGCAGGGGTGGCGGTGGGGAATGTGGACCCCCAAATCTAGGACAGGGGAAGTTGGCCAGGAGCCTCATGTGGGAGGGGGGTGGAATGGTGGGCAGGGGTCTTGGCCTCCACCTAGCTACCCTGTCCCTCAGGGACTCTCTCCACTCTCTCTGTCTCTCTCTGAGCCCCTTTTCCTGGGTCCCCATGCCTAAGACCTTTCCTGCCCCCCCATTTCTCTGACACTTGGCTTCCTCTCCCCCAGCCCCCACATACCCGATGCCCCATATCCCTGCCCCTCCATCTCTCATCTCACCCTCTCTCTGCACCTCCTCCCTGCATCAGTGTCCCCCCATCGCCGGCCGGCCCTCTCCCTCTCTCCTCTCGCTCTCGCCTCCCATGTCAGAGCTATGAGTCTGCTATTAATACCCCTGCCAAGGACCTTGGAGGGCATCCAGGCCCCCCAGCACCCCCTCACCCCAAGCTCCCACCCCTTCCTCAAGGTTCTGGAACACCCTTCCAGCCTCTTCCAAGCATCAGGATTCGGGTGGGGAGAGACGGGTGTTGTGTGTGTGTGCTGGGGGGAAGGTGCGGGGGGAGGAAGCGGGACGCCATCTGCAGCACAACTCAAGGTTGTGGGGGGAGCTGTTGATCAAAGTGGCCTCTCCTCCCTTCTGTGCTGGGTGCTGTGTTGGGGGGCAATGAACACAGGGACACCCTAGGAATTTCTGGCACCCTCCTCCTCCTCTCCGCTTGGGGACAGGCTGTGCTATGTACAGGATCTAAGTGGGGTGACTAGGGAGGCTGGAGCTGGGGGGGGGGGCCACCCAGGAGGTTGGGAATGATGGGGTTTGAAACCAAAAGGAGATCCTTAAGGGAGGAAAGGGGCAGGAACCCCCGACTCCTGGGTCTTGGGGAAGAGAGGAGCTAGGGACCTGGACTTCCAGTTCCTGTGGGGGAGAGGAGGCTGGGCACTGGAGTTCTAGAGTCTTGGGGCAGGAGGGGTCCGGCCTCCTGGGTCCTGGGAAAGAACAGGACTGAATGCCCAGACTTCCAAGGCCTGGGAGAGGAAGGGGCTGCCGGCAGGACTCCTGGTTTTATGGAAGGAGGTAGGGGATAGGGCTTCTCAGGAAGGAACAGGCTGGGAGCTCAGTCTCCTGAGTCCCTAACAGGGCAGGGGACAGGAGTCGAGGACTTCAGCCCGGTGCAGATGGAAGTGGAAACGGAGGTTCAAGAGGAGGTGGAGACGGAGGGGAGGGTGGAGGGGGGGGTGTTGTTGAGGGGCTGGACTCTGTGATCCCTGCGGGGCGTGGGTTCTGGGGGGTTGGGCCTTCAGAGTCCTGGAGGACTGGGGATGCCCCTCCTCAGTCCCTGAAGCAGGGAGGCTGTTCTCCCTAATCCGTATGGGAAGGAACTGAGCATGCAGCCCCCTGAGGATGGGGCCTGGGCTGCCCTCCTGGATCTCAGCAGGGGGGGCAAGACTGGGGTCCCTAAGAGCAGAAGCCAGGTAGGGGTGGGTCTAGAGAGGCAGAGGAGGGGCTGGAGGGTAAGCAGCCACTGGGAAGGGAGGGGAGCAGAGGTGTTAACCCCGCGGGGGCCAGGCCACAGCTGTGGGTTATTTTGGGGCGGAGTGGGGGGGTTATTCTGAGCACTGATTGAGCCAGCTGCTTGGGGGAAGGGCAAGGGAGAGGAGGGGCAAAGAGGCGCCAGGATCGGGGAGGGATGGGCATACTAGGAGCCCCCATCCCCTTCCCTGGGGGAGACAGGGGCCTGGATCTCTGGGAAGGTGAGGTGGTGGGCAGAGGGGAGGGGCTGTGGCCTCAAGGCAGGGGAGGGGGTGTGGGCCTTTCCCCTACCCTGGCAGTCTGTGGGGTGGACGAGGCCTTCGCTACCATGGCAACCGGACAGGAGCCTGACTGACAGCCAGGAGAGAACCCTCCCCTGTCTGGACCCTCACCCCTTCAGGAAGCCCCTAGTGCAGACGCCAGTCCTTCTCTGGGAACCAGGAGTCCAGACCCCCAGTGCCCTCCTCCCTCAGTCCCAGGCAGGACCCAGGAGCCTGGCTCCCCAGCCCCAACCACCCCAGGCGGCTAGTATTCAACAGGGGGCCCAGGAAGACAGACTGTATTTCCTCCAATTTACCAAATTGATCCAGGCTGGGGTGCCAGGGACCCCTAGCCCCAGCTCTCCACAGCTGTGCCCCCCAACTCCACATCCCAGCAAGGGCCATGACTCTCTTGCTTTGAGAAGTGAGGGGGACAGGGACAGGAGTAAGGGGACAAAATGGGTTAGGGGTTGTGGTCAGGGTGAAAGGTAAGGTCATGTGGGGCATTTTCTCTCCTTGGGGTGTCCCACTAATTTCTCTTTCTCTCTCTCTCTCTCCCCCACACACCTGACCCCTTTTCCCTCTCTCGTTTTTTCTCTCCCTTTCCTCGCTTTTATTCTGCTCCCTCCCCAATCGCCTTCCCCCGCCTTACTTTCATGTCTGTGCTGGGCACCTCCCTGGTGGGGGGTCCCGATCTTGGCCTTGCCTCGCTATTTCTGTCCTCCTGTTTGCACTCCGCTCTGCCTGCCTCCCTCAATCTCAATTCTGTGTCTCCATCCCTTATGTGTGCGTGTCCCTTGGTGGACTCGGAGTCTCTGTCTCCCTCTTCCTGGCTTGCTTTCTGTCTTCTCTGTCCAAGCTTCTTGTCTCGCTTATCTCTCCCGCCTTCCTGCATCTCTCCCCGCCTCTATCATCCTCTCCCTGGGCCTCCCTCACTCCCGTTTCTGCCACTCCACCCTCTCTGTCCGTCTTCTCCCTGTCTCTGTTGCTTCTTCCGTGTCTCTCCTTCCTGGCGCTCTTTCCCTCCTCGTCTCCCTGGGTCTCTCTCCTCCTATCTTGATCCCACCTCTGTGGGTCTCCCCATCCCCCATCTTGTCTCTTTTCCTCTCTCTCTCCCCTTACCTCTGTATCTTCCCCCTGACCCCATTATTCACCCTCTTTTTACGTCTCCCCCAATCCCATACTCCACTTCTTCCTATCTCTGTATCGCCCTATCTCTGGGTCTCCCCGTTTCACCTCTTCCTCTGCCTGGCGTTTGTTCTCACCTCGCCCCTCCACCTTCCTCTGCTGTGCCTTTCTCTCTCCCCTCCATCTCTCTCGTCCTCCGCGTGTCTCTCCCTCTGTTCCATCACCCCGACCGCTCCCTGTCCTCCCCTTCTCTGCGCCTGTCCCTCGCTGCATCTCCTCTGTGCGTCTCTCTATCTCGTCTCCCTGTCTCTGCGTCTCCCCGTCTGTGCCTCCCTCTCCTCCCCGTCTCTCCCGGGCGTTCAGAGGCCGCCCCGCGGGGCCCGCAGGCGATGCGCGGCGCCGGTGGCCCCAGCGGCCCTCGGGGCCCCGCTAAGATGCTGCTGCTCCTAGCGCTGGCCTGCGCCAGCCCGTTCCCGGAGGAGGCGCCGGGGCCGGGCGGGGCCGGTGCTCCCGGCGGGGTCCCCGGCGGGGCGCGGGCCGCTCAACGTGGCGCTCGTGTTCTCGGGGCCCGCATACGCGGCCGAGGCGGCGCGCCTGGGCCCCGCCGTGGCGGCCGCCGTGCGCAGCCCGGGCCTGGACGTGCGGCCCGTGGCGCTGGTGCTCAACGGCTCGGACCCGCGCAGCCTCGTGCTGCAGCTCTGCGACCTGCTGTCGGGGCTGCGCGTGCACGGCGTGGTCTTCGAGGACGACTCGCGCGCGCCCGCCGTCGCGCCCATCCTCGACTTCCTGTCGGCGCAGACCTCGCTGCCCATCGTGGCCGTGCACGGCGGCGCCGCGCTCGTGCTCACGCCCAAGGTGCGCGCGACTGGGGCGGGGGCGGGGCCACGGGAGAGGCGGGGCAAGCCTCTGGGGGGCGGGTCTGGGACAACCAGCAGGGGCGGGGCCTGGAGGGGGCGGGGCCAGTTCTGTGGGTCGGCGTCTGGGACAAGGCGGGCCCAGACGGCAGGCAGGGCTTCGGGCTAGGTAAGAGGTCGGGCTGACTTGGAGGGGGCTGGTCTATAGGATAATACGGGCCTTCAGGGTCAGAAGAGGCCAGTCCTCCATGATCATAGTATAGGGAGGACGTAGGCCCATTCATTGTAGGTAAGGGACTGTGGGAAAGGCGAGTCAAGAGAAGGGTTAGGGACTGGGGGATGAAAAGGGACCAACCCCAGATGGCAAAATCTGAGGGAAAGGTGGGATCTAGGATCAGCGCAGGAAGAAGTCAGTTGAAAAGGAATGGGCCCGGGCGAGGTGGCTCACGCCTGGAATCCTAGCACTTTGGAAAGCAGAGGCTGGCGGATCACTTGAGGTCACAGGAGTTCGAGACCAGCCTGGCCAACATGGTGAAACCCCCTCTCTACTAAAAATACAAAAATTAGCCGGGCGTAGTGGCGGGTGCCTGTAATCTCAGCTACTCAGGAGGCTGAGGCAGGAGAATTGCTTGAACCTGGGACACGGAGGCTGCAGTGAACCGAGATCGTGCCATTGCACTCCAGCCTGGGGGACACAGTGAGACTTAGTCTCAAAAAAAAAGAAAGAAAGAAAAGAAAATGAATGGCGTTCACAAAGAAAGGGGCGAAGTCTTGTGGAGACGTGGAAGCCAGGAAGTATCAGAGGTATCAGATACTGAGGACAGAGTTTGGGGAGGTGTTCAGCCGATTGAGCACAGGGTCTAGAGGTCGGCCATGGATGCAGGAGCCATCTTCTAAGAGGAGGAGTCGGAAAGGGGAGGAGTCATTAGAGAGAGGAGGATGGGCAAGGGGGTAGAACTAGGGCGAGGCCAGTTAGAGAAGGAGTGAGTCAGGAAAGGGAGCGGGGCTAGCCAGTTAGGGGCGAGGCCAGGGAGGAGGCGGGGCCTAAGCACTCTAACAAAGGGGTGGGTCTAGAGAGGAAGCCAGTCCTGAGAGTAGGGTTTGAGAAGGGACATACCCCACTGTGAGGTGTGGAATGCGAGAGTCCAGAGGATGGGCAGGAGAATGAAGGCTTACGGTGGAGGCAGACCCAGCCAGTGAGAGGTCAAAGCCAGGAGCCTGCTGGGGAAGGGATGGTAGAGGCTGGAGCTGGCCGGAGCCTGGAGAAAGGCCTGACTCCCAAGAGCACAGAAGGGGCAGTTGTAGCGGAACTCTGGTAGAGAAGGAGAGAACTGGACCAACCCTGCTCTGTGGATTAAGACAAATGGGTCAGCTAGGAGGTGGGGCCTGAGAAGGGGCGGGGCCTCTCCAGAGGTGGGGCCAGTGCAACCCAGAGGATGGAGCCACCTGAGTGGGTGGAGCTTCCTTCAATCTGCCCATTCCCTGCTGTGCGCCTGGTGGCTGTGTGACTGCATCACTATTGTATGCAGAGATTCGTAGTTCTCTTCTGTTCAGAGCGTTCTGGGAAGGACCTCTGTCCAACTTTCTTGTTCTCCTTGGCATGGTACTTTGAAGAGATGTGTAGGCAAATGCCCTCGGAGGCGAACTTATTTCTTAACTGCCACTTCCGAGGTATATTCAAAGACGTGGTCCCTCCTGCCTTCGTTGCCGCTAAGAAGTGTGGTCCGCTCTGTTTCATTGTCCGGTGGGCACTGTGGTCAGCTCCGTGTATGCCCATAGCATTCTGGGAAGTGTAGTCCCCTCGCTGCCACTGGATGGAAGAAAGAGTGGTCTTCGCAGCTCCATCTGTGCCCCATTGAATACTGGGAATGTGGTCCCCTCAGCACACCTCCACCTGCTGAAGGAAGAGGTTCTCGTTCGTTAAGAATAACACCTCGTTTCTGGCCAAGTGCGGTGGCTCACGCCTGTAATCCCAGCACTTTGGGAGGCCAAGACAGGTGGATCACCTGAGGTCAGGAGTTTGAGACCAGCCTGGCCAACATGGTGAAACCCCGTCTCTACTAAAAATACAAAAATTAGCCAGGTGTGGTGGCGGGCACCTGTAATCCCAGCAATTCAGGAGGCTGAGGTATGAGAATCGCTTGAACCCAGGAGGCAGAGGTTACGGTAAGCTGAGATCATGACACTGCACTCCATCTGGGGGACAGAGTGAGACTCAGTCTTAAAACAAAAACAAAAAAGACCTCATTCCCTCAGGACAACTGCGATATCCCATACACATTTTCCCACAGGCATGCACCTAGGGAGAAAACCCACTTGCTGTTCTCATTGCATTACAGGAAGATTTATTGAGACCCGATTCTGTGCCCCAGGCTGTTGTAATTCCTCGGGAATACAGTTCTAGAGGGGGAAAGAGAGAGAGAGAGAAACCAGGTCCCTGCCTTATAGAGCTTGCATTTTAATGGTGAGACAGACAAAACCAGTAACAGTAAAATCTGGCCTCCCAGAGGAAGTCTTCGGGATGCTGTAATGACTGAGAATGGAGTTTCAATCGGTGGCAGTCAGGGGAGGCCACCCTGAGGCAGGGATACCTGAGCTGGGGGTGTCAGGTGGAGGTCTGGCATGGAGGAGCTGGGGAAAAGTGTCCCCCAGGAGAGGCAACAATTAAGGACAAAGCCCTTGAAGCAGGAAGGAGCTTGATGTATTTGAGGAAGAGTAAGAAGGGAGTGTGGCTGGAGCCCACTGGGGGTTGGAGTGGCAGGAGATGAGGTCGGAGAAGCAACAGGGGCCAGTTCATGCAGGGCCTTGGGGCCACGGTGAGGACTTTGGCTTTGATTCTGAGGTAGAATCATTGGAAAGTTTTCAACTGAGAAGGGATGGGATCCAATTAGTATATTGAAACAATCACTCTGGCTGCCGTTGGAGAAGAGACTGGAAAATGCAAGATTGAAAACAGATGGGCCGGGCATGGTGGCTCACACCTGTAATCCCACCACCTTGGGAGGCCAAGGCAGGCAGATCACCTGAGGTCAGGAGTTCCAGACCAGCCTGGCCAACATGGTGAAACCCCATTCTTTAAAAAATACAAAAATTAGCTGGGCGTGGTGGTGCATGCCTGTAATCCCAGCTACTCGGGAGGCTGAGGCAGGAGAATCGCTTGAACCCAGGAGGTGGAGGTTGCAGTGAGCCGAAATCTCTCCACTGTACTCCAGCTTGGGCGACAGAGCGAGACTCCATCTCAAAAAAAAAAGAAAAGAAAAGAAAGGAAGACAGAGATGGGTGGGAAACCTGTAGATAGCTGGGCAAGAAAGTGATAACAATGAGAGTTGTGACAGTGATGACAGTGAGAAGAGGACAGCTGGAGCTATGTTTGAACGTAGAGCAAAGAAGACTTGGAGATGCCTGGATGTGAGTGTCAGGGAAAGAGAGGGAAACGATGATTTAGATTTCGGGCCTGAGCATCAGGGTGAATAATCAAGAGAGAGGGGAAAATAAAAGGCGACGGCTCTTTTTTTTCTTTTCCCTGTTTTTTTTTTGAGACAGAGTTTCTCTCTTGTTGCCCAGGCTGGAGTGCAATGGCGTGATTTTGGCTCACCACAACCTCTGCCTCCTGGGTTCCAGAGATTCTCCTGCCTCAGCCTTCCAAGTAGCTGGGATTATGGGCATGTGCCACAAAGACAGCTGCTTTTTGTTCCTTTACATGTATCGCTTCTCGGCCTTTTGGCTAAGATCAAGTGTATTCCTTTACATTCTTTACTCCTTTACAAAGAGAGAGAGAAAAAACAGGACAAATTTGAGATAGGGGCAAGAGCAAGCATTCTGTTTTTGACATGCTGATTTTGAGACACCTCTTGGAAATCCAAGAGGAGATATTGAATAAAGAAAGATGGGGATAGGGGCCGGGCGCAGGCTCACGCCTGTAATCTCAGCATTTTGGGAGCCTGAGGCAGGCAGATCACTTGAGGTCAAGAGTTCCAGACCAGCCTGGCCAACATGGTGAAACCCTGTCTCTACTAAAAATACAAAAATTAGCTGGGTGTGGTGGTGTGCACCTGTAATCCCAGCTACTAGAGAGGCTGAGGCAGGAGAATTGCTTGAACCTGGGAGGCAGAGGTTGCAGTGAGCAGAGATTGCGCCGTTGCACTCCAGCCTGGGTGACAGAAGAAGACTCTGTCTCAAACAAAAACAAAAACAAAAAAAAAACAAAAAAAATGAAAAACAGCAGAGGGATAGGTTTGTCTGGAGCTCACACGAGAGGTTGTGACTGAGGACAGGAGTCATTGGCATAACCAGCACTGTCCAGTAGAACTTTCTGCAAGGATGAATGTGGTCTATACCTGCTCTATCCAATATGAGAGCCACAAGCCACATGTGGCTGTTGAGTACTTGATATGTGGTTAGTACAACCAGAAAACTAACTTTTAAATTCTATTTAATATTTTTTTTCCTCTGGTCCTTGATTCAGGATAAATTTTATTTATTTATTTATCTATTTTTGAGACAGAGTCTCGCTCTGTCGCCCAGGCTGGAGTGCAGTGGGGCGATCTTAACTCTCTGTGGCCTCCACCTCCCGGGTTCAAGTGATTCTCCTGCCTCAGCCTCCCAAGTAGCTGGGATTACGGGCGCACGCCACCACACCCGGTTAATTTTTGTATTTTTAGTAGAGACGGGGTTTCACCATGTTGGCCAGGATGGTCTCGATCTCTTGACCTCGTGATCCGCGTGCCTCGGTCTCCCAAAGTGCTGGGATTACAGGTGTGCGCCACCATGCCCGGCCAATTTTATTTAATTTTAATTATTTTTAACTTAAATAGCTATGGGTGGCTAGCAGTCACCATATTGGATAGCAGTCACCATATTGGATAGCATGGGAGACAGTATTAAAACTTATGGGCCTGGTTGAGATCACCAGGGAGAGAGGACAGAGAAGAAAAGAGAACACTAAGGCACTCCCACATTTAGAATTCTGGCTGAGGAAGAGGGGCCAGCAAAGGAGGCAGAGGAAGAGGTGACAGGAAGGAAGGTAGGAGGAAAACCAAAGAAGGGAAAGTACACTCTCCAAAGCTTCTTCCAGTTGGGAAATACTGGCAACGCTCACATTGCATACTGGGAGATGTAGTCTCCTCACTGCCTGCAGGGATCCAGTCCCTCTCAGTGGCTGCTGGGGGCTGTAGTTCCTTTACTGGATGCTGGTTGTATTAATGACAGTGATGTTAGCTGCTGGAACAGATGAACCCCCAAATGTCAGTGGATCATCCAACAGGAAGTTTTTTCTCATTCATATAAAATCCAGGCTGAGTGTGGATTACAGGCACTCACACCTATAATCCCAGCACTTTGGTTGGCCAGGGTGGGTGGATCACCTGAGGTCAGGAGTTCGACACCAGCCTAGCCAACATGGAGAAACCCTGTCTCTACTAAAAATACAAAAATTAGACTGGGCATGGTGGCGCATGCCTTTAGTCCCAGCTACTCGGGAGAATTGCTTGAACCTGGGAGGAAGAGGTTGCGGTGAGCCAAGATTGTGCCGTCGCACACCAGCCTGGGCAAAACAAGAGCGAAACTCCATCTCAAAAAAAAAAAAAAAAATCCAAACAGGTGTTCCTGATTGGAGATGGCTTTCCTCCATGCAGTGACTCGGGGTTTCAGGCTGTCTGCCTCTTGTGGCTCTGTAGTCCCCCGACAGCACTTCAGAGTTCTCTTCTGGGTCTGCTTCAAGTGTAAGGTTTTTTGTTTGTTTGTTTGTTTTAGAGTATGGTTTTATTAGGCCAGACGCAGTGGCTCACGCCTGTAAACCCAGCACTTTGGGAGGCCAAGGCGGGTGGATCACTTGAGGTTAGGAGTTCAAGACCAGCCTGGCCAACATGGCGAAACTTGGGTCTCTACTAAAAATATAAAAATTAGCTGGGCATGGTGGCTACTCGGGAGGCTGAGGCAGGAAAATCACTTGAACCCAGGAGGTGGAGGTTGCAGTGAGCTGAGATCGTGCCACTGCACTCCAGTCTGGGTGACAGAGCAAGATTCTGTCAAAAAAAAAAAAAAAAAAAAAAAAAAAAAAAGTAAGGTTTTATGGATGAGTCTGGAAAAACTCAGTCACATATTTAAAGCTAATCCAGATCTAGCCCTGTGCCCCGGCAGGAAAAGAAGATGGGTTTAGTGAACCTATCTAGTCAGTCTGCCATATTGGGAGCTGTGGTCCCCTTATCCATTGCTGAGAGTTGAGGTCCCCACATCAGGAGGCCTGACATCCTCCTCCCTCCCCGGCAGGAGAAGGGCTCCACCTTCCTGCAGCTGGGCTCCTCCACCGAGCAGCAGCTTCAGGTCATCTTCGAGGTGCTGGAGGAGTACGACTGGACGTCCTTTGTAGCGGTGACCACGCGTGCCCCTGGCCACCGGGCCTTCCTGTCCTACATCGAGGTGCTGACCGACGGCAGCCTGGTGGGCTGGGAGCACCGCGGGGCGCTGACGCTGGACCCTGGGGCGGGCGAGGCGGTGCTGAGTGCCCAGCTCCGCAGTGTCAGCGCGCAGATCCGCCTGCTCTTCTGCGCCCGGGAGGAGGCCGAGCCCGTGTTCCGGGCCGCTGAGGAGGCTGGCCTGACTGGGTCTGGCTACGTCTGGTTCATGGTGGGGCCCCAGCTGGCTGGAGGCGGGGTCTCTGGGGCCCCTGGCGAGCCCCCTCTTCTGCCAGGAGGCTCCCCGCTGCCTGCCGGACTGTTTGCAGTGCGCTCGGCTGGCTGGCGGGATGACCTGGCTCGGCGAGTGGCAGCTGGCGTGGCCGTAGTGGCCAGAGGCGCCCAGGCCCTGCTGCGTGACTATGGTTTCCTTCCTGAGCTCGGCCACGACTGTCGCGCCCAGAACCGCACCCACCGCGGCGAGAGTCTCCATAGGTGAGTGGGGCTGGAATGGGAGGAGCATGGGAGGGCTCCTCCCAGAGCCTAGCTACCGGGAGTACTCGCTGGATGAGTGGCTCAAATGGGTCATGTCTACTCTTCGAGCCTCAGTTTTCTTTTACGTAAAGTAGGTGTAATTGGGTCTGTTTTCCGAGGTTAAATCAAGTCATTTGGAAAAAGCATCTGAGATAAAGTGAGTGTATTACTGTATTTCATGACTCTAAGATGCATGATTTTCACATTTTTAGGTCTTTGAAAACAAGATATGTCTTATAATTGATGGCTTATCATGGCTTAATTGGCAGCACTTTTGTCTTTCTTTGTGGTACCTCTTATAATTGATAGCATTTTAGATTCACCGAAATACCTAGGCTATGAGCTGAGCTTCAGCAGCAAAAAAGACCCAACAATCCAGTGGCCCAAATAAGGTAGAAGTTTGTTTCTCTCTCACATAACAACCCAGAGATGAGCATTCCTGGTTATCAGGAGACTGCTGATCCATGTGATCATTCAGGGACCCAAGATCCTCCCACCTTGTTGCTCTGTCTTCTCTGCATGGTCGAAATGGGGTCGTGGTCATGTCTGAATTTGTAGCTCGTGAGAAGGGGAAGAGAGGAAGTGGACAGCGAGCACTTTCCTTCTGAGTAAGTGAGGCAGAAGGGACATGCCTCACATCTTATTGCTGAGAAGGTAGTCACATGGTCAGGGCTGGCTTACTGGTTGTTGACAGTGGTGTCCATTCTGATTGGCTAGATGTCTATTAGGATTGGCTAAATGTCTATTCTGATTAGCTAGACGTCTCTTCTGATTGACTACACGTCCATTCCGATTGGCTAGACGTCCATTCTGATTCGCTAGACGTCCATTCGGATTGGCTAGCGCCCGTGCGCTGCAATTGCTAGATAGTTTGAATATCACTCCTGCACACGGCCTGGGCCAACTGCAAGGAAGGCTTGGAAATGTCAGTCTTAGCTAGACAGGTGTGTGTCCAACTTGCGCACTATTATTTTAGAAGGGGAGAACACAGTTTGTTGGAAAACAGCATCTCAAAGATATGAAGCTCTGGGAGTGGAAAAATTGATGAGTTTGGTGACAGAACAGAGAGACCTTTAATCCTAACGAGGATGAGGTGAATTTGGGAAGAGGTGATGGGTAGAGAAGAAGACCTAAGAGAGGAGAATTGACAATTGGTAGGCTGGGAATCAGGATCCCCTCAAAGAAGGTGAGAAAAGCATCCCTTCTTCATAAATACTTACTGAGCACCCGCTAGGAACTAGGGCTCATGCTGGGCGCTGGGAACACAGATGAATAAGACCATGGACTTATTCTTCAAAGAACACAGGGTCTTGTAAGGGTGGCAGACAGGGACGGGGGATAATGGCAAACGCAGCATGATTCTTGCAGTAATGGAGGTCGCACGGGCATGGCGGGGGCATGGGGAGGAGCACTGGCTAAGCCAGGACATTTTCGGTTGCATGAAGCAGAGTCTCATTCTAGTTTCCTTAGGAAAAAGGAGTTTTATTGGAAACATAAACAGAGGAACGCAGAAGTCAGAAATTGAGGCTAAGCCTGGGGCCAGCTAGTCTTTCAGCTCTTTCTGTTTTGTTGTTGTTGTTGTTTTGTTTTGTTTGAGACGGAGTCTCACTCTGTCGCCCAGGCGGGAGTGCAATGGTGGGATCTTGGCTCACTGCAACCTCCGCCTCCCGGGTTCAAGCAATTCTCCTGCCTTAACCTCCTGAGCAGGGGGGATTACAGGCATGCGCCACCACTCCTGGCTAATTTTTTTTTATTTTTAGTAGAGACAGGATTTCACCATGTTGGTCAGGCTAGTCTCAAACTCCTGACCTCAAATGATCTGCCCGCCTCGGCCTCCCAAAGTGCTGGGATTCCAGGCGTGAGCGACTGCACCCAGCTGGTTCTGTCTTTCTTGCTCTGCCTTCTCCCTCCCTCTGTTTGTCTCCTCCCTCCCTCTCCCTTTCTCTTTGTTTCTCAGGCTTGCCTCTCCCAGAGGCTGTTCAGTTCTTTACACAGAATTTCCGCTCCCTCATAATTTCAGCTCTTGCTGGCCACAACCCATCCCTCCAGATCTCATACCAAAATGTCATCCCAAGAGAGGAAATGTATTAGCCTCAATCAGCCTTCCAAAACAGGGCACACAAGTCACAGGTCAGCCTGTGGAGTCAGGAAGGTTTCTTTTCTTTTCTTTTTTTTTTTTTGAGATGGAGTCTCACTCTGTCGTCCAGGCTGGAGTGCAGTGGCACGATCTTGGCTCACTGCAACCTCCACCTCCTGGGTTCAAGTGATTCTCCTGCCTCAGCCTCCTGGGATTACAGGTGCGCGCCACCATGCCCAGCTAATTTTTGTATTTTTAGTAGAGACGGGGTTTCACCATGTTGGCCAGGATAGTCTGGAACTCCTGGGAGTCAGGAAGGTTTCTGGGAGGAGATATCTGAGCTGTGACCTGAGGGATGAATTGCTCATTGATTCATTTATTGATTGAAACACGCTTTATTGAAAGTGTACTATGACGTGGCGCTGTGGCTCACACCTGTATTCTCAGCACTTTGGGAGGCCGAGGTGGGTGGATCACCTGAGGTCAGGAGTTCGAAATCAGCCTGACCAACATGGAGAAACCCCCTCTCTACTAAATATATAAAATTAGCTGGGCATGGTGGCGCATGCCTGTAATCCCAGCTACTCGGGAGGCTGAGGCAGGAGAATCGCTTGAACCTGGGAGGTCGAGGTTGCGGTGAGCCAAGATCACGCCATTGCACTCCAACCTGGGCAACAAGAGCAAAACTCCATCTCAAAAAAGGAAAAAAAAGAAAAAGAAAAGAGTCTACTATGTGCCAAGCATTGCTTTAGGCACAGAGTATATACAGTGTTAAATAAGGTCCCTGCTCTACAGAGCTTACAGTCTAATAAAGGAGAAACACAATGAGCAAATACATAAAGAAAAGATCAAGCAGGCAATAACTTCTGTTATGAAAATCAAACGGGGAATGTGATAAGAAATGTGTAGGGGGCTATGCTAAGTGGGGTGGTCAGGAAAGGCCTTTCTGAAGAGGTGAAATTTGGAGGTTAAAAAAAAATGGATAGGCCAGGCCGTGGCTTATGGCTGTAATCTCAGCACTTTGGGAGGCTGAGGCAGGAGGTTCGCTTGAGGCCAGGAGTTCCAGGCCAGCCTGGGTAACATAGTGAGAACTCCATCTCTACAAATAATTTAAAAATTAGTTGGGCATGCTGGTGTGTGCCACTTGGGAGGCTAAGGTGGGAGGATCACTTGAGCCTGGGAGATCGAGGCTGCCATGAGCTGTAATCTATTCACTGCGGTCCAGCCTGTGCAACAAAATGAGACTGTCCTAAAAAAATTTTTTAATTAAAATTTTAAAAATGAGTAGGCCAGGTGCAGTGGCTCACACCTGTAATCTCAGTGCTTTGGGAGCTAAGGTGGCGGATCACTTGAGGTCAGGAGTTCAAGACCAGCCCGGCCAACACAGTGAAACCCCATCTCTACTAAAAAGTACAAAAATTAGCCAGGTGTGGTGACAGGCGCCTGTAATCCCAGCTACTCAGGAGGCTGAAGCAGGAGAATCACTTGAACCTGGGAGACGGAGGTTGCAGTGAGCAGTGATCATGCCACTGCACTCCAGCCTGGTGACAGAGCAACACTGTCTAAAAAAACTAAATCAATAAAAGAAAAGAAATGGATAAAGAGACGGAGCCAAGCATTGGAAGCTCTTAGTGAAGGGAGACGGAACAGCAGATGCAAAGGCCCTGGGGCTGGAACTGCCTTGTCTCAGTCTGTTTTGCATTGGTATGACAGAGTATCTTAGACTGGGTAACTTACAACGAACACAAGTTTGTTGGCTTGTGGTTCTGGAGACTGGGATGTCCAATATCAAGATGTCACCATCTGGTGAGGGTCTTCTTTCAGCATCATTACATGACGGAAGGCATCACATGGCAGAGGGCAAAGAGAAGTGGGAGGAAGGTCAAGCAAACCCACTCCTGCAACAACAGCGTTAGTCCAGTTGTGAAGGCACTGGCGCCCTCATGACCTAAACGCTTCTTAAAGGTTCCACCTCCCAATTTGCAATACCATCACACTGACAATTAATTAATTAATTTTTTTTGTGTGTGATGAAGTCTCCCTCTGTGGCCCAGGCTGGAGTGCAGTGGCGTGATCTTGGCTCACTGCAACCTCTACCTCCTGGGTTCAAGTGATTCTCCTGTCTCAGCCTCCCAAGTAGCCGGGACCACAGGTGCACGCTGCCACCCCCAGCTAATTTTTTTGTATTTTTAGTAGAGACACGGTTTTGCCATGTTGGCCAGGATGGTCTTGATCTCCTGAACTCATAATCTACCCACCTTGGCCTCCGAAAGTGCTGGGATTACAGGCGTGAGCCACCATGCCTAGCTAATTTTTATATTTTTGTAGAGATGGGGTTTCACCATGTTGGCCAGGCTGGTCTCAAACTCCTGACCTCAAGTGATCTGCCCCTGCTCAGCCTCCCAAAGTGCTGGGATTACAGGTGTGAGCCACTGCGCCCAGCCTGGACTTGATTCTACGAGTCATAGGGAGTTCACCAGAAACAGTATTCCAGTCAGGGGAAACAGCATGTGCAATAGCTGGGCAGATTGGGAGGACCACCATAGTTCAGAGCAGATGAAGGCCACAGGATTAGGAGTTGGAGTGACAGGCCGGGTGCAGTGGCTCATGCATGTAATTCCAGCACTTTGGGAAGCTGAGGCAGGCAGGCAGATCACGAGGTCAAGAGATCGAGACCATCCTAGTCAACATGGTGAAACCCTGTGTCTACTAAAAATACAAAAATTAGCTGGACATGGTGGCGTGCACCTGTAGTCCCAAGAGAATCACTTGAACCTGGCTGGCAGAGGTTGCAGTGAGCTGAGATCGCGCCACTGCACTCCAGCCTGGCGAGAGAGTGAGACTCCATCTCAAAAAAAAAAAAAACAAAAAGGAGTCCGAGTGCCAAGGCTGGGAGGTGGGTGGCCCCAGGCCTTTGCCTTCACTGCCAGGTTGAGAGGCCTGCATCTGTTCCATAGCACTGGCTAGCCAGGGGTGGATTATGAGCAGGTGATGAGTGGAGTAAGTTTTGGATGTAGGAAGACCCCTCTGGGGCCTGGTGGGGAACAGAATGCAGACGCTCCACCTCAAAAGAGAGATTGGAGGCTGGAGGCCAGGCAGGAGGCTGGGATGAGGGCCCAGGAGGGCTGTGGGGAGCTGCAGAAGAAGATGGGGCAGCGAGAGCCCCAGGGCAGGAAGCAGGAGACTTGGGGACCCATGGGCTGGGTGGGGAGGAGGGAGGAAGGCAGATGAGAGTCTAGCCCAGTGACTGGGTGGATGACATGAGAGGCAGTGAGAGCATACAGAGTAATGTTACATAGCGAAGACATCTAGCAGTCCAGGGACACCCCTACCATCCCCTGCCCTGGGCACTTCAACCCAGAGGAAGAGACATTTGAGCTCAGTGTTTAAGACACATAGAGTTGGTCATGGCCGGACACGGTGGCTCACGCTGGTAATCCCAGAACCTTGGGAGGCCAAGGCAGTTGGATTACCTGAGCTTGGGAGTTCAAGACCAGCCTGGGCAACATGGCGAAACCTCGTCTCTACGAAAAATACGAAAATTAGTTGGGTGTGGTGGTGTGCATTTATAGTCCCAGCAGCTTCTCAGGAGGCTGAGGTGGAAGGATCACTTGAGCCTGTGAGGTGGAGGTTGCAGTGAGCCAAGATCACTCCATTGAACTCCAATCTGGGTGACAGAGTGAGACCCTGTCTCAAAAGAATCATAATAGTAATAATAATAAGAGTTGGTCAACATAAGGGGTGGCATAAGAGTTTTCAGGCAGAGAGAACTGCATTTGTGAAGGCTCAGAGATACAAAATCACTTGACATGTTTAGGAGATACCTTGCTTCCAATGTTGATAGAGGAAAACAAAGAATTCTGGGTGCAAAGAGTTTGAGAGTGGGAAACTCTCAGAGATGTGGCTTCAGAGGAAGGCAGAGTCAGAATAAAAATGGACTCTAGGGGTCTAGCACGGTGATCCACACCTATAATCCCAGCACGTTGGGAAGTTGAGGTGGGAGGATCATTTGAGCTCAGGAGCTCAAGACCAGCCTGGTAAAAATAGTGAGACCCTATCTCTACGTAAAAAAAAAAAATGCTGGTGAAGTGGCTCACGCCTGTAATCCCAGCACTTTGGGAGGCCGAAGCGGGCAGATCACCTGAGGTCAGGAGTTCAAGACCAGCCTGACCAACATGGAGAAACCCTGTCTCTAAAAAAAAAAAAAACAGCCAGGTGTGGTGGTGCATGCCTGTAATCCCAGCTCAGGAGTCTGGGGTGGGGGAGAATCACTTGGATTTAGGAAGCAGAGATTGCAGTGAGCCAGGATCACAACACTGCACTCCAGTCTGGGCGACAGAGCGAGACTCCATCTCAAAAAATGGAAAAAACAGTCAAACCCCATCTCTACTTTAAAAAAAAAAAAGGAAAAAAGAATAAAAGGGGCTCTAGGGCCTCAACATTAAGCTGAGACTCTGGGACCTTATCCTGGGGGCCTGGGGGCATTGGGCAGCCCAGGGCAGGGTGCTGAGCAGGGAAGGGGTATATTTGCATTTTTGAGACCTTGGAGGTAAAGGAGGAGAGATTTCAGCTGGGGGCTAGGGCTGGTCGGTAGGAAGGGACTCTCTCTCCTTCAGATGCCAAGGTCCAGCCCAAACCCCAGCATGCCCCTGCCTTTCCTCCTGTGCAGGTACTTCATGAACATCACCTGGGATAACCGGGATTACTCTTTCAATGAGGATGGCTTCCTGGTGAACCCCTCCCTGGTGGTCATCTCCCTCACCAGAGACAGGACGTGGGAGGTGGTGAGTCGAAGCCCAGACCACAGGCATGGTAGAGGGCCTGGACTCCTGCATCCTGGCAGGGGGTGGGGCTGAGGTCCTGGACTAAGAAGGAGGAGGGACAGGGAGCCTGGACTCCGAGGTTCCTAGGGTGTGAAGGTGGGAGGGGCTCCTGGGTCTTGGAGGAAGCTGCTGCCCACACACCTAGGTCTGATGGAGGAGGAGACCACCGGAAGTCTCCCAGGAAGCCTGACTCTCCTTCCCTTTGGCCAAGGTGGGCAGCTGGGAGCAGCAGACGCTCCGCCTCAAGTATCCGCTGTGGTCCCGCTATGGTCGCTTCCTGCAGCCAGTGGACGATACTCAGCACCTCACAGTGGCCACGCTGGAGGAGAGGCCATTTGTAATTGTGGAGCCTGCAGACCCCATCAGCGGCACCTGCATCCGAGACTCCGTCCCCTGCCGGAGCCAACTCAACCGGACCCACAGGTGACAGCTTGGGATCCAGGAGTTCCGGCTCCAAAACCCTCCTGCAGTGAAGCCCAGTAGTCCTGGCCCCCCAGTCCCTTCCTCTCTTGGGACCCCAGGACCCACAAAGCCCTCCAGCTTGATGACCTTGGGCAAACCCCAGAATTCTTTGAGCCTCAGTTTTCCCTGAAAGCGCTAACCATAGTTTTAGCTGCTGTCTGTCCGTTCCTCTATATCTTCTCTTTATGGGAGAGTCTAAGGAGCTGGTCCCCAAACTCCCCAAGCCTGGTCAATCCCCCACAGCCCTCCCCCGGATGCCCCCGCCCGGAAAAGCGCTGCTGCAAGGGTTTCTGCATCGACATTCTGAAGCGGCTGGCGCAGACCATCGGCTTCAGCTATGACCTCTACCTGGTCACCAACGGCAAGCACGGAAAGAGATCGATGGCGTCTGGAATGGCATGATCGGGGAGGTGAGGGGGCAGACGGGAGGCGGGGAGTCTTCGGGGCGGAGTCAAGAGGCAGGCTCTGTCAGGCGCGGTGGCTTAACGCCTGTAATCCTAGCACTTTGGGAGGCCGAAGCGGGCGAATTGCCTGAGGTCAGGAGTTCGAGATCAGCCTGGGCAACACGGTGAAACCCTGTTTCTACTAAAATACAAAACATTAGCCGGGCGTGGTGGTGCACTCCTGTAATCCCAGCTACTCGGGAGGCTGAGGCAGGAGAATCGCTTGAACCCGGGAGGCGGAGATTGCAGTGAGCCGAGATCGCGCGCCACTGCACTCCAGTCTGGGCCACAGAGCGAGACTCCGTCCCAAAAAAAAAAAAAAAAAAAAAAGAGGCGGAGAGGCGGGCACCGAACACTGATGCGGACCTGGGGCGGTGCCGCGGGGAAGGACAGGTCTTGGAACAAGGGGCGGAGTCAGGTTGTATAGGGGCGGGGCTTGGAGGAGAGGCTTTGGGGCAGAAGAAAAGGGGCTAGGAGGGTGGGACTGCTAGGGGAGAGGGGCGGGGCTGGGAGAAGGGGCTTTGGGATGGAGGAAGTGGGGTTAGAAGGGTGGAACTCCCACAGGAGTGGGGCGGGGCTGGGAGGAGGGACTTTGGGGTGAAGGAGGTGGGCTAGGAGGGTGGAATTCCCACAGGAAGGGAGCGGGTTTGGGAGGAGGGACTTGGGGCAGAGGGATAGGAGGGTGGGAATCCTAGGGAAGAGGGCGGGGCTGGGAGGAGGGACTTTGGAGTAGAGGAAGAGGGTCTAGGAGGGTGGGAATCCTAGGAGAAGCGGGTGGGGCTGGGAAGGTGTGGACCACGGCCTTGAGGACTTGCTGGAAGCAGCGGGATGGGACGCGGGCTACCAATTCCCAATCTTGTTCCCCATCTCTCACCTCCGCCTTCCCCTGCCCCACTCTGCGTCCCCCTCCTCACCCACCCCGCAATCTCTCTTGGTCCCTTCCCCTCACCCTGTGACTGGTCTGCTCCCGGGGCCCGTCTCTGCCCGCTGTCCGTGTCAGTCTGCCAGCCTGAGCCGGGTTCCCTCGCCCACTTCTCGTCACCCCCACCCCAGGTGTTCTACCAGCGCGCAGACATGGCCATCGGCTCCCTCACCATCAACGAGGAGCGCTCCGAGATCGTGGACTTCTCCGTCCCCTTCGTGGAGACAGGCATCAGCGTCATGGTGGCGCGCAGCAACGGCACGGTGTCCCCCTCCGCCTTCCTCGGTAAGCTGGGGCCCTGGGACAGGGAGTGAGACCTAGGCAAAGCAGCCGCCCCCAGCCGTGTGGGCCCTGGGGTCAGAAAACCTGCGTTCCCGGCATCATTGGTACTGAACTCCCAGTGCAACTTTGGTGAAGTGACATCATTTCTGAGCCTCAGTTTCCCAGTCTGCAAGATGGAAGAAATAATTTCTCTACCCAGAAGACATTTTATCAAGATGCTTAAGAAGCTTGAGCCAGGAGCCTTCTCTTGCACTGCAGCTTCCAAGCCCTGCAAACTGGTTTTGTATTCATAAGGTTGAATTCTCTCATCGAGAGCCCTCCAAATTGTCCAAGCTTCAGGCCCCACAAAACCCAAGTGTTTCCCTGTATCTAGGTATGAGATGAAGAGAACAAATTAGCACAGTACCAGCACCTTGTAAGCACTGAAGTCACTCCTCAGTTTTTTGTTTTCTTTTTTTTTGAGACGGAGTCTTGCTCTATCGCCCAGGCTGGAGTTAAGTGGCGCGATCTCGGCTCACTGCAACCTCCGCCTCCTGGGTTCAAGCGATTCCCCTGCCTCAGCCTCCCAAGTCGCTGGGACTACAAGCGTGCATCACCACACCTAGCTAATTTTTTGTATTTTAGTAAAGATGGGGTTTCACTGTGTTAGCCAGGATGGTCTGGATCTCCTGACCTTGTGATCTTCCCACCTCGGTCTCCTGACCTCGTGATCTGCCCACCTCAACCTCCCAGAGTGCTGGGATTACAGGCATAAGCCATCGCCCTCAGCCACCCATCAGTATTTACTAAGCACCTACTATGTGCCAGGCGGTGGGCTCCACAGTAGGAACACAATGGCAAATGAGGCAGACACAAATCCCTGTCTTGTAGGATCTCTCAGCCTTGTGAAGGAGACAGAAGATAAACTCTGTTGTTTGTTGTTTTTTTTAGATGGAATCTCACTGTGTCACCGAGGCTGGAGTGCAGTGTTGCAATCTTGGCTCAATGCAACCTCCGCCTCCCAGGTTCAAGCAATTCTCCTGTCTCAGCCCCCCAAGTAACTGGGATTACAAGCATGTGCCACCACACCCGACCAATTTTTGTATTTTTATTAGAGAGGGAGTTACACCATGGTGGCCAGGCTGGTCTCAACCTCCTGACCTCGGATGATCCGCCTACCTCGGCCTCCCAAAGTGCTGGGGTTACAGGCATGAGCTGTTGCACCCGGACAAGAGTTTTAACTACAGAACATGGTGTGGGGGATATATAATCAGATTTAGGTTTTTAAAGTATCTAGCTCTGTGTAATGCCAGCTACTCAGGAGGCTGAGGTGTGAGGATGGCTTGAGCCCAGGAGGCAGAGGTTGCAGTGAGACAAGATGACACCACTGCACTCCAGCCTGGGTGACAAAATGAGGCCAGGCATGGTGGTCACACCTGTAATCCCGGCACTTTGGGAGGCCAAGGTGGGTGGATCACTTGAGGTCAGGAGATCGAGACCGGCCTGGCCAACATGGTGAAACTCTGTCTCTACTAAAAATACAAAAGTAGCTGGGCATGGTAGCGTGTAATCCCAACTACTCCGGAGGTTGAGACATGAGAATCACTTGAACCTGGGAGGTGGAGGTTGCAGTGAGTGGAGATCACACCACTGCACTCCAGCCTGGGCAGAAGAGTGAAACTGTGTTTCCAATAAATAAATAGATACATAAAAAAAGAAAAAATCTCACTCTGTGGAAGCCAGTGGCTGGTGGGGGATGCTGCTGCAAGGTCCATGCCAGAGACAGAGTGAGGGTGTGCACTAGGAAGTGACAGCAGACAGACTCAGGCTGTGGTTAGGGGAGCTGCCCACCAGAGGGGCTGGTGGCTTTGAGATGGATTGGGCAGAGGGCCCATTTCTGGGCTGGAGAAGCACACGGCCAAGGGCAACTGTTCTTGTCAGTTTCCACTTGCTCTCTGAAGTCTGAGCAGAGCTCCCAGGAGAGGGGGAGGGGCTGGAAGAAGAGCCATCCCTTCCTTTGTGTTTTGTTTTCTGTTTATTTTGCCCTACAGTGTCTCCTGTGGCCTCCTCTTGCACCAAGGTCTCTGCAGGGCACACTGAGAGGCACCACGTGGGGTCCCTGCTTGCAGTCAGCACACTGCAGGGGAGTGACAAGGTCCTGTTTATGCCCCACCAAGCCACCCAGCAGCGGTGACAAGCGTGTCCGCAGCTGCCGCAGTGACTGTCCAGGGTACTGACCTTGCTGTGACGGGGGCAGTCCTGGCAGCTCACACTTGGCCCTGGGAAGTTGAATCACCTGGTCCTAATCTCAAGGAAATGGTGATTTGGGTTGATTGTTGGTGAGCTCCCAGGGACAACACATGGTTATTAAATTGAGGAGGGGACACATGAATGGGAGGTTGTTTGATGGACAGGGCAGGGTGTTACCTCTAGCAGGGGAACCTAGGACACAAGGAACAGAGGGTGTTGCTGGTTCAGGCACCTGCCAGGCTTTTTTTTTTTCTTCCCATCTCAGCGCATTGCAACCTTCACCTCCCGGTTTCAAGCGATTCTCCTGCCTCAGACTCCCGAGTAGCTGGGACTACAGGCGCCCGCCACCACGCCCGGCTAATTTTTGTATTTTTAGTAGAGACGGGGTTTCACTATATTGGCCAGGCTGGTCTCAAACACCTGACCTTGTGATCCACCCACCTTGGCCTCCCAAAGTGCTGGGAGTACAGGCGTGAGCCACTGCACCAGCTTTTGTTTTGTTTTTTGTTTTTTGAGACAGAGTCTTGCTCTGTCACCCAGGCTGGAGTGTAGTGGCACGATCTCGGCTCGCTGCAACCTCCACCTCCTGGGTTCAAGCGATTCTCCTGCCTTAGCCTCCTGAGTAGCTAGGACTACAGGCGCCCACCACGACACCCAGCTAATTTTTTGTATTTTAGTAGAGATGGGATTTCACCATGTTGGCTAGGATGGTCTTGAACTCCTGACCTCAGGTGATCCTCCCGCTTTGGCCTCCAAGGTGTTGGGATCAGGCCCCCTGTGAGTTCTGAGTAGTTAAAGCATGGGTGCTTCAGAGAGTGATCAGGCCAGAGAGGAGAGTGTGACAAGGCTGAGTGGCAGAGACTTTGTCCTGGGGTTGCGAGGGAGCCCGGGGGAGAGCTGTAAGCAGGGGAGGGGCCAGGTCGTCTCTGCGTTGTGTGGTGGATGGGCTATAGGAGACAGACAGGAGCTCTGGAGGCTGGGGAGATGGTTGGTGGGAGGAGATGAGGCCTGAGTCTTGTTGGCCATGAGAATGGAGAGGAGAGGCCCAAGTAGCGTCGGGGCGGGAGCGTGGGTTGGAGATTGACAGGCTGTGGCCAGTGAGGGAGTGGGAGGGAGGGCGGCAAATGGAGTTTGAGCCTGTGACTGGGTGGATGGTGAGGCCCCCATCTTGGGGAGCATGGGCACTTGTCTGGGCTCAGCATGAGACATGATGAATGGCCTAGCGGGACGGCTGGGGTAGGTGGAGGCTAAGGCCTGTGGCTTAGGAAACATTTAGGAGACAGTTTCTGTTTGGTGGCTGAAACCACGGAAATGCCTGCCATGGCTCTCTTTGAAAATAGCTGCCTCCTAGGGGTCTGGGTGGGCCATAAGACTCTCGTAGATAGAGAACCAGAGAAAGGACCAGAATAGGATGTGGTCAGATCTGGGCTGCCCCTCTGGGCCGCACCTCGTTCACTTGCTGTAGTACCCTAGGGTTTAAAATTTTCTTTCTCTCTCTTTCTCTCTCTCTCTTTTTCCTCTCTCTTTCTTTCCTTCCTTCTTTCTTTTTTTGGTAGAGACAGGGTCTCACTATGTTGGCCAGGCTGGTCTTGAACTTCAGGCGTCAAAGTGATCCTCCCGCCTCAGACTCCCAAAGTTCTAGGAGTACAGGCGTGAGCCACCGGCCCAGCCTGATCCCGAGTCTTTCGCTTGGCTGAGCCATGACCACGCACTCCCTTGTCCCCAGAGCCCTACAGTCCCGCTGTGTGGGTGATGATGTTCGTCATGTGCCTCACTGTGGTCGCCGTCACCGTTTTCATCTTCGAGTACCTCAGTCCTGTCGGCTACAACCGCAGCCTGGCCACTGGCAAGCGTGAGTCCCCCTTCCTCCATCCGCCTGCCGCGGAGCTACCTAATCACAGAGAAAACTACATTTCCCAGCAGGCCCTGGGGTCAAGCTAGGGTCTTTCGAGGTGCCTTGAGGGCCACTGGGAATTGTAGTTCTTTTTTTTCCGCTCCCTTATTGCGAAGGGATTTGGGGTCCATGTCCGCGTCCTGGCCCCCTGCAGGCCCTGGTGGCTCAACCTTCACCATTGGGAAATCCATCTGGCTGCTCTGGGCTCTGGTGTTCAATAATTCGGTGCCCGTGGAGAACCCCCGGGGAACCACCAGCAAAATCATGGTGCTGGTGTGGGCCTTCTTCGCCGTCATCTTCCTCGCCAGCTACACAGCCAACCTGGCCGCCTTCATGATCCAGGAGGAGTACGTGGATACCGTGTCCGGGCTCAGTGACCGCAAGGTGTGTGTGGGTCCAGGGCTGGTCTGGGGCTGCAGGTCACAGAGCTTGGCATGTGGTAGATTAGAGAGGATTCTTGGGGGGGTGGGGGGGTGGGGGCAGGGGTCTCTTCCCAAGGAGAATTCCAGAATGGTAGAATGGAAGGTTGTGGATGGAGAAAGAACACGGTTCACCATGAGCTGTTTAAAATGTTCCTAGGGGAAGGGGTGTCCCTGAATGTTCTGGGGGAAGGGGTGTCCCTGAATGTTCTGGGGGAAGGGGTGTCCCTGAATGTTCTGGGGGCAGTCGTGCCAAATGGGATATTCTAGAACCAGTGCTTCTCTCAAACTGTGAGAAAGGATTAATTTTTGGAACTTCTAGTCCATTGCAGACCAATGCTTTTGTGAAATTCAATGGAAATGAATTATTAGAAAAGTAAAATAAGGTCTAAAACCAAGACAGACAAAAGTCAAACCCAGCCAGCCACGGTGGCTCACACCTGTAATCCCAGCACTTTGGGAGGCTGAGGTGGGTGGATCACCTCAGGTCAGGAGTTTGAGACCAGCCTGGCCAACATGGTGAAACTCGTCTGTACTAAAAATAAAAAAAATTAGCCGGATGTGGTGGCGGATGCCTGTAATCCCAGCTACTCGGGAGTCTGAGGCAGGAGAATCACTTGAACCCGGGAGGCGGAGTTGCAGTGAGCCAAGACTGGTCACTGCGCTCCAGCCTGGGCAACAAGAGTGAAATTCTGTCTCAAACAAACAGTCAAACCCACATTTTTATTATTAGATTCAACGACGAAAAATAATCCTGTCGGCCAGGCACAGTAGCTCATACCTGTAATCCCAGCACTTTGGGAGGCTGAGGTGGATGGATCACCTGAGGTCAGGAGTTGGAGACCAGCCTGACCAACATGGAGAAACCCTGTTTCTACTGAAAATACAAAATTAGCCGGGTGTGGTGGCACATGCCTGTAATCCCAGCTACTTGGAAGGCTGAGGCAGGAGAATTGTTTGAACCCAGGTGGTGGAGGTTAGGTTGTGGTGAGCTGAGATTAGCCATTGCACTCCAGCCTGGGCAAGAAGAGCGAAATTCTGTCTCAAAAAAAAAAAAGAAAAAGAAAAACGATCCTGCCAAATCGCTCTCTAAATGCTCACTCCCTCCATTTCTGTATGCACCTCACTGCAATCACGGTTTGCTGAGGTATTGGCGGTTTGTAGAGCACACTTTGAGGCTAAAGTGATTCTCCAGCTGGGTGCCATGGCCTATTAGAGGCTCAAGAAATCAGTTTGATGGGTCGCAATAAGTTTTTTATTTTTTATTTTTGAGACAGTCTCACTCTGTCACCAGGCTGGAGCGCAGTGGCGAGATCTCGGCTCACTGCAACCTCTGCTTCTCGGGTTCAAGCGATTCTCCTGCCTCAGCCTCCCGAGTAGCTGGGCTTACAGGCACGTGCCACCACACCCAGCTAATTTTTGTATTTTTAGTAGAGATGGGGTTTCCCCATGTTGGCCAGGATGGTCTCGAACTCCTGACCTCGTGATCCACCTGCTTGGCCTCCCAAAGTGCTGGGATTACAGGCGTGAGCCACTGCACCCGGCCAACAACAAGCATTTTTTAATGGAATGGAGAAGAATAGAATAGAATAGTTGATTGCATCTTATGCAGTGCGTTTGGTTTTATAAAACTTGTTTTACTCCTATATACACCTGGCATTGAGCCAGCACACACCCGTCTGGCTACATCTGTTGTTAAAACAGTGAACTATTTCTGAACGGATTGGTAAATAGCAACAGCCCCTACCATGCCAGCCTCTGCCCAGGACCTCCTGTGAGTCAGTAAGCGAAGGCTTAACTCCTGGCACATCAGGGGCCTCAGGGAGGCTTCTCGTGACCTTTCGGATTATGTGTCTGCAACTGTGTGCGCTGGGTGCCAGTGAAGAGTGCATTTCCTAATGTAGTGAGCAAGTCTTGAGAAATACTGAATACTTCTGGGACTAGGGTGTCTGCCAGATAGAGGATGTCTCTCAGAATGGGGGATTCGTGTTAGGGATGTCCCTGTGGAGGGTGCCCTAATCACTCCGCATTCTGCCCCAGTTCCAGAGGCCCCAGGAGCAGTACCCACCCCTGAAGTTTGGGACTGTGCCCAACGGGTCCACGGAGAAGAACATCCGCAGCAACTATCCCGATATGCACAGCTACATGGTGCGCTACAACCAGCCCCCGCGTAGAGGAAGCACTCACTCAGCTCAAGGCAGGGTCAGCGCAGACTCGGGGGCCGGGGGTGGGGATGGGGCCACTGGGGACCTGAGGATGCTCAAAGATGGCAAGGGGTCAAGGTTCATTCATTCAGCCCCAGAGGTCAGCCCTGGGTGGGTCAGCTTGGAGGGTGGAGGTCATCGAGGGTGGAAGTGGACTCCTCCTCCCAGGAGCAGGGTCCCTGGGATATTTTAGGGATGCAGTAGTCCTGGATTCTGGGGTGAGACTGCCAGGGCTCCAGTCTTCACTCTTCCCCTTCTTGGTTTTGTGGCCTTGAGCAAGTTACTAAGCCTCTCTGAACCTCTGCTTCCTCCTCTGTAAAATGAGGATAACAAGAGTATCTCTGTTGTAATGATCATAAGGTCGTTATAAGAATTAAACTAGTTAAAAAAAAAAAAGAGTTAAACTGGTTTAGCTGGGCATGGTGGCCGGCGCCTGTAATCCCAGCTACTTGGGAGGCTGAGGCAGAAGAATCGCTTGAACCCGGGAGGCGGAGATTGCGGTGAGCCGAGACTGTGCCATTGCACTCCAGTCTGGGCAACAACAGCGAAACTGCATCTCAAAAAAAAAAAAAAAAAAAGAAAGAAAGAAAAGAAAAGAAAAAGAATTAAACTAGTTAATCCACTCGGAACATTTATAACAGTGCCCGGCGCACTGTAGGTGCTTGCTGATGTTGTCATCATTAGACTGAACTCACTGGAATCAATACTTGGATTGCTTTTTTATCTTTTTACATCCCTTTCCCAAATCATAGGGATGAAGTTAAATTCAGAGGCCAGGCGCAGTGGCTCATGCCTGTAATTCCAGCACTTTGGGAGACGGAGGCTGGCAGACCACCTCAGGTCAGGAGTTCGAGACCAGCCTGGCCAACATGGTGAAACCCTGTCTCTATTTAAAATACAAAAAATTAAGTTGAATGTGGTGGCGGGCGCCTGTAATCCCAGCACTTTGGGAAGCCAAGACGGGCAGATCATTTGGTGTCAGAAGTTCGAATACAGCCTGATCAACACGGTGAAACCTTGTCTCTACTTAAAATACAAAAGTTAGCCAGGCATGGTCGTGGGCGCCTATAATCCCAGCTGCTTGGGAGGCTGAGGCAGGAGAATTCCTGGAACCTGGGAGGTGGAGGTTGCAGTGAGCCAAGATCGTGCCATTGCACTCCAGCCTGGGCAACAGACAAAGACTCCATGTCAAAAACAAAACAAAACAAAAAATGTTGAGTTCAGGCCCCAAAGTGCAGCCCACAATTCCAACAAGAATGAGGACAGTAACTCTCTCCCCCGTCCCGCATTTACTCAATCCTTCTGTGTGTATTTTTCTTCTTCTCTACTCTACGCCAGGCAGTGAACAAATAGACCTGATTTGTAGGTCGAATGGTGGGAAATGAACAATAAACATGCAGACAGAAAAATCAAGATCTTTTCAGAAAGTGATGGTGAGCTAGAGGGCGGCTGGGCTGGGATACTTTCACCTGGGTGTTTGGGGCAGGTTTCTCAGGAGGTGGCATTTGTGCAGAGCCCTGCCTGAGGTGAAAGAGCTAGCCAGGTGGACTTACGGAAGTAGAGCCTTGCAGGTAGAGGGAACAGGGCGTGCAAAGGGCCTGAGGTAGGTGTGGTGTTGGTTTAGTGGAGGAACAGCAAGAAGGCCAATGTGGCTGAAGGCTAGGAGCTGAGATGAGAGGGTAGATGAGGGGGAGGATTCCAGGCATGAGGCCGAGGTCAGGGCTGCACTTTATACTAAGGGCAGTGAGAAGCCATGGGGAGTGGAGACTAAGGAAGGAAGGGTATGATCTGATTTCTGTTTTTGTTTTTTTGTTGTTGTTTGTTTTGAGACAGGGTCTTGCTCTGTCACCCAGACTGGAGTGCAGTGGTTCGATCTCATCTTACTGCAACCTCCGCCTTCCTTGGGTTCAAGCAATTCTCCCACCTCAGTCTCCTGAGTAGCTGGGATTACAGGCATGCACCACTATGCCCAGCTGCTTTTTGTATTTTTGGTAGAGATGGGATTTTACATGTTGGTCAGGCTGGTCTTGACCTCCTGACATCAGATGATCCGCCTGCCTCAGCCTCCCAAAGTGCTGGGATTAGAGGCATGAAGCACCATGCCCAGCCTAAAAAAATTTCTCGTGCCAGATGCAGTGGCTCATACCTGTAATCCTAAAGCTTTGTGAGGCCAAGATGAGAGGATCACTTATGGCCAGGAGTTCGAGACCAGCCTGTGAAACGTAGTGAGACCCCTTGACTCAACAACAAAAAAATAAAATAAAATAAAAATTTTTTTTTGAGACAGAGTCTCACTCTGTCGCCCAGGCTGGAGTGCAGTGGCTTGATCTTGGCTCACTGCAACTGCTGCCTCCAGGTTTAAGTGATTCTCCTGCCTCAGCATCCCAAGTAGCTGGGACTACAGGCACCCACCACACACCTGGCTAATTTTTGTATTTTTAGTAGAGATGGGATTTTCCCATGTTGGTCAGGATGGTCTGGAACTCCTGACCTCAGGTGATCCACCCACCTCAGCCTCCCAAAGTGCTAGGATTACAGGAATGAGCCACCACGCCCGGCGAACAAAATACCATTTAAAATAGCCAGGCATCATGGTGCACACCAGTAGTCCCATCTCCTTGGGAGGCTAAAGTGGGAGGATCACTTGAGCCCAGGAGATAGAGGCTGCAGTAAGCTATGATCACAGCGCTACACTCTAGCCCTGGTAATAGAGCCTTAGACCCTGTCTCCGAAAAAAAAAAAGAAAAAAATATGTGAGAGCACCAGCTTTATGTCAGGTGTAGTTCCTGCACTGGATAACAATAGTTAACAAAATAGGTCAGTTCCCCACATCAGCTACGGATGCTTTAACAGAGGGTTCTTTATCTCTCACAATAAGAAGTCCAGGGCTGGCATGATAGCTTAAAAATACCATTAACAGGCCAGGCTCGGTGGCTCACGCCTGTACTCCCAGCACTTTGGGAGGCCGAGGTGGGTGGATCATGAGGTCAGGAGTTTGAGACCAGCCTGGTGAACAAGGTGAAAGCCCGTCTCTACTAAAAAATACAAAAATTAGCTGGGCATGGTGGCGGGTACCTGTAATCCCAGCTACTCAGAGAGCTGAGGCAGGAGAATTGTTTGAACCCAGGAGGCGGAGGTTGCAGTGAGCCGAGACTGTACCATTGCACTCCAGCCTGGGCAACAAAATGAGACTCTGTCTCAAAAAAAAATACCATTAGCAATCTGAAATCTGCCCGTAATCCCAGCACTTTGGCAGACCCAGGCGGGCAGCCTGGCCAACATGGTGAAAGCCCGTTTCTCCTAAAAATATAAAAAATTAGCGGGGCATGGTGGCAGGTGCCTGTAATCCCAGCTACTTGGTAGGCTGAGGCAGGAGGATTGCTTGAACCCAGGAGGTGGAGGTTGCAGTGAGCCGAGATCACACCACCGTACTCCAGCCTGGGCAACAGAATGAGACTCTGTCTCAAAAATAAAAAAATCTGAATGAACTCTTTCCACATTTTTCTTCCACTGAGCTTGCAGCATAGACCTTCTTGCTCATTTTGGTTGCCTCATGGTCATGAAAAGGGGGCTGCCCCTCCGTGGAGCACAGTAGTTGCAGGCAAGCAATGGGAGGAAGGGTAACAGAGTGGAGGATCTTGCCTGGTGCAGTGGCTCATGTCTGTAATCGCAGCACTTTGGGAGGCCGAGGCGGGTGGATCACGAGGTCAAGTTCAACACCAGCCTGGCCAAGATGGTGAAACCCCATCTGTACTAAAACTACAAAAATTAGCCAGGTACGGTGGCAGGCACCTGTAACCCCAGCTACTTGGGAGGCTGAGGCAGGAGAATCACTTGAACCAGGGTGGCAGAGGTTGCAGTGAGCCGAGATTGTGCCACTTCACTCCAGCCTTGGCAACAGAGTGAGACTCTGTCAAAAAAAAAAAGAAGAAGAGTGGAGGATTTTCTCCTGGCAAGTGTTTGCCTTTTACTGGGGAAAGTACACCTTTCACAGAGACTTCTGGCTGTTTCAGATGGCCACTATTAGCTGCAAGGGAAGCTGGGAAATTGAGTGTCAACCTTCCAGCCTCTGTTTAGAAAAAAGGCAAGGAAGAGGCTGTAAATGGACATATGGTAGCCAAGCTGTCTATGAGTCCTGACCCCATGGAGTCTGTATTTTGCCACCTAGCCTTTTCTCTCTAGCACATTTTTCTTCTCTAGTGTTCTATCCTCAATCTCTCTCTCTCTTTCTCTGTCAATTTCTGGGGACACGTGGTCTCTTGTCTCTGATCTGTGTGTCCTATCTGTGCTTTCCTTGCAATCCTGTCATTTCTGATACTGAGGACTTCAGCACTTTCTTATCAGTCACCTCTTTTTTTTTTTTTTTTTTGAGATGGAGTTTTGCTCTTGTTGCCCAGGCTGGAATGCAGTGGCACGATCCCGGCTCACTGCAACCTCCACCTTCCGGGTACAAGTGATATTCCTGCCTCAGCCTCCTGAGTAGCTGGGATTACAGGCCTGCACGTCCAGCTAATTTTGTGTTTTTAGTAGAGACGGGGTTTCACTATGTTGGCCAGGCTGGTCTCGAACTCCTGACCTCAAGTGATCTGCCTGCCTGGGCCTCCCAAAGTGCTGGGATTCCAGGCGTGAGCCACCACGCCCGGCCCAGTCACCTCTTCTTTATCTCACCTCCAGTAACTGCTGTTCTCTCTGCCCCCACTTGAGTCCCCTGGAACAATTGCCTCTTCCTCCTTTACCCTCCTCCTTAAAGTATCATTAACACGAGGTGGGTTTTGTCACAGACTTTTTAAAATTTTTCAACTTGTCACACCATCAATTCCAGCAAAACGGCACATAGGGACACTTGTGATTACACTGGGCTCACCCAGATAATCCAGAATCATCCCCCATTTCATGGTCCTCAACTTAATCACACCCACAAAATCGCTTTTGTGATGTAAGGTAACATATTCACAAGTTGCAGGTTTTCGGCTATGGACATCTTTGGTGGGGAGAGACATTATTCTGTCCACCACAGAGTCCCAGAACATAATCTCTAAGGCAGATGTGAATTTGCGTTGGGGACAACCCTTTGGCCCCAGAGACTCTGCTCCTTGATGGGGCAGAGAGAACCTCAAAAAATGGGACCCATCGGGTAGATCACTTGAGGTCAGGGGTCTGAGACCAGCCTGGCCAACATGGTAAAACCCCATCTCTACCAAAAATACAAAAAATTAGCTGGGAGTGGTGGCAGGTGCCTGTATTCCCAGCTACTCGGGAGCCTGAGGCAGGAGAATCACTTGAACCCAGGAGGCCGAGGTTGCAGTGAGCCAAGATCATGCCATTGCACTCCATTCTGGGTGACAGAGTGAGCCTCCATCCCCTGCCCCCCAAAAAATGGGGCCCAGAACAACACCCCCTAGCCTGAGGTCTAAGGTAGGTATTGAATTTGTAGAATTATGGACAGAGATGTTAAGACACAACACAGAATGGGAAAAATAATGTTATTTTTTACATTACGCTTTCATCCATTCATTCATTACTTCAACAAGTACTTACCAAGTTCCTCTGATGTGTTCGGCTCTGTGCCAGATGCCTAGGTCCCTGGGAACTTGAAGCTTCCCTTCTAGTGGAGGGAGGTGGAAAACACACAGATGTTATACATATCCCTTAAAGTATCTCAGATCTTGCCACTGAGGGAGTTTATCTCTGGCCGTCTTTCTGTCCAGCTCTGTTTGCTTCCAAGTTGTACCCCATCTAATTCCCTTCTCTCTGGAGGATGGCTTTCTACATCTCCCCATAGGATGCCCCATGGCCTGGGAGTTCCTAATAGCATCCTAGGGATGCTTAGCAGCGGTTAGTTTACATTTTAAATTCTTCTTATTATTATTTTTTAATATCCCCCCCCCCACCAGCAGCAGTGAGTTCACAACCAGATGGAGGCCGGGTGTGGAGGCTTACACCTACGACCCCAGCACTTTGGGAGGCTGAGGCCAGCAGATCACTTGAGGTCAGGAGTTCAAGACTAGCTTGGCCAACTTGGCGAAACCCTGTCTCTACTAAAAATGCAAAAATTAGACAGGCGTGGTGGTGCGTGCCTGTAATCCCAGCTATTCCAGAAGCCAAGGCGGGAGAATCCCTTAAATCTGGGAGGTGGAGGCTGCAGTGAGCCGAGATCGCACCACTGCACTCCAGCCTGGGAGACAGAGCAAGACTCTGTCTCAAAACAAAGGAACCAGATGGTCTTGGGTTCCAATGGGAGTTACACCCCTTACTTGCTCTTGAGCCCAAATTTCCACCTCCCTTTATAGGGTCAACAATCCCTCCGGTCCATCAAGTGGCTCTGGGAAACGTTCTGTGTTACAGCCCCTCATAGTGAGGATCTATTGGTCCAGTTGGGGGTCAGGTATCCATGCCAGGACTAATCAGCAGCATGGTGGGGGGGGGGGGGGGGGGGGTGGGGACACAGTCACGTGGTTCCCCCAGCTGCATTCAAAGGTGCGAGGACCCTGTGGGCAAGAAAAGCCCCACGTGTGTCTCCAGTCACCCTTCTTTCACCTGCCTCCTGCCTTCTTATCAGCTCTGAAGCTTGATGGGCCCCTCAGCCCTCTTCCCAGGGCTCCCCCATCTGGAGAGCACCCCTGTGCCCGGCACCTGTAGTCTTCCTTCACGTTCTCCTGCCTGGGGAATGAAGTTTTTCCTTCCTCACTTCCCGTTTCTCCCTTTCGTTAAATGATGTGTTTGCCAACACTTTCTTATTGTCAAAATGAAGAACCCTCCCTCCCCTTTCCTTGATGTCAGTGGTTTGAGGGGTTTCCTTCTCTCTTTCTGCAGCAGAGCTGGGGAACCGCCTGTGTCATTTATAATATTCTTTCTAGTGACCATATTGAAATTCATGATTTTTTTGTGGGGGGTGGGTATGGAGTCTCATTCTCGCCCAGTGGTGCGGTGATGCGATCTTGGCTCACTGCAACCTCTGCCTCTTGGTCAAGCGATTCTCCTGCCTCAGCCTCCTGAGTAGCTGGGATCGCAGGCTAATTTTTTGTGTGTGTATATTTAGTACAGACGGGGTTTCATCATGTTGACCAGGCTCCTCTCAAACTCCTGACCTCAGGTGATCCGCCCGCCTTGGCCTCCCAAAGTGCTGGGATTACAGGTGTGAGCCACCACACCTGGCCTTCAAAATATGTTTTATGTACTCCAGTAGTTCCAAAATGTTATCATTTTGACATGCAATCAATATAAAAATTAATAAGATGTTTTGTGTTTTTATCGGTGCTTTTGGCAGGGGATCCAGTGTATGGTAACCCTCAGCACACGTCAAGTCAAACTCGGTGTATTTCAAGAGTTCAGTAACCACGTCTGGCTCGTGGCTGTCATACGGGATTGTAGAGCTAGAACTCTGTTTTTAAAATCTTTTCTGATATTTTCCTTCCCCCTCCTTGCCTTCTTTTAGGGGCCACATAAAAATCGTCCCTTATTCCTTCCTCTTCCTCCTTCTCTTCTTTCTCTCACTTGTACTTCTTCCCCTTCATCATCTCTTCCTTTGCTTCCCTTCGCCCTGATGTCATTCGGGGGCTTCCTGCCCTGGATCTAAATGATGTTGGCTCCATCCCCCCTCTTCCTGAGAATTCTGCAAATTCCTGGGGTTCTCAGGGTCACCCTGGCTTCTAGCTCCTCTCTGCAGAATTTAATTCACTTTCTGGACCATCTCACTGGCCAGAGTGTGTCTTCTCGGTTCCAGGCCCTCTTTGCCAGAATTGGAACCCACCCCCTCCCTTAATCTTTATCCGCATTGGTGGTAAGCGAGACTCTGAAGACTGGGAACTGTGCAGTCCCATAGAATGAATGCAGAGCCGTGTATTTCTACCTGCACCTGCTGCAGTGCAATTACCTGCTACAGTGTAATTCTAAGGTTTTAGCGGCCACATAAAAAGACCCAACAAGGGCCGGGCACGGTGGCTCACGCCTATAATCCTAGCACTTTGGGAGGCTGCCGAGGCAGGCAGATCAGCTGAGGTCAGGAGTTCAAGACCAGGTTGGCCAACGTGATGAAACCGCGTCTCTACTAAAAATACAAAAATTTGCCCGGCTGTGGTGGCATGCACCCATAGTCCCAGCTACTCGGGAAGCTAAGGCAGGAGAATTGCTTGAACCCGGGAAGTGGAGGTTGCGGTGAGCCTAGATCATGCCACTGCACTCCAGCCTGGACGGCAAGAGTGAAACTGGGTCTGAAAAAAAAAGAAGCAGGCAAGGCCAGGCTAGGTGGCTCAGTCCTGTGATCTCAGCACTTTGGAAGGCAGAGGCAGGTGGATTGCTTGAGGTCAGGAGTTCAATACCAACTTGACCAATATGATAAAACCCCATCTCTACAAAAAAATACAAAAATTAGCTGGGCATGGTAGCGCGTGCCTGTAAACCCAGCTACTAGGGAAGCTGAGGCAGGAGAATCGCTTGAACCCGGGAGGCGGAGGTTGTAGTGAGCCGAGATCGCACCATTGCACTCCAGCCTGGGCAGCAAAACGAAACTTCATGTCAACAACAACAAAAAGTAGGTGAAATCACTTTTTAATAATATATTTTACCTATGTCCAAAATATTATTTTGACACATAATCAGTATAAACACAGTTGAGACCTTTTACATAATTTTTTCGCACGTGCGCGTTTTTTTTTTTTTTTTTAGAAAAAAGAGAAAGAAAGAAGGAAGAAAAAAATGAAATAAAGAGAAAAAGAAGAAGAGAAAAAAAAAGGGAGAGAGAACGGGAATCTTGCTCTATTGCCTAGGCTAGAATGCAGTCTACAAATGGATATTAAAAGCTTTTTTTTATACTAATAATTGTGTTATACAATGGGAGACAGGAAGGAATAAGGGAGGAAAATAACAAACAAACAGCCAACCAATATTTCGTTTACACCTATGAAATGCTATGCAATTACTAGGGAGTGATTTACTCCCAACCATGTGGTCACTTTTAGAATAAATGTGATGTGTTACTGGAAAAAAAATGTATATTTTGTGGATTTGGAGTAGAGAGTTCTGTAAATGTTTATTAAGTTTACTTATTTGAGGTTTAAGTTCAAGTCCCGGGTATCCTTCTTAACCTTCTATCTCATTAATTTGTCCAATATTACAATGTAATGTTAAAGTCTCCCACTATTATTGTGTGGGAGTCCAAGTCTCTTTATAAGTCACCAAGAAGTTGCCCTATGTATCTGAGTGCTCCTATATTGGGTGCGCATAGACTTAGGGTCGTTAGCTCTTCCCGTTACATTGATCCCTCTACCATTATACAATGTCCTTCTTATCTCTTTCGGTTTCTATTACTTTAAAGTCTGTTTTATCAGAGATGAGAATTACAACTACTGCTTTTTTTTTTTTTTTTTTTTTGCTCTCCATTTGGTTGACAAATCTTCCTCCATCCCTTTGTTTTGAGTCTCTGTATATCCTTGCATGTAAGATGAATCTGGATGCAGCTTACTGATGGGTTCTTTGAAGTGGCTGATACTGGTTGTTCCCCTCTATGCATAGTGCCTCCTTCAGAAGCTCTTGTAAAGCAGGCCTGGTGGTAATGAAATCTCTGAGTACTTGCTTGTTTGCAAAAAATTTTATTTTTCCTTCACTTATGAAACTTAGTTTGGCTGGATATGAAATTCTGGGTTGAAAGTTCTTTTCTTTAAGGATGTTGAATATTGGCCCCCACTCTCTTCTTGGCTTGTAGGGTTTCTGCTGAGAGATCAGCTGTGAATCTGATAGGCTTCCCCTTGTGGGTAACCTGACCTTTCTCTCTGGCCGCCCGTAGTATTTTCTCCTTCGTTTCAACCCTGATGAATCTAATGATTATGTGCCTTGGGGTTGCTCTTTTTGAGGAATATCTTTGTGGTGTTCTCTGTATTACCTGGAGTTGGGTATTGTCTTGCCTTGCTAGGTTAGGAAAGTTTTCCTGGATAATATCCTAAAAATATTTTCCAGCTTAGATTCATTCTCTTCGTCACATTCAGGTACACCTATCAAACGTAGATTAGGTCTTTTCAAATAGTCCCATATTTCTTGGAGACTTTGCTCATTCCTTTTTACCCTTTTTTCTCTAATCTTGTCTTCTTGTTTTATTTCGTTAAGTTGGTCTTCGACCTCTGAAATCCTTTCTTCTGCTTGATCAATTCGACTGTTAAAACTTGTGCATACTTCTCGAAGTTCTCGTATTTGTTTTTCAGCTCCATTAATTCACTTATATTCCTCTTTAAATTGTCCATTCTCATGAACATTTCGTGAAACCTTTTTCGAGGTTCTTAGTTTCCTTGCATTGGGCTAGAACATGTTCTTTTAGCTCACAGAAGTTTCTCATTATCCACCTTCTGAAGCCTGACTCTGTTGATTCCTCACATTCATTTTCTATCAGGCCTTGTTCAATTGGTGATGAGGCACTGCAGTCCTCTGTAGGAGGAGAGGCATTCTGATTTCGGGTGTTTTCAGCCTTTTTGCGCTGGTTTCTTCCCATCTTTGTGGATTTATCCACCTGTCGTCTGTGTAATTGCTGACTTTCAGATTAGGTCTCTGAGTGGACGTCCAGCTTGTTAGTGATAGTTTTTTCTATTTCTTAATTTTCCTTCGGCGGATGCCCCTCCCCCACAGAGCTGGACCTTCCCGGGTTCAGCTGTACTTGCTGTGAAACTCTCAATCTTCAGCAGTTCCAACTGCTGTTTTTATTTTTATTTTTTTGTGGAGGGGGAACCAGCCTTCCCCTGCGGCGACCCACTATGCCGGCTGAAACAGCGGCGTTAAGATTCGTGGCGCTTTTCTGCCCGGGAGTCTCCCGGTCTGGTTCCCCACTTCAGTCCGCTTTTTAATCAGCTGAATGGGAGACTCTGCTTTCCCGGAGCTCCAAACGCCAACGAAGAGGGCACTCAGTCCCGTATACTCCGGACTGAGAACCGCCGCGTCAGGGCGCCTGCAAAACGGCCGCGCCCTCCAAAAGGGACCCGTGGGGCTCCTCCGCCAAGAATCTCCTGGTCCATGGGCAATGAAAATTCGTCTGAAAATGTGGCGTCCACTCACTCTCTGCGCTTTCAGTGGGAGCTACAATCCTGAGCTGCTGCTAATCGGCCATCCACGTGCGCGTTTTAAAAAAAATTTTTTTTTTTGAGTCAGAGTCTCACTCTGTCGCCCAAGCTGGAGTACAATGGCGAGATCTCGGCTCACTGCAACCTCCCTCTCCCAGTTTCAAGCAGTTCTCCTGCCTCAGCCTCCCGAGTCGCTGGGATTACAGGCGCCCACCACTACACCCAGCTACTTTTTGTATTTTTAGTAGAGACAGGATTTCACCATGTTGGCCAGGCTGGTCTCCAACTCCTGACCTCGGGTGATCTGCCCACCTCGGCCTCCCAAAGTGTTGGGATTACAGGTGTGAGCCACTGCGCCCGGTCATCAGTGTGCATTTTACACTCACAGCACATCTCTGTCCAGAGTGAACACATTTCCAGTGATCCACAGCCCTAGTGGCCTGTCACTGCCGCATTGGACAGCCCAGGTCAACATCACCCAAATGCAAAAAGTTTCCTAGTGAACATTATGAACAGAAAACAGAAAAAGGCACTGCCGCCCCCACCCCCCCGGCCCCTGGGACTTTTTTACTTCCTTTATTCACCCAGAGCATTCTCCCCAGCCAGCCTGCTGACTCATCTCTCCCCCTTTCCCCTTCTTCCGTTATTTTCCTCCCCCAGCCATTCCCTCCAGGAAAAACCCTGAGAATTCCAGATATTCTCTCTCTCTTCTTCTCTCTCTCTCTGGCACAGCAGGGTGCCTTTCCCAGGATGCCACCTCCCACCCCTACTTCACTTACACCTTCCTCAGAAGTCAGGGATGGCTGAGAACAGACTCACCTCCCTCTTTAATCCCTACAGGGTTACCTCACACTCTGACGCTGTTCATTCTTTGCAGTCAGAGAGTAAGAATTCAGACTTTCAGTGGGGAGGTGGGGGATCCCATTTTCCCCTTTTTTTTTAAGACGGAGTCTCACTCTGTCGCCAGGCTGCAGTGCAGTGGTGTGATCTCAGCTCACTGCAACCTCTGCCTCCCGGGTTCAAGAGATTCACCTGCCTCAGCCTCCTGAGTAGCTGGGATTACAGGCATATACCATCACACCTGGCTCATTTTTGTATTTTTAGTAGAGACGGGGTTTCATCATGTTAGCCAGGCTGGTCTCGAACTCCTGACCTCAAGTGATCCGCCTGCTTCAGCCTCCCAAAGTGCTGGGATTAAAGGCGTGAGCTACCGAATCCAGCCGATCCCACTTCCTGAATCTACTTGGTTCCCCACGTTTTGGATAGCAAGTGGTGAGAATGTGGCTAGCAAGAGACACCAGCCCCATCTCCCAAAATGAACCCAAATCTGTCCCCTCTTTGAGCTCAGAGAAAGCAGGATACCTGTATTTTTTTCCCCCATACAAATGTCAGCCACATCACCAGCCTTTAATAAGTAAAAATAGCTGAGGCTTCATCCCGTGTCTTTTTATAGATGTTTTTCATCTCTTTTTATTAAGATATATACATAGATACAGTGAGGTACAGTGAGGTAGAAAAAGCATGCAAGTCATTATTTGTACACGCATAGACATCCGTGTGACCAGGTCCAGATGAAGGTACAGTGAATGTCCCAGCTTCTCCTAAAGCTTCCCCCCACTGCCCCTCCAGTCACCGTAGAATATCACATAAATTAGTTTTGCCTGATTTTGACCATCCTCTAAACGGAATCAAACAGTGCATGTAATACCTTTCTGTCCGGCTTAACCAGATTGTCCCTTGGTTGCTGAATACCACTGAGTATACCATTATATAAATGTACCATAATTCGTTCATTCTACTGCTGGTGGACATTCGGGTTATTGCCAGTATTTGCCCATTATGAACATTTCTTTTTTTTTTTTTTTTTTTTTTACCCAGGTTGGAGTGCAATGGCATAATCTTGGTTCACTGCAACCTCCGCCTCCCAGGTTCAAGCGATTCTTCTGCCTCAGGCTCCCAAGTAGTTGGGATTACAGGTGCCCCACCACCATGCCTGGCTAATTTTTGTATTTTTAGTAGAGATGGGGTTTCACCATGTTGACCAGGCTGACCTCAAACTCCTGACCTCAGGCAATCCAACCGCCTTGGCCTCCCAAAGAGCTGGGATTACAGGCATGAGCCACCATGCCTGGCTGAATATTCCTTTTTTTTTTTTTTTGAGATGGAGTGTCACTGTGTTTCCCAGGCTGGAGTGCACTGGCACTCAGCTCACTGCAACCTTCCCATCCTGGGTTCAAGCAAGTCTCCTGCCTCAGCCTCCTGAGTAGCTGGAATTACAGGTACCTGCCACCACGCCCGGCTATTTTTTTTTTTTTTTGTATTTTTAGTAGAGATTGGGTTTCACCGTGTTGGTCAGGCTGGTCTTGACCTCCTGACCTCGTGATTCACCTGCCTCGGCGTCCCAAAGTGCTGGGATTACAGATGTGAGCCACCGCACCCATTATGAATATTCTATTATGAACATTCTTGTACACGTGTTTGCGGGATATACACATTCATTTCCTTGGTTTTATTCCCATGGGTGGAACTGGCTGGTGATAGGAAGAGTATGCTTAGTTATAACAGATACTGTCAGACATCTTCCAAAGCAGTTGTACTCCCGGGTGCGGTGGCCCATGCCTATAATCCCAGCACTTTGGGAGGCTGAGGCAGGTGGATCACTTGAGGTCAGGAGTTCAAGAGCAGCCTGGTCAACATGGTGAAACACTGTCTCTACAAGAAAACACAAAAATTAGCCAGGTGTGGTGACGGGCGCCTGTCATCCCAGCTACTCAGGAGGCTGAGGCAGGAGAATCGCTTGAAATCCGGAGGCGGCAGTCACAGTGAGCCAAGACCGCACCACTGCACTCCAGCCTGGGCGACAGAGTGAGACTCCCTCTCAAAAAAACAAAACAAAACAAGGACCCAAAGTGGTTGTACCAGTTTACACTCTCATCAGCAGTGCAGGAGAGTTCTACTCGTTCTATATCCTTGCCAGGGCTTGGGATCATTCCTGTGTCTTTGTAATTTACTATGATGTTTATTATATATCAAGTCCTGTTCTAACTCATTTAAGTTCGCAATCGGTTTGCAAAAAATTAATCAAATCCGTGTTTTGATGCACAGTTCTGGAGGCTAGGCATCCTCCTGGCTCCCTCAGAGGGCTGTGGGGGAAGGATCTGTCCAGGCCTCTCTCTCCTTGGCTCGAAGATGACTGTCTTCTCCCTGTATCTCTCCCATCATCCTCCCTCTGTGTACGTCTCTGTGGCCAAAGTCCTTCTTCTTCTTCTTCTTCTTTTTTGAGATGGAGTTTTGCCCAGGCTGGAGTGCAGTGGCAGGATCTTCTTTCTCTTTTTTTTTTTTTTTTTTTGAGGCAGAGTTTCATGATTCTCTTCCCTCAGCCTCCTGAGTAGCTGGGATTACAGGCACATGCCACCATGCCCAGCCAATTTTCAGTAGAAACGGGGTTTCACCATGTCAGCCATGCCTGGTCGTGAACTCCTGACCTCAGGTGATCCACCCACCTTGGCCTCCCAAAGTCCTGGTATTACAGACATCTGCCACCACGCCTGGCCCCGGCTAATTTTTGTATTCTTAGCAGAGATGGGGTTTTACCATGCTGACCAGGCTAGTCTCAAACTTCTGAACTCAGGCCTCAGGTGATCCACCCACCTTGGCCTCCCACATTACAGATGTGAGCCACTGCCCCTGGCCAAGTTCCTCCCACTTTTTTTTTTTTTTTTTTTAAGATGGGGTTTCACCATGTTGGTCAGGCTGGTCTTGAACTCCTGACCTCAGGTGATCTGCCTGCCTTGGCCTCCAAAGTGCTTGGATTACAGGCGTGAGCCACCATGCCCGGTGAACTTCCCCCCCCCACTTTTTTTTTGAGATGGAGTTTCACTCTTGTTGCCCAGGCTGGAGTGCAATGGTGCAATCTTGGTTCACTGTAACCTTTGCCTCCTGGGTTCAAGCGAGTCTCCTGCCTCAGCCTCCCAAGTAGCTGGGATTACAGGCATACACCACCACGCCTGGCACATTTTTGTATTTTTAGTAGAGACGGGGTTTCACCATGTTGGTCAGGCTGGTCTCAAAGTGCTTGGATTACATGCATGAGCCCCCTAACCCAGCCAGGTTCCCTTTTTATAAGGAACCTAGTCATACTGGATTAGAACCCACTCTAATGATCTCATTTTAAGTGGATTCCCTCTATGGAGACCCTATCTACAAATAAGGTCGAATTCTGAGGTACTGGGGGCTAGGACTCCAATATGTGAATCTGGGGAGGAGACACAACTAAACCCAGAACGCTTCATAAAAATCTTGGGTGGGTGTTACTGGAAACATGAGTAACAGCAAGCTTCCTGCAGCTGCTAAGTGGTAGAGCTAGGACTTGAACCCTGGCAGCCCAGGTTCTCAGCACTAGGCTACACTGCCTGACATGTGCACTGAGCAACCAAGAATCACTCCTTTGGTCCTCCTCCCCAGAAGCTTCATAGATTCACAAAGGACACCCCTGTGTTTCTGTCACCTCTTGCTCTGATTTCCTGCTTCTGCTGAATTCTTTTCCCCAGTATCCCTTGTTACTTTTTTCCCTAATTTTTAGTTCTATATTTATCAGAGTTCCCCATCCACATAGTTTGGAGAGTCCAATACAATAATTTTAGTTTAGTTCAGTGTAGTTTTGGAGTCAAGTTTGCACTCTGTCGCCCAGGCTGGAGTGCAGTGGTGTGATCGTAGCTCATTGCAGCCTCAAGCTCCTGGGCTCAAGTGATCCTCCCGGCTCAGCCTCCCAAACAGCTGGGACTACAGGTGTGCACCCCCACATCTGACTAATTTTATTTATTTATCTATTTAATTTTTTTTTTTTTTTTTTTGAGATGGCGTCTCACTCTGTTGCCCAGGCTGGAGTGTAATGGCATGATCTTGGCTCACTGCAACCTCCACCTCCCGGGTTCAAGTGATTCTCCTGCCTCAGCCTCCCAAGTAGCTGGGATTACAGGTGCATGCCACCATGCCCGGCTAAATTTTGTAGTTTTAGTGGAGACAGGGTTTCACCATGTTGGTCAGGCTGGTCTCGAACTCCTGACCTTGTGATCCGCCCGCCTTGGCCTCCCAAAGTGCTGTGATTACAGGTGTGAACCACCGTGCCCAGCCTAATTTTATTTTATTATTATTATTTTTGAGATGGAGTCTTGCTCTGTCATCCAGGCTGGAGTGCAGGGTCGCAATCTCCACTCACTGCAACTTCCACCTCCTGGGTTCATGGGATTCTCCTGCCTCAGCCTCCCAAGTAGCTGAGATTACAGGAGTCCACCACCACACCCAGCTACTTTTTGGATTTTGCAACTTTGTAGTGACAGGGTTTTGCCATGTTGGCCAGGCTGGTCTCAAACTTAACAATTTCAACTTACTCAAAAACTAGCTAAACAAATTATCCTACCGTACCCAAATTGTCAACTCACAGGCACACATGTGCCCGCCTCGGCCTCCCAAAGTGCTGGGATTACAGGCATGAGCCACCTGGCCCGGCCTAATTTTAATTTGTGTGTGTGTGTGTGTGTGTGTGTGTGTGTGTGTGTGTGTGTATAGAGATGGGGTTTCTCACTATGTTGCTTACTTAGGCTGTTCTTGAACTCTCGGGCTCAAGTGATCCTACTGCCTCAGCCTCCCAAAGCACCATAATTATAGGCACAAGACACTGTGCCCAGTAGGAATTTTATCTTTAAGGGAAAAAAATGGCACCCTCCATTTCTGTCACCCCAGAGGATCTACTTTCACCTCGTTTATTCTATCATTTTGTGATTTATCTCCCTACCTCTAAATACCATGTTTGTATGACTACCTCTTGATTTTTCAATTTTAGGCATTTTCCATCCGCTTCTCACTATGGAAGACATACTCAGAGTCTTATTTAAATCAATTCAGCCTCCCACGTTGTGACTCTGACTAGATGAATATTCAGTGTTTACATGTTATGACTATGTAAATGCTGTCACAGCTGCCACAGTAGTAAACCGTGATTACTTTCCTCTCCTACACAATTCTTTGTTTTTCTATCTTCTTTTTTTTTCTTGAGATAGGGTCTTGCTATGTCACCCAGGCTGGAGTGCAGTGGTGTGATCTCGGCTCACTGCAACCTCTGCCTCCCAGGTTCAAGCAATTTTCCTGCCTCAGCCTCCCGAGTAGCTGAGACTACAGGCGTACACCACCACGCCCGGCTAATTTTTGTATTTTTAGTAGAGACGGGGTTTCACTATGTTGGCCAGGCTGGTCTCAACCTCTGACCTCAAGTGATCCACCCACCTCAGCCTCCCAAAGTGCTTGGATTACAGACATGAGCCACAGAGCCCGGCTGAGATGGGGTTTCACCATGTTGTCCAGGGTGGTCTCAAACTCCTGAGCTCAAGTGATCTGCCCACCTCAGCCTCCCAAAGCGTTGGGATTACAGATGTGAACCACTATGCCCGGTCTATTTTTCTTGAGGTTAGTAAATGTCTTTTTGTCTTTTTTCTTTTTCTTCTTTTTTCAGTTGCTTCATGGCTGAGTTTTCTGAATCTCTTCTTAATATGCTCAGAAGTGTCAAATACTCTTGTTAATTTCTTTTCTTTTTTTTTTTTGAAACAGGGTCTCACTCTGTCACTCAGGCTGGAGCACAGTGGCAAGATCTCAGTTCACTGCAGCCTCTGCCTCCCAAGTAGCTGGGATTACAATCATGCACCACCACGTCTAGCTAATTTTTGCTTTTTTTTTTTTTTTTTTTTTGTAGAGAAGGGGTTTCACCATATTGACAATGCTGGTGTCTATGTAATTCCTGGCCTCAAGTCATCTGCCCACCTTGGCCTTCCAAGTGCTGGGATTACAGGTGTGAGCCACTGTGCCTGGCCTTGTCAATTTCATCTTATTGAAGAAGTTGCTCTTGTGGCCTTCTGGCCTGCTTCAGCCTGGGGCATAGACGCCATCTTGGAATCGCCTTTCACCTTCATCCCTTCATCTCTTCTGGTTCCTGTTGTAGCACAAATTCTAACTCTTTTTGGGTTTTGCTTCCTTGTTCTTTGAGCTTCCTGACAGAGGCACATAGGGGGCATATTTTTGGAGACATTGCAAATCTGAAAAGTCTTTTTCTGTTCTTGTACTTGATGGACAGTCTGGCTGGGTATAGAATTCTGGATTAGAGCTTATTTTCTTTCAGAATTTGGAAGACTCACTCTATTGTTTTCTAATATCCAGTGCTACCATAGAGAAATCCAAGATCATTCTGATTCCTATGCCTTTGTATGTAACCTGTTGTTTCTTTTCCTTGGTGGACTGACATTTTTCAGTAACATGCCTTGATCTGTTTTCCTTTTTTTTTTTTTTTTGAGATGGAGTCTTGCTCTGTCACGCAGGCTGGAGTGCAATGGCGTGATCTCAGCTCACTGCAACCTCCCGTCTCAGCCTCCCAAGTAGCTCAGATTACAGGCATGCACCCCCATGCCTGGCTAATTTTTTTGTATTTAGTAGAGACAGGGTTTCACCATGTTAGTCAGGCTGGTTGTGAACTCCTGACCTCAGGTGATCCACCCACCTCAACCTCCGAAAGTGCTGGGATTACAGGCATGTTCCACCATGCTCTGCCTGTTTTGCTTTCTTTCTTTTCATTTTTTTTTTTTTTTTTTTTTTTTAGAGTTGGTTTCTCACTATGTTGTCCAGGCTGGTCTTGAACTCCTGGGCTCAAGCAATCCTCCTGCCTCAGCCTCGCAAAGTGCTGGGATTAGGATACAGGCATGAGCCACTGCAAGCGGCCGTTGATCTGTTTTCATTGCTGGGTCTTTCAGTCTTATCCTCATGTTGTTTGTTCTGAGAAAATTTCTTTAATGTTCTTAAATTCTTTTATGTACAATGTCTCCCTCTCCTTGATTTCTCTGTTTGTTTATTTATTTATTTATGTTTAGAGACAGGGTCTCACTCTGTTCCCCAGGCTGGAGTGCAGTGATGCAATCATAGCTCACTGCAGCCTTGACATCCTGGGCTCAGGCAATCCTTCCACCTCAGCCTCCGAGTAGCTTGGACTACAGGTGTGTGCCACTTTTTTGTCGAGATGGGGGTCTCACTATGTTGCCTAAGCTGGTCTTGAACTCCTAGGATCAAGTGATCCTCCCACCTTGGCCTCCCAAAGTGTTGGGATTACAGGTGTGAGCCACCATGCCCGGCCAGGAACTGGACTTTTCTTTTTGTTCGTTTGTTTGTCTTTTGAGACAGTTTCGCTCTTGTTGCCCAGGCTGGAGTGCAGTGACACAATCTCGGCTCACTGCAACCTTCACCTCCCCGGTTCAAGTGATTCTCCTGCGTCAGCCTCCCGAGTAGCTGGGATTACAGGCATGTGCCACCACACCCAGCTAATTTTTTTATTTTCAGTAGAGACGAGGTTTCTCCATGTTGGTCAGGATGGTCTCAAACTCCCAATCTCGGGTGATCCGCCAGCCTTGGCCTCCCAAAGTACTGGGATTACAGGAGTGAGCGACCAAGCCCAGCCGACTTTTCATTTTTAATTAAAATTTAAATGCAAGCCGGGCGTGGTGGCTCATGCCTGTAATCCCAACACTTTGGGAAGCTGAGGTGGGTGGATCACCTGACATCAGGAGTTCGAGACCAGCCTGGCCAACACAGTGAAACCGCATCTCTATTAAAAATACAAAAAGCTGGACATGGTGGTGGGTGCCTGTAATCCCAGCTACTTGGGAGGCTGAGGCAGGAGAATCACTTGAACCCAGGAGGTAGTGGTTGCAGTGAGCCGAGGTGGTACCACTGCACTCCAGGCTGGGCAACAAGAGACTCCGTCTCAAAAAAAAAAAAAATTAAATGCAAATAGCCACATGTGGCGATCTAGTGGTTGCCACAGAGGACAGGACTAGAAAACCCCATCTTTACAGTGAGGCACAAGGGAGAGGCATCTCCAGGGCTCTGGCCCGCTCACAGGCCAAACGTCAGCTCACCTTACTGCTTCGGGCAAGCAACCCCGAGGGCGGGGTGGGGTGGGGTGGGAGAAATGATGCAGGTCTTGCTGGGTGCAGTGAGTCACACCTGTAATCCCAGCCCTTTGGGAGGCCGAAGCAGGTGATCACGAGGTCAGGAGTTCAAGACCAGCCTGACAAACAAGGTGAAACCCCATCTCTACTAAAAATGCAAAAAAAATTAGCCAGGTGTGGTGGCACATGCTTGTAATCCCAGCTACTTGGGAGGCTGAGGCAGGGGGAATCACTTGAATCAGGGAGGTGGAGGTTGCAGTGAGCTGAGATCACGCCACTGCACTCCAGCCTGGGTGACGGAGCGAGACTCTGTCTCAAAAAAAAAAAAAAAGGAAACACACATCCTAAAAGGAAACAGAGAAACACTGCTTCTCCCAGCCAGTTCTTGGAGCCCATTCCATGAGAGATGTTAAATTTCTCACTCACTCAAGAGGGGCAAAAAAGGAAATATCGAGGCCCTTTTCCCTAGTGTAAGCATTATTTTTTATTTCTTTTGGATCAATTAAAATATGGATGCAATGACACTCACACATTCCAAACTAACAGTACACACTGTTCTCATCTTACCTCTTTCCTTGGAGAAAGCCTTCTTGGCATCTTTTCCATGTTAATGGAATCCTACTTCTCAGCTTGTGTTTAGCCCATGGAAGGCCTCCCTTGAACCAGTCTCAATTTACTCATTCAGCCACTTCTTTTCTTTTCTGTTTTTTTTTTTTGTTTGTTTGTTTTTTGAGACAGAGTCTCGCTCTGTCACCAGGCGGGAGTGCAGTGGCGCAATCTCAGCTCACTGCAACCTCTGACTCCCTGGTTCAAGTGATTCTCCTGCCTTAGCCTCCCAAGTAGCTGGGATTACAGGCAAGTCCCACCACACACAGCTAATTTTTGTATTTTTAGTAGAGACCGGGTTTCACCATGTTGGCCAGGATGGTCTCAATCTCTTGACCTCGTGATCCACCCGCCTCAACTTCCCAAAGTGCTTGGATTACAGGCATGAGCCACTGTGCCCAGCTCTTTTCGTTTCTAAGATGCAGTCTCGCTCTGTCACCCAGGCTGGAGTGCAGTGATGCAATCTCAGCTCACTGCAACCTCCACCTCCCCAGGTTCACGTGATTCTCCTGCCTCAGACTCCCGAGTAGCTGGGACTACAGGCAGTCGCCACCACGCCCGACGAATTCTTGTATTTTTACTAGAAATGGGGTTTCACCATGTTGGCCAGGCTGGTCTTGAACTTCTGACCTCAGGTGATCTGCCCGCCTTGGCCTCCCAAAATGTTGGGATTATAGGCATGAGCCACTGCACCTGGCCACATCTTTCTTTTTTTCTGAACTTCTTTTTTTTTAATTTTTGATTTTTATTTTTTGTAGAGATGGTCTCACCATGTTGCCCAGGCTGGTCTCAAACTCCTATCCTCAAGCGATCCTCCCACCTTGGCCTCCCAAAGCAATTGAATAACAGGCTTGAGTGACCACACCCAGCCTGAATTGCTTTTGCTAAATTCCCAAATATTTTATTATTTATTTATTTATTTATTTGAGACAGAGTCTCGCTCTGTTGCCCAGGCTGGAGTGCAATGGTGCAATCTCGGCTCACTGTAACCTCTGCCTCCTGGGTTCAAGTGATTCTCCTGCCTCAGCCTCCCAAGTAGCTGGAATTACAGGAGCACGCCACCAAGCCCGGCTAATTTTTGTATTTTTAGTAGAGAAGGGGTTTCATTATGTTGGTCAGGCTAGTCTTGAACTCCTGACCTCAAGTGATCCGCTGGCCTCGGACTCCCAGAGTGCTGGGATTACAGGCGTGGGCCACTGTACCCGACCCTGGAATTGTTTTAATTTCATTTTAATTGTTCATTGCTAGTATATAGGAATATAATTTATTTTGTATGTTTCATAATTTATTTCATATATTGATCTTGTATCACGAACCTTGTTGAACTTCTATTAGCTGTAATAATTTTTATTGTGGATCCTTTGGGATTTTTTATGTACAATTCTATTAATTTGCTAGGGCAGCAATAACAAACTGCCGTAGACTGGATGGTGTAGGCAACAGAAATGCATTGCCCCGCAGTTGTAGAGGCTAGAAGGTCAAAATCAAGGTGTCAGCAGTTGCGTCTACTTTTGGGGGCTGTGGGAGGACCTGGTCCAGATCTTCCTTCTTTCCTTGGCTTGTGAAAAAGCTGCCTTCTTCCTATGCCTCTTCACCTTGTCTTCCCTTTAAGTGTCCATTCAGACACTGCTTTTTTTTTTTTTTTTTTTTTTTTGGAGATGGTATCTTGCTCCGTTTGTTGCCCAGGCTAGAGTGCAATAGCACCATCTCAGCTCACTGCAACCTCAGCCTTCCAGGTTCAAGCGATTCTCCTGCCTCAGCCTCCCAAGTAGCTGGGATTACAGGCATGTGCCACCACACCCAGCTAATTTTGTATTTTTAGTAGAGATGGGGTTTCACCATGTTGGTCAGGCTGGTCTCGAACTCCCAACCTCAGGTGATCCACCCGCCTCAGCCTCCCAAAGTGCCAGGATTACAGGTGTGAGCCACCACACCCAGCCTCAGCCACTTTTTATTAAGCACCTACTGTGTGCTAGGCCCTGCTCTAGACCTTGTCTGTGGATACAGTGGTGAATCAGATGGGCAAACTCCCTGCCTTCATGGAACTGAAATTCCAGTGAAGGGAGATGTCCTATGCACGGAATGAATGAGAATATTCTATAGTGCATTCCAAGGGGATACGTGTTATGGGTAAAAACAGGGGCAGGGTGAATGCATTTGGGAAACCAGGGCGGGAGGCTGGAGGTTTTGGTATCAAATGGGTGCTCAGAAAGGTGTCTTTGGAGCAAACACCTGACAGAGGTTGTGATCGCCCAGTGGGTTCACCTTGCCTGCTGCTGCCTAGACAGAGATGATTAGCAACACAGGCGGATCGCAATGGAGAAAGAGTAATTCACACAGAGCCGGCTGTGCGGGAGACCAGAGTTTCATTATTACTCAAAGCAGTCCCCCTGAGCATTCAGGGATCAGAATTTTTTTGTTTTTGTTTTTTCTTTGAGACAGAGTCTCACTCCACCACCCAGGCTGGAGTGCGGTGGCACCATCTTGGCTCACTGCAACCTCCGCCTCCCGGGTTCAAGCGATTCTCCTGCCCCAGCCTCCTGAGTAGCTGGGATTACAGGTGCGTGCCACCATGCCCACCCATCTAATTTTTGTATTTTTAGTAGAGACGGAGTTTCACCATATTGGTCAGGCTGGTCTTGAACTCCTGACCTCGTGATCCTCCTGCCTCAGCCTCCCAAGTGCTGTGGGATTACAGGCGTGAGCCACTGAGCCCGGCCTGGGGATGAGAGTTTTTAAAGATAATTTGGTGGGTAGCGGCTGGGGAAGTGGGGGAGTGCTGATTGGTCAAGTTGGAGATGGAACCGCAGGGGGTCAAAGTGAGTTTTTCTTGCTGTTTTCTGTTCCTGGGTGCTATGGTGGAACTGGATGAGCCGGATTACCTGTCTGCATGATGTCAGTTCATCCATCGAGTGTAGGGTCTGTAAAATATCTCAAGCACTCATCTTAGGTTTTATAATAGTGATATTATTCCTAGGAGCAATCTGGGGAGCCAGAGGCTGCATGACCCCTAAACTTAATTTCTAATTTCTAATCTTGTAGCTAATTTTTTTTTTTTTTTTTTTTTTTTGAGACGGAGTTTCGTTCAGGCTGGAGTGCAATGTCGTGATCTCGGCTTACCACAACCTCCGCCTCCCGGGTTCAAGTGATTCTCCTGTCTCAGCCTCCTGAGTAGCTGCAATTACAGGCATGCACCACCACGCCCAGCTAATTTTGTATTTTTTTTTTAGTAAAGACAGAGTTTCTTCATGTCGGTCAGGCTGGTCTTGAACTCCCAACCGCAGGTGATCCACCCGCCTCAGCCTCCCAAAGTACTGGGATTACAGGCGTGAGCCACCTCACCCGACTCTTGTAGCTAATTTGTTAGTCCTGCAATGGCAGACTGGTCCCAAGGCAAGAAGGGGTCTTTTCGGGAAAGGGCTGTTATCAATTTTGTTTCAGAGTCAAACCATGAACTAAAGTCCTTCCCAAAGTTAGTTTGGTCTATGCCCAGGAATGAACAAGGACATTAAGGGTTTGAAGCAAGATGGAGCCAATTAGGTCTGATTTCTTTCACTGTCACAATTTCCTCAGTTATAATTTTGCAAAGGTGGTTTCAAGGTGAGAGGGCGAGTCAGGCAGCTATCTGGGAGACGAATGTTCCAAGAGACAGAACAGCCAGTGCAAAGGCCCTGGGGCAGGAGCGAGCTGCAAAGACAGAATCTGGGAGAAGAATGTTCCAGCGGGCAGAACAGCCAGTGCAGAGGTCCAGGTGCATCTCGCAAGCTAGAGCGATGGGGGGCTTGGGAGATGAGGGCACACATGTAAGGAGGGGCCTCAAAGCTCAAGGTGACTGAAGTCACTCTGATTGACGAGGGGAGCCAAGGGAGGCTGGTGAGCTGAAAAGGGACGGTGCTGACTCAAATGTTAAAATCCGTCTGGTAATAGAGTGGAAAAAACAGGAAAGAAAGCACAGATACAGGGAATTTTAATTTTCCCAAACCTACACCCAAAGGCTGTAGGAAACAACTGAGGTCTTTTTGTTTTGTTTTGTTTTTGAGGCAAAAATATTTAACCTCCAGTTTTGTTTTGAGATGAAACTGGAGGTTAAATATTCTTGCCTGGAAGATCCTTTGGCTTCTCTGCAACTCAGCATCCAGCTACATTTTTTTTTTTTTTTTTTTTTTTTTTTTTGAGACAGGGTCTCACTCTGTCACCCAGGCTGGAGTGCATGGCACAATCATAGCTCACTGCAACCTCAACCTCCTCCCTCAAGCGATCCTCCCCCCTCAGCCTCCCAAGTAGCTAGAAGACAGGTGCACACCACCAAACCTGGTTAATTTTAAAAGTTTTTGTAGACACAGGGTCTCCCTTCGTTGCCCAAGCTGGTCTTGAACTCCCGGACTCAAGCAGTCCTCCCGCCTCAGCCTCCCAAAGTGCTGGGATGACAGGCATGAGCCAGGGCCTCTGGAATGGCTTTTTTTTTTTTTTTTTTTGAAAAGGAGTTTCGCTCTTGTCGACCAGGCTGGAGTGCAGTGTTATGCAATCTCGGCTCACTGTAACCCACCTCCAGGGTTCAAGCTATTCTCCTGCCTCAGCCTCCTGAGTAGCTGGGAATACAGACGCCCGGCACCATGCCTGGCTAATTTTTTTTTTTTTTTTTTGACATGGAGTCTCAACCTGTCACCCAGGTTGTAGTGCAGTGGTGGGATCTCGGCTCACTGCAACCTCCACCTCTCAGGTTCAAGTGATTCTCCTGCCTCAGCCTCCCCGAGTAGCTGGGACTATAAGTGGTGCCACCACACCCAGCTAATTTTTTGTAATTTTAGTAGAGACGGGGTTACACTGTGTTAGCCAGGATGGTCTCGATCTCCTGACCTCGTGATCCGCCCTCCTTGACCTCCCAAAGTGCTGGGATTACAGGCGTGAGCCACCATGCCCAGCTATTAATCTTTTGTATTTTTAGTAGAGATGGGGGTTTCACCATGTTGGGCAGGCTGGTCTCAAACTCCTGACCTCAGGTGATCTGCCGACATCAGCCTCTCAAAGTGCTGGGATTAGAGAGGTGAGCCACCATGCCCATGGCTGAGTTTTAATAAACATTTAGGGACCATGAGGGGCTGGTGAGGTGAATTCGAGCAGGGAGGGAGGCAGTATATCCCAGAACAACTGAGCAAACAATTGAAAGTGAATGCTGTTAGCACTCCTCTCCCTGAAATCTCTCGACTATTTCCACCACTGGAAGATGTGATTTTTAGCCTTCTCCAAAATGCAGTTTGAGTCTCTCCTTCCTCTCCCATTTGTCCTCTAAGGACCCCTGGAGACCCTCCTTCCATCTTCTCCCAGCCCCAGCCCCTCCATCTCTCCCCTTCAGTCTAACTCTAGAAACTCCACTTTCTTCCCACTTAAACATCAATAGCAATTCACCTTTCGCCCCCAAGGGCATTTTCCTAAACAAAGAGAAACGTAGAGAAAAATTACAGTTTGCCCACTAGGCAGAAGTGCCTGCAGGCAGTTGCCGTACTTCTCTCGTCTATCCTTGCTTCCAGATGTCAGCTGGGAACTCCCTGTTAGGATCTATATAATATTAATTCAAACCCCATTCTCCAGCCGTGGGATGATGATCCGCCTCCCCAGGTTTCTGCTAATTCTCCGGAGCTTTACATTCTCCACCCCCAAGTGTTTTTTTTTTTTGAGACAGAGTCTCCCTCTGTTGCCCAGGCTGGAGTGCAATGGCCCGATCTCGGCTCACTGCGACCTCCGCCTCCCGAGTTCAAGCAATTCTCCTGCCTCAGCCTGCCGAGTAGCTGGGATTATAGGCGCCCACCACTGCACCCGGCTAATTTTTGTGTTTTTAGTAGAGACGGGGTTTTGACATGTTGGTCAGGCTGGTTTCTAACTCCTGACCTCAGGTGATCTGCCCACCCCGGCCTCCCAAAGTGCTGGGATTACAGGCGTGAGCCACCGCGCCCAGCCTCTAACTCCAAGTGAGCTTGCACTATAGATACACTCAATTTGGGGGAATCCACTCCTTGTCTGTTCTCCACTTTAGAGCGTATGGACTAATTTAGTCCTTTTCTCTGATTTCCAAGCAACCAACCACACAAGGCATTTATAATGTGAGCCTGTGAGTGTGTGGACAGGGCTTTTCTGAAGGTTTGGGGACGGACACAAGAGGACTTCCATCAACAGACAGGCTAACCACTCAAAACTGGAGGTTAAATATTCTTGCCTGGAAGATCCTTTGGCTTCTCTGCAACTCAGCATCCAGCTGCTATTTTTTTCTCCCCCGCCCCCCGCTTTTTTTTTTTTTTTTTTTTTGAGATGGATTCTCACTGTCGCCAGGCTGGAGTACAGTGGTGTGATCTCGGCTCACTGCAACCTCTGCCTCCCAGGTTCAAGCGATTCTCCTGCTTCAGCCTCCTGAGTAGTTGGGATTACAGGTGCGCGCCACCACGCCCAGCTAATTTTGTACTTTTAGTAGAGACAGTGTTCCACCATGTTGGCCAGGCTGGTCTTGAACTCCTGACCTCGTGATCCACCTGCCTTGGCCTCCCACAGTGCTGGGATTACAGGCGTGAGCCACCGCACCTGGCCTCAGCCGCTTGTCTTTATCTATCTTGTCTTCCCAGAACTGTGCTTGTCCAATACTATTTCCATTTAAATTAGTTAAATTACATAAAATTTGGCCAGGTGAGGTGGCTTAACTGTAATCCCAGCACTGTGGGAGGCCAGGGTGGGTGGATCACCTGAGGTCAGGAGTTTGAGACCAGCCTGGCTAACATGGTGAAACCCTGTCTCTACTCAAAATACAAAAATTAGCCGGGTGTGGTGGTGCACGCCTGTAATCCCAGCTACTTGGGAGGCTGAAGTAGACGGATTGTTGAGCCCAGGAGTTTGAGATCATCCTGGAAAACAGACAGAGACCCCGTTTCTAAAAACAAAGTAAAATAAAATAAAAATTTTAAAAATAATATAAAATGCACCCCCCCCCCCCCCCCCCCATACCTCACCTGTCAGATCATAAGCATTTATCTGATAGCACAGAAGAGTTACACAGTATTCCTCTATGTGGATTCATTTATTCACTCATTCATTTATTCCGCAAATATCTATCAACCCCATCCTATGTGCCAAGAAGTGTACCCCAGCCACAGCTGAGAATGAGAGCAACTGTGACCCTGAGGGGCTTGCAGTCTCATGCAGGAGGTTGAGATTAATCAGACAACCACAGAAATAAAGGTAAAATGACAGCAGTTGTAAATGAGAGTGATAGCGGTATGTCCCACAGTAAATGCATCCATGAGAACTAACTCCACAGCCCTGCTCCTCTTCCCACCAAGTCTTAGAAATCAGGGCCTAGGGCAGGCGAGGTGGCTCACGCCTGTAATCCCAGCATTTTGGGAGGCCGAGGTGGGTGGATTAACTGAGGTCAGGAGTTAAAGACCGGCCTGGTCAACATGATGAAACCCCATTGCTACTAAAAATACAAAATTAGCTGTGTGTGGTGGCGCATGCCGGTAATCCCAGCTACTTGGGAGACTGAGGCAGGAGAATCTCTTGAACCTGGAAGATGGAGGTTGTTGCAGTGAACTGAGCTCACACCACTGCACTCCAGCCTGGGGTCAAGAGCGAAACTCAGTCTCAAGGAAAAAAATTAATGAGGCTGGGCACAGTGGCTCATGCCTGTAACCCCAGCATTTTGGGAGGCTGAGGCAGGTGGATCACAAGGTCAGGAGTTCGAGACCAGCCTGGCCAACATGGTGAAACCTCGTCTCTACTAAAGATACAAAACATTAGCCAGGCATGGTAGCGAGCACCTGTAATTCCAGCTACTCAGGTGCCTGAGGCAGGAGAATCACTTGAACCCGGGAGGCGGAGATTGCAGTGTGCTGAGATCGCGCCATTGCACTCTAGCCTGGGTGACAGGGAGAGACTCCATCTCAAAAAAAAAAAAAAAAAAAAATCACAATCTAGTGGGAGAACCGAAGCAAGTTAAGGTATGTGTCTGGGTCTGTGTTTCCCCATCTGAAAAAAGTGGTTATCTCCCTACAAGCTCACACCTATAGTCCCAGCACTTTGGGTGGCCAAGGCGGGAGGATCACGAGCCCAGGAGTTACAGCCCAGCCTGGGCACCATGGAGAAAACTTTCTCTACAAAAAATACAAAAATTAGCCAGGTGTGGTGGTGTGTGCCCGTAGCCCAGCTACTCAGGAGGCTGAGGCAGGAGGATGGGTTGAACCCAAGAGGTCAAGGCTGCAGTGAGCCATAATGGTGCCACTGCACTCCAACTTGGCCAACATAGTGAGACCTTGTTTCAGGAAAAAAAAAAAAGAAGTTCTTAGACTACATAGAACAATGCCTGGCACAATATAAGTGATCATTCATTCGAATTATTATTTTTTTCCCATTTCCCCTTCTAAGCCTCAATCCTCTTTATTTGTTTTGAGATGGCATCTCTCTCTGTCACCCAGGCTGCAGTGCAGTGGTGCGATCTCGGGTCACTGGAACCTCCGCCTCCCAGGTTCAAGCAATTCTCCTGCTTCAGCCTTCTGAGTAGCTGGGATTACAGGTATCCACCACCGCACCCAGCTAATTTTTGTATTTTCAGTAGAGATGGGGTTTCACCGTGGTGGCCAGGCTGGTCTGGAACTCCTGAGCTCAGGTGATGCGCCCGACTTTGCCTCCCAAAGTGCTGGGATTACAGCCGTGAGTCACCATGGCCAATCTCAATCCTCTTTTTTAAAATGCAAGAGTAAATGGAAACTTTGGTGGGCTATAGTGAGGACTAAAGGAGTAACTATTTCATTAACAGTCACAGCTAGCACTTCTCCAGCACCTCCTTTGCATGAGGTACTATCTAACATTTGCCTGTAGTCCCTGCTCCTGGGGGAGGCTGAGATAGGAGCATCGCTGGAGCCCAGGATTTCCGGTGCAGCCTGGACAACAAAGCGAGACCCTATGTCTTAAAAACATACTTCTGGGCCGAGCACGGTGGCTCACGCCTATAATCCCAGCACTTTGGGAGGCTGAGGCGGGCGGATCACCCGAGGTCAGGAGTTCGAGACCAGCCTGTCCAACATGGCGAAACCCCGTCTCTACTAAAAGTACAAAAATTAGCTGGGTGTGGTGGTGGGTTCCTGTAATCCCAGCTATTCGGGAGGCTGAAGCAAGAGAATGGCTTGAACCCGGGAGGCAGAGGTTGCAGTGAGTTGAGGTTGTGCCACTGCGCTCCAGCCTGGACAGAGCGAGACTCCATCTCAAAACAAAACATACTTTTGCAGCAACTCTGAAGGGAGATCCTGCTGCCAGGCCCATTTTTCTGATGTGGAAACTGAAGCACAGAGAAGTGCAATGATTTGCTCAAGAGCTCAGGGCCAGTTAGGATTTGGAGCAGTTGGAGGTTAGAGGTGAGGAGGTTCCAGGCCTGGCGGTGAGGGCATCTGGGCGGGACTGACCCTGCCCTCCACTTCTGCTCCCCGCAGGAAGCTGGACGCCTTCATCTACGATGCTGCGGTGCTCAACTACATGGCCCGCAAGGACGAGGGCTGCAAGCTCGTCACCATCGGCTCCGGCAAGGTCTTCGCCACAACAGGCTACGGCATCGCCCTGCACAAGGGCTCCCGCTGGAAGCGGCCCATCGACCTGGCACTGTTGCAGTTCCTGGGGGACGGTGCGGCTTCGCGCAGGGATTTCTACAGCGGAGAGAGGGAGGGCGAGACCCCTGGGTTCCGGGGAATAAATGGGCGAAAACCCGGACACGAGGGTCTGAGGGAGGAAGGGGCTAAGGAAGGGCCTACATTCCCACCCTACCGGCGAGGGTCATCAGAGGGTACTCATAGCAGGTGACTTTTGACCGCCCCTCCCCAGATGAGATCGAGATGCTGGAGCGGCTGTGGCTCTCCGGGATCTGCCACAATGACAAAATCGAGGTGATGAGCAGCAAGCTGGACATCGACAACATGGCGGGCGTCTTCTACATGCTCCTGGTGGCCATGGGCCTGTCCCTCCTGGTCTTCGCTTGGGAGCACCTGGTGTACTGGCGGCTTCGGCACTGCCTGGGGCCCACCCACCGCATGGACTTCCTGCTGGCCTTCTCCCAGGGTATGGGGCAGAGAGGGAGGCCGAAGGGGGAGATGGCGGGGGAGATGGAAGGGGTAAGGAAGAAGGTAAAGCCGGGCAGAAATGGGGAGTTGCGGGTCGAGATAGGGATAGTGGAGAAGAGAGCAGGAGAAGCAGGCAGGGAAGCTGGGCGCGGTGGCTCACGCCTGTACTCTCAGCACTTCGGGAGGCCGAGGCGGGCGGATCACCTGAGGTCAGGAGTTCAAGACCAGCCTGGCCAACATGGTGAAACCCTGTCTCTATTAAAAACACAATTAGCCGGGCGTGGTGGGGAGCGCCTGTAATCCCAGCTACTCCGGAGGCTGAGGCAGGAGAATTGCTTGAACGTGGGAGGCGGAGATTGCAGTGAGCCAAGATCGTGCCACTGCACTCCAGCCTGGGCAACAGAGCAAAACTCCGTCTCAAAGAAAAAGAAAAGAAAAAAAAGCAGGCGGGGAAATGGAGAGGAGGGAGGCACGGGGGTGGGGAGAAAGTGGGGGAGGCAGGCAGGCGTCCCGGGCACCCCGCGCTGACCCTGTCCTGTCCCCCGGGCCCGCAGGGCATGTACAGCTGCTGCAGCGCCGAAGCCGCCCCGCCGCCGGCCAAGCCCCCGCCGCCGCCGCAGCCCCTACCCAGCCCCGCGTACCCCGCGCCGCGGCCGGCGCCCGGGCCCGCGCCTTCGTGCCCCGCGAGCGCGCCCCCGTAGACCGCTGGCGCAGGACCAAGGGGCGCGGGGCCGCCGGGGGGCGCGGGCCTGGCCGACGGCTTCCACCGCTACTACGGCCCCATCGAGCCGCAGGGCCTGGGCCTGAGCCTGGGCGAGGCACGCGCGGCGCCCCGGGGCGCGGCTGGGCGCCCGCTGTCCCCGCCGGCCGCGCAGCCCCCGCAGAAGCCGCCGCCCTCCTACTTCGCCATCGTGCGCGACAAGGAGCCCGCCGAGCCCCCCGCCGGCGCCTTTCCCGGCTTCCCGTCGCCGCCCGCGCCCCCCGCCGCCGGGGCCACCGCCGTCGGGCCGCCACTCTGCCGCCTGGCCTTCGAGGACGAGAGCCCGCCGGCGCCCGCGCGGTGGCCACGCACGGATCCGGAGAGCCAGCCCCTGCTGGGACCCGGCGCGGGGGGGCGCGGGCGGCGCGGGGGGCGCGGGCGGAGGAGCCCCGGCCGCGCCGCCCCCATGCCGCGCCGCGCCGCCCCCCTGCCCTTACCTCGACCTCGAGCCGTCGCCGTCGGACTCGGAGGACTCGGAGAAGCCTGGGCGGCGCGTCACTGGGAGGCCTGGAGCCCTGGTGGTTCGCCGACTTCCCCTACCCGTACGCGGAGCGCCTCGGGCCCCCGCCCGGCCGCTACTGGTCGGTCGACAAGCTCGGGGGCTGGCGCGCCGGGAGCTGGGACTACCTGCCCCCGCGCAGCGGTCCCGCCGCCTGGCACTGCCGCCACTGCGCCAGTCTGGAGCTGCTGCCGCCGCCGCGCCATCTCAGCTGCTCGCACGACGGCCTGGACGGCGGCTGGTGGGCGCCGCCGCCTCCGCCCTGGGCCGCCGGGCCCCGCCCCGACGCCGGGCCCGCTGCGGGTGTCCACGGTCGCACCCGCACCGCCCGCGGGCCTCCCACCGCACGCCCGCCGCCGCCGCGCCCCACCACCACCGGCACCGGCGCGCCGCAGGGGGCTGGGACCTCCCGCCGCCCGCGCCCACCTCGCGCTCGCTCGAGGACCTCAGTTCGTGTCCCCGCGCCGCTCCAGCGCGCAGGCTCACCGGGCCCTCCCCGCCACGCTCGCAGGTGCCCGCACGCCGCACACTGGGGGCCGCCTCTGCCCACAGCGTCCCACCGGAGACACCGGGGCGGGGACCTGGGCACCCGCAGGGGCTCAGCGCACTTCTCCAGCCTCGAGTCCGAGGTATGACGCGGCCCCGGGGGCCCCACCGCCCCCTTGGTCAGCGCAGGCCACGGCCCGAGGGGGGCGCACGCAGTGGATAGGACCCGCGTGGGTTGGGAAGGAAAGCAGCGGAACTGGCCGGACCCCGCCTGGAGCAGCGTCCTGTGCCCCCTTGTTCTGAAAGAACCGCGAGCCGAAGAAGATTTGGACCCCCAATTATCACCCAGCCTCAGATCGAAGGGGCAGGGGCCTCGGAGCCCACCGGACTTCTTTTTAAACCCGACAAGGGCTTTTTAACGTCACCAGATGGGGCGAGAGGTGGGGGGTCACGCCACTCCCGCGTCCCACCTCCATGCCCGGGGCCGTGGCCCCCACATCACTGTGCAGCTCCCCGGCCCCAGCCACGCCTCCGGGGAAGCCCGTTTTGAGCCTTTCATCCATCGGGACTCAAAACTGTGAGACGAGTTCGCCAAACTGTGACCCCAGTCCTTGGCCCCGCCACACAGAAACCCCTGACCCAGACTGTGACATCCGACTCCTAAAATGATCATCCGACCCCAGACTGTGACCCCTGACCCCCAAACTGTGACCCCAACCCCAGACTGTGCCCCGACCAGACTGTGACCCTTGACATCAAACCGTGACACCCCCTCCTCCTCTTCAACCCTCGGTCGCTTTTCCTTACTCTGACCTAGGACACGTCCCCAACGGAAGCCCCGCCTACCCTTGCACTGCGATGAACCCAACCTCCCTCAAGCCAAAACTTCCCACCCTGCCGCACCTCTCAACCACCCCACTTGCCACCAACCACATCCTCTCCAAATCCAACCCTTATTTGCGACCCTTCAGTGATGACCCAGCAGACCTCCAGAAAGCCTCCTCTTCCCAGACCTCCAGCCGGGTCTGGGGCTGGGTTGCGGAGGGGGAGGGTCTGGGAGTCCACACTTCACCAAACTCCCTTCCCACTCTTCTATTCCACATTGCAGTGTTTGGAATAAACCATGTTTTTTATGCCTCCTCAGTCCAAGCCTGAGCTCCGTGTCTGTTAGCCCCCCTCAACTTCTCTGGGGGAAACAGAAACACAAAATTCCCACGGGAAGAGGAGACATTATTAGAGAACAGAGACTCTGAAAGGAGGCGGGGAGACAAAGACCAAGAAAGAGGCGGTGGGGAAGAGACCCTGAAAAGAGAGAAATCGAGAGGGTACTGGGGCAGATAGAGACCCCAAGAGAGTGGTGAGATAGATCCCGGAGACAAAACATATTAGGATCAAAGGTATGGTTTTATTTCCTATGGCTATAGGCACCAAGGCTTGCTAGATTCTTAATATCCTGTTCATGCAAGCTAGGAGAGTGTCTGACATATCCCAGCCAATCCGCATTATCTTGAATGCTGTTAATCTCACCAATGAGAATCTATTTCTAACATTTCATTATGTCAATTAGCCAAACCGCTGGTTCTGATGGAGGTTAATGAGAGTCGAAGCACTTGTAATAGCTGCCCCCTAGAGGGTGGACTATCTGATTAAGTGCTCGCTGACCAGAGCTGCAATGTAAATGTCTAGTTAGGCAATTGACTGCCCCTAGAAGGTAGATCGAACCGCCTAACTTACAGATAATATCCATCCTGTCTACAGGAAGGCATTTTTGAAATAAGTTAAAGCCATCCTAACAGGGAAAGGAGAAGAAACCGGCCTTATGGGTCCTCAGGGAGCAGAAACCCAGTCTCTTTGCCAGTGAGAGAGCAAATTTGCATATATTAATAATTAAGTAGAACTCTCTGGGAATCAAAGTGGAAGATGGGCAGAACAGGCTTCCCTCAGAACTACAACGCCCAGAAGCCCTTGCCACTACCGCGAGGAACAGCACTCAAAGTCACGCGAAGATGGAGTTTCTCCGTATCCTCAGGCTTCTCTCGCTGGCGCCATTACCTGAGTTCTCCCGCCTTTACGCACTACCCTCTCTAATTAGCGGTCCCGGAGGTTTCCAAGGTAACCGCGCAGTACGGCGGATCTCATTATACGGAAGGCGAAACCGGGAAGTGACGCTCTTACTGGGCGTCGGCGGTAAGAGGATTCGAAGATGGCGGCGCGCAAGGGTCGGCGGCCCACGTGTGAAACCGGGGAACCCATGGAGGCCGAGTCCCGCGACACAAGTTCCGAGGGCCCGGCCCAGGTCTACCTGCCCGGCCGGGGACCGCCGCTACGCGAAGGGGAGGAGCTGGTCATGGACGAGGAGGCCTACGTGCTATACCACCGAGCGCAGACTGGTAGGGCTGAGAGTCCGGACTCCAGGGTCTTGAGGTGGCTGATCCCGAGTTGTTTTTTTTTTTTTTTGAGATGGAGTCTCTCTGTCGCCCAGGCTGGAGTGCAGTGGCGCGATCTTGGTTCACTGCAGCCTCCGCCTCCCGGGTTCAAGTGATTCTCCTGCCTCAGCCTCCCGAGTAGCTGGGACTACAGGCGCATGCCACCACGCCTGGCTAATTTTTTGTATTTTTAGTAGAGACGAGGTTTCACCGTGTTAGCCAGGATGGTCTCGATTTCCTGACCTCATGATCCGACCGCCTCGGCCTCCCAAAGTGCTGGGATTACAGGCGTGAGCCACTGCTCCCGGCCAGATCCCGAGCCTTTAACCTGAGAGGTGCTCGGGAAGAGAAGGCTGGGCTCTAAGAGAGATGATTTCACACCGGAGGCGGTTGATCCATGAGGGAGGTGGGGACTGAGATCTCACTGTCAAGTCTTAACTCGTAAACCCCTCCTTCCATCCCCAGGCGCCCCCTGTCTCAGCTTTGACATAGTCCGGGATCACCTGGGGAGACAGCCGGACAGAGCTTCCTCTCACAATTTACCTGTGTGCTGGGACCCAGGCCGAGAGCGCCCAGAGCAACAGGTAAGACCCGAGGCTTTTCCAGGATCAGGAGGATCAGTTTCCAGCCCCTTCCTCAGGACCCAGGAGTTAGGGCTTCCAGTTGCTGCCTCTCCCAGACCCAGGAGTCTGGGTTTCCAGCCTGTCTCATTCCTAAGAATCCTGGAATCTAGTGCCTAACTCACCCCCCCACTTTCTCCCAGACTGATGATCCTTCGGATGCACAATCTGCATGGGACTAAGCCCACACCCTCAGAGGGCAGTGATGAAGAGGAGGAGGAAGATGAAGAGGATGAAGAAGAGCGGAAGCCTCAGCTGGAGTTGGCCATGGTGCCCCACTATGGTGGCATCAACCGAGTTCGGGTAGGAATGGTCCCAGGAGCCTGCTCTGCGTTCTCTGAAACACACTGACCCATTCCCTATGCCAATAACTCTCCCAACACCTCCTCATGTCTTTCATTTATTATTATTTTTTTTGAAATGTAGTCTCACTCTGTTGTTGCCCAGGCTGGAATGCAGTGGCCCGATCTTGGCTCACTGCAGCCTCCGCCTCCCGGGTTCAAGTATTCTCCTGCCTCAGCCTCCCAAGTAGCTGGGACTATAGGTGCCTGCCACCACGACCAGCTAATTTTTTGTATTTTTTTTTTTTTTTTTTTTTTTTTTTATAAAGACAGGGTTTCACCATGTTGGTCAGGCTGGTCTTGAACTCCCGACCTCAGGTGATCCGCCCGCCTTGGCCTCCAAAGTGCTTGGATTACAGGCGTGAGCCACCACGCCCGGCCAATTTTTTGTATTTTTAATAGAGGCAAGGTTTTTGCCATGTTGGCTAGGCTGGTCTCAAACTCCTGACCTCAAGTGATCAGCCTGCCTTGGCCTCCCAAAGTGCTGGGATTACAAGCATGAGCCACCACACCCAACCTCCTTCAGTTTTTAGAAAAGTCCAGCCGGGTGTGGTGGCTCACACCTATAATCCCAGCACTTTGTGAAGCTGAGGTGGGTGGATCACCTGAGATCAGGAATTCGAGACCAGCCTAGCCAACATGGTGAAAACCAGTCTCTACAAAAAGTACAAAAAATGAGCCGGGCATGGTGGCATGCACTGTAATCCCAGCTACTCCAGAGCCTGAGGCAGGAGAATTGCTTGAACCTGGGAGGCAGAGGTTGCAGTGAGCCAAGAACGCGCCACTGCACACCAGCCTGGGTGACAGAGCGAGACTCTGTCTCAAAAAAAAAAAAAAAGGTTGAATGGTCAAGGCTGAGCACTCATGCCTATAATCCCAGCACTTTGGGAAGCCCATGCAGGAGGATTGCTTGAGACCAGGAGTTCCAGTCCAGCCTGGGCAACAAAGTGAGACCCCCATCTCAACAAAAATAATGTTTTTTTTTTTTTTTTTTTGTAGACAGAGTTTTGCTTGTTGCCCAGGCTGGAGTGTAGTGGCGCGATTTCAGCTTACCGTAACCTCCGCCTCCCTGGTTCAAGTGATTCTCCTGCCTCAGCCTCCCTAGTAGCTGGCATTACAGGTGCATGCACCCGGCTAATTTTGTATTTGTAGTAAAGACAGGGTTTCTCCATGTTGGTCAGGCTGGTCTTGAACTCCCAACCTCAGGTGATCTGCCCACCTCAGCCTCCCAAAGTGCTGGGATTACAGGTGTAAGCTACCACACCTGGCTACAAAAAAAAATGATAAAAGCCGGATGTGATGGTGCTCACCCATAATTCCAACTACTTGGGAGGCTGAGGTAGGAAGAGCACTTAAGCCCAGGAGGTTGAGGCTGCAGTGAGTCCTGCTCGAATCACTGCACTCCAGCCTGGGCAACAGAGCCAGTCCCTGTTTCAAAAACAAAAAAGTTTGAACGGTCAGTGCAATAAGCATCTGGAGCCCATGAGAGAGTTCAGCGCTAGGGGGTAACTGGAAACCTTGTGCCTGGACTGGGTCTTCTAGTGAACAAACACAGAAGCAAGGATATCCAAGGACTGAGCCTGTGGCCTTCCAGCATTTAGAGGATTACAGAGACCAGGAGCCTGAAAACATTCCCACAGGCTGGCAGGAATTACAGCCTTGACTCCCAGGCATCTTGGAGCTCCGTCCTCCCACCTCAGCTCCCCCACCCACTCCCATCCCTGACTCCCTACCCCGTGGAGAGCCATCCCAGTTACCATGCTGGTTTGACAGGCTGTGATTCCTTCCCACAGAGGTTTCTAGGAGCTGTAGCCCCTGCCCTGGGAGATCTGAGGAACTGCGCCTCTGGTTCTCTGGGATATGGGGAGCTTGCAGTCAGTACCCTGATCCTCCTCTCCCCTTGCTTCACATCACGCTTCCCCCTCACCCTTCTGCAGGTGTCATGGCTGGGTGAAGAGCCTGTGGCTGGGGTGTGGTCAGAGAAGGGCCAGGTGGGAGGTGTTTGCGCTTCGGCGCCTTCTACAGGTGGTGGAGGACCCTCAGGCCCTGGCAGCCTTCCTCCGGGATGAGCAGGCCCAAATGAAGCCCATCTTCTCCTTCTCGGGGCACATGGGCGAGGGTTTTGCCCTTGACTGGTCCCCCCGGGTGCCTGGTGAGTCCCTGTGGTGTTCAGGAGTCCCCGGGAGGTTGGGGGAGCAGGGTCTGCATCGAGGCGGGGGTGCTTAGACTCCAGGGAGGGGGAGCGAACTGCAGGCAGAGGGGGCAAGGTCATTTCCTGACTCCCTTCCCCCAGGTCGCCTGCTGACTGGTGACTGTCAAAAGAACATCCACCTGTGGACACCCACGGACGGCGGCTCCTGGCACGTGGACCAGCGGCCATTTGTGGGCCACACACGCTCTGTGGAGGACCTGCAGTGGTCACCGACCGAGGACACGGTGAGAGAGGGTTGGGGGTCTGCTCCTGTAGTTCTGACGGGGTTCGTGCCAGGGACCTAGAATCATGGGTCCAAGGGAAAAGAGCTGGGAGCCTGGTGGAGATTTAGTTTCCACGCCAAGTGCTAGGAAGGGGGACAGTGAAAGAGAGTAGCCCATTGCTGGAGTACCCCACCGCTGGCGCCTGGGCTTCACCGTGGGCTGTGGGCTGCGGGGCATCGGGGCCACTCAGACTCCGCCCTGCCCAGGTGTTTGCCTCCTGCTCAGCTGACGCCTCCATTCGCATCTGGGACATCCGGGCAGCCCCTAGCAAGGCCTGCATGCTCACCACAGCCACCGCCCACGATGGGGATGTCAATGTCATCAGCTGGAGCCGCCGGGAGCCCTTCCTGCTCAGTGGCGGGGATGATGGGGCCCTCAAGATCTGGGACCTTCGGCAGTTCAAGGTATTTGCCTTGCCTGACACCTGGGGGCTGGAGAAGCTTGCTCCCAGCAGGCCCTGGGGTTTGTAGGATTTTTCCTCCTTGAATGGTTTTATGCAGCCAGAGCTGGGAGAGCCCTTAGAACCAGACTCCCGCCTCTTCATGGTCCAGATGAGGAAACTGAGGCTCAGCAAGAGGAAGGGTTCTGGCTCTCCACTCGGGGTCACTCATTCTGCCAGGGGAACAGCTGACAAGAGATGGAAGGGCCGGGGCAGCAGAGACTACGGCTCCCATCTGCGCATGGGGAGAAGTACAGCTGTCTGTATGACCCATGCTGAGAGCTTCAGGGAGTTGTAGATTTATAGATGCAACTGAGAATTGGGGTCCAGCTTGCTCGTGGTAGGAGAGCACTGAGGGACAGAAAGGACAGGAGCCGGTGTGACATGACGGCCAAGCCAGGGGTTGACGTTGTGGAGCTGGGAGAGGCACTGGGCAGGAGGCGAGGCAGTGTCTGTCGTCCCCTCTGGACAAAGCCACCGCTTTGGGTGGCTCTGCCTTCCTGGGCTGCCGTGATGTCCTCCTTTTCCCCCTCCAGTTTGATCATTTCTATAGCATCAGCCCTGGGGGAGGAGCCTAGAGATGGATTCCAGCTCCCCAGCCCACCAGGGCACAGGGTCAGGCTTCTTGACCATTGAACTTCAGAGCCGCCTCTCCTGATGAGAGAGGCTGGTTCAGCGGGGCCTGTGCTATGGCGAAAGTGCTGTCAAGTCTTAGTCTTCCTTTGGGTCGGCTTCCGGGGCTTGTGCTTCTGCCCCCTTTGAGGCCTTTGTAGGCTCTGCCGGGGGAGCTCTGAGAGAGCCAGGCCCTCCTTTTGTTGTTGTTGTTGTTTTGAGACGGAGTTTCGCTCTTGTTGCCCAGGGTGCAATGCCATGATCTCGGCTCACTGCAACCTCTGTTTCCCGGGTTCAAGCGATTCTCCTGCCTCAGCCTTCTGCCTAGCTGGGACTACAGGCATGCACCACCACACCTAACTAATTTTGTATTTTTAGTAGAGATGGGGTTTCACCATGTTGGTCAGGCTGGTCTTGAACTCCTGACTTCAGGTGATCCGCCTCTCTCAGCCTCCCAAAGTGCTGGGTTTACAGGCGTGACCCACCTCTCAGGTTTTGTGACCGAGTTTCCGAAGGGCTTCTTTGCAGGTGAACCCCAATTCCCAGCAGCCCCTGGGCTGGTCAGCCTTCTTAGCAGCCAGAATTACCCTGTGTCCCTTTCCTGGACTCTGGGTTGTGAGGGCTTAAAGGGTGAGGCCCTGGCCAAATCCTGAGGCTGGAGAGGGGTTGGGGTTCTGCCTGGGCCGCCCCCAGGAGTCAGGCTGAGGCATTCAGAGCCATCATTCCCATCCTGTCCCTCTAGTCCGGCTCCCCCGTGGCCACCTTCAAGCAGCACATGGCCCCCGTGACCTCCGTCGAGTGGCACCCCCAGGACAGTGGGGTCTTCGCAGCCTCGGGTGCAGACCACCAGATCACACAGTGGGACCTGGCAGTGGAGCGGGACCCTGAGGCGGGCGACACAGAGGCCGACCCCGGGCTGGCCGACCTCCCGCAGCAGCTGCTGTTCGTGCACCAGGGCGAGACGGAGCTCAAGGAGCTGCACTGGCACCCACAGTGCCCAGGGCTCCTGGTCAGCACCGCGCTGTCGGGCTTCACCGTGTCCGCACCATCAGTGTCTGAGGCGCCCAGTGGCCCTGCTGCTCTTGCTTTCTGCTGGGAAACTGCTGTCGAGTTGGGCTCCCCTGGAAGGGGTTCCTTCAGGTCTGTTGACTGGGACTGGCCGGCCCGTGGGCTGCCATTGAAGGATTCTGTTTGACGGACTGATCTCTAGAAGGCCTGGGTGTGATGCAGTGAGCCCTCTCACCAAAGAGCGCAGTCTGACCAGGGCTCTGTAAGGCCACTCCCTCCCAGAGACTGGCGTGGCCTGTGTGTCAGCGGATTCCTTCCTGTCAGCGTGACCCATGTACCTCTGCCCCAGAACCCAGTTTTTCGTTGGTTTGTTTGAGAACGGAGTCTCACTCTGTCGCCCAGGCTGGAGTGCAGTGGCACGATCTCGACTCTGCAGCCTCCGTCTCCCCGGTTCAAGTGATTCTCTCGCCTCAGCCTCCCGGGTAGCTGGGATGACAGGCGCCTGCCACCACACCCGGTTAATTTTTGTATTTTTAGTAGAGATGGGGTTTCACCATGTTGGGCAGGCTGGTCTTGAACTCTTGACCTCAAGTGATCCGCCTGCCCCGGCCTCCCAGAGTGCTGGGATTCCAGGCGTGAGCCACTGCGCCCCGGCTCCGGACCCAGTTTTGTCTGTTGGTTCCCAGCAGGGAACTTGGGGGCTATGCGGTGGCTGCGTCCAGTGCGAGGTGTGGGTTCCTCCAACACAATTTGGTTCTGTCCCTTGTCTTCCCGCCAGTGTGGGGGCTACGTGCGGCCCCTCTTCTCCTCCCTGACTAGAGGCTGGTACTGGTGGGGGAGGAAGCCGGGCTCCTGGGCAGCAGTAAACGACCAGGAAGAGATCTGAGGCATGTGCGGAGACTGGCCCTTTGGTCACAGCCCTAGGAGAAAACTGGAGGGAGTTTGGGGGTGGGGAGGAATTTGGCACCAGCTGCTGGGCTACGGGAGGGAGGCCACTGGGAGTCCCTACAACCCAACTCTCTGCCCGCCCACCCGGTGCCGCCGGCTTCTTTCTTCTCTGAGTGTCCTTCCATCTCACCCTCACTGGCTCAGTAAAGGGGCCCTCATCCCCTGCTTCCCAGCTGCTGAAGGTTTCATCTCCGGTAACTTGGGAGCCCCCATTTCTCCTTCCCTCTGCCTCCCTTTATCATGATCTCACGTTTCTTTCTTCTCCGTGTGCCCCGCTTTCAGAGTCTCCTGTCCCCCACTGCCAGTCTCCCTGCCCCCCAGTTGCTGTCTCTCTCCTCCACCGCTGTCTCCTGTCCAGCCTGTCTGGGCTGCGGCCCAGCCGCCCTGCCTGGCCGGCCTCCCTGGCTCCCCCTCTGCGGCTCTGAGCTAGCCCCACCCCCTGACCCCTCCATCCAGGCCTCTGATCATCTGTGGACTCCGAGGTCGGCTGCCGGCACACGGCCCCTGGGGCCAAGGACAGACCACAGCCCCTTGGCACCCACAGAGGCTGCCCCCAGCGGAGGGCATGGGGGTGGGCCGCCCCACCAGGTACGTGCCTCCTCGCAAGGCCCCGCCGAGCCAGCCGCTCCTGCTCTGCTACGTTCCCCCATCCACCCCTGCTCTAGCATCCTTGTCCTCAGCGTGGCCCCCTCAGGGAGGCCCTGTCTGCCCATCAGCAACAGGCTTAGCGCCGGGAGAATTGACCCCCCAGGTTCAGTGCCTCCAGCTCCCCACCGTTGCCATTTTCTGCATTTTTTCATTGGTTCCCATCCTCTGCTTCTCTCTCTTTGTCTTTCTGCTGTCTCCGTCTCTCTCCGTCTCTGTCTCTGTCTCTCTCCGTCTCTGTCTCTCTCTCCATCTCTGCCTCTCTCTCTCTCCATCTCTACCTCTCTCTGCCTTCACAGTTTCATCTTCGCATGTTGTCATTTCTTAAAACATTTTTTTCTCTTTCACTTTTCCCCAGTTGTCCTGCTTACCTCTCTCTCTCTCTGTCCCCCTCTCTCTGGGTCTCTGTCCTCTCAAGGTCTCTGTCACTTTCTTTCTGGGTCTCTGTCCTCTTCCCCTCTGGGTCTCTGTCCCCACCCCCCTGGGTCTCTGTCCCCCCCTCTCTCTGGGTCTCTGTCCCCTTCTCTCTCTCTGTCTCTGTCCCCCCTCTCTCTGGGTCTCTGGCCCCCTCTCTCTCTGGGTCTCTGTCCCCTTCTCTCTCTTTGGTCTCTGTCTCCCCTCTCTCTCTGGGTCTCTGTTCCCCTCTGTCAGGGTCCCTGTTCTGCTGGGTCCCTGTATTTTTCTCAGGGTACCCCCTCAACACCCCTCTTCCTGCCTGTCTCTGCATCTCCTTGTCTTTCTGCAGTCTCTGCTTTCCAACCTGCCTTCCAGCCTCCCCTGGTAGGTGGGGAGTGGAGGGGGAACACCCTGGTTTGGGAAGAGTGAAAGTATGTTGATTGGTGGGGGGTGGGGGCGGGGCCTGGGGCGGGGCTTCTTGGCCTCAGATTAGACAGTGACTTTGACACGAAGATGAAGCACCTTAAGCCCTGTGTCTCCTTTATATGGAAACATTAAGCTGCTCTCGCAGGTCAGGTGGAGGATCCGTTTCCCCTCCCGCCCTGATTTTGCCGGGGAGGGGGTGCCCTGAGCCTGAGTAGCAGCCAGCCTGGGAGCTGGGCCATGTTGGCCGCAGACAGCCCCCTGGTGAAGGTCCCCGTCGGCTTTCGGAGGTAGACACGGGTCTGCCTCACGGGGCTGAGGTGGGACCGGAGGATTTCAGGGGCAGAGTTCTGGAAAGGAAAGAAAGGCTGAGGACCCAACCAGCATTCACCCTGGCACAGGGGGTGGGGCCCTGGCCAGCTCATGGCGTTCCCAGAGCTTGTTTCCTGACTGTGAAAGGGGGTTATGATCTTCACCTCCCAGCATCCTGAGCAGTCAAGGTGAGCATGGGGTCTGAGGGGTCCAGTGGGGCTCATCTCGAGGCCCCGGACGTACTGGGTGTGTTTGAAGCCAGAGTGTGCTCAGGAAGGCTATGGTTTGGCACCCGGGCTGTGGCTCCCGGGAGGCCAGGGCGGGAGGCGGGGTTTTGCCACTCCTCTCCCCCACTAGCTGAGGGGCCTGCGACAAGGGACTGACCTAAGCCTCAGTTGGCTTTTCTGTGAATAGCCAGGTCCCTTCATCAAAGGGCTTTGGTGAGAGATGGGCAAGTGGGAGTGCGAGGCCCAGGCTGGGGGACAGGGGAGCACAGGTCAGCGTCAGTGCCCGGTCGCCTCCCCCAGCCCATGAGGGAGGGGGTTCCTGAAGGTGGAACCAAGGCAGAGTGGGGATCCCCCAGGCCAGGTGGGGCTGCATGTATAGACGCTAGGTCCTGGATGCTGACCTGTAGACTGCCCCCCTGGGCACCGAGCCTACTTCCCCTTTTTGGGAGAACAGTCTCTAACATGCAGGGCTGGCGAGGCTGAGACAGAGTTGAGGTTGGGGTACATTTCAGGCGCTGGGCACAGCCAGGCTTGGTCCCCTCTCACCTCAGCCTCAGCTTTCCCTCTGTCAAGTGGACCTAATGAACCCCCGAATGGCAAGGCTGCCCGGGTGGTTGTAAGAAGGAGGTGCATGGCTTGGGGAGACCCAGTTGGTGCCAAATGTGACATCATCTCATGGTCTTCTTCCCCAAATGGAGTGTGCCAGGCCCTGCCAACAAGCCCATGAGGATCCCCAGGTCCTGGCACTACGGACATGTACACGTGGTACATAGGCGCTTGGTGAATGTTGGTGGAATTGATATGCAAATTCTTTAACCCCAGTATGGTTTGTTCTAATCCAGCCAGTTCCTTGGAAGTCCCCCTCACCACAGGGCCAAGTGTTGGTTAACCTTAGTTAACCCTAAAGCCAATGAGGTGTGCGGGTCCACACCCTGCCCTTTCCTTTCCTCCAGCCTGACAGGCTGCTGGGATTCCCTCCATTTCTTACTTTATAATTTTTTTTTTGAGACAGAGTCTTGCTCTGTTGCCCAGGCTACAGTGCAATGGCACGATTTCGGCTCACTGCTACCTCTGCCTCCTGGGTTCAAGCCATTTTCTTGCCTCAGCCTCCTGAGTAGCTGGGATTACAGGCACACGCCACCATGCCCAGCTCATTTTTGTATTTTTAGTAGAGACGGGGTTTCACCATCTTGGCCAGGCTGGTCTCAAACTCATGACCTCAAGATCCACCCGCCTCAGCTTCCCAAAGTGCAGGGATTACAGGTGTGAGCCACCACACCCAGCTATTTATTATTATTATTATCATTATTATTTTGAGACAGAGTCTTGCTTCGTCACCAAGCGCCAGGCTGGAGTGCAGTGGCGTGATCATGGCTTACAACAACCTCTGTCTCCCGGGTTCAGGCAATTCTCCTGCCTCAGCCCCCCGAGTAGCTGGGACTACAGGTGTGCAACACCATGCCCAGCTAATTTTTGTATTTTTAGTAGAGACGGGGTTTCACCATGTTGGCCAGGATGGTCTCGATCTCTTGACCTTGTGATCCGCCCACCTCGGCCTCCCAAAGTGCTGGGATTACAGGTGTGAGCCACCGTGCCCAGCCTATTTTTATTATTATTATTTTTTAGAGACAGGGTTTCACCATCTTGCCCAGGCTGGTCTCAAACCCCTGGTCTCATGCAATCCTCCTGAGTTCCCGAGTTGGACTCCCCAAGTGCTAGGATTACAGGTGTGAGCCACTGGGCCTGCCTCTTTTTTTTTCTTTTTTAAGGGACAGGATCTTGCTCTGTTGCCCAGGCTGCAGTGCAGTGGTGCAATCATAGCTCACTGCAGCCTTGAACTCCTGGGCTCAAGTGATCCTCTCACCTCAGCCTCCAAAGTAGTTGTGTCACTGTGGCTGGATAATTTTTGTTTTAAGGTAGGGTCTTGCTAGGTTGCCCAAGCTGGTCTCGAACTCCCCGGTTCAAACAATCCTTCCACCTTGGCCTCCCAAAGTGCTGGGATTGCAGGTGTGAGTCACCATTCCCAGCCTCCAGGCCTCCTGCATTTCAGAGATGAGAGAGCTGGGGCTCAGGAAAGGATGTGACCCGTCCTCAGTCACACACCTAGTAAATGGCTGAGCAAATTGAGTCTGTGGAAAAGGAAGCCAGAGATCCCAGGGCACATGGGGGATGAGCAACTAAGCCAGGATTGGGCTCTGGGTCTACATGATGAGAAGGCCCTTCCTGATCACTTAGAAAGACCCAATTTCCCCCACCTTACAATTGAGGAAACCGAGACTCAGAAAGACTTGCCAAAGACCAGAGGGCCGGGCATGAGCCCATTTCATTTATTTATTTTACAATAGCTTCACCGGAATCTAATTCACATGTGATGCGCTCACTACAGTGTACAATGCAGTGGCGTTTCGTTTGTACACAATTGTGCAGCCATCACAGTTAATTTCTTTGTTTTGTTTTTTTTTTTGAGATGGAGTCTTGCTTTGTTGCCCAGGCTGGAGTGCACTGGCGCAATCCCAGGTCACCGCAACCTCTGCCTCCCAGGTTCAAGTGATTATCCTGCCTCAGCCTCCCAAGTAGCTGGGATTACAGGTGCATGTCACAACACCTGGCTAATTTTCATATTTTTAGTAGAGACAGGGTTTCACCACATTGGCCAGGCTAGTCTCGAACTCCTGACCTCACGTGGTCCGCCCACCTGGGCCTCCCAAAGTGCAGGGATTACAGACGTGAGCCACCGCACCCGGCCAGCATGTTTTCAGGGTTTATTCATGTTGTTGCATCTATCAATACTTCATTTCTCTTTATTGTCAAGTACTATTCTTTGGATGAATATACCACATTTTATGTATTCATTAGTTGGTTGATGTTTGGGTTTCCACCTTTTGGCTATTTTGAGCAATGCTGCTGTGAACATTTGTGTACAAGTTTCTGCATCTGTTTTCATTCCTCTTGGGTACATAAATAGGAATGCAATTGCTGGGTGATGTGGTAATTCTGTTTAACCATTTAAGTAACTGCCAGACTGATTCCTACAGCAGCCGGAATTTTCCATTCCCCCCCAGCAGTGTATGAGGGCGCCAGTTTTTCTACCTTCTCACCAATACTTTTTAAAATTATTATTATAGCCTTTGTTTGTTTCTGGAGACAGTCTCGCTCTGTTGCCCAGGCTGGAGTGCAATGGCGCGATCTCGGCTCACTGCAACCTCTGCCTCCTGAGTTCAAGCGATTCTCATGCCTCAGTCTCCCAAGTAGCTGGGATTACAGGCGCATGCCACCATGCCCAGCTAATTTTCTGTATTTTTAGTGGAGATGGGGTTTCACCATGTTGGCCATACTGGTCTCGAACTCCTGACCTAGGAATCCACCCGCCTCGGCCTCCCAAAGTGCTGGGATTATAGCCATTCTAAGTGGGTGCAAAGTGGTATTCCCTTGTGGTGTTGACTTGCATTTCTCTGATGGCTAATGATTGGAGCATCTTTTCATGTGTTTATTAGCCATTTGTATACCTGCTTCGGAGAAATGTCTGTGCAGATCCTTTGACCAGTTTTTTTGTTGTTTTTTGGTGACGTGGCCTCCGGAGTAGCTGGAACTATAGACATGCACCAGTAGGCCCAGCTGATTTTGGATTTTTAGGAGAGACAGGATTTCACCATGTTGGCCAGGCTGGTCTCGAACTCCTGAGCTCAAGTGTTCCAGCTGCCTTGGCCTCCCAGAGGGTTAGGATTATAGACATGAGCTGCTGTGCCTGGTCCCCTTTGCCCACTTTTAAATTGGGTCATTTGGACTAGGCACAGCGGCTCACACCTGTAATCCCAGCACTTTGGGAGGTTAGGGCGGTTAGATCACTTGAGGCCAGAAGTTCAAGACCAGCCTGGCCAACATGGCAAAACCCCATCTCTACTAAAAATACAAAAAATTAGCCAGGTGTGGCGGTGCACGCCTGTAATCCCAGCTACTCAGTAGGCGGAGGCAGGAGAACCCCTCGAACCCAGGAGGCAGAGATCGCAGTGAGCCGAGTGTGTGCCACTGCACTCCATTCTGGGTGACAGACTGAGAGTTCATCTCAAAAAAAAAAAAAAAGTTTTTTAGTTCTGATTTATAGGGTCCAGCCTTATAGGGTTCTGTGAGCCCCTCCCTGTTGGTGCAGAGACAAGAGACCGTAGATATAAAACACAGACACAGAGGTAGAGAAAAGAGGGTTTGGGCGGCGGGGGGGGGGGGGGGGGTCCACTGCCAACCAAAGTGCGGAGACCTGCAAGTGGCCCCGAGTGTCTGGACACTCTTTTATTGAGTACAAAGCAGGGGGTAGGGAAGGTAGGGTGAGGTAATGGTGGTCGGTGTTAGGGTCAGGTAAATCACATGTCTTGAAGATAGGGGGCCCAGGACTTTCAGGTAGCTGAGACGAGGAGAAAACCTAATGCGTCAGTGTTCTTCACATATTTGTCACAAATATCAAGGACACTAAAATTATGTTACCATTATTAATTCTTAGCTTTTAAGAAAAAGAGAAACCAGGTGCAGAAGCAGGGCGTGAGAGTGGACACGGAACGTGAACACCGAAGCACAGCATCACATAGAGACATGTCTGTGGGCTTCCCTGACAGCTGTCAGGCCTTGCCACAAGAGCTTGGGGGAGCGGAGTTTTCTCCTAACTTCCGCAGGAAGGAGACGTCTCAGCCATTCTGGACATCTCCTTCCCAGCACTGGCACTGCCGCACAGCCGAGGCGCCCTCCAGCAGCCCTTATGGGGGCGTCATAGAGGGCTTAGAGCGTCTTGCCTTAGGGTCACTTTGTTCACAATGTCACCTGAGTTCCATGCTTCATAACCCGATAGTCATTAGTAAAATTAAAGGTTATATTGAGTATATATCTTTATAAGTAACTATAAAATTATATATGATTATATAAAGGAGTAACTATATGCCTACATTTCTAATTCTGCTCTAAATCAATATTTATATGGGAACAGGCTGAGGCTTCAGACCCTTGTCATGGCACTTGCGGGGTTTCCCCCTACACTGATTCAATTCAGTTGATAGAATTTTTCCTTTTGTTACTTTGTGAGCCTGTTCTTGAACCACAGCTGACCTCAGAGCCCTGAGGCATCTCTCCATGCCAAGAAGCAGCTACACTTTACAGTTACCAGTATGGCCTCTGGAGCTGGACTGCTAGCACTCAAATCCCAGTTTACTTAGCTGTGGTCTTGGGGAAGTTACTTAAACTTTCTGTGCTTCAGTTTTCTCATCTATAAAATGGGGATAATGATGTCTGCCTCATAGGCCTGCTCTGAGGCTCTAATATGTAAAATCATGTAAAGAGCTTACAACAACCTCCTAACTGGCTGAGCGCGGTGGCTCACGCCTGTAATCCCAGCACTTTGGGAGGCTGAGGCAGCAGATCACCTGAGGTCAGCAGTTCGAGACCAGCCTGGCCAACATGGTGAAACCCCATCTCTGCTAAAAATACAAAAATTAGCCAGACATGGTGGGACGTGCCTGTAATCCCAGCTTCACAGGAGGCTGAGACAGGAGAATTGCCTGAACCTGGGAGGCAGAGGTTAAAGTGAGCCAAGATTGCGTCATTGCACTCCCAGCGTGGGCAACAGAGCTAGACTCCATCTCAAAAAAAAAAAAAAAAAAAAAAAAACCTCCAGACTGTATAAACAGCATAATTGATAGGACACAAATGATAAATTCAGTACATAAATTTAGCACTCTATAAATTCGTGCTGTAATTACTGTGGCACCTGCTATAATATTGTTATAGTATTTTCTGTTGTTGTTATACAAGTATCTCCTAATAGTATTATTGCTGTTTATCCTGCATCTTCCAACTTGGAAGGTGAGTATGGGCCGGGTGAGATGGCTCACGCCTGTAATCCCAGCACTTCTGGAGGCTGAGGAGAGAGATCACTTAAGGCCAGGAGTTCTACACCAGCCTCGGCAATACAGCAAGGTCCCTGTCTCTATAAAACAAAAATTAAATTAATAAAACATTTTTAAAAAGAAGGTGGCGGCCAGATGTGGTGGCTCACACCTGTAATTCCAGCACTTCGGGAGGCTGAGACGGGCAGATCACAAGGTCAGGAGATTGAGACCATCCTGGCTAACACGGTGAAACCCGACTCTACTAAAAATACAAAAAATTAGCTGGGTGTGGTGGCACACGCCTGTAATCCCAGCTACTCGGGAGGCTGAGGCTGGAGAATCACTTAAACCCGGGAGGTGGAGGTTGCAGTGAGCCGAGACTGCACCATCGCACTCCAGCCTGGGCAACAGAGCGAGACTCTTGTCTTCATTAAAATAATAATAATAATACCGCTGGCTCACACCTGTAATCCCAGCACTTTAGGAGGCCAAGGTGGGTGGATTGCCTGAGATCAGGAATTTGAGACCAGCCTGGGAAACATGGTGAAATCCCATCTCTACTAAAAATAGAAAAATTAGCTGGGCGTGGTGGCGTGGGGGGGCCACAGGCCCCAGCTACTCAGGAGGCTGAGGCAGGAGAATCGCTTCAACCCGGGAGGTGGAGGTTGTAGTGAGCTGAGATCACACCATTGCACTCCAGCCTGGGTGACAGAGCGTGACTCCATCTCCCAAAAAAAAAAAAAAAAAGTGAGTATAGTTCCACCCATTTCACAGATGAGGACACTAAGCCCCACTGGAGAGCATGCCTGGCCGATGAGCTCACCCATTCCTGGAGCCCCTGACGTTTCTGCCGGTTTCTTGTTCCAGCAGGTTGGGGGCGCCCGCCCCCAGTAGGCCAAGTGGAGGGGGTCCCTCCGCCCAATGGGCCTGGCCAGGGCCCTACGCCGCCTAAGCGGCGTCCTGGATTCAGGAGACAGCCGGGCTGGCGATGAAGAGGAGGCCGGACCGGGACTGTGCCGCAACGGATGGGCACCAGCGCCGGTGCAGTCACCGGTGGGCCGGCGCCGCGGTCGCTTCGTCAAGAAGGACGGGCACTGCAACGTGCGCTTCGTGAACCTGGGCGGCCAGGGCGCACGCTACCTGAGCGACCTGTTCACCACGTGCGTGGACGTGCGCTGGCGCTGGATGTGCCTGCTCTTCTCCTGCTCCTTCCTCGCCTCCTGGCTGCTCTTCGGCCTGGCCTTCTGGCTTATCGCCTCGCTGCACGGCGACCTGGCCGCCCCGCCGCCGCCCGCGCCCTGCTTCTCGCACGTGGCCAGCTTCCTGGCCGCCTTCCTCTTCGCGCTGGAGACGCAGACGTCCATCGGCTACGGCGTGCGCAGCGTCACCGAGGAGTGCCCGGCCGCCGTGGCCGCCGTGGTGCTGCAGTGCATCGCCGGCTGCGTGCTCGACGCCTTCGTCGTGGGCGCCGTCATGGCCAAGATGGCCAAACCCAAGAAGCGCAACGAGACGCTTGTCTTCAGCGAGAACGCCGTCGTGGCGCTGCGCGACCACCGCCTCTGCCTCATGTGGCGCGTAGGCAACCTGCGCCGCAGCCACCTGGTGGAGGCCCACGTGCGGGCCCAGCTGCTGCAGGTGCGGAGGGGAGGCGGGGCGTGGCCCTCCGCGAGCCCTCGGGGATTGTGGGAGATGTAGGCCCTGGGGCGAGGGGTGTGTGGTTCTCGAGGGGCGTGAACTACAACTACCAGCAGCCTCTGGGGGCAGGGGCCTGTGGACTGCGGAGGGGTTGCTGAGCAGCTGGAGAGGTAAACCCAAGAGAGAGGTCTGTGACCAGCTCTTTCTGGAGGCCTGGACTTGCGGCATACAGAGCTTCCTGTGGCTTGAGGATGGGCCGCCTGTGGGATTGTGGGGAGTCTAGACCCAGAGGGCCACGCCTGGCCTGTGGAGGCTCTGGGCTGTAACTCCCAGAAGCTTCTGAGTCAAGGGACCTGCCCAAAGATGGGGTGGTCTGAGATGCAGTTTTGCGGGGGGCGGAGGGGAGATGAGTGACCGTTCCATTGCTCAGGTGTACAATCCTCACCAGACACTGTGGCACAGACGGGGGCCCATGACTTGAGGCCCCCCGGGAGAGGCAGGCCCCAGGATGGGTGCAGCTCATCACTGTGGAGCACAGTTCTCCAGGCTTCTAGGCATGGGGTTCTGCCGCATCTGTGGGAGAATCCGCCTTGGCGGCCCATTGTGTCCCCACCAGCCTCCTGCCCTCTGGGAACCAAATGAAACTGCACCTCCACTGGCCCATGGGGTAGTGGCTCCCTCCTGCACCCTGAGGAAGGGGCTTTAATGTTCCTAGAATTATGGTCAAATTGCTCAAACATCTCCGTTCCCAAGAAACTCTGGGCTAGCAGCTGCCCTTGCCCAAGTAAAGTGACTATTTATTTTTTTTATGAGATGGAGTTTTGCTGTTAACCAGGCTGGAGTACAGTGGCATGATCTTGGCTCACCTCAACCTCCGTCTCCTGGTTTCAAGCGATTCTCCTGCCTCAGCCTCCAGAATAGCTGGGATTACAGATGCCTGCCACCAGGCCTGGCTAATTTTTGTGTTTTTAGGAGAGGCAGGTTTTTGCCACATTGGCCAGGCTCATCTTGAACTCCTGACCTCAGGTGATCCACCGCCTTGGCCTCCCAAAATGCTGGGATTACAGGCATGACCCACTGCGCCTGGCCGTGATGTGACTTCAGAACTCTGGGCTGACGCTGGACTTGGAAGGGAATGGGAGTGGTGGGAGCTGCAACTCCCAGCCACCTCTAGGATTCCTCTGCTTGGGGCTCCCAGAGACAGTTACAAGAGGAGTATAGGTGCCCACCTCCCACTCTGTCTCCTGCCTGACGCTTTGAGATGCCAGGATTCATGACTAGGAGGGACACTGGCTCTTGCAGAAGTGTGTGGGGCAGTGACATGGCCTGGGAGGTGACTGTGGACCCAGCTGGTAGGCGGGGCGACATACCCAGACCCCACAAAGCATGCCCCGCACACACAGTGCCAGGGAGGGGGCTTGCAGTTGGGCTGACAGCTGGGATAGCTCAGGGGAGGGCCCAGGGATAAGCCTAGGCAGCGGTGGCTGCAGAGCGTTGGACCTCGGTTGTCCTGACTCCCCTTCTTGTCATCTGGCTGATCTTTCTCTGGCCACATACTGAAAGCCATTTTTCTCTCCCTCTCCTCCAATTCTCTGTTGGATGTCATCCTTATTTTCCGTTGTCTCTTGGATTTCATCTCTGTCTTGCTGATTTCTGTGTCTGTATGCCAATATCACTCTGTCCTCTCTCCTCCTTCTCTTCCCCTGCCACGCCCCTCTTCCCATTTTCTATTCCCAAACCCTGAGTCTCTTTCCTCTCCCTTTATCTGTGGGTCTGTCCCATCCCATGCTGTCTCTGGACCTCCATCCTCCCCTCCTGGGTCTCTGGCTCCCTCTTGCTGGGTTTCTGTGCCCTCCCCTGTGTCTCTGACTTCCTCTCTCTCTGGGTTGCCGGCCCCATCTCTGGATTCGTGTTCTCACCCTTTCCTTCACTCCTGTGGTCTTTGCCTTCTTTCTCTGCATCTCTTCTTCTCTCTCTCTCCATCTCTGCCTGTCTCCACTCCTTGCTCTCTTTTCTTTGGCTCTTTGCCTCCTGCTGCAGCCTCGTGTGACCCCAGAGGGTGAGTACATCCCGCTGGACCACCAGGATGTGGACGTGGGCTTTGATGGAGGCACCGATCGTATCTTCCTCGTGTCCCCCATCACCATCGTCCATGAGATCGACTCGGCCAGTCCTCTGTATGAGCTCGGACGCGCTGAGCTGGCCAGGGCTGACTTTGAGCTGGTGGTCATTCTCGAGGGGATGGTTGAGGCCACAGCCATGACCACACAGTGTCGCTCCTCCTACCTCCCTGGTGAACTGCTCTGGGGCCATCGTTTTGAGCCAGTTCTCTTCCAGCGTGGCTCCCAGTATGAGGTTGACTATCGCCACTTCCATCGCACGTATGAGGTCCCAGGGGACGCCGGTCTGCAGTGCTAAGGAGCTGGATGAACGGGCAGAGCAGGCTTCCCACAGCCTCAAGTCTAGCTTCCCTGGCTCTCTGACTGCATTTTGTTATGAGAATGAACTTGCTCTGAGCTGCTGCCAGGAGGAAGATGAGGATGATGAGGATGAGGAAGGGAATGGGGGAGGAGACGGAAGATGGGGCTGCCAGCCCCCGAGTTCTCACACCAACCCTGGCGCTGACCCTGCCTCCGTGATGCAAACTGATGTCCCCTTCCCCATGTATGCCCCCTTCCCCGAGGTAGCAAGATGGAGAGTTAGGGTTCTCTCCTGGGATGGGGGCACGTGTTCTCGAAGACCAACAGGCCTGCTGGGTAAATGACTAGGTGGTAAGGTTCTGCTATGCCTGGTGACCCACCATGGACATACTGGACCTTAATTCCTCTGCTTCTGTGCTCCCTCCTGAGACCCCTTTATGAGCCCGATTCCTGAGTCTCACCAGAATTCTGGATCACCCAAGAGGAAAAGACTGGTGGTTCGAGATTCCTCTGTACGGGTGGAACTGGATTGCTACCAGGGTGAGAAACCAGTGGTACAGACCACCTCTGGGGGAACAAGTTGGTAGTTCTTGGATAGCATCACAGATCAAGGGTTTGTAGGTCTGGATTCACCTAAGATTCAAGGGAGTGTTGCTTCTCAGCCAACTGAGCAGCAAAATATCGGTTGTAGACCACCTAGGAGGGAAGGTTACGGAATGCCCCAGGTATTCAAGATCATCTTGGTTGACCAAAGATAAAAAAAAAAAAAAAAATGGTGACTGCAAGTCAAGAAAAGACCTGTGGTTCCAGAAAGCTCATTAGTTGGAGATTCTGTGAGTCTAGGTTGACCACAGAAGCAAGCACTGGTGATTCTAGGACAGGTTTGACCTGGAGAGTTGAACTGCTCCAGAAACTAAGGAGTAGCGTTTCTAGAATGCACAAAACATGGGCGAGTCTGTGGGTTCGGAAATGCTGAAGTGACAGATTAGGAGTTCTTGACATGAGATGACTCCGTCTTTGGGCTGTACAGCATCCAGCCAAGAGAATAAGCAATGTTTCTAAAGGATCCACAGGGTGGGTTGTTTTTTTTTAAGTGCCATTCTAGAATATCTAAAGGGAATCAGGATTCTGTGGGTCTAGACTGATCACAGAGTCGAGGAGGCAGGGGCGATTCTGGATGTCTGAGATTTTCCTGGTTCCAGTTTGCCCAATGGAGTTGAGAATCTCGATGATTCTGGATGACATCTTGTGGTTCTGTAATGCCAAAAGGAAGTAAGGCTCCGGGGATCCGGAGCTGTCCATGAACAAAGCCTGGAAGTTCTCGTCACCTCCAGGTGGACTGCTTGGCAGTGCTGGGATGTGGACTCAGGACTTGAGAAGCAGCATTTCTGGGCCGACCTAGGAGGTGAGGGTTCAGGCCAGCCCCTGGAGGGCACAGGGCTGATCAGTGGACAAAGGAAAGTGGGGGCCCAGGGCTGTGAACCTAGAATGCTCTGGAACCCTGCACCTACTGATGTGTGTCTTTTGCTTTCTTTTTTTTGTTTTCTTGAGACAGCCTCACTCTGTCGCTCAGGCTGGAGTGCAGAGGTGCGATCTCAGCTCACTGCAACCCCTGCCTCCCAGCTTCAAGCGATTCCCCTGCCTCAGCCTCCGAAGTGGCTGGGATTACAGACGTGAGCCACTATGTCCGGCTAATTTTTGTATTTTTAGTATAGATGGGGTTTCGCCATTTTGGCCAGGTTGGTCTTGAACTCCTGACCTCAGATGATCCACCCGCCTCAGCCTCCCAAAGTGCTGGGATTACAGGCGTGAGCCACTGTGCCCGGCCATGTGTCTACTTCTTAAAGATGTTATACATATATGTGTATTATATATATATATATATATATATATATATATATATAAAATATAAATACAGATATCTATATTTTTTCCCCTGGTCCCTACAACAGGCTTAAAAATGGAGCTCTAGCTAATTGGAATGAGGTCCTTTTCAAGGGCCCAAGAAGCTTTACTGTAAATCCCAATGCCGCCCCAGCTACTGTGTCCCCTCCGGACTCCGCTTCATGTCAGTTTCCCCATCTGTAAAAATGGGACATTGGAGCTTAAAGTCTTTCAGGGGCCTTTCCAGCAGGATGAGTCCTCACCTCACCGAGGGTGGGATGGGGATTCGCGTCCTGGGAGATTTCCCCCGCTCTCCCCAGTGCTCGATCATACTCGATCATACGGCCTGGGGAGGTTGGGATGGAAGACACTCGGGGAGGCTGGCTCTGAACTCAGGTGTCTGAATCACAGGGGCAAGCGTAGGCGTGGGCTGTGGCTCACAGCCAGAGTCCCTTCCCTGGCTCAGCTTGGGGACCTGGGGAGGAGGAGGTAGCTCTGGACACCAAGGTTCTTCCCACTGTGGGGGGAGTGAGTGTTTTGGGTTTTTTTTTTTTCTTTTCTTTTTTTTTATAAAGACGGGGTTTCACCATGTTGGTCAGGCTGGTCTTGAACTCCCGACCTCAGATGATCCGCCCACCTTGGCCTCCAAGGTGCTTGGATTATAGGCGTGAGCCACCATGCCCGGCCCGGGAGTGAGTGTTTTAGGGGGAGACCTGTCCCCCTAGATTAAAGAATTAGGAGCCCCAGTGGGTGTGTCTGCGAATGTGTTTCTCGAGCATGGGTCCTGGGACCTGGCCCCCTGCCCATGTTGCCACCTACCTAAGTGCCCTACAGGCTGGGAGCCATCTGCAGAGGCAGCCAGTGACAGGGAGGAGGACGTGTTCCCAGCCTGTATTCTGGACCGAGGGCAGCCACCGTCACTGGCATTCAGCCTTCACAAGCGCTGCATCAACCCCGGTGCCCCCCTCCGGCTTCTCCATCTCCCTTTATCCTTCAGAATCCCCATGTAATAACCGGATGGGATTAATTAGCTGGCTTTCCTTTCAGCTCAGGTGTCTGGGGTAGGAAGGGACGGGAGCGGGGGCCATGGAAACGCAGGGTTGGGAATGGATGTTAAGTTGGAAGTGAAGGGGCAGAGAGGGGGTTTTGTTTGGAAGGAGCATGGGAGCAGAGCAGCCCAGCCTGGTTTTCCACTGAGGAGGGCAGGGCCTAGGCCACTCATAAAGGTCAGTGAGGGGATTAAGAGCCTCCATGTCTAATCCGACAGCTTAACCAGGTCCTGGCCCTGAATCCGTCCCCACCTGCCCAGCCCAGGGACAGCGAATGAGGACAAGGCCCAGACACCACTTCAGCCCCCATGACGGCTTTCCTGTTTACAGGGGTGCTTGGCTTCCCCATTTCACCCAGGCCCTTGACCCCATTCCAAGTAATGGGACCCAGAGGCTGGGGCAGGGGGAAGGGGCCTTAGAGGAGGAAGGACTCTCAGAGAAAGGAGGAGTTTAAGAAGGGTAAGGGTGGCTGGGCATGGTGGTTCACGCCTGTAATCCCAGCACTTTGGGAGGCTGAGGCAGGTGGATCACCCAAGTTCAGGAGTTCGAGACCAGCCTGGCCAACATGGCAAAACCCTGACTTTACTAAAAATACAAAAATTAGCCAGGCACGGTGGTGGGCGCCTGTAATCCCAGCTACTTGGTGTAGGGTCCAGCCCTACAGCGTCCTTTGAACCCCTCTCTGCTGGTGTGGAGAGGAGAAACTGTAGAAATAAAAGACGCAAGACACAGAGATAGAGAAAAGAGAGTTTGGGTCCAGGGGTCCACTGCCAACCAAAGCGTGGAGTCCAGCAGTGGCCCGAGTGTCTGCACACTCTGACTCTTATTGAGTACAAAGCTGGGGGCAGGGTAGGTAGGCATGGCACTGGTGGTCAGTGATAGGGTCAAGTACATCACGTGTCATCTAGGTAGGGTCCCAAGACTTTCTAGTAGCCGAGATGAGGGAAGGAGCATAATGCGTCAGCACTTTTCCATACTTATCAAGAAAGAACAAAGACATAAAGATTTACATTACTTTTACTGATTATCTCTTCTAAGAAAAAAGGAACCAGGTGCAGAAGTGGAACATGAGAGTGGACATGGAACGTGACCGCTGAAGCACAGCATCCCATAGAGACATTTAAGCCCCTGGATGTCTGTGGGCCCACCTGACAGCCGCCAGGCCTCCTGCAAGAGCTTGGAGGAGTGGAGTTTTCTCCTAACTCCCGCGGGGAAGGAGACATCTCTGACATCTCTTTCCGCAGCTTGCTAAACAGCAGGTGCTTTCCCAGCACTGGTGCTGCCGCATAGCCAAGGCGCTCTCCAGCAGCCCTTACAGGGGTGTGACAGAGGGCTTCAAGTGTCTTGCCTTAGGGTCATTCCTTTCACAATGTCACCCCAGGTTCACACTTTGCGACCTGAGAGTCATTAGTAAAAGAACTAAGATCACCTATGAATAACTAAGATCACATATGAGTAACTAAAATCACATACGAATAACTAAGATGACCTATGAATAACTACTGTGATTATATCTCTAGTTATTTTCTTCTTCATTATTTCTATGGGAATAGGCTGAGGCTTCCGACTCTTGCCTTGGCACTTATCGGGTCTCCCCCGCCACACTTGGGAGGCTGAGGCAGGAGAATCGCTTGAACCCGGTGGGTTGAGGTTGCAGTAAGCCGAGATTGTGTCACTTCACTCCAGCCTGGGCAACAAGAGTGAAACTCCATTCCCCCCCCAAAAAGAGGGGGGCAAGGGTATGAGAGGATGAGGGGGACGGTGAAGTTAGGGAAGCCAGAGAGAAAGAAAAGGCCTTCTGAGATGGGAGAAGGAGTCAGAGAGGTGGGAGGATGCTGAGGAAAGGGGAGTTGTCTTAGGGAGAGGATGCTTGGGGAAGGGAGGAGTATTAGGAGGATGATGCTAAGCTAAGGGGAGGAGTTTGGAGGAATGAGGGAGGAGTCTGAGCAGCAGAAGTCTCCAGGAAGGCCGAGCCTGGGCTTTCACTAAATTTGACCTTCCCCTGTTCCATTCTCCATGACACCAAATAGCATAGCATTTAGAAAAAGTAAATCTTGGGCGGACGCAGTGGCTCACACCTGTAATCCCAGCACTTTGGGAGGTCGAGGTGGGTGGATCACAAGGTCAGGAGTTCAAGACCAGCCTGACCCATATGGTGAAACCCCCGTCTCTAGCAAAAAAAAAAAAGGAAAATTAGCCAGGCGTGGTGGCGCGCGCCTGTAGTCCCAGCTACTCAGGAGGCTGAGACAGGAGAATCGCTTGAGCCCGGGAGGCAGAGGTCGTAGTGAGCCGAGATCGCGCCACCTGGGTGACAGAGCTGGGCTCCATTTCAAAAAAAAAAAAAAGAATAAATCTTTCGTTTCACCACTCCATGACTCTGAAGAGGCTGAGGGGAATGGGAAGGGCATAGATGGTGGTAAGGAAAGTGTTTGAAGATTAGAACGGACTGAGAAGAGAGGAAAGTACCCAGAGAAGAAATGCAAAAGAGGCCGAGAGCTGCTCCCGGTTGCATGGCAACCTCTGCGGTCAGAAGCCAGCATGGGCTGCTAGGAGGTGTGGCTTACGAAAACAAGCCACAGTTGTAGCCCCGCCCCCTGGCAACAAGACTAACAAAGTACCTCCCCTTAGCAACGTATTACTGGAGGCGGGGTTTGGTTGACCTAGTCTCCCAGTGTCCAGGGCCTTTGAGCAGGCTCCGTCATGTCTGTTCCGCGTAGCTCCGCCTCCACGCAACACTTTTCTGAGGCTTCTCATTGGAGAGCAAGCCTGTCAAGGGCTGTCTGTTGTTTCAGAGGCGGGGCCTGCTGCCCTGCCTGCACTCCGATTGGTCCCGCGGGCCGTCTACCTCCGGCCGGACATACCTACATCAGCTTTTTGTGCGACTCTTGGCCCTGGAGGACGATCCTTTGGTGTCGAGGGCGGGGAGGACGAAAGCGTCCACTGTGGATTGGACGGTGTCAAAAGAGGGGCGGTCCCTACTGAAGGGGCGGTTGGGGAGACGAAGGGAGAAGTCTTTTCAGCGCTGAGGACTGGCGCTGAGGAGGCGGCGGTGGCTCCTGGGGCGTTTGAGCGGGCTCACCAGAGCCCGCGGGCCAACGCGGATCCAGGCCCGACCGGCGGGACCGCCCCGGACTCCCCGCGGGCCTTCCTAGCCGCCATGGAAGACGGCGTCTATGGTAGGTCAGGGAGGGGCGGGGTCGGCTGGGAGCTGCTAGACCGTTTTCTCCTGAACGTTCCGCCGCAAACGTTCCCCTCCTGGCGCGCGCCGCCCAGAGGCGTTCGGTCCCGTCGTAGCCTCGTCGCGCCGCTTTTGTGGGGCGCTGGACGGGCTTCCGGCGGGACCCGAGAGCGGGGTGTTCCAGGCCATTGTTTGGGCTGAGCCTGTTTCCGGTGGCGGCGGGAGGGGCGGGATGGAGCGGTAGAGGCGCGGCCGGGCGGAACCATTCCAGCTGGAGGGGCGGGCGAGCCCGGCGCCTGCCGGGGAGGGGCACTCGGGTTGCTGGGAGGGGAGAAATCTTGGGGGGCGGGGGCCTTCGATGTCCCGCCCCACCTTCCCAACTCTCTCGAGCTGTCATCAGCTCCCCTGGCTGTAGTGACTTTTCATGGACCCAGGAGTCCGGACACCCAGGTCCTCAGCTACCACCTCGCCAGGAATGGAGTCAGGAAACCAAGGCCTCCGTCCCCTTCCAAGTAATGGACCTAGAAATTCCGGCTCCCAGCCCTTTCTTCCCTCAGACCTAAGCTCAAGCACCCATTCCCCTTCTCCCTTAGACTCAGGAATCCGGGCCCCAAGTCCACTCCTCGCCCAGGACTCGAGAGTTTGGAATCCAGGCCCCCAGCCCATTCTTCGGTCCAGACGTAGAAAGCCCCTTATGCGTCCTTTCCAAGCGCTCTTCACCCCCAGACTGCAGGATCCGGCTCACGGCCCCCAGCACTGACTTTTAAACCTTGACCTTGACCCCCCAGAACCCCCAGACCTGACTCCGGAGGAGCGGATGGAGCTGGAGAACATCCGGCGGCGGAAGCAGGAGCTACTGGTGGAGATTCAGCGCCTGCGGGAGGAGCTCAGCGAAGCCATGAGCGAGGTGGAGGGGCTGGAGGCCAATGAGGGCAGGTGAGGGCTGGGGCAGACAACTTAGGGGGGCGTGGGGTTGGCCGAGGCCAGGGATGTCCAGGCGTTGACCTTCCGCCCCCTACCCTGCTCTCTGCTCCTGCAGTAAGACCTTACAGCGGAACCGGAAGATGGCCATGGGCAGGAAGAAGTTCAACATGGACCCCAAGAAGGTGCTTGGGGCCACAGGACTGGGATCAGCTGAGCAGACGTCCAGGCAGGAACTTCTGGCACCTCTGGGTTCCAGGAGCATGATGGCTCCTGGTCTGTTCTAGGTGGACAGATTTGGTCCTAATCCCTGGATTCAGAGGCTGACCGTTTGTTCTCTGAACACTAGCAAGTGTTCCAGCCCTCCTGACTCTCTAGTTGCGTCCCCTGCCGGGAGGGTTGTCTTGCACTGTCTACTTGTATGGGCGCACTTTCTTCTAGTCCCAAGATGAGCTCGAGTCTTGCAGGGGCTGTCGACAAAGTGACACGCACAAACGTGGGTTGACTGGTGTCATGACAGAGGGAGGTATCAGGGTAGTGGACCTCGGAGGAGGCAGGCTGGTAGAGTCAGGGGAGGGCTTCCTTGAGAAGACATTCAGGTCGGGTTTGAAGGGTGCAGGTTCAGGAAAGTCTTTTGTTCACTTTTTTTTTTTTGACAGAATGTTGCTCTTTCACCCAGGCCGGAATGCAGTGATGCGATCTTGGCTCACTGCAACCTCCGCCTCCTAGGTTCAAGCAATCCTCCTGCCTCAGCCTTTCGAGTAGCTGGGCTTACGGGCTCCCTCCAGCATGCCCAGCTAAGTTTTGTACTTTTAGTAGAGACTGGGTTTCCTCATGTTGGCCAGGCTGGTCTCAAACTCCTGACCTCGAGTGATCCGCCCGCCTCAGCCTCCCAAAGTGCTGGGATTAGAGGCGCGAGCCACCATGCCCAGCCTGTTCACATACTCATTTAACACCCATTTTCCGAGGCCTCTCAAGAGCCTGATCCTATCTAGGATGATGCTGGAGTCCCAAAGAAGAATCAGATGCTGCCCTGCACTGAGAGCCCCCGAACACCAGTAGCACAATTCAGAATGAGATATGGCAGTAACAGAAAGGTCTTCATAGCACAGAGACTCAGAGAAGCCTCAAGTCTAGCCTGTGCTCTGAGTTCACAGCCCTGGAGAGACTGCATCTGCTAGCAGGTTGTCACGCTGTTCTCCTGAAGCAACTGGAAGCCTTTCCAGTCATTCAGCAAACATTTATTGTTTGGGTTCAGTGGCTTATGCCTGTAATCCCAGTGCTTGGAGAGGCCGAGGCGGGAGGATTGCTTCACGCGGGAATTTGAGAACAGCCTGGGCAGCATAGTGATAACTCATCTCTAGAAAAGACACAAATAAATAAATAAATAATCCAGGTGTGTTGGCTCATGCCTGCAGTCCCAGCTTCTCAGGAGGCAGAAGTGAGAGGATCCCTTGAGCCCAGCAGTTCGAAACTGCAGTGAGCTGTGATCACGCCACTGCACTTCAGTCTGTGCAACAGAGCGAGACCAGTTCTCAAAAAAAAAAAAAAAAAAAGGCCGGACTCGGTGGCTCACGCCTGTAATCCCAGCACTTTGGGAGTCCGAGGCAGGAGGATCACGAGGTCAAGAGATTGAGACCATCTTGACCAGCACGGTGAAACCTCATCTCTACTGAAAATACAAAAAAATCAGCCAGGTGTGGTGGTGCGTTGCCTGTAGTCCCAGCTACTCAGGAGGCTGAGGCAGGAGAATTGCTTGAAACCGGGAAAATGGAAGTTGCAGTGAGCTGCGATGCCGCCATTGCACTCCAGCCTGGCGACAGGGTGAGACTGTCAAAAAAAGAAAGAAAATGTAGTGAGTACCTGTTCCTTGCCAGACCCTGTTGTTGTTGCTGAAATTAACCAGGCAAAGGCAGAAAGGGTGGCCATGAGGTGCAAAGGCTATGAGTGGGGAAGAATGCTGTTTAAGGACCTGTGAGAAGGCTGAAAATGAAGCTGGCCCTGGTCTGTTGAGGGTGGGGGTAGGTTTGGATGCTGAGGTTCCCTGGGAGGTGAGGGGAGTGGCTTTCTGGCCCTCAGCACTGAGACCTTGTCCCCACCACCAGGGCATCCAGTTTTTGGTGGAGAACGAACTTCTGCAGAACACACCTGAGGAGATCGCCCGCTTCCTGTACAAGGGCGAGGGGCTGAACAAGACCGCCATCGGGGACTACCTGGGGGAGAGGTATGGCCACCACTCAGTTCCCTTGGGGCGCCTCCCTCCCGCCCGTCCCCTGTGCCCAGCTCCTGCCCTCACACTGGCAGCTCACAGGTGGGACATCAGAGAGACTCTGGCAGATCATCCTTCAGGCTGACAGAATGGACTGATGCAGGGGTTAGGGGAGCCTGCGGCCAACTAAGAGCATTTGGGGATGCAGGGACCTTCTGGAATTCCCTGGGGCGTCTGGAGAGGCATCCATTTATATCTGAACAGTGGAGAACATCTCTCAAGTATCATGGGAGCGTGAGATCCATGGGTGGACCACGGCTGTGCATGGGCACCGTGCGGTCAGCTGGGAGTTGTGGGGACTGTTGGGCCCTCGTGGACGCCTAGGAGTTGTGGGCATCATTTGGAAGCCTAGGGTGCATGGGACTGGACTGGAATCAGATGATTGGAGGCCATCTGTGGACATCTGGAAATCAGGGATTTATAGAGATCTGGGGTGTGGGAAGCATCTCTGGATGTCTGGGGCTGTGGGGACTGTGGATATCTGGGGAGTGTGGGGATCATTTGAGAGAGGTGATGGTCGGTGGCATATGTGCTTGCCGCGTTTCTCCCAACTGTGCAAACGTCCGGCCTAACCAGGGTTCCCAAGGCAGGTATTCCTCCCAAGAGTGTGTTCTGAGCATCCCCCACCCCAGGGCCAGGCCTGTGTGGGAGCCCAGCAGGAAGCTTCACCCTCTGCAGAGGGCAGCTGTGGTGCAGAAGAGGGGGCACAGCTCCCCGGGGCCCTGCTTCCTGCCCACTCCTGCCCCGTCCTCTTCAAACTGCGTGTGACTTTGTCCCGTCCTTCCAGGGAAGAGCTGAACCTGGCAGTACTCCATGCTTTTTGTGGATCTGCATGAGTTCACAGACCTCAATCTGGTGCAGGCCCTCAGGTGAGTGAGGGGGAGGGGGTTTGGAAGGGCAGGAATGTACCTGTCAGGGCTTTTCTAGTTACAAGCGACAAACCTTACTCAAGGAAAACACAGAAACAAAAACTAGGGAACTGAGTGCGTCCTGTACCATCAGAGTCCAGGGTTATGGCTTCCTTCAGGTATAGCTATATCCAGGAGCCAAAATGGTGGCAGAAAGTCAACTTTCTCTGTCTCTTGTGTTCACCACTGTGTCGGCGTTGCTCTCTGCAGACTCTCTTACCTGATAGCAACCCCAGACCTGTCTAGCAAACTTAGCAGAAAGAGGCTATTTCTGTAGCAGCCCACAAGACTCTCATGGCCAGTGCCCATTGGTCAGATGGGATCACGTGATCATACCTGAACCAACTGCTGAGGCCGGAAGTTTGGGATTCCTCATGGACCAGTTCCTCACACAGGGACCCAGAGTGGGGGATGGGCTTCTGCCGGCCCTGGCACCCACTCCCGGCCCCTCCCCCAACCCAGGCAGTTTCTGTGGAGCTTTCGCCTCCCCGGAGAGGCCCAGAAATTTGACCGGATGATGGAGGCCTTCGCCCAGCGTTACTGCCTGTGCAACCCTGGGGTTTTCCAGTCCACAGGTGCGGCCCCGACTCCTGGGTCCTGGGAAAGAGGAGATGGGGCCAGGCTCCTAGGTCTGAGGGAGGGAGGGGGGCTGGGAGCCGGGGATCCTGGGTCCTGGGGAGGGGGGGCACTGGAGGCTGATGTGCCTAGGTGGTCACCACCTGCCCTGTCCCATGCAGACACGTGTTACGTGCTGTCCTTTGCTGTCATCATGCTCAACACCAGCCTCCACAACCCCAATGTCCGCGACAAGCCGGGCCTGGAGCGCTTTGTGGCCATGAACCGGGGGCATCAACGAGGGCGGGGACCTGCCTGAGGAGCTGCTCAGGGTTAGCCCCTCTTCCCTTCCCCTCAGTCCTGTCCCTCTTCCTGCCACAGACACCCCTGCCCCACCTGTGATCTCCTAGTGCCTGAGCTGTCTGCCCAGGGTCACTGGTGTCTGCCCCCACCCCCCCCCCCCCCCCCAGATGGCGCTATCATGCCAGCTCGTGTGTGTGATCTTTTCTCTCTCTCTCTCTCTCTCTCTCTCTCTCTCGCTCTCTCGTTGTTTCTCTTCTTGACGGTCTCAGGCACTGGCCCTGACTTTACTGGCCTGTCTTTCTCTGTCTCTGACTGTCACACCTCCCGGCTCTCATTTGTCCTCATTCCCCATCTGTTTGTTTCTCTGAGGATGCAGCTGGCCTCTCCACCTGTCACCTGGGCATCTCTTCTTCCTCTCCCACCTCAGCCTCCCTCCACTTCTCTGCCTTCCACTTGCCTCCTCCCCAGCCTGCCCCTCTCTGTTCCCCCACCATGAGTCATCCTACCCCTGGTCTCGCTACTCCCCCCGACTCTTGAGTAACCCTGGGGGGGTCCCAGGGGCCTGGAGTGGCTGATACGGCCTTCACTTCTCAGAACCTCTACGACAGCATCCGAAATGAGCCCTTCAAGATTCCTGAGGATGACGGGAACGACCTGACCCACACCTTCTTCAACCCGGACCGGGAGGGCTGGCTGCTGAAGCTGGGTACGTGCCCTCCCAACCCCGCTGGTCCCTCCTCGGGGGAAGTTAGTGGGCCTGGGCCTAGACTCAGCTTCCGCACAAACCTGCTGGGGCAAATGATTCGATCTCTCTGAACCTCAGTTTTCCACACCCAAAAAATGGGGCTGAAAATAAAATCAGTCCTGTGCGCTGGGCCTGGCCTGTTGTAAGTACTTCCCAGCCCTTTCCCTTTACCCACAGATGTTCATGGAGCCCTTCTGTGCCAGCCCTGAGCTGGGCTAAGGAGGCAGTGAGAGGCAGGTGACGCTGTCCTTTTGTGGGGGAAGAGTTCACTTTGGCTTCTCTCCACTGCGTTAACCCAGCCTGAGGGAGCCCAACCTCTGGAACCTGTTATTCCCCTTGGCAATAGTTGATGAATTCCCAGGATCCCAGGCAGGACCAACCCTGTACTCTAAGGCATCAGGCCCAGAGCCCTGGCTGTCCCAGGCACCATCCTTCCTGAAACGCCACCCACAGGCAGAAAAGAACCCAACAAGTGAGGAAATCTATCCCAGGTTCTGGCTCCTGGCTGCGGAGGGATAACCAGGGCTGGTGCAGATAAGTCGGGAGGCCCAGCAGGGCTGGAGAGGGACGTCTTCATCGTAACGTGGCACTGGCGCATTCACGTTCGGTTAGTGTGGATGAGACAGGATGGTAGCGTGGCGAGGAGCTAGCACGAGGACTGAAGTCATTCTCAGCCCTGGCTGCACATGAGATTCGCCTGGGCACTTGGAAAACTGGTGGCCAGGCCACAGACTTCCAAAGTCATGCTCTCAGAGGCAGGAGGGCCATCAGTCATGGTCAAAGCTCCCCAGGAGCTCCCAATGTATAGGCGAGGTTGAGAGCCACTGGCCTGGAGCGGCACCTGGTAACAGCAGGGACCACCTGCGAGTTAGATGTGGTTTATAACAGAGAAGCGGGTACAGCTGCTCCAGAGAGACGGATACAGTCCAGTGCAACAGTGGAGCTCCCGCAACAGCAGGAGAACCCAGAGGAAGCTTCCAGCTCAGGGAAGGGGGGTCAAGGCCAGGCTTCTCGGAGGGAGGACTGGACAGGGCAGCTTTGGCCTCTGCCTCTTGGGGGCCTCCCCATGTGGAACTGTGCTTTTTTTTTTCTTAGATGGAGTCTCACTCTGTCGCCCAGGCTGGAATGCAGTGACTCGATCTCGGCTCACTGCAACCTCTCCCTCCCCAGGTTCAAGTGATTCTCCTGCCTCAGCCTCCTGAGTAGCTGGGATTACAGGCATGCGCCGCCATGCTGGGCTAATTTTTCTATTTTTTTTTTTTAGTAGAAACGGGGTTTCACCACGTTTGTCACGCTGGTCTCTAACTCCTGACCTCGTGATCTGCCCACCTCAGCCTCCCAAAGTGCCAGGATTACAGGTGTGAGCCACCGCACCTGGCCTGAACTGTGCTCTTAAACCAGGGCATCACCACCTCAGCAGATGCCAGGGTTTCCTGGTAAATGTAAAATATGCCAGTCTGGGCGCAGGGGCCCCCTCCTGTAATTTCAGCACTTTGGGAGGCCGGGACTTGAGACCAACCTGGGCAATATAATGAGACCCCCATCTCTACAAAAAAATAAAAAATTAGCCGGGCCTGGTGGCGCAGGATTGTTTGAGCCCGAGTGGTCAGGGCTGCAGTGAGTTGTGATTGTGCCGCTGCACCGCAGCCTGGGCAGCAGAAGACCCTGTCTCTCTGAAATAAAAATACAACATGCAAATCACTGTTCAGCCAACCCCAGTCCCCATCCCTGTATTGGATCCAAGAGAGGCAGACCGTGCTGGGGGAAATTGAGAGTCATCGAGGTGCCCTGGCAGTGAGCAGGCTAGAAAGAGAAGCAGGAAGGCGCCAGCCTCACGAGGAACTGCTTCCCTCAAAACTGCTCCTGTGCCGGTCGCGGTGGCTCACGCTTCTAATCCCAGCACTTTGGGAGGCGGAGGCAGGCGGATCAGGAGGTCAAGAGATCGAGACCATCCTGGCCAACATAGTGAAACCCTGTCTCTACAAAAATACAAAAATTAGCCGGGTGTGGTGGTGCGCACTTGTAGTCCCAGCTACAGGCTGAGGCAGGAGAAGCGCTTGAACCCGGGAGGTGGGTGGAGTTGCAGTGATCCGAGTTCATGCCATTGTACTCCAGCCTGGACAACAAGAGTGAAACCCGTCTCAAAAAAAAAAAAAAGGTGGGGCGCAGTGGCTCACGCCTGTAATCCTAGCACTTTGGGAGGCCGAGGTGGGTGGATCACCTGAGGTCAGGAGTTCAAGACCAGCCTGGCCATCATGGTGAAACCCCATCTTTAAAAAAAAAACACTCCCGTCAGCAGCAACCTTTCCCATTTCCCAGATGAGGAAATCGAGGCTCACTCCTCATTTTGGCTCTGGGCCCCATCTAAGGCTGCCCAGCCCCAGGGACATCTCTGGCCAGAGGGCCTCTGTTCCGGTTATGCCAAGGGCATCCGTTTCTTAAAGGTGGTAGTGCAGGAGTGGAGATGGGCGGCCGCAGTTCCTACTTCATGGCTAACAAAAGCCATTATGACTCACTGTTAAACCCTGGGCCCACGAGGAAGCCAGAAGCGGGTCCTTTTGCCACAGGAAGGTGTGGGCCCAAGTGAGTCTCCAGGCTGGAGTCCAGAGAGGCCAAGAGAGTGTCCTGAGGTCACACAGCCAGTTTGTGCAGGAGCTGAGATGGGCCCCTACACCCACCTCAGACCAAAGACTCGGGTTTTTGCCTCCTCCCACCTGCAGGGGAGAGGTACTTTCACCATGTCAAGGGAGGACCCTCCTGGCCTGGGACAGACCTTAAGGGGTGGGCTGGGCCCTCTGCCCATGCAAGGGGTTTTCCAGGCCTCCACCTGGGACTCAGGGCCCATGGCCTCTCTGGGAGGGAGGGGCCCCGGCCATCCGCCCCTCATGTGGATGTAACTGGTTTTCTTCCCTCTCTCTCCCTCCCCTCCCTCTGCGTGTTTCTCTGTCTCCGTGTTTGCCTCTTTGCCCCACCCCCTGCACATCCTGCCCTGCACCCACCCTATTTCTGTCGCCTGCGGCTCTTGGGGTGCTCCGCTCTCCCGCCTTCCCTTCTCCTGCACCTGGTCCTGCCTGCTTTCTCGCTGTCTGCCCCAGGAGGTAGGTACACGATCTGTCCTTGTCCCCCATCACTAGAGAGGGGAGGGGGCTGCCCTTGCCTCCAGCCCACAGCTGGAGGGGGGCTGACAAACTTAAGAAAGTGGAGCCCCAAGCTGGGGGTGGACGATTCGTGGAGCCCCAATACACCTGTCCCTGCTTGTCTGTCTCCCCCCGACGCAGCGGCTTTGTCCTAGGCCCCAGGAGCCCCACCTCTCCTGCTCTTGCTTTGCTTCTCACGCCCCTCCCCACCTCCCAAAAGCCCTGTCCCCTTCCGTTGAGCCCAGGCCCCCTCCCACCCCTTCCCTTTCAGGGGGCCGGGTGAAGACGTGGAAGCGGCGCTGGTTTATCCTCACAGACAACTGCCTCTACTACTTTGAGTACACGACGGTGAGGGTGACCCGGGCTGGGCTCTGGGGTCCTGGGAGGAGAGGCTGGGAGCCTGGACTCGTGGGACTGAGAGAGGCAGGGTGGGGTGAGGATTTGGAAGTCTGAGTTCTGTTCAACTTGCTTCTTCAGGACAAGGAGCCCCGAGGAATCATCCCCCTGGAGAATCTGAGCATCCGAGAGGTGGACGACCCCCGGAAACCGGTGAGACCTTCTCTGTGCACCTTCCTGCCAGGGCAGGCCACCTCTGCCCAAGGCTGGCTCTCACCTTCGCCCTACCCCTCTGTCCCCAGAACTGCTTTGAGCTTTACATCCCCAACAACAAGGGGCAGCTCATCAAAGCCTGCAAAACCGAGGCGGATGGCCGGGTGGTGGAGGGGGAACCACATGGTATACCGGATCTAGCCCCCACGCAGGAGGAGAAGGATGAGTGGATCAAGTCCATCGAGTGAGCCTGGACCCCTGGTGTGAGGGAGGAGGGGCTGGGGCCTGGACCCCTGGGTGTGAGGGAGGAGGGGCTGGGGGCCTGGACCCCTGGGTCTGAGGGAGGAGGGGCTGGGGCCTGGACTCATGGGTGTGAGGGAGGAGGGGCTGGGGGCCTGGACTCCTGACCCTCATCCTGGAATCCCTTCCCTTCTGCAGGGCAGCTGTGAGTGTGGACCCCTTCTATGAGATGCTGGCAGCGAGAAGAAGCGGATTTCAGTCAAGAAGAAGCAGGAGCAGCCCTGACCCCCCGCCCCCAACTCCATTATTTATTACGAAGCTGCCCCGCCTGGGTGGCCGGACCCCTGGGCCTTGGGGCTGTGATCCTGGTTCCCTGTTTGGAAAATTCACCACCTCTAGCTCCTCTCTGTTCTTTGTAATTAACACACTGTTGGTAATCTTATTAATTATTTAACTACTCAGCCTGCTGACCCCCCTCATTTCTTGGGGTTGACAGAGCTGACGTGCTTGGTGGAGGCTGCCTGTTCCCCCTGGTTAGCAGCCTGGACCCGCCTGTCTCTGTGGGCGCTTGCTTGGTACGGCCCCAGGGCCTGTCCCGGGTGGGTCTGTTCTGTTTCACCCCGGAGCCCAGCAGGAGTGGAGTAAAGGGAGAAGGTTAATATAGTGGGAGTCTGGGGTCGGAATTGGCCAGGGATGGAATTCTTAGCACGATGGATGCAGAGGTTCTGGGTCGAGGTCTAGCATTCATTCTAGAAGTGTCTTGACAGCCATCAGCCAGTTAGCTACAGCTGTCAGCTAGTTCCCGACTTTGTTTTCATTGGGCTTGAGGTCTTTGAGGGGCAGGAGATAAAGCTGATGAGGTTGTGAGCTGGGCCTGGGCTTTGAGGACAACCTGCAGCGGGAAGAACTATAAATGCGACCACCTCAGGGAGGGTCAGGGAAGGAAGAGTTGGGAGGAGGTGGCCCATGTGCTGGGCACAGCTAGTTCAAGGGCCTTGCTGATGGGGTGTACCGAAGTGGACTGGGCAGCCTTAGATGGGGCCAAGAGGTCAAGGCTTCTCTGTCCCTGAATGATTAGCCTCCTTTGGAGGACATTTTGTGTCAAGGATAGGGCTGAGGACCTGTGTTCTGAACGTCTTTTCCTGGGATTCCTGACAGCCAAAGAAATGAGGACTGCCTGTTTGAAGGTGAAGTCTTGACTTGTGGGGTACTCCTGAATTCTGGGCTAAGGCCAGTGCCCTTTTGCCCTCCAGTTGGGAAATAGGTGGTGTCCCCAAAGAACAAGGGCTCGTGGATCCCGAGAAGGGTGCGATAGCGGATTGGGAGGCCCCATGTCACTCTCTCACGCCAGCCTTTAAAGACAAAGAGCTCCTTAAGTTAAAAACAAAAACTAAAAAAACTACAACTCCCGGCAGGGTCCGGGACCAGCGCGCGGGTGGGAGAGGCGCCTGTAGCCCCGGGGCGTGCCGGGAGTTGTAGTCCCTCCCACCCGCTGTGTTCACTGTTGAGCTCTCCGAAGGGGTGCGGCGCTTGGAATTTCGGGCCTTCATCCAGGTCCCGCCCTTGGCTACAGGCACCTGCCAGCCTGAAGGGCCTCGCAACGCAGAGAGCCTGCGCCCCTCCGCGGGAGGGTGGACTGCAGTTCCTGGTAGGATGTGCGGCTCCCCCGCCACGGGGGAGCCAAACCCGAGGTTTCCCGGGTGTCGCAGTCTCCCGAGACTCCATGGCGGCGTTTGCCTGCTTTATCTCAGTCGAGTCCGTACTTTCGTGGAGGGTGCGGAAGAGGCTTTGACCGCGGCGGCCCCGGGGGCTGGTGGGAAATGGAGTTCCCAGATGAGAAAATAGAATTCGCGACTTCTCTTTCCCACAGGTGCCAGGGAAATGGAATCATCGACCCAAGAAGGTCGTGGGAGATGAGGTCCCGGGGTAAACAGCAGGTCCCGCCACGGTGTCACGCTTTCCTGTCGCCTTTCCGGATGAACGGCGTGCAGGGCGGCTGGCGCCGTGGCAGGGAGAGGCAGGAAGAGGCGCGGAGCCTGCTCGTGGCGACGAGGGGAGTGCGGTGGGATGGGAGGGCAGAGGCAAGCGGCAGACCGCGTGGGGCCTGGCGCCCCGCGACGGCCTCTAGGTGAATTCATAGCAGAATGGAAGCCATGCAAGGCCAGGAAGCAGGGGCCTGACGTGATTGGATTGGGGGTGCAGGATGGCGAGGCTGTGGAGGTGGAGAACGGGTGGGCCACTCCAGGAGCCTTCAAGAGGAGCCAGCAGGACTTGCTGAGAGCTGGGGCAGCTGGTGAATGACAGTCCCATGACTGAGGTGGTCGAAAGGGAGTCTTTTAGAGGAAATCAGTCATTCTGTTTTGGCCAAATTAAACTAGAGATGCCTGGGTAACATTCTAGCCAGGCTGCATCACTTCACATTGAACTTCAGTATTGCCCACAGTACTTCTTCCCCCAGGGACTGAGGATTCTGGTTTTCGGCCCCCTCTTCACCCAGGACACCCAAGCTCCCAGCCTGCTGCTGCTGCTGCTTTTTTTCTTTTTTTTGAGACGGAATCTCGCTCCCTCCGTCCCCCAGGCTGAAGTGCAATGGCGCGATCTCGGCTCACTGCAACCTCTGCCTCCCAGGTTCATGCAATTCTCTTGCCTCAGCCTCCTGAGTAGCTGGGGTTACAGGCGCCTGCCACCATGCCCAGATAATTTTTGTATTTTTAATAGAGACAGGGTTTCACCATGTTGGCCAGGCTGGTCTTGAACTGCTGACCTCAAGTGATCCACCTGTCTGGGCCTCAGCCACCGCACCCGGCCTCAGCCTAGTTTTTCGGGCAGCTATGGTTTGGATATCGTTTGTTCTCACCAAAACTCATGTTGAGATTCAGGCTTCAGTGTGGCAGGTGTTGGGATGTGGGGTCTAATAGGACCTGTGTGGCCTGGAGGTGGATTCCTCATGGAGAGATTAATGCCTGCCTTTGGGGGGTGAGTTCTCACCCCTGGGAATTTGGGAATTTGGTTTTCTCTCCCTTGCTTCTTCCAGCACCAAGTGGTCTCTGTGCACACAGCCGCTTCCCTCCACTCTACCCCAGGAGCAGCAGCAGCCTCAAGGGGCTGGGCGCGGTGGCTCAGGCCTGTAATCCTGGCACTTTGGGAGGCCCAGGTGCATGGATCATGAGGTCAGGAGATCGAGACCATCCTGGCCAACATGGTGAAACCCCGTCTCTACTAAAAATGAAAAAAAAAAAAAAATTAGCCAGGTGTGGTGGTGGGCACCTGTAATTCTAGCTACTGAGGAGTCTGAGGCAGGAGAATCGCTTGAACCCAGGAGGTGGAGGTTGCAGTGAGCCGAGATTGTGCCACTGCACTCCAGCCTGGGCAACAATGAGAGACTTGGTCTCAGAAAAACAAACAAAAAACAACAGAGCCTCAGGGATGAGGGAGGTCCTCACTGAGTGCGCCTGCCCCCTCTTGAACCTTCCAGCCATCGGAATCTGAGAAATTAACCTGTTCCTTTATAAAGACCCAGCCTCGGGTCTTCTGTCAGAGCAGCAAAAATGGACTCGGCACGAGTCACATTGTGTCCCCGCCACAGAAAAAAACAAACACAAACTTAGTATTATAGTTCTAACCCCCAGCATGTCACAATGTGATCTTATTAGGAAATAAGGTCACTGCAGATGTAATTAGTTCAGATGACGTCATTCATGTGGGCCCTAATCCAATAGGATGCGTGTCCTCATAAAAGTTTGGACAGACACAGACACGAAGAAAGAACGCCATGTGGAGGTGAAGGTAGAGGTGGGGGTGATGCCTTTCCAAGCCGAGGAAAACCACAGCTGCCAGCACACCCCCAGAAGCCAGGGAGAGGCCGGGACTCATGCTCCCTCACAGCCTCAGGAGCAGCCAGTCCTGCCGACACCATCTCAGACTTCTCACCTCCTGAACTGGGAGACCATCAGTTTCTGTAATTTAAGCCACCCATTTTGAGGTACTTTGTTATATCAGTTTGTTATAACTAACAAACCATGCCTCCCCTCAGGCCCAGGAGTTGGGGACCCCAGCCCCCCTCCCTTAGAGCCAGGAGTTGGGGACTCCTGCCCCTCCTCCCTCAGACCCAGAAATCCAGGCCCCAGCTCCTCCTCCCTCAGACCCAGGAGTCCAGGCCCCCAGCACCTCCTCCCTCAGACCCAGAAGTCCAGGTTCCAGCCTCTCCTCCTCACACCCAGGGGTCCTCCCCCCCCAGCCCCTCCTCCCTCACACTCAGGAGTCCAGGTCCCCAGTCCCTCCTCCCTCAGACCCAGAAGTCCAGGCCCCAGCCCCTCCTCCCTCAGACCCAGGGGTCCTACCCCCAGCTCCTCCTCCTTCAGACCCAGGGGTCCAGACCCCCAGCACCTTCTCCCTCAGACCAAGGAGTCCAGACCCCCAGCCCTCCTCCCCCTCAGACCCAGGAATCTAGGCCTCTAGTCCCTCCTCCCTCAGATCCAGGAGTGCAGGCCCCCAGCCCTCCTCCCTCACACCCAGGAATCTAAGCCCCTGGTACCTCCTCCCTCACACCCAGGAGTCCAGGCCCCCAGCCCCTTCCTCCCTCAGACCCAGGAGTCCAGGCCCCCAGCCCCCTCCTCCCTCGGACCAAGGAGTCCAGGCCCTCTGCCCCTCCTCCCTCAGACCCAGGGGGCCAGGCCCCCAGACCTCCCTCCCTCAGCCCCAGAATGTCCAGCTCTCACCTTCTTCCTGGAGTGGTTCATGCGGCACCCACCTTGTGGCAGGTGTCTCAAAAATCACATCAAGCACCACCGAGTCTCCCAGCAGGGGCAGTATTGCGAAGAAGCTAAAATCTTATCCTCTCGCTCTCCCTTTCCCCAACCCCCTAGGACCTAAACGCGGCCCTAATGCCGCCAGCACCTTAACTCCTGGGCCAGAGTCTATACTACAGCCTCCGTAACAGAGGGAAGGGGCTGGATTCCCACCCCTTGCTCCTTCCCTCTTCCCACACCCCAACTACATCCCTCAAATACACCAGTGATCCTGGTACCCAGGTGGTGGGGGGACAGGTTCAGGCCAAAAGATCAGAGCCGCAAAGACAGACCTGGTCAGAGGGAAAAGAGGCAGAAACAGAATCCAGGAGAAACCGAGAACGAGAAATAGAGACAGCCAGGCGCGGTGGCTCATGTCTGTAATCCCAGCACTTTGGGAGGCCAAGTCGGGCGGATCACCTGAGGTCATGAGTTCGAGACCAGCCTGGCCAACATGGTGAAACCCCAACTCTACTAAAAATACAAAAATTAGCCAGGCGTGGTGGCAGGCATCTGTGATTCCAGCTACTTGGGAGGCTGAGGCAGGAGAATTGCTTGAACCCAGGAGGATTGAAGTGAGCCGAGATTGCACCACTGCACTGTAGCCTGGACGACAGAGCAAGACTCTGTTTCAGAAGAAAAAGAGACAAAAGCACAAGGCAGGACATAATAGAGACAAGGGGGAGGTGACAGGGAGACACAGACAAGAAAAACTGTGGAGGCAGGGAGGAACTCAAGACAGACATGAAAATAGAATTAGACAGGGAGGAGGAGGCTGAGAGCAAGAGACTCAGATGGAGAGACAGAAAAACTCCAGATCAGATGGAGACCAAAACTGGGGCAGGGTGATACAGGGAGCCAGAAGGACGGAAACGAGAGAGAGAGAGGCACAGAGAGGTGCAGTGAGGGTACAGGCAAGAGATGAGAATGTCAGTGAGGTGGGTGGTCACATGGAAAAACAGGTAAACTGAGGCAGCACCATGGTGAGCCGGGAGGTGTACACCCTGACCTTCACGGGACAGACAGTGCCGACCTGAGGTGTGTGGGACGTGGTCATGATCCAGTGTGGCATGAGCAGGTCATTTCTGAGCCCCCGCCCCGCTAGCCCCTGGCCCTGGGATAATGTCTGGCCAGCACCGAGGGCCACCTTGCAGCAACGTGGCTCTGACCACAGCCTGCACCTTCCCCAACCCCTGTGTGCTCCTGACGACCTCTTCTTTTTCTTTCTTTGAGACGGAGTCTCGCTCTGTCGCCCAGGATGGAGTGCAGTGGCGCGATCTTGGCTCACTGCCATCTCTGCCTCCCAGGTTCAAGTGATTCTCCTGCCTCAGCCTTGTGGCCTGTTGAGCCAGCAGTGCTGCTGCAGCGGCCGAGGCTGGGCGGTGCGCACCGGGCGCAGAGCAGGGATCCGGAGAAGCTGGGGCCTCGCCGCTGCGCAGGAGTTCCCGCCTCTTTGAGCGGCGCTGTCCCATCCGCCACGCGGGCCCCTGGGAGGATGGGAATTTCTCAGCGTCCCACTGGCTCCCTGCAGCCTCCCCCTCCTCATCTCAGGAAACACGCACAGGCCCCGTGTTCCTCCAAAAAGTTGTTTTTTTGTCTTTTTTAAATAATGTGAAAATGCCACGCGAAGGTTTGAACCAGAGGCCCCTCCAGGGGCCGGGCTGGGGAGGGAAAGGGGAGACGCAAGATTGGGGGGTCCGGGTCCCCGAAGCCTGTGGCCCCTGTCTGGGGCCAGGAGTGGGTGAGGAGGGACCTCCGCTGTGTCAAGGGGCTCCAGGCCCAAAATAGTTCAGTTCAGTTCCAAGAAAGGCGGCTCTCTAGGGAGGGGGTGGGGGGGATTCTTGCCTCATTTGGCACCAAGGGGGTCAGGGGGGTGAGGGGGAGCGGTCTGGGGGACTGGGGGGCGGGGGCCGGGGCCTCCCGTTTGGCACATGGTGGGGGGAGGGGGAGGGGGGAGGGCCCGGCCTCAGGGGCCTCCCCCGGAGGCTGCGTCTGCGGTGGCGGCAGTGGCGCCGTCGTCCACAGAGGATTCCATTCTCAACCCCTCTTCTGGGGGTGCAGGGGGGTCAGGTCTTCGGGGAATCAATTCTCCACGGGGCCTGAGGATGAACAGAGGAGAGAAATGAAATTACTAGGGGGACAGCCTCATGGCTTCTAAGTCACTGAGCGGAAAACCAAAGCCCTCACCCCCTGTGGCTGGAAAGATCTGCTCTGGGCCCTCTCTGTCCTCACCTACCCCTCTCCTCCCCTCTGCTCCAGCCACTGGGCCTCCTGCTCTTCCTCCAGTGCTCCCAGCACGGTCTGACCCCAGGGCCTTCACACGTGCTGTTCCGGCTGCCCAGAACACTCTTCCCACGTGACTCAGACCCCAGCTGCAATGTTTCCTCCACCATTCTGAGTCAAGCAGTCACCCCTGCGTGCTCCAGCCTTTCTCGTTCATTTCCTCTGACGGCTTTGCGATTCTCACTCTGGGGTGACCGTGTCCTTGTTTTCTTTGGTTTTTGTTTCCTTGTTTGCTTGTTTGTTTTGAGATGGAGTCTCGCTCTCTTGCCCAGGCTGGAGTGTAGTGGTGCGATCTTGGCTCACTGCAACCTCTGCCTCCCGGGTTCAAGCAATTCTCCTGTCTCAATTTCCCGAGTAGCTGGGATTATAGGTGCTGGCCATCATGCCCAGCTAATTTTTGTATTTTTCATAGAGACAGGGTTTCACCATGTCGGCTAGGCTGGTCTCAAACTCCTGACCTCAGGTGATCCACCCACCTTGGCCTCCTAAAAGTGCTGGGATTACAGCCGTGACCCACTGCACCTGGCCTACCCCGTCCTTGTTGAGAGTTTCCTGTCCAGCTTGTTCCTGTAGAATGTAAGCTCAGTGATGACAGGGGCTGTGGTCACTGCTGTGTCTCCAGCATCCCCCTGGCACAAAGCACCCCTTTTCCTGGTCAAAGCACTCTCCCCAGAAACTCCCACCAAACTTCCCCATGACTCTAGCTCTGGCCTCCCCAGGCAAGTGGAATGAAAGCCCCATGCACTGCACAGACCAGAAAACAAAGGTCCATGAGGGGCAGGTTCTCGTTGAGGGTCTTACATCAGGCTCCCTCATGCTCCACCCTGTACTTCTTACCTGGGGGGGGTCTCAGTCAGGTCAGTGTCTTCACTCCCCCCTCCCTGAGCTTCAGCGGCCCCCCCTTTTTTTTTTTTGAGACAGAGTCTCCCTCTGTCTCCAGGCTAGAGCGCAGTGGCTTGATCTCGGCTCACTGCAACCTCTGCCTCCTGGGTTCAAGCGATTCTCCTGCCTCAGCCTCCCGAGTAGCTGGGATTACAGGCATGCGCCACCATGCCCAGCTAATTTTTGTATTTTTAGTAGAGACGAGGTTTCACCATGTTGGTCAGGCTGGTCTCCAACTCCTGACCTCAGGTGATCCACCCGCCTTGGCCTCCCAAAGTGCTGGGATTATAGGCGTGAGCCACCTCACCCGGCCAGTTACCCTCTTTAAATGGGAAGCATGACCTTCATGCTTCATGGAGACTTTGGGAGGATATGTGGCATCTCTCAGCACTTAGTAAACCTTTGCTAAGTGGACAGAGCCATGCTGAGCAGGGCAGAGGGGGAGGACCGGCCTCGGGCCCCCACTCCATGGTCTTGGGAGCCAGACAGGCTCAGCAGCTTGCAGCCCACACTGCCGCAGAAATATTTGTCAACTGAGTCAAGGGATTTGGGGTTTCGCACGATTGCGCCCTCCGTCTCCTCTCCTGGTGATTAAAGGTGAAGTCATCCTGGCCTGCCAGCCCTGCCAGCTCAGCCCTGACTCACCACTTGGCTGGTGTCCCCACACCCTGGAATTTGCCCCACCCTGTCCCCCACAGAGACCCTGCGATGGTGGCCTCAGGGAGGAAGTGACATTCAGAATGAAGCCTGAGGATGCAGCCAAGTGAAGGAAGAGTCAGCCCCAGCACCATCCAGCCTGCCCTTGACTCTCTGCCCGGTCCAACCTCTCCATTCGCATGGCCCTGGCTCACTGTCCTCTCCCCAGCCTCTCCCCAGCCTCCCAGCTCCCACTCTTCCCCTTCTGGCCCCAAGTGGCCCCAGAGCATTTTCCTACACCCAACGTTGACTTCCCTCCCCTGCTGATAGTCCTCCATGGCTCCCTAGCACCCCCAGGACAAAGTCCCAGCTCCTCCATGCACCCCCAGCCCTCCATGCTCTGCCCTTCCCCTGTCTCCCCCAGCCCTCCATGCTCTCTATGTAACCTCCAGCCACACAAATCTCCTTCTATTCCTTGAGCGGGCCAAGCTCTCTCCTGCCTCAGGCGCTGTGTGCAAGCTGTCCCCTCTGCCAGCACGCCGTCCCCTTTGCCTAGTTCATGACAACCAACCCTTCCGGCCCCCAGTTAATGACACTTCTAAGGGGGGAAACAAAGCCCTTTCCTCTTGTCATCTGCTTTTCCTGCCAGCCTGAGTTTGCAGTTATTCATTTGTCATGGCAGTGCGGGGTCAGCATCTGTGGGCAGGGCCAGGCAGGCTCACACTTCTTGCTCCTCACTGAATCCCCTGTGCCCAACACAGCGCCTGCACACAGGGGATGCTCAGAAAACATCAACTTAATTAAGCACAATTATAGCTAATAATAATAATAGCTAATGAGGCCAAGCGCAGTGGCTCACGCCTGTAATCCCAGCACTTTGGGAGGCCAAGACAGGCAGATTGCCTGAGCTCAGGAGTTCAAGACCAGCCTGGCCAACATGTCAAAACCCCGTCTCTACTAAAAACACAAAAATTAGCCAGGTGTGGTGGCAGGCGCCTGTAATCCCAGCTACTCAGGAGGCTGAAGCAGAAAAATCGCTTGAACCCAGGAGGTGAAAGTTGCAGTGAGCCAAGATTGAGCCACTGCACTCCAGCCTGGGCAACAAGAGTGAAACTCCATCTCAAAATTAATCGTTAGTGGTTAGAGACCGCTGCTGCATGAACAAGCTCTGTGCTGCATACATGGGAGGATTAAGCCGTTTAATCCCCTCAGCAATCTCATGAGTTAGATCCTGTTATCATTCCCACTCTACAGATGAGCACAGAGAGGGAAAGCGACTTGCCCCAGGTCACACAGCTGAGAAATGGCAGGGACAATACCTGGACTCAGGCAAGACTGGGGAAGCAGAAGTGAAACTCTCCAGTGGCACCTTCTACCTTAGCTTGGATATCCGGGAGCACCACTTGCCCTGTCCAGGTTGGGCACAAGCTCTGTATCCTGCGGTGTCCCCTGGCTCGGCAGCAGGGGGCAGCAGAGGGCCCAGTCCCGTTCCAGTCCTGCGCTGGGACCTGCCTGTGCCCTCCTCTCCCTGAGAGTGGCCTCAGCATTATCAAGAGTTGGGCGACATGACCCCTCTCCCAAGGTGGCTAGAAGGATTAGCGATATGGCGCATGTGAAACGCCCAGGAAGGAAACCAGACCAATGTTCACTACTGTCGAGGGCGCAGGCTCACAGGCTGAGCAGCTGCAGGTTTGAATCCCGACTCCTCACTTCTCTCCGTGCCTCGGTGTTCTCTTTGTAACATGGGGGCGACACTGGGCAGGCCCGGTCGCTCACGCCTGTAATCCCAGCACTTTGGGAGGCCGAGGTGGGCGGATCATTTGAGGTCAGGAGTTTGAGACCAGCCTGGCCAACATGGTAAAACCCCGTATCTAGTAAAAATACAAAAAAAAATTAGCTGGGCATGGTGGTGCATGCCAGCCTGGGCGACAGAGCGAGATTCTGTATCAAAAAAAAAAAAAAAGAAAGAAAAGAAATGAGGACGAGACTAGAATCCACCCCATGGGATCAAACTGAACATTAAATGGGTGGTGAGGCACTGCGGAGTCCAGGCGAGAGCAGCGGTGCCGTCTAACCCCCAGCGTGTCCTCTCTGCTCTGGTTCACACCAATTGGCTTTGAGCACGCTGGGTTCCTCTCTTCTTGTCTGCCTCTGAGCATCGTGTTCCCCAAACAGAGGTGGGAATAGGATCTGGCAAGTGCCAGGCCGGAGTCTGAGCCCAGAGATGGGACAAAGATGGGCAAGAGTCGGGGGTGGGGGGAATCCGTACAGAAGGGGAAACTGAGGCTCAGGGGTGGGGCGGCCTGCCTGCCTACGACCGCCTGATGGACACCGCCTGGTCTGAGCTGGTTCCAGAGCGGGGTGGGGTGTCTGACGACTGAGAGAGGAGAGAGAAGAGACTGGGAAGAGAGAGGCAGGGACATTCAAAGATGGTCACAAGAAATTGGCAGGGGAACATAGAGGCACAGAGACGGGCAGAGGAGGGGCAGGGCCGACGCCTTGAACATGATACCTGCGGGCCGGGCGTCGGGGGCCCGGGCGGGTGGCCCCGGGGTCTCCAGCGCAGGCGAGACGGAGAAGCGGGAGAAGCACAGGGGGGGGGCCTGGAGGGGGGGAGGAGGGGGAAATCCTCCGCCCACTCGAAACTGCCTCCTGCGGCGGGAGGGAAGACGGCAGTGAGACCGCAGGCACCTGCGGCGCTCCCGCCCTCCGGCCCCGCCCCTCCCGACCAAGACCCTCCCGCCCCGTCCGCTCCATGGGTCCCGCCCCCTCCCGTCCTATAGGCCCCGCCCTCACCAAAGCCGCTGTCGTTGCTGGGAAACCCATCTCCGGGGGTGGCGGGGTGGGGAGGCGTCGGGGGCGCTGGAGGCGTTGACGGGTCCGTGTCCCCCTCGGGGGGGCCCTGGACGCTCAGTTCGTTGGTTGGCGTCTCCTGTGAAGGCAGATTAGGGGGAAGCCAGAGGGGACAAGCCGTCATGTTCCATTTACCGCATCCCCCAAAACCAACAAAGCCCGCTAATATTTCTGGGGATCTAGGAATCCCAATTTGTAATCACTGACTGGCACTCTCTGGAGAGGTGGGTGGAACTCCTGATCTGACTTCGAAGCCTTGGGCCAGCCTTAACCTCAGTCCGGCCCGAGGCTCCTTACCTGACAGCGGAGCCCTATACACAGCTAAGTAGCCCACAGCAGGGATTCTCTCCTGGTTCCTTAATGCGCGGCCTCCACCGGATCCCCTAACTCAAAGCGATCTCCGTAAGCCCCACCCCGTCCCCGTCAGTCCCACCATCTCTGAGATCTAAACTGGCTCCAGTGGCCCTCCCAACCCCTGCCCTATCCTGAGCGCATCCCGTGCTGGACGCTGTGACCCTGCCCTCGAGCCCTCCCTCAGAGGGAAACCTGCTCCCGCCCTCCAAGTCTCATCCCTCTGCATCCACTTCAGTCGCCCAGGCCCCAGTTCTTGGCCTTGCTTACATTCCTCTCATAATCTCAGCCCGGTATGCCAGCCCCAGGTTCATCTAGACAAGGCTCCAGTCCCTAAGCGCCACTCGCCCTCCCTTTTTGTCTTCAACACCATCCCCTATGTTTTTGTTTTACACAGAGTCTCACTGTCGCCCAGGCTGGAGTGCAGTGTTGCGATCATGGCTCAATGCAGCCTCGACCTCCTGGGCTCAAGTGATCCTCTCACCTCAGCCTCCCGAGTAGCTGGGACTACAGGTGCGTGCCACCACACCCAGATACTTTTTTTTTTTTAAGAGACGAGGTCTTGCCATGTTGGCTAGGCAGGTCTCGAACTCCTGGCATCAAGCGATCCTCCTGCCTTGGCCTCCCAAAATGCTGTAATCAAAATGCTGAGATTACAGGCGTGAGCCACCAAGACTGGCCTAACTTTTTTTTTTTTTTTTTTTTTGAGACGGAGTCTCGCTCTGTCGCCCAGGCTGGAGTGCAATGGCGCAATCTCGGCTCACTGGAACCTCCACCTCCCGGGTTCAAGCGATTCTCCTGCCTCAGCCTCCCGAGTAGCTGGGATTACAGGCGGGTACCACCACGCCCGGATAATTTTGTATTTTTAGTAGAGACGGGCTTTCTTCATGTTGGTCAGGCTGGTCTCGAACTTCCAGCTTCAGGTGATCCCGTCCACCTCCGCCTCCCAAAATGCGGGGATTAAAGGCGTGAGCCACTGAGCCCGGCCGCGGCCTAACTCTTAACACAATCTTCAACCCATCTCTTTAAAGACACGTCCCAGTAGTTAGGTCTGCCCATCCCTGACCCCACCCCAATTACCTTAAGACTGCCCGCTGCATCTGTGAAGCCCACCTGCAGCCTAGCCATGACCCTTCCCTAGTGGGTAAGATTTACTCCATAGCGAGCCAGCCCTACGGACGCTACAACTCTTGTCAACAAACCATGCCCAAACTCTCACTAGGCCCCGCCCACACCATCCAGGCCACGCCCCAATCCTCTTCTCAACACTTTCTCCCGAGCCTCTCCAGGATCTCATACTTGACTACCCAGTACTCCCCCTCTTTCCTTTCAGACTCACCCATACTCTCACTCTCCAGGCCTCTGCTCGCCCTCTAGACCCCATCACAAGCCCCACCCTCACCCCAGGTCCCACCCCAGCTCTAGGCTGGCCCGCCCTCCCGGACCTGCCCCATTGCCAGTCCCTGCCCTTACATTCAAAGCCTCCTTCCATCTTCCTAGTCCCGCCCCACTTCCCTGACCAGTCTCTCCCCCAGACCCCGCCTTCACCTTCCAGGGCCTGCCCGCGCCTTTCTCGATCCGCCCCGCCCTAGGCTCCGCCCCCCACTCCAGCCTTAGAGTTCCTCCAGGCCTCCTCTTGCGGCGCCATAGGCTTGGTCTCCCTTCGGGCCCCGCTCCAGACCCTGTCCCAATCCTAGGAGCGGTCTCCTTCCAAGCCCCGCCCCGTCTCTAGACTCGGCCAGTTCCAAACTCTGCTCTAGACCCCGCCTCACTCTAAGCTCAGCCTTCATCTAGGCCCCGCCCCAGGCCCAGATCGCCCTCTCCGGGCCCCGCCCCATTCTAGCTCGGCCCCGCCCCAGGCCCCCGCTCCGGGCCCCCGCTCCACTCTATACTCGCGCTCCCCTTAGGCCCCGCCCCACTATAGCGCGCTCTCCCTCCAGGCCCCGCCCCACTCTAGCTCGGCCCCGCCCCAGTCCCCGCCCCACTCCAGGTCAGCCTCCCTCCAGGCCCCGCCCCCGTTCCAGCTCGGCCTCCCTCCAGGCCCCGCCCCGCTCCAGCTCGGCCTCCCTCCAGGCCCCGCCCCGCTCCAGCTCGGCCTCCCTCCAGGCCCCGCCCCGCTCCAGCTCGGCCTCCCTCCAGGCCCCGCCCCGCTCCAGCTCGGCCTCCCTCCAGGCCCCGCCCCGCTCCAGCTCGGCCTCCCTCCAGGCCCCGCCCCGCTCCAGCTCGGCCTCCCTCCAGGCCCCGCCCCCGCTCCAGCTCGGCCTCCCTCCAGGCCCCGCCCCGCTCCAGCTCGGCCTCCCTCCAGGCCCCGCCCCGCTCCAGCTCGGCCTCCCTCCAGGCCCCGCCCCTCTCTAGGCCCGGCTCCCCCTCCAGGCCGCGCCCCCCACGGGTTCCGTACCTGGTCGAAGAGGTAGACGGTCACGTCCCCGTGGAAGGAGACCATCTTGCGCTTCCTCTCCAGGTCGCTGTCCTCTGGCTCTTCGGCCCCGCGTGGAGATTTCGAGCAGCCCCCGCAGCGGGCGGGCCGCGTCCGCGTCGGCGCTGCTCACCACGACGGGCACCGGGGCTGCTCGCGCCCTCCCGGGGCCCCGCGGCCCCGCCACCGCGCCCGACGCCGCCGCCTCCTCGTCCTCCTCCTCGTCCTCGTCCTCGTCCTCCCCGTCCTCCTCCGCCGGCCCCGACGACCCCGCCCCGCCGGCCTCCCCGCCAGCCGCCCCCGGCGTCCGCGCCCTCCCACGGGGGCCGCCGCGGGCCCGGCCCCGGGAACGGCGTGAGCGTGAGCGGCGGCAGCGCCAGTGAGAGCCGGGGAGAGCCTGGCTGCGAGGGGAGAGACCCGGTGAGCCCCTGTCCCGAGGAGACTGAGGCTGGCCCTCCCACCTAGCCGTGTGGCTTCAGGTAAAAGTCCCCCGCACAATCTGGGCCTCGGAAGGGCTGCACCGGGGTCTTTCTCCAGGCAGGGTGGGAAAGGGCCTCTCCAGTGTTCAGCCTCCCAGAGCTCCCCCGGTGCCATCGGCTTTAAGTCCCAACTTCCCACAGCCCACCAGGCCCGCGTGCCCTGGCCCAGCTGACCTCTCTGGCCTCTGTCCCCACCTCCTGGCCTGACCTCCATCTAGCCACATGGGCCACCACACCATTCCTCACACTTACAGGCCTTTGCACGTGCGTTCCACCTGCTTGGACTCCCTTTTGTTTTTCTTTTCTTTCTTTCTTTTTTATTTTTTAAGAGACAGGGGTCTCACTGTGTTGCCCAGGCTGGTCTCAAACTCCTGGCCTCAAGCAGTCCTCCCACCTCAGCCTCCCAAAATGCTGGTTACAAGCGTGAGCCAACGTGCCCAGCCTGGCCTCCATTTTTTTCTTTTCTTTTCTTTTTTTGAGACAGTCTCGTTCTGTCTCCCAGGCTAGAGTGCAGTGGCTCCATCTCGGCTCACTGCAACCTGGGCCTCCTTGGTTCAAGCAGTTCTCCTGCCTCAGCCTCCCAAGTAGCTCGGAATACAGGCGTGCAACCATGCATGGCTAACTTTTTATATTTTTAGTAGAGACGGGGTTTCACCATGCTGGCCAGGCTGGTCTTGAACTCCTGACCTTGTGATCCGCCCTCCTCAGCCTCCCAAAGTGCTGGGATTACAGGTGTAAGCCACCTCGCCTAGCCTGGACTCTCTTTCTAACACAAGTCCTGCGCATCCCACAGCTTCGGGCTTTCAAAGCCTTCAGAGATCTCCCAGGAGGTCAGGAGCACCCACTATGCACCCTATCCACCAAGCACCTCTCCTGAGCAGATTTTCTCAGCGTGTAATTATACTTCTGTGGTGGTGTGTTTGCCTTGCTAAAGAACACAGACTGAGTCTGACTCATTCATAGCCTCATTTCCAGGCCCCAAGCACATAGAAGTACTCAGTCACTATTTGTAGGATTAATGTGTGAATGCTACCTGCTGTGTGACAGTGACCAAGGTACTTCCTCTCTCTGGTGCTTGATTGCCAAATTTGGAGTGTCTAACCATCTCCAGACCCCTTCCCTGCCCCAAGACTCTCCAATTTTAGCCTACTGGGAAGGAAGGACTTGAGGTCCCTGGAGGAGGAAACCGGGCTTGGAATCCCAAGCTTATCTTCACTTGCTGTCTGTCACTGGACAAACAGATCTCTCTCTTTTGGCTGGGGTGGATGGAGTCTCGCTCTGTAACCCAGGCTGGAATGCAGTGGCGCGATCTCAGCTCACTGCAAACTCTGCCTCCCAGGTTCAAGTGATTCTCCTGCCTCAGCCTCCTGAGTAGCTGGGACTACAGGCACGTGCCACCACGCCCGGCTAATTTTTGTATTTTTTAGTAGAGATGGGGTTTCACCATGTTGGCCAGGCTGGTCTTGAACTGCTGACCTCAAGTGATCTGCCTCCCTGGGCCTCTCAAAGTGCTGGGATTACAGATGTGAGCCACTGCACCTGGCCAGATCCGCCTCTCTCAGCCTGTTTCCTCACTGGCAGATGAACAGGGGTCACTTATCCCTCTATTACTGCATAAGTGAACGGCCCTGTTCTGGCAGATGGCAGGGGCAAGAGGAGGATTGGGGTGCGGCAGGAGAAAGATGAATGCACGTGGTCCCTCTCTGGTCCTCATTCTCTCTACCCAAGTTTTACTACCTTTTGCTGTTCTCTAAACATGCTGAGCCAGTGGCCACCTCAGTGCCCTCTATCTAGAACACTGTCCCCCCCTTCATGACCACCTCCTTCATGCTTTTGTGGACCAGACATCTCAGGGTGATGGGTTTACGGGGGATGCAGCATAAAGGGAGTTTTTCTGGGGGCTCTGAGTACCCAGACAAAGGTCACGGTGACAACCTTTAAAAATCAGGAAGACTTCCTGGAAAGGGCAAATTTGGGTGGGGTCCTGAAGGATGAGTAGGAGTTCACTTGATGGAAAAAGCAGGCCATTCTCTGCCTTTCTCACCAATCCTAATCCAACCCAGATCCTCTGAGGCATCTTAGCTGCTCATCTCCCAACATTTTCATGTTGCCTGCGCTGTTTCCTGATACAGCTAGTCATAAACTCCCTACAACAATCTCAAGGAAATGACAGTGTTGGAACACCACGGGCTTTAAGGAAGAAACGTCCTATGTCCAGCCCGCTTCCTGACCCTTGCCCACTGAGCCACAGGCTCCTCTTTCCTCAAGTGTGGCTGTGAGGTTGCCAATATAAAACAGGACCCAGCCACTTATAACTTTCATACCAGTTTTTTTTTTTTTTTTTTTTGAGATAGAGTCTCACTCTGTTGCTCAGGCTAGAGTGCAGTAGCGACATCTCGGCTCACTGCAACCTCTGTCTTCCCAGGTTCAAGAAATTCTCCTGCCTCAGCCTCCTGAGTAGCTGGAATTACAGGCGCCCACCACCACGCCCAGCTAATTTTTGTATTTTTAGTTTCGCCACGTTGGTCAGGCTGGTCTTGAACTCCTGACCTCATGATCCACCCGCCTAAGCCTCCCAGAGTGCTGGGATTACAGGCGTGAGCCGCCATGCCCGACTTTTCATACCAGTATTTAAGGAAATTGCACCTCCTAGAGATCCTGCTGGAACTGTATTTCCTATGTCCACATCTCAACAAGGGCTGTTTACTTTTACCCTTCATTAATCTTAAATAGTTTCCTCTGTGGCAAAACACTTTGTGTTCCTATCAAAACTCAATTTTCAGAAAAGGGATTTCTTTGCCTTGTAGCTCACTAGTTCCATGGTGATGGAGTTGGGTCTGAAGCTCCCTGTGTCCCAGCCTTGGGCAGCTCAGGGCCTGGCACACAGGAGGCCTGGCACACTGGATAGATGCCTTAGCTTATTGGAAAGTTTTTGGAGACAGAGTTTTGCTCTGTCACCCAGCCTGGAATGCAGTGACGTGATCTCGGCTCACTGCAACTTCCACCTCCCAGGTTCAAGCGATTCTCGAGCCTCAGCCTCCCGAGTAGCTGGGACCACAGGTGCACACCACCTTGCCTGGCTAATTTTTGTATTTTTAGTAGAGATAGGATTTGGTCATGTTGGTCAGGCTGCTCTCAAACTCCTGACCTCAAGTGATCCTCCTGCCTCGGCCTCCCAAAGTGCTGTGATTACAGGCATGAGCCACTGTGCCTGACCAGCTTATTGGAAAGTTTAAATGAGACAGCACATGCTGGCCACCTGGGGCCTTTGAGCCACCCGGACAGGCTTCCTTTGAATTGGCTGCGACCATCAAAACAAAAACTTGAGGTCTGGTTTAAAGGGAAAAGTGGTGGCCGGGTGCAGTGGCTCACACCTGTAATCCCAGCACTTTGGGAGTCCAAGGCGGGCGGATCACCTGAGTTCAGGAGTTCGAGACCACCCTGGCCAACATGGTGAACCCTGTCTTAAAAAAAAAATGTGGGGGGGGGGAGGGGGAAGTGGCAGATTCGCCAGCACCAGGTGCACATTCCTGAGAAGTGGCTGCTGCATCTACACAGGGCATTTCCTTCTGAAGCCCCACTCTGCCTCCCCAGCATGCTTCATCCATTTCCGTATATTGTCTGGCCCCTGTGGGCATGAGACCCCTGTCTAAATGAATTGCAATAGTAAGAGCAGGTGCTTACCAAATCCCTGCCCTGGTTTAGTGCTTTGGCCTTCCTAATTCATTTAACCTTCACAGCAACCCTATGAGGCAGGTTCTATCCCTGCCATCCGTTTTGGGCAGATGGGTAAACTGAGGCACTGTGCAGCAAGGACATTTGCCCAAGGCCAAAGAGCAAGGGAGGGGACCGAGCCAGGATGTGACCAGGTGGTGCGGGTTCCAGGGCCTGCATTCATCACTGCCAGCCTGACCTGACATCTTTACCCACGCTCACCCACCGCACGCCTCAGAAACAGCCGGACCACAGCCCTGACTGTGCCCAGCAGCCTCCTCACCTTTGATCTGCTCGCTGTTCCCCTGAGGGGGGTCCCAAGTCCAAGAACAGTCGTGGCATCTCGGGGCCCTTCCTCTCGGGCTTGGGGGGGGTCCCCGTCTCCGCTGGGTGCCGTGTCTCCGCCGGCCCTGCTGTCTGGGGCCCCGGGCTCTCCCTCGGAGGCCACCTCCAGCCTGGTTCTCGGGGGCGCTGGCTCCGGCCTCCTCGGGTGCGCCTCCGGTGGCGGTGGCAGTGGTGGCGGTGGAGGCTGTGGCCTCGTGTTGTCTACCCATCCGGCCTTTGCGTCCACGCCGCTTCCGGGGCCGCCGCCGGGGGCCGTCCCCGTGCCCACTGGGGCTCGGCCCCCACTCCCGAGGTCCAGCCTCCCAGCCCCTGGGACTCTCGGCGCCCCCCCCCCAGTCTCGGAGGCTCTCCTCTCGGTCCCGGGTTCCAGCATCCCGTTCTTGGGGGCTGGGCCAGGGGGCCAGGGGCTGTCTCCCCGCCGTTCCGGGAGGAGCCCACTGCGCTGAGTGCAGGGGCTCTCTCCAGAGAGGTCTCTGGGGCTGGCTCCCCGATCGTGGGGGGCTGGACCCCAACTCTCGGGCTTCTTCTCCCAGGGCCCTGCAGCTCTCCAAGGCCCAGTCTCTGGTGGCCTCTCTGTGTTCCTGGGGAATCTCAGGCCCCCATTCTCTGACACCTTGTCCTCGCTCTTTGGGGGTGTCAGGCCCCCATTCACCAGCACCTTCTCCCCGGCCTCTGGGGACCTCAGCTCCCCATTCTCCAGCGCCTTCTCCTCCCTCCTTGGGGGTGTCAGCTCCCCATTCTCCAGCACTTTCTCTTCTCTCGGGGGGACGCAGGGCCCCATTCTCCGCTGCCTTCTCCTCGGTGCCCGCCTTCTCCTCGATGTCCGGGGCTCTCTGGTCCCCGTTCTCCAGCACTGTCACCCCGTTCACTGGGAGGCTCGGGCTTGGGGCTTGTTTGCCGAGGGCTGTCGGGTCCCTGCTCAGGCCCGGGGCTTTCTCTCTGTTCCCGGGGCCTCTCCCTGCCTTCCTGGGTCCGGTCTCCCGGGCTGTCGCCCCCTTCTCCCCCAGGAGGTTCCTTGTCACATCCTCCCGCAGGGACATCAGCAGCTGCTCCGTGCTCACTTGAACCACGAAGGTCGGCTTCTCCCGGGGCCCCGGGAGCAGGAGCGGACCCGGTCTGGAGGTGGCCGGGGCGCTCCTGGGTCGGGTGGCTCGGGGGGAGCCCGCGGCCGAGGGACCCCTTCCTCCTCGGCCGCCCCCCACCTGGGAAGGCTCCCTCGGGGGAAAAAGGGGTCTCGGTCTCGTAGCCGCTGTCCCCGGCTTGGGGCCCGGCGACGAGAGGCCTGAACCGGGACTGGCCACGGCCGAAGGGGGGTCGGGGGACGCGGCCGGGTCCGCGGGGACCCGAGGAGGTGGCGGCGGGGGGGGGGGGGGGGGGGAGCGGGAGGGTGGCCCCGCCCGGGGTACTGGGGCGCCGCCGCCCCCATAAGGGGGTCCAGAAACTCGGGGGGGGGGGGCCGAGGCGGGGGGGGGGGGGGGGGCCATAGGCAAGTCGGCCAGGGAACCCCGCTCTGCCCGCAGCGAGGAGTCGTCCTCGGGGGGGGTGGGGACAGCCAAGAGCAGGGTGGCCCCCCAGCCTGCTACGGCGTCCCCCGCTCCAGTGGCAGGCAGGAGCAGGCCCCCTCTCGGCTGCACAGGGGGACAGGGTAGGGGGCCCCGGCGGCTCGGGCCACCTCCAAGGCTGCTGCTGTCTTCCCCTGGGGGAGCTGCCCTCCTCCTCTTCCTCTTCTTCCACCCACGGGGCGGTCCCCCGCTCCCCCAGGACCTCGGCAGGGTCTCCTGCCAGGGTCTCCCCGGCGCCCCGGCCCTCGGGGTCCCAGCCGCTCAGCAGGAAGCTGCCTGACGCTGAGGACTGGGCCGGAAGAGGGGGGGAGGCCCAGGTCTCGGACACCAGCTGGGGCACCTCGGACGGGGCCTGGGGGGCCTGAGGGGCGGGCACTCCTGGGTCCAGGGGGTCCCAGTCGTTAGGAAAGAGAGGCTCAGGAGGGGAGCCGTGCTCCTCCAGGCGGATGTAGTACTCGCTGCTCACGGAGGGGCTGCGGGCACTGATAACAGGCAGCACACTGGGCGTGGACAGCGCCTCGTAGAAAGGGTTAGAGGGGTTGGCGTGGGGGGGCTGGGGGTGCCGACGCTGGCTGCCAGGCAGGCGCCCCCCCACCCCGGCCGGCCCCACGCCGGGCCTTCTCCCACAGGCACTCAAGGTTGAGGCCACGGCTGCTCTCTGTGACCGTGAGCACATCATCAGGGTCGGCCCCAGGGAAGCCATCCAGTAGGGGGGAATGGGGAGGACAGGGTCCCTGGGCGGGGTGCACTGTGTGCAGGGGGCCAGGGCCAGGGGGAAGGGGCCGTCTCGGGGTGGGGGTGGTGGAGGTGGGGGCCTGGGGGGCCGCTCAGAGAGCAAGTAGGTGAGCTGCAGTTGGAGATCAGAGGCAGAAGGGCGCTGGGCAGGTGGCCGCCAGCAGGACTGAAGTATGTCATACCTGGGGAGAGGTGGGGGCAGAGTCAACAGGGTGGAGACCCAGGGAGGGGACAGAGACCCAAGAAGTGGGGCAGAGATGCAGGAATAAGCGGGGACAGAAGAGGGCAGAGATTGAGAGGAGGTAACTGGGCTGAGGGGTTGGGTATTAAGACCCAGAGAAGCAGGGGGTGGGGGGAAGATGCCCATAGAGAGTGGGTGACAGGGACCTGGAGGGGGAGAGGGGGACACAGCAGCAGATGTGGGGAACAGCTGGTGCGTGTGGTGTCCTCGTTTGGGCTATGAGTTCTAGAATCAGGTAAGAAGCAGGGAGTCTCTCTTAGGGTGAAGCGGGTTCAGATCACAGCTCCACCACCCCCTGCGTGTGTCCCCGTCCAAGTAGCAGATGCTGGCAGAGAGGATGGGGACATCCCCCACTTCACTCTTGAGGGGTATGGAGGGCAAACAGGATGTGAGTGTTGTGGGAAATGAGGTGGGGGTGTGGGACCATCTTGGGTGGGGTGCGGCAGGCCCAGAGCCCCTGATGGGCCAGCCCTCACCAGTAGTCTGCGTAGGGCAGCTTGAGCCTTGGCCGGGCCAGCTTCACGTGCTGCTGGCGGACCACGAAGGCGAGGACCTCCTCGTCTGACAGGTGGCGGTAAGGCTGGGCCCCAAACTCAAACAGCTCCCACAGGGTCACCCCCAGGGACCTGCAGAGAGCAGAGAGATGTCATAGCCCAGCCCTGACCCGCCTAGGCCTCAGTTTCCCCATCTGTAGAACCGGTGGCATCTAGTAACCCTTCCACCTTCCTTGCCTGCCTCGACCCCGTGGCCCAGGGTCCTCACCAGATGTTGCTCTCACGGCTCTGGTCCACCACCATGAAGGTCCCGTGCAGTTCCCCGAGGAGCTCGGGCGCCGCCCAGCGCAGCGGGATCCACAGGCGTTCTGGGGTCAGGTAGTAGTCCTCCTGGGGAAGCCAGGGCAGGGTCAGGCAGGTCAGGGCACCCCACAGCCCCCATCCCGACGGAGGGCAGCCCTACTTTGTAGTTGCTGTGGGCGAGACCGTAGTCTCCGATGCGCACGGTCAGGTCCGAGGTCAGCAGGCAGTTGCGCAGGGCCAGGTCGCTGCCGAAGAGACGCGGAGGAGGTGGGCGCAAGGACAGCCCTCCTACACCACTCCTGACTATGCCCCTTCCATCTGACTCCGCCCCTGACATGACCCCGCCCCACCACACTGACTATGCCCTTGCCTTTGACTCCGCCCCTTTGCTCTGGCCCCGCCCCTTCGCTCTGACTCCGCCCCTTCACTGACTGCTTACCCTGCTGTCTTGTCTCTTCCCCTCCCCTGGTTCCTCCAAGCCTCCTCTCCTTTTCCTACACCCTGGCTCCTCGTTTTCTTCATCTCACCCTTCTCTGTTGACTCCTCCCCCTCCCTGCTCCTCTCCTCACCACCTGACCCTGCATCCCCCCTCACCTGGCGCCTTCCATTCCTCTCCTGGCGCCTCCCTCTACCCTGACTCCTCCTCCTCCTCTGGCTCCTCCTCATCTCCTAGTCCCTCTTCCTCTCCTGGCTTCTCTTCCTTCTCTCCTGACCCTTTCCCCTCCCCCTGGTTCTTCCTCCTCCTCCTCTCCTGGCCCCTCCCCTCATCACCTGACCCTGCCTCCCTCTCACTTGGCTCCTCCCATTCCCCTCCTGGCCCCTCCTCCTCCAGACCCCCCTTGGTTCATTCCTATTTTGTGTCAGCCAGTCATGGGTCTGCCCCCACACTTTAACCGCTGCTCTGCAGCCTCCCCTCCTTCCCCCTTCCCATTAGTAACTCCTCCCGCGGCTACCCGGCCCTCCCACCTGTGCACGTAGTTGTGGGAGTGCAGGTGCGCCAGCCCGCGGGCTATCTCCAGGCCCATCCTCTGCAGCGTCCGCAAGTCTCGAGGGGGTAGCTCAGGGGACAGGCCCTCAGGGGGCCGCTGGGCTCGGAGGTAACGCTTCAGGTCCCCCTGGGAGGGAGGCAAGGAAGGTCAGCACCACTAGCGCCTCACACCTCCACTGAATCTGCCCCGAGGTTGGGGTGGCCTCTGCTGTCACTAGGTAGCCCCTCTGAGCCTCAGATTCCCCTGCTGCTTGAAGCAGGTAATAAGAGTCCATCTTGCCTGCTTGTTCAGGGCAGCCCCCAGGACAGTCAGCACTCAAGAAATGCTAGCACATGCCACGTATCATCAACGATGATGATGATGATGCTGATGACAAAGTCCAGGGGCACCAGGCTAGGCCCCGCCCCATCCAGCTCCCCCCTCTGCTCTTCCCCAACCACCCAAGACCCTCACCAGTTGACAGAACTCCATAATCAGCAGAAACGGCAGCGTCTCCACGCACAGACCCAGGCACTGAAGTACGTTGGGATGCTGCAGGCTCCTGCGGAGTGAGGATGTGATGGGTCAGGGAGGCAGCCCCTGTCTCTTCAGGCCAACCCAGTCTCCCAGCTGAACCAAACCGCTGCCTCTACGCTTTTTTATTGTTTTGGTTTTTTGAGATGGAGTCTCACTCTGTCACCCAGGCGGGAGCCCTGCCTCAGCCTCCCGAGTAGCCAGGATTACAGGCACGTGCTACTACACCCGGCTAATTTTTGTATTTTTAGTAGAGACGGGTTTTCTCCATGTTGGCCAGGCTGGTCTCGAATTTCTGACCTGAAGTAGTGCACCCTCCTCGGCCCCCCCAAAGTATGGGGATTACAGGCGTGAGCCCCGCACCACTTTACCTTTTGGATCTCGGTCTCCTCACCTCGGAGTCTCTCTCCTTGACCACACCTCACTCCTTCTCCACTCCTTTTATTTTTTATTTACTTATTTATTTTTTTGAAACAGAGTCTTGCTCTTTCACTCCCATCTCTGGATGGCCCTCACTGGCCTGCTCCTGGGGTCAGATGCCCAGGCACCCCTGTACCTCTCATTTCTCCTTACGCCTCACCTCCACATTCATTCCTGCCCCCGACTCTCTCGGTCTCCTCCTCTTCCTCCCCCCCAGCCTCGTCCTGGCCTCCTTGGCTCCAGTCTCTCTCCTTCCCTTTGCCCCTGACCTGCTTTTCACCGCACACTACCCTCTGTGGCTCCCCAGCACCCCAGGACAGAGCGCCGGCACTTTGATCCCTCCTGCCCCTCGGGCTTTGCCAGGGATCAGCTTCAGTCCATGTGGGTTTTCCCAACCTGCAGGCCCTTGCTTAGGCCCAGGCCTTTGCACCTATAGTTCCCTCTCTCTTTTTCTTTCTTTTCTTTCCTTTAAAAAAAAATTTTTTTTTTTTATTTTGAGACGGAGTTTCACTCTTGTCACTCAGGCTGGAGTGCAATGGTGCAGTCTCAGTTCACTGCAACCTCCACCTCCCAGGTTCAAGCAATTCTCCTGCCTCAGCCTCCCAAGCAGCTGGAATTACAGGTGCCCACCACCATGTCCGGCTAATTTTTGTATTTTTAGTAGATATGGGGTTTCTCCATGTTACCAGGCTGGTCTCGAACTCCTCACCTCTGGCGATTCGCCCACCTTTGCCTCCCAAAGTGCTGGGATTACAAGCGTGAGCCACTGTGCCCCGGCCTGCAGAACACCCTCCTCTCATCGAGTTCTCTTGGCCCCTCGGGCCCCTGCGTCAGCATCTCCCCAGGAAGCTTCGCTGCCCCCTAGTGCTGGGCTGGATGCCCCTGCTTTACCCTCACGCTGTGGGAAAGAGTCAGGCTCAGGGGTTTGAACCGTGACTCCCACTTTCCTAGGTGTGTCATCTCAGGCAAATCACTTCAACACTCCCTGCCTTGGTTTCCCTCATTTGTAAAAGGGAAACCGAGTAGCTGGGACTACAGGCGCCTGCCACCACACTTGACTAATTTTTGTATTTTTAGTCGAGACAGGGTTTCACCATATCAATCGGGCTGGTCTCGAACTCCTGACCTCAGGTGATCTGCCTGCCTCGGCCTCCCAAAGTGCTGGTATTACAGGCTTGAGCCACCACGCCCTGCCACCTGGCTAATTTTTTGTTTTTTAGTAAAGACTGGGGTTTTACCATGTTGACCACGGTGGTCTCAAGCTCCTGACCTCAAGTGATCCCCGGGCCTCAGCCTCCCAAAGTGCTGGGATTACAGGCATGAGCCACTGAGACCAGCCTTCACCTTACATTCAAACTGCATTTCCAGGGCTGTTCACTCTCCATGAGCTTCTTCTTGGCTCACAACCTTTGCACCTGCTGCTCCTGCTGCCTGGAACGCACTTCCCACAGTGCTTTGCATGGCTGACTCCTCCAGGTCAACCGGCCTCCCTGATGGTCCTGTCCAAGGTGGCCCTTGTCTTTGTCACATACTGCCTCATTCCCTCATGGTACTTGTCATTCTCTGACAGTTTCTCTTTTTAAGGTGCATTTCTGGCTTTGGCGTGGTGGCTCTCGCCTGAAATGCCAGCACTCTGGGAGGCTGAGGCGGGAGGATCGCTCGAGCCTAGAAGTTTGAGACCAGCCAAGGCAACACAGTGAGACTCCATCTCTACAATTAAAAAAAAAAAAAAAGCCAGTCTAGGCACAGTGGATCACACTTGTAATCCCAACACTGGGAAGCTAAGATGGGTGAATCACGAGGTCAGGAGTTCAAGACCAGCCTGGCCAACATGGTGAAACCCCATCTCTACTAAAAATACAAGAAATGAGCTGGGCATGGTAACATGCGCCTGTAATCCCAGCTACTTGGGAGGCTGAGGTAGGAGAATCCCTTGAACCCGGGAGGCGGAAGTTGCAGTGAGCCAAGATTGTGCCACTTCACTCCAGCCCAGGCGACAGAGCGAGACTTCATCTGAAAAAAAAAAAAAAATAGACAAATAAATAAAAAGAAAAATTAGCCAGGCAGAGTGGCTGTGTAGGCGGCTGAGGCAGGAAGATCATGAGCCCAGGAGGTCAAGGCTGCAGTGAGCCTTGGAAAAAAAATTGTTTTTCTTCATTTATCTATTGTGTGTCTTCTCCACTAGGGGGTGAGCTCTCCTAGGATGAGAATTGGGTGTGTCTTCTTCCTGCCTAATGTCCCCGGTGTCTAGACTAATAGATGCTCAATAAACATATGCAGGGAGAAGGACTGGAGGTCTTCAGGAGGGTGAGAACATTTAGAGGTCTGCAGGAGGATGAGAGCATTTCAGGCTTGCAGTGCAGAATCCGGCCAGGAGTGGGTGCACAGGAACTTACTAGTTATTTTCCTACTGGGGACCTGGAGGGAGGCACAGTCACGTGTGTGGTGTGAGGCCACTGCCCAGTACTCGGCCGTCTACTGCCTGTGTGTAACCAGGCTCTGCTGTTATGCTGTGTGTCCTCTGGAGAACAGGGTCTCTTGCTCCTGCTTGGCAGAAGAGTCATGCCACAAAGTGTTGTTGTTTTTTGCTCTGTCTCCCAGGCCAGAGAGCAGTGGCACAATCTAGGCCCACTGCAACCTCCGCCTCTGGGGGTCAAATGATTCTCCTGCGTCAGCCTCCTGAGTAGACGGGATTGCAGGTGCCCGCCACCACGCCTGGCTAATATTTGCATTTTTAGTGGAGATGAGGTTTCACCATGTTGGCCAGGCTGGTCTCGAACTCCTGACCTCATGATCTGCCTGCCTCAGCCTCCCAAAGTGCCGAGATTATAGGCGTGAGCCACCGCGCCAGGCCCAACAAAGTGTTCATAAGGCTCCTGCCATGTGCGGGGCTTGAACAGCAGTTGGAGGATGGCTGGTGCAGAAAGAAGCCAGGATTCACTGCACACCACCCACGAATCTGGCCAAGGCTGGCCGCTCTGCTGTCAAATCCTCCCAGCAACCTGCTAGGCAGGATGATGATCCCTGTTTGATCCAGATGGAAACAGAGGCTCAGAGAGGCAAAGTGACTTGCCTAGGGTCACATAGCTGGTAACGATGGCAACGTTGGGATTTGATCTCCGGTCTGTGACTCGATCAGCAAACGTCTGCTGAGAGCCAACAGAACTTGTGCTCGGGGAAACAAGACGGACCCTGAGCTGCTGCTAGTATAGACCTACACTGTCCAACAGAACTTTGCGAAGGTGGAAATGTTCTTAGACCAGGCCTGCCTATCAGGGAGCCACTGGCTACAGGTGGTTATGGAGCACTTGAGATATGATGAGGATTTTAAATGTAACTGCATTTTAATTAGCTTCAATTTTATTTATTTATTTATATAGGGACAGGGTCTCGCTCTGTCGCCCAGGGGGAGTGCAGTGGTGCAGTCATAGCTCACTGCAGCCTCCAGTTTCTGGCCTCAAGCGATCCTCCCACTTTGGCCTCCAGAAGTGTGGGACTACAGGCGCACACCACTATGCCCATCTTAGCTTAAATCTGATGGACATAGGAGGCCAGTGGTTGCCAGCACAGGTCTAGGGAGAGACAGGCAATAAGCAAGTAAGGAGATAATATAGTGACAACCTGGGATACGGGTTATGAAGAAAACACGCCGTGATGTGGCAGAGCATCCCAGGACCCTCTTTGGAAGGAGGGGAGGATTAAGGGAAGGTCTCTGTGAGCTGAGACCTGAGGAAGGAAAGGGGCCCCACTCACAGCTGGGGGTGAGCAAGGAGTGATATTCTAGAGAGGGGTTATAGCAGGACCAAGGCACTAGGCAGGGAAGAGGCTTGCGTGGTGAGGGTCAGTGAGGAGGCCAGGGTGGCTGGGGTGAGGGGGGACAGTGGCAGGAAGGGGACAGCGTCAGACTCTGCAGGGCCTGTGGGCTGTCAGGAAGAGCAGATGTGTCCTGTAGGCAATATGGAGCCACGGGAGGGTTTGGACCAAGGGAATGCCAACATCCAATGTGTCTCTCAAGGTAAAGCCCAACTTTACCTCTGATGAGGGGTCTCTGCGCACACACTCTTTCCAAAACAGGGGAACTCACTACCTCACAAGGAATTTATCTGGCAAGTGATTACCTAGACCCCATCCTAGAAGCAATTAGAGCAGAGACCAAGCAGAGCAGGGACGGAGCTCCTCAGTGGCCTGCTTGCACACCTTCTCAGGGACCTGGTCTGTGTCCTGGCGAAGGGAAGAACCAGCCAGTACCCAGCACTGAACATGGGGATCTCACATCCTCTCAGCTGCCCCCTTCAGGAGGACACTAGGGCTTCCTGGACTGACTCGACAGATGAAGATCCGGAGGTTCAGAGCGGAGAGGAGCAGGCCTCTAGCTCAGCTTCTGTGCTCCCCCTTCCTCCACCATCCTGCCTCTCACTTCCCACCCCTTGCTCGGCCCAGAGGAAGAACCTGAGGTTCAGGGAGGGAAGTTCTCCTGTCAGAGCTGCACAGCCGGGAAGAGGTAGATTCCAGGTTTGACCCCATACAGCGCTCCTTCCATTCCTGAATGTCACCTGAACAAGGCGCACACCCCCTGAGAAGCCCCCAGTACCTGTACGGCTGTGCCTCCGAGATGAACTTGCGTTGCTCCCAGGGGCCCCGCGCTGGCTCGGAGCTCCTTCACCACCACCTGGGCGGGAGTGTAGTCGGAGAAAATCTCTCCCAGGATCACCTGGTCAAGGAGCGCCCAGGAGTCAGCGAGTGCCGTTTCCCCAGCCTGGTCCCCTGGGACTAGCTCCACTCCACCACACAGCTCACCACCCCCGGCTCCTTTCTAGATTGTTCCTTCACATCCCACCACCCTCGACCTCCACCAGACATGGGGTGAGACACTCACGGGCCCAGAGTCCGATGGACGCAGGGACGGATGGAAGGATGGACAGACGGACGGACGCGTGGAGAGCCGGGTGGCGCGGCGGAGTGGTCAATGGAGTGAGGAGGGACGCGCTGACTGACAGATGTCGGGATGGGGCGGGTGGGAGGTGTAAGGAGCGGGGGATGGGAGGCTGAGGGGGCACGGGGAGCAGGCGAGGGGCAGATGAGAAGTGGTGAGAGCAGGGGTGTGGACACAGAACAGGACAACCTGGGATCCATGGAGCCCTGCCTCCCCCTCCCCAGCCCACTCACCTTCCCAAACCAGCCACTCCCAATCTCCTGCAGGTAGCTGAGATGCTGGCGGCTAAGGCCCAGCGGGGTGGTCATGTCTGGGGAGGGCAAGAGTGGGAAGCCCCTGAGCCTCTCCCCCTTCCTGAGTGCCACCAACACATCCCAAGTCAGTGGGGACTGGGGTCAGAGCAGACATCTCTCTTTTCATTGGCTACCACCCACATTCCATGTCAGAATATCAGCTTCCTCATTGGCTGCTCAGAAGACTCCAGCATCCAATCAGTCCTTCTCTTTGGCATCCCAAGCTCCTACGATGTGATTTCAGCCTCCCATTGGCTGCCTCTGAGACTGTGCTCTATGCTAATCTCACCACTGCTTGCCCCACAAGAATCCCCAAATCTGGTTTAGGATTAAGCAAGGGCTTCTACCAAGATGATCGCTGTCTGCCTCCCCCATAGGCTGCTTCCAAGATTCCGGGGACTCCCACCTCTGCCTTTCCCATTGGCTGCCCCCTGCTCTCAGCCGCCCCAGCCCTGAAGGAAGACACTCAGCATCTCCTGGTCTTCCTGGGACACCATGGAATTCTGGTAATGGCGTGGGGCAGTACCTGAGTGTGAAGGCTGCGGGGCAGGCATTGGCAGGGAGACCTCAGCCAGCGGGAGAATGTAGACATCAGGCAGCGACTGTGAGGAGGAGGTCTCCTCCGCCGGGGGAGTGTACTCTCCGGAGCAGTCCTCCCCTTCAGGGTTCTCAAACTCCTGGGGGCAGGAGGGACGAGGAGGGGTGGGAGAATGCAGGGCTGAGAGCACGCCATCGTCTTTCTCTTAAGTTTGTTTCCCCCTTCATTCTCGTAACTGACCCCTAGTCCCGGCCCAATTTCCATCCCCCATTTCTCCATCCCAAGGCTCCAGATCTTGCCATAGCTTCAAGCTAGAAGGTGCTTTCAGGTTGACTGCCTCCCTCTCCCCCACTAACCACCTGGCTTGTGAGTAAAGGCCTTGTTGGAATCTTCCTCTCCAAGTTGAAACCCCTCATGCACCTCACCTTGAAGCCGACATCGCCCCGTTTGCAGCACAGACAGGTGAGGAGGAGGAAGATGAAGGCCAGCAGGCCAGAGCAGGAAATGAGGACCACAGCGTAGGGAGGAGCCAGAGGAGCCCGACCCAGAACGAATCCATCTGTGGGCACAGGTCTGGGCTGGTGTCCCAGCTTCAAGTCCCTAGATCCCGGAATCATGGCCCCCTCCCGTCCTAGCATGTCTTGGACTACAACTCCCATGACGCTCTACGACCAGGGCCCCCTTGGCAGAGGTGCAGAGTGGCCCAAGGCATTGTGGGAGTGGTAGTTTGGGGCCTTCCCAAGTGGTTGGATTGGGGGTGGGGTCTCCTCGTCCCAAACTGGGACTCCCCCAACCTCATCCCACCCCATCCTCTCACCCCAGGCTTGGATGAATTCCAGTGAGGGCTGAGGGAAGGAGGAGTAATAGTGAAGCTTGGAGCTTGCAGAATTTAAAATACGTTCCCATGGACAGCCCCATTACCCCTTACTGGGGAGGAGACCGAGCTCTCAGCTGCAGGCTGGGAGAAGATTCTTGCCCCATGCTGGAACCCCCCCAGTTTGTGAGGTTGAGATCTGTCTTTTTTAGGGACGCTTGGAGCACACCGATGTCCTCTATCCCCAGCACAAGACCGCGAGAAGGGAAGTCCGCAAGCCCGGGGTCTCTCCAGAAGCCAGAGACAGCCTCCGGTGTTGTGTCCCCCTTAGAAATAGTATTCCTGTCCTCTGCCCCCAATTCTCCCAGAGGCCCTGTCCGTCCCCGGCTTCCTGCACACACCTGCACAAACACATGTGTGGACGCATACACACACGTTGCCCAAACGGAGCCCCCTCCCACCCAGCCCCCAGCCTCCCTCCCCACAGGCCCTGCTGACACAGGAACCGTCCCCGCCGCTCCGGGCCCGGCTGGGCTGCGGGAAGACGCGCACCAGGTGACAGGCCAGGACCCGCAGACAGACCCCTGGGCAGACAGCGAGGCCGCCGCAGGGATGGGGGCCGCCGGACAGACGGATGGCCCGACAGACTCACCGGGGTGGGCCGGGGACGCCAGGCAGCCGGAGGCGGAGACGGCCGCAAGGAGGATGAGGGCGCCGGGGGCAGGCATCTTGTCGAGGATGGCAGGGAGGTGGAGGTGGTGGTGGCTGGGGGAGGAGGGGGGGGCGGGCCCTCAGCCCCCAGCCATGGGGACCCGCGCGACCCTGGCCTCCTCCCGGCCCAGGAGAGGGGCTGGAGACGCAGGACAGGGGGAGGGAGGGGCTGCTTCCTGGCTCAGGTACCCCCCTCCCCCTCTTTGAAGGAACAGACGGATGAAGGGATGGAGAGGCGGACAGAGGAGAGGAGCTGGGGAGCCGGGGTTGCTGGGGTTGGGGGGGGATAGGGGTAGGATGGGGGGGAGCGAGAAAGAGGGCCCCGCCCCCGAGGGCAGCCGGGATTGGGGGAGCAGAGAGCCTGTCACAGGAAGGGTGGGAGGAGGGAGGATGGAGCGTCGTCATGGCAACTGGCTCCCCCGTAGCATTGGCTGCCAGGAGGGAGGGGGAGGAAAGGGGAGGGGGGAGGGATAGACAGAGACCCGCACACACTCGCGGGGGGGCGGGGGGAGGTAGGGGCCCACGGGTGCCTGGCCCGGACACCGCTGTGACATGCCACCAGCATGGACACATGTGCTACACGCTAAGATGCAGCTGTCAGGCACGCGCAGCCCACACACAGCTGACACACGTCGCAGGGACCCTCATAGACAAGCGCATCACATACAAAGGTGGACAGCCATCAGCAGACGGGGACACGTACACGTCACACACAAAGACGCAGGGACGGCCGCACTGGAAACGCACAGGCAGGCCCGCTTCCAGCACTGAGGCACCCGGCCACGCAGGAACGTTAAAGCATCACAAAGACCCACACATGCCCCAGACAAAGTAAAGCCCCACATCCACAGACACGCCACAGACAAAGATCCCCACGGACACCACCGTGACATGCTGACACTCATAGTCACAGCCACGCAGACAGTCCCTAGACACATGGGCAACAAAGAACACCCCACAGACACAATTATCACATACATGCATGTCACACAGACACACACATCACATGAACTAACATGACAGCCGCTACACAGGCACATCACATACATGAGTACACAGAAACACAACACATGCATGTACATGGACACATAACATGCCTCACACGGACACATGCTTCACTCACATGGATACACCAGGCATATTATATACACATGCATATGGGCACGCACAACTCATACATACAGGGCTACATAAATCACATGCAAAAATACACATAAACATCACACACTGATACAGGCACATAACATGCACATATGCACAGTCACACATTATACATAAGCACAGACATGGGCACACAGATTGAATACACAGACACACAGAGATGCACATATCACACACCTAAACAGCCATGGACACACGCAACACAAATACACACACCTTTCACACAAGGTTACAAAGACACAGAACCCCACCACAGTCACACATCACATACATAAACACACGGGCACACAAAACACATACAAAGACTCACACACCCACAACACAGAGACACGCACAGACACACGGATTGCAAATACCCACGTTTCCCGTGAGATTACGCAGACATTACACAACCACAAGCACTTGCCTCATACAAAAGATACATGATCATAGTTTATTTAATGTATTTATTCTTATGAGCATTTAGTCTGTGCCAGGTACGGTCCGCAGCGTTTTACACGTACAGAATTACCTTTCAATCCTCACCACCGCCCTCTGAGATAGGTATTTTTAAATCATGCCCATTGTACAGATGAGGCAACTGAGGCACAGCGCGGGGCAGTCACCTGCCCCAAGGCACACAAGCCCGGGAGTGGCAAAGCTGGGACTGGAACCCGGCCCATCGGGGACACCGACACATCAGACAAGGACACACATACATCACGTGCCAGGCCGCCGCTGTCTGGGGGTCACATCCCACCCTCCAGCGCCCTGAGCTGCAGACACACCCGGAAGCGCGGACTCCCACCCTGGGCGCGGACCTCTCCATCGTCCGTGAGCACCTGCGAGGCGTCCCCCTGGGTGAGGCTGGGCCGGAGCTGCGCACCCAAGACGCAGCCTCAGCAACACTCGGCGCAGGCGACCCAGCCCCCCCACCCCAACCCCCAGTAGGGGCCCAGGGCTTTCCACCAAAACGCGCAGCCGTGGCGCACACCGGCCGGGCAGTGCACACTCCCCGCAGAGCGCAGCCCTCCTCATCGCGGGGCTTCGGGGGAAGGGGGAAGGGGGCTGCCCTCGGGGTGTCTCGTTGGAGAAACTGAGGCAGGTTCATCGCGGGAGGGAGGGGGCGCACGACCGGGGCTGCAGGGTGGAGGGGATGGAATCGGGGGCGGGGAGTAAGAAAAGACGCAATTCGCTGCCCTGGTGGCTGAAGGGCACAGAACCTGGCGGAGGCAGAGGCTTATGGGAGGTGTAGTCCTGCCCCTGAGACTTGTAGGAAATGTAGTCCTGGCCGACCCAGCAAGGAGGCTCAGGTTAAGCAGCGGTTGGATGCGGGTAGCAAGGGCCGAGGGAGGGTTCGCTGCCTGGGTCTTTGGAAGTGATGTGGGCAGAATCATCCTAGGGAGCGGCACAGGCGGGGCTGCAGTCCTGACTCTGGCCCCAGCTCGCTTGTTGTTCATGTATTCAGTCAACAAACGTTTATTAAGCACCCATTATGTGATTAAGCAGGCCCTGAGCCAGAAGCTGGGGGCGTAGCAGGAAGCAAGTGAGACGCTTTCCCTGCCCCTCTAGGAGTCTCAGGGGTTCAAGGAAAGCAGCCAGGAGTGGAATAATTGCACAACAGGACTTAGCCCTGCCGGGCACCTCTGAGCCAGGGTGGGGATGGGGTGGGGCTTGTCTGCGGTGTAACAGAGGGTTCCCTAGAGCTTTTCAAACTGTGAGCGCCCAGCCATCAGCAGGGGTGACATCAAGATTCTCGGTGGTCTCAGAAACAAAGTCACTCTCTGAAAAAAAAGAAACAAGAAAACCCTTGGTGGCAACCAGCTTTTTTTTTTTTTTTTTTTTTAATGGAATCGAATAAACTAGAACTCCATAGCAGAGTGCATGCTCAGTGTAAAGGTAATGAAACTTTTTTTTTTTTTTTTTTTTTTTGAGACAGGGTGTTGCTCTGTTGCCCAGGCTGGAGTGCAGTGGTGCAATCATAGCTCACTGCAGCCTCAAATTCCTGGGCTCAAGCAATCCTCCCACCTCAGCCTCTGGAGTAGCTGGGACTACAGGTGCATGCCACCATGCCTGGATAATTTTTAAATTTTTGTAGAGATGGGGTCTCCCTATGTTGCCCAGGCTGGTCTTGAACTCCTGGCCTCAAGCGATCCTCCTGCCTCAGCCTCCCAAAGTACTGGGATTACAGGCCTGAACCACTGTTCCTGGCCCATATATAAAACTTTTATATTTTATTTTATTATTATTTTTTTGAGACAGAGTCTCGCTCTGTCGCCAGGCTGGAGTGCAGTGGCATGATCTCGGCTCACTGCAACCTCCGCCTCCCTGGTTCAAGCAATTCTCCTGCCTCAGTCTCCCAAGTAGCTGGGAATACAGGCATGTGGCACCATGCCCAGATAATTTTTGTATGCTTAGTAAAGACGGGGGGGAGGTTTCACCACGTTAGCCAGGATGGTCTTGATCTGTTGACCTTGTGATCCACCCACCTCAGCCTCCCAGAGTGCTGGGATTACAGGTGTGAGCCACTGCGCCTGGCCAAATAGTTATTTTTATAAAAATAGGTTTATACATTAACTTGCAATGGAAGCCCAGCACTTTGGGAGGCCAAGGTGGGAGCATCACTTGAGGTCAGGAGTTCGAGACCGGCCTGGCCAACATGGCAAAACCCTCATCTCTACAAAAAATACAAAAATTAGCCAGGCATGGTGGCGCACACCTATAGTCCCAGCTACTCCGGGGGCTGAGGCATGAGAATCGCCTGAACCTGGGAGGTGGAGGTTGCAGTGAGCCGAGATCATGCCACTGCACTTCAGCCTGCGCGACAGAGTGAGACTCAGTTTCAACAACAGCGACAACGACAAATTTGCTGAATGAAGGAAAGAACGAGGTTTTTCCTGCAGGTGCATTTGGTGACCGATTCAAGCCAAGACCACTCCCCTGTCCCTTGGTTGTCGTCCACTCAGCACAAGTTCCCAGCGCATGGACTAGGACTGCCCATCGCAGGGAAGAGGAAGAGCAAGACGTCATGAGGACACAGAAGGGTGCGCTGCACTGAGCCAGGGTCCCTCGCAGAGAAGCCTCCAGAGAGGATGACATTTATGCCCGGCTGTGGCTAGGAGCGGGGGAGGGGCTGAGGCTGGGGGTGGGGAGCTGAGCAGTGGGGAGGGCGTTCCAGGCAGGGGCCACAGAGGGCACAGAGGCCTGCAGCTGTGGAATCACTTGGGACCTTTAAAAACTTGCACTTCCGCTGCCCATAGCCTCCCAGCACATTGGCTCCGGCCCAAACCTCCCTGTCATTGCTGACTGGCTGTCTTTCTCCCACACCTCCATATCCAACCCATTAGCTGACTCTACTTTCAAAATATTCCCAGAATCTGGCCACCCATCACCACCTCTGCTTCCGCCGTCACTGTTTGCTTGGACTGGTGCAGTAACTTCCTTGACGAGCTCCACCCTTGCCCCTCACACCATCGCCTTTTCTTGCTGTGGCAGCCTGGGAAGCCTCTTATTATTATTATTAATAATAATGCAGGTGTGTGCAACCATACCCAGATAATTTTTGTATCTTTAGTAGAGGCGGGGTTTCACCATGTTGGCCAAGCTGGTCTCGAACTTGTGACTTCAAGATCTGCCCACCTCAGTCTCCCAAAGTGCTGGGATTATAGGCATGAGCCACTGCGCCCAGCTCAAACTCCTGAGTTAGCTCCTGTCCCTCCTCTGCTCTCAACCCTCCCATGGCTCCCGTCTCCCTTGGAGTGAAGCTCGGCATCCTCCCCATGGCCCACTTGACTCTAGATGACCTACCTCTCCGTGTCTCTCTGCCCTGCTCTCTGGTTCATTTCCCCTTGTTTATTCCCTTCCATTCACACTGGCTTCCTCCCTGTTCCTCCAGCACTGCACAGGCGAGAAGCAGCTTCAGCTGTTTGCACTCAGGGCCCTGTTCTCTGGGGACTCTCATTTTCCCAGGTCTGCACCTGCCTGACATCTTTGTTTCAGTCAGCCTCTGCACACGTGTGGCCTCCCCAGAGACGCCTTCCTTGGCTACCAAGGCAGCAGCCCTGACCCTTACCCTCTTCTTGTCCCTTAACCCTTTTCTTCCTTCCTTCCTTCTTTCTTTCTTTTCTTTCTCTTTTTCTTTCTTTCTTTCTTTTCCTTTTCTTTCTTTCCTTCTTTCCTTCCCGTTCTTTTTTCTTTCTTTCTTTCCTTCTTTCCTTCCTTCCTTCCTCCCTCCCTTCTTTCTTTCTTTCCTTCCTTCCTTTCTTCCCTCCCCTCCCTCCTTCCTTCCTTCCTTTCTTTTTTTTTCTTTCATTCATTCTTTCTTTTTTTTTCTCTCTCCCTCTTTTGAGACAGAGTCTTGCTCTGTCACCTAGGCTGGAGTACAATGGCAAGATCTGGACTCACTGCAACCTCTGTCTGCAGAGTTCAAGCGATCCTCCTGCCTCAGCCTCCCGAGTAGCTGGGACTGCAGGTGCACGCCACCATGCCCAGCTAATTTTTGAATTTTTAGTAGAGACAGGGTTTCACCATGTTGGCCAGGCTGGTCTCCAACTCCTGACCTCAGGTGATCCGCCTGCCTCGGCCTCCCAAAGTGCTGGGATTATAGGTGTGGGCCACCACAGCCAGGCCTATTTCACTTTTAATGGAGATACGATTTACATATAATAACAAGTACAGATCTTAAGAGTACAGTTTGAGGCCAAGCATGATGGCTTATGCCTGTGATCACAGCACTTCACACTTTGGTGCAAAGTTTGAGAGTTTGAGACCAGCCTGGGCAGCACAGTAAGATCCTGGCTCTACAAAAATAAAAATTTAAAAAACATCTGGGCATGGTGGCACACACCTGTAGTTCCTGCTGCTCAGGAGGCTGAGGCAGGAGGATCACTTGAGCCCAGGAGTTGGAGGCTGCAGTGAGTTATGATTGTACCACTGCACTGCAGCCTGGGCAGCAAAATGATAGCCTGTCTCTTAAAGAAAAAAACTAAAAAACTGGGTGTGTTGGCTCACAGCTGTAATTCCAGCACTTTGGGAGGCCAAGGCAGGTGGATCACTTGAGTTCAGGAGTTCAAGACTAGCCTGGCCAACATGGTGAAACCTCATCTCTACTAAAAATACAAAAATTAGCTGGGTGTGGTGGCGTGCACCTGTAATCCCATCTACTAGGGAAGTTGAGTTGGGAGAATTGCTTGAAGCAGGGAGGCAGAGGTTGTAGTGAGCCAAGATCATACCACTGCACTCCAGCCTGGGAGACAGAGTGAGACCCCATTTCAAAAAAAAAAGAAAGAAGGTTGGGCACAGTGGCTCACGCCTGTAATCCCAGCACTTTGGGAGGCTGAGGCATGTGGTTCCCAAGGTCAGGAGTTCAGACCATCCTGGCTAACACGTAAAACCTCGTCTTTACTAAAAATACAAAAATTAGCTGAGTATGGTGTCGTGTGCCTCTAATCCCCGCTACTCAGGAGGCTGAGGCAGGAGAATCGCTTGAACCCAGGAAGTGGCGGTTGCAGTGAGCCAAGATCATGCCACTGCACTCCAGCCTGGGCAACAAAGGGAGACTCCGTCTCAAAAACAAACAAACAAAAAAACAAGAAAGAGAAAGAACACGATGGCCTGGGAAGAAAAAGCTCTAAGATATAATGTGAAGTGAAAAAAATCAAGTCGCAGAACAGTGAGAACAGTGTGATACAATTTACGTAAGGAGAAAACAAGCCAGGTGTGGGAACATTTCCTGTAGTTCCAGCTACTCAGGAGGCTGAGGTGAGAGGATCCCTTAAGCCCAGGAAATTGTGGTGGCCGTGAGCTATGATCATGCCACTGCACTCCTGCCTAGGCAACAAGGAAGATCTCATTTTCGTCTCTAAAAAGAAGAAAACCACAGAAGCAACAACAATCCAAAGCTACTTTTTTTTGGTGACGGAGTCTCCCTCTGTTGCTCAGGCTGGAGTGCAGTGGTGCGATCTTGGCTCACTGCAACTTCCATCCCCAGGGTTCAAGTGATTCTTGTAACTCAGCTGCCTGAGTAGTTGGGACTACAGGCATGCACCACCATGCCCTGCTAATTTTTGTATTTTAGTAAAGATGAGGTTTCATCATATTGGCCAGGCTGGTCCTAAACTCCTGACCTCCAGGCGATCCACCTGCCTCTGCCTCCCAAAGTGCTGGGATTGCAGGTGTGAGCCACCGAGCCCGGCCACAAAGATGCTTTTTTTTTTTTTTTTTTGGAGATGGAATTTGCTCTTGTTGCCCAGACTGGAGTGCAATGGTGCAATCTCAGCTCACTGCAACCTCTGCCTCCCGGATTCAAGCTATTCTCCTGCCTCAGCCTCCTGAGTAGTTGGGATTACAGGCAAGTGCCACCATGCCCAGCTAATTTTTTTAAATTTTTAATAGAAACAGGGTTTCACCATCTTGGCCAGGCTGGTCTCAAACTCCTGACCTCAGGTGATCCACCCACCTTGGCCTCCCAAAGCGCTGGGATGACAAGCTTGAGCCACGATGCATGGCCTTTCAAAGATGTTTTTGAGGCACACATACGCCCAGAAAAAGGTGTGCAAGGATAGTATAGTAATGAAACTGACGAGATGATACCTCGCCACAGAGCTGCTTGAGTGTCCTGACAACATGGCAGCCAGCTTCCCCCAAAGCAAGTTATCCAAGATACCATGGTGGAAATTGCAATGCCTTTTGTGACCTAGTCTCAGATTTCTTTTACTGTCACTTCTGTTACATTCCTTTGATCCTATAAGCCATACCTGATTCAGTAGGGAGGTGACTACACAAAGATGTGACCACTGGGTGGTGGGAATTATTGGTCAGGATCTTGGAGTCTGTCTGTCTGGTGCAATCTGGGGCTCATATCACATTCAGTTAGAATAACTGAAACGCATCCAGCCCCAATTGTCTGGGACACTCTGATTTATCTTTCAAAGCTGTGGCTGAAATGTTCCCCAGTGACCAGTGACACTAGTGACGGCCCCTGGGGACCGCACTGCTCTGTTCCCGGTGACCTTGCTGCCTTGATGCGTCCTAGCCGGTCATCCCAATGTCACCTCTGGCTTTGTGCTTGTGTGTTTGCACATCTGCTGTTAATTTAAATGAGACAAAGATCCTCACTCTCTTTGAATGCAGGGAATACAGAGTTGTGGGTTTTATTTTATCTTTTTTTACAAAGGGAAAAGAGCGTGATGTATACTACCAATCCTCTGCTGGCTCGGCAAAGATATCTTCTAAGTATGCCTTTGCAATTCAGAGCTGGATTACAGGCGTGATTACCAGATTTGAGAAGTAGGAGGTATGGTTATCTTGGGGGTGAAGGGAATGGGAATGAGGACTTCTGGAATGAGGGATGGGGGATGGGCTCCTGGGAGGCTGGGAATGTTCTTTTTTTTTTAATTTGTTTGCAGGATAACTGATGTGTCCATTTGGAATTAACTCATCAAGGTGTACACTTCTGAAACGTTGTGTCTTTTTGTTTGTTTGTTTGTTTTTGAGACAGAATCTCATTCTGTCATCAGGCTGGAGTGCAATGGCGCAATCTCGGCTCACTCAACTTCCGCCTGCTGGGTTCAAGCGATTCTCCCGCCTCAGCCTCCCAAGTAGCTGGGATTACAGGCACCTGCCACCATGCCCAGCTAATTTCTGTATTTTTAGTACAGACGGGGTTTCACCATGTTGGCCAGGATGGTCTTGATCCCTTGACCTCGTGATCCGCCTGCCTCAGCCTCCCAAAGTGCTGAGATTACAGGAGTGAACCACTGTGCCTGGCCTTTTCTTTTCTTTTTTTTGAGACAGAGTCTCTTCTGTCACTCAGGCTGAAGTGCAGTGGTGCAGTCTCAGCTCACTGCAGCCTCCACCTCCCGGTTTAAGCAATTCTCCTGTCTCAGCTGCCTAAGTAGCTGGGACTACAGGCGCTGTGCTGTCTTATGTTTGTACAGTATAACCCAATAAAAACTATAAAAAATGTTATTGACCGGGAAACAAGTAAATAAGATAACAATTTAGAGTCAAAGACTTTTTTAGGAACAGAATTATCCAATGGTTAAGAGACTGGGTTGTCTATATTTGAGTCCCAGTGTGCCACCAAGACTGGGTAGCTTTGGGTAAGTTACTCAAATTCTCTGTCCCTCGAGTTGTATGAAATGAAGATAAAACCTACGTCTACCTTAAACAACGAGAAACCGGAAATATGATTAAAAATTGAGTTTAAGACTGGGTGTGGAGGTTCACACTTGTAATCTCAGCACTCTGAGAGGCTGAGGCAGGAGGATCACTTATTCCAAGAGTTTGAGACCAGCCTGGGCAACACAGTGAGACTCCCATCTCTATAAATTTTTTTAAAATAAATGAGCTGGGCGTGGTGGCACACACCTGAGGTGCCAGCTATTTGAGAAGCTGAGGCAGGAGGATCACTTGAGCCCAGGAGGTCGAGTCTGTAGTGAGCTATGATTGTGCCGCTGCACTCCAGCCTGGGCCACAGAGTGAGAAAGCACTCTGTGTTCTGAACTCCTGACCTCAGGTGATCCATCTGCCTCAGCCTCCCAAAGTGCTGGGATTGCAGGTGTGAGCCACTGGGCACGGCCTAAGGAAGACTGATGTAAAATTCTAGGATGAGGCCGGGTGCTGTGTCTCATGCCTGTAATCCCAGTACTTTGGGAGGCTGATGTGGGCAGATCACCTGAGGTCAGGAGTTCAACACCAGCCTGACCAACATGGAGAAACCCCGTCTCTACTAAAAATACAAAAATTAGCTGGGTGGCGGGCGTGGTGGCGTGCACCTGTAATCCCAGCTACTCTGGAGGCTGAGGCAGGAGAATCGCTTGAACTTGGGAGACAGAGATTGCCGTGAGCCAAGATCACGCCACTGCTCTGGGTAACAAATCGAGACTCCGTCTCAAAAAAAAAGCAGAACTGTTATGCCAATAAATAATGAACAAGGAAAGCCGGGCGCAGTGGCTCATGCCTGTAATCCCAGCACTTTGAGAGGCCAAGGCGAGTGGATCACCTGAGGTCAGGAGTTCAAGACCAGCCTGGCCAACATGGTGAAACCCCGTCTCTACTAAAAAAAAATACAAAAATTGGCTGGGCATGATGGTATGCGCCTGTAATCTCAGCTACTAGGGAGGCTGAGGCAGGAGAATCGCTTGAACCCGGGAGAAGGAGATTGCAGTGAGCTGAGATCGCGCCACTGCACTTCAGCCTGGGCAACCAGACAAAACTTCATCTCAATAATAATAATAATAATAATGGACAATGATGTGAACAGACAAGTCACAAGTAGATAGTAGATTACAAACTGGGAAGGCATTATTATCCTCAGTACTCACTATTTTTAAATTTCCTTGTGTGTGAGTGTGTGTGAGAGAGAGAGACAGAGGGGAGGGGGGGGGAGAGAGAGAGAGAGAGAGGACTCACTCTGCTGCCCAGAGAAAGAGAGAGAGGGACTCACTTTGCTGCCCAGGCTGAAGCATAATAGCTGAATCTCAACTCACGGCAACCTCTGTCTTCCAGGCTCATGTGATCCTCCCACTTCAGCCTCCTGGAAAGCTGGGAGACTACGAGCATCCACCACCACGCCCGGCTAATTTTTATATTTCTAGTAGAGACGGGGTTTCATCATGTTGCCCAGGCTGGTCTTGAACTCCCGGACTCAAGAGATCCGCCCACTTGGCCTCCCAAAGTACTAGGATAAAAAATTTATTATTATTGTTATTTTTTTCAGTTTTTGTAGAGATGGGGTCTGGATATGTTGCCAAGACTGGTCTTAAACACCTGGGCTCAAGTGATCCTCCTGCCTCTGCCTCCCAGAGTGTTGGGATTACAGGCGTGAGTCACTGCACCAGCCAGCAGTAAATATGTCGCTCTGTCACCAGGCTGGAGTTCAGTGGCGCGATCTCGGCTCACTGCAATCTCCACCTCCCAGGTTCAAGCCATTCTCCTGCCTCAGCCTCCCGAGCAGCTGGGATTACAGGCGCCCACCACCACACCTGGCTAATTTTTGTATTTTTAGTAGAGACGGGGTTTCACCATGTTGGCCAGGATGGTCTCGATCTCCTGACCTCATTATCCGCCCACCTCGGCCTCCCAAAGTGCTGGGATTACAGGCGTGAGCCACCACGCCAGGCCCAGCAGTAACTGTCTTAATAGCATATGTTACCCTCTGAAGTAACCAAGTCCACTTATTTGTCTGTATGTTTACTGACCATCTCCTCTCTTCTCATCCCTTAGAGAATGAGGTCCCCGCAGGGCGCGGTGGCTCATGCCTGTAATCCCAGCACTTTGGGAGGCCGAGGCGGGTGGATCACGAGGTGAGGAGTTTGAGACCAGCCTGGCCAACATGGTGAAACCCCATCTCTACCAAAAATACAAAAATTAGCCCTGGTCGGGTGCAGTGGCTCATGCCTGTAATCCCAGCACTTTATGAGGCTGAGGTGGGCAGATCACTGGGAGTTTGAGACCGTCCTGAGCAACATGGAGAAACCCCTGTCTCTACTAAAAAATACAAAATTATCCAGGCATGGTGGCGCACACCTATATGGGAGGCTGAGGCAGGAGAATCGCTTCAACCCGGGAGGCAGAGGTTGCGGTGAGCCAAGATCACATCACTGCACCCTAGCCTGGGCAACAGAGTGAGACTCTGTCTCAAAACCAAAAGGAAAAGAAAGGAAGGGGAAGGAAGGGGGAAAGAAAAGGGGAAAGGAAAATGAGATCTCCGAGAGCAGGGCTTGCATCTGCCTTGCTCAGTCCTGTCTCCCAGCACCTAGAAGACAGCCTGCCATATAGCAGGTGCTCAAGAAACTATTTGTGGGCTCAATGAGTGAATACATAAATGAAAATGAGAGTCAACTCTTCACTTACCAAATTAGCAAAGCTCTCCAAAAGGCTTAAATTCAGTGCCAGCGAGGATGCCGCGAGTGTGAATGAGTGGAGATTATTTTAACTTTTCTAGATGCCAGCTTGGTACTCTTACCGAGTAATTCCATTTCTGGGACTTGTTCTAAGGAAATAATATAACATGTGCACAAAAGCTTCTGCGTGAAGATTTTCTCCATTTGTAGCAGTAAAAATAACACAAATAGCTTTAATATTTGTATCATAAACTTTTTGTTTGTTTGAGACAGAGTTTTTGCTCCTGTCACCTGGGCTGGAGTGCAATGGCGTGAGCTTGTCTCACAGCAGCCTCTGCCTCCCAGGTTCAAGTGATTCTCCTGCCTCAGCCTCCTGAGTAGCTGGGATTACAGGCTTCCGCCACCACATCCGGCTGATTTTGTACTTTTATTAGAGACGGGGTTTCTCCATGTTGGTCGAGCTGGTCTCAAACTCCCGACCTCAGGTGATCCGCCCACCTCGCCCTTCCAAAGTGCTGGGATTACAGGCATGAGCCACTGCGCCCGGCAATAAACTTTATATATTTCTAACAATAAGGTCTAGAGAAAGGCTTTGTAAACTACAGAACAGCAATATTGTAGAATATCATGTAATTATTTTAGATAAAATTTTAAAAAGTTTTATGATATATTAAGTAGAAATACGCAGGGCCTGGCATGGTGGGTTACCTTGGTAATTCCAGCACTGTGGGAGGCCAAGGCAGATGGATCGCCTGCGGTCAGGAGTTCTAGACCAGCCTGGCCGACATGGTGAAACCCCACCTCTACTAAAAATACAAAAATCAGCTAGGTGTGGTGGCGGGCACCTTAACCCCAGCTACTAGGGGGCCTGAGGCAGGAGAATGGCTTCAATCCAGGAGGCGGCGGTTGCAGTGAACTGAGATCGCACCACTGCACTTCAGCCTGGGGGACAGAGTGACACTCTGTCTCTAAAATAAAATAAAAAGTATAAATATGCAGGATGCAGAAGTGCTTCAGATAATGCGCCCTCAACACAAAACAGAGAAAACCTGCTTGTAAGTTTAAGTTGACAAGTAATCTTACTTGTAATTGGCCGGGTGCGGTGGCTCACGCCTGTAATCCCAGCGCTTTAGGAGGCCGAGGCAGGTGGATCACCTGAGGTCAGGAGTTGGAGACCAGCCTGGCCAACATGGTGAAACCCCATCTCTACTAAAAATACAAAAATTAGCCGGGCGTGGTGGCACGTGCCTGTAGTCCCAGCTACGCAGGAGGCTGAGGCAGGAGAACCGCTTGAACCTGGGAGATGGAGGTTGCAGTGAGCCGAGATCATAGCACTGCACTCCAGCCGGTGTGACAGAGCGAGACTCCGTCTCAAAAAACAAAAATCATGTATAATACAGCAAGATATAAAATGATATATGGTCATCTGTTGAAATCCAGGGGGGATTGGTTCCAGGACCCCTTGCAGATACCTAAGCCTGAGGATGCTCAGGTCCCTGATATAAAACAGCGTAGTGTTTGCACAGAAACTGTGCCTCTCCTCCCGTATGTTTTACTGATTGATTGAGACGGAGTCTTGCTCTGTCACCCAGGCTGGAGTGCGGTGGCGCTCTCTCGGCTCACTGCAACCTCCACCTCCCTGGTTCGAGTGATTCTCCTGCCTCAGGCTCCTGGGTAGGTAGCTCGTGGACACCGCCGTGCCTGGCCAATTTTTGTATTTTTATTTTATTATTTGTTTATTTATTTTTTAGATGGAGTTTCGGTCTTGTTGCCCAGGCTGGAATGCAATGGTGCGGCCTCAGCTCACTGCAACCCCCGCCTCCTGGGATCAAGCAATTCTCCTGCCTCAGCCTCCCAAGTAACTGGGATTACAGGTACGTGCCACCATGCTGGGCTAATTTTTGTATTTTTACTAGACACGGGGATTCACCATGCTGACCAGGCTAGTCGTGAACTCCTGACCTCAGGTGATCTACCCACCTTGGCCTCCTAAAGTGCTGGGATTACAGGTGCACACCACCACACCCAGTTAATTTTTACATTTTTAGTAGAGACGGGGTTTCACCATGTTGGCCAGGCTGGTCTCGAACTCCTGACCTCAAGTGACACCCCCCTCCTCGGCCTCCCAAAGTGCCGGGATTACAGGCAAGAGCCACCTCGCCCAGCCTCCTCTTATATATTTTAAATCATCTTTGCATTACTCGGAATGCCTAATGCAGTGCAAATACTAAGTAAATAGTTGTTCTACTGTATTGCTTAGGGAATAATGACAAGAAAAAGTCTGTAGACATTCAGGTACAGGCAAAATTTTTTTCTCGAATGTTTTTGATTCACTGTTGGTTCAATCCACGGATGCAGAAACCCACGGAACTGGTACGCAGTAGCACCTCCTCTCTCTCACACTATATATAGAGTGGATTTTATTTATATCTGTCAACGTAGTGGAAATGTAAGTTTTCATATATACATGTGAAATTGGTAGGACAACAACAGGATGCTAACCGCACAATTTCATAAAGAGAAAACCTGGAAACCCTGGAAATAGACGTGTCAGAATGCTGTCGCTGGTGGGAGAAACGTGGCTGCTGTGGGGGAACATACGCTTATCTGTGGGATGTGTCTCCTCACAGAGATTTTTCTGTAAGTTTTCCCCCACATATTTATTTATTTTTAATTTATTTAGTTTTTTTTTTTTTTTTTTTGAGACAGAGTCTCGCTCTGTTGCCCAGGCTGGAGTGCAGTGGCATGATCTCGGCTCACGGCAACCTCCGCCTCCCAGGTTTAAGCGATGATCATGCCTCAGCCCAGCTGGTAGCTGGTACCACAGGCGCTGGCCACACACCAGGCTAATTTATATATTTTATTTTATTGAGACGGACTCTTGCTGTGTCGCCCAGGCTGGGTGCAACGGCGCAATCTCGGCTCACTGTAACCTCCACCTCCAGGGTTCAAGCAATTCTCTGCTCCTGAGTAGCTGAAATTACAGGTGCCTGCCTCCAGGCCCGGCTAATTTTTTTGTATTTTTAGTAGAGATGGGGTTTCACCATGTTGGCCAGGCTGGTCTTGAACTACTGATCTCATGATCCACCTTCCTCGGCCTCTCAAAGTGCTGGGATTACAGGTGTGAGCCACCACACCCGGCTAATTTATATATTTTCAGTAGAGACCGGGTTTCCCGGTGTTGGTCAAGCTGGTTGGTCGCAAACTCCTGTCCTCAAGTGATCCGCCCACCTTGGCCTCCCAAAGTGCTGGGATTACAGGCCTGAGCCACTGCACCCAGTCCCATTTATTCATTTATATTTATTTTATTCTTTTTTTTTTTCCTTTTGAGACAGAGTTTCACTCCTGTTGCCCAGGCTGGAACGCAATAGCACGAACTCGGCTCACCAAAATCACCTCCCAGGTTCAAGCGATTCTCCTGCCTCAGCCTCTTCAGTAGCTGGGATTACAGGCATGAGCCACCATGTCTGGCTAATTTTGTATTTTTAGTGGACACGGGGTTCGCCATGTTGGTCAGGCTGGTCTCGAGCTCCCAACGTCTGCCTGCCTTGGCCTCCCAAACTGCTGGGATTACAGGCATGAGCCACCACACCTGGCCTATTCATTTATTTTTTAGAGGTAGCATCTTGCTCTGTTGCCCAAGCTGGAGGACAGTGGCGTGATCATGGCTCACTGCAACCTCGACTTCCTGGGTTTAAACCATCCTCCCGCCTCAGCCTCCAAGCAGCTGGGACCAGTGGTGCATGCCACCATGCTCAGCTAATTTTTTGATTTTGTAGCGGTGAGAGCTCACTATGTTGTCCAGGCTGGTCTCCCACTTCTGGCCTCAAGCAATCCTCCCACCTTGGCCTCCCAAAATGCTGGGATTACAGGTGTGAGCCACCTCGCCTGGCCTCAGTTTGATCACTTTAATCACCTGCATTGGCCAGGCACTGATTACTAGTCCCACCTACTCAGGAGGCTGAGGCAGCAGAATCACTTGAATCCGGGAGGCAGAGGTTGCAGTGAGCTGAGATCATGCCATTGCACTCCAGCCTGGAAACAGTGAGACTCTCTCGGAAGAAAAATAAATCAGCTGCATTGCATGTCCAAGAATGGCTGTGTCTTGGTTTATTTAATTTTTCCCTCATGCGTGGCATCTGGGTTGTTTCCAGCTTCTTTCCCATGGTGAGCATAAATAGCCCTGCAGTGAACATCGTTGAGTTCATGTTCACGTGTGCCTCTAGGGAGATTTGCAGATGTGGAAATTAGGAACGAAAGGGGCCCATATCAAATATCAGCAGGCCTGCCCTGTGGCCGCCACAGAGACGGCATGCCCTCCTCCCCCATTGTTTTGCAATTGTCAGGTTTTCCATTTTGAGCCTGTATTATTTTTCTTTTTTTTCTTCCTTTTTTTTGGTGAGGGGACAGAGTTTCCCTCTTGCTGCCCTGGCTGGAGTGCAATGGCACATTCTCGGCTCAAGCAACCTCCGCCTTCCAGGTTCAAGTGATTCTCCTGCCTCAGCCTCCGGAGTGGCTGGGATTACCGGCGTGCACCACCACGCCCAGCTACTTTTTTGTAATTTTAGTAGAGACCGGGTTTCTCCATGTTGGTTAGGCTGGTCTCCAACTCCCGACCTCAGGTGATCCGCTCACCGCCTCAACCTCCCACAGTGCTGGGATTACAGGCGTGAGCCACTGCGCCTGGCCGTATTTTTATTTATTTATTTATTATTAGTTTTTGAGACAGAGTCTCACTCTGTTGCCCAGGCTGGAGCACGGTGGCTCCGAGGGCGGGGAGAAGCAGTGATGGGCACATCCTGGCATTTGGTGCTCAGCTGGGGACAGAGTCCAGGGGGTCAGCGCCAAGCCCATGCCGGAACCTTCTGGCCGGAAGTTCTGGGCCTGTGGGCGCCCACCTGGAGCCCACGTGGCTCATTTGGGAAATGGAGCTGATCTCATCTATTTCAGGGAGTTTATTCATTCATTCCTTTATTCATTTGAGAAATATTTACTGAGCATCTCCCGCCTGCCAGGCACGGTTCCAAGTACTAGGCCACCGCTGGGGATGGGCAGACAGAAACTCGCCCTCATGGGCTGATGCTCCAGGGGCACCCTGGGAAACAGACACAGGGACAGAGGCACAGCTGGGACCACAGCAGCTCAGACAGGGCGGGAGCCCTGGGGGAGAGACGGGAGAGGGCAGAGCGGGGTCGGGGGGGGATGGCAGGGGACAGATACCAGGAGGGGACTGATGTACAGGGGTCAGAGACCTTGAGAGACCCAACAGAGATACACAGAGGGCAGAGACAGAGACACAGAGGGCAGAGACAGAGAGACACAGAAGGGTCAGGGACAGGGAGAGACACAGATATGAGAGACAGCTGCCAGATATGGTTGGGCGTGAGAGTTTGAAGGTCACAGCCCTGGTTCAAATCCCAGCTCCAGCGCCTCCCCACTGCGGGGCCTAAAGCCAGGCTCACAGGCTCATCTTGCCTCGTTTCCCCAAATGGCGCCCATTTCCTCGGGCTGTTGTGAGGACTGATGAGGACGCTTCTCAGCCTGCGGGGTGGAGAATCTGGTGCACAGTGGGCTCAGCACAGACGGGGTTCCCTTCTGTTCTGCCCCCACCCCAAACCCTGGCCCTCCCCTGCTGAGAAATGCTCAGTGATGATAAAATATATTGTTTGCTAAGAAGAATGATGACAAGGGAAACCTGGCCAGCCCCAGACAAGTGGAAAACTGTTTGGGGCATTCTAAAGTAGCAGAACAGTAGATGCATATCATACACAGGTTACAACAATTCTTTAAGCACGGGCTATGTGGCCTTGCCCCGGGGTTCCCTCGTGGAGAAAGCTGTCTGGCTTGCCGTTGATCAGTGCTAAGCAGGCACCGGCTGCCCACCTCGTTTATCCTGGTTCTATGAGAAGACGCCGAACACCTGCTGTTAACAGTCATCACCTGTTCAGAGAGAATAACTACGTGGTCAGCGTCTACTCGAGGTTCTCAGCCCGGAGTGCTGTCAGCCCGAGACTCAGCTTGGTAAGCCTTTTGGTTCCCCCAGATAGTCCCACTTCCCTGTTCTATCTGTTGTCTGCTTCTTGATGCCTTCAGTGCCGCCTGGGTGGGGGTCTCTACGGCCGAGCTGGACTCAGTACTCCCTGCTGTTGGTCTCTAACCCCCCTCGGAGTCCTGGAGTCTGGCCACGAAGCCAATCTCCCCCATCAGCGGTGGCGGATGCCTGAAATCCCAGCTACTCGGGAGGCTGAGACATGAGAATTGCTCGAAGCCGGGAGGCAGGGGTTGCAGGGAGCTGAGATCCCGCCAGTGCACTGCAGCCTGGGTGACAGAGCGAGACTCCGTCTCAAAAACAAACCCCGAAACAAAAACAAAAAAAACTTCTGGGCAGATAACTCTAGAAAGGAAATAAGTGTCCCCGTCACCCTCCTCCTACCCACTAGGGTAACAAATATTTGGGTGGAATCTCTCTAGAAATGTGTCCACATATGTAGCTACTTCGGAGGTAGCTACTTAAGAGGCTGAAGTGGGAGGACTGCTTGAGCCCAGGAATTCAAGAGCAGCCTGGGCTGTATAGTGAGACTCTGTCTCCCAAAAAAATCACCACTACTTAAAATCGTATTTAGGGTGGGTATGGTGGCTCACACCTGTAATTCCAGCAGCTTGGGAGGCTGAGGTAGGCGAATCACTTGAGGCCAGGAGTTCAAGATCAGCCTGGCCAACATGGTGAAACCCATCTCTACTAAAACAAATAAAAATTAGCTGGGCATGGTGGTGTGCACCTATAATCCCAGCTACTTAGGAAACTGAGGCACGAGAATTGCTTGAACCTGGGAGGCAGAGGTTGCAGTGAGCTGAGATCATACCACTGCACTCCAGCCTGTGTGACAGAGCGAGACTTTGCCGTAAAAATAAGCCAAAAGATGGGCACAGTGGTCATGCCTGTAATCCCAGCACTTTGGGAGACCCAGGCAGTGGATCACCAGGTCAGAATATCGAGACCATCCTGGCCAACATGGTGAAACCCTATCTTTACTAAAATACAAAATATTGGCGCGTGCCTGTAGTCCCAGCTACTCTGGAGGCTGAGGCAGGGGAATCGCTTGAACCCGGAAGGTGGAGGTTGCAGTGAGCCAAGATCGCATCACCGCACTCCAGCCTGGTGAGATGGTGCCACTGGACTCCAGCCTGGCGACAGAGCAAGACTCCGTCTCAAAAAAAAAAAAAAAACCTGCCCTGGAAGTTCTGATGCCCAGCCTTAGTGGGGGACTACTGGCCCAGAGCTACTGATCATTATTTCTTATGAGCTAGGAAAGGTGCAAAATGTTTTAGTACTACTATTATTTATTTTTATTTTTTTGAGACAGTCTTGCTCTGTCGCCAGGCGCCAGGCTGGAGTGCAGTGTCGCGATCTCGGCTCACTGCAACCTCTGCCTCCTGGGTTCAAGCAGTTCTCCTGCCTCAGCCTCCCAAGTAGCTAGGACTACAGGTGCGCACCACCACGCCCAACTAATTTTTGTATTTTGGTAGAGACGGGGTTACACCATGTTGGCCAGGATGGTCTCGATCTCTTGACCTCGTGATCCACCCACCTCGGCCTCCCAAAGTGCTGGGATTTCAGGCGTGAGCCACCGCGCCTGGCCGCAAAATGTTTTTGAGATGGAACTTTGCTTGTACAAATGTCCAATGGAAAAAAAAAAAAAGAGATGGAACTTTGCTCTGTTGACCAGGCTGGAGTGCAGTGGCGTGATCTCGGCACACTGCAACCTCCGCCTCCTGGGGTTCAAGGGATTCTCCTGCCTTAGACTCATGAGTAGCTGGGATTATAGGCATGCACCACCACGCCCAGCTAATTTCTGTATTTTTAGTAGAGCCGGGGATTCGCCCTGTTGGCCAGGCTGGTCTCGAACTCCTGACCTCGTGATCCGCCCACCTCAGCTTCCCAAAGTGCTGGGATTACAGGTGTGAGCCACCACGCCCAGCCAAAATGTATTAATCCAGTTGATGCCTCCATCAGAAACCCAGCCCACTGGGTTCTAGTCCCAGCACTGCCCTCCACCAGCTTCGACTTGGGCAAGTGACGTCAGTGCTCTGTGTGTTGGTTTTCTCATTGGTAAGATGGAGATAGTAATAGTTTCTACTCATAAGATCATCATGAGGCTGAAATGTGTAGCTGGGCAGATCTCTTGGCACCATGCCAGCTACTGAGTATAGGCTATGAAAATGTTTGAGAAATACAATAGAAGTCATAGCTGGGCGCCTGTAAATCCAGGCACTTAAGGAGGCCAAGACAGGTGGATCGCTTCAGGTCAGGAGTTCAAGACCAGCCTGGGCAACATGGTGAAATGCCTTCTCTACCCCGTTTCTACTAAAAATACAAAAAATTAGCTGGGCGCGCCTGTAATCCCAGCTACTCGAGAGGCTGAGGCAGGAGAATCGCTTGAACCCAGGAGGCGGAGTTTGCAGTTAGGCAAGATCGAGCCATTGCACTCTAGCCTGGGCGACAGAGCAAGACTCTGTCGGAAAAATAAAATAAAAAATTTAGCTGGGCGTGGTAGCATACAGCTGTAATCCCAGCTACTGGGGAGGCTGAGGCAGGAGAATCGCTTGAACCTGGGAAGCGGAGGTTGCAGTGAGCCGAGATTGCACTATTGCACTCCAGCCTGGGCAACAAGACTGAAACTCCGTCTCAAAAAAAGTAATAAAAAATTAGCTGGGCATAGGGGCACGCGCCTGTAATCCCAGCTATTCAAGAGACGGGGGCAAGAGAATCGCCTGAACCCAGGAGGCAGAGGTTGCAGTGAGCTGAGATTGCGCCACTGCTCTCCAGTCTGGGAAACGGAGCGAGACTGCCTCAAAAAAAACCCTCACTCCACCACATCTGCAGTGGGAGGTGACATGTTCGAAGGTTCCGGGGTTAGGACCCTGAACATCTCTAGGGGGCACTGCTCTCCCCACCGCCGTCCATTCTCACTCTTTGTTCGCCACTGTGTCTCCCGTACTTGGAACGGTGCCTGGCACACAACAGGTGCTGGGGAGGAGCTGCTGAAGGAGGGAACGTGCATGCATGGGACCCGGCGGCCGGAAGGGCCGGTGCATGTGTCACGGAGCCTGTTTTCTGGGACTGAGGCCCGAGGAGGAATCCAGGCCCCTGGAGGAAGTGGGGGGCAGTGCCCTGGCCCAGGGCAGGAGGAGGATGAACGGAACAGGGATGAGCAGGATGGGGGTGGGAGGCGGAAGATGAAGCAGGGATTGGGGCGTCGTGTTCTCCCACGTAATCCTACATCCTCCCCACCCGTGCGCCACCCTCGGGCTGGGCCCAGGCTCCCTGAAGCCACAGCAGGGAAGGGAGAGCATGGGGGGGCATGGAGGGTGCCTGACTGGCACAGCTGGTTTGGCTGGTCTTGATGTTTGACAGAGGAGAACACCAGGGACAGGTGAGGATGGTGCTGGGAGCACCCCAGGCCCAAAAGACACAGGGTAGGAGCAGCTACTTTGCTCACTGTGCACCCTGTGGACCCCCCCGACTCCCCAACACCCCTCCCAGACCCCTCACTTGGCTCAGTCTGTCCCAGCCCAGGGGACCAGAAACCCAACCTCCCTGACCCCCAGCTCTAGTACCTCCTTCAGACCCAGGAGTCCAGACACCCAGCCTCTCCTCCCTGGGACCCAAAGTCCAGGCCCCCCCAGCCCCTCCTCCATCAGATCCAGGAATCCAGGTCCCCCTGGCCCCTCCCCACTCAGACCCAGGAGACCAGGCCCTCAGTCCCTCCTCCCTCAGACCCAGGGGTCCAGATCCCCAGCCCCTCCTCCCTCAGACCCAGGGGTCCAGGCCCCCAGCCCCTCCTCCCTCAGACCCAGGGGTCCAGGCCCCCAGCCCCTCCTCCCTCAGACCCAGGGGTCCAGGCCCCCAGCCCCCTCCTCCCTCAGACGCAGGGGTCCAGCCCCCCAGCTCCGGCTCCCTGACACACTGTCGCTGCAGTGAGACCCTGCTCTGTGTGCACCTGCCTTCCTCCCCCATCCTATTCTCCTGTTGTGACCCTGCAGCCAGTAAGGACCCAGTCTCTGGCCTCCAGCCCCCACCAACTCCCCCCCACCAGCTTCCCTCCCCAGGTCTCTCACCTCGAGGACCCAGAAGCCAGCACTCTCAGCCGCCCCCTCCCCAGAGAGGAGCCCAGGCGTGGTGTGGGCCCGCCCCACGTGGCCTCTAGCCCAGGCTCAGCCCAGCCCAGGGCAGGCGGGGCCTGAGTGTGAGTGTGCCGGGTGGGGCGGGTGGTGGTATCGGCCCCGGGGCCCTGTGCAGGCACATCGTGGGGGATGGAGTAATCGGGGTGGGGGAGCAGGCAAGGAGGTTTCGCTGCACCCCAAGATGAGCCAGCTGATTAGAGGGGGAAGGCTGGGGGGAGTCAGCGTGGCTTTGAGGTGTCACCTGCAGCCTCCCACCCCACCCACCTACCTGAGGTTGCCTCCTCAAAGGCCCATTGCATGGGCTTCGAAACGGGGTGTCCTCCACCCGTAACTGGCCCCCACCCCCTTCCCCCAGGTCTGGGTGTTTAAATGTCCCATTTTCTTCTGTCTGGGTCACCGGGGTCTGGCCCAGACCCCTCCTCCATAAACCCAGGAATCCAGGCCCCCAGCCCTGGACCATGTACCTCCCCACCCCATTCCAGGTTCCTTCTAAGAACATTCCTGACCTGGGATTTGGGCGCCCTGCCCCCAGCCCCTGCCCCCTCTGGAACCCAGCCTCTAAGCAGCCAGGGCTGGCTGTCCTCCCGCTCCCAGAACTCCTGGCAATGACTTGCTTTTAATGGAAAGGTCGGGCTCTGGAGGTGACAATGGCCTCGATTCTGTGCAAACGTGACCTCATGACCCAGTGACCTCCCTTTGCCCATGTCTGAGTTCCAAGAGCAAAATGGCACATCCCAGGGCTTTCAGGGGAAGACGCCCTTCCCCAGAGAGGAATTGCTCCAGGGTGGGGTCCCCTGCTCTCCAGCCTCAGCCCATTGTCGGGGGACACTTCCAATCCCCCTTTGCAATTTGTTCCCGAGGTCCAGAACTGGAGGCAGCCTTTTCGTGGTCGGTGGCACGCAGGTGACGTGTCCATTGTCCTCTGGGTTTGTGGGGGTGGAGGGCATGCCCTGACTGGCCTAGCCCTCCCCACCTGCCACCCTCAAGCCCCCAGGGATGGGTGCGAGTGTCCCTGTGTACCCTCACAGTCAGGCCCTACCCCAGGAACCCGACATCACCTCCCTCTTGCCAGCACTACCTCTTTGTTTTGGGGTTTTTTTTTTGTTTTTTTTTTTTTTTTTTTTTTACACGTAGGATCGGTCTCTGTCACCCAGGCTGGAGCGCAGTGGTGCAATACTCACTGCAGCCTCAACCTCCTGGGCTCAAGCGATCCTCCCACCTCAGCCTCCCAAGTAGCTAGGACCACAGGTGCATGACCCCCTATGCCAAGATAATTTTTATTTTTTTTTGAGACAGAGTTTCACTCTTGTTGCCCAGGCTGGAGTGGGACGTCACGATCTCGGCTCACACAACTTCCGCCTTCCGGGTTTAAGCGATTCTCCTGCCTCAGCCCCCAGAGTACCTGGAATTACAGGCATTCGTCACCATGCCCGGCTAATTTTGTATTTTTAGTAGAGACAGGGTTTCTCCGTGTTGGTCAGGCTGGTCTCGAACTCCTGACCTCAGGTGATCTGCTGGCCTCGGCCTCCCAGAGTGCTGGGATTACAGGCATGAGCCACCTCACCCAGCCTTGGGGTTTTTGTTTTGTTTTTGACATAGGGTGTCACTCTGTCACCCAGGCTGGAGCGCAGTGGTACAATCATAGCTCACTGCAGACTTGACCTCCTGGGCTCAAGCGATCCTCCTATCTCAGCCTCCGGAGGAGCTAGGACCATGACACCATGCAGATAATTTTTAAATTTTTGGTAGAGATGACACCTTGTAGCCCAGGCTGATCTCAAACTCCTGAGCTTAAGTGATCCTCCTGCTTCAGCCTCCCCAAGTGCTGGAATTACAGACGTAAGCCGCTGAGCCCGGCCCCCAGAGGCCGCCTCTTGGCTGGGAGGAAACACTGCCCAGTGTCTTTCTGGCCTCGAGGCCTCTGTCCCTGCCAGACCCTCTACCAAGATGCCTTTTCCACTCAGGCCCCACTTACCCTCCTGGTGAGCTCCTCTGTCCTTGGCCTCGCCTACTGGGACATCCTTTTCCTGGGAAGTCACTCGTGGTCTCCCCAAGAAGGTCTTGCCCTCTACAGCCAGAGTACCAAGCACACAGAACTTAGCCCAAGCCAGCAGTCAATACAAATAGCCCCCAAGCCACACACCACAAGGTGCCACATTTTTTAAAAAAGCAAAAAGAAATAGGTAGCCAGTCATGGTGGCTCACACCTGTAATCCCGGCACTTTGGGAGGCTGAGGTGAGCGGATCATTTGAGGTCAGGAGTTCAAGACCAGTCTGACCAACATGGTGAAACCCTGTCTGTACTCAAAATACAAAAAAATTAGCCGGGCATGGTGATGAACCCCTGTAACCCCAGTTACTCTGGAGGCTGAGGCAGGAGAACTGCTTGAACCCGGGAGGCGGAGGTTGCAGAAAGCCGACATCACACAGATCACGACAGAGTGAGACACTGTCTCAAAACAAACATAAAATGGGTAAAATTGTAGGTTTCTCCAGCTTTAAGACTGGAAGGGTCAGATGCAGTGGCTCACGCCTGTAATTCCAGCACTTTGGGAGGCTGAGGCGGGCGGATCACGAGGTCAGGAGTTCGAGACCAGTCTGGGCAACATGGTGAAACCCCGTCTCTACTCAAAAAAGCTGGGCGCTGTGGCGTGCTCCTGTAATCTCAGCTACTCTGGAGGCTGAGGCAGGAGAATTGCTTGAAGCTGGGAGGTGGAGGTTGCAGTGAGCCAAGATCATGCCACTGCACTCCAACCTGGGTGACAGAGCAAGACTCCATCTCGGGAAAAAAAAAAAGCCTGGAAGGAAAAAAAAAATTAATCGTAGGAATAGATTTTATTCAGTTTGATACTTTTAAAATATCACCACTTCAGCATGTAATCAATATAAAAATTACTTATGTTTTCTATCTCAATTCTGATGCTCAGTTTCCAAAAGTTCAAATGGAGTCTTACCTGAAGCATTAATGTCATGTTTAAGGGGAGAGTATTTTATGCTTTTTCTGGTTTTAAAGTTAAAATGAAATAAAATGCAAAATTAGGCCAGGCGTGGTGGCTCATGCTTATAATCCCAGCACTTTGGGAGGTGGAGGCGGGTGGATCACGAAGTCAAGAGATCAAGATTATCCTGGCCAACATGGTGAAACCCTCTCTCTACTAAAAATACAAAAAAATTAGCCCAGCATGGTGGTGCACCTGTAATCCCAGCTACTCGGGAGGCTGAGGAAGGAGAATCGTTTGCAAGACTCAGTCTTAAAAAAGAAAAATGTCATTTTGTCACATTGCACATTTCTAATGCTAGATAGCCACCTATGGCCAGTGGCTTCTGGGATGGACAGCACAGGTCTAAGCCATTTACTTACCTGTCTTGTTTGTGGACACAATGCCAGAGACTGACCTAGAGGAAGCCTCTCCAGATGTTAGTTGGAGAGATAGACGGATTGGATGAGTGGATGGTTGGATGGATGGATGGATGAGTGGATGGTTGGATGCATGGATGGATGCGTGGATGGATGGATGAGTGGATGGCTGGATGGATGGATGGATGAGTGGATGGATGGACGGATGAGTGGATGGATGGATGGTTGCATGAGTGGATGGATGGAGGATCCATAGAAGGATGGATGCATAGATGGCTAGTTGAATGGATTGATGGCTGAGTGGATTAATGGAGGGTTAGATGGATAGATGGATGGATAGAAGGATGATTGAGTAGATGGATGGATGAATGGATAGATAGTGATGAAGGGATGGTTGGGTGATGGTTGGATGAACAAATGGCTGAATGAATGGAGGATCGACGGATGGAGGATCGACGGAGGAAGCATAGAAGGATGGATGGATAGGTGGCTAGTTGAATGGATAGATGGTTGGGTGTATGAATTGAGGGTTGGGTGGATGGATAATGAATGGGTAGAAGGATGGTTAGGTAGATGGATGGATGGATAGTGATGAATGGATGGATGGATGGGTGATGGTTGCATGAACAAATTGCTGAATGGAGGATGGATAGATGGATGGTTGGGTGGCTATGGATGGAGGATGGACAGAGGGATGATGGGCAGATGGATGAATGGATGGGTGGCTGGATGATGACTGGATGAAGAGGTGGATGGCTTGATGGCTGATGAATGGATGGAGGGGGAGGGATGGTTGGATGGATGGATGGATGGATGTTGAATAGATGATTGGATAAGTGGTTGGGTGGCTGGATAAATGGCTGGGTGGATGATGATGGATAGAGGGACAGGTGGATGCATAGAGGGATGAACAGCTGGAGGGATGAATGGATGTTTAATCCTTGCTCCTCTCACTACCCATGACCAGCGGGCACTGGGTTTTCCACTTGCATTTGCCCACACTCTTCCTCCTCCTGGTCTCATCCATGTCTCCCAGGTGTCCATGCCCCTCAGACTCATTTCATTGGGGTCGATGGTCTCCACTACTATCCCTGCACTCCCATAACTGGCTAAGATGTCACTCTGGCGTCTTCTGGTTCCTCCTTGCCCCCTCTCTGTAGGAATCTGGACCCCTTGCCTTCCAGAATCAGGCTCTTCCATCTCCTCGGCTCCTCCTAATTTTCCACAGAGACTCAACGACCACCATGACCTTCACTCATTCCATCACGTCATCCCGTGGCGATTCACTCACTCCATCAGTGGGCTCTTACTGAGCATCTGCTCTACTCCAGGCTCTTCCCTTGGGGAACAACCGCAAATATGACATAGAACAAGCTCTTCTTTCATGGGGTCAACAGTCTCGTGGGGAGAGAGATGGTAAACAAGACAAAGAAGCAAAGCATTTAGGAGGTCAGATGGCGACGAGTGCTATGGGAAAAAATAAGAGAGGGATGGAGAAGTTGGTGGGCAAGCTTGGGGGAGGAGACATTGGGCAGACTTGGATGAGGGGGGCCCGCAAACTGTAACCACATGGCAGATGGGGGAACAGCAAGGGCAAAGGCCATGTAGTAGGAGCCTCCCTGGGTCTTTGACTTCCTAATTTGGCCAATTTCTTGCCATTGTCCACTCAAGCACAGCCTAGGCCCTACTGCTCCCTTCCCCCACCTTCCTGTGCCCCAGAGCTCCCAAGGACCTGGGCATTCCCTTCCCCCAGACTCTCCCCACCCTTCACCCCCAGCAGCACACAGAGCCAAGATAGAGTCATTGCATATAAAACAAAGGGGAAACTGGGTGCGGTGGCTCACACCTGTAATCCCAGCACTTTGGGAGGCCAAGGCGGGTGAATCACAAGGTCAGGAGTTCAAGACCAATCTGGCCAACATAGTGAAACCCCGTCTCTACTAAAAATACAAAAATTAGCTGGGCATGATGGTGGGCGCCTGTAATCCCAGCTACTCGGGAGGCTGAGGCAGGAGAATTGCTTCAACCCAGGAGGTGTAGGTTGCAGTGAGCCAAGATGGCACCACTGCTCTCCAGCCTGGGCAACAGAGCAAGACTCCATCTTGGGAAACAAAAAAAGGTGAAAGCCAGGTGCGGTGGCTCACGCTGTAATCCCAACACTTTGGGAGGCTGAGGCAGGCGGATCACATGAAGTCAGGAGTTCGAGACCGGCCTGACCAACATGGAGAAACCCCGTCTCTACTAAAATCACAAAATTCGCCAGGCGTGGTGTCACACACCTGTAATCCCAGCTACTCAGGAGGCTGAGGAAGGAGAATTGTTTGAACCTCGGAGGCAGAGGTTGCAGTGAGCCGAGATTGCACCATTGCACTCCAGCCTGGGCAACAAGAGCAAAACTCTGTCTCAAAAAAATAATAAGGTGAAGGCAGCCCAGCCCAAGGCCAGAAGGGGTGTCACAGTTCAGTCCCACACATCCAACATCAAGAGGGTTCACTCAGCCTCAGACAGGGAAGCCTGGCCCTCTCACCCTTCCACCCACCGTGCAAGAGAGCCCTTTCGCAGCTGGGAACATCAAGGCTTTACACTGAAAGTATCAAGGCAGAATGTGAGGATGTGGACTCGGTGGTGGCTGGGGGCAGGGGTGGGATGCTCCCACAGCTCAGCCTCCTGGTGACGAGTCTTGGGGTGAACTGAGAGATTGGATATCCCAGAACCCTCCTCTTCAGCTCACCCTCAGAGTGAAGGTGGGCAGTGCTGTGTGCCCTTGGGAAGTCACGTTACCTCTCTGGGCCCCCTTTCTGCATCTGTTAGGTGAGTTTGACGTCTTTCATCCCCCTCACCTATGCAACAATAATTGGTAAGTAAATTATTTTATTTGCTTTGGCTTTTTTTTTTTTTTTTTGAAACAGTTTTGCTCTTGTTGCCCAGGCTGGAGTGCAATGGTGTGATCTTGGCTCACTGCAACCTCACCTCCTGGATTCAGGGGATTCTCCTGCCTCAGCCTTCTCCTGAGTAGCTGGGATTATAAGTGCCCACCACCATACCCAGCTAAGTTTTTGTATTTTTAGTAGAGACAGGAGTTTCACTACGTTGGCCAGGCTGGTCTTGAACTCCTGTCCTCAGGTGATCTACCTGTCTCAGCCTCCCGAAGTGTTGGGATTGCAGGCGTGAGCCACCGTGCCTGCCTTTGTTTTGGCTTTTTGTTTTGTTTTTTTGAGATGCGTCTCGCTCTGTCACCCAGGCTGGAGACCAGTGGCTTGATATCGGCTCACTGCAACCTCCGCCTCCCCGGTTCAAGCGATTCTCCTGCCTCAGCCTCCCGAGTAGCTGGGACTACAGGCGTGCACCACCACGCCCAGCTACTTCTCGCTTTTTTTAGTAGACACGGGGTTTCGCCACGTTGGCCAGGATGGTCTCAATCTCTTGACCTCATGATCCACCTGCCTCAGCCTCCCAAAGCACTGGGATTACAGGCATGAGCCACCGTGCCCACCCTTTGGCTTTTATTTATTTTTAAGGCAGAGTCTCACTCTGTCGCCCAGGCTGGAGTGCAGTGGTATGATCTCAGCTCACTGCAACTTCTACCTCCCAGGTTCAAGCAATTCTCGTGCCTCAGCTTCCTGAGTAGCTGGGATTATAGGTGCGCACCACCATGCCCAGCTAATTTTTTGTATTTGTTTTAGTAGAGATGGGTTTCACCATGTTGGCCAGGCTGGTCTTGAACTCCTGGCCTCAAGTGATCCGCCTATCTCAGCCTCCCAAGGTGCTGAAATTACAGGTGTGAGCCACCATGCCCGCCCTAAATACGATTTTAAGTAGTTTTTTTTTTTTTTTTTTTTTGGAGACAGAGTCTCACTATACAGCCCAGGCTGCTCTTGAATTCCTGGGCTCAAGCAGTCCTCCCACTTCAGCCTCTTAAGTAGCTACCTCCGAAGTAGCTACATATGTGGATACATTTCTAGAGAGATTCCACCAAAATATTTGTATGGTTACTCCGGTGGGTAGGAGGAGGGTGACGGGGGACACTTATTTCCTTTCTAGAGTTATCTGCCCAGAAGTTTTTTTGTTTTTGTTTCGGGGTTTGTTTTTGAGACGGAGTCTCGCTCTGTCACCCAGGCTGCAGTGCACTGGCGGGATCTCAGCTCCCTGCAACCCCTGCCTCCCGGCTTCGAGCAATTCTCATGTCTCAGCCTCCCGAGTAGCTGGGATTTCAGGCATCCGCCACCGCTGATGGGGAGATTGGCTTCGTGGCCAGACTCCAGGACTCTGGGAGGTCAGAGACCAACAGCAGGGAGTACTGAGTCCAGCTCGGCCGTAGAGACCCCCACCTAGGCGGCGCTGAAGGCATCAAGAAGCAGACACCAGATAAGAACAGGGAAGTGGGACCATCCGGGGGAACCAATAGCCTTCGGAGCTGAGTCTCGGGCTCACAGCACTCCGGGCTGAGGGCCTCGAGCAGACGCTGACCACGTAGTTAGTGTCTCTGAACAGGTGATGACTGTTAACAGCAGGTGTTCGGCATCTTCTCATAGAACCAGGATAAACGAGGTGGGTAGCTGGTCTCCTGTTTAGCACTGATCAACGGCAAGCCAGACAGCTTTCTCCACGAGGGAGCCCCGGGGCAGGGCCACATAGCCCGTGCTTAAAGAATTGTTTTGGGCCAGGCGAGGTGGCTCACACCTGTAATCCTAGCACTTTGGGAGGCCGAGGCGGGCAGATCACAAGGTTAAGAGATCAAGACCTACTCCAGCTCTCTCCTGAAAAAATTTATTTTTTATTAAAAAAAAAAGAGAGAGAGATCAAGACCATCCTGGCTAACATGGTGAAACCCCGTCTCTACTAAAAATACAAAAACTTAGCTGAGCATGGTGGCACATGACTGTAATCCCAGCTACTCAGGAGGCTGAGGCAGGAGAATCGCTTGAATCCAGGAGGCAGAGGTTGCAGTGAGCCGAAATTGTGAAGACCCAGCTGTGCTGAGTCACCAGTGGGGGATGTCTGGGCTGTCCCTGTCCCTCTCTGGGCCCCAGTTTTCTGCACTCCAGCTTGGCAACAGAGTGAGACTCTGTCTCAAAAAAAAAAAATTGTTTTAACTGGTGTATGATATGCATATACTATTCTGCTACTTTAGAATGCCCAAGCAGTTTTCCACTGAGGGCGGGGGGAACCAGGTTTCCCTTATCATCGTTCTTCTTAGCAAACAATATATTTTATCATCACTGAGCATTTCTCAGCAGGGGAGGGCCAGGGTTTGGGGTGGGGGCAGAACAGAAGGGAACCCCGTCTCTGCTGAGCCCACTGTGCACCAGATTCTCCACCCCGCAGCTGAGAAGCGTCCTCATCAGTCCTCACAACAGCCCGAGGAAATGGGCGCCATTTGGGGAAACGAGGCAAGATGAGCCTGTGAGCCTGGCTTTAGGCCCCGCAGTGGGGGAGGCGCTGGAGCTGGGATTTGAACCAGGGCTGTGACCTTCAAACTCTCACGCCCAACCATATCTGGCAGCTGTCTCTCATATCTGTGTCTCTCCCTGTCCCTGACCCTTCTGTGTGTCTCTGCCCCCCCTCTGTGTATCTCCGTGGGTCTCTCAAGGTCTCTGACCTCTGTACCTCTCAGTCCCCTCCTGGTATCTGTCCCCTGCCATCCCCCCGACCCCGCTCTGCCCTCTCCCTCTCTCCCCAGGGCTCCCGCCCTGTCTGAGCTGCTGTGGTCCCAGCTGTGCCTCTGTCCCTGTGTCTGTGTCTGTTTCCAGGGTGCCCCTGGAGCATCAGCCCATGAGGGCGAGTTTCTGTCTGCCCGTCCCCAGCGGTGGCCTAGTACTTGGAACCGTGCCTGGCAGGCCGGAGATGCTCAGGAAATATTTCTCAAATGAATAAAGGAATGAATGAGCGAATGAATGAATGAACTCCCTGAAATGGATGAGATCAGCTTCGTTTCCCAAATGAGCCACGTGGGCTCCAGGTGGGAGCCCATAGGCCCAGAACTGCCGGCCTGTAAGGTACCGGAGTGGGCTTGGCGCTGACCCTCTGGACTCTGCCCCCAGCTGAGTACCAGACGCCAGGACGTGCCCATCACTGCTGCTCCCCCGCCCTCGGAGCAGGGTGGCTCCCTCTGGCCTCTCCCCCGCTGTCAGAGGCGTGGGTAGCAGCTGGGAGAACCGGCTGGGTCTGCCCCTCCCCTTGGGCTGGGCACGGAGTAGGCACCTGGCGGGCTCCCCGAGTGGCAGACACTGTCGCTGCGTGCACCTGGCCCCTGCGCCACTGCTCCCTGCTCGTCTTCCCCTCCCTGCCCTCACCCGCCTGCCATGGACGGGCCGGCAGAGCCCCACATCCCCGGCTTGTGGGACACCTATGAAGAAGACATCTCGGAAATCAGGTGAGGCCCAGATCTGGGCAGGAGCCAGGAGATCCCAGGGAGGAGGTGGCTGTTTGAGGGAGCCAGGGGCTGTGGCAAGGGTGGCCTCCAGTCTCCCGCAGCCTCAGGCCTGGCCCAGACTTGGCTGGCGGGGCTGGTCTGGGCTGGGCATCCACCATGGGGTACAGGTCCCTTTTAAGAAGGGAGCGAGGACTCAGCTGTGCTGAGTCACCAGCGGCGATGCCTGGGCTGTCCCTGTCCCTCTCCGGGCCTCAGTTTTTCTGTCTGTCAAAGGGGCTCACAAGCCCTGTGTCTTCCTGATAGAGGTGAGGATGAGAGCAGGCAGGTGAGGATGCTTCCCAGGACACCCCAGGCAAGCCCTGAGATAATGGGGGTGCTTGGGGGTGAAATGGGAGAGATTGGGATGCCTGGGAGACCCAGAGGGAGAAGCTGTGTCCTAAGGGGCTTGGGGCGGAGAGGGTGGGCTCCAGACTCTTCAGGCTTCCTAGGGTTAGGGCAGAGCACTACCCACCCCCATGAGCTCAGCGCGACTCCGCTGTTCCTGGGGGATGAGTCAGACACTTTGACAGTACCCGCTTTCAGATGGGGAAACTGAGGCTGGGAGGGAAAGCGACATGACGTCAGTTTATAGCTAGAAGCAAATCTGAACCCCGGTCGGTCTCACCCCAGAGTCTGTGGTTTCTCCTGCTCCTCACAGCCTTGTTGATGCCCCTTATACCCCTCCCCGAGGCTCCATTTCTCAGGTGAGCGTGCAGAGACCCAGAGAAGGCAGGCAGCCTGCCCCAGATCACACAGCAAACTGCTGAGACAGTCTCCAACCCCTCGTATCTTGCACTCTTGCCAAGTGAGAACCTCCTGGCAGCCTGGGCCCCTCCAGGCACTGTGGGCTGTGAGGAAGGGGACAACCTAGCCCTGTTCCCGGCCCAGTTCCCTCATTCCTTTCTTACTTTATTTTTTTTGAAATGGAGTTTCGCTCTTGTTGCCCAGGCTGGAGTGCAATGGCGCCATCTCAGCCCACCGCAGCCTCTGCCTCCTGGATTCAAGCGATTCCCCACCCTCAGCCTCCTGAGTAGCTGGGATTACAGGAGCCCGCCACCATGCCTGGCTGATTTTATTTTTGTATTTTTAGTAGAGAGTGGGTTTCGCCATGTTGGCCAGGCTGTTCTTGAACTCCTGGCCTCAGGTGATCTGCCCGACTCAGCCTCCTGAAGTGCTGGGATTACAGGTGTGAGCCACCATGGCTTTCTACTGTTTCAGGCCCTCTCCTCCCCCTCCCTTAGCCAGAAGCTGGGGCCTGGAGAGGCCTTCCTGGTGCCTGGGACTCCAGAGACAGGAGCAGTTCAACCCTGATTGCTGTGTGACCTAGACAAGCTTTCTAGTGTCTCTGGGCCTCCTGGGCTGAGAGCCGTGGCCAGGCTGGCCCAGTTCTGCTTGAGGGAGGTCCCAGGCCTTCTGAGTGCTGCAATTCTTCCCTCTGGAGATAAACAGATAAGCCAGGTGGCCTCCAGCGTTCCCGCCTCTGGGAAGGCCTCACCCCCACCCCATCCAGGCACCTGGGAGCCTTTTTATCTCTTTTATCTCTGCTATGGCCCTGCCAGCTGGTCATAAAACGCCCTGAGTGACCTTGCTAAGGGGGTGACTTTGGTTCAGTCATTGGCCCTCTGCAAAGCTGTTTTGTCATCATGGCGGTGGGGGGCGGGCGGGGGTGACTAACCCTTCCCCGGCAGGACTCCTCTAGCCCTGAATGGCTGCAGCACCTGGTGGGGGTGCTCCTCAGACCTCAAGCTTCCAGACACTTCTGAAATCCCCTAGGCCTGGAGGCGTACGTCTCCCCAGCCAGCCCGCTGGAGCATCCCCCCTGGGGCCCTCTTCCTCCTGATGTCCCCCTCCCAGGCCCCCTCAGATACACAACATCCTCCACCCTGAACTCAGTAGCCCCGCCCCCCCAAATTCACACCTCCTCCTGGGTTGCCCATCTCAGGGATTTCCCCCCCCACCCCACCTCGCTGGGTCAGATCCACAGGCCTGGTCCTGGCCCCCAACTTCCCCTCTGCTCACTCCCAGCCGGTCAGTCCCCAGGCCCCACCCCCTGTGCCCTGACTCTCTGCCCTGGCTCTTCCTCTCAGCTGCCACAGCTCCAGCTTAGGCCTCATCTCCCACTAAGCCCCCCACACCCAGGCTCGGCTGCCCCTCCTCCCAGCCATCCCGTGAATTCCTCAACATGCAGCCCTCACCCACCCCACCCTCCAACCTCCTCACCTGCATTCCACTACTCTACTACTTCGCGTTTTTTTTTTATAGAGGGAGTCTGGCTCTGTCACCCAGGCTGGAGTGCAGTGGTGCAATCTCGGCTTACTGTAACCTCCGCTTCCTGGGTTCAGGTGTATTACCTCATCTAATCCTCACAGCCACCTGAGATTAACCTACTTTGACTACTGTCAGAGGTGAGGCCCAGAGAGGTTGAGTGACTTGCCTAGGCTCACACAGCTGCCAAGCAGGAAGTAGCCAGGATTTGAACTCGGTAAGCCTGACTCTATCACGCCCTGCACAGGGAATTTAAGGACGAGCAGGACTGAAAAGGAGTAAAATCCGGGAGGGAGACTCAACCCAGACAGGATGTAAAGTGGATGCTCTGCGGTTTAGCCTCCCGAGTAGCTGGGAGACACACGTGCCAATGCACCCAGCTAATTATTTTTAGTAGAGATGGAGTTTTACCATGTTGGCCAGGCTGGTCTCAGACTCCTGACCTCAGGTGATCCACCCACTTCGGCCTCCAGAGTGCTGGAATTACAGGTATGAGCCACTGTGCCCGGCCTCCCTTTCTCTCTTTCTTGGAGAGACAAGATCTCATTCTGTCGAGTAGGCTGGTCTTGAAATCATGACTTCAAGTGATTCTCCCACTTGGCTTGCTAAAGTGCTGAGATTACAGGGGTGAGCCACTGTGCTTGACCTGCAGGTCCTGTCCCACCTCCAAATGGATCTCTGGCCATCGCCAACTGAAACCCCTTCTGTGGCTTCCCCAGAACTCACAGCAATGGTCTCCAAAACCATTGTAAGGCATAGGTTTCTTTGTCCAAGAGATCTTACTCCCAAGCAGAAATACATAACAAGCTGGGCATGGTGGCTCACGCCTGTAATCCCAGCACTTTGGGAGGCTCAGGCAGGTGGATGACTTGAGGTCAGGAGTTCGAGATCAGCCCGGCACACATGGTGAAACCCTGTCTCTACTAAAAATGCAAAAATTAGCTGAGTGTGGTGGTGCCTGTAATCCCAGCTACTTGGGAGGCTGAGGCAGGAGATTCCCTTGAATCTGGGAGGTGGAGGTTGCAGTGAGCCGAGATGGCTCCATTGCACTTCAGCCTGGGTGACAGAGCGAGACTCCCTCTCAAAAAAAGAAAGAAAAGAAATATGAATAGAGTCGGGCACGGTGGCTCATGCCTTTAGTCCCAGCTACTCGGGAGGCTGAGGCTGGAGGATCGCTTGAGCCCAGGAGTTCTGGGCTGTAGTGCTCTATGCCGATCGGGTGTCTGCACTAAGTTCAGCATCAATATGGTGACCTCCCGGGAGTGGCGGACCCAGGTTGCCTAAGGAGGGGTGAACAGGCCCAGGTCAGAAACGGTGCAGGTCAAAACTCCCGTGCTGATCAGTAGTGGGATCTCGCCTGTGAATAGCCACTGCACTCCAGCCTGGGCAACATAGCAAGACCTGGGCTCCAAGGCCCCCTCTTCTCCCCCTCTCATCTGCTTCCACCCCCTCCCGCAGCTGCTTGTAGACCTACTGCAGCCTGGACCTCCCATTTTCGGGCCTTTGCATGCACTGGCGTCGTGTCCTTTGCTGAGCTGACCTCTGCTCTCTCTCCTTCCTTTGCTAAACTTCTCAGGCTTTAAGATTCAACACAGGCAATTTAGGATTTCTAGCTTGGGTGAGAGGGCACAGTGGGGTTTGAGAGAACGCAGGCAGACTCCCACCCCAGATCCCAGGTTCCTGATCACACTGGTCTCTCTTCAAATCTGGCCGTGGCACCAAAATATTGACCTGTTCATGGATAGGAAATTAATGCAAGAAATTTGTGAAAAGGATGTCAAGAATGAATGAATGGGCTGGGTGCGGTGGCTCACACCTATAATCCCAGCACTTTGGGAGGCCGAGGAGGGTGGATCACCTGAGGTCGGGAGTTCGAGACCAGCCTGACCAACATGGAGAAACCCTGTCTCTCCTAAAAATACAAAATTAGCCCAGCGTGGTGGCGGGCGCCTGTAATCCCAGCTCCTCTGGAGACTGAGACAGGAGGATCGCTTGAACCCTGGAGGTGGAGGTTGTGGTGAGTCCAGATTGCGCCACAGCACTCCAGCCTGGGTGAGAGAGCAAAAGTCCATCTCAAAAAAAAAAAAAAAAGAATGAATGAATGAATGAATGGAGGATCCATTAGGCAACCTCTGAGCCGGAGCTTCCAGAATGAGTCAGGGTTAGGAGACAGGGAGGAAAGGCAGGGCGTGCTGGGAGAGTTGGGGCACAGGGCCAGAGATGGCTTCAGGAGAGTAAGGGGCAGGTGAGTCAGAGGGAGGTCAGCGGCAGAGGAAACTCCCCGTGGCGGGCCCTCCTCCAACAGACCCAAGCGGCTCACGAGTGGTTCCTTCTTTAAGCACCCCCAGGGAGAGAAACTAAACTGTTGTTTTCAGAATATGTGCCTATGTGATTTTAAAAAAAAGTTATCCTAGGCCAGGCATGGTGGCTCCTGTCCATAATTCCAGCATTTTGGGAAGCTGAGGTGGGAGGATCACTTGAGGCCAGGAGTTCAAGACCAGCCTGGACAACATAGTAAGACCCCTGTCTCTAAAAAAATAAAATAAAAACCAAACCGAGAATTGACCAGAATTTTATTCAGGATAGCAGCTCAAGGGAGGGGCAGATGCCACGGGGAGGAGCCCAGAGATAGCAGCAAGATGGATTGCTCAGAATGTTCTAGTTTATGGGATTCGTTATAAATTATGCTTCAGAAATTAATATGTGAGTCCAGGTGTGGTGGCTCATACCTGTAATCCCAGCATTTTGGGAGGCCGAGGTGGGCAGATCACTTGAGGTCAGGAGTTCAAGACCAACCTGGCCAACATGGTGAAACGCCTTCTCTACTAATACTACAAAAATTAGCCGGGCGTGGTGGCACACACCTATGATCCCAGCTACTCCAGAGGCTGAGGCAGGAGAATCGCTTGAACCCAGGAGATACAGGTTGCAGTGAGCTGAGGTCGCACCACAGTACACCAGCTTGGGTGACAAGATTGAAACTCTCTCTCTCAAAAAAAAAAAAAAAGAAATTTAATATGTGACCAGGCTGAGGTGGCTCATGCCTGTAATCCCAGCATTTGGGGAGGCTGAGGTGGGCAGATCACAAGGTCAGGAGTTCAAGACCAGCCTGGCCACCATGGTGAAACCCCATCTCTACTAAAAACACAAAAATTAGCTGGGCGTGGCGGTGGGCACCTGTAAGCCCAGCTACTTGGGAGGCTGAGGCAGGAGAATTGCTTGCATCAGGACCCAGGAGGTGGAGTTGCAATGAGCCATGATCGTGCCACTGTACTCCAGCCTGGGCTACAAAGGGAGACTCCGTCTCAAAAAACAAAAAAAGAGAAAGAAATGTAATATGTGTTCTATGTGGCCTTGTATGGAAAAAGGACTAAAAAGGATAACACAGGCTAAATTAAAATCTTAAGAGGGAAATATTAGGCATGGGCGGTAGGCAGGGTGATATAATCCCTGTAACTTCCTTCAAGTTGTTCTCAACCCGTTGAGTGCTGTCTGTATTACTTCACCTAATCCTCACAGCCATCTGAGTTTAACCCACTTTACTGTCATCTGTGTAAGAGGTGAGGCCCAGAGAGGTTGAGTGACATGCCCAGGGTCACACAGCTGCCAAGCAGGGCATCGCCAGCATTCAAACCAGGGAAGCCTGACCCTATCATGCCCTGGATGGGGGAACTTAGGGATGAGGGAGACGAGGAAGGAGCGAGAGCCAGGAGGGAGACTCGGCCCAGGCAGGAGGTGTAGGGGCCACTCCGCCATTCCAGGCATTTCTTTGCATTCCCTGCGTGCTGGGCTGCGCAGTGTCAAGGCCAGAGAAGCTACACCAGCCTTTGGACCTGGGGCGCCCTGGGCGGCCAAGGAGAGCTGCAGTGGCCGCTCCTCCCCTCGCTCTGATCTCGGGAGTCCCTAGCGCCCCGAACCTTCTGATCTCTGCCTCTTATTGGTGAGGAGGGGCCGGCTCTGCTTTTACAACCCTGGCCCCGCCTGCCTTAGGTAGGGCTGAGCCACTTGAAGCATTTTATGGCCAAGTCCTACCAGTCATGAAGCTGCTTTTTCCGAGACTGGGGCTGATGGAGAGATTTCAAACAATTAAATAATAAGGCGGCCGGCCGGGCACGGTGGCTCACGCCTGTAATCCCAGTCCTTTAGGAGGTTGAGGCGGGTGGATCACCTGAGGTTGGGAGTTCGAGACCAGTCTGACCAACACGGAGAAACCCCATCTCTACTAAAAAAACAAAATTAGCCAGGCGTGGTGGCGCATGCCTGTGGTCCCAGCTACTTGGGAGGCTGAGGCAGGAGAATCACTTGAACCCGGGAGGCGGAGTTTCAAGAGCCAATACTGTGCCATTGCACTCCAGCTGAGGTGACAGAGTGAGACTCCGGCTCGAAAAATAAAAAAAGAAAGAAGGCTTTGCCTTGCTGCTGGCTGAGATTTGGGCAGGCAGACTGGGGAGAGGGGCTTTGCGGCCAGCGCTAGTGGATGTGGGGGCTTGGGGGAGAAGTAGAAAAAGATGCTCATGGTTCCCCTCCCTCTCCCCCCCGCGCCCCCGACAAGGGACTCAGGCTAGGGGAGTGAGGGACAGGATGTGTTTTTCTTTCCACTCGCTCTCTGGGGTGGGGGGCAGCAGTTGTGCCTGGCGGGCCTGTGTAGGGACCGGCAGAGGAAAGGCGAGAAGTGAGCACATTCAGAGTTCAGGGCCCGTTTGGGTTTGTTGTGTTGTGTTGTGTTTTGTTTTTTGAGACAAAGTCTCACAGGCTGGAGCGCAGTGGTGAGACTTTGGCTCATGGCAACCTCCGCCTCCCGGGTTCAAGTGATTCTTCTGCCTCAGCCTCCCAAGTAGCTGGGATTACAGGCGCCCGCCACCGCGCCTGGCTGATTTTTGTATTTATGGTTGAGACGGGGTTTGGCCATGTTGGCCAGCTGAGTTCAGGACCCATTTGGAAAGAACTGAGCAGCCCAGTTTGCCACCTGGAGGGTCTACAGGAGGAACTGTGGGACCCAGTGGGTTGCCCATGACATCCAGTGAATTCCCAGGCAAGAAGGGAGCCTTGCCGGGAGGCCTGGAGTAGAGGCCGTAAGAGAGGTGTGGCCGGCTACTCACACGGGGACCAGAGCCCTGAGGATCCGGGGGAATTGGGGACCTTGCCACCGCAGACAAGAACACCTGCGGGGGCCGGGCGCCACGGCTCACGCCTGTAATCCTAGTACTTTGGGAGGCCGAGGTGGGGGGATCACCTGAGGTCAGGAGTTCAAGACCAGCCTGGCCATCAGGGTGAAACCCCATCTTTGGAAAAAAAAAAAGGAGTGAAACTCTGTCTCTAAATAAATAAACAAACAAATAAAATGAGCCGGGCGTGGTGGTGCATGGCTATAATCCCAGCTACTCGGGAGGCTGACGCAGGAGAATTGCTTAAACCCGGGAGGCGGAGGCTGCAGTGAGCCAAGATGGCGCCACTGCACTCCATCCTGGGCAACAAGAGCAAAACTCCATCTAAAAAAAAAATTATCCAGGTGTGGTGGCGGGTGCCTGTAATCCCAGCTATTCTGGAGGCTGAGGCAGGAGGATCGTTTGAACCCTGGAGGAGGAGGTTGCAGTGGGCTGAGATTGCGCCATTGCACTCCAGCCTGAGTGCAGCTGAGGAGGCAGAGAAAAACCTTGTCTCAACAAAAATAAAATAAAATAAAATGATTGAATAAATAATAAAGATAAGCTGGAAGGGAGAGAGAGAGGAGGCATTTGAGAGAAAGGAGGAGAGAAAAAAGTGAAGAGCCCCAGGTGACAGGCATCGCGCGGCCTGTGGTTCCACAGTGTGGTGGAGCATGTGGTGTTCAGGGAACAAGCCGAACGGGACAGTGAGAACAGAATGACACTGGCAGCCCAGCCAGAGCGGGACTCGGAGGGGCAGGGCGTGCAGTGAGACTGTGGGCTTCAAGGGACAGAGCCGGGGACCTCAAACCTAAGGTGTGTTCCCATCAGGCAGGTGTAGGTAAAACGTTCTACAGCCCAGAGCTCCACTCTCCACTTCTCCAAAATGGGCCTTGGCTGGATGCGGTGGCTCACGCCTGTAATCCCAGCACTTTGGGAGGCTGAGGCGGGCGGATCTCCTGGGTCAGGAGTTTGAGGCCATCCTGGCCAACATAGTGAAACCGGTTTCTACTAAAAATACAAAAAATTAGCTGGGCATGGTGGCGCGTGCCTGTAATCCCAGCTACTTCGGAGGTTGAGGTAGGAGAATTGCTTGAACCCAAGAGGCAGAGGTTGCAGTGAGCTGAGATTGCACCACTGCACTCCAGCCTGGGAGACAAGAGTAAACCACTGTCTCAAAAAATAAAAAGATAAAAAATAAAAAATCATAGGAATGTTTATATAGCTTTTGTTATTTATTATTTATTATTTCTAGATCATAGTTGTACCTGTTTTGAGGATATATACAATATTTATGTACACTTTATTTATTTTTTTGAGGCAGAGTCTCACTTCTTCACCCAGGCCAGAGTGCAGTGGTGTGATCTCAGCTCAATGCCACTTCCGACTCCCAGGTTCAAGCAATTCTCAGCCTCCCGAGCAGCTGGGATTACAGGCATGCACCACCATGCCTGGCTAATTTTTGTATTTTTAAGTAGAGATGGGGTTTCACCATGTTGGCAAGGCTGGTCTTGAACTCCCAATTTCAAGTGATCCACCCACCTCGGCCTCCCAAAGTGCTGGGATTAGAGGTGGGAGCCACCATTCCCAGCCGATATTTATACAGATTTTAAATGTGTAAGAATTGGCAAGAAAAAAAAAGTTAAAGGGGATCGTTCCCTATCAGGTCTTTTTTTTTTAAGTATAAAATTTTATTAAAATAGATTATTTGTAGAGACAGAGTCTCACTATGCTATGCAGGCTGGTTTTGAACTCCTGGGCTCAAGCGATTCTCCCGCCTCGGCTTCCCAACGTGGTAGGATTACAGGCGAGAGTCACGGTACCTGGCCTCCTATCAGATCCGAAAACCTACTTTACAGCTACTACAGTGCAAATCATCTGATATCCACTCTGTGACCTAGCAATTCTGTTCCTAGTTATTTGCCCAAGAGAAATGAGAATGCAGGTTCCCACAAAGACAGGAACAGCTGTGGCAGCTCTGGGAGTAATAGCCTGACCTGGAAACCGCCCAGGTGTCCATTAGCAGAGGCTGGATCAACACATTGTGATTTATTTATGCAGTGGAATTCTACTTAGCCGCAAACGGGAACAAGCCCTAATGTACACACAGACACGGAAAATGTCAGAAACGTTATGCTGAGCAAAGAAAGCCAGACACCAAAGAGGCTCTTTTATAAGATAACAGTTCTAGAATGTGCAAGACGGGGCTAACTCAATCTGTGCAGTGGAGGGGCTCGGGGGGGTGGCATTTGGGGACAGGGCAGGGACTGATTGAGACAAGATGCAAGCCGGGCCCAGGCGCCGTGGCTCATGCTTGCAATCCCAGCACTTTGGGAGACCAAAGTGGGTGGATCACTTGAGGCCACAAGTTCAAGACCAGCCTGGCTAACATGGCAAAACCCCATCTCTACTAAAAATACAAAAAGTAGCCGGGCACGATGGCGCATGCCTGTAATCCCAGCTACTCTGGAGGCTGAGGCAGGAGAATCACTTGAACACGGGCAGCAGAGGTCACAGTGAGCCAAGATGGTGCCACTGCACTCCAGCCTGGGCAACAGAGACTTCATCTCACACACACACACAAAAAGACACCAGATGTAAGGAAACTCTCTGGGGAGGGACTGTTCTGTATCATAATGGGGGTTGGATAGCACAGGGTATGTGTGTGTCAAAATTCACTTGCGGTATGTGCCTTCCTCCAAAGGAAAATAATTTTATTGATTGATTAATTGATTGATTGATTGATTGAGAAGGAGTCTTGCTCTGTCACCCAGGCTGGAGTGCAGCGGCACAACCTCGGCTCACTGCAACCTCCGCCTCCCGGGTTCAAGCAATTCTCCTGCCTCAGCCTCCTGAGTAGCTGGTACTACAGGCACCCGCCACCACGACCAGCTAATTTTCGTATTTTTAGTAGAGACAGGGTTTCACTGTGTTGGCCAGGCTGGTCTCGAACTCCTGACCTCGTGATCCACCCACCTCAGCCTCCCAAAGTGTTGGGATTACAAGCGTGAGCCACCATGCCTGGCCAATTTTTTTCAATTTTTTATCTTTTCAGAGACAGAGTCTTGGCTGGGCCCGGTGGCTCACATCCTCAATCAGGATCACCTGAGGCCAGGAGTTCGAGACCAGCCTGGCCCACATCTTGAAACCCCGTCTTTACTAAAAATACAAATATTAGCCGGGTGTGGTAATGCGCACCTGTAATCCCAGCTACTTGGGAGACTGAGGCAGGAGAGTCTATTGAACCCGGGAGGCGGAGGTTCCAGTGAGCCGAGATGGCGTCGCTGCGCTCCAGCCTGGGCAACAGAGCAAGACTCCATCTCAAAAGGTGCAGTGGCCTCATCACAGATCACTGCAGTTTAGAAGTCCTGGGCTCAAGCAGTCCTCCCACCTCCGCCTCCCGAAGTGCTGGGATTACAGGTGTGAGCCACTGCGCCAGGCCTACTTTTCTACGTAACTAAGACACGACTTTCCGTCTGCCTCCAGCCTCACCCTTCTGTTCTTCGTGATGTCTCAGACATCTTGCCAGATAAGTGCCACCTCCTCCTCCCAACCTTTTATTATGAAATTTTCGAAACTTACAAGAACATTGGAAGGATTACCCCATGAATCCCCCTATTCTCACCACCACTAAAATTTGGGGTTTTCCAAGTTTTTGAAGTTTTTTTTCTTTTTTACAATGTCACTCTCAGGAGACACTACAATTTTATTATACAGTACTTGTTTTTTCACAGGTCTTTGCATCCCTCTAGCCATCTATCAATCCTTCTGGTTTTTTATTTTTATTTTTTGGGACAGAGTTTTGCTCTTGTCGCTGGGGATGGAGTGGAGTGGCGCGATGTCGGCTCACTGCAACCTCCACCTCCCGAGTTCGAGCGATTCTCCTACCTCAGCCTCCTGAGTAGCTGGAATTACATGTGCACACCACCATGCCCAGGTAATTTTTTGTTTTTAGTAGAGACAGGTTTCATCATGTTGGCCAAGCCGGTCTGAAACTCCTGACCTCGGGTCACCTGCCTGCCTCAGCCTCCCAAAGTGCAGGGATTACAGGGGTGCGCCACCTCGCCCGAGCTAATTTTTGTTTTTTTAGTAGAGGCAGGGTTTCACCATGTTAGACAAGCTGGTCTCCAACTCACAACCTCAGGTGATCTGCCCACCTAGGCCTCCCAAAGTGCTGGGATTACAGGCATGAGTCAGGACGCCGGGCCTAATCCTTATATTTGTTGTATTTCAAAGTAAGTTGCAGACATCTGAAGGTTTCGCCCTAAACATTCCAGGCTGGATATTATTAACTACTTCAATATTTGTTCATGGTGTGTGTGTGTGTGTGTTGGAGAGGGAATCTTCCTCTGTCACCCAGGCTAGAGTGCAGTAGCTGGATCTTGACTCACTTCAACCTCTACCTCCCAGGTTCAAGCGATTCTCCTGCTTTAGCGGCCGGAGTAGCTGGGATTACAGGCCCTGCCACCAGGCTCGGTTAAGTTTTGTATTTTTAGTAGAGACAGGGTTTCACCATGGTGGCCAGGCTGGTCTCGAACTCCTGTCCTCAGGTGACCTGCCTGCCTCAGCCTCCCAAACTGCTGGGATTACATGAGCCACTGTACCTGGCCAATGTGTTTATTTTTTTCTCAATAGAAGTTTACCTACAGTAAACCACACAAATCTAAAGTATGCTTATTTAATTTTTGTTTTAATTTTTTTTTCTTTTGAGACAGGATCTTGTCCTGTCGGCTGGCAGGAGTACAGGGGTGTAACCACGGCCCACTGGAGCCTCGACCTCCCCCGCTCAGGCAATCCTCCTACCTCAGCCTCCCAAGTAGCTGAGACAACAGGCATGTGCCACCACACCCAGCTAATGATTGATTGATTGATTTTTTGATGGAGTCTCACTGTGTTACCCCGGCTGGTCTGTTACCCAGGTTATTACCCAGGCTATGCGATTACGTGGTCTCGGCTCACTGCAACCTCCTCCTCCTGGGTTCAAGCAGTTCTCCTACCTCACCTCTCAGCCTCTCGAGTAGCTAGGACTACAGGCACGGGCCACCACCCACCGGCTAATTTTTTTTTTTTTTTTAGATGGCATTTCGCTCTTGTTGCCCATGCTGGAGTGCAGTGGTTGGATCTCAGCTCACTGCAACCTCTGCCTCCTGGGTTCAAGTGATTCTGCTGCCTCAGCCTCCTGAGTAGCTGGGATTACAGGCATGAGCCACCATGTCCAGCTAATTTTGTATTTTTAGTAGAGATGTGGTTTTACCATGTTGGTCAGGCTGCTCTTAAACTCCTGATCTCAGGTGATCCGCCTGCCTTGGCCTCCCAAAGTGCTGGAATTACAGGCGTTAGCCACCATGCCCAGCCTAATTTTTTTATTATTATTTGTAGAGATGGAGTCTCACTATGTTGTCCAGTCTGGTCTCAAACTCCTAAGCTCAAGGAATCCTCCCACCTTGGCCTCCCAAAATGCTGGGGTTACAGGCAGGAGCCACCGCACCCAGTCTAAAGGGTGCTCGTGTTGAGAAATATATGTATGGCGGGGTGAGATGGCTCACGCCTGTAAACCCAGCACTTTGGGAGACTGAGCCTGGTAGATTGCTTGAGGCCAGGAGACCTGCCTGGGCAACATGGCGAAACCCCTCATCTCTACTAAAAATACAAAAGTTAGATGGACGTGCCGGATGTGGTGACTCATGCCTGTAATCTCAGCACTTTGGGAGGCCGAGGCAGGTGGATTGCCTGAGCTCAGGAGTTCGAGACCAGCCTGGGCAACACAGCGAAACCCCATCTCTACTAAAATACAAAAAATTAGCTGGGCATGGCAGTGTGTGCCTGCAATCCCAGCTGCTCGGGAGGCTGAGGCAGGAGAATCGCTTGAACCCAGGAGGCGGAGGTTTCAGTGAGCCAAGATCGCACCACTGCGCTCCAGCCTGAGCAACAAGAGTGAAACTCCGTCTCAAAAAAACAAACAGACAATTAAATAAATAAATAAATAGGGCTGCAAAAGAGACCAGCGGGATGCAGAGATGGGCAGTAATGTGAGCAGGGGTGGGGAGGTCTCTTGCTTCAGCCAAGGTGGTCAGGGAAGACCCAAGCCCTAAAGACGGAGAAGGAGCCGGGCTTGAATCCCGTAAATGTTCCCAAACATCTCCCTGAGAGGTCATGCCAGTCACACTTCCTGCCGAGAGCATTCCTCTGTGGCCAAGGGTGAGTCATCCTGCTGAGAGCTTGAGCTGGGGACGCCTGCCCATATGGCTCCCAGTGCAAGCCCGTCCGGAGATGAGTGAGGGCGGGCCTGGCGGGGAGAACAGCCGGACGGAGGCAGGGCAGGGCGCCGAGACACTGCTCCGCGTCCTGGGAGTGAGCCCCAGCTCGGGCTGGGGGGTCTTGGCAACGCTCTCTCTCCAGAGAAGGCGAGTTGATCACAGGAGCTGGCAGTGAGTCAGCGGCACTGCCAGGGCTGCTGAGAAATCCCTCCTGCCGTCAGATCGCATTCCTGGAAGGGTGGGCCACTCAGGGCCCCCCAGCTCCAGCCCCCACTCAGACCCCCGAATCCCAGCAGCCCACCACTCGCTTCCTTTGCGTGCATGCTTTCTCCTGGCCCCACACACCACTCCATCTCTCACTATCTGCAGGTCTTTGCTCTGATGTCCTGATGCCGCCATGTCAGCAGCGTTTAGCATTTAGATACATGATAAATTTTAGATTAAATATTAGATGAATTTTTATCTAAAACTTCAACCCACTGGGCTCAGTGACACCTGTAATGCCAGCACTTTAGGAGGCTGAGGTAGGAGGATCATTTGAGCCCAGGAGCTTTCTATCTTTTTTTCTTTTCTTTTTTTTTTTTTTTGAGATGGAGTCTTGCTCTGTCGCCGAGGCTGGAGTGCAGTGGCACAATCTCGGCTCACTGCAACCTCCATCTCCCAGGTTCAAGCAATTCTGCCTCAGCCTCCCAAGTAGCTGGGACTACAGGTGTTCACCACCACGCCCAGCTAATCTTTGTATTTTTAGTAGAGACAGGGTTTTACCATATTGACCAGGCTGGTCTCAAACTCCTGACCTCGTGGTCTGCCCACCTTGGCCTCCCAAAGTGCTGGGATTAGAGGCGTGAGCCACCGCACCTGGCACTTTTTTTTTTTTTTTTAAGAGATGTTGTCTCCTTGTTTGTAGCCCAGGCTGGTCTCAAACTCCTGGCCTCAAGCAATCCTCTAATCTCAGTCTCTCAAAATACCGAGATTACAAGCCTGAGCCACCATGCCTGGCCTCGAGATCCGTTTTTTTTTTCTGAGACACAGACTCACTCTGTCATCCAGGCTGGAGCGCAGTGACCCAATCCTCGCTCACTGCAACCTCCGCCTCCCAGGTTCAAGCGATTCTCCTGCCTCAGCACCCCGAGTAGCTGGGATTACAGGCGCCCGCCACCACGCCCGGCTAATTTTGTATTTTTAACAGAGATCGGGTTTTGCCGTGTTGCCCAGGCTGTTCTCAAACTCCTGAGGTCAAGTGATCCGCCCATCTCTGCCTCCCAAAGTGTAGGGATTATAGGCGTGAGCCACCTCGTCGAGATTCTTAGTCTTGTCTGCAAAGGCCATTTTGCCACTTGTGGAAGAGAGTCTCAGATTTCAAGGATTAGGACGAGGGGCGTCACTGGGGGCTGTGACTCAGCCAGCCACAGTCACAGAGCTGGAAGCACACCCAGCTCTCCTTCCAAGTGTGGCTCTTTCACTTAGCGCACTGCCTCGGGAGCCTTCCCTGTGGCTGTGGGAAGCGCCGGCTTGTTCTTTTTCGTGGCTGAGTAGTATCATGTGGCACAGATGTACCGCTGTTTATCCATTCACCCGTGGAAGGACGTTCGGGCTGTCCCCAGGGTTTGGCAGTTATGAGTAGAGATGCTATAAACATGGGTGTACATGAGGGTCAAGTGTAGATATTTGTATGAACATAGAGGCTTCCGTTTCTCTTGGACAAAAACCCAGAAGGGAGAGTGACTCTGGTGTTTGGATTTTGGGTTTTTTCTTTTTGAGACAGAGTCTTGCTCTGTCGCCCAGGCTGGACTGTACTTGTGTGATCTTGGCTCACTGCAACCTCCGTCGCCCGGGTACAAGATTCTCCTGCCTCAGCCTCCCAAGTATCTGGAACCACAGGCAGGTGCCACCACCCCTGGCTAATTTTTGTATTTTTAGTAGAGGCAGGGTTCTACCATGTTGGCCAGGCTGGTATCGAACTCCTGACCTCAAGAGATCCTCCTACATCAGCCTCCCAAAGTGCTGGGATTACAAGTATGAGCCACCATGGTTGGCCTATTAGCATTATTATTATTGTTATTTATTTATTTATTTTTTTAAAGACGGGGTTTCACCATATTGGTCAGGCTGGTCTTGAACCCCTGACCTCAGGTGATCCACCTGCCTCAGCCTCCCAAAGTGCTAGGATGACAGGCGTGAGCCACCGTGCCCGGCTTATTTTTATTTTTTTATTTTTTTTTGAGACAGAGTTTTGCTCTTGTTACCCAGGCTGGAGTGCAGTGGCGCAATCTCGGCTCACTGCAACCTCTACCTCCTGGGTTCAAACAATTCTCCTGCCTCAGCCTCCCGAGTAGCTGGGAATACAGGCACGCGCCACTATGCCCAGCTAATTTTTTGTATTTTTAGTAGAGACGGGGTTTCACCATGTTGACCAGGATGGTCTCGATCTCTTGACCTCGTGATCCACCCACCTCGGCCTCCCAAAATGCTGGGATTATAGGCGTGAGTCACTGCTCCCGGCCCTATTATTATTTTTAGAGATGAGGTCTTGCTTTGTCACCCAGGCTAGAGAGCACTGGCAAGGTCAGAGCTCCCTATAGCCTTCAACTACTGGGCTCAAGTGATCTTCCTACCTCAGCTTCCCAAGCAGCTGGGACTACAGGTACAGGCCACCATGCCTGGCTAATTTTTTTTTTTTTCAGTAAAAAACCTTATTTAATAGGTTTCACTAAATAAGGCCTCGCATGGTAGCTCATGCCTGTAGTCCCAGCACTTTGGGAGGCTGAGGTGGGAGGATCACCTGAGGTCAGGAGTTCAAGACCAGCCTGGCCAACATGGTAAAACCTCATCTCTACTAAAAATAAAAAAATTAGCCAGGCATGGTGGTGGGCACCTGTAATCCCAGCTACTCCAGAGGCTGAGGCAGGAGAATTGCTTGAACCTGGGAGGGGGAGGTTGCAGTGAGCCGAGATTCTGGCACTGTACTCCAGCCTGGGTGACAGAGTGAGATTCCATCTCAAAAAAAAAAAAAAGGGCCAGGCGAGGCAGCTCACACCTGTAATCCCAGCATCTTGTGAGGCCAGTGTGGGTGGATCACGAGGTCAGGAGATGGAGACCATACTGGTTAACACCATGAAACCCTGTCTCTACTAAAAATACAAAAAATTAGCCAGGTGTGGTGGGGCGTGCCTGTAGTCTCAGCTACTCCGGAGGCTGAGGCAGGAGAATGGCTTGAACCCAGGAGGTAGAGGTTGTAGTGAGCCGAGATCGTGCCTCTGCACTCTAGCCTGGGTGGCAGAGTGAGATTCCATCTCAAAAAAAAAAAAAAGGAGTTGCATGTCAGGGCCTCGAAGGCAGAGCCATTCGCTGTCCAGGAGGCTGAGTCATTCCTGGCAATCACACGCCCACCTGCCCACTGTGGCCACCCAGCCAGAGCTCTATTTGCTGTCCCTGCTCCCGGCCTCTTGATGGCTCAATTGTCCCTTTCATTCCTCTGCTCAAATCGAGCAATACCTGCATTGCTCCGGACATGTTTTGTGGGAAGAAACAGGCCTGTGACCCAGGCAGAGGGAAGTCTCCCTGGGGCCAGATTTGCTTTACAAGGTGAACAGCCACTTGCAGGACACCTGCCTTAGGAATGCGAGAATGCAGCCACGTAGGTGTGTGGGCGGATGGGGGAACTCCTTGGTTGCCTCTGCGCTCAGGCCCAGAGAATGGAAGGGTGGGGGCATTCCCCAGGAGGGGCAACAGCAGCTCCAGGGACCCAGAGGTGGGACTAGTGCTCAGTGCATTTGGGGGTCTTGGCTGGACTGTGGGGCTCATGGGTCAGGAGGGATTGAGTCTACAGGGCTGAGAGGCCACTGCGGCCTTGGTTCAAATTCCAGATCTGTTCCGTTCTGGTGTGGCCACAGGCAAAATCGCCTCCTCCTTGAACCTCCGTATCCTCCCTCTAGCACTGAAACCTACGGCGAGAGCCCAATTCTACCCCACCCACTGTCCAATAAGTGGTCTGTTTGTGTGTTTGCTTTTAGAGGCAGGGTCTCATGCTGTCACCCAGGCTGGAGTGCAGTGGTGCAATCTCAGCTCACTGCAGCCTCAAACTCCTGGACTCAATTGATCCTCCCACCTCAGCCTCCCGAGTAGCTGGGACTATAGGTGCATGCCACTACACTCAGCTAATTTTTTTTTTTTTTTTTTTTTGAGATGAAGTTTCGCTCTTGTTGCCCAGGCTAGAGTACAGTGATGTGATATCGGCTCACCACAACCTCCGCCTCCCGGGTTCAAGCGATTCTCCTGCCTTGGCCTCCCAAATAGCTGGGATTACAGGCATGTGCCACCCCGCCCGGCTAATTTTTTTTGGTTTTTAGTAGAAACGGGGTTTCTCCATGTTGGTCAGGCTGGTCTTGAACTCCTGCCCTCAGGTGGTCCACCCACCTCAGCCTTGGAAAGTGCTGGGATTACAAGCATGAGCCACTGTGCGTGGCACTCAGCTAATGTTTTATTTTTGTATCGAGACAGTGTTCTCACTGTGTTACTCAGGCTGCTCTCAAACTCCTGGCCTCAAGTAATCCTCCTGTTTGGCCTCCCAAAGTGCTGGGACTACAGATGTGAGCCACCTCGCCCAGCCCTTGGGGATCTTTCAAAATGTCCACAGCACCCAAGGCTGAGAGCTCCTGCAGCAGCTGAAAGACTTTGACTTTCCTTTCATCCCGGTAAACCCCTTCCTTCCTTCCTTCCTTCCTATACTCATTCAGTCAAACGCTGGTTGAGCACCAACATCTCTCAGCACTGTGGGCTCCACCCCGGCCTCCAGAGGGTGGGGCTGGGACCTCCAATTTGGGGATTGCAGGTGCTGGAGCAGAACGGGTAGGATGCCTTCCTATTCATTCATTTATTCATTCAGGGCCTCCCCAAAGGCACAGGGTCTTGTTGGCATCTTAGTTTTCCTCTCCTGTAAGCGGGGGAAGGAGATGTCTTCCCTCAAGAAGCTGTTGGCCAGATCAAAGACTGAAGTAATGCTAAACAGAGCTCCGCTGGCCGATAAATGTATCAGGAGCCAGGCACTTAAAATATATTATCCCATTGAATCCCCAAGTAGGATTAAAACCTCAAGGCAGAGATGGCTCTTATCCTCATGTGACAGATGAGGAAACTGAGGATCAGAGGCGAGGTCCGCTGCCCAAGGCACCGAAAGGGCAAGTGGGACCAATGGAAGCCAACCAAGGCCCAGCAGGTGCCCAGGGGCTAATCCTCCTGGAAGCTGATTACCTCACTGCACCCGCCCACTGGGCTAAATCTGCCCTGGTAACCGGTGACATCATCACTAATTCCTCACCCACACTCGACCTATGGGATAACTGATGACATCACTGGACAAACAAAGTAACTGCAGTTTATTGAAGGCCTAAAGTGTGCCCAAGGCTGTGCTAGGCAGACCCTCCTCTGAGCTCACATAAGGCCCCTGTGGGGCCTGCTACTGCACGAAATAACCATGATAATTTTAGTTCAAAGTTATGGAATGCATACTATGAGCTAAGCTCTGTTTTAACCATTTTTTTTTTTTTTTTTTTTTTTTTGAGATGGAGTCTCCCTCTGTCGCCCAAGCTGGAATGCAGCGGTGCCATCTCGGCTCACTGCAACCTCCACCTCCTGGGTTCAAGCAAGTCTCCTGCCTTAGCCTCCCAAGTAGCTGGGACTACAGGCACTCAACCATGCCCAGCTAATTTTTTAATTTTCAGTAGAGACGGGGTTTCACTATGTTGGCCAGGCTGGTCTTGAACTCCTGACCTCGTGACCTGCCTGCCTCAGCCTCCCAAAGTGCTGTGATTACAGGCACGAGCCACCTCGCCTGGCCTGTATTTTTAGTAGAGATGAGGTTTCACCATATTGACCAGGCTGGTCTGGAACTCCTAACCTCAGGTGATCTGCTCACTTTGGCCTCCCAAAGTGCTGGGATTACAGGTGTGAGCCACTGTCCCTGGCATCTTTTTATTATTTTTTTGTAAATATTTTATTTTCTTTCTTTTCTTTTCTTTTCTTTTCTTTTCTTTCTTTCTTTTTTTTTTTTTTTTTTTTTTTTTAGGTGAAATTTCACTCTGCCGCCCAGGCTGGAGTACAATGGCTGCAACCTCTGCCTCCCAGGTTCAAGTGATTCTCGTGCCTCAGCCTCCGGAGCTGGGATTATAGGTGCCCGCCACCATGCCCAGCTAATTTTTGTATTTTTAGTAGAGACGGGGTTTCACCATGTTGGCCAGGCTGATCTTGAACTCCTGACCTCAGGTCATCCACCTGCCTCGGCCTCCCAACATGCTGGGATTACAGGCATGAGCCACGGCACCTGGCAAGCTTTATAAAGTTTATAGGGACAGTGTCACCACTTTGCAGAAGAGGAACCGAGGCTCTGAGGAGGAAATTCCTTGCCAGGGTCCGAGTGGCGCCCACCTCCCTGCTTTCCCTCATAGCATCTCCCCCCTCCCTTCCACAGCCAGAAGTTGCCAGGTGAATACTTCCGGTACGAGGGCATCCCCTTCCCTGTCGGCCTGTACTCGCCCGAGAGCATCACCTTGGCAAAGAACACCCAAGATGTGCGGGACGACGACATCTTCATCATCACCTACCCCCAAGTCAGGTACCGGCTGGGCTGGGGGCGGGGGCTGGGGGAGAGCGGGGAGGGGGTGCGGTGGAGGACAGGAGGGGCGCACTGAGGAGGAGGGGACGGAGAAAAGCAGGGCCAGGTCTGTTCAGAGCAGTGCCCCTGCCAGAAGCAGCCTCCCCGGGATACCCACCTGGCGCCCAGCCCCTCCCTTCCAGGTCAGTTCTCAACCCCAAAGTGCTGGGATTAGAGACGTGAGACAGCGCGACCAGCTAAATTGTACGCTTTAAAGTGGAGAATTGTACACAATTTGAGTGAGTTTGAGGAGTTTGAGACCAGCCTGGGCAACATGGCAAAACACCGTGTCTATTAAAATACAAAAATTAGGTGGGCGTGCTGGTATGTGCCTGTAGTCCCGGCTACCCTGGAGGCTGAGACACAAAAATCACTGAAACTCAGAAGGTCAAGGTTGCAGCGAGCAGCGATCACACCACTGCACTCCAGCCTGGGGAACAGAGCAAGAATCTGACTCAAAAAATCATTTTTAAAAAATTATTAAAAAGAGCCAGGCGCGGTGGCTCACACCTGTAATCCCAGCACTTTGGGAGGCTGAGATGGCCAGATCACCTGAGGTCAGGAGTTCGACACCAGCCTGACCAACATGGAGAAACCCCGTCTCTACTAAAAATACAAAATTAGCTGTACGTGGTGGCACATGCCTGTAATCCCAGCTACTCAGGAGACTGAGGCAGGAGAATTGCTTGAACCAAGGAGGCGGAGATTGCAGTGAGCTGAGATCATGCCATTGCACTCCAGCCTGGGCAACAAGAGCAAAACTCCATCTCAAAAAAAAAAATAATAAATTATTTAAAATATTTTAAAATATTTTTCATATTAGTCAGGCATGGTATCAGGTGCCTGTAATCCAAGCTACTCGGGAGGCTGAGGCAGGAGAATCGCTTGAATCCATGAAGCGGAGGTTGTACATGAGACAAGACTGCACCACTGCACTCCAGCCTTAGTGACGGAGAAAGACCCTCTCTCAAAAATAATAATAATAACAAGGCTGGGCACAGTGGCTCTCACCTGTAATCCCAGCACTTTGGGAGGCGGAGGCAGACAGATCACCTGAGGTCAAGAGTTTGAGACCAGCCTGGCCAACATGGAGAAACCCCATCTCTACTAAAAATACAAAAATTAGCCAGACCTGGTGGCTGACACCCATAATCCCAGCTACTCAGGAGGATGAGGCAGGAGAATCGCTGGAACTCAGGAGGTGGAGCTTGCCTAGATCGCACCATTGCACCAGTTTGGGCAACAGAGCAAGACTCCATCTCAAAAAACAAACTTTTTTTTTCTTTTTTTATAGAGATGGCGTCTTGTTGTGTCACCCAGGCTGGTCTGGAACTCCTGGCCTCCAGGAATCCCCCTGCCACAGACCCCCAAAGTGCTGAGATTACAGGTGTGAGCCCGGTCAATAAGTAACATTTAAATGACCAAAGGGAAATAACAAAAACTCTTCCTTCCCTTTTTTCTCCTCTCTTCCCTACCTCTTCCAACAATGATTGATTGATTGATTGATTGATTGATTGAGATGGAGTCTCACTCTGTTGTCCAGGCTGGACTGCAGTGGCACGATCTTGGCTCACTGCAACCTCTGCCTCCTGGGTTCAAGCGATTCTCCTGCCTCAGCCTCTCAAGTAGCTGGGACTACAGGCGTGGTCACCACGCCCAGCTAATTTTTTGCATTTTTCATAGAGACTGGGCTTCACCATGTTAGCTAGGATGGTCTTAATCTCCTGACCTTGTGATCCACCCGCCTCAGTCTCCCAAAGTGCTGGGATTACAGGTGTGAGCCACTGCGCCCGGCCAAATATTTATTGAACACATATTATGTGGCAGGCACTGTTCTAAGATCAAAGAAGGCTGCAGCTCTCCAGACAGACTGAAATATCTGTCTTTATGGAGCTCACATTGTAGTGGGGAAACCCAGAAAATAAATCAACAAATAAAAATGTGAGACTATGACTGGTGGCAATAAATCCTGTGAAGAAAAGTAGAGGGTAGGCGGGGGCAGAGTGGCTTAGGCCTGCAATCGCAGCCCTTTTGGAGGCTGAAGTAGGAGGATCACTTGAGGCCAAGAGTTCAAGACCAGTCTGGGCAATATAGCAAGACCCCGTCTCTAAAAAAAAAAATTAGCCAGATGTGGTGGTGTGTGTCTGTAGTTCCAACTACTCGGGAGGCTGAGGCAGGAGGATCATTGAGCTGGGGAGGTTGAGGCTGCAGTGAGCCATGACCATACCACTGCACTTCAGCCTGGGCAACAGAGTAAGACCCTGCCTCAACAAAAAGAAAAAGGATACAATTTGATGACTTCATGTTCATGGAGCTTGTCATCCATCGTCACAATCAGTTTTAGAGTATTTTCAGCTGGGCACAGTGGTTGGCATTCATAATCCCAATATTGTGGGAGGCCGAGGCAGGAGGCTCTCTTGAGCCTGGGCGTTCGAGACCAGCCTGGCCAACATGGTGAGACCTCATCTCTGCGAAACATACAGAAATTAGCCAGGCATGGTAGTGCACGCCTCTAGTCCCAGCTACTTGGGAGGCTGAGGTGGGAGGATTGCTTGAGCCTGGGAGGTGGAGTTGCAGTGATACATGTTCACCCCATTGCAGTCCAGCCTGGGTGGCAGAGACTGTCTCAAAAACAAAAAACTGAGTGGGCTGAGCATGGTGGCTCATGCCTGTAATCCCAGCACTTTGGGAGGCCGAGGTGGGCAGATCATTTGAGGTCAGGAGTTCAAGACCAGTCTAGGCAACATGGTGAAATCCCATCTCTACTAAAAATACAAAAATTAGCCAGGGGTGGTGGTGCATGCCTGTAATCCCAGCTACTCAGAATCGCTTGAACCCCAGAGATGGAGGTTGCAGTGAGCTGAGATTGTGGCACTGCACTCCAGCCTGGGCAATAGAGCAAGACCCTGTCTCAAAAAAAATAAATAAATAAAAATAAAGAACATTTTCATCATCCACCAAGAAACTCTAGACCTGGCCAGGCGTGGTGGCTCACGCCTGTGATCCCAGCACTCTGGGAGGCCGAGATGGGTGGATCACAAGGTCATGAGATGGAGACCAGCCTGGCCAACATGGTGAAATCCTGTCTCTAAAAATACAAAAAATTAGCCGGGCGTGGTGGCAGGCACCTGGAGTCCAGTTACTTGTGAGGCTGAGGCAGGAGAATTGCTTGAATCCCGGAGGCAGAGGTTGCAGTGAGCCAAGACTGTGCCGCTGCACTCCAGCCTGGGCGACAGAGTGAGACTCCATCTCCAAAAAAAAAAAAGAAAAGAACAAAAAAGAGCTGGGCATGGTGGCTCATGCCTGTAATCCCAGCACTTTGGGAGGCAGAGGCGGGCAGGTCACCTGAGGTCAGGAGTTCGAGCCCAGCCTGACCAACATGGAGAAACCCTGTCTCTACTATAAATACAAAAAATTAGCCAGGCGGCCGGGCGTGGTGGCTCACACCTGTAATCCCAGCACTTTGGGAGGCCGAGGCGGGCGGATCACGAGGTCAAGAGATTGAGACCATCATAGCCAACATGGTGAAACCCCGTCTCTACTAAAAAGACAAAAAAAATTAGCTGGGCATGGTGGCTCGCGCCTGTAGTCCCAGCTACTCAGGAGGCTGAGGCAGGAGAATTGCTTGAACCCGGGAGGCAGAGGTTGCAGTGAGCGGAGGTCACGTCATTGCACTCCAGCCTGGTGCCTGATGATGGAGTGAGACTCTGTCTCAAAAAACAAACAAACAAAAAAATTAGCCGGGCGTGGTGGCACATGCCTGTAATCCCAGCTACTTGGGAGGCTGAGGCAGAAGGATCGCTTGAACCTGGGAAGCAGAGGTTGCAGTGAGCTGAGATCATGTCATTGCACTCCAGCCTAGGTAATAAGAGCGAAAATCCATCTCAAAAAAAAAAAAAAGAAAGAAAGAAACTCTAGACCTATAAGGCATCACCTCCCAATCCTCACATCGCCTTCCCCCGGCCCCTGGCAACCACTAATCTCCTTTCTGTTTCTATGGGTTGGTCTGTTCTGGGCATTTCCCGGAAATGAAATCATACACTCTGTGGCCTCTGTGTCTGGTTTCTTCCTCTGAGCATCACGTTGTCAAGATTCATCCACGTTGTCACGTGTGTCAGAATGTCATTGTTTTTTATGGTCCAGTAAGATTTTCTGATATGCATAACCTGTACTTTGTTTATTCGTCAGTTGATAAGCATTTGGATTATTTCCACTCTGGAAATAATGAAGCTGCTATGAACATCGCATGCAAATTCTTGTTGCTATTTTTATTTTTATTTTTTGAGGCAGGGTCTCCATCTCTCACTCAGGCTGGAATGCAGTGGCACATTCTTGGCTCACTGCAGCCTCCACCTCCTGGGCTCAAGCTATCCTCCCACCTGAGCCTCCTGAGTAGCTGAGGTGACAGGTGCTCACCACCACGCCCAGCTAATTCAAAAAAAAATTTTTATAGACAGGGTCTCACTGTGTTGCCCAGTGTGGTCTCAAACTCCTGGGCTCAAGCAATCCGCCTGCCTTGGCCTCCCAAAGTGTTGGGATTACAGGAGTAAGCCTCTGTACCTAGCCTTGCACACAAGTTCTTATGTGGACATACGTTTTCTTTTTTTTTTTTTAATTGAGACAGGGTCTCACTGTTGGCTAGAGTGGAGTATAGTGGCGAGATTTCGGTTCACTGCAACCTCTGCCTTCATGGATTTAAGCAATTCTCCTGCTTCAGCCTCCTGAGTAGCTGGAATTACAGGCAGGCACTACCGTGCCTGGCTAATTTTTGTATTTTTAGTAGAGGCAGGGTTTCACCACATTGGCCAAGCTGGTCTCGAACTCCTGACCTCAGGTGATCTACCTGCCTTGGCCTCCCAAAATGCTGGGATTACAGGCATGAGCCACCATGCCGGCCCAAAATGGTTTTATCTTTCTTTCTTTCTTTCTTTCTTTTTTTTTGAGATGGAGTTGCCCAGGCTGGAGTGCAATGGCAAGATCTCAGCTCACCGCATCCTCCGCCTCCCGAGTTCCAGCCATGCTCCTGCCTCGGCCTCCCGAGTAGCTGGGACTACAAGCGCCATGGCTGGATAATTTATATATTTTTTAGTAGAGACAGGGTTTCAACATATTGGTCAGGCCGATCTTGAACTCCTGACCTTGAGATCTGCCCATCTCGGTCTCCCAACCTGCTGGGATTACAGGTGTGAGCCACTGTGCCCAGCAGTTTATTTTCTTATCGTTGAGATTTGAGAGTTCTTTATATGATCTGAATACAAATCCTTGATCAGATAGTTTTGCAAATATTTTCTCCCAACCTATGGCTTGTCTTTTCATTTTGTTATCAGTGTCTTCTCGGAGCACATTTTAAAATCATTATTATTTTTTGAGACAAAGTCTCACTCTGTCGCCCAGACTGGAGTGCTGCGGTGCCATCTCAGCTCAGTGACCCTCCACCCACCAGGTTCAAGTGATTCTCCCGCCTCAACTTCCCAAGTAGCTGGGATTACAGGCACACGCCACCACTCCCAGCTAATTTTTGTATTTTTAGTAGAGACAAGGTTTCACCATGTTGGCCAGACTGGTCTCGAGCTCCTGACCTCAGGTGATCCACCCACCTTGACCTCCCAAAGGGCTGGGATTACGGGCGTGAGCCACCACGCCCGGCCTGGATTTTGCTTATGCTGTTCTTTTTCCTTATACCTTGACATTGACAAATAACTTTCTGGTCTTTTCTTTTTTTTTTTTTTTTTTATAAAGACGGAGTTTCACCATGTTGGTCAGGCTGGTCTTGAACTCCCGACCTCAGGTGATCCGCCCACCTTGGCCTCCAAAGTGCTTGGATTACAGGCGTGAGCCACCACACCCAGCCTTTTTTTTTTTTTTTTTACAGTTCCGTAGTATCCCACAACATGGGATGTATAATAATAATTCCTGCTTAACCAGCTTCCTCCTGATTACTGTTTATCAATGTCCAGCGTTTTGCCTGTGTACACAATGTAAATTTTAGACACAATGCCTTGTACATGTAGTACTTGCCACTGGACACATTTATCTCTAGGACAAATTCCTAGACATAGAACTGCTTCGTCAGAGTCTGCACATTTGTAATTTTGATAGACAATGGCTAAATTTCCCTCTATAAAATTGTAGGAACTTGTTCTCCGAGCCAGAGGGGGTGGTTCACACCTGTGTTCCCAGCACTTTGGGAGGCCAGGAGTTGGAGACCAGCCTGGCCAACATGACCCCATCTCTACTAAAAATACAGAAATTAGCTGGGCATGGTGGTGCATGCCTGCGGTCCCAACTACTCGGGAGGCTGAGGCATGAGAATTGCTTGATCCAGGGAGGCAGAGGGTGCAGTGAGCTGAGATCGTATCAATGCACTCCAGCCTGGCGACAGAGTGAGACCCTGCCTCAAAATAAGATGAACAAAGAGTTATTTGCAGTCGGGCATGGTGGCTCATGCCTGTAATCCCAGCACTTTCGGAGGCTAAGACAAGTGGATAGCTTAAGCCCAGGAGTTCAAGACCAGCCTGGGCAACACGGCAAAACCCTGTCTCTACAAAAGTAAAATTAGCCAGGTGTGGTGGTGCGTGCCTGTAGTCCCAGCTACTCGGGAGGCTGAAGTGGGAGAATCACCTGAGCTGAGAAGGTTGAGGCTGCAGTGAGCCATGATTGTGCCATTACACTCCAGCCTTGGGAACAGAGCGAGACCCTGACTCAGAAAAAAAAAAAAAAAAAAAAAGTTCAGCCGGGCAAGGTGGCAGACACTTGGAATCCCAGCTACTCAGGAGGCTGAGGCAGGATAATCACTTGAACCTGGGAGGTGGAGGTTGCAGTGAGCCGAGATTGTGTCACTGAACTCCAGCCTGGGTGACAGGGGAAACTCTTGTCTCTAAGGGAAAAAAGAAAGAATTATTTGTACACATTAGGTGGCTATTATTTAGAAAATGCAAGTATGTTACCAGGTGCAGTGGCTCATACCTATAATCCGAGCACTTTGGGAGGCCGAGGTGGGAGGATTGCTTGAACCCAGGAGTTCAAGATCAGCCTGGGCAACGTATTGAGACCCTATCTATATTAAAAAAAAAATTTTTTTTGGCCAGGCATGGTGGCTCACGCCTGTAATCCAAGCACTTTGGAGGCCAAGATGGGCAGATCACCTGAGGTCGGGAGTTCAAGACCAGCCTGACCAACATGGTGAAACCCCGTCTTTAAAAATGATAATAAAAATTAAAAAAATTTTTTTAAGAAAAAATACAGAATACTGGCCAAGCACAATGGCTCACGCCTGTAATCCCAGCACTTTGGGAGGCCGAGGCGGGTGGATCACGAGATCAGGAATTCAAGACCAGCCTGGCCAGGATGGTGAAACCTCATCTCTATACAAAAGAATTAGCCAGGCATGGTGGTGGGTGCCTGTAATCCTAGCTACTTGGGAGACCGAGGCAGAGAATTGCTTGAACCTGGGAGGCAGAGGTTGCAGTGAACTGAGATCACGCCACTGCACTCCACCCTGGGCAACAGAGTGAGACTGTCTCCAACAAACAAAAAACAAACAAAAACACACATAGGAATAGCTAAAATAGGGAGCAGCCCCTTCCTCTAGGGCTGAAGCCAAACTCCCAACGAAGAAATAAATTTGGAAGAAGGACTTCCCTGCCCAGCCAGCTCCCAACCTGAGATGAGAATTTCACTGGAGAGGTATGGCCATGGCTCATTGGGTTACTGAGAAATTCACCACGGTGCATCAGGCCACTGAAATTTGCTGGGGGGACAGGTAAACCCCACTGGGCATCCAGTGCAGGGCTGGCCCCTGTCCATCACAAGATCCCGCTGAGAGGGGCCGTGAGAATCTGGAAGAGATGCCCCATCCTCATTCAGTGCTCCTCCAGCGCCCCCCCGCTGACAAGGCTGAACACTGAGCTAGCTGGCAGAGGAGAAGTGTTTACAGCGTCCAGCTCCAATATCACCAACAGGAGAGAGGAGTAAACTTGGAGCCACCAGGCTGTAAACTGATAACTGGTACAGGGTGGTTGTTAGAATGAAATCCAGTAAATGGGCTGGATGTGGTGTCTTATGCCTGTAATCCCAGCACTTTGGGAGGCCAAGGCAGGAGGATCGCTAGAGGCCAGGAGTTCCAGACAAGCCTGGGCAATGCAGTGAGATCCTATGTCTACAAAAATTTTAAAAATTAAGTGGGTGCAGGCTGGGCACGGTGGCTCACACCTGTAATCTCAGCACTTTGGGAGGCCGAGGCGGTGGATCACCTGAGGTAAGGAGTTCAAGACCAACGTGGCCAACATGGCAAAACTCCATCTCTACTAAAAATTAGCCAGGTGTGGTGGCATGCTTGTAGTCCCAGCTACTTGGGAGGCTGAGACAGGAGAATTGCTTGAACCTGGGAGCGGAGGTTGCGGTGAGCCGAGATGGCACCACTGCATTCCCGCCTGGGCAACAGAGTGAGACTCCATCTCAAAAATAATAATAATAACTGGGCGCACATGGTCCTAAGTACTCCGGAGGCTGAGGTGGGAGGATCACTTGAGCCCGGGAGTTGGAGTCTGAAGCCGAAGTAGCTGTGATTGCAACAGTGCACTCCAGCCTGGGTCACATAGCGGGATCCTGTCTCAGAAAGAATGAAATGCAATGAATTCTAACAGATGGTTATTGTGAGCGTTACTGGTTCTCTTCTGAACTGCCTGAAATTCAAAACTGTGAGGTGGGTCCTTGTTGAGGTCCCCTTCCACTAGCTAACATTCTGTGGCTCCTACGGAAATAAAGAGGTGACCCTCAAAAGGGAGTCGTGTAAAGAGCAGAGATTTTTTTTTGAGATGGAGTTTCACCCTTGTTGCCCAGGCTGGAGGGAAATGGCACAATCTCGGCTCACCAAAACCTCTGCCTCCCGGGTTCAAGAGATTCCCCTACGTCAGCCTCCCGAGTAGCTGGGATTACAGGCACCCACCACCACGTCCGGCTAATTTTGTATTTTTAGTAGAGATGAGGTTTCTATATGTTGGTCGGGCTGGTCTCAAACTCCTGACCTCAGGTGATCCACCACCTTGGCCTCCCAAAGTGCTGGGATTACAGGCGTGAGCCACCGCGCCTGTACTAAGAGCAGAGATTTTTATGTCTAGACACCTGAGTTCAATTCCAGCCTCCTCCATGTATTAAAGGAGCATCTGCTGGGCATGGTGCCTGTGATCCCTGCACTTTGGGAAGCTGAGGTAGGAGGACTGCTTAAGCCCAGGAGTTTGAGACCAGCCTGGGCAACATAGTGAGACCCTATATGTACTAAAAATTAAAATAAGAAATTAGCCAGATGTGGTTGTGTGCACCCACTACTCGGGAGGCTGAGGCAGGAGCATCTCTTTTTGTTTGTTTTTGTTTTTTTGAGATGAAGTCTTGCTTTGTCACCCAGGCTAGAGTGCAGGGGCATGATCTCGGCTCACTACAACCTCTGCCTCCTGGGTTCAAGCGATTCTCCTGCCTCAGCCTCCTGAGTAGCTGGGATTACAGGTGTCTGCCACCACACCTGACTAATTCTTTGTATTTTTAGTAGAGAAGGGGTTTCACCATGTTGGCCAGGCTGATCTCAAACTCCTGACCTCAAGTGATCCACCCGCCTCGGTCTCCTAAAGTGCTGGGATTACAGGCATGAGCCACCGCACCCGGCTGAAGCGGGAGGATCTTTTAAGCCTGGGATTTTGAGGCTGCAGTGAGCTGTGACCGCACCACTGCACTCCAGCCTGGGTGGACAGAGCAAGACTCTGCCTCAAAATAAATATTTTGAGAGGGCCGGGCGCGGTGGCTCATGCCTGTAATCGCAGCACTTTGGGAGGCCAAGGTGGGTGGATCATTTGAGGTCAAGAGTTTGAGACCAGCCTGCTACACAGTGAAACCCATCTCTACTAAAAATGCAAAAAATCTGCTGGACGTGGTGGCAGGCGTCTGTAATCTCTACTACTTGGGAGGCTGAGGCAGAATCGCTTGAACTCGGGAGGCAGAAGTTGCAGTCAGCCGAGATGGTGCCACTGCACTCCAGCCTGGGTGACATGAGTGAAACTCCGTCTCAAAAACAAACAAATACATAAATAAATAAAGCAATTCTGACTGTTCTAATAGAGCAGCCTCAGAATAATTTCAGTGACTGAAGCCAAGTTTGTTTCTAGTTGCTATGAACTCCAAGTGGTGCAGGCAGGGTGGAAGGAAGTGGAGGGAAGTCCATGCCGTCCCGAACATTGGGTTCCTCCCATCTTCTGGCTCTGCCATCCCCGGGAGCTCCAGATTCTCCCCTGGAGTCTCTGTATCCAGGAGCAGAGAAGGAGTGGAGAGTCACGTGCTGTGCGTTTATGGGCCAGGCCTGGAAATAGCCTCACATCGCATCCCGCCACCTACACTTCCTTAGCTAGACCCGGTCTCACGGCCCCACACGTAGCAGCAGGGGAGAAGAGAAAAGGCCGTCATGCCGTATTCCCAGCAGGAAAATGAAATGGGGCTGGGTGGACAGCTCGCCGGTCTCTGCCCCGTACCACTTTTCCTACCTCCTCCCCCTCTGACGAGCAACATTGCTTCTCGGAGGCTCAGTTTCTGGCTCTGAAAACGAGGTTAGGAAGGTTGCCTTCTCTGCCAGCTCTAAGGAATCAGTGTGATAGAATAGGTGGTAGATTCCTCAATAAACGTTGTCAGGTCAGGCACGGTAGCTCACGCCTTTAATCCCAGCACTTTGGAAGGCCGGGGCGGGCGGATCGCCTGAGGTCAGGAGTTCGAGACCAGCCTGGCCAACATGGTGAAACCCTGTCTCTACTAAAATCAAAAAATTAGCCAGGTGTGGTGGTGGTGCAAACCTGTAGTCCCAGGTACTTGGGAGGCTGAGGCAGGAGAATTGCTTGAACCCAGGACGCGGAGGTTGCAGTGAACCGAGAACGAGCCACTGTACTCCAGCCTGGGCTACAGAGTGAGATTTTGTCTAAAAAAAAAAAATAGCTGGGTGTGGTGGTGGGCGCTTGGAATGCCACCTACTCTGGGAGGCTGAGGCAGGAGAATCACTTGAACCTGGGAGATGGAGGTTGCAGTGAGCCAAGATCATGCCACTGCACTCCAGCCTGGGCAACAGAGCAAGACTCTGTCTCAAAAACAAAACAAAACAAAAAACAGGTGGCAAATTGCTCAATAAATGCTGCTGTGATTAATCTGATGACATCCTCCCTCTTCGGCCCCCCCACACCCAATTAATCTGCTCGATTTCTCCCAACAGGCACCACCTGGATGATCGAGATCATCTGCTTAATTCTGAAGGATGGGGATCCCTCCTGGATCCGCTCGGTGCCCATCTGGGAGCGGGCACCCTGGTGTGAGACCATCGTGGGTGCCTTCAGCCTCCCGAACCAGTACAGCCCCCGCCTCATGAGCTCCCATCTTCCCATCCAGATCTTCACCAAGGCCTTCTTCAGCTCCAAGGCCAAGGTTGGGAGTCGGGGTGTGTGTCGGTTGGGAGGGGTTGGATGGGTGTGTGGGGTGACAGGGAGCAGGAGCATAACTCATGGATTCACTCGGCACCTGTTTGGGGTTTTTTGTTGTTGTTGTTTGTTTGTTTTGAGACAGAGTCTCACTCTGTCACCCAGGCTGGAGTGCAATGGCACTGTCTCGGCTCACTGCCACCTCTGCCTCCCGGGTTCAAGCGATTCTCCTACCTCAGCCTCACGAGTAGCTGGGATTACAAGCATCCACCACCACACCCAGCTAATTTTTGCATTTTTAGCAGAGACAGCGTTTCACCAGGTTGGCAAGGCTGATCTCGAACTCCTAACCTCAGGTGATCAACCCGCCTCAGCCTCCCAAAGTGCTGGGATGAGAGGCATGAGCCACCACACCCTGCCAGCATCTACTATGTGCCTCGCTCTGACCTAGCACATTGGTCAGTATGCAAACAGAAATGCCTGTCCTTTGGCAGGGAGTGGTGACTCACACCTGTAGCCCCAGCACTCTGGGAGGCTGAGGAGGGAGGATCACTCTGGGCCGGGAGTTTGAGACCAGCTTGGGCAACATAGTGAGACCAATCGCTACAAGAAATGTTAAAAATTAGTCAGGCATGGTGACACACCCTTGTAGTCCCAGCTACTTGGGATGCTCAGGTGGGAGGATCATTTGAGCCAATGAGGTCAAGGCTGCATTGAGCTGAGATCACGTTATTGCACTCCAGCCTAGGCAACAGAGCAAGATCCAGTCAAAGAAAAGAAAGAAAGAAAGGCCACATTCTAATAGGATCAGGCAGATAATAGGTGAAATAGATAACAAAATATTTAGTTTGGGCCAGGCACAATGGTACATGCCTGTTAATCCTAGCACTTTGGGAAGCCGAGGCAAGAGGATCACTTGAGGCCAGGAGGTGGAGGCTGCAGTGAGCTATGACTGCACCACTGCACTCCAGCCTGGGCAACAGAGTGAGACCCCGTCTTAAAATACATAATGTCTGATGGCTGGGCGTGGTGGCTCATGCCTGTCATCCCAGCACTTTGGGAGGCTGATGCAGTCAAACCACTTGAGGCCAGGAGTTCAAGACCAGCCTGGCCAACATGTGAAACCCTGTCTCTACTAAAAATACAAAAGTCAGTGGGATGTGGTGGTGAGCGACTTGTAATCCCAGCTACTCAGGAGGCTGAGGCAGGAGAATTGTTGAAACCCGGGAGGCAGAGGTTGCAGTGAGCTGAGATGGTGTCACTGCACTCCAGCCTGGGAGACAGAGCAAGACTTCGTCTCAAAAACATTTTTTTTATATATATACACACACATAATATTATATATTATATTATTACAATACACTTTACTATTACATTTAATATTTATAATACATTTAATATTTAATAATATAACATGTATATATACAATATAATATATGTAACGTCTGATGGGATAAATTTGCATTGGGAGTGGGGGAGAGGGCTGGAGATAGAATTGGGGTGGGGTGGGGCTACAATTATAAATAAGGAGGTCGGGGGTGCCCCAGTGAGTAAAAACCCGGGAGGTGATGGTGGGAGCCACAGAGGTTTCCAGAGGAAGAGCATTTCAGGCAAGCGGGAAAAGCAAGTGCAAAGTGCCTGAGGTAGGTGTATCTGAGGTGCAACAGGGAGGTCGGTATGGCCGGAGCCAAGAGAGCAAGTGGAGAGTGGAGTGGAGATGAGGTCCGGGTCGGGGGCAACACGGACCAAAATGTGCAGGGCCACGTGGGCCCATCGGGGACTCGAGCTCTGACCAAGTGACCCGGCAGCGCTGCTGGATCGAGGCCGGGCGGGAGCCCGAGCGGGAGCCCGAGCGGGCTTAGGTTTCCCCCGGCGCCCTCTGGCGGCCATATAGGGACCGAGTGTCGGGCGAGCAGAAGCCGGGAAGCCGAGAGGCGGCGCGCGCCAGGGTCCAGGCGAGGGGACGGTGGCTGGACCAGGGTGGTGTCCACGGAGGTGATGGGAAGGGACAGGGTTCGGGGTGTATTCTGAAGGTGGGACCGGGAGGATTTACTGACAGATTGGATGTGGGTGTGAGAGAAAGGGATGAGTCAAGGGTGACTCCAAGGTTTGGCGGAAGCAACTGTCAGGATTGGGCAACCGGGAAGGAGAGGAGGGATGGGAGCTGGTGGGGGAGGAACACGCGGGCTCTGCTGCCGCCCATCCCACGTCCAGTGGAGGCTGCCGGTGGGCACAGAAATGCACGCTTCGGGAACCGAGACCTGGGCTGACACGTCCATTTGCAATTCCTTGGCACATGCATTGTGTAATTAATCGAAGCCCGAGGCCTGAGTGAAATCGCCAAGGAAGTGAATGTGGACAGAGCAAAGAGGGGCACCGCGATCGGGAAGTCCCCAAGACCACCCTCAGGCTCAACGACCTAGCAGAAATCATGGCGTTCAGCAAAGCTGCTCAACTCCAGGTTATAGTCAATTACAATTAAAGAAAACATGAAAATCAGGCAAGGGGGCTGGGCGCGGAGGCTCACGCCTGGAATCCCTGCACTTTCAGAGGCCAAGGCCAAGGTGGGCAGATCGATTGAGTGCAGGAGTTTGAGACCAGCCTGGGCAACTCAGTAACACCCATCTCTACAAAAAAATGTAAAAATTAGTCAGGTGTAGTGGCATGCACCTGTAGTCCCAGCTACTTGGGAGGCTGAGGTGGGAGGATCACTTGAGCCTGGGAGGTTGAGGCTGCAGGGAGCCATGATTGTGCCACTGCACCCCAGCCTAAAGGACAGAACAAGACCCTGTACCTTTTCTTTTTTCTTTTTCTTTTTCTTTTTTTTTTTTTTTTTTTTGAGGCAGAGTCTCACTCTGTCACCCAGGCTGGAGTGCAATGGCACAGTCTCAATTCATTGCAACCTCCGCCTCATGGGTTCAAGCGATTCTCCTGCCTCAGCCTCCCCAGTAGCTGGGATTACAGGCACGCGTCACCACACCCGGTTAATTTTTGTATTTTTAGTAGAGACGGGGTTTCACCTCGTTAGCCAGGATGGTCTCGGTCTCCTGACCTCATGATCCTCCTGCCTCGGCCTCCCAAAGTGCTGGGATGACAGGCGTGAGCCACCGCACCCAACCACTCTTTTTTCTTTTTTTTTGAGATGGAGTTTTGCTCTTGTTGCCCAAGCTAGAGTGCAATGGCGCGAACTTGGCTCACTGCAACCTCTGCCTCCCAGGTTCAAGCGATTCTTCTGCCTCAGCCTCCCAAATAGCTGGGAATACAGGCACCCACCGCCATGCCTGGCTAATTTTTTGTATTTTTAGTAGAGACAAGGTTTCACCATGTTGGCCAGGCTGGTCTCAAACTCCTGACCCCAGGTAATCCACCCACCTCGGCCTCCTAAAGTGCTGGGATTACAGGTGTGAGCCACAGCGCCTGGCCTACAAGACCTTGTTTCTGAAAAATAAGAGCAGGCTGGGCACGGTGGCTCACGCCTGTAATCCCAGCACTTTGGGAGCCTGAGGCGGGCAGATCACTTAAGGTCAGGAGGCTGAGGCAGCAGAATCGCTTGAACTCGGGAGGTGGAGGTTGCAGTGAGTCGAGACCCATCATTGCACTCCAACCTGAGTGACAGAGCGAGACTCCATCTCAAAAAAAAAAAAAGTCTGCCCTGAGTCCTTCCTCCTTCAGGGTCAGAAGAGAGGGTGCATGAGGGCAGGAGGCCTAGGGGCCAGGGTCCTGCCTGTGTCTGACGCCTTCTCCCCTCTCCCCATCGTCCTCACGCAGGTGATCTACATGGGCCGGAACCCCCGGGACGTCGTGGTCTCCCTCTATCATTACTCCAAGATCGCCGGACAGTTAAAGGACCCGGGAACGCCCAACCAGTTCCTGCGGGACTTCCTCAAAGGCGAAGGTGAGGACGGGGCAGAGTGGGACAGGAGGGCTGGGAAGGAGCCCCCAGAGGACCTGGATGGGCAGAGGGACAGAGGAGGGGTAAGAAGGGAGAGAGGCGGAGACACAGGGCGTCAAAGGGGCAGCGGAGACAGAGAGCAGGCGACCAGGAGATGCAGAGACGGAGGGAGAGACTGAGAAATGCAGGACAAGCAGGGGACAGAGAAGAGGGACAGAGACAGGGAGAGACACAAACACAGAAAGACTGAGAGAGGGCAACAAAAAAGAGACTGGGAGCCAGGCACCGCGGTGGCTCACACCTGTAATCCCAGCACTTTGGGAGGCCGAGGCGGGCGGATCACCTGAGGTCCTGAGTTCGAGACCAGCTAGACTAACGTGGAGAAACCCCGTCTCTATTAACAATATAAAATTAGCCAGGTGTGGTGGCACATACCTGTAATCCCAGCTACTTGGGAGGCTGAGGCAGGAGAATCGCTTGAGCCTGGGAGGCAGAGGTTGCGGTGAGCAGAGATCGCACCATTACACTGCAGCCTGGGCAACAAGAGCAAAACTTCATCTCAAAAAAAAAAAAAAAGACGAGCCCAGTGCAGTGGCCCATGCCTGTAATCCCAGCACTTTCGGAGACTGAGGCAGGCAGATCACTTGAGGTCAGTAGTTCAAGACCAGCCTGGTCAGCACGGCGAAACCCCGTTTCTACTAAAAATACAAAAACTAGCCGGGCGTCGTGGCACATGCCTGTAATCCCAGCTACTCCGGAGGCTGAACTGGGAGGCTCTCTTGATTCCACGAGGGAGGTTGCAGTGAGCAGAGATCACGATACTGCACTCCAGCCTGGGCAACAGTGAGACCCTGTCTCAAAAAAATTAAATAAACAGGCCTGGGGCAGTGACTCACACCTGTAATCCCAACACTTTCGGAGGCCGATGGGGGTGGATCACAAGGCCAGGAGTTCAAGACCAGCCTGGCCAAGAGACCAGCCTGGCCAATACAATGAAGCCCTGTCTCTACTAAAAATACAAAAATTAGTTGAGTGTGATGGCGGGTGCCTGTAATCCCAGCTATGCAGGAGGCTGAGGCAGGAGAATTGCTTGAACCCGGGAAGCAGAGGTTGCAGTGAGCCAAGATCGCACAATGGTACTCCAGCCTGGGTGAGAGGGCAAGACTCCCACTCAGAAAAAAAAAAAAAAAAAAAAAATTAAATAAGAATTAAAAATAAAAAGAGATAAGGAAATAAATTCAGAAAGAGAGACGGAGTCAGAGAGAGACAGGGAGAGACAAGGAAACAGAAGGACATGGGCCCCAGGTACTAAGAGGCAGCAGCCCTCGGCCATGTCTTCCTTTCTCTGCTGCTGTAGGACACCCTAGTTTTGGCGGGGAATCCAGGTGTACGGAGGAAGGTGACTGGATGGACAGATAGACCAGGCCCCCCCCAAGATGGGCAACCAGGGGAGAAGTAGGTTGGAAGAGTGCTGAACTTGGTGGAGATGTGGGGGCCTAGGGGGAGGGCGTCCAGCTGTCTTAAGCAGGCGTGGTGGTGAGCGCCTGTATGTAATTCCGGCTACTCAGTAGGCTGAGGCAGGAGAACCTCTTGAACCCGGGAGACAGAGGTTGCAGTGAGCTGACATCCCGCCACCGCACCCCAGCCTGGGCAACAGAGCAAGACTCCATCTCAAAAAAAAAAAATGTCTGCCCCTGAGTCCTTTCTGCTTCAGGGCAACAGAGCGAGACCCTATCAAGACGGAAGGGATGGGATGAGCCCCAGGGGGGCTGGGGGGACCCTGCTCCGCCCTCACCCCTCTTGTCCTTCTGCCCACAGTGCAATTTGGCTCCTGGTTCGACCACATTAAGGGCTGGCTTCGGATGCAGGGCAGAGACAACTTCCTATTTATCACCTACGAGGAGCTGCAGCAGGTGAGTCCGACCCCCGCCAGGTGCAGCGTCCCCCCACACCCTCTGCTCACACCCCCGTCTCTTCCCTTCCCGAGGGTCTCAGGACCCCTCCGCTTCCCCACGCAATGCTCCAGCCCTGGGGATAGAGCCGGAACAGAACACACAGAGCGGTGAGCAGGGACTGCAGACAAAATCCCCAAACCACACAGCAGGCCAGTGGGGCAGAGGAGCTAAGCAGCGAAGACGAGCCAGAAGGAAGATGAGGAATGGGCGGGCAGGGGTGAGATCTAACACAGGGGGGGTTGGCCGGACTTGGTGGCTCACGCCTGTAATCCCAAAGCTTTCGGAGGCTGAGGCGGGAGGATCCCTTGAGCCCAAGAGGTCGAAGCCACAATGAGCTATGATGGTGCCACTGTACTCCAGCCTGGGCCACAGAGCAAAACCCTGTCTCAAAAGAGAGAGAGAGCAGTAGCTCACACCTGTAATCCCAGCACTTTGGGAGCCCAAGGCAGGCAGATCACTTGAGGTCGGGAGTTTGAGACCAGCCTCCCAACATGGTGAAACCACATCTCTACCAAAAATACAAAAATTAGCCAGGCACAGTGGCATGTGCCTGTAGTGTCAGCTACTCAGGAGGCTGAGGCAGGGGAATCCCTTCAGTCTGGGAGGTGGAGGTTGTAGTGAGCTGAGATCGTACCACTGCACTCCAGCCTGGGTGACAGAGTAAGATTCCATCTCAAAAAAAAAAAAAAAAAGAGTTTGGCACAGTGGCTCACACCTGTAATCCTAGCACTTTGGGAGGCCAAGGCAGGTGGATTACCTGAGCTCAGGAGTTCAAGACCAGCATGGCCAACATGGTGAAACTCCGTCTCTACTAAAAATACAAAAAAAAAAAAAAAAAAAAAAAAATTAGCCGGGCATGGTGGCAGATGCCTGCCTGTAATCTCAGCTACTCGGGAGCCTGAGGCAGGAGAATTGCTTGAATCTGGGAGGTGTAGGTTGCAGTGAGCCGAGATTTTGCCACTGCACTCTAGCCTGGGCAACACAATAGAAACTCTGTCTCAAAAAAAAAAGAAAAAGAGGCCGGGCATGGTGGCTGATGCCTGTAATCCAAGCACTTTGGAGGCCAAGGCGGGTGGATCACCTGAGGTCGGGAGTTCAAGACCAGCCTGACCAACATGGTGAAACCCCGTCTTATAAAAAAAGAAAAAGAAAGAGATGAGGTCTTGCTCTGTTTTCCAGGCTGGAGTGCAGTGGTGCAATAATGACTCACTGCAGCCTCGACTTCCTGGGCTCAAGCAATCCTCCTGCCTCAACCTCCTGAGTAGTTAGAACTATAGGCGTGGGCCACCATACCCCATTAATTAAAAAATAATTTTTAGAGGTAGGGGTCTTACTATGTTGCCCAGGCTGGTCCTTGATATATTTTAAGGACAGCGAAGAGATCAGCGTGGCCAGAGCCAGGTGAGGGAAGGGGAGGGGCGCGGGTGCGGGCGGGAAGGGGAGGGGCGCAGGTGTGGGCACCAGAGGAGGGCAGAGAAGGAATGGGGCCGACATAAGGACTTTGGCTTTGCTCTGAGTAGGTGGGAGCCATGGGTGAGCTGTGAACAGGGGGGGGCGATCAGATGACAGATGGCAGGTGAGCTGCAGTGATGGTCAGGACTTGAAACGCAGAGGAAGGGCCAGACACGGTGGCTCACACATAATCCCAGCTCTTGGGGAGGCTGAGGTGGGCAGATCACCTGAGGTCAGGAGTTTGAGACCAGCCTGGCCAGCATGATGAAACCCTGTCTCTACTAAAAATAGGAACCTTAGGTGGGCGTGGTGGCGTGCGCCTGTAATCTCAACTACTTGGGAGGCTGAGGCACAAGACCTGGTTCAACCTGGGAGGTGGAGGTTGCACTGAGCCAAGATCGCACCACCGCACTGCAGCCTGGGCAACAGAGCGAGACTCTATCAGGAAGGAAGGGAAGGGAGAAGGGGAAGACAAGGGAAACAGTGGAAGGAAAGAGCCTTTGGAGCTTACACTAGGATCTTGGAAGGGAAGGAAGGGAAGGGAGGAAGAGAGGAAGGAGAGAGTGGAGGAGGGAGGAAGGAAAGGAAGAAGGCAGGCAGGGAGGGAGGGTGCAGTGGCTCACACCTGAAATCCTTGGCTTTGGGAGGCCAAGGCGGGAGGATCACCTGAGGTTGGGAGTTCGAGACCAGCCTGACCAACATGGAGAAACCCCATATCTACTGAAAATACACAATTAGCCGGGCCTCATGGTGCATGCCTGTAGTCCCAGCTACTCGGAAGGCTGAGGCAGGAGAATCGCTTGAACTCGGGAGGCGGAAGTTGCAGTGAGCTGAGATTGTGCCATTGTACTCCAGCCTGGACAACAAGAGAGAAACTCCATCAGGAAGGAAGGAAGGAAGGGAGGGAGGAAGGAAGGAAAGTAGGGAGGGAGGGAGGCAGGGAAGGAGGCAGGGAGGCAGGGAGGAAGGAAGGGGAAGAAAAAGAAAGAAATAAATAAAAGGAAAGGAAAGAAAAGAAAGAGTGAGCGAGCTTCCACTGGGATCCTAGCTGGGCCCATCGAATATCCCTGGGGCAGGAATGTAGAGGAGAGAGATCCTTTCTGGCTGGGACCATCAAGAAAGGCTCCCTGGAGGAAGTGGCTTTGAAGAATGGTTACGGCTATAGCTGCAAGGAGGAGGCTGGGCCGGGCCTGGTGGTGCGCACCTGTAGTCCCAGCTACGTGGGAGGCTGAGGCAGGAGGATCGCTTGAGCCCGGGAGTCCCGGGCTATAGTGCACTATGCCAGTTTGGTGTCGGCACTAACTTCAGCATCAGTATGGCGACCTCCTTGCAGCATGGGACCACCAGGTTGCAAAAGGAGGGGGTGAACCTGCCCACGTCAGAAACGGAGCAGGTCAGAACTCTCCCGTGCTGATCAGCAGTGGGTTCTCGCCTGTGAAGAGTCCCTGCACTCCAGCCTGGGCAACATAGTGAGACTCCATCTCTACAAAAATAAAAATAATTTAAAATTAAAAACAAAGGCCGGGTGCGGTGGCTCACACCGGTAATCCCAGCACTTTGGGAGGCCGAGGTGGGCGAATCACCTGAGGTCGGGAGTTTGAGACCAGCCTGACCAACGTAGAGAAACCCTGTCTCTACTAAAAATACAAAATTAGCCAGACGTGGTGGTGCACGCCTGTAATCCCAGCTGCTCGGGAGGCTGAGGCAGGAGAATCGCTTGAACCCGGGAGATGGAGGCTGCAGTGAGCAGAGATCGTGCCATTGCGCTCCAGCTGGAGCCACAAAAGCGGAACTTCATCTCGAAAAAAAAAAAAAACAGGGCCAGACGTGGCCAAGGCAGGTGGATCACTTGAGGTCAGGAGTTTGAGAGCAGCCTGGCCAACACGGTGAAACCCCATCTCTACTAAAAATGCCAAAAATTAGCCTGGCATGGTGGTGGGTGCTTGTAATCCCAGCTGCTCGGGAGACTGAGGCAGGAGAATCGCTTGAACCCACGAGGGGGAGTTTGCCATCAGCCAAGATCGTGCCATTGCACTCCAGCCTGGGCAACACAGCGAGACTCTGTATCCAAACACAAGAGTAATTTTATATGGTTTTCCCAAATGTTGTGTTTATCCCTCTTTTATCGAGGAGGAGACTGGAGGTTTGTAACTTAAGAGAGGGTTGGTAATCTGCCCAAGGCACGTGGCTCTTGCCTGCACACTCTGTGGTTATTTTTTTCCACCCTGGCAACTTTCTTTTAATGGAAAGCTCCAGAAAAGGTGTTGGCACTACTCCTCCCCCTCATTCTCAGCAAGCTTTCTTCTCCAAGGCCAGAACTGGGCCACAGAGCCTAACGGAGCTTCTGGGCTGCCCCTGGGTGTGAGGCGCCGCCCATATGTTAGAATTTCTGGGACACGTCAGTGGTTCAAGAAGATAAAGAGATGGAAGGTTATGAAACCAGGAGTGACCTGGAAAACTGAAGCCTTGAAGTTGGCGGAGCTGACCAGAGGACTGACCGTGCTGGGCACTGCGTATCAGAAGGGAGCAAGGGCCGGGCACGGTGGCCAATGCCTATCATCCCGGCACTTTGGGAGGCTGAGGCAAACAGATCACTTGAGGTCAGGAGTTCAAGACCAGCCTGCCCAACGTGGTAAAACCCCGTCTGTACTAAAAATGCAAAAAATAGCCAGGCGTGGTGGTGCATGCCTATAATCTCAGCTACTTGGGAGACTGAGGCAGGAGAATCACTTGAACCCAGGAGGAGAAGGTGGCAGTGAGCCGAGATATCACCGCTGCACTCCAGCCTAAGCGACAGAGCGATACTTAGTCTCATTGTAATCCCAGCACTTTGGGAGGTCAAGGCAGGTGGATCACCTGAGGTCGGAAGTTTGAGACCAGCCTGACCAACAAGGAGAAACCCCATCTCTACTAAAAATACAAAATTAGCCGGGCATGGTGGCGCATGCCTGTAGTCCCAGCTACTTGGGAGGCTGAGGGAAGAGAATCACTTGAACCTGGGAGGCAGAGATTGGTGAGCTGAGATCATGCCATTGCACTCTAGCCTGGGCAACAAGGGCGAAACTCTGTCTCAAAAAAAAAAAAAAAAAAAAAAAGGCAGAGAAGCAGAGGGAAAGACTAAGGGCTTCAGGAGCCTGAGCTCCTCTCTGGCTGTGTAACCTTGGACAAGTGTCTCTCCCTCTCTGGGCCTCTGTTTACCAGTTGAGATAATAACACTTCCCTTGCAAAGCTGATGGCGGAGTCGGCACCAATATATGGGGGGCTTGGACCAGAGCTTGGTACATAGTAGGCGCTCAGTAAGGAAGGTAATATTTGAGCTGCTGCCGTGGCAATGGGCCCTTCTGGGGGGTGAATGTATAGGAAATGGTGAATCCCAAAAGGAGAGGGAGAGGGTGGGAGAGGGATTTGAAGAGCTGAGACCAGACCATGTCTGTTATTGCTTTGTTTTGTTTTTGAGACACAGTCTCACTGTGTCACCCAGGCTGGAGTACAGTGGTGGGACCTTGGCTCACTGCAACCTCCACCTCCCAGTTCAAACAATTCTCTTGCCTCAGCCTCCTGAGTAGCTGGAATTACCGGTGCCCACCACCATGCCCAGATGATTTTTATATTGTTAGTAGAGACAGGGTTTCACCATGTTGGCCAGGTTGATCTTGAACTCCTGACATCAAGTGATCCGCTCATCTCAGCCTCCCAAAGTGCTGGGATTACAGCCATGAGCCACTGCGCCCAGCCCACATCTGTTCTTAAAAGCTGGGTCTGGGTCTGGGACTCTGTCCCAGGGTACTCGGGAGCCATGGGAGAGTTGGGAGCCAGTGAGGAGCAGGATGAGCTTGGCCATGGGGGAAGAGGTGGAGGGGGATGAAGACTGGAGGCAGGGAGGCTGTGGAGCAGCAGCCTGGGGCATGGGACCAGGAAGGGGAGGAGGAGCACCGAGCAGTGCTAGGCTATTGGGACACAGAGGAAGGGACATGGTAAGGGGAGGCAGGCAGGGAGGGACAGAGATGATGACGAACAGGGTTTGGGGGTGATGGGTACCCAGAGAGGGACTCCAGGCTCCTGGGTGGATGGCGGGGCCATCCTGCAAAGGGGCCTAGGGGAGGGGCAGGTTTGAGATGTAGACCAGCCAGGGCGCGGTGGCTCACACCTGTAATCCCAGCACTTTGGGAGGCCGAGGCGGGCGGATCATGAGGTCAAGAGATCGAGACCATCCTGGCCAACTTGGTGAAACCCCGTCTCTACTAAAAGTACAAAAACTAGCTGGGTGTGGTGGTGCGTGCCTGTAGTCCCAGTTACTTGGGAGGCTGAGGCAGGAGAATCACTTGAACCTGGGAGGCGGAGGTGGCAGTGACCCAAGTTCGCGCCACTGCACTCCAGCCTGGGTGACAGAGTGAGACTCCATCTCAAAAAAAAAAAAAAAAAAGGAGGTCGAGATGTAGACCAGCCAGTGCCTGTCTCTAACTCAAAGAAGGGTGATTCCGGGTAAGGGGGCGCACTGACCTCTGCCTCCTGCTGTGACCTCTGCCCCAAACCCCCCTATTTCCTCCCACCTAGAGAACCCCACAAAGACAGAAACTGCAAAAACCCTTAGAGGTGATACAACTTAACCCCTCAGCTTGGAGTAGGGGAAACTGAGGCAAAGAGGACCCAGACATCCAGACCCCAGGTGCCACGCCCCTTCCTTGGCCGGGCTGCCCTCCCTCCACTGACCCCTCTCCTCTGCCTGCAGGACTTACAGGGCTCTGTGCAGCGCATCTGCGAGTTCCTGGGCCATCCACTGTGCAAGGAGGCGCTGGGCTCCGTCGTGGCGCACTCGACCTTCAGTGCCATGAAGGCCAATACCATGTCCAACTACACGCTGCTGCCCCCCCAGCCTGCTGGACCACCGCCGTGGGGCCTTCCTCCGGAAAGGTGCGGGGACTCTGGGGTTTGGAGCCCACTAGGCACTGCCCGGCTGTGTGACCTGCGGGTTACTTAACCTCTCTGGGCTTCAGTTTCTCACCCAGCTGTAGCACTGGGTGAACGGGGGCACTGTGGCCCCAGGGTTGGCCACACACAGGGCTTAGCACTGGCCCGGCACACGTGCCAGCCACCCGAGGCCTTGCCACCCAGAGAACCCCCCAAGGAGAGCAAAACCTCCAGGAGCGCTGCAGATCTACCCGAGGGGAGATTTAGAGTCTCTGCGAATCCTCCTTCACAGTCGTGTTCACTGCGGAAATACTCAAGCACTGGGTCACGGGCGCAGGCGGCATAGTCTTTTCTTCCTCCTGCTGTAACAGAACACCACAAGCTGCAGGGCTCACAACAACACATGTTTACAGAGTCGCACTCTGTCGCCCAGGCTGAAGTACAGGAGCTCCGTCTCGGCTCACTGCAACCTCCGCCTCCCAGGTTCAAGCGATTCTCCTGCCTCAGCCTCCCGAGCAGCTGTGACACGCAGCTAATTTTTGTATTTTTGGTAGAGACAGGGTTTCACTATCTTGGCCAAGCTGGTCTCCAACTCCTGACCTCAAGTGATCTACCTGCCTGGGTTCCCAGAGTGTTAGGATTATAGGAGTGAACCACTGCACCTGACTGGTGTGTTTTTCTTTTTATTTTTGTTTGTTTTTTTTGGTTTTTGGTTTTTGAGACCGAGTTTCGCCCTTGTTGCCCAGGAGTGTGGTGGTGCGATCTGGGCTCACCACAACCTCTGCCTCCCAGGTTCAAGTGATTCCCCTGCCTCAGTCTCCCGAGTAGCCGGGATTACAGGTGCCTGCCACTGCACCTGGATAATTTTTGTAGTTTTTAGTAGAGATGGGGTTTCACCATCTTGGCCCAGCTGGTTTTGAATTCCTGACCTCGTGGTCCACCCACCTCGGCCTCCCAAAGTGCTGGGATTACAGGCCTGAGTCACCGCATCCGGCCCTTCCTCCCTTTACAGGGACCCACGTGAGGATGACACTGAGCCCGCCCAGATACTTCAGAGTCCTCTCCCCATCTCCAGATCTTTAGCTTAATTTAATTATCTGCAAAATCCCTTTTGCCATGTAAGGTTACATATTCACAGACTCCAAGGATTAGAGTGTGGATATGGGAGGCCAGGTGCAGTGGCTCACGCCTGTAATCCCAGCACTTTGGGAGGCCGAGGCTGGAGGCTGGTGGATCACGAGGTAAGGAGTTCAAGACCAGCCTGACCAACATGGTGAAACCCCCATCTCTAGTAAAAATACAAAAATTAGCCGGGCATGGTGGCACACGCCTGTAATCTCAGCTACTCGGGAGGCTGAGGCAGGAAAATCGCTTGATCCCAGGAGGTGGAAGCTGCCGTGAGCCAAGATCTCACCATTGCACTCCAGCCTGGGTGACAGAGACTCAGTCTCAAAAAAAAAAAAAAGAACGTGGATATGGGGGGAGTCGTTATTCAACCCACCCCAGGAAGCTCCCCCCACAACGACCTCACTAAGGGTGTTGGGTAACATGGGCACGTGCACTTGCTAAAAGGCAAACTACACAGCCGGGCGCCATGGCTCATGCCTGAAATCCCAGCACTTTGGGAGGCTGAGGCAGGTGGATCACCTGAGGTTGGGAGTTCGAGACAGCCTGGCCAACATGATGAAACCCCGTCTCTACTAAAAAAAAGAGAAAAAAAAATACAAAAAATTAGCTGGGCGTGATCCCAGCTACTCAGGAGGCTAAGGTAGAAGAATCGCTTGAACCTGGGAGGCAGAGGTTGCAGTGAGCTGAGATCACGCCATTGCGCTCCAGCCTGGGCAATAAAAAAGGAAACTCCATCTCAAAAAAAAAAAAAAAGACAAACTACGGTCACCTGACTGCCATCAGCTCCAGGTTTCCAGGTGAGGGGTGGTGCTCCAGTGATAGCCCCACAGTGAGAAAACTGAGACTTGGGCTGGGCGCAGTGGCTCACACCTGTAATCCCAGTACTTTGGGAGATCGAGGCGGGCAGACCACGAGGTCAGGAGTTCAAGACCAGCCAGGCCAAGATGGTGAAACCCCGTCTCTACTAAAAATACAAAAATTAGCCGGGCATGGTGGCAGTTGCCTGTAGTCCCAGCTACTCGGGAGGCTGAGGCAGGAGAATCGCTTGAACCTAGGAGGCGGAGGTTGCAGTGAGTCAAGATCACAGCACCGCACTCTAGCCTGGGCAACACAATGAGACTCTGTCTCATAAAAAAAGAAAAAAAGAAAACTGAGGCTTAGAGGGTTCCCGAGGATTGCTTCGCCAATTAGCAAATCTGTTGCAACCCCTGAGCACAGCGCCTGCAGAGGGGGGTCCCTTCCGTGTCCGAGCAGTGATAGCAGCAGTGTGGAGTGTTGTGGGGGCACTGAGACAGGTGGCCTCATTCTAGAAGGAGAGGGTTGGGACTGGTCGCAGAGGAGGTGACACGGGCTGTAAAGTGGGCAGGAATTGGTGGGGGTGGAGACAGAGGTTCTGGGCAGAGACCTAAGGGGTCCTGGATAAGGGGAGGACGGCAGGAAGCCTGCAGGAGCGGGGCCAGTGAGGCCCGAGGTGAGAACGGCGCCAGGTGACTGGTGGACGGGCTAAGACTCCATCACCAAAGGACACAAAGGGGGCAAGGTGGAGGGTGGGGGTGACGGAGTTTCTGGCACAGGGGACGGCTCGGCAAGGGCCGGGAGGAGGAAAGAGGGCACTGGAACGTGGGAGGTAGGGGCGTGGTGCTCCCCAGAGGCTCCTCACCCCCTTCCCCCTCCCCCTCCAGGGATCTGTGGCGACTGGAAGAACCACTTCACGGTGGCCCAGAGTGAAGCGTTCGATCGCGTTTACCGCAAGCAGATGCAGGGGGATGCCGACCTTCCCCTGGGATGAAGACCCAGAGGAGGATGCCAGCCCGGACCCTGAGCCCAGCCCCGAGCCGGAGCCCAGCCCCAGCCCCGGCCCCAGCCAGCCCTCTGAGCCCTCGCACCCGTGACACTGAGAATAAACACGTCGCTTCTGCCCAGGTTCCTTGATGTGCTGTGGAGGTGGCAGAGCATGCAGCGGGGCGTGGAGAATCCACACCAAGGCCTCCGGAGGGTCCCCAACTCAGAAGCTCCGCCCGGACGCAAAGGTGCTGCAGGAACCCAGCGCTGGGTATCTCACCTCCCGGGAGCGGGCCTGACTCCCTGGTCTGAGGGAGGACGGGCTGGGGCCTGGACTCCAGAGTCTGAGGAAAGACGGTCTGGGGGTCTAGATTCCTGGGTATGAAGGAGGAGGGGCTGGGGGCCTGGACTCCTGGGTCTGAGAAAAAATGGTGTGGGGTTTGGACCCATGGGTCTGAGGGAGGAGGGGCTGGGGACCTGGACTCCTGGGTCTGAGGGAGGAGGGGCTGGGGACCTGGACTCCTGGGTCTGAGGGAGGAGGGGCTGGGGCCTGACTCCTGGGTCTGAGGGAGGAGGGGCTGAAGGTAGGAACCCCTGGGTCTGAGGGAGGAGGATCTGGGGCCTGGACTCCTGGGTCTGAGGGAGGAGGGGCTGAAGGTAGGAACCCCTGGGTCTGAGGGAGGAGGATCTGGGGCCTGGACCCCTGGGGTCTGGGGGAGGAGGGGCTGGAGGCCTGGACTCCGAGGTCTGAGGGAGGAGAGGTTGGGGGCCTGGACTTCTGGGTCTGAGGGAGGAGAGGGGCTGGAGGCCTGGATCTCTGGGTCTGAGGGAGGAGGGGCTGGGGGCCTGGACTCCTGGGTCTGAGGGAGGAGAGGCTGAAGGTAGGGATCCCTGGGTCTGAGGGAGGAGGGGCTGGGGGCCTGGACTCTTGGGTCTGAGGGAGGAGGGGCTGGGGTCTGGACTCCTGGGTCTGAGGGAGGAGGGTTTGAGGCCTGGACTTCTGGGTCTGACAGAGGAGGGGGCTGTGTTGTGGATTCCTAGATTCGGAGCCAGGCTGCGGTAACACACGTTTTTGGCTTGAAATGGTTTAATTCCAAGCAGAGATAAAGCGGAGCTCCGGCAGACCTGCCCCCTCAGCACCCACAGAAAGTCCCGCCACTCACCCCGTTCCCCCGGTGGCTGTGGCCGCACTACCCTCCAGTCCCTCATTATTCAGCTGCTTGCCTCAGTTTCCCCACAGCTCCTGGGCACAGTGTGCTTGGCAGCAACTCCCCGTCTTCCCGCCACAGCTCCAGCTCGGGGCCTGAGCCGGCCTCTCCTCAGGAAGGCCCGACCCTTGGGAGCGGCGCTTGTGCTCTTAGGATCTGCAGCTGGTGGACACTTCCAGCCCATTTTCTGGGCTGTGACACTGAGGTCCGGTGCAGGCAATGGGCTTGCCCAAGTCCCTTTTTTTTTTTTTTTTTTGAGATGGAGTCTTGCTCTGTTGCCCAGGCTGGAGTGCAATGGTGTGATCTTGGCTCGCTGCAACCTCTGCCTCCCAGGTTCAAGCAATTCTCCTGTCTTGGCCGCCCAAGTATCTGGGATTACAGGCGTGCACCACCACCACCTGGCTAGTTTTTGTATTTAGGAGAGATGGGGTTTCACCATGTTGGTCAGGTTGGTCTTGAACTCCTGACCTCAGGTGATCCACCTGCCTTCAGCCTCCTAAGGTGCTGGGATAACAGGAGTGAGCCACCTCACCCGGCTTTTTTTTTTTAGGAGACAGCCCCTTGCTGTGTTGCCCAGGCTGGAGCACAATGGCATGATCTTGGCTCACTGCAGCCTCTACCTCCTGAGCTCAAGCGATCCTCCCACCTCAGCCTCCCGAGTAGCTGGGACTACAGGCGTGCACCACCACACCCAGCTAATTTGTTTTATTTATTGTAGAGATGGGGTCTCACTGTGTGGCCCAGGCTGGTCCGCAACTCCTGGCCTCAAGCAACCCTCCCACCTCAGCCTCCGGAAATGCCGGGATCACAGGTGTGTGCCGCCGCGCCCGGCTGGCCCCAAGTTGCAGAACAACCCTCTGCTTTACGCCGAGGCCAGAAGCCTTGTCTAAGGCAGGGCAGCATGGCAGGGGGCTCTGAGCTCACAGTCGTCTGGCTCTGCTCCTTGGGTGGGCCAGCAGATTTGGCTTGGGCTCCTGGTCAGGGTGGCCCCCCAACTCCTGGCCGGGGGGCCCAGTCTGAAGGCCTGACGCCTCTGGGCTCAGGAAGTTTCAGTGTAGCATCCGCACCGAGCCGCCTTTGGGCTGGGGACATATAGCGGAGGTGGCGGGTAGGGGGCAGGGGCAGGGCACTGCCCCAGGGCTGGGGCCGTGGCAGCGGAAGTCTAGAGTCCGCCTCCCCCCGGGGGCCTCCTCCCAGTGCCCCGCTGCCTCATCAGAGCCTTGGCTGGAGTGTCCTTGGAGCCCCAGGACTTCTTGAGCTGTGGAGGGGAAGAGAGAGGGAGGTGAGAGGAGGCTGGGGTAGGGACCTGGGGGCATCCCAGAGCCAGGGAAGGCAGGAGGTGAGGCAAGAGAGAAGCAGGGGAAGTGATAGACAGCCAGGCGCAATGGCTCACGCCTGTAATCCCAGCACTTTGGGAGGCAGAGGCAGGTGGATCACTTGAGGTCAGGAGTTTGAGACCAGCCTGGCCAATATGGTGAAACCCCATCTCTACCAAAAATATAAAAATTAGCTGGGCGTGGTGGCTCACGCCTGTAATCCCAGCTACTCGGGTAGTTGAGACAGGAGAATCGCTTGAACCCGGAAGGCAGAGGCTGCAGTGAGTCTGAGATCTCACCCCTGCACTCCAGTCTGGGTGGCAGAGCCAGACTCGGTCTCAAAAAACAAAACAAAAAAGAAAGTGATAGAGGATGTGAGGGAGGCAGAAGGAGAGGATGAGGGAGGGAGGGAGGGAAGAGAGGAGAGAGAGAGGTGAGAGATGGAGGCTGGGTGTGATGGCTCATGCCTCTAATCCCAGCACTTTGGATTGCTTAAGCTTAGAAGTTCGAGACCAACCTGGGCAACACAGTGAGACTTCATCTCTACAAAAAACACAAAAAATTAGCTGGGTGTGATGGATGCACCTGTAATTCTAGCTACTTGGGAGGCTGAGGTGGGAGGATCGCTTGAGCCCAGGAGGTTGGGCTCACAGCACTGCATTCCAGCCTGAGAGACAGAGTGAAACCCTGTTTGGTGAGGGAGGAGAAAAAGGAGAGGAGGGAGGAGGGGAGCCAGGAAGGAGCGAGAGGAGATGGGGTGGAGGGGGGGGTGAAAGGGGAAGGAGGAGGGGGAGGAGACAGAGGCAGAAAGGCAGCAGGAGGAGGGACAGAAAGGAGAGGGCTGCAGAGGAGGAAGCAGGCAAGGAGGACGGCAAAGGGAGCCGGGAGAGGGAAGTGGGGAAGTGAGAGGGGCAGGCCTGGGACCCCCACAGCCTACAGAGGGGGACTGGGAGCTGGGTCCCCACCTCTGCAGCTGGGGGAGGAACCGGAAGCGCTGGCATCTGCCAGGGGGAGTAAATATTTGCCCAGGGAGGAGATGCTGGGTGAGGGCACTCAGAACCACGTGGAGGTGAGGACCTTGCCCCTGCCCATCCCCCGTCTCCCCTCCAGCTGGGAGCCTTCCTTGCCTGGGACAGAGTGGGACAATTCTTGATTCCCAGGATATTCCAAAGCAAGACCCTATCTCAAAAAAAAAAAAAAAAAAAAAAAAAGAATGTAGCCTTCCTGGCCTGGGATGAGGATGTCACAAAATAAATAAATTCCACTTCAGGAATGTATTTATTTATTAGCTGGAGTCTTATTCTGTTGCCCTGACTGGAGTGCAATGGCGTCATCTCAGCTCACTGCAACCTCCACCTCCCGGGTTCAAGTGATTCTCCTGCCTCAGCCTCCTGAGTAGCTGGGATTACAGGTGCGCACCACCACGCCCAGCTAATTTCTGTATTTTTAGTAGAGACGGGGTTTCACTATGTTGGCCAGGCTGGTCTCCAACTCCTGCCTAGTGATCCGCCCGCCTCGGCCTCCCATGCGATTACAGGCGTGAGCCACCACACCCAGCCTATTTATTGTTTATTATTATTATTATTATTATTATTATTTTGAGACAGTCTCACTCTGTTCCCAGGCTAGAGTGCAGTGGAACGATCTCGGCTCACTGCTACTGATTCTCCTGCCTTAGCCTCCCGAGTAGCTGGGACTACAGGTGTGCCCACCACACCCAGCTAATCTTTCTTTATTTTTAGTAGAGACGGGGTTTCACCACGTTGGCCAGGCTGGTCTCGAACTCCCTGTTTCAGGAATGTATTGTTGTATCATTACGACTCTATTTCATTTAGCCACATGGTTTCCTCCCCCCCAGCCAAACCCAGAATGAGTGTCCTTGCTCTACCCATTCCTAGATGAAGATACTGAGGTTCAGAGAAGTCAAGTCCTTGGCTTCCCCCCATCCCCCACCTAGTGTGTCGTGCCAGGATTTGCACCCAGGGCTCTCCTGTCTCTGCCCCACACCACCCAGCACCACCTGCCTGGCACACAGTAGGGGTGCAGGAAATGAACAAACTATGCCATTAGGAATCTAGAGCACGGGCCCTCAGGAAACGCCTCTTGCTCTGTGGCTTGGAGCAGGGTCCCCCGGAGCCAGGCTACACAACCCTGGGCAACGCCCTCCCCTTTCTGGGCTCCATCTCTACTGACACCAGCCACAAAGTCTCACCTCATTGTCCCCATCACTGGAGCCAGACAGCTGGGACAGGCGGCTTAGGTCCCACAGGGAGTGGCTGGGCCGGGCCGGGGGACCGCTGGAGGTCCGGGCACGCTGCATGCTCCTTAGGATGTCACTGAGTGCCGGCCCCGGGGGCAGCAGGGGACACTCGGCAGGCGGCCAGGCGGTGGGCCAGCGGGCCGTAGGTGGCGGAGGCGATGCGGGGGCCACAGAGCGGCGGCGGGACACGCGGTGCGGGCTGTGGCCCCGCTGCAGGCCCCCCATGACCGAGGGTCCCTGGGCGGGTGCAGGTGGGAGCGGCCAGGAGGTTGCATACAGCGTCCGAAACTCAAGGCTGAAGGAGTCGACGATTTCACCGGTCAGCAGGGTCACCAGGCCTCGGTGCAGGCGGGCATCACTCCACGTGAAGCTAGGGGCCGGGGAGTGAGGGGTCAGGGTCTCCGTAACACCGCCGAAGGCCCAGCCCTGCCCCCCACCCCCAGCCGGGAGCCAGGGGAGGCCGTAGGACCTCAGGAGAGTCCTGACCTCTCCAGCCTCAGTATCCCGGTTTGTAGAATGGGGAGAACTGAAGTCCCTACCCCCGAGGGGTGGTGTGAAGACAGCCCAAGTTAAGACACTTATATTAATCAGGGCTAGGCACCATGGCTCACACTTTGGGAGGCTGAGGCAGTGGGGCTGCTTGAGCCCAGGAGTTTGACACCAGCCTGGGCAACATGGTGAGACCCTGTCTCTACAAAAGTCAAAAACAACAGCCAGGTGTGGTAGCACACACTTGCACTCCCAGCCACTTGGGAGACTGAGGTGGGAGGATCCCTTGAGCCTGGGCAAAAAAAAATTTTTTTTGAGAGTTTCTGCTGCCCAGGCTGGGGTACAATGGCACAATCTTGGCTCACTGCAACCTCCACCTCCCGAGTTGAAGTGAATCTCCTGCGTCAGCCTCCCGAGTAGCTGGGATTGCAGGCACCCGCCACCACAGCCAACGATTTTTTATATTTTTAGTAGAGACAAGATGTCACCACATTGGCCAGGCTGGTCTCAAACTCCTAACCTCAGGTTATCCACCCACCTCAGCCTCCCAAAGTGCTAGGATTACAGGCGTGAGCCACCGTGCCCGGCTGAGCCTGGGAGATTGAGGCTGCAGTAAGCCGTGATCATACCACTGCATTCCAGCCTGGGCAACAGAGCAAGACCCTGTCCCCAAAAAAAGCCAGGCACAGTGGCTCACGCCTATAATCCTATAATCCCAGCACTTTGGGAGGTTGAGGTAGATCACAAAGTCAGGAGTTCGAGACCAGCCTGACCAACATGGTGAAACCCTATCTCTACTAAAAATACAGAAATTAACCAGGCATGGTGGTGCACACCTGTAATCCCAGCTACTCAGGAGGCTGAGGCAGGAGAATCGCTTGAATCCAGGAGGCGGGGGTTGCAGTGAGCCGATATCCCACCACTGCACTCCAGCCTGGGTGACAGAATGAGACTCCATCTCAAAAAAAAAAAAAAAAAACAAAACTGATCTGGAATCCAACCGGAGTTTAAACCTGGGCTCTACCTGGTCCCGACTTAGGAACACATCAGTGCCTCAGTTTTCTTCCTTGGAAAGAGATGGAATTCACTTCCGGACACTCACAGGGATTGTTGTAAGACCCAGCTGCTTCCTAGAATGACTGCCATTTAGTAAGCCCTGGCTGCACACCAAACTCCACATTCCTGCTCCCTGCAGTGCTCATCTGCAATATGGAGCCAAAACCTAGGAAGACCACGCCTGTAATCCCAGCACTTTGGGAGACCAAGGTGGGTGGGTCACGAGACCAGCCTGATCAACATGGTAAAACCCCACCTCTACTAAAAATACAAAATTAGCCGGGCATGGTGGTGCGTGCACCTGTAATCCCAGCTACTTGGAAGACTGAGGCAGGAGAGTTGCTTGAACCCGGGAGGTGGAGGTTGCAGTGAGCCAAGATCGCGCTATTGCACTCCAGCCTAGGGAGACAAGAGCAAAACTCCATCTCAAAAAAAAGCAAGCAAGCACTGAGCATGGATCTTGGCACACAGCAAGAGATCATACACCCCCTTCTTTCCCAGCCTCCTTGGAATTCAATGAACCCGGGCCCTCATCCTGGCTCAGGGACCCCGGATGTATCACCTTCCCTTCCCCAGCCTCAGTTTGCCCATCTGGAAAACGTGGTCACCACGGGGGGTGTGAGGCTGAAGTCAAGCCCTTGGCGGGTGCAGCACAAATAATATGGACAAGCTTGCGACCAGCGTCCTCTGGGTTCGGGGTATCTTCACCTTGGCAGGGGTGTCAGAGCCCTCTTGTGCCCCCGCAGGTGGTGGGCAGGCTACACCTTGGATTGTGACATCCACTCCTCTCACCTGTGACCTCATCCCCCAGAGCAGCCAGTAGGAACCCTGAGGGGTCTGTGAGGTCACTCATTCCATTCACAGACTTCTCCAGGGAAGCAGCCACCGTTCCCCTCTATCCCCAGGACCTAGAGGGGACAGCAGGGCATTGGGAACAGAGGACAGTCCAGGCATTGACTCTGGGAGGCCAGGACCAGGGCCCAAGTCCCGTGGGCAGGAGACGTTCTGGGAGGTCCTTCATTCAGCGGTTCTGGGAGGTCCAGGAAGCCCGCGGCCTGGCTGGGGCAGTATCAACGTTGCTGGACCACCATGGTCCTGGGCTGGCTGCTGCTTCTGGCGATGGCTCTGACCCCAGGCACAACGGGTGTCAAGGACTGCATCTTCTGTGAGCTGACCGACTCCACGCAGTGTCCCGGCACCCCCATGCACTGTGGTGATGATGAGGACTGCTTCACGGGCCACGGGGTCGCCCCAGGCACCGGTCCCGTCATCAACAAAGGCTGCGTGCAAGCCACCAGATGCGGCCGTGAGGAACCCGTCAGCTACAAGGGTGTCACCTACAGCCTCAGCACCACCTGCTGCGCTGGCCGCCTGTGCAACAGAGCCCCGGGCCCCGCCAGCAGCCAGACGGCAGGGGCCACCACCAGCCTGGCACTGGGACTGGGCTTGCTGCTTCCTCCACGTTTGCTGTGACCAACAGGGAGGACAGGGCCTGGGGCTGGTCTCCCAGATCCGCCACCCCCCATATCCCCGTCTCCTTCACCCACAAAATGGCCAGAGAGGCCATCCCTTCTAAGGCTGTCCACCAGGAGCCCGGTGCTCGGAGAAGCACCCCCAGGCCTGATTGAGCGGCAGGGAAGCGCAGCCTGTGGGTCTGATGGTACTACTCTATTTCACTGGTTCTAAGAGGCAGAACTCACATTTCATTCAGGATGCTTCTTTCCATTGGTGGCACCTTAGAGTCCATGAAATATGGTAAAAGATATATATATATATATATATATATATATATATATATCTTCTCAATAAATGACAGCTGATGTTTATGGAGCATTCTCTTTTTTTTCTTTTCTTTTTTTTTTTTTTTTTTTTGTAGAGATAAGGTCTAGCTATGTTGCCCAGGCTGGTCTCAGATTCCTGGGCTCAGTTGATCCTCCACCTCAGCCTCCCAAAATGTTGGGATTACAGGTGTGAGCCACTGAATCCTCACACAAAGCTGGGAAGGTCAACACTCTTCCAAACATCCCAGTCTCAATTCCACTGGTTCTCAAAATGTGGTCCCTGGACCAGAAGAGCAGCAGCATCAAATGGGAACTCACTGAAAATGCAGATTCTCAGGCCTTGTTCTAGGCACACTGTAAGGGAGTGGGCGTGGGAGAGTGTTGTTTTCTCTCCTTCCTTCCTTCCTTTCGTCTTTTTTCCTTCTCCTTCCTCCCTCCCTCCTTTTCTTCCTTTCCTTTCTTTCGAAACAGGGCTTTACTCTGCTCCCCAGGCTGGAGTGCAGTGGTGCAATCTTGGCTCACTGCAGCCTCTACCTCCCGGGCTCAAGCGATCCTCCCACCTCAGCCTCTGAGTAGCTGGGAATACAAGCGCGCAGCACCACGCCTGACTAATTTGTATTTATTTCAATTCTTGTAGAGATGGGGGTCCCGCTGTGTCACCCAGGCTGGTCTTGAGGTCCTGGGCTTAAGCGATCCTCCCACCTCAGCCTTCCAAAGTATAGGCACGAGCTACCGTGTCTGGCCTTCTTTTCTTTCTCCTTTTCCATTTCCTGAATTATGTGCTACAAAAGCTGTGCTTTAACGAGCGCTCCCAGGGATTGTGGTGCACGCACAGGGTTGAAAGCCACTGATCCTGAGCATAGTTCTCAGCTGGGCACTCGTGCTCCCCAGCAGGCATCTGTGCTGTCTGAAGAGGTTTGCGGTTGCTCTAATTGGCAGGGAACACCGCAGGTGTAGGGCATGTGATGCTACTGACCTCTGCTGGGCTGAGGCTGAAGATGCCGAGCAATCCCCCACAATGCACCCAGCAGCCCCGCAACAAAGACGCAGCCAGCCCAAGCGTGGGTACTAGCCCTGACCGGCGACCTGGTTCTAGGGGCCCTAACCCTATCAGCCCTTGATGTAGAGGGGGGAAACCAAGGCACAGACAGGGTGAAGTAAGTTGCCTGAGGCCACACAGCGAGGAACTGACAGAGCTAGAAGTTGAAAAGTCTGATCCCGGAGGTCACACCCCTCTCCTCCCACACTGTGCTGTGACCCTATGAGGTAGGTGCTGTTATTATTTGGAGTTTCTTTTTTGTGTGTTTTTTTGAGACCGAGTCTCACTCTGTCTCCCAGGCTGGAGTGCAGTGGCGTGATCTTGGCTCACTGCAGCCTCCGTCTCTTGGGTTCAAGTGATTCTCCTGCCTCAACCTCCCAAGTAGCTGGGGAGACGGGGGTGTCACCATGTTGGCTAGGCTGGTCTTGAAATCCTGACCTCAGCTGATCCGCCTGCCTTGACCTCTCAAAGTGCTGGGATTGCAGGGCCATTTTTTTTTTTTTTTTTTTGAGATGGAGTTTCGCTCTTGTCACCCAGGCTAGAGTGCAGTGGCGCAATCTCAGCTCACTGCAACCTCCATCTCCCATGTTCAAGCAATTCTTCTGCCTCAGCCTCCCAAGTAGCTGGGATTACAGGCGTCCACCACCACACCCGGCTAATTTTTGTATTTTTAGTAGAGATGGGGTTTCACCATATTGACCAGGCTGGTCTCAAACTCCTGACCTCGTGATCCGCCCACCTTGGCCTCCCAGAGTGCTGGGATTACAGGCATGAGCCACCGCACCTGGCCTAGGTGGAGTTATTTACCGAAGGCAGAGTTTAGATCCCAATCCAGGTGCTCCTGATTTTGAACAAACCCCACCCCCAAACCTTGCCCAGTTTTCCAAACGAAAACACCGGGTCAAAGAGAAACAGACTTACCCAAGGCCACTAGACGGGTCAGCACCAGGGCCGGCCCCAGCACCCACCTCCTCCCCAGGGAAGGGTCTTTTGCCCCCATTATACAGGTAAGAAAGAGAGGCCTGGGCAGGGGGCTGCCAGCTGTCCTCTGAACACACGGAGGGAGAGTGGGGTACAGGACGCCGGGAGGTGGGGGCGGGGTGGGGGCTGCACCTGTAGGATCCTGAGATGACCCTCTCGCCGTCCAGCAGCACAAACTTCTCCCGCATGGCGCCGCTCACCTGCCGTCGCCAGCGGCTCTGGAAGCTGCAGCCCCAAACGACTCGGATATCCACGTTCTGTTGGTGTGGGGAGTGGAGGGTGCACCCTTGCTGAGGCCCACCCCATGGATTCAGGGTCCCTCCAGGCTGGTTCTACCAGACAGAAGTATCTGTCCAAGGCTGGGAGCGGTGGCTCACGCTTGTAATCCCAGCACTTTGGGAGGCAGAGGCGGGTGGATCACCTGAGGTCAGGAGTTCAAGACCAGCCTGGCCAAGATGTGAAATCCCGTCTCTAATAAAATTACAAAAATTAGCTGGGCGTGGTGGCACATGCCTGTAATCCCAGCTGCTGTGGAATCTGAGGCAGGAGAATCATTTGAACCCGGAAGGCAGAGGTTGCAGTGAGCTGGGATCAGACCACTGCACTCCAGCCTGGGCAACAGAGCAAGACTCCATCTCTCCCTCCCCCCACCAAAAAAGAAGTATCTGTCTCAGCTTCTTCAGAGCCACTGATATCGACCCTCAGGCATTTCTTGGGGATACCCCAAACTCAGTGACTCAAGACTCCTTGGGAATGCCCACTCCTACTTCCCCCACTGCTGCGGGCATCAGATCCACTGCCCCTGCTAGCATCTAACTCAATGGCCCGGGGCTCCATGGCAGGATCTCCCCCCCACAGCCCCCAAGCCAGGTGAATGGGGACTTACGGGTCCCCCCTGTCCCGACCCCTACCTCTGTGGCCCAGGGGTTCACCCCGAGCTGCTGGGCCAGTGCCAGGAAGGCAGGCAGCTGCTGGCGGTCCAGGAGCAGGTAGACAGGTACCCATCGGCGTGTGGCGGCGTCCACCAAGTCCAAAAGCAGGTCTGGGTCAGTGAAGACGTCCATGACCACGGCCACCAGCTGGGGGTGGGGGAGGGGAGGTGGATGTGTGAACGGAGGCTGGCTGGGGGACAGTCAGAGGGCGTGGGAAGCCTGACATCTGGGACCTGGGAGTAAAGTGCTCTGAGGCCTGGGAGTTTCACATTCACGGGGGCTAAGGGGAGAACCCAGACATACACTGCTCTTCAAATAGCACCTACGTGCGAATGAGCAGAACGCTGCCCCTCCACAAGAACCCCAGCCCCTCCTCGAGATTCCCGGCCCCTAAATGCTGGAAAGCTGTCATCGCACATCACATGTTTGCTTGGTTTTTGTTTGTTTGTTGTTTTTTGTTTCTTTGAGATGGAGTCTTGCACTGTTGCCGGGACTGGAGTGCAATGGCACGATCTCGGCTCACTGCAACCTCCGCCTCCCGGGTTCAAGCCATTCTCCTGCCTCAGCCTCCCGAGTAGCTGGGATTACAGGCTCTCGCCGCCACGCCCGGCTAATTTTTGTATTTCTAGTGGAGATGGTGTTTCATCATGGTGGCCGGGATGGTCTCAAACTCCTGACCTCGTATCTGCACACCTCGGCCTCCCAAAGTGCTGGGATTACAGGCAAGAGCCACCAAGTCTGACCTTTTTTTTTTTTTTTTTTTTTTTAAGACAGAGTCTTGCTCTGTTGCCCAGGCTGGAGTACAGTGGCACAATATCAGCTCACCACAACTTTGGCCTCCAAGGTTCAAGCAATTCTTCTGCCTCAGCCTCCCAAGTAGCTGGGACTACAGGTGTGTACCACCACATTCGGCTAATTCGCGTATTTTTAGTAGAGACAAGGTTTCACCATGTTGGCCAGGCTGATCTTGAACCCCTGACCTCAGGTGATATGCCAGCCTCAGCCTCCCAGTGCTGGGATTATAGGCATGAGCCACCACGCCCGGCCTACAAATGACATGTTTATAACACAACAGCGTCCCCTGAGCTGTGACACTGTGGTGCCTGAATGTCCATGGCAGGTTGGCTCCAGCATCAGTGGCGGATGCCCCATAGGGCACCGTGGGAAACTGCATTCTGGGTCCTGGGGAGTTTCCTGGGTGCTGGGTATGCAAGGGCTGACCTGCTAGGCCACCGTGGTGAACGTGGGGGGACACAGGTGCCGAAGGCCTGGATCGTGCAGGCAGCATAAAGTTGTGGAAACCCTGACTCACCAGTCAGAAAGACTGGGTTCAAATTCTCACTAAGCCACTTACAGGGAAGAGACTGAACCATCCCAGGCCTCTGTGGGCACCACACTCCCTCCGGCGGCCCAGGGTTCCGGGAGGATGATCCATATCAGCCCCTGGGAAGCCCTTGACATGGGAGCTGGTGGATGCTAAGGCTGTCAGGTACATAGCGGGCTTTTCAGGGGCTGCAGTGGGGACATCTAGGCCCTCCTTGTGGGGAGAGTAGAGACCCCTGGCCTGGTGATGAGGGGGAGTGGGAAATGGGGTGTAAGACTGAGATGGGGGGATGTCATAATTAGGTTCAAGGGGCACTGATGCCTAAGGACACCCAGGTCTTGGAGGAGGGTAGGGGCCTCCATTTCTTTTCTTTTTTTTTTTTTTTTTTTTGAGATGGAGTCTCCCACTGTGTCCCAGGCTGGAGGGCAGTGGCATGATCTCGGCTCACTGCAACCTCCCACTCTCGGTTTCAAGCAATTCTCATACCTCAGCCTCCCAAGTAGCTAGGATTACAGGCACACACCACATCTGTAATCTAATTTTTATATTTTTAGTAGAGACAGGGTTTATGTTGGCCAGGATGGTCTCGAACTCCTGACCTCAGGTGATCCACCCACCTCATACTTCCAAAGTGCTGGGATTACAGGCATGAGCCACCATGAGGGGACCCTATTTCTGAGAGGAAGGATGAGATCTGGGGAGGTAGGCACCTGAGACCTGGGGCTGGAAAGTGTGGATTCCTGGGTCCCAGAGGTATAGGTCCTTTAGGGTAGGGGTGTGGAGTTGGAAGTCCTGGGAGGACAAGGGAGAGACGCCTGGGTCCTCATTCTGGGGCTGGAATATGAGGACATCCCGGTCTGGGGAATGGACACCAGGTCCCCAGGACACCCACCTTGTGAGCAGCCTGGATCTCCTGCCGCACCAGCTCCTTGAGGGGCGGCTTGCCCTCTCCGGGGGGGTTGGGTGTACAGCTGCGCCCGGGTGATGCCCTTCCACGCGGAGTCCACTGGCCAGCCCAGCCGGAGGACGGGCGCCGGCTGCTCCGACTGCCCAGGCCAGTAACTCAGGCTGCTCGCGTGCCCATCAGTGGTGGTGGCTCCCTCTACTGTCCCCGCCGGGCTCCTGCCTCGCCACTGTCCAGTCTTCAGCTGCTGCTGCCAAGCCCTGGACCTCATCCGCACTGAGGAAGGGCTGCAGCTCCTCGTGCCGCATGCAGGCGTGGAACGCCTCTGCGCCCTGGCTCAGCAGAGCCTCCAGGGCCAGCCGCTGGCCCTCAGAATATAGGAGGCCGGAGCTGGCCTCCGTAGGGGCAGCACCCCGGGACCGGAGTCCACTTCTTCCAGCGCCGCCAGCTGGGAGGCTGCCATTGGGGTCACTCGGGTGAGAGGACTGACTGTGAGAGACTGGGTCCCTAGGGGTCCCAGTCTTTAGGGACTGTGACCATCTGGGGGTTCTGATAGGCAGACCTTATGTGGTCATCCGAGGCCTCCAGAGGGGCCCCCGCAGATGTCCAAATGGCTCCCTGCAGCAGGTCCTCCCTTACTGTCCTCACAATCACACTGCCCAAATAAGCGACTACCCAACGTGTCAGGCCGCTCAGACCCACCACCTGCCTGCGTCCAGCCAGCACCATCCCTGGCTGGCCCTCCGTAACCTTCCCCTCCAGCCGTCTCTGCAGGTCAGGCTGACCTCCTGACACCGTCCCCAACTGTGTGAACCATCAGCTGGCCATCTCTGCTCAGCCACACGACGGCCTCCAACCCACTGGTTACACAAAGCCCCACCAGATCCTTCAGCTGTCCTGAATTTGGTCAGGCTGACCAGTTGATCATCTCCAGGCAACAGGCTGCTTGCCTGTCTCCAGTCACCCAAAGGGCCTTACATAAAGGCATGGCAGGCTGCCTGCCTGCCCCCCCCGCCAAGAGCACAACTGACTGTCCTTCCACTGTCTGGCAAACACCAATGGCTTCCGACTCACAGTCGCCGTATCAGACCGCCTGGTGAGGCATCTGTCTCCGGCTGAATCAGTCGGTCCCCGTGAATTTCTCCTGCTCACCAGCTCTCACCCGCAGACCAGCCAAGACGCCTCCCCCATTGGACCTGCTTGTTCAAACTTGGAGAAATGCCAGAGGCTCAGCAAACCCTTCCTTACTCTGTCAATGGGGGACCCTGCTCCCTGGACCCTCAAGTCTCCTTCTGGCTGCTGCAGTGGAGGGTGACATGTGCTACAGGGGTCTCCATGACTGTGGGACGTGTCTGTGATCTCGGCTTCCCATCTAGATGTGAGGGCCGCCTAAGCAGCCACCCTCCTCTAATCTGTGGAGAGGCCTGACCAAGCTGTCCCCAGCCTGGTTTCTACCTAAATCCTATCTCCTTCCGCCAGCTGCCCGGCTGCTCTTCCTGGACAGGGGCCACTCTATTATATCTTGCCCTGTCTCTCTCCCCAAGCCCCAGTGGCCTCCTTGAGGCTCCTGACCCAACCTCGGGGACCCTGAACCCTTGATCCCTGCAAATCAGCAGCCCGTCATTCCAATCCCAGCAACCCAGGTGGCTGCTTCCTCCAGACCACAGCAGGGAGCTGCAAGGAGAAGGAAGGAGTCAAGCCCGACCAGCCTCCCTGCCCCACCCCCATCCATCCCCCCTTGCCGGGGGCTGTCCACACCAGCTAGAGCCGGGCTCCAGGGCCTCCCTTCCAAAGCTTGCCTTTCCCGAGGACGTGGGCTGTAGCTCGCCGGCTTCTTCTGCGGTGCTTCCTGGCCTCTGGACTCAGCCTGAAATCCAGGGAGCCCGGCCCCTTGAGCAAACACAGGAGGGCCCCACGGGCCCCTGGGGGAGGTCCGGGGGTGTGGCGCACTTTTACTTAGTGAGGGCTGGCTCACCGCTCACGGTGAGGGGGTGGCGTGATTGGCCCTTCAGACTCCTTCCAGGTGTTGGGGGGAGGAGTTGGCAGCCCCTCCCTCCTCGCAGCCCTGCCTGCCTGCACCCCAAACTTCCTGGTCCACACCCCACGCACCATCCCAGCACCAGGGAGGGGCGGGTGTGGCCGATCCGAGGAAGCCGACACCTGCCACCTGGCTGTTGGGAAGGAGGCAGGGAGCTTCTGGGGCAGTGGGGGGAGGAGGAGGGCTGGGCCCCTCCCCGACACTGGTCTTCATTGGCATGGCTTCCCGGTCCCCAAACCAAATACATTCTCACCCGCAGGTGCCAATCCCCAACCCATCCCCCCAATAACACACACAGAGAACTATTTGCATCCAAAATCTTTTTATTAAGAGGGTAGGATCCAGGGTTAATTTTTGTAGCCTCGGCTGGCCCGTCGGCCTCTGGCACGCTCGAACTTCCGGCCCTTGGAGCGGACGTAGGGTCTGTGGGGGAGAGGAGGGAGTGAGAGGGGGAGGCCATTGTGGAGTGGCAAAGGAACCCCACAAGCACGTCACATTCAGCCCCAGGAGGGTCAGTGGCAGCGCCTGCCGCGCCACCTGGGTGGTCCTCAGCCTGGGCAGCAGAGGCCAGCAAACTACAAGCTCCCCCAGGAGATGCCTGCTCGGGCCTGGAAAACACAGCTCTAAGCAGTGCTAAAGGGAAAAGCAGACAAGAGAGTTCCAGAAGGCCTGGGGCTGGCCGAGTCTGGGGGAGGGACCAGGGCTGGGGCCCAATACTCACTTGGTGTGGCTGTGCGGAGTTCCTGGGGCCTTGCCGAAATGCCGGTACACCTCTCGACCCTTGCGAGGACCTACGGAGGGGAAAAGAACAGGCTGAGACCGGGGTCTGGCCGCCCAGCTTCTGCCATTCCAGACCCAGGAGGTCGTGAAGGCTGCCAGCAGCCACACAGCTCGCTCCGAACTCACCGCCTACGCATCACTCACCGGAGAGCAGGACGGTACCACAGCCCTTGGGGGAGTCCAGGGCCAGCTGGTCGAAAGTGAGGATCTTGCCCCCTGCCTTGAGGATACGGCTGCGGGCCCGGCTGGTCACACGCAGCGCACACACCTGGTGGAGAGGACAAGGCTGGCAGGTCAGACCCCTGTGTGGTCACCCAGGGACTGCCAGGACTCACCCTCCGTCCACTGCCTCGGCGTGGCAGAGCCCTGGTAACCAATACCATCAGTGATTACCCGGAGCGCCCGGGCTGACAGCAGCTGTTCTCAACACCATCTCTAGAAACTTTTCACACCACACCCCTGGTGTTACGCTAGGAATAACAGCAAGGAAACTGGGGCAAAAAGAAGACCTGTTCAGAGGTGATAATGGAGTCTAGACTTGTCCCAGGCTGTTGGGCTCTAGGGGCCACCACTAAGAGTTTACAACTTGCCCCAGAAGAAGCTTGCCCAGGGGACCTCACCATCAACAATGCCAGAGATAACCCACACCCATCTCCAAAGCCACTCGGATGGGCAGGATGCGTCACCAGAGGTGGCAGGACTGAGGATGGACCAGCACAGCACATCAAGGATTTGATGGGTCTGCCCCTGCCCCCGAACCCCCCCACCAGCTCACCTTCAGTTTAGGCACCTCCTGAACCCGCACGTCATCCGTTATTGTCCCCACAACCACGGCCGTTTTGTTTTCTCGGCCAGGAAGCTTCATCTTCCGGATCTGGGGGTGAGGAGGATGCACATGCTAAGTCCATCTGGTGCTGACATCCAGCCCCGCTGCAGGCACGATGGACCCCCCACTCCACTCACCCCACACCTCTCAAACCCCACAGGCCCCCTCTCAGGTCCAGCTGGGGAAATCTCCAGGCAAAAAAAATGCAGACTGTTCAAGAGGGCCTCCCTCCGCAGGGCTTTTGACATAAAACTCGGTTATGACTTGGAGCCTCAGGGAAATGTCCTGAAGCCACCAAGACAGCTCTACCTCACAATGAGAAGGAGAGGAGGCCCAGGAGCCTCACCAGCTGCCATGGACATTCTGTTTCAACAGTTCAAGTCCCAAGCTCGTGGCTGGCTGAGACAAAGCCGTGATGCCCAGGTTGCTCCTGCAGAGCTCCCATCCCTGCCTCCCTTCCGGACAGACAAGACCCCGTGGCTCCCAGGTCCACCGTGCTCTCCGGACCAGCCACTCACCATCCGGGGAAAGGGACAGAGGTGGCCGGTTGGTGCGACTCATAAACAACCTCTTCAACACAACCTGGTTAAATGTGGAGTTGGTTCGCCTGGCCAGAAACCTGTACAGCTGGAGGAAGGGAAGAGAGTGAGAAGCCGGGACAGCCTTCCAGCGAAGGGGCTGGACTAAAAGAATCTTTATCCCTTTCCCCCAACCCACTGACCTAGTGGGAGAGAGCTGGCCCAGGACCTAGAAAATCCCTGCTCCATTCTGAAGCTCTACACAGCCTAGAGGCCGAAAATGCAAGCACTGGAGGCCCTGGGACAAAATTCGAGCCCGCCCGGCAGGCTGCTGGGAGGAGCCTAGTGCCAGCAATAGAATAGAAAATCTGAAAGTCACAGACCTGGGGTGACCCTCCCCCAAAGACCTCAGAGCCCAAGCTCACCTTGACCAACAGCCTCAGGTAGATATCCTGGCTCTTGGGCTCCTTGCGACGAACCTTTCGGTCCTTGTTGTGACGGATGTCAACTCCCTGCGGGAGTGAAGAGGCAACCATGGACCCATTATTATTATTTCTGGCCAATTATTACTTATTTCTGAAATTGAGAGCTGGGTCCCAAGTCCAGTTCTGGACCCACCAGCTCAAATCCCAGGCCCACCACCAGGAGACTTCTGGGCTGCCACCGACCGCTCTGTAAAAAGGGGTTACTTACAAAGCCCTCAGCCCATGGCACACGGAACCTTGAAATATCTTAACACAGCAGTCATATTAACTTAATACAAAAACCTTAATTCTTTACAACTTGTATTTTGCAACAATGTTAAGTTCTCAAAACTGGGTCCCATACCTGGAGGATAACCAAAAATATAAAACCTATGGCAGTAATGATGGAAAAGAATTATTCTTCAGAACTCGGCAATACTACTAGAACGATCTCTCCTACAGTTATCAGCCAATCCAACAACCCTTACCAAGTAGTGTCCTTTTTAAAACTGTTTTTAAAGTGGAGACAGAGTCTCACTATACCGGCCAGGCTGGGCAAGGAATCCTCCCGCCTCGGCCTCCCAAAGTGCCAGGATTACAGGCGTGAGCCACGCACCAGGTTCCTACCTCATTGCTGCCTTTCTCAGTAACTTAAGTTTTTCAGACTGTGTTAGCAGTTATTAAGAACTATTTAAGTATTAATAGCTCCACTTTTTCAGCATTTCCTGTGTTTAAGACCCAGTAATGAGAATTTCCTATGGATTATTTCTTCCCAAATTCACAAACTTGTCAGATAGAATTACCGTGTACCCAAACAGCCAGACACTGGGGAAAAGGCTCGCAAAGCAACATCACAAGGTGGGCAAGGACCCGAGACTCGGAGGTCCGCCTGTTTCAAAATCCATTTATTTGACTCCCGATCCTCCCACCCGCCGCGGGCCCCATCGAACCCAACTTTTCATGCTAGGAAGTGACAGGTCCGGATAGAGGCAGCAAAGTCAAGTAACTAAGAGTGGCTGCGGGGCCAGCCACCTGGGTCGGAATCCTGGCTCCACCACTTCCTGGCTTTGTGACCCCAGTCATAACAGCCTCCTAGTACCTCGACTTGGTCATCTGCTCAATGGGGGCGGTAGGCTATGACTCTGACCCATCCCTGCTCTCCTGGTCCCCAGAGCAGGCCCCCAGACTCGGGGAGTTGCCCCCCTCCGGGCAGCCGCAGAGCCCCTGCAGCCCTCCAGCACACCTCTCGCCCGAGACCGCAGCGGATGGCAGCAGATTGTACAGCCCCGAACGCCGCAAAGCGCACTCACCATGATGGCGCCTCCTGCTCGGTCAGGTCCGGAAGAGAGAGAACGGTTCCGGAGTGGGCGGGGAAAGCCTCCAGCTAGTGGCGCCGTCGTGATGTCACACGGGTGCGACGCGGCGCTCTACCACGACCCGGACATCTCTGTGGTGAGCTGGACGACTGACTAGTCGGGCGAAAACCGCTAAGAGCGGAGAAACAACCAAAGAGAAACAAAGGCAACGTCCAAGAGAGAAGGGCCAGCACGTCGGGGGCCTCTGGCCCTACCCAGGCCAAGTTCTCGATAGTTGTCCGGAAGAAAGGGATCTGGGAGCGAGAAAGATGCGTGGAGTTAGGAGGACGCGTCGCGCGGTGACGCTCTGGCCCGATGCCGACGGCCTCTCAGTGGCTGTGGGAGGACCCGGCGGGCCGAGTGTTGGAGGTGAGGAGGCGGGGCTGGCAGGGCTAGTCGGGGCCTCTGGAACCTCTGACCCCACGCTTCGGGCGTTTCCTTATCAGGTTCACCTCTGCCTTACCTCGCGCTGCATTTCGTAGGCGCAGCCGCTGTTTGGGAAGTCCTACTTAAGGTCTAACCCGAGACGATTTTGCTGCACCTCAATCTATAGCATCCTGTATTCCTGTCCTTTAAGTTCCGCTTTTCCTTTTCTCCCTGCCCCTAAATGGCCCTTCCCTGACCTAGAAAGAGACCTAGAAAGAGGGCGATGAGTTCAGAGGGGGAGGAAGAGTGGAGACCCAGTGGGTGGGAGGAGTGGAGGCCCGAAGGGCAGGAAGGAGACCTAGAAGGAGGGGTGAGATGGAGACCCAGGGAGCAGTAGAGGCAAAGAAAGATGGTGAGATGGGGCCTTGAAAGGCTGTAACCAGATTCACATCCTGGCTCTGCTGGTTACTAATGGGGTGACCTTGGGCAAGGCATTTATTATTATTATTATTTTTTATTTTATTATTATTTTTTTAATATTAAATTTTCTGAGCTCCATCACCAAGATGGGCAAGGCATTTAACCTCTCCTTGATCTTGGGAAAATCACTTAACTTCTCTGGACCTTACTCTCCTTATCCACAAAAACGGGATGACAGCAGGCCTGGCACACAGGGTGTTTTCCAGGATAATGAAAGTTAAGAAAACTGCTGAGGTCAATGTTTTGCACATAATAGGTGCTTAATAAAAATTAGCTTTCACTCCTATCCTATTATAGCACATATTGTGTGCAACCAGATGGACTGGCTGGGGCAGTAATGACACTGACTTGTCTCCTCTTTTTTTTTTTTTTTTCTCCCGGGGGAGGCCCCTGCCTCTTGGTTCTCAGGCACATTGAGCCTAGAAGGGCCTCTTGCAGTCGGCTCTCACTCATCTGTCCTCCACAGAGCTGAAGGTCGCGCCAGGACAGTGAGACCTGGGTCCTTGCTCCCACCAGCCTCCTATGGCTTAAGACCCAGGGCCAGGGTCCTGTTGATGTAACGGAGCAGAGGAGCAGCAGATGAATGGACACCTTGAAGCAGAGGAGCAGCAGGACCAGGTAAGGGATCTTCTGAAAGCCAAGATCCTCATACTGTGGAATGACAAAATCCGAAACCCTTCTTTTTTTTTTTTAAAGATTGGAGGCCTGGCACGGTGACTCACACCTGTAATCCCCAGCACTCTGGGAGGCCGAGGCAGGTGGATCGCCTGAGGCCAGGAGTTTGAGATCAGCCTGGCCAACATGGTGAAACCCTGTCTCTACTAAAAATACAAAAATTAGCCAGTCGTGGTGGTATGTGCCTGTAATTCCAGCTACTCGGGAGGCTGATACAGGAGAATCGCTTGAAGCTGGGAGGCGGAGGTTGCAGTGAGCCAAGATAGTGCTGCACTCCAGCCTGGGTGACAGAGTGAGACTCCGTCTCAAAAAAAAAAAAAAAAAAAAAAAGACAGGATCTCACTCTTGCCCAGGCCACTGCAGCTGCAACCTCCTGGGCTAAAGCGATCTTCTTACCTCGGATTCCCAAGTAGCCTCCACCATGCCTGGCTAATTTTTTGAAAAAACAATTTTTTTTTGAGGCAGAGTTTCGCTTCGTTACCTAGGCTGGAGTGCAATGGTGAGATCTTAGCTCACCGCAACCTCCACCTCCCAGATTCAAGTGATTCCCCTGCCTGAGCCTCCCGAGTAGCTGGGATTACAGGCATGCGCCACCACACCCGGCTAATTGTGTATTTTTAATAGAGCTGGGGTTTCTCCATGTTGGTCAGGCTGCTCTTAAACTCCCGACCTCAGGTGATCCACCTGCCTCGGCCTCCCAAAGTGCTGAGATTACAGGTGTGAGCCACTGCATCTGGCCAATGTTTTGAATTTTTGTAGAGACAGGATCTCCCTCTGTTGCCCAGGCTGGTCTTGAACTCCTGGGCTTAAGGGATTCTCCCGCCTCAGTCTCCCAAAGTGTTGGGATTATAGGCAGGAGCCACCTCGCCCAGCCTGGAAGCCCTTCTATAAGTGATATCAGACCTTCTCTCCAGGCAGGTGTGAATAGCTTTCTCCCCCACTTCCCAGACAGGGCAGCTGGGGCCAAAATCAGGGGCTTTCCAGCAGTTACACAGCTTCAGGGTCCTTTCTCCTTTTCTTCCTCCCTGTCCCCTCGTCTGTGTGACTTAGGCTCTGTGTTTGAATCTCAGCCTCTTTGCTCAATGTCTCTACCTTTTCTTCTCCCCAGGGCCCCAAGCTCAGTTGCTGTGTCCCCTGTCTCTCAGTCTCACTGCATTTCTGTCCCCCTTTCTCTCTGCATCATTCCTTGGCACATATTATCTGGTGCCATGGCTACTGTGGGTTAAATGCAAGGTACATGATTTGGCAATAAGCAAACTTCTTCCTACATTTGTCTTTCTCTAGAGAGCTCTGTCCCTTTCTCCTAATGCATATATCTTCTCTCTGTGCAATTCTATTTCTGAGTCTCCTGATATATACTTGCCTTTGTTTCAATTTCACCATGTATTTGCCTCTGTGTGTCTGTCAAGTCTTCACTTTCTCAGTTCGTCTCAGCCCCAGAGCTTCCAATATTCTTTCCCTCCCTCACCTTTGACCTGGAACTACTGTCCCCATCTCTCTTTGTCTCTGTCTTGCCATGTGACTGGGGCATTCACTGGGCAGATGTTTATCTCATGCCGCAGCCTCCACTCTGGTTTGAGCCTGAGGTAAATGAGTCTGTGAATTAATAAGCCTCTCCTTCCCCGGCTTCCATTCCAGAAGTGTCTGTCTCCATCTGTCTCTGTGTCTGTCGTTTTTCAGGGTTTTCTTGTATTTTTACCTTGAACATTCTCAATCCCCCTGTTTTGCTCTCTTATTTATATCTCTGCTGTTCTCTGGGTCTCTCTGACTTTGTAACTGTCCGAAAAATAAACCCTCACTCTCCCTCTCCTCCTAGCTCTCTTATTGCCTCATCCAGCTTCTCTGGGTCTCTGCTCTGCTCTGTGTCTGGATCTGGGGGCCTCTGTTACTCGTGTTAGGGTCTCTGTCTTTGCATCTAAAGACCTCCTCTCCCACGCCCCTTTTCTTTGTGAATTCAATGGATGGGACAGGCCCACTTTCCCTTAACAAAGATGGCGACAACGGCGTTGTGTATGGGGCCGCCACGTCGTCTCTGCTGCGCGTCTGCCCTCACCTACGATGGCGGTCAGCCCCCAAGTAGCGCGAGGCCTCGCCCAGTTCTCGGCCTCTCGCGCTGCCAGTCCCTGCGCCAAGCTCGGGAGCTGCCTGGCCCCGCCCCCCGCCCTTGTATTGGTGCGGCTCAGACCGGCTGCACGGCCATTGGTTGATCGAGTGCACACCCTCCCCCCCCCCACCCCTGGGTCTGATGGGGGCGGTTGGTGCTGACTTGCGGGGCCGCCTGGAGGAGGACCCGGCGTGTGAGGAGGGTGCGGGGGTTGGGGCAGGGACCGGAGTCTAGGGGACTGAGGACCAAGAGGAACAGAAACGCAGGCCCGGGGCTGGGGCACCGGGGTGGGAGATGGAAATGGAAAACCTGGGCCAGGACTGAACCCAGGCCTGGGACTGGGTTCTGGAAATAGAGTGGAGATGGCGGTTCGAGGCCCAGGCCCAGACACGCAGGCCTATGGACTGGGGGATCAATGGATGGAGATTCAGGTCCAGGTCTCGGGGATCCAGGGACAGAAGACCCAGGTCCGATACTGGAGAACATCTAGGGCTCTGTGCTTGAACCTGGTTTGAGGTTCCCATAATAAGGCCAGGGCAGGTTTGGTGGTGAAGCAGATACCCTGGGCCCGAGGGAGCCGCGCGGGGCAGGGGGAGCAGATGTAGTTCCTAAGGGTGAGTCCACAGGCGGGGGATGTGTCCCGCTGGGCCTGGGGAATGTGAGGGGCAGGGCTGGGCGGGGCAGTGGGGAACAAAGGTGAGCAGAAAGAGGAGGAGACAGAAGCCGGGCAGAGGGCAGGGGAGAGGGCTTGTGGGGGAAGGGACCTCAGTCCCGGCTCCCCACCCGCTCCCTGGAGAGCAGGCGGCCAGACACCCAGGTCAGTGTTCAGGGACCAGCTCTTGCCCCCCTGCCCCTTGCAGGTGCTTGCGTGTGGCTCCTCTCGGACCCCGTAGTCCCTCTGTCACATGCCTTCTCTCCAGCCGTCCCCATGCCTGCCTCCTGTCCCTCCTATTTGGTCTGCCTTCCAGCTCTGTCTTGCCTTTCTCATTGGGGTGAGAAATGCCTACTCTTCTCAGTACCTTTCATCAGGCTTGGTTTCACCTCATTGACCCTGTCTGTCTCCTCTAGTGTTTCTCTGGCTCTAGACCATATCTCTGTCGCATTTGTGATTGTTTCACTGTAGTTACCCTCTGCACCTGGAGATAACTCCGTTGGTGACCAGGGACCGGGCGGGGGTGTCTTTCGGTCTTTGCATGTCTGTTTCTGCATATCCAATCCCACCGTCCATTCCTCTTCCTGTGCCTTCTTTTTCTCTAAAGCCCTTTATCATCACCCAACCCCCTGTGTATTCAAACCTTTCTGTGGTTTATCTGTTCCTATGAAGGCGAGGACTTGGGGCTGTTTTATTCCTGGCTGTGTTTGCTAGGCCTAGCACTGTGATTGGCACATAGAGGGTACTGAATACTTCCTAGGGAATAAATGGTTGAATGTTTGCATGCCCGGATCTCCGGGTCCCCCCGGGATGCTGGCCTTCCTGCCCAGCTGGCCTCTGTCCCTCATCCTTGAGGTCTGCCTGCACCTGTCTGAGCCTGTCTGTCTCTGGTGCTCCTGTCTCACCTGCCACTGCCCCTCATTGTCTCCTCCTGTCCACAGGCCCTGCCTCTCCCTCCCCCTGCCATGGGGTCCTCCGTTCTCACCCCTTCCTTCCTCCCTTCCCCACAGAGGCTGGACCAGGAGCTGACCGGGAGCTGGGGCCACAGGCCTAGGAGCACCCTGGTCAGGGCCAAGGCCATGGCCCCGCCACCACCGCCACTGGCTGCCAGCACCCCGCTCCTCCATGGCGAGTTCGGCTCCTACCCAGCCCGAGGCCCACGCTATGCCCTTACCCTCACGTCACAGGCCCTACACATACAGCGACTACGCCCCAAACCTGAAGCCAGGCCCCGGGGTGGCCTGGTCCCGTTGGCTGAGGTCTCAGGCTGCTGTACCCTGCGAAGCCGCAGCCCCTCGGACTCAGCGGCCTACTTCTGCATCTACACCTATCCTCGGGGCCGGCTCGGGGGCCGGCGCAGAGCCACCCGCACCTTCCGGGCCGATGGGGCTGCCACCTACGAAGAGAACCGTGCCGAGGCCCAGCGCTGGGCCATCGCCCTCACATGTCTGCTCCGAGGACTGCCGCTGCCTGGGGATGGGGGTGAGGTGCTGGGCAGCTGCTCTGTCCTGGGGCCACCTTGGTGTCTCTGTAGAATTTCCTCTGTTGGCAGCTGTGTCTTTGTTTCTCTGTGTGTTTGTCTGAGTGACGTATCTCTCTGGATCCATTCAGAGTGATACACAGGGATGGGCTACAGAAGGAACAAAAACACAGGCAGAGGCTGGGCATGGTGGCTCACGCCTGTAATCCCAGCACTTTGGGAGGCCTAGGCAGGCGGATCACCTGAGGTCAGGAGTTCAAGACCAGCCTGGCTAACATGGTGAAACCCCATTTCTACTAAAAATACAAAAAATTAGCTGGGCCTGCCTGTAATCCCAGCTACTCGGGAGGCTGAGGCAGGAGAATCGCTTGAACCCAGGAGGCGGAGGTTGCAGTGAGCCAAGATTGTGCCATTGCACTCCAGCCTGGGTGACAAGAGCAAAACTCTGTCTCAAAAAGAAAAACAAAAAACAAAACAAAACAAAACACAGGCAGAGGCCAGGTGCGGTGGCTCACACCTGTAATCCCAGCACTTTGGGAAGCCGAGCCAGGTGGATCACGTGAGGTCAAGAGTTCAAGACCAGCCTGGCCAGCATCGTGAAACCCCGTCTCTACTAAAAATACAAAAATTAGCTGGGTGTGGTGACAGATGCTTGTAATCCCAGCTACTCAGGAGGCTGAGGCAGGAGAATCGCATGAACCTGTGAGGTGGAGGTTGCAGTGAGCCAAGATTGCACCACTGCGCTCCAGCCTGGGCAACAAGAGCGAAACTCTGCCGCAAAAGACAAAACACAGGCAGAGAAAAATGATTTGCATCTGCTGCTCTCTTGCTAGGTTTATGTTTCTGTTCCTACCCCTCTTCCCCTTGGTGGATCTTGACCACAGGTGAGTCAGGGCTCCCAGGCTGGTAAGAGCAGCAGCCTGAGACAGGACCAGGCACCACCCAGAGTGTTGGGTGCCAACAGAGATCTCCTAGTGCATCTCTGTAATTCAGAGGTGGCATCTAATCTGGCCTAGGGCCCCTAAGGGCTGGAAGTAACCTGATCCTGGGCAACAGGTGCGCGGGGTGAGGAAAGTGGGAACCACAGCTCCCATGCCCTCCTCCCACACATGGGGACAAAGGGCATCTGGTTTCACACCAAAGCTCTGCCTTTGTCTCAGCACCTGGGCTGTGGGGGCAGGGCTGTACACGTAGACCTGGCCAGATGAGGGCTGGGAGAAAAAAAGGCCTGGCAGGTTCCAGGTGCCAGCCCTCCAGTTTCATTGGGGGCTGTTTGAAGGGACTGTTTACATGGTGGGGGCCTGGGTCGCTGGCCTTTGCAGACTCTAACCTCTCTCCACAGAGATCACCCCTGACCTGCTACCTCGGCCGCCCCGGTTGCTCCTATTGGTCAATCCCTTTGGGGGGCGGGGCCTGGCCTGGCAGTGGTGTAAGAACTACGTGCTGCCCATGATCTCTGAAGCTGGGCTGTCCTTCAACCTCATCCAGACAGGTAAGGTCCAGTGAGAATGGGAGTTGGGGGCTGGGGGACAACTGAGTCCTACGGGAGTGAAGTGATGGGTGGGACTACTAGGTCTACGGGGCTGGGGTGGGACAGCTCGCCTAACAGCTCGGTATCCCACTTCAGAACGACAGAACCATGCCCGGGAGCTGGTGCAGGGGCTGCGCCTGAGTGAGTGGGATGGCATCGTCACGGTCTCGGGAGACGGGCTGCTCTATGAGGTAGAGCAGGAGCACCCTGCCCCTAGCCCTGGGCCCTGGGGGGACTGCAGAGGCTGCCACCGGGACCCAGGCTTCTGGTCTCCCACCTTCCAGGTGCTAAACGGGCTCCTAGATCGCTCTGACTGGGAGGAAGCTGTGAAGATGCCTGTGGGCATCCTCCCTGCGGCTCGGGCAATGCGCTGGCTGGAGCAGTGAACCAGCACGGGGGGTAGGTTGAGGGTACCAGGAAGGGAGGGATGAACTCCTCCTGGGGTGATTGGGGCCCCTGCGTCTCCCACTCAGCCAAACCCACAGTCAGTCAAGTAAAATCAGCCTGCCTGTGGGATGCCTCGCCCCACCTCCTGTACATTTTTGCCTATCTGGTTCCCAGCTGTATCCCTAGTACCTAGAACTCTGCCTGGCATGGGAGGCACTCAGTGAATGTGTAGGGTGCAAATCAAAGAGATGACCAGGAACCTGGTCCCATAAGCAGTTGCCTGGAGGTGGCCCCATGGCTGCGGTGGGCCCAGGCCATGGCCTCCCTGGTCTCACTGCCACCTGCTTCCCTGCCTGTCTCTCTCCCCCCCAACCCGTTTGCTCCTTCCCTCTGCGTGTCCGTCTGTCTCGGGCTGTGAAGGTTTGAGCCGGCCCTGGGCCTTGACCTGCTGCTCAACTGCTCACTGTTGCTCTGCCGGGGTGGTGGCCATCCGCTGGACCTGCTCTCCGTGACGCTGGCCTCAGGCTCCCGCTGTTTCTCCTTCCTGTCTGTGGCCTGGGGCTTCGTGTCCGATGTGGATATCCAGAGCGAGCGCTTCAGGGCTCTGGGCAGTGTCCGCTTCACACTGGGCACGATGCTGGGACTTGCCACACTGCATACCTACCGCGGACGCCTCTCCTACCTCCCCCCCCGCCACTGTGGAACCCTCTTCGCCTACCCCTGCCCATGGCCTGCCCCCGTGCCAAGTCGGAGCTGACCCTGACCCCAGACCCAGTCCCGCCCATGGCCCACTCACCCCTGCATCGCTCTGTGTCTGACCTGCCCCTTCCCCTGCCCCAGCCTGCCCTGGCCTCCCCTGGCTCGCCGGAACCCCTGCCCATCCTGTCCCTCAATGGTGGGGGCCCAGAGCTGGCAGGGGGACTGGGGTGGGGCTGGGGATGCTCCGCTGTCCCCCGGACCCACTGCTGTCTTCACCTCCTGGCTCTCCCAAGGCAGCTCTGCTCTCGCCCGTCGCCAGGGGACCCCCTGTTATTCCCCTCATCCTCTGGGCTCCCACCTCCCACCCCTGATGCCCGGGTATCGGCCTCCACCTGCGGCCCACCCGACCACCTGCTGCCTCCGCTGGGCTCCCCCACTGCCTCCAGACTGGGTGACGCTGGAGGAGGACTTTGTGCTTATGTTGGCCATCTCGCCCAGCCACCTGGGCGCCGACATGGTGGCAGCTCCGCACGCGCGCTTCGATGACGGCCTGGTGCACCTATGCTGGGTGCGTAGCGGCATCTCGCGGACTGCGCTGCTCCGCCTTTTCCTGGCCATGGAGCGTGGTAGCCACTTCAGCCTGGGCTGTCCGCAGCTGGGCTACGCCGCGGCCCATGCCTTCCGCCTAGAGCCGCTTACGCCACGCGGCGTGCTCACAGTGGACGGGGAGCAGGTGGAGTATGGCCCGCTACAGGCGCAGATGCACCCTGGCCTCGGTACACTGCTCACTGGGCCTCCTGGCTGCCCGGGGCGGAGCTCTAAGACTAACCAAGCTTGGAACCCGCCGGGGGCGGGACCTACGTTCCAAGGGGGCGCAGCCTGAGCTAGGGGGTGTGGCCTGGCTGCTAGAGTGGTGGTGGCAGCCCCAAGTGCAAGAGCCCTCGCCCGGTCTCAGAATTGCGCCCGCTTTCATGGGACCAGACGTGACGCGGGAGGGTGGGCGTCGTTACGGTTAGAGAGAAACAGGCTCGTCCCGAGGGTAATGTCTGACCAATGAGGGCGGGACCTGGCGTCTGAGCTCGGGCAGCCCTTACAGGGCGGGGCTCAGTCTAGACGCTTGCCACCTGCTCCCCACCCGGCCGGGCTGGCTGAGGGCGGAGCCTGTTTTACGCGTCGCCCAATGACAGGACCTGGAATGTACTGGTTGGGGGTAGGCCTTACTGAGTCGGCCGGTCAGGGCCCGCAGTCTCGCCCCATCCACTCCAGTGCCTCCATTTAGCTGGCCAATCAGCCCAGTAGGGGCAGGTTCCCCTCGGGCCAGCGCTAGGGATTTGCACTAAGTCTCTCCCCCCGCGGGTGGGGGCGGGGGAAATTCATATCCCCCTGTCGTCTCAGCGCGTCCCCCGTTCCCAATCTAAAAAGCAATTGAAAAGGTCTATGCAATAAAGGCAGTCGCTTCATTCCTCTCATACCTGCCCTTCCTCCATGCGACATCCCGCGGGGGGGGCTCAGATCCCAGCACTTCCAGCAGCGCCTGCCCTCTATGGACGGCATCCCGGAGCTGCCCACGGGCTGTAGCCAGTATGCCAGGGAGCTGCCCTCCTCTTCCACGACAGCTGGCTCTGGGGTTCTCAAGATTTATTCAGGATCGTGTTAACGGAGGCGGTGGGAGGATGGGGTCCCTGACGTGCCGGGGACACACACAGAGGACCTTCCCCGCCCCCGCGAGGGAGGGGGGAGGCTCGCTTTTTCTTAAAAATATAAATGTATTTATCTGCATCATCATGTCCCTGGGGCACCCAGCTGGCCCGCCCGTGGGCCACAGGGCAGGGAGGGAACTAGGCGTAAGTCTCAGCCAGGCAGAGGGGGAGCTCCGCCAGGTGGGGGTGTGGGGCAGCCTCACAGGGCCCCGTGCTGGGCCTGGTATCGGACAGCACGGCGCGGTAGTGGGACAGCTCCTGGCGCACTGCCACCACTTCCTGCCGTAGCAGGGCGTTCTCCTTCTCCAGGAAGGCCGCCCGCACTGAAATCTGGTTCTCCTTGAGCCGTCGGGGCGTCCCGGGACCGCTTGGCTGCCTCGTTGTTCTTGTATCGCCGGCTCCAGTATTTCTCGTCCTGGGGGAGAAGCGGGGGAGGGCACTGAGATCCAGAGGGACCCAGATCCCAGCGAGAGAGGAAGAGAGCCCCAGCAGTGGGGCCTAAACCATGCCGCGTCTCCTCTTGGATAGGTATCCAAGGGTCTGCATTCTAGGGCCCTGGTTGCTAAACAGATTGGGCCCCTAGCAACAGTTAAGGCATGAGATAGACCCCCACCCTCAAGCAACTGGGCTTCAAGTCTCCACTGTGCAAAGCGGACCCCAGCCCTCCCCCACATGATAAAGGGCCTGCAGTTACCTCCTGGTTGCTAAGGATGCTTGTTCCCTAGCAACAAGGCCTTCATGGTCTGAGGGCTTCTCCCAGTGAAAAGCACTGCCCTGCACATCACTTTTCCAGATCCTGGTTGCTAAGGAAAGCGTGGTGCCCTGGTGATAGGGTTTGGTGTCCCATAATAATCCAGAGCTGGGCCCTTCTGACCTGGTTGCCAAGGCAACCTCATCCCATCCTCAGCAAACAAAAGTGAGGTCTAAGTGGTTTCAATGACTGTGGCCCGTCTCTGACCTTGAACTGAGACCAGAAAACAGCCTCCTCCCCAACAGGACCTGACTGAGAGAATAGATGTCCCTTAGGAAAGGGGACTACCCTGGGACCTCCCCAGAGGATTATACCTGAAGTCCTCCCATCCTGGAAGCTGCTTCCTAAGGAGGAGTACTCCTTAGTAACCAAGGACCACTTGGCTCAGAAAGATGCTCCCCCCTCCACCATTTAGTGAAAGCTGAGTTCCTGTTTGTGAGGTTAAATCCAGTCCCTAGCAACAGAACCCTCTAGTAGGAGAAACCATTGGTGTAGATTTGACTTACAGGCCCGTCCTAACTGCTTCAGGTAGCTATGTCTTACACAAGGGCATGGCAAAGTCTTGGTTTTGAGATGGAGTCAGGCTCTGTCACCCAGGCTGGAGTGCAGTGGTATGATCTCAGCTCACTGAAAACTCCACCTCCTGGATTCAAGTGATTCTCCTGCCTCAGCCTCCCGAGTAGCTGGGAATACAGGTGCCTGCTACCATGCCTGGATAATTTTTTTTTTTTTTTTCTGGGATGGAGTCTTGCTCCGTCACCCAGGCTAGATTGCAGTGTTGTGATCTCAGCTCACTGCAACCTCTGCCTCCCAGGTTCAAGCAATTCTCCTGCCTCAGAACTTCTGAGTAGCTGGGATGACAGGTGCCCACCACCACGCCTGGCTAATTTTTTGTATTTTTAGTAGAGACAGGGTTTCACTGTGTTAGCCAGGATGGCCTTGATCTCCTGACCTTGTGATCCACCCACATTAGCCCCCCAAAGTGCTGGGATTTCAGGTGTGAGCCACCCCGCATGGCCTGTTTTTTTTTTTTTTTTTTGAGACAAAGTCTCACTCTGTTGCCAGGCTGGAGATTGTGCAGTGGCACAATCTTGGCTCACTGCAACCTCCGCCTCCTGGGTTCAAGTGATTCTCCTGCCTCATCCTTCGGAGTAGCTGAGACTATAGGCACGCACCATCATGCCCAACTAATTTTTGTATTTTTAGTAGAGATGGAGTTTCACCATGTTGGCCAGGATGGTCTCGATCTCCTGACCTCATGATCCACCCACCTCAGCCTCCCAAAGTGCTGGGATTACAGGCATAAGCCATCACGCCTGGCCGGGAATGACAGTCTTGTAACAGAAGCCCAAGCAACTCTTCCCAGGGAAGACTCCCATAATGGCAAAAAACAAAATGATGTAAAGATGCTATGACTGCTCAAATCACCCCACATCAGAAAGTGGCCCTGACCACTAACAGAAGCCCGAAGTCTCCCACCAGTGAGAAGTCCAGGCCCAGGAAACAAGACCTAAAGGGGCTTGCAGAGTCTGCCTCCTAGCCAAATGCCATCACACCAAAGGAAGCCCCACACCAGAGATCAAAGGTCTGCTGAGTAAGGAGAGACAGGCCACAGGCTGATATCCCATTGCCAAAGAAGACTGTCCTTCCAAGTTGTGCCTGGTGGAGCCTGAGACCTGTCCCACTGGGGGTTCTGGGACCCAAGTAATAGGAGAGGTTTCAAGTCTCTATAAGGAGACCTAGCAGAGCTGGCTGAGTCAGCATCCCACAGTGACACTGTCTTTTGTTTCAAGACAGGGTCTTGCTCTGTCGCCCAGGCTGGAGTGCAGTGGTGCAATCTTGGCTCACTGCAGCCTCAACCTCCCAGGCACAAGCAATCCTCCCACCTCAGCCTCCGGAGTAGCTTATAGATATGGGGTTTTGTCATGTTGCCCAGGCTGGTCTTGAACTCCTGAGCTCAAGCGATCCTCCTGCCTCAGCCCTGAAAAGTGCTGAGATTACATGAGTGAGGCCCCTCACCCAGCTGACATTGTCTTCATAAATCTTAGGCCCCTGCCCCCTGTGCTCCGTGGCCAAGGAGGTCTAATCCGTGGCTGCAGGCCAGGAGAGACTGAGCACTAATCCCAGGGAGAAGCCCAGGCCTGACTGTGAGAAACGGCCCCTCCCTGGCTGTGGGGCATGTCTCTAGCCAAGCCTGTCCCCACATCCAGCACTGCTCACCTTCTGCTCCTCTGGCACCTGGATTTTCCTTGCCTTCTTCATGATTGGCTGGGGCTTAAGTTCCTCCTCTGAGAAGCGATGTCTCCGAGGGTCAAAGGTCTCATGGCCAGGAATGCTTGATAGGGCAAGATCAGCTGGGTCGGGTTCAAAGGTCATCAGCACCTCCACGGTGTCTGGGTCCACAGGGCTGGGTGTGTCCCGAGAGGTCAGGCCTTGGGGAAACAGCACGTGTCAGCTGAGTGTGTATTTATTTTAGAGAAGGGGTTTCCAGAAGCTTCCTCTTGCTCAGGTATTGTAGCCACATGGAAAGCCTTTCTGGGATCTAGCATAAATTCGGCCAGGGATTAAACTCCCTAATATAAAATATGAAGGTTCCCTTGGTCGAGTGCAGTGGCCCACGCCTGTAATCCCAGCACTTTGGGATGCTGAGGGAGGAAGACCACCTGAGGTCAGGAGTTTGAGACCAGCATCAACATGGGGAAATCCTCAACTCTACTAAAAATACGAAAATTAGCCGAGTATAGTGGCAGGCGCCTGTAATCCCAGCTACTAGGGAGGCTGAGGCAGGAGAATTGCTTGAACGTGGGAGGTGGAGGTTGCAGTGAGCTAAGATCGCATCACTGCTCTCCAGCCTGGGCAACAGAGCAAGGCTGTCTCCAAAAAAAGAGAAAAATGGAAGGTTTCCCTAAGCCATAAAAATGCTAGAGATCATGGAGCCATATCTACCTTTACTAACAAGGAAACTAAGTCCCAGTCATAACTGACGCCCTAGGTAACCCATGAATCAGGGCGATGGCTTCTAACACCTCAGGACTTCAGATGCACTGTGTGTTAGTTCAGTCTAGCCTGAATCCTACCCACCAAATCCACGACCTAAGCTTAGACCCCAGGCTGTCCAAGAGAAACAATCTACTGCACTTTAAAGTTGTCGAGTTAAGAGTCTAAGAGCTACTCGCTGAGAAGAGTAAGGGAAGAGGAGGAGAAGCTGCTCTAAGGTTCCAGAAGGTTGGTTCGAAAGGAGGCGCCTGTACCTTTAAGCGCCAGCCAGCCGGGGCTAGCTGAGGACACAGGTTCAGGGCCGAGTCACGTGCTGACGCCTGCTTCCCTCCTCCTCCCTTCCTCCAAGGCCCCCCCTGCCACCGGCGCCCTCACGTTCCCCTGGCCCCGCCTTCTCGCGCGTGAAGGCGCCTGCGCGAAGCGCAGAGGAGGGAGGGAAGGACTCACGTGGCGCAGGAATGTGCGGCTGGGGAGGGTAGGGCCCTGGTACAGCCCGGAGGTCGGACCTGGGGCAGGTGTTCCCAGGAATCCCCGACCTGCAGTGGTCCCTGGAGACCTCAACGTGGTCAAAGGGAAACATCCTTCCTCTTAGCTCCAACCTCCAAAGATCCCAACCCCCTGCTCTCCGGGGGAGCATCGGCCCCCTCGATCTTCCCAGGCCCACAGCCACTAGGATACCCACAATACTGGGGTCCCAGGCCTCTCCTCGCCCAGGAATATAGGAAGCTCGGTCCTAGCCCCAACTGGAGGATCCAGAAATAAGATCTCTAATGTTTTCCCTTCTGAAGAACTCTGGGACCTGGGGCTGCAGTACGCCCCACTTGAGGGACCCAGGAACCTGGGCTGCCAGACTCTTGTGTCCTGGGAAAACAGAAGTCTGTGCCCCTCCCTTGCCTTTGCCCCTGTAAAGGACTAGGGGCTACAGTCCTATCCCAGTTCCATCGATATAGACCCAGATTCTGGGGTCAGTTCACTCTCCAGTAAATAACTCTGGCGTTCCGGACTTCCAGTTGTGGCCCTCACGAGTATCCATATCCTGTATCCCCACGTCCCACAGAAAACCCACAAATCTCGTTGGGCAGGCTTCCAGGAATTTAGGGTCCCAAGTCTCTCCTCCCCTATAGATCCAGAAGACCAAGTCCCTGACCCATTAAAAGACACGGAATCCGGGCCCCTCCCACGACACCGCTCGACAAGTGGACGCAGAATTCGAGGCCGCAGCCGGGTCCCCACGGTCCAACCCCCCAGCGTCGCACAGCCCCGCCCCCGGGTCCAAGCCCCGCCCCGTCAGGACCCGACCCGCCCCCCCTCGCCGCACCTGCGCGGTGGCCGCTGGCAGCCCGAGGGCAGCCCGGGCGGGGGCGTGCCCAGGAGAGGAGTGGGGGGGAAGCCGAACCGCAGGAGCCAGGCCCCGGGGAGGGTGCGGGCGTCCGCGCGGGCGACGGCGCCGGCGACGGGCCACCGGGGGCCGGCGGGCTCGGCGGGAGCCCGTGCTCCAGCAGGAAGGCGTCCAGGTCCACGTACTCCACATCGCCGAACGGCAGCGTGCGCTCCCACAGCAGTGGCGCCAACAGACCCGGGCCAGGGACCGCCCCCGGGCGACCCCGCGGACCCGCCGCCCACCACCGCCCCAGCCGGGGCATCCGCTGGGCCCGCCGTCTCCAGGCCCGGTCCAGGGGTTGTGGCTGAGGGGCAGGGCCGCCTTGCGCTCCTTTTCCTTCAGGAGACCTGCGGGCCGGGAAAGACGGGATGGGATGAGTGAGGTGGGGAGATTCAGATGGCGAAGAGACCCGTAGTCCGAGAGGCACGGGGAGGAGATCCAGAGAAAGAGGGGGACCGGGAGTCGAAGGGGAGAGACGGGAGAGGAAGGGATGGAGACGCAGAGTGGGAGAGAGACCCAGAAAGAACGGAGACGGGGGCGGTAGAGACAGGTGGACAGAGATTCACAGAGATGGGGACAGAAGCCCGGGAAGTGATAGAGATACAGAAAACCAGCGACCCAGAGAAAGCGGGACGGAAGTTCAGGAATAGGGGGGCAGGGACAGGGTAGGTGGAGGGTTGGTCAGGTGAGAGAGAAAAATGACAGCTCTGTAATTCTACCTGTAATTACCCAACACCCCATCCCCGCGCGCCGTACCCCCTTCCCCCTCCCCTCACCATCTGTAAGGGCAGTAAGGGGCTCTATTCCTGGGGCACATTCCTCATCCCTAGACTCCATGTGACCCCATGACGCCCCGCCCAAGCCCGTGTCACCACCGTGTGAGCACCCGACACACCCCCTCCCTGGGACCCCAGGGATCCAGGCTCCCGGACCAAAGGAAGATGAAGCTGGGAACGGAGGGAGGAGGACCTTGGGGACCTTGGTGCCTGGGTCCTCAGGGGTGGACGGACTTCAGAGCCAGTGCTTTTGGGTCCTGGGCGCTGAAGGATCTAGGGGCTTAAACGCCTGAGTAATTTAGTAAATTAAGGTTGGGAAGATGGACTCCCCGCACATAGGACGTGTCTGTGGCCCCCCCACCCCCCACCTCACGGCACTCTGAGTCCCTAAGGGGGTGGGGTGAGATGGGGGTTAGAACTCACAGCTGGCCGGCTCTTTGGGCTTGCTGGTCCCTGCAGAAGGCTGCGCAGCCCAAGCAGAGCTCCCCCGCCGGGAGGGGTACCAGCCGGGCCGCCCAGCAGCAAAGGGGCCGGGGTCCTGTCGCTCACAGGCCGCGCCATCGCCTGGCACCTGGCCCCAGGCTCACGGGCTCATGGAGAGGCGAAGGGCTGGCCTGCCAGTCACCGGCACACTCCAGTGGTTTGGACGAGTGTCTGCCCAGGGGCGGGCGAATGTATCCTGCAAGCCTCCAGTATCCAGAACGCTGCAAATCCTAGGAGCGACGGGGATTTGAGATCCTCGGTGCAGAAACGTGCAACTCAAAGAGGGTGCCGGGAGATCATGCAGTTTGGCAGAGGGGGGCGTCCAAATCAAGCGGCCGGCTCTTTGCAACGAGGGTGCGAGGGGACCCAAGGCGCTCCTTTTACAAGGTGGGCGAGCCTGGCTCTTGCAAAATCTGCAGCTCTCGCAACGGCAGGCGCTTTGCAATCTGCACCGAGAGGTGTGCACGGAGGGGCGGAGGAGGGGGCAGGAGGAGGCGGCCTCCTTGAGGCGTGGCCAAAGCAAACTTCTTTCGCGGAAAAAAAAATCCAAACCAAAACACCCGACGCCACAGCGCGCGCCCCTCCTCCCGGTCTCCGCCCGGCGCATCCAGCCCCGCCCGCCTCTGTGGGCATGCACCCCAGCCGCGTGCCTCCCTCCGGCTGCAAGCACAAGCCAATCGTTTCCGACCCCGTGAGACGCCCAGCCAATGGGGCTTCCGGATCCGCCAAGGCCCGGGAGGGCGCGTGAGGGGCTGAGCGCGTGAAGTTGCCTTGCCTTTCGGAGGGAGGCGGGACACTGACCTACATTTGCCCAATAGGAGGCGGTGCTGGGGGCGGGACCGTGACCCAGTTTGGGCCAATCAGGCAGGCGGGAGGGGGAAGCACATGGCTCTGCTCGTGCTGCCTGATGGTGGGGGGGGGTGATGGGGGAAGAGGGGCGCCTCTAAAGGGGCCGCGGTCCTAACGATGGTTTTGAGAAGCAGGAAGCCAAAAAACTGGGTAGCGGGGGCTTAGAAAGAGGAAGATTGGTTTCCGGAAGAAGGCTGTTCTTTAATACCCGAATGTTTCCCCACCGCGCCTAGAATCAGACCACTGAGAAACAGGAAGTATTCTGTCCCTTTAATAGCATTGTTTTAGGATAACTCCCCTCGCCTAGTGGGGGAGGCTTAGGACGGGCCGGTGCAGTCCTCGAAGGGGAGTCTCAGCGACCATGGAGGGCACCATCCACTGTAAGACAAAGGGCAGGGGGCGTCACTTTAGGATGGACTGGGTAGGGGCGTGCGCTGGGCCGCGCAGGACTCCACCGTCGGGAGTCTGCCAGCGGGGAACCGGAATGTACCAGGTCGAGAGGCACTGGGCTGAACCACAGGAAGGCAACAGGAGGGGGAGATCTGCACAACCAGATTCAGCATTAGGCTGAACTACTTGAAAGTCTTCATGGGGAGTGTAGACCGTACCATCGTGCGAAGCCAAGGGGAATGTGAGCTCCCTGGGCTGAACCACAGGGAGGCAGTAGGTGGAGGGAAGGGGCTGTACCTTGTAGTTTCTCAGTAAGGGGGGAATGGAGCAGTCAGATTGTGGAATAGCATAGGGTAGTACGACTTGGAAGCGGGGGAGAGGATCCAAACTCTACCATTCTGGAAATTCACAGTAATCGGAAGCACAGTAGGTAACTGGACCATAGGAAGACAGGGATCACGGGTTATAGCCCAAGTTGCACAGCAGTGAAGAGGACAAATCGGGAGCCAGCAATGGCCTAGGGCCAGGAGGTGGACTGTACCACGTGAACACGTAGGGAGAGAGAGAAAGGGAGTGCTCAGGAGGCTAGACCACACAGAAGCAGGAAGGCGGATGGGACTGAACCACATTGAGACACCTAGGGGAGACACATATAAGCGGGCTAGCCCAAGACGTAGAGGGGGATGCATACTGGACCATACCATGCAGGCGGTAGTTGGGGCCTCGGCAGCGCCTCTCGGGGTGCCGGGGGTCCCTGTTGCCCCTCAATGCCCTGTGGGCCAAGGGCTGCAGGGGCCGGCCATTACCGCTGAGGCTCTGGAAGATCTGGGATGGAGGATTCTGGCTCAGGAGTCTCAGGGAGTGCATCTGCCGTGGAAGGAGGGTGGGAAACTGGGAGTGACTAGTGAATGGTCTTCGTGACGTCACGCAAGAAATCCCGCCCCTGGGAGCCGGCGGGCGGGGCCTGTTCTCAGCCCCACCCCACCCCCCAAAGGTGGTCTGACCCCTCTTACCTCCTTGAGTTCCACAGTCTATGAGGAGAGGGAGGGCAGGTGAGCAAGGGGATACCCAGGTCAGTGAGTGGAGTACCCAGGCCTAGAAGGGCGGTGCGGACAGAGTCACCTGGAGGGAGGTGATATTGAGGGCCCGGTCAATGAGGATCCAGGTGACAGTCTCGGAGCATGGCGGGGTGCTGAGAGAGCCCTGATAAGTGATGAAGCCGAAGGATTCGGGGAACAGGAGTTCCAGGCTCAGGTCTTGAAGAAAGTAGGCATCATCTGCGGAGTATCAGGCCAGAGTCAAGAGGGTGCCACTCTTGAACCCCTCTCGCGTGTGGCCTCTGCCCCCAGCACGCCAGGGACTTACTCTTGTAGGAGATGCGTGTGATGGTGTCGCGGTTAAGGAGGCGACTGAGGAATGGGTTAGAGCTACCGGCCACCTGTGTGGGGTACGAGGTGAGAACCCAGGAGCCCAGAAGCCCAAGCCCTTAACCTTCTCCTCCCCCAGGACCCAGGAGTCTGGACCTCCCAGCACCCCACTTCTCTGAGACCCCGGGTTCCAGGCACCCAGCTCCTCCCCCCCCCTCCCTCCGAATCTCGCCTCCGCTCACATTGACAAAGAGGCTGAGAATGGCCAAGCCATTAGGGCCGCGGGAGGCGGCGCTGAAATTCCCGTAGAGTTCCTGGTTGAAGTGAATGAGCTGCACCTGCCGGACACCACAGAGCACGGGGTCCCCCAGCAGAAGGGGAGGAGAGTATGACCCCAGCTTTGGGGCCCGAATCAGGCTGAGGATTAGTGCTTAGGGTGGGAGGCCAGTTCTGTGGAGGAGGATGGGGTGAGGCACTAAGGGGGGTGAGGTGGGAGGAACTGGGGTGACTCAGGGCGGAGGGTCACAGGTAAACAATCAGTGGCTACCACCTCAGCAGAGAAGCCCTGATGGTTGATCTGATGTTCGGAGCCGGCTCCGTCGCGAGCTCCAAACAGCAGTCGCAGTTCACTGAGTCGGTGGCTATAGAGGAGGGGACCCCCAGACACATTGACCACAGGTCGGGGTGCAGGCAGGAAGGAGACATGTCGGCCGGTGTTGTACAAGGTTCCCCGGAGCTGTGGGAGAGGCAGGAGCTGTCAGGGGGCAGGGAGAGATCTTTCCTACATTTTCTGATTCCAACAGTCTTTTTTTTTTTTTTTAGATGGAGTCTCGCTCTGTTGCGGAGTCCGGAGTGCAGTGGTGAGATCTCAGCTCACTGCAACCTCTGCCTCCCGGGTTCAAGCGATTCTCCTCCCTCAGCCTCCCAAGTAGCTGGGACTACAGGTGTGTGCCACCACACCTGGCTAATTTTTGGATTTTTAGTAGAGACGGGGTTTCATCATGTTGGCCAGACTGCTCTTGAAATCCTGACCTCTGGTGACTGCCTGCTTTGGCCTCCCAAAGTGCTGGGGTTATAGACATGAGCTACACACCCAGCCTCTGACAGTCATTTAATCACTCAACATACGCCGATCACTTTCCAGGCTCTGTCCTAGTCTGTAAGTTGGTGCGCAATATTGGTGAATTTGTTTGATTAATATGGACAGAGCTGGTGCTAGGCGCCGTGGATGGCAAGAATGGAGCAATATACAAGAAGACAAAAGTCTTGGGCCTCATAGAGCTTATAGGTAAAGCAGACAATTGTGAATCAGAGAAGTAACTGCTTAATTAATTACATCCAGAACTCATGCTTGGGGGAACTGGGAGCTCTGAGGTGTCATGGGGAACCCAGCTTAGATGGGGGTGTCAGGAAAAGCTTCCCTACGAAGGTGACATTTTATTTTCATTTATTATTTTGAGACAAAGTCCTACTGTGTCACCCAGGCTGGATTGCAGTAACACGATCGTAGCTCAATGCAGCCTTGAACTCCTGGACTCTAAAGGATCGTCTTGCCTCAGCCTCCTAAGTACCTGGAACCATAGTCACGTACTACCATACCCAACTCATTTTCAATTTTCAATTTTTTTTTTTTTTAGTAGGGAGGTTCTTTCTATGTTGCCCAGGCTGGTCTTAAATTTCTGGGCTTGGCCGGGTGCGGTGGCTCACACCTGTAATCCCAGCACTTTGGGAGGCCGAGGCGGGCAGATCACCTCAGGTCGGCAGTTCGAAACCAGCCTGACCAACGTGAAGAAACCCTGTCTCTACTAAAAATACAAAACATTAGCCAGATGTGGTGGCACATGCCTATAATCCCAGCTACTCGAGAGGCTGAGGCAGGAAATCGCTTGAACCCTGGAGGCAGAGGTTGTGGTGAGCCAAAATCGTGCCATTGCCCTCTAGCCTGGGCAACAAGAGTGAAACTGTCTCAAAAAAAAAAAAAAAAGAAAAGAAAAAGAAATTCCTGGGCTCAAGTCATCATCCTGCCTCAGCCTCCCAAAATACTGGGATTACAGGCATGAACCACTGCACCTGGCCGAAGGTGACATTTCAATGGAGACCTGGAGGATAAGCAGGGGGTGACTTGCAAAAGAGAGAAGAGCATTCCAAGTAGGGGGAACAGCAAGTGTGAAGGCTCTGAGGTGGTTTGTTTGAGTGACAGCAAAGAGACTTCACCAAAGTCCAGTGAACAAAGGAGTGAGAGGTTATGGGGGCCAAACGGTGTAGGGCCCTGTGGAAAACAGTAGGGAGTTTTGTATTTTTATTTAAGTAAACAGCATATATAGGCCAGGCACAGTAGCTCACACCTGTAATTCCAGCACTTTTGGAGGCTGAGGCAGGCAGATCACCTAAATTAGGAGTGCAAGACCAGCCTGGCTAACATGGAGAAACCTCATCTCTGCTAAAAATACAAAAATAAGCTGGGTGTGGTGGTGGGTGCCTGTAATCCCAGCTACTTGGGAGGCTGAGGCAGGAGAATCGCTTGAACCCGGGAGGTGGAGGTTGCAGTGAGCCGAGGTAGCACCACTGCATTCCAGCCTGGTGACAGAATGAGATTCCATCTCAAAAAAACAAAAAAAAACATAATTTTAAATAAATAGGCCAGGCATGGTGGCTCATCCTGCACTTTGGGAGTCCAACGTGGGCGAATCATGAGGTCAGGAAATTGAGACCATCCTGGCCAACATGATGAAACCCGTCTCTACTAAAAATACAAAAATTAGCTGGGGTTGGTGGCGTGCACCTGTAGTCCCAGCTACTCGGGAGGCTGAGGCAGGAGAATCGCCTGAATCCGGGAGGCAGAGGTTGCAGTGAGCCAAGATCGAGCCGCTGCACTGCAGCCTGGTGACAGAGCGAGACTCCAACTCAAAGTAAATAAATAAAATGAAATCAATAAATAAACTGCATATATATAACACATTTGCCAGAGCGCCAAACATACAGTAAGTGCTACATAAACGTTTGCTCTTGCTACATATCCTAATGGGAGAATTTTGAGCTGGAGTGTTACGATCTCGTTTGTGTTTTAAACATCTCTCTAGCTGTGGGGTAGGGAATGGATTGCAGGAAGTAGAGAGGCAGGCCAGTGAGGAGGCGACGCCACCTGTCACCAGTCTGGGTGGGAGACGATGCTGCCTGCACGAGAGTGGGGCAGCGGTGGGGTGATCAGTGAAAGGATTGGAATAATATTTAGCATCCAGGCTAGAAGGAACATGGACTGGAAATGGATGGGAGGGAGAGAGGATGGGATGGGGAATACCTTTGAGGCTTTTGGCTAGGGCAGCTAAATGAAAGGTAGTGCCGGCTCTTAGGAGAAATGGTTTTGGCTGGGTGGGTTAGATCACAGCTGCAATTCCAGCACCTTGTGAAGCCAAGGCAGGAGGATCATGAGCTCAGGAGGTCGAGACCAGCCTGGACAACATGGTGAGACCCCACCTCTACGAAAAACTTAAAAAGTTACCCAGACATACTGGCATGCACCTGCAGTCCTGGCTACCTTCTTTCTTTACTTTTTATTTTATTTTTTTTCTGAGACAGAGTCTTGCTCTGTCACCCAGGCTGGAGTGCAGTGGCACAATCTGCGCTCACTGCAACCTCTGCCTCCCAGGTTCAAGCGATTCTTCTGCCTCAGCCTCTCGAGTAGCTGGGATTACAGGCACATACCACCACACCCGGCTAATTTTTGTATTTTTAGTAGAGACAGGGTTTCACCATGTTGGCCAGGCTGGTCTCAAACTCCTAACCTCATGATCCACCCACCTCGGCCTCCCAAAGTGCTGGGATTACAGGCGTGAACCAGCACGCCCAGCCATGTCCCACCTACTTTTGTGGGAAGATCACTTGGGCTGTGATTGGGCCACTGCACTCCAGCCTAGGCCACAGAGTGGCATCCCAACTGCAAAAAAAAAAAAAAAGGCTGGGTGCAGTGGCTCACGCCTGTAATCCCAGCACTTTGGGAGACCGAGGCAGGCGCATCAGGAGGTCTGAAGATCAAGACCATTCTGGCCAATATGGTGAAACCCCGTCTCTACTAAAAATACAAAAATTTGTCAGCCATGGTGGCAGGCACCTGTAATCCCAGCTAGTTGGGAGGCTGAGGCAGAAGAATTGCTTGAGTCAGGGAGGCGAAGTTTGCGGTGAGCCGAGATTGCGTCACTGCACTCCAGCCTGGACAACAGAGCAAGACTCTGTCTCAAAAAAAAAAAAAAAAAAAGTATCATTCCCAACATGGTATTGCAAAATGGGTCCCAGCATTCATGCCACACTGCCCGCTTTGAATGCCAGTGCTGGCTCTCTAGCTGTGTGACCCTAGGCAAGTAACTTAACCCTTCTGTGCAGCAGTTTCTGCATCTATAAAATAAGGTTAATAATTGTACCCATTTTGTGAGGTGGTTATGAGATTAGAGGCTTTTAAACCTGCCTGGCATAGGAAATGTTCTGCTTTTCATTGTTTTTGGGGAGTTGGGGAGACTAGGGATCCATGCTTGGGGAAGGAAAGAATGGGTGATCCATTTTAGAATGTAAGCAGCCTTCTCTCCACCCACTGGGTGCCCTCTCCTTCCCCAAGGCTGCCCTCCTACGTCAGCACCCCATTCCCGAGCCTCTACTCCTGCCCATCCCCAGTGGGTTCGACAGCTCCTCCCTCCAAGCCCCTTACCTTTTCTCCTCCAGTGCTGAGCCTTAATGGGGGCAGAAAAGGGGTCATAAAGGACCCTCTTCAGCTCCACATCCACGGGGCTCTGCCGCTTCCCCACAGCACACAGACTCCACGCTGCATTCACCAGCCCCCAGAAAGGAGGCCCTGGGGGGTGGGGTCGGAGGAGGAGGACAAGGCGTCAGAAATAGGGACTGGATCCCAGGGCTGGCATCTGCTGAGTGGGCTGTGGTCTGGACTCCCAGATCTCAGGGGAGGAGGGGGCTGGGGACCTGGAATCCTGGGTCTAAGGGAAGACTGGGCTCGGATCCAGAATCCTGGGTCCTAGAAGAATCTTGGAATAGTTTTCCAAGACCCCTAATACTCTCAGCCTCTCCTTAATCCAACCCATCTTTTTAATTTTTGTTATTACTATTTTTTTGAGACAGAGTCTTGCTCTGTCACCCAGGCTGGAGTGCAGTGACACAATCTCGGCTCACTGCAGCCTCTGTCTCCCAGGTTCAAGAGATTCTTGTGCCTCAGCCTCCTGAGTAGCTGGGATTACAGGCGCGTGCCACCACGCCCAGCTAATTTTTGTTTTAGTAGAGACGAGGTTTCGCCATGTTGGCCAGGCTGGTCTCAAACTCCTGACCTCAGGTGATCCACGCACCTCGGCCTCCTAAAGTGCTGGGATTACAGGCGAGAGCCACCACGCCCTGCTTATCCAACCCAGCGTAAGCCATTGTAGAAGGAACTACAACTCCCAGCAGGCGCCAGGGCTATCAGCCTACCCCTCTGCTGTCTACCTGTCCCAGAGCCCCATGGGAGTTGTAGTTCTTCTATCTCTTGTCCCACAACTGGGTAATTCTTAATGTGTTGGAGAGAGGAGCTGCAAGAGAGGGCTGGACAAGGTGGGGGACGGGGCCACCCAGCCTCTGGTTCCTAGCGGGAGCCGGGACCTGCTTCTCCCTGCAAACACACACAGAATCTCCACCCCCACACTTTCCTTCCACTCACTCCCACTCACTACTTGAAATGCGCATGTATAATGTCCCATGGTGAGCCCCTGGGGTTCAGAAGCTGGCCTGACTCCTGAGGGACGGAGGAGGGGGCTGGGACCCCTGGTCCTGCGGGGAAGGAGAGAGCTGGGAACCCAGATTTCTGAGTCTGAAGAAGGAGGCCCCGGGAGGGCCGGACTCCTGGGTCCCCGCCTTGGCTGCACCTGGCACGAAGTTTCCGTGGAGATTATCCTTGTAGCTCCACCAGTCCTCGGGGTCAGGCGCTGGTCCAATGTGAGCTGAGAAGAGAGCAACCTGAATCCCTCTCCTTGGCACCCCCACCTCCACCCTCCCTCGGGGGCTCCTGCCGGGAACCCCAGGTCTTACCTGCTGCCCCCAGTGCAGCCCAGAGTACCAGCGCTCGAGGGGCGCTCAGACGAGCTGCAGCCCCCATCCCCAGGATGCCTCCGAGGGACCCCTGCCCGACGCCCTGCCCCCTCTCTCAGCTCCTCTGTCCCCTCCTTCTGGGACCCTGACCCTCCAGGACTTCCAGCTTTCCTCTCCTCCCCCACAGGGAGTCCCAGTTCCCCCAAATGCCAAAGCAGCCAGGGACTGAGACCCTGCTTCAAGCCTACTGTTCTCGCCCTTCTGTCTGTGCCTTTCCTCCTTCCTCTCCTCTTTCCCGGAACCCTCCAGTCTCCCTCTAGCTCCCGATCTTCCTACTCCTCTCAGCCTTCTGCTCCCCCCCAGGGCTACCTCTGGGTTCCTAACCCACACCCCCCTCTCCGTTCTCTTTTCATTAAGCTCTCCCAAGCCACCTAACTCCAGGTCTCCATCCAGCATCTCCTCCTCCTCCACCCTCTATCCTTTCCTGCTCCTGCCTCTTCTCCCCCTCTCTCCTTCTTCACCTCCTCCCGCCCTCCCTCGGTGTCGGCCTCCTGCTTCGTGCTCTCCCCCACCTCCTCCTCTCCAGCCTCTTCTCCCAGTTTCAGTCTCTCTCTCTCTCATCCCTTCCTCCCCTCCTCCCTCTTCCTCTCTCCTCTCCCGTGGTGTTATTTAATTTTGTTGTTGGGTGGGGGAGCAGGTGATCTCATAGCAGCAAACACTCCGCGGGTTGGCTGGGGGTGGGGGTGCGAAGGGAGAGGATACGGGTGGAGGTAGGGGGCTGGTCCCCTGTTCCCAGCCGCGCTGGGGCCACGCGGGCGGGGGTGGCCAGGACACCTGGGGCCCCGAGCAGGCTGTTCCCCAACCTCCTCTGGAAGGGGAAGGGGGGGCGCTTAAGGTGGAGCTGGGAGAGGCTTTGGAAGTCTCCATTGTGGGTCCGTCAGCCTCGGAGGATGCGGGGTCTCCCGGCTCGCGGGAACCCAGGTTGGAGCAGCCCCAGCGCCTGCAGCCCCCCTTCCTCGCCTCAGGGCTCCACTGGGTCCTCCGCCAGGGGCTGCCTTAACGGGGCCGGGGGATCCCCTGGGAGCCTGGAGTGCAGTGAGGGCTGCTCGCCGGGAGGGGGAGGCAGAGACCTGGCGTGGGTGAGAGAGGCGGGGAGGGGGCGCCGGGAGGGCTGAGGCGGAGAGCGGGATGTAAGGACCCACTTCTGCGGAGGCTAGGGAGGAAGGGGGAGCTTGAGATGGATTCGGAGAGGAAGGGCGGAGGAACGGCGGATTAGAGAGGCGATAACAAACCTCCGGGCAGGAGGGAGGAGGAAGAGGCGGAGAGGAAGAGGGAAGAGGAGGGAGGAGGAAAAGGAGGAGGAGGAGGAGGGAGAATGAATGAGATACTGAAAGAAGCAGAAAAAGAGATACAGAGACGCAGCGAGACAGACATGGAGACATAGAGACACGCAGTTAAGAGACTCAGAAACTCAGAGATCAGGCAGCTGGTGGGGTGAGGAGAGACAAAAAGGGAGAGAAGAGAGATCCAAAGAGAAACACCAGATTTTTGTATTGGGGGGTTAGAGATGGGGTCAGGCTATGTTGCCCAGGCTGGTCTCAAACTCCTGTCCTCAAGGGATCCTCCCACCTCAGCCTCCGGAAGCACTAGGATTGCAGGCGTGAGCAACCATACCCAGACTCAGAGACACCACAGCTTATTGTTGTTATTTATTTTTCACCCCATCTAATGGTAGTGAAACTGCTCATTGCCTTTTTCTTTTCTTTTTGGAGGCAGGTCTTGCAATGTCACCCCGGCTGGAAAACAGTGGTGCAATCACGGCTCTATCCAGCCTCCACCTCCTGGGCTTAAACATTCTTTCCACCTCAGCCTCCCAAATAGCTGGGACTACAGGCATGTGCCACCCTGCCGGGCTAATTTTTTTAAAATTATTTTTTGCAGAGACATGGTCTTGCTATATTGCCCAGGCTGCTCTGGAACTCCTGGGTTCAAGGGATCCTCCTGCCTTCACCTCCCAAAGTGCCGGGAATACAGATGTGAGCCACTGCGTCCCAGCGTGTCTGACACCAAGCATTAGGAGACAGAGACATAGAAAGAGACACACATACATCAATGCAGGTGGAGAGAGATACAGAGAGAGGGAGGGGCATAGAAACACACAGACAGGGCACGGTGGCTCACGCCTATAATCCCAGCACTCTGGGAGGCCAAGGTGGGTGGATCACTTGAGGCTAGGAGTATGAGACCAGCCAGGCCAACATGGCCAAATCCCATCTCTACTAAATACATAAAAAATTAGCTAGGCATGGTGGTGCACACCTGTAATCCCAGCTACTCGGGAGGCTGAGACAGGAGAATCGCTTGAACCTGGGAGGTGGAGTTTGCAGTGAGCTGAGATCCCGACACTGCACTCTAGCCTGGGCAACAGAGTGAGACTCTGTCTCAAAAAAAAAAAAAAGAAAGAAAGAAAAGAAAAGGAAGGAAGAAAGAAAAAGAAAAGAGGTGGGCGCAATGGTTCACGCCTGTGATCCCAGCACTTTGGGAGGCCGAGGCAGGTGGATCACAAGGTCAGGAGTTTGAGACCAGCCTGGTCAACATGGTGAAACCCTGTCTCTACTAAAAATACAAAAATTAGCTGGGTGTGGTGGTGGGTGCCTGTAATCCCAGCTACTCAGGAGGCTGAGGCAGAGAATCACTTGAACTCAGGAGGCAGAGGTTGCAGTGAGCCAAGGTACAGCCACTGCACTCCAGCCTGGGTAACACAGCAAGACTCTGTCTCAAAAATAAAGAAAAAAAAAAATAGCCAGGCATGGGGGCTGTGACTGTAATCCCAGCTACTCTGGAGGCTGAGGCAGGAAATTGCTTGAACCCAGGAGGCAGAGGTTGCAGTGAGCCGAGATTGCACCACTGCACTCCAGCCTGGGCAACACAGCAAGACTCTGTCTCCAAAAAAAAACAAAAAGAGACATCTACAGAGAGGAACAGATGGACAGAGATAGACCCAGATAGAGGGAGACAGACCCAGAAACAGACCAACCGACATAATGGGAGAGACTAGAAGGAATCAGAAAGACAGAGGCATTCAGAGGCAGTGATTTGGGATGGACGTTCAAAGACTTAGAGATAGAAAGAGACACCCAGAGAGTCAGGGGTGGAGAGAGACACAAAGAAAGAACACAAGAAGGAAAGGTGCATACTAGTTGTCTGTTGCTGGCGGTGCTTGGTGGTTCATGCCTGTAATCCCAGCACTTTGGGAGGCTGAGGAGGGAGGATCACTTGAGATCAGGAGTTCAAGACAAGCCTGGGCAACATAGTGAGACCTCGTCTCTATTTTTTATGACAAAGAAAAGAATAGTCAGGGAATGGTGGCTCACATCTATCATTTCAGTGCTTTGGGAGGCAGATTGCTTGAGGTCAGGAGTTCGAGGCCAGCCTGGCCAACATGGTAAAACCCTGTCTCTACCAAAAATACAAACATTAGCCGGGCGTGGTGGCACGTGCCTATAACCTCAGCACTTTCAGCGACCGAGGCAGGCGGATCACCTGAGGTCAGGAGTTCGAGACCAGCCTGACCAACATGGAGAAGCCTCGTCTCTAAAATAATAATAATTAAAAAAAAAATAAACCCTTCTTTTTGAGACACAGTCATTCTGTCACCCAGGCTGGAGTCCAGTGGTGGCACAGTCTCATGATCTCTGCTCACTGTAACCTCCACCTTGGGATTCAAGCAATTCTCCTGCCTCAGTCTCCCAAGTAGCTGGGATTACAGGCGCCCACCACCACGCCCAGCTAGTCTTTTGTTTTGTTTTGTTTTGTTTCATTTTTTGAGACAGAGTCTTGCTCTTGTTGCCTAGGCTGGAGTGCAATGGCGCGACCTCGGCTCACCCGCAACCTCCACCTCCCGGGTTCAAGCGATTCTCCAGCCTTAGCCTCCTGAGTAGCTGGGATTACATGTGCACACTACCACACCCAGCTAACTTTTTATATTTTTAGTAGAGATGGGATTTCACTATGTTAGCCAGGCTGGGCTCAAATTCCTGACCTCAGGTGATCCACTCGCCTCAGCCTCCCAAAGTGCTGGGATTACAGGCATGAGTCACTGTGCCCGGCCAACATTTAACTTTGTGACTTTCTGTCTATCCCCATAGTTCTAACCAGGGCTCAGGATGCATCTTACCCTGCTCCGTCCTCCCCCACAGCCTCCTTTTCAGCTTCTCCCCCCTCCAGTTTCCTTCCCCTTGCAATCCACGCCCCACAGATCCCAGAGGAGTTTTGTTTCTTGGTTTTTGGTTTTTGTTGTTTGTTTGAGACAGGATTTTGCTTCGTCACCCAGGCTGGACTGCAATGGCGTGATCGTAGCTCCCTGCAACCTCAACTTCCTGGGTTCAAGTGATCCTCCCACCTCAGCCTCCCAAGTAGCTGGGACTACAGGTATGTGCCACCATACCCAGCTATTTTTTTTTTTTAGTTTTCTTTTAAAATTTTTATTTATTTATTTAAAACAGTGTCTTGCTCTGTCCCCCAGGCTGGTGTGCGGTGATGTGATCATAGCTTACTGCAGCCTTGACCTCCCAGGCTCAAGGGATCCTCCTGCCTCACCCTTCCAAGTAGCTGGGACCACAGGTGCACATCACACTCCCAGCTACTTTTTCCATCTTTCATTTTTTATTTTATTTTATTTTTTTGAGATGGAGTCTCGCACTGTGGCCTGGGCTGGAGTGCAATGGCATGATCTCGGCTCATTGCAACCTCCACCTCCCACATTCAAGTGATTCTGCTGTCTCAGTCTCCTGAGTAGCTGGGATTACAGGCGCTCACCACCATGCCCAGCTAATTTTTTGCATTTTTAGTAGAGACAGGATTTCACTGTGTTAGCCGGGCTGGTCTCAAACTCCTGACCTTGTGATCCACCGCCTCAGCCTCCCTAAGTGCTGGGATTACAGGTGTGAGCCACCTCGTCCAACCAGTTTTTGTATTTGCTGTAGAGACAAGGTTTCACCATATTGCACACGCTAGTAATCTTTAATTTTTTTGTAGCGACAGAAGTCTCACTATGCTGGCTGGGCTGGTCTGGAACTCCTGGCCTCAAGCAATCCTCCCATCTTGGCCTCCCAAAGTGCTGGGATTACAGGTGAGAGCCACCATGCCCGGCCGCTGAGCAGTCATTTTACACCCAGAGAGGACCCTGCCTCTCCCACGGCTCCCCTGAACCTCTGGACAAAGTTCTCCTCCTTAGCCTTTCTTGTCATGACCAGGTTCTTCCAATGTCCTTGAAGATCCACCTCTGAGAGTAGTTTTCTGACAAGCAGGCTGGGTTTGGGGTACTCTCTGGGCTCCCCCAGTGAGCTGAGCCACCTCAATGATGATGGTGCTTGCCCCTCACACAAAGCTGATTCTGCCCCTCTCCCCGCTCACAGACCTCCCATGGCTCCCCAGTGCCCCTGGGGAAAAAAAAGGCCCAGGTCCTCTGCCTAACCTGTTTCCTCTAACTGGGCTCCTTTTCTTCCTTCTCTGCTGGGCAAATTCCTACTCAAACTTCTATACACTTCAGGAGTCCCCTCCTTCAGGAAGCCATCCAGCAATATCACGAGGTGGGCAGGGCCCTCGTTGGAGCTCTGGAAGCCACCTGTGTGCCTCCATTAAAGCGCAAAGACAGACCGGGCTCCATGCCCAGAGGGGGAGGGAACAGCCAGGCCGGAGGTGGGTCCCAGATGTGGATTTCACGCCTATTTGTCTCGGGCGCTGGGGACAAAGTTTGGGTCATGAGGAACATATGGGGCCTGCTCTGTACTACGCTTTCATCTCCCGTCTCCCCAGCCCCTGAGTGGGAGGCGGCAGCGCCAGGCCTCTGCAGGCCTGGGTGGTTCCCACAGCCCCTTTGGGCCTCCTCACCCCTCTCTCCCTGCCCTCAACTCCCACTGCCTCTGGGAGCCTGGCAAAATCCTCCCCCGATCTATATCTCGCCTTCTGGTTTCAGTCTCCTGGAGGAGGTGTGGACTCTGGGTGTTTAAATATATATATATATATATATATATATTAAAGGCCACGAGTGGTGACTCACGCATGTAATCCCAGCACTTTGAGAGGCCAACGCGGGAGGATCACCTGAGGTCAGGAGTTTGACACCAGCCTGACCCACATGGTGAAACCCCATCTCTACTAAAAACACAAAATTAGCCGGGCGTGGTGGCACAAGCCTGTAATCCCAGCTACTCGGGAGGCTGAGGTTGCAGTGAGCCAGGATCACACCATTGCACTCCAGCCCGGGCAACAAGAGGGAAACTCCATCTCAAAAACAAACAAACAAACAAACAAAGAAATGAAACACCTAGCCTGGTGGCATGCGCCTGTAGTCCTAGCAACTTAGGAGTCTGAGGCAGGAGGATCCCTTGAGCCTGGGAGGTTGAGGCTACATTGAGCTATGATCCCATCACTGCACTCCTGCCTGGCAGTGAGACTCTGTCTCAGAATAAATAAATAAATAATAAACTCATAGAGCTCTCGGTCTGTGCTAGGCGCTGTTCTTGTCCAATGGCACGGTCATAACTCACCGCATCCTCGACCACCTGGGCTCAAGAGATACTCCTGCCTCAGCTTCCCGAGTAACCAGGACCACATGTGCCCACCACCATGCCTGGCTAATTTTTTTATTATTTGTAGAGCTAGGATCTTACTATGTTGCCCAGTCTGGTCTTGAACTCCTGGGCTCAAGCAATCCTCCCACCTTGGCCTCCCCAAAGTGCTGGGTTACGGGCATTAGCTACCGTGCCTGGCCAAAAAATATTTCATATATCAGGTGGCAATAAGTGCTAAGAAGAAAAAATAAAGACAAAGAAATAGAAAGGGGCTGGGGACGGTGGTTCACATCTGTAATCCCAGCACTTTGGGAGGCCGAGGTGGATGGATCACGAAGTCAGGAGATCAAGACCATCCTGGCTAACATGGTGAAAGCCCGTCTCTACTAAAAATATTAAAAAATTAGCCAAGCATAGTGGCACATGCCTGTAGTCCCAGCAACTTGGGACGCTGAGGCAGGAGAGTCACTTGAACCCAAGAAGCGCAGGTTGCAGTGAGCCGAGATCACACCACTGCACTCCAGCCTGGTGGCGACAGGGCGAGACTGTCTCTAAACAAGCAGAAAAAAAAAAAAGATCTTGAGATGGGGGAGAGATTGTTCTGGATTATATGGGTGGCCCCCATCTCCCATCCAAGAACTAACCAGGTCTGACCCTGCTTAGCTTCTGAGATCAGAGCAGATCAGGCTCATTCAGGGTGGTATGGCAGTAGACTGGGTGCCCCTTATGTAATTACAAGACTCCTTAAAAGCAGAAACCCTTTCCCAGCCATGGTCAGAAAGAGATGTGAGGATAGAAGAGGCAGGAAAAACGTGGAGCTTGAAAGGGACTGGACCTGTCGTGGTTGGCTTCGAAGATGGAAAAAGGGGTCATGAATCAGGGAATGTGGGTGGCCTCCAGAAGGTGGAAATAGAAAGGAAACAGATTCTCTCTTAGAGGCTCCAGATGGAATGCAGCCTCCTTAGCACCTTGATTTTAGCCCAGTGAAACCCACGTGGGGCTTTTGATCTATAGAGCTGTAAGATGATAAATGTGTGTTGTTTCAGCCGCTGAGTGTATGGTAATTTGTTATGGCAGCAACAGGAAACCAATTCGACAGGTCTTCTCTGTTACCTGCACGTGAGGGGATTCCACTTCCCCACCTTCATACAACTGAATGGAACCACATGAGTAATCCCGATGAATGAGCTGTGAGTGGAAGCGCGGGAAGTCGTTCCTGGGCCAAAGCTGTTTTACTTGCATGAGACCATTCGGTGCTTTTTCTCTTTCCTTGCCTCATTGATCAAGGAGATCCTGGGTTATGGCTGCTGCTACAGGATGGGGAACATCTCAGCCTGGGTCCTTGAGTGACTGTGTGGAAAACCAAACCTTGCCAACTTGCATGGAACATGTATATGAGCAAGAAAGAAACTTTTTGTTTTTTCTTTTTTTTTTTTTTTTTTTTTTTTTTTTTTTTTTTGAGACAGGATCTCACTCCGTCAACCATGCTGTAGTATCCTGGCCTGATCATAGTTCACTTCAGGCTGGACCTCCTGGACTAAAACAATCCTCCTGCCTCAGCCTCCCAAGTATGAGGACTACAGGCCACGATGCCTGGCTAATTTTTTTTTTTTTTTTTTTTTTTTTTGAGACGGAGTCTCACTCTCTAGCCCAGGCTGGAGTGCAGTGGTGCAATCTCGGTTCACTGCAACCTCCACCTGCTGGGTTCAAGCGATTCTCCTGCCTCAGCCTCCCGAGTAGCTGGAATACAGGCACCCACCACCACGCCCAGCTAATTTTTGTATTTTTAGTAGAGAGAGGGTTTCACCATATTGGCCAGGCTGGTCTCAAACTCCTCACCTCATGATCTGCCTGCCTCAGCCTCCCAAAGTGCTGGGATTACAGGCATGAGCCGCCACGCCCAGCCAAAATTTTTTTAAAAAGAGGAAGAAACAAATGGACCTTAAATCACATCCTTTCTTCTAAGACTCCCTGAGTACCCCTCAGTGACTCTCCTGAAAGATCACCCAAATTTGAGATTATTTTGCTGTGGGTGCAGAGGCAGAGGTCAGGGTGGCAAGGAAGGTCCCAGGCCGTGGCAACCTTCCATTCAGCGATACTTACTGCCTCCTGCCTTTTGAGCCCCTCCCCTCTGGCCTGTAGGTAGCCATCTGTTGGGTGGGAATACAATTCTGCTCGGCACCAACCTATGTCATGCCACTCTGTGGCTTCTGACTGGCTATTCTCTCAAAAATGAGTCTAGGCTGCACTTCAAGACCAGATGAACCTATCAGAACCCTCTTCGGATATTCAAAGTCTCTTCCTTCCTTTCTGAGAGCCTATCCTGAGGCCCATCAGAAACCGAAAGTTCCTAAGTCTGGAATTTTCTGGAAATCGGGGAACTGCTGTCGCTCCCTTTGTGAGATTTCCCGCCTTTTCCCACCACGCCCCGCCCACTGGCCTTTGGCCTATCATCTGGCAACATCAATCTGACTGGCACCCAATGACGTCATAAGAGCGCTCTCATTGAATTGACCACTTTGTCGGATGCTGTGGTCCTAACTTCAGTTCGGCTTATTGATTCAAGGCCTTGCTCGCTTCTAGAGAGTACCAGCGTCGATTAAGGGTCTGTAGACAGAATTCCCCAATATTTGAGACTTTATTGGGGGAACCATCACTGGCGGGGAATAAGCCACAGGCCAAAGGACGGACTGCCGGAACCAGAAGTCCTGCTCGCCGCTTTTTTGCTGAAAGTTCCTCACGCCTGCGCGGCGTGGCGCGTGCATAGTGACGTCGGAACTCTGCGACGTCTCATTGGCTCTCTACGGCGCACCATCGAGGTAAGAAAGTTGAGCTCCCCGTTGCTCCCAAATTATTTTGTTGGCGTTCGAGACGGCCCCAGCCCACGTTTAGTGCTCTGGCCTGGGTGGGGCTGGGTGTGGGTGCCCGCAGGCCGCGGCAAGCTTCCGGCGCGCTCCTCCTGCTGCAGCCGCCTCAGGGGCCGGGCCCAGCGCGGCCTCCAAGGCAGCGCGAGGCCGTGGCGGTCGAGGATGAGGCGCGCGGGGTCGGGGCCGCCCACCGCGCTGCCTAGCAGCAGGTAGTCGGTGCCTGGCTGCAGGCGTAGGCAGCCGCAGGCCAGGTCGGCGCGAGGCACCCAGGCGTCCTGGTCGCCCGCGGCGCACGGGCGGCGTCCGCTGCTTGTAGACGGCCAGCACGTGCACAGCCAGGCGCTGCCACGCCAGGCCCACCGCCTCGGACGCTAGTATCTGCGCACTGAGAACTGTGGGGGAGGGGAGATGTCAGTCCAGGTCGTGGGGAGCTTCCGGGGTACCTCCGGGTCCCGTGGGGTCAGCCACAGTGGGCAGGAGCCTGAGACCGGTGGGTAGACTTCTGGGATCGCGGCGAGGAGAGAAACCTTGAACTTTTGCAAGTTTGTCCCTAAATTGTGAGGGGTGGGTCCTGCTGGTGTAAAGACCTGAATTCAAGGCAAGGAGTTAAGACTACTCTACCGGGCAGAAGAGGCAGGTCCAGGGTCTTTAATACAGTGGGATAAGAAGATGTCAATGGTGGAATTCTTTGGAAAGAGGGGTCACATTGCCGGGGTGGCGGTGGGGGGCTCTGGGATGAGTTTGGAGGACCAGAAGGAAGAGATTGGTCCCTGGAACATGAGAGCTGAGGCCATACTGATACTGGTTAAGAAAAACACTTTTTTTTTTTTTTTTTTTGAGATGGAGTCTCACTATCACCCAGTCTGGAGTGCAGTGGTGTGATCTCAACTCACTGCAGCCTCCGCCTCCCCGGTCGAAGCGATTCTTGTGCCTCAGCCTCCTGAGTAGCTGGGTTTACAGGATCCTACCATCACGCCTGGCTAATTTTTGTATTTTTAGTAGAGACGGGGGTTTCACCATGTTGGCCAGGCTGCTCTCAAACTCCTGACCTCAAGTGATCAACCCTGCCTCAGTCCCCACAGTGCTGGCATTACTGGCGTGAGCCACCGTGCCTGGCCAGAAAAACGTACTTTCTGAGAGACTGGATAGGACTCTGACTAGCAAGCTGGGTCTGCGGGGCAGAAGATCCCTGTAGAATGTAGAGGAAAGTTTTCCACCTTTGAAGGCCTAGAACACTAGTGACCAGATGAGGATCTTGAGGGAGAAGAAGTCTGCGGTCCTACACATTGAGAGAAATAGCTGGCATTGGTCCAGATTCGTTGGCTGAGCCGAACTCCCGAGTGTCTAAGAGAGCTGAATGGCCTGAGGTCATAGACACCAGGGCCATGGAACAGGTGTGGACTGGGGATTAGGGAACTGTGGGGTAAGTCTTTATGGGGAGTGGGGCTAAGGCTCAAATATCTGGGGCTGTGAAGGGAAGCAGAAAGGGTCTCTGAAATTGGCAGGACAGGATAAGAGCCCATTGTACTCAACCAGTTCCCCTATCTCTTCCATCCCTCAGAGATGTCAGGCTGAAGGAGATGATGAAACTCTGCAAGCCCAAGAACATGGGGAAAGAGGAGACACAGGAAGGTAGTGAACGGCTCCTCCCCACACCCCCTCCCCATTTCTCCTCTGACTCATCCATTTCTAGATCAGGAAGGGCCCTTTGGAATCCAACACTCCTTCCCATTTAAGATGAGAAAGTGGAAGGTCAGAGAGGGGATGGCTTAGAAGCAGTCGTCAGAACTGACTGTGCTGCTCCCAGCTGTCTGTCTCCCCCAGCACTCACCATAGTCCTGCTGGCAGTACCTCCGAAGGCTCATGTGTACCCTGGTGTCCGACATATTGCAGTAGTTTTGACACTGAGGGTCTGGGGAGGGTCAGGCTGTCTGCAGTGGGCTCCTGGGGCCTAGACCACAGCCTTCTGCCCCTGCCCATCCCTGTATTCCATCTTGATGGCCAACTGGGGCACCCAGTCGTTTGGGACTAGGCTCAATGGGTGACCCATGTATCCTCATCTGGGGACATCCCCCAGTCCCTGTTGCCACTCAGGGACCTCCATGCCAGACTGTCTTACCAGAGCTATAAGCACCAGGGGTAGTAGCAAGGGTGGTTGTTGCCTCTGGAATTCCTATGAGACCAAAGGAGAAATTAACCTCTTAGTCATTTTCCCCAGGATCGTCCCCGCCCCAGGAATCCAGGCACCCAAACTCAAAGTGTTTATTCCTTTACGACTCAAGAGTGCAAGTATCCCTTGCCTTCCTCTCCCAGGACCCAGCAGTCCAGGCCCCGCAAGCCTCCTTTTCCTCAAGAGTCCGGAATTTCAGTCTCTGCTTATCCAAGGACCCAGAGTCCACCCTCCAGCCTTGGGCTCCCATTTCCCAAGGCCCCAGCCCTCACTGCACCTGCTCACTGGAGACCTGGGATGTCTCCTTCCCCGCTCTACTCAGGGTTGTGGCCTGACCCCTCAAGACTCACGCTGGCAGGGCATCCTGGGGGAGCGGCTCTGCTGGTAGCCAGGACCACAGCGGTTGCAGGTCAGGCCTGTGACCCCTAACTTGCAGGTGCACTGCCCACTGGTCTGGTTGCAGGTTCCTCCTGTTGCCCCAATAGGGTGGCACTTGCAGGCTATATGAGCAGAGGAGCTGGGGGCATGGGGTAACAGGCCCCAGATGCCCCTTCCAATTCCACAGCGCCTCCTCCCTCAGCCCGGGGAGTCCAGGCCCAGCCCCTCCTTCCTCAGACCCAGGAGTCCAGGCCCAGCCCCTCCTCCCTTAGCTCAGGAGTTCAGGCCCCCAGCCTCTCCTCCCTTAGCCCAGGAGTCCAGGCCCAGCCCCTCCTCCCTTAGCCCAGGAGTCCAGGCCCAGCCCCTCCTCCCTTAGCCCAGTAGTCTAGGCCCCCAGCCTCTCCTCCCTTAGCCCCAGGAGTCCAGGACCCCAGCCCCACTTCCCTTAGCCCAGAAGTCCAGGCCCCCAGCCCCTCCTCCCTTAGCCCAGAAGTCCAAGCCCCCAGCCCCTCCTCCCTCAGACTCAGGAGTCCAGGCCCCCAGCCTCTCCTCCCTTAGCCCAGGAGTCCAGGCCCCCAGCCCCTCCTCCCTTAGCCCAGAAGTCCAGGCCCTCCTCCCTTAGTCCAGGAGTCCAGGCCCCCAGCCTCTCCTCCCTTAACCCAGGAGTCCAGGCCCCCAGCCCCTCCTCCCTTAGCCCAGGAGTCCAGGCCCCTAGCCCCTCCTCCCTCAGACCCAGGAGTCCAGGCCCCCAGCCCCTCCTCCCTCAGACCCAGGAGTCCAGGCCCCCAGCCCCTCCTCCCTCAGCCCAGAAGTCCAGGCCCCCAGCCCCTCCTCCCTCAGCCCAGAAGTCCAGGCCCCCAGCCCCTCCCCTCCTCCCTCAGCCCAGAAGTCCAGGCCCCCAGCCCCTCCTCCCTTAGCCCAGAAGTCCAGGCCCTCCTCCCTTAGTCCAGGAGTCCAGGCCCCCAGCCCCTCCTCCCTTAGCCCAGGAGTCCAGGCCCCCAGCCTCTCCTCCCTTAGCCCCAGGAGTCCAGGCCCCCAGCCCTTCTTCCCTTAGCCCAGGAGTCCAGGCCCCCAGCCTCTCCTCCCTTAGCCCCAGGAGTTCAGGCCCCCAGCCCTCCTCCCTTAGCCCAGGAGTCCAGGCCCCCAGCCTCTCCTCCCTTAGCCCAGGAGTCCAGGCCCCCAGCCTCTCCTCCCTTAGCCCCAGGAGTCCAGGCCCCCAGCCCTTCCTCCCTTAGCGCAGGAGTCCAGACCCAGCCCCTCCTCCCTTAGCCCAGGAGTCCAAGCTCAGGAGTCCAGGCCCAGCCCCCTCCTCCCTCAGACCCAGGACTCCAGGCCCAGCCCCTCGTCTCTCAGTCCCAGGAGTCCAGGCCCAACTCCTCCTCCTTCAGACCCAGGAATCCAGCCCCCACCTCTGTTCCCCCTAGGCCTGTCTGCCGGCCACACTCACCCCTGCAGGCCTTGCGGCTGGAGATAGGCTGGCTGGGGTCCCTCCAGAACCCTGGCTGGCAGTAATGGCAGTGCCGCCCGGCTGTGTGGTGGCGGCATCGCTCACAGACACCACCACTCCGGCCACCCGACAGCCTGAACAGCTCAGAGTTGAACCGGCAGCGTCGGGCATGCTGGTTGCAGGAGCAGGCTAGGAGCAAGATGGGGTGGGGGCGCATCAGGGCCGGGTTGGTGCTCCCCAGTCCCAAGCTTTTTCTCCACAGCCCTGCCCTCATGAAAGGAAGCAGTGAGTGTCCAAGGTAGAAGAGAATGCCTGGGTCTCTCTGGCTAAGCATGAGTGCCAAAACATCTCCATTCTCATCTTTTAAATGGGTAGGCTGGGTGCCGTGGCTCACGCCTATAATCCCAGCACTTTGGGAGGCCAAGCTGGGTGGATCACCTGAGGTCAGGAGTTCAAGACCCGCCTAGCCAACATAGCGTCTACTAAAAATATAAAAATTAGCTGGCTGTGATGAATGCGCCTGTAGTCCCAGCTAGTCAGCAGGCTGAGGCAGGAGAATCTCCTAAACCTGGGAGGCAGAGGTTGCAGTGAGCCAAGATTGCACCACTGCACTCCAGCCTGGGTGACACAGCCAGACTCCATCTCAAAAAACAAAACAAAACAAAGAAAGGTACATTGGACTGGAGCTGGGTAAGCCCGAGGGGACTTAGGAACCTCCTGAACATCTGTGAAACTGGGTCCCTAAAGAGTAGGCTGTGTCCAGGCGCAGTGGCTCATGCCTGTAATCCCAGCACTTTGAGAGGCCAAGGTTGGCAGATCATCTGAGGTCAGGAGTTCCAGACCAGCCTGACCAATATGGTGAAACCCCATCTCTACTAAAAATACAAAAATTAGCTGGGCATGGTGTTGTATGCCTGTAATCCCAGCTACTCAGGAGGCTGAGGCAGGAGAATTGCTTCAACCCCTGAGGCGGAGGTTGCAGTGACCCGAAATCACGTCACTGCACTCCAGCCTGGCGACAGAGCGAGACTCCATCTCAAAAAAAAAGGAAAAAAAAATAGGTTGTGGCCTGTGGAATGAGACCCTGCTAGCCCTGTTTGCCCCTCTGACTGTATTCCCTGGGCAGGTGACTTCTCCCTCTGTAGTTCGATTGGCTGTGAAATGGCATTTATAATATTTACTTCATGAGGCTTAAATGAGATAAAGTGGATAGAGAGTGCTTAGCCCAGGCCTGGCGGAGAGCAAGCACTTGGCTGTCGAGCACTCCCACATGCAGGCATTTTGCAGGCACCCTGGGCTAAGTGCTTGATGTATTTCATCCCCACAAGTGCTCTGTAAGCCTGGCACTATCATCCCATTTTATAGAGGGAGAAGCTGAAGCACAGAGAGGTACAGCTAGCAGGTAGTTGGAGGCAGGACTTAAACACGAGTCTTCTGGCTTAAGAGTCTGAGCTCTACCTCACTCCAGGAATACACAGCTCACGAGGATTATTCAGCGTGTACATTATCCTGGGAGCGTTTATCAGGTTTTTTAGGGTGACTCTCCAACCTTACTACTCATCAGAATTTTCAGGGAAATTTGTTGTTGTTTTTATTAAAACACAGCAGGGCATAGTGGCCGACACCTGTAAATCCCAGCTACTCTGGGAGGCTGAGGAGGGAGGATCACTTGAGCCCGGGAGTTGGAGGCTGCAGTGAGCTGTGATTGCACCACTGCACTCCAGCCTGGGCAACAGAGTGTGACTGTGTTTATCAGGCTTTTTAGGGTGACTCTCAAACCTTACTGCTCATCAGAATTATCAGGGAAATGTGGTGGCGGTGGTGGTGGTGTTATTAAAATAACACCACATTTTGTTTCTTAAAAAAGACACAAAAACCTGGCCGGGCATGGTGGCTCACACCTGTAATCCCAGTGCTTTGGGAGGCCAACGTGCGCGGATCACGAGGTCAAGAGACGGAGACCATCCTGGCCAACATGGTGAAACCCTGTCTCTACTAAAAATATTGAAATTATCAAGTTGAACGATGAAGGAAAAAAAAATACAAAAATTAGTTGGGTGTGGTGGCACGCGCCTGTAGTCCCAGCTACTTGGGAGGCTGAGGCAGGAGAATCACTTGAACGTGGGAGGCGGAGGTTGCAGTGAGCCGAGATTGTGCCACTGTACTCCAGCCTGACCACAGAGTGAGACTCTGTCTCAAAAAAAAAAAAGAAAAAAGAAAAGAAAAGAAAAACCCCAAACAACAAAAGCCAGATATCAGGGATCTTCCCTAGGGTTTCTGGTGGGCCCAGGGGTCTGCATTTCCAGCAAGCACTGCAGAGTGAGCTGCTGATACAGGGGGGTGCATAGACCACTCTTTTTTATTTTTTATTTTTGAAATAGAGTCTCACTCTGTCACCTAGGCTGGAGTACAGTGGTGTGATCACAGCTCACCGCAGCCTCTAACTCCTGGGCTCAAGGGATCTTCCCACCTCAGCGTCCTTGATAGCTGGGTCCACAGGCGTGCACCACCACACCGGGCTACTTTTTAATTTTCTTTGTAAAGATGGGGTCTCATTATGTTGCCCAGGCTCATGGGCATTCTTTGAAGAGACTTGACTTCAGGGTGTTTTGACTCTGAGAGGTCCGAGAGCCCTGGACTGACGGGTTTATGAGAGCCCAGAAGAGTCGCGGGATGATCAGGGAGCTGAGACAGCTGCATGTTCTTGGGAAAACAACTCCCCCATCTCCCAGTCTCTATTTTCTCCCTGTCTAGTGAGAATCCAGATCCCTCTCTCCCAGGGTTTTTGTGGGCATTCGACGTGGCAAAGTTATTCCAGTGGTCAGTGAGTTGAGTCAGGCTTTAGATTCTTTCTGACCCAAAGGTAATCGCTTCACCTCACTTCCCCTCTGGAAAACTCAGATGGAGAGGGAAGATGCAGACCAGGCCGTCTGTGAAGCAGGCAGCCCCACTGCAGGCATCAGTCTCACCCCGGCCAGCCTGGCCTTTCTGCACCGCTCATTGTCAGTCTCTTACCCGGGATTGGAGGGCACTGCCCTGCTCAGTCAGGGGGATGTGGTGACCCTCAGCAGGACAGCCTCCCCAGTGCCCAGGCCCTGTCCAGGCCCAGGATGAAGGCTGCCCCACGCTCAGGCCAGGTGAGTTTTCCACCTTACTGCCAGCTGGGGTAAAAGATTTGCCAGAGAATGGGGTTGGTCTGTAAGTTAGCCCGTGTGACCTTCATGTATGAAGACATAGAGGGGCAGAGGCCGGGCATGGTGGCTCACGCCTATAATGCCAGCACTTTGGGAGGCTGAGGCGGGCGGATCACCTGAGGTCAGGAGTTCAAGACCAGCCTGGCCAACATGGAAACCTGTCTCTACTAAAAATACAAAAAAAGTTAAGCTGGGCGTGGTGGCGCACACCTGTAATTCCAGCTACTTGGGAGGCTGAGGCAGGAAAACGGCTTGAACTTGGGAGGCAGAGGTTGTAGTGAGCCGAGATTGTGCCGCTCCACTCCAGCCTGGGTGACAGAGTGAGACTCCCATCTCCAGACCCTTTTTTTTTTTTTTGAGACAGACTTTAGCTCTTATTGCCCAGGCTGGAATGAAATGGCACGATCTTGGCACACCGCAGCCTCCACCCCCTGGGTTAAAGCAATTCTCCTGCCTCAGCCTCCCGAGTAGCTGGGATTACAGGCATGCACCACCACACCAACTAATTTTGTATTTTTAGTAGAGATGGGGTTTCGCTCTGTTGGTCAGGCTGGTCTCAAACTCCCAACCTCAGGTGATCCACCCACCTAGGCCTCCCAAAGTGCTGGGATTACAGGCCTGAGCCACTGCTCCTGGAGACTCCATCTCAAAAAAAAAAAAAGAAAGAAAAGAAGAGGGTCGTGAGGCAAAGAGCATGGGAGGTAGAGAAGGAAGGCAGGGCACACTTGGCACACGTGTGTGTGTGTGGCTGTGTTTGTTGGTAGAGTTACCTCCCAGGACCTCAGACCCTCTACCAAGTGTCAGGGCTGGAAGGAGCTGACACCAGCTCTCTCTGAGGAGGGGCTACTGGAGGGAAGTGGGGAAGGCCCAGTCTGGAAGCACCTGCGGGAAAGAGGGCATTGCATGGGACCTGCCAGAGGCGGGGGCACTTGCCCAGCTGGATGGTACAGTGTATTGTCACAGTGTCTCGCAACTCAGGCCTTCCAGGGTTCAATCCCTTGCCAGCAATGAGACTGGGGGCAAGTGACACCTCTCTGAGCCTCACCTTCCTCAGCTGGGGAGTGGCGGCTTTGGCTGGTGGTCAGGAAGCCCTTCCTTTGGGCCAGGTAGCACATTGGGTTTTATTTAAAGACTTTATGTATATTAACACATTGAACTTTCACTACAGTCTGTAAAGGATATGCTGTTATTATCCCCACTCTATGGGGGAGGAAACTGAGGCACCGAAAGGTTAGGTCATTTGCCCAAGGTCACACAGCTGGCAAGCAGAGGAGCTGGCATTCAAGCCCAGATAGTCTGGCTGGCAGGCCGCCAAAGCCATGCTTCTGTCTGTTGCCTCCTGTCTGACACCAGAGAGCCCCTTGTGTGACAGGACCTGGCAAGAGCTTGGCAGGGACAATCTGAGACCCCAGAACTTGGCTTCCTGAGCTCAGATCCTGGCCCTGCCACACACAGCCGCTGTGTGTCCTTGTGCGGGGGACTTCTGAACTCTAGCCCTGAGTCTCCTCATCTGTAAAATGGGCCTGATGACAATCCCGCATGGCACACAGTAGGTGATTGATGAATATGTGTTTAATTACCCAATACTTGCCCCTATGGTTGGTTTGAGGAGTCAGGTACCATTCAGCTGCCCTGTTCCCATACAACTATTCAATAACTATTACCCAAGTACCTGCATCCAGCCAGGCCCTGGGATGGGTACTCAGGAACTGTTATCATCATCATCACTATCATCACGTTACCACCATCATCACCACCATTACCATCTCTACTACCATCACCATGATTATCACTGTACCACCACCACCATCTTCACCACCATCATCACCACCACCACCACCACCACCACCATCACTACCATCATCACCACCATCACCACCACCACCACCATCATCACTATCACCATCACCATCATCACCACCACCACCATCACCACCACCATCATCACTATCACCATCACCATCATCACCACCATCACCACCACCACCACCATCATCACTATCACCATCACCACCACCATCATCACCACCACCACCATCACCACCACCATCATCACTACCATCATCACCACCACCATCATCACTACCATCACCACCACCATCATCACTACCATCATCACCACCACCACCACCATCATCACCACCACCATCATCACCACCATCATCACTACCATCATCACCACCACCATCATCACCACCACCACCACCATCATCACCACCACCACCACCATCATCACCACCACCATCACCACCACCACCACCATCACCACCACCATCATCATCACTACCATCACCACCACCACCACCATCATCACCACCATCATCACCACCACCACCATCACCACCACCACCACCACCACCACCACCACCACCACCACCACCACCACCACCACCACCACCATCACCATCACCACCACCACCACCACCACCACCATCATCACTACCATCATCACCACCACCATCACCACCACCACCACCACCACCACCACCATCATCACCACCATCATCACCACCATCATCACCACCACCATCACCACCACTACCACCATCACCACCACCACCACCACTACCACCATCACCGCCACCACCACCATCACTACCATCATCACCACCACTACCACCATCACCATCACCATCACTACCATCATCACCACCATCACCACCACTACCACCATCACCGCCACCACCACCATCACCACCACCATCTTCATCACCACCACCCCCTCACTACCATCATCACCACCATCACCACCACTACCACCATCACCACCACCATCACTACCATCATCACCACCATCACCACCACTACCACCATCACCGCCACCATCATCACCACCATCATCACCACCACTACCACCATCACCGCCACCATCATCACCACCATCACCACCACTACCACCATCACCACCACCATCACTACCATCATCACCACCACTACCACCATCACCGCCACCATCACCATCACCACCATCATCACCACCATCACCATCAATACCATCATCACCATCACCACCACCACCACCATCACCGCCACCATCATCACCACCATTACCATCTCCACTACCATCACCATGTTTATCACTATCACCACCACCATCTTCACCACCATCATCACCACTGCCACCGTCAGCACCACCGCCACCATCACTACCGTCACCACAGTCATCACAGGCAGATGAGTGTTGGGGAGAGGCTGAACCCCTCATGAGCAGACAGGCCTGTGTGTGGCTGAGATACAGGACAGGCTGCAGGGAGGAGGTACAGAGGGGACCAAGTCTGAGACTGGGGCGAGACGCAAGGAGCACCCAGTTCCAGGGGAGGGAAGGGAGCGTTGTGCTCCCATAGGGAAAAGGGATGCAGTGGCAGGCAGGCAGGGGTGGGGAGAGTGGGGGGCCCAGGACTCACGCAGACAAGGGTGGGGGTGCTGGGGCGTGGCTGGCCGCCAGGGCCTGTCTCGATGGGATGGGCGGCAGCTCTCGCACCCTGGGCCGGTGGTATGGTGGCGGCAGCGGCAGCGGGGGGGCCGGGCACGGGCAGCACAGCGGGCGGCGTGGCCATGGCACTGGCAGCGGCCTCTCAACCCAGCCGCCGCCAGCCTGGCCTGGCCCCTGAACTCCACGCGGAGGTGGCTAGCCGCCACAGTGGCCTTAGAGCCTAATGTGGAGCGGAAGGTCACCCTTTCAGGGCCCCCCAAGGCCCCAGGCCAGGCAGGTCTGTGCCACAGCAGCCTCCAGGGACCCCCTATAGCCCAGGCGGCAGACAGGATGAGGGCCGGGGGTCCTGGGGTGCAGAAGCGCAGGCTGACAGATGTCAGGAGGAAGGGGCCACCCAGTGCCAAGGTCAGGCTGCCATTGCAGGCTTCCCCAGGGCCAAGGTGGTTCCCTGGGGACAGGGTGCAGGCCTGAGGGCAGGAGGTTGCCGCCACAGCCAGCTGTGTCACTGGCGGGAGGCAGAATCGGGGGTGGCCCTGTGGATCGTAGCATGGGTCTGCAGTGGCCTGGCCCAGGAGGAGCAGGAGGGCAAAGGTCACAGGCATGGTCACAGCATAGTCGGCACCTGGAGGAAAGATAGGTGGCTGGGCTAGGGACCTCGGCCGCATCCTCTACCCTTCCTGGAGGCGTCCTGTGGAACCGGAGCATTCCACCCCCAGCCCGCCCAGGCCCCCTCCCCGGCTGCATGGAAGCGAGGAAAATAGTTCCATCTGGGGGGGAATTACTGTTTACATAACCCAAAGGGGAAAGAACGCAGACAAAATCGAGAATTTTGCCTGAACTAATCCGTAGCTTAACACCCCAGAGTTATCTGTCAGTGTCGAGGGGCAGGGGGCCCTTGGGAGCAGTGAGGGGCTGGAACAGAGGGGCTGGCCAGCAGACGGGGAAACCTAGAGAAGGACACAGGAAGGCAGGGCTGGGCAGGAGAGGAGACTGAGGGACAGATGAAGACCCAGTCATAAAGCAATGGAGAACAGGACAGAGGCAGAGACAGGACAGCAGGCCTAGGGGAGGGCCCGGCACAGAGAAGGAGCTGCAAAGACAGAGGGACAGCCTGGAGGCCGGGGAGGCCGAGATAGAGGGCAGGCACCCAGAGGCAACGGGGAGCTGGGGGACAGGCTCAGACAGTCTAGGGGCCGAGACAGGCGGGCAAGTGGGCTCAGAGACACCCAGCCCAGCAGGCCCTGGGGAGAGGAAGGGACAGGCTAGGGGTGTCTGGTGGGGGATTAGAAGTGAAAGGCTGAGGCCCAGGCCCGTGGGGGATCAGAGCCATGGCCTTTCCCACGTGGGGCCCTAACCTTGTTCTCCACACCCTGGGCACGGAAGGGGATTATCACCAAACAACCCGGCTTCCCTGCCACCCACCCACCCCCTTAACCCTTTCCCCGCCCGAGTGCGAAGCCCAGAGTGCTAAGCTGAGGAAAGGGATGCTGGGAGCTGGAACCTGGGTGGCTCTGGGGCTTGGGAGCAGGACAGTGGAGTCCCCGTGGGGCCAGAGGAAGCAGACGCCTGGGTTCCCTTCAGAAGTCTGGGTGTGGGGGACCGGAAGTTACAATTCTGGGACTTTCTGCTCTATACAGCCCCCGCCCACTATCCTGGGCCCCAGAGACCAGAGGTCCCCAGAGCAGATGGGGGAACAGATGTTGGGGGTGATGGGTCATGAGGAGGAGAGAGGCAGGAAAGCAGGAGCTTGGACAGGGTGGGGTGCCAGATGCTGGGGAGCCTAAGGGGGTATAAGCCCAGACCCCAGGGATGGCAGGAGCTGGGCAAGACGGGGCTCTGAAATGGCCCCACTTTCCCCTTCCGGGGTCACCAGCCACTCGGAGCCTTTCCAGGCCCTTGGCTCTGCATCCGCACCCAGGCATGACCCTGGGCTGCGCGTCTCTGGGGCACCCTGGGGGTAGGGGTGGGCCACTGCTGTTGGCCACATGCAGACTGCCTCCCCTGGCCCCAGATGACAGGCCTTGCCCTCCGCCCCTCCCAAGGAGCCTGGCGCCATTTTGCGCTCACTCGGGTGGCAGTGCCCGCCTGGCCCTCAGCAGCAGCCTGTTAAGAACCAGCCCCCCATGTCCCCTTTCTCCCCCTGCTGGATAGTTCAAGAGGTGGCACCCTCTGGCCCTTAGCACCTTGGGGGAACCAGGCTATGAGGTCCCAGTGTTCCTGGGGGACCCAGAAACCAGTCGTGGCCCACAGAGAACCCAGATGTCCAATCCCCCAGTCCATACCCCTCTTTAGGAAACAGTCCAGCCATGCTCCCAGCAGACCCGTAGGCTGCCTGCCTGGGTGCCGTGAGGTCCATCTGGGACCCAGGCTTCCTTTCCCTGGCTCTTGGCATGCACCCCCCCACCCGAGCCCTGAGGCCCCAACATTGGCCAAACCTGCACTCAGAAGAGAGCGTCCTGCAGCCAGTTCCCCGCAGGCTCTTCCTCGTAGCAGTGGTGCGGTGGGCTCTCGGGAGGGAGTGGCCAGTGACTGTTCGCAGGCCCCAGGCTAGTGGGGTTTCTGGACTGGGCGGGGGCTCAGAGCAGAGACCGCAGAATCCAACACCACCACCCCCCTCCTGCCCCAATCCCCCTCACCAACCACAGCCACGCTGTCCCCCACAGGGACCCCTGCCAGGCAGGCCACCCGCAACGGTGTGGGACGTGAGCGCCGGTGCCCCCCCGGCGGTCCAGCAGCAGGACAGCCCCGAGCAGCCTGGCCTAGGAGGCTCACTGCAGGTAGGATGGGAGGCCGCCAGCGGGGCCCGCTCCATCCCACTCCATGCCTGCGCACTGGCTCAGCCCCACCTCGTGGTGGCGGGGATCGGGCAGGGACTGACCTTTGGGAGACAATCGCTGTTGGGAACTTTGCTCAGCTCCTGCCTCTGGCTGTGTCACCCCAAGCCAGCCCCTCCTCCTCCCTCTGGAACCTTCTGTCAGCTGTGGGTTCCCCCGAGGCTTAAGGTCAGTCATTTTCAAGCCCTAAAATCTGTGCTCTTGGAAGGTTCATACCAGCCCCCAGGAATTCCAAAGACCTTAGCCACTTTCTAAGATGGTGGGGAAGGCGACAAAGGAGCCGAGAACACCTGGGCCCCAGTGTTTGTCGTGCAGCGGAGGAAGAAGGCGGGGACCCCCAGGGTGCAGGGGACAGATCTCAAAAGTACCTTCCCAGTGCCAATGTCCTGTGAGGCCTCAGTGCTTTCATCATGACATTTTCGTGCAGATGTTGCTGTCTGCTCTATTCCACATCCGAATGGGGTGACTAGAAAATAATGTTTTCTGTCGCTTCCCGCTAAGAAAAGCAAGGGCCTCGTGGGGTTGGGCGTGGCACCTGCTGCCCTGGGTGGCCCCAGCATTTATCGAGGTATAGTATGGGCTTGATCCTGACGGGCTTGGGACCCACTGCCCCGGGAGGGTGCGAGGGCACAGCCAAGGCAACCCTGGATTCTGGACCGTTAGGTACCACGTTGGAGGGGGCCAGACGTGTCAGGAACAGGACGGGGACGTCGGATTTGAAGGAAGGGAGTCAGTTCCCAAGCTGCGAGGGGAATCGGCTGCAGGAGGACGCAATGGGGCCGAGACATCCCCGTATCAGAGGGGGCATGTTGGAGCTGGAGGCCCAGGCTGTGTGAGTCAGAGTAGAACTTCGGGATTCTGGCATGGGTCCCCCGCTGACCCTGCCGTGAGCTCTCCCGGTATGCGACTTTGCGGGGGGGTGTGCGCTGGGAACACAGACCCTGCCCCGTCAGGCTCACTGTCTGGAGAGGGAGGGGGGAGACCCCAGCAGCGAAGGTCCTTCTGTGCTCTAGGTTGTCGGAAGGTGCCAGTCGCCTTGGAGCAAAGGCAAATGGGGAAGCAGCCATGGGGGCCCGGGGGCTGCAGATGTAAGTGGGTGACGTGGAGGGGCGTTTATGCTGAGGCCATGGCCAGCGCAGAGCCCAGATGGCTGCCAGACAGAACTCGGGAAGAAGGTTCAAGTTTTGTGTCTTCCACCACATCTGGGCAAAGTCTCTTAAGCTCCCCGCTCCTGGAGGGGACGCTTTTGTTGCCCACAGCCTGAGCTGCCTGAGGTGACTGGCGCCCCTGCAGGTGCCTGGGGAGGAGAAGACAAGAGCTGCCAGAGCCCAGGAAATAGTTCCCCAAGTTGGGAAGGAGACTGTTTATGTGTGTGTGTGGAGGAGAGTTCTTTAAGTGCTGGAGACCTTCACCCTCACAGCTCTACAGAAGGCCGGGCCTGCCCAAGGCACAGCTCTGAGGTGGGTTCAACCCATAGAGACCCTGGGTGCTGGGCTCCCACACACCTCTAACCCCTGCCTCAGTGACCCAGACATGACGGAGGCCCCACGAGGCCAGGCAGGTCACGCTGCATGAGTTACTGGGCAGAGTGTGGATGGGCAGGGCCTGCCCTCCCCCAGGACATGTTTGAAAAGGTCAGGATGGTAACCCCAGCCACACTGCCTGGGTTCACACCCACCTCTGTCCTAGCTGTGTGACTGAGAGCAAGGCTCTTCGCCTCTCTCTGCCTTAGTTTCCTCATCTGTTAAATGGGAATGAAAGCATCCTCATGGTGGGCGGAGGGGTGGTGAGGACTAAATGAGCTGACATGCCCATGGGTTCTTGCCTCAACTCCCTGGGACAGTCGTATTTTGTATTCCGGAACCTTCTGCATTTTGGCCCCATTGACGGATGCATAGTCCATGTGACATAGCACCCATGGCACGGCACGGTCTGAGTCGCATCCCATTGTCAAACATGGCATGTTTTAGGCAGCAAACCACATGTATGTTCACAGTAACAGAAGTGAAGTCTGCAGATAGCCACACGACCCTCCAAGCCAGGGTTGTCCCCAGATGAGTTCAGTCCAGGTTGGCGTTGCCAGTCCCCCTGAGGACAGTGGCTGACAAGGAATCACGTACCAGGACAGCGAGCCCCGAGATAGGACTAGCCCGCCCCCACCCTGGCAGCCTCCGCCTTGGCGTCTGCTTTTCTGCGGCTTTCTGGTTGTCTAGGCTGAGAACAGCCACGAGAGGGCGCACGTGAGACTCCGGGAAAAGACCTGCGTGATCTGCAGGGCCCCGGGGCAAAATGCAGACACTGGACTCCTTGTTTAGAATCTATGAAGGATTTTAAGATGGTGACGCCACACAACATAAAGGTGGACGCCACGGGGGGTGCCCTTGTCCTCAGCTGGTTTCTCCTGGCCAGTGAGTGGCCCAGGTTCCAGTCCCTGCCCTGTACCTCCCTCCCCCAGCCCTGGCCTTGGACCTGCTGCCCCAGGGGCTCTAGCTGGGTTCAGAGCTTAGTTCCTTCTCCGGGGCAGGACCCTGAGTTGAATGGGTGGCAAGATCGTGTTTGGGACATAGTTTCCACCAGCTCAGTGGAAAGGGCTCTGGCAGATGTAACTCACTTTTCGGGAATGAAAGCAGTGCCAGAGGCATTTCTCTTAGGACTTAGGCCAGCTGGTCTTGCTGTGGACCCACGTGAAACTTTCAAGGAGGGCGCCAGAGTGTTCAGGCTTCTCAAAAGAATCAGATTAACCAAGTGAGGAGCCCTGGAATAGAGGAGGATGAGAGCTGAGGAAGCCTGCAGGACCCCGAGGTTTCAGCGGACAGGCCGGGGGAGAGATGGGGAGTCAGGGGTGAGGCAGAAGTCAGAAGTTTTAGGGGTGAGCCCGTACCAACCAGTGCTTCAATAGGGATGGGGTAAGAGGGGAGGGGGTGAGGGGGATGACTGCCTGAGTTGTAGCCATTGGAGTGGCCACAGGGAAACCATAGGACGTCGGTCAGAGGAGTTAACAACAGAAGAAGAAAAAGCCCATCAGGACATGGTAGGGACTAGGAGCAGAAGGCCTTCTGGGAGTAGATGGAGCAGCCCCTGGAGAAGAGACCATCCACCCCATTTCGAGGACCTGGGCCCCATCAGGCCCAGTGGTCAGGGCTGGACCTGGAGGTGAAAAGACATGGGCCCCATGGTGAGATGACCCTGTGCACCCACTACAGCCAAATACGATGGCGCTCGAGGCCAGGAAATGGGGCCCTCCCGTGCTGCTGCTGGTGGGAACGGAAAGTGGGGGGAGCCACCTGGCAGCTCCCAAAAGATTCCACAGAGTCAGCCTATGACCCAGCATACAGGTTCATGGCAGCACTATTCACGACAGCTGAAAACTGGAAACAGTCCAGTGCCCATCACCTGATGAATGAATAGACGCACTGTGGTCCACCCAGACAATGGGACTTTCAGCCTTGAAAGGAGGGAGGCTCTCACACCTGCTATGGCGTGGATGGGCCTTGAAAACATGCTAGCTACCAAAGGAGGAAGCCAGATGCAGAAGGCCACAGAGTGTGTGATTCCAGCCACATGAAAAATCCAGAATAGGCAACGCCATGGAGATAGGAGATTAGTTGGTGGGGAGGACAAGGGGCAGGGAAGATGGTGGGGAGATGGTTAAAGGGTATGGGTTTTGGAGGGGGGGAGTTATGCAAATATTCAAAAATTGATTGTGGTGGTTGCACAGCTCTGTGAATATACTAAAAGCTGTTAAATCACACACTTAGGCCAGGCGTGGTGGCTCACACCTCAATCCCAGCACTTTGGCAGGCTGAGGCGGGTGGATCACCTGAAGCCAAGCATTCGAGACCAGCCTGGCCAACATGGTGAATCCCTTTCTTTACTCAAAAAGCCTGTAATCTCAGCTACTCAGGAGGCTGAGGCAGGAGAATCACTTGAGCCTGGGAGGCGGAGGTTGCAATGAGCCAAGATCGCGCCACTGCACTGCAGCCTGGGCGACAGAGTGGGACTCCATCTCAAAAAAAAAAAAGGAGCTAATCACAGCCCTACATACAAAAGCTAAAAGTGGCCCACACCTGTAATCACAGCACTTTGGGAGCCCAAGGCAGGAGGATTGTTTGAGCTCAGGACTTCAGCACCAGCCTCGGAAACATAGTGAGACCCCATCTCCACAAAAAATGTTAAGAATTAGCTGAGTGTGCTGGCACACGCCTGTGGTCCCAGCTACTAGGGAGGCTGAAGTGGAAGGATCCCTTGAGCCCAGGTATGATCACACCACTGGCACTCCATCCTGGGTGACAGAGTGAGAACCTGTCTGAAAAAACAAAAGCTGAACTCTCCAGCTTGACATGATAGTGCAGAGAGAACATTCCCAAGGCAAGAAGTAAAAGCTGCTAGTTTCTTGAGTCCTGGGCCAGAAACGGACACAATTTCACTTGCCCGGTATTAAACTGCTCAAGGCAGTCATGGGCCCGCCCAGATTCAAGGGAAAGGGAGTCCAGGAGTTTATAGTCATCTTGAATCCACCACACCCACTAATAGCATCAGGAAACACTAGCACTTAGCAGTGCAGGTGTGCGGCGGCCCCATTTCACGGAGGAGCAGAGGAGGAGTTAAATGACACCTCCAGGTCACCAGCCTGCAGAAGGCAGAGTCTGCCCATGAAGTTGGGCCCGCCATGCTCTTTCCCTCTGTACAGGCACCAAAGATTCCTGTCTGTTTTGTCCCCTGCTGGCTTCCTGGCCCTGAGCACCGTGCCTGGCATGTAATAGATACTCTGCAAGTGTTTATGAGACAGAGTCTCACTCTGTCACCCGGGCTGGAGTGTAGTGGCACAATCTTGGCTCACTGCAACTTCCATCTCCTGGGCTGCTGGGTTCAAGCAATTCTCGTGCCTCAGCCTCTTGAGTAGCTGAGATTACAAGCGCCTGTCACCACGCCCGGCTAATTTTTGTATTTTTAGTACAGATGGGCTTTCACCGTGTTGGCCAGGCTGGTCTGGAAGTCCTGACTTCAGGTCATCCGCCTGCCTTGGCCTCCCAAAGTGCTGGGATTACAGGCATGAGCCACCACGCCCAGCCTTAAAAGTTGTTTTTCTTGTTTGGTTGCTTGGTTTTTGTAGGGATAGGGTCTCACCTTTTTGCCCAAGCTGCTCTTGAACTCAGGCGCAGGTGATCCTCCCATCTCAGCCTCCCAAAGTGCCGGGATTACAGGCATGAGCCACTGCGCTCAGTGAGGTGCAATAGCTTGACTGAAGTTGACTGAGGTCACGTGGCGCTGGTAAGGCTGGGTCTTCCGGCTGGAACTCAGTTGCATGTGGAAAGACCCCAGCGTCTGTGCTCTGAGGTCTCTCCCATGCACCTTGGCTCTCGGGACAGAGGCTTGGATGGATGGATTGAGTGCGTGAGTGAATGACTTTGGCCGGGGGTCGGTGGAGAGACTCTTGTCCCCCCAGCCCTCCCTCCTGACCCTGTCCTCTCTCTTCCCGGCAGCCGTCAAGGGATTCTGGACCACCCGCCCTTCCTTCTCCACCGTCTACTTCCTCTTTGCCATCTTTGTGGTGTCCACTGTATTCCACTGCCACCAGCGCCTGGCTCTAGTGCCCGCACCCTGGGCGTACTCAGCCCGTGTGGTCCTGGCCCCCAGACACCTCCCCCGGGAGGGCCTGTTCACTATCAACTCCAAGGGCCGCCTGGGGAACCAGATGGGTGAGTATGCCACGCTGTACGCCCTGGCCAAGCTAACGGGCGGCCTGCCTTCATCCCGGCCCAGATGCACAGCGCCCTGGCCCCCATCTTCAGAATCACCCTGCCGGTGCTGCACAGCACCATGGCCAGCAGGATCCCCTGGCAGAACTACCACCTGAACGACTGGATGGAAGAGGAGTACCGCCACATCCCAGGGCGCTATGTTCGCCTCACGGGCTACCCCAGCTCCTGGACCTTCTACCACCACCTCCGCCAGGAGATCCTCCAGGAGTTCACCCTGCACGACCACGTGCGCGGAGGAGGCCCAGAGGTTCCTTCGGGGCCTGCAGGCCAGGTGGGCAGAACAGGTGACCTTCGTGGGGGTCCATGTGCGCCGGGGGGGACTACGTCCGTGTCATGCCGCGCGTGTGGAAGGGGGTGCTGGCCGACCGGGGCTACCTGCAGCGGGCCCTGGACTGGTTCCGGGCCCGTTACCACCTCCCGGTCTTTGTGGTTGCCAGCGATGACATGGCCTGGTGCCGGGAGACCATCAACAGCTCCCTCGGGGACGTGGTGTTTGCCGGGAATGGGCTCCAGGGCTCACCTGCCAGAGACTTTGCACTACTGACACAGTGCAACCACACCATCATCACCGTGGGCACGTTTGGAACCTGGGCCGCCTACCTCACGGGCGGGGACACCATCTACCTGGCCAACTTCACACGGCCCCACTCCCCCTTCGATCTGGTCTTCAGGCCACAAGCAGCCTTCCTGCCAGAGTGGGTGGGCATGGCGGCTGACCTGGGGCAGGCTGGACAGAACGGCCTCTAGCTAGCCCTGCAAGTGCCTGGCCCTCATCCTCTGACCGAAGGGCAGTTGGTGGAGGGGGGTGGGGCAGACTCGAGGTCCCTCACTACAGCTGAATGAGTTTGGATAACTGACTCAACCTCTCTGTGCCTTAGCATGTCAGTCACAAAATGCGCAAACCACAGAACTTATGCCAGTAGCAGCTCGTGGGAGCTCAGCAAATTCGCTTAGAGCTAGTGCGTTGTGAACACGTGGGAGGCGTCAGCTGCTCACGTTTTCGGCATGCCAGGAACGTTTGCATTGCTTTACAATGGAAGCGTAGTTTTGCCCACTCCTTCCTGCAGCACTGGTAGCAGAGAGCCCAGATATTTTGCACTCACCTGGGATGAAGCCGTTCCTGGCCTGAAGGATAGGGGAACTTGATTTTCTGGACAACTAGGAATTTTGGCTTTGGGAATTAGCCTCATCACGAAAGAATATGAGGGAAGGAGCTTGGCGCACGGTGGCTGACACCTGTAATCCCAACACTCTGGGAGGCTGAGGCGGGTGGATCGCTTGAGGTCAGGAGTTTGAGACCAGCCTGGCCAACATGGCAAAACCCTGTGTCTACTAAAAATACAAAAATTAGCTGGGTGTGGTGCATGCCTGTAGTCCAGCTACTCAGGAGGCTGAGGCAAAAGAATCACTTGAACCAGGAGGCAGAGGTTGCAGTGAGCCATGATCACACCACTGCACTCCAGCCTGGGCAACAGAGTATGACCCTGTTAAAAACAAAACAAAACACCCTTTCCAAACTGTTTATTTATCTAAATCCCCGTTTCTTGACTTACTTCTGAGGCCATGAGGCAGGGCAGCTTTTCCTTCATAGAGTAATAATGCTGCGTCTCCCCGGAGCCATTTGGAGCCTCAGTCGGCTTCCTTAAGTCCTTGGTGGAGCCATCGCAGTGGGGCGTTGTTACAGTAAGTAGCCAGCCAGCCAGGAACAGGGAGGAGAGGCCCCCCGACAACCAGGAATATCAGGCGCCTGTAATCCCAGCACTTTGGGAGGCCGAGGTGGGCAGGTCACCTGAGGTCAGGAGTTCGAGACCAGCCTGACCAATACATGGAGAAACCCCATCTCTACAAAAAATACAAAAGTTAGCTGGGAATGGTGGTATGCAACTGTAGTCCCAGCTACTCAGGAGACTGAGGCAGGAGAATCGCTTGAACCCGGGAAGCAGAGGTTGCAGTAAGCAGAGATCACACCACTGCACTCCAGACTAGCAGCAGAGTGAGACTCCATCTCAAAAAATACAAAAAAAAGAAACAACTCAGGCTGGACGTGGTGGCTCACGCCTGTGATCCCAGCACTTTGGGAGGCCAAGGCAGGTACTTCACAAGGTCAAGAGTTTGAGACCAGCCTGGCAAATACGGTGAAACCCCGTCTCTACTAGAAATAAAAAAAATTGGCAGGAGTGGTGGCGCATGCCTGTAATCCCAGCTACTCGGGAGGCTGAGGCAGGAGAATTGCTTGAACCCGGGAGGCAGAGGTTGAAGTGAGCCAAGATCGTGCCACTGCACTCCAACCTGGGCAACAGATTGAAACCCTGTCTCAGGGAAAAAAAAAAGGGCCAGGCGTGGTGGCTCACGCCTGTAATGCCAGCAGTTTGGGAAGCTGAGGCAGGTGGATCATATGAGGTCAGGAGTTAGAGACCAGCCTGACCAACATGGAGAAACCCCGTCTCTACTAAAAATACAAAATTAGTTGGCCTTTAATAATCATTTTTTAAAAAAATTAGCCAGGCACGTTGGTGTGTGACTGTAGTCCCAGCTACATGGGAGGCTGAGGCAGGAGAATCGCTTGAACCCAGGAGGTGGAGGTTGCGGTGAGCTGAGATCGCGCCATTGCCCTCCAGCCTGGGCAACAAGAGTGAAACTCCGTCTCAAAAAAAAAAAAACCCAACTCAAAAGGTCAAACCGCACACTCGTCTTTCATGTCACCTGCCTGGCCCTCTTCCAAGGGTACTTTCCGTCCTTTTGTCCCTGCTCTAAAGCTTTTCAATAAACTTTCTCTCCTGTTCTAAAACTTGCCTCAGCCTTATGCCCCTCAGTCCAATTCTTCTGAGGAGACAAGAATTCAGGTTGCTGCAGACCCATACGGATTTGCTGCCGGTAACAGGGTTTGGGCTTGGGAGGTGTTAATGCAGGAGGAGGTCTGGGTGTGGTGGTTCTTTCGCCCAGGCTGGAGTACAGTGGCGCGATCTCAGCTCACTGCAACCTCCGCCTCCCAGGTTCAAGCGATCCTTGCACCTCAGCCCCACAAGTGGGATCGTAGGTGCCCGCCGCCCGTACAGCTAAGTTTTGTATTTTTAGGAGAGATGGGGTTTTGCCATGTTGGCCGGGCTGGTTTAAACTTTTGACCTCCAGTGATCCTCCCACCTCGGCCTCCCAAACTTCTAGGATTATAGGCGCGAGCTACCACACCCAGCCAACAGCTTTCACATTACAAAATTCCCAGCAGAAGCTGGCAAGCTGCCAACAAGAAGTTGCACTGATTCATCAATAAATATTTACTGAGCTTCTTACTGTATTTGCAAATTCCAGAGCGGAAGTTGGACAGCCACCTAAAAGCCTGTCCTGTCCCCCGCCAGCCAGACGGGGACAAAAGGAAGCCAGGCAGAACAGGAGCCACTTACGTCCCCTGAAGAAGGGGATCACATACCCTGGCACCTGAGTCTGCAGTGCACGGTATGTGTTACTTATGGGTTGACTTGTGACAAGTCCCTGGCCAAGTTTATTTTTTGGGTTGTTTGTTTGAGACGGAGTTTTGCTCTTGTTGCCCAGGTTGGAGTACGATGGCGTGATCTTGGCTTACTGCAACCTCTGTCTCCCGGGTTCAAGTGATTCTCCTGCCTCAGCCTCCCAAGTAGCTGGGATTACAGGCATGCGCCACCACGCCCGGCTAATTTTGTATTTTAAGTAGAGACGGGGTTTCTCCGTGTTGATTAGGCTGGTCTCAAACTCCCAACCTCAGGTGATCCACCTGCTTCAGGCTTCTAAAGTGCTGGGATTACAGGTGTGAGCCACTGTGCCTGACCTGTTTTTTTTTTTTAGACACAGACTCTGTCACCTAGGCTAGTATGCAGTGGCACGATCTCAGCTCACTCAACCTCTGCCTCCCAGGTTGAAATGATTTGATTCTCCTGCCTCAGTCTCCCAAGTAGCTTGAGCTACAGGCACCCGCCACCACTCCCAGCTAATTTTTGATTTTCAGGAGAGACGGGGTTTCACCATGTTGGCCAAGCTGGCCTCAAACTCCTGACGTTAGGTGATCCACCTGCCTCAGCCTCCCAAAGTGCTGGGATTACAGGCATGAGTCACTGCACCCAGCCTCCCTTGGCCAAATTTATGTATTAAAGTTCTAGCCCCAAGTAGGACCTCGCTCTGTTGCCCAGGCTGAAGTGTAGTGATGCGATCTCGGTTCACTGCAACCTCCGCCTCCCGGGTTCAAGAGATTCTCGTGCCTCAGCTTCCTGAGTGGTTGGGATGACAGGCACGCACCACCACGCCTGGCTAATTTTTTGTATGTTTAGTAGAGACAGGGTTTCACCATATTGTCTAGGCTGGTCTCGAGCTCCTGATCTCAAGTGATCCGCACCTGCCTCGGCCTCTCAAAGTGCTGGGATTACAGGCGTGAGCCACCACGCCCGGCCCTGGTCAGTCTTAAAGTCTGTGTTGATGTTAGCACTGGTCAGCTATGCCTGATTTACAACGGGAGGAGGGTATAAAGAGGCATGTCCAGCCATCTTGTCCCATCCTGGCCTGAGCTCTAGTGTCTCAGGTTTACTTTAGAATGCCCTTGGCCTAGAGGAAGGGTCCATTCAGTTACTTGGGGCACTTAGAATTTTATGGGTGGTTTACAGTAAGATCATTGCAGATGTGGCCGGGTGCGATGGCTCACACCTGTTAATCCCAGCAGTCCATGATCCAAGGCAGGTGGATCACAAGGTCAGGAGTTCGAGACCAGCCTGGCCAATATGGTGAAACCCCGTCTCTACTAAAAATACAAAAGTTAGCCAGGTGTGGTGGCAGGCATCTGTAGTCCCAGCTACTCAGGAGGCTGAGGCAGGACAATTGCTTGAACCCGAGAGGCAGAGGCTGCAGTGAGCCGAGATTGCACCATGACACGCACTCCAGCCTGGGCGACGGAACAAGACTCAGTCTCAAAAAAAAAAAAAAAAATTATTGCAGATGTATTTGGTTAAGTCAAGGTTATACTAGAGTAGGATGAGTTGTGTCCCTAATCCATTATGAAGGGTAACGACACAGACACCCAAGAAGGGAACGCCATGAGATGACAGCGCAGAGATGAACTCTTGGCCTCCAGAACTAAGGGGGAATGGCCTGGGCGCGGTGGCTCATGCCTGTAATCCCAGGTCTTTGGGAGGTCAAGGCCAGTGGGTCACCTGAGGAGTTCAGCTGACCAAAGTGGCAAAACCCCGTCTCTACTAAAAATACAAAAATTAGCCAGGTGTGGTGGTGGGTGCCTATAATCCCAGCTCCTCGGGAGGCTGAGGTGGGAGAATTGCTTGAATCGGAGGTAGAAGCTGCAGTGAGCCAAGATCACTCCAGCCTGGGAGACAGAGAGACCACGTCTCAAAGAAACAAAAGAACTAGGAATGATTTTCTTTTGCTTCGAGAGACCCAGTTGTGTTTCCTTAGAGCAACCCAGGAAACACTTACAGCATCTAATGTGTATTAATTGAATGGATTGTACAAACATGGAGCAAAAAGAGAAACCCACGGCCTAGCAGGAAAGCAGCTTAGAGACTAAATGTTTCAGTGCCCTTGGCACAGGGCCAGTGGTCCTGGAGATTATTTCACGGACATTGTCTCAGGAAGTAGAATTCTAAAGATCCTTTCCACGGATTCAACAATATGGTCATGGCTCACTTAACAATAGGGTTGTGTTCTGAGAAATGTATTGTGAGGCAATTTTATGTTGCCTGAACATCATAGGGTGTATTTACACAAACTTAGATGGGGTGTGTGTGTATTTATTTTTGAGGCTGAGTCTCGCTCTGTCACCCAGGCTGATGTGCAGTGGCACAGTCACAGCTCACTTTATGCTTGGCTGATTTTTCTTTGTTTGTAGTAAAGATAAGGTCTCACTAGATTGCCCAGGCTGGACTTGAACTCCTGACTGAGCTTAAGTGATCCTTCCACCTCGCCCTCCCGAAGTGGTGGGACTATAGGCATGAGCCACCACGCCCAGCCATGGCTGTGCTTCCTCTGGTGTGTGTCTCTTGCTTCCTGATGTTTGTGTTGAGATGTTATACGTTAATCAGACTCCCTGTTCTGCGTTCAGACTTAGCCTACATGACACTGGAGACAGACCTGTGTGATTGTTACCTCTTTACAGTAGAAGGTTAAGAAATCCCCTTAGTAGTCAGCAGTTGGCTGGAGTGCAATGGTGCAATCTCAGCTCACTGCAACCTCTGCCTTCTGGATTCAAGCAGTTCTCCTGCCTCAGCCTCCCACGTAGCTGGGATTACAGGTGCCCACCACCACGCCCGGCTAATTTTTTGTATCTTTAGTAGGGTTGGGTTTCACCATGTTGGCCAGGCTGGTCTCGAACTCCTGACCTCATGATCTGCCTGCCTCAGCCTCCCAAAGTGCTGGGATGACAGATGTGAGCTACCTCGTACCTCCTCCGGCCCTGGCAGTCTAATCTTATAGCTGTATGTTAGCCACCTTTGTATGCAAAATCCTGTGATTCTGCTCGCCATCTTCATTTTTTTTGTTTTTGTTTTTGTTTTGTTTTGGTTAGACAGAGTCTTGCTCTGTCGTCCAGTCTGGGGTACAGTGGTGCAGGTTCAGAACACTGCAACCTCCACCCCCCGGGTTCAAGTGATTCTTCTGTCTCAGCCTCCCAGGTAGCTGGATTACAGATGGCCACCACCAGGTGCCCTGCTAACGTTTGCATTTTTTTTTTTTTTAGTAGAGACAGGGTTTCACCATGTTGACCAGGTTGGTCTTGAACTCCTGATTTCAAGTGACCCACCACCCACCTTGGCCTCCGAAATTGCTGGGATTATAGATGTGAGCCACCGCACCCGGCTCACTTCCATTTTTATCTGTATAAATGATTCCCATTTTCCCCACACTGGGACCACTGATCACTATTCTTCGGTGTCCCCGGGCACCCACCCTCACACCTTTGTGTTTGAATAAACTTTTCTCTTTTCTTGAGATTGTTCTGCCCAGGCTGGAGTGCAGTGGCGCCATGTCAGCTCACTGCAACCTTCACCTCCCGGGATCAAGTGATTCTCCTGCCTCAGCCTCCTGAGTAACTGGGACTACAGGTGTGCGCCACCATGCCCAGCTAATTTTTGTATTTTTAGTAGAGATGGGGTTTCACCACGTTGGCCAGGCTGGTCTTGAACTCCTGGCCTCAAGCAATCTGCCTGCCTCGGCTTCCCAAAGTGCTGGGATTACAGGCATGAACCACTGTGTCCAGATTTAGTTCTTAATTTTCCAGAGGCAGGGTCTTTCTCTGTCACTCAGGCTGGAGAGCAGTGTCCGGATCATAGCTCACTGCAGCCTCAACCTCCTGGGCTCCTCTTGCCTCAGTCTCCCAAGTGTCTGGGACTATAGGCATGTGCCACCATGTCTGGCTAATTTTCTTTATTTTTTGTAGAGAGACAATGTCTCACTATGTTGCCCAGGCTGGTCCTTAACTTCTGGCTTCAAGCTATGCTCCAGCTTCAGCCTCCTGAGTAGCTGGGATTACAGGTGCACGGCCCAGGCCTGGCCACGACAGCCAATTTCAAGCTACCAATATGAGATCATTGAACATGGAATTGGCAAGAGATGTACAATGTTCATTGTTCTATAGTAAGCCTATTACACAGACATAATCAATGTAAACAGGCCAGGCCGGGCGCAGTGGCTCATGCCTGTAATCCCAGCACTTTGGTAGTTCGAGGCGGGCGGATCACTTGAGGTCGGGAGTTCGAGACCAGCCTGGCCAATACGGTCAAACCCCGTCTCTACTAAAAATACAACAAAATCAGCCGGGTGTGGTGGCGCGTGCCTGTAGTCCCAGCTACTAGGGAGGCTGAGGCAGGAGAATTGCTTAAACCTGGGAGGCAGAGGTTGGAGTGAGCCGAGATTGTGCCATTGCACTCCAGCCTGGGCAACAAGAGCAAAAACCCATCTGAAAAAACAAATTAATGAACTAATTATTGCAAATAGGCCAGGCACAATGGTTCACATCTGTAATTTCACCACTTTTTTTTTTTTTTTTTAGACGGGGTTTCACCATGTTGGTCAGGCTGGTTTTGAACTCCCGACCTCAGGTGATCCGCCCGCCTTGGCCTCCAAAGTGCTTGGATTACAGGTGTGAGCCACCACGCCCGGCCGATTTCACCACTTTGGAGGCTGAGGCGGGAGGATCACTTTGAGCTCAGGAATTCGAGGCCAGCCTGGGCAACATAGTGAGACCCCAGCTCTACAAAATTCCAAACTTGCTGGGTGTGGTGGCGGGCGCCTGTAGTCTCAGCTGCTCAGGAGGCCGAGGTAAGAGAATCACTTGAGCCCGGGAGGTGGAGGTGCAGTGAGCACATAAACTGCACACAAATTGGCAAATACTACCACGCAGGGTGTTTTTTTCTCCAGAGAACTGGCTGGTAAGTGTTTATTCCTGGTTCTGAAGTGGAAAACAGGGTTTAGGACAGCAGCCTTGAATTCTGGAGTGCTGTCATCTGGGGGGAGTTTTGGGAATCTGTGGGGTTTTTTTTCAGTTGTCACAGTGGAGGTCCTAGTGTGCTACCAAAGCCTTTAGGTGGCTGGGGTCAGGGACAGTAAAAGTTTCACAATGGCTGGGCGAGGTGGCTCACGCCTGTAATCCCAGCACTTTGGGAGGCCGAGGCAGGCAGATCACAGGTCAGGCGATCAAGACTATCCTGACTAACACAGTGAAACCCCATCTCTACTAAAAAAAACACAAAAAATTAGCCAGGCGTGGTGGCACGTGCCTGTAGTCTCAGCTACTTGGGAGCCTGAGGCAGGAGAATCACTGAAACCTGGGAGTTGGAGGTTGCAGTCAACTGAGATCGCACCACTGCACTCCAGCCTGGGTGACAGCGCGAGACTCTGTCTCAAAAAAAAAACAAAAAGTTACACAATGAAGATTTGTCCTGCATTCTCATGACTTTTTTATTTTTGAGATAGTCTTACTCTGTTGCCTGGGCTGGAGCGCAGTGGCACAATCTCGACTTACTGCAATCTCCGCCTCTGGATTCAGGCAATTCTCCTGTCTTAGCCTCCTGAGTAGCTGGGATTTCAGGAGTTCACCACCATGCCCAGCTAATTTTTTTTTTTTTTTTTTTTTTTGAGACAGAGTTTTCGCTCTTGTTGCCCAGGCTGGTGTGCAATGGCACAACTTGGCTCACTGCAACCTCCGCCTCCCAGGTTCAAGCAATTCTCCTGCCTCAGCCTCCCTAGTAGCTGGGATTACAGGCATACGTTACCATGTCCAGCTAATTTTGTATTTTTAGTAGAGACAGGGTTTCTCCGTTGGTCAGGCTGGTCTCAAACTCCTGACCTCAGGTGACCGCCCGCCTCCGCCTCTTAAAGTGCTGGGATTACAGGCATGAGCCACTGCGCCCGGCCCTAATTTTGTATTTTTGGTAGAGATGGAGTTTCACCATGTTGGCTAGGCTGGTGTCGGGAACGGCACGTCTGCCGGGGAGCTCTCGGCCAGCGAGAGGGTCCCAATACCTGGAAGAGAGGGTGCGCCGGAAAAATAGGAGACAGAAAGTAGGGTCCGGAGGTCTGAACAGACAGTGCCCATACAGCAATGTCTAAACAGCAATTTTATTTGTGCAAAGGGTCCCAATATATACTGTTAGTTTTCAAGTAGCTGACGTCAACCCACATTGTTAATTTTATACAATAAAGAGGAACAAAAGTTACAATACTGCACATCTGGAGGAGAAGATAAAATACCAATAAAAGGGAAGTACATAACTAGGGGCCATAAAAGTAAGCACGAGGGTGGAGACTTTTCTTTACCTATTGTGTAGGGGTTTACATTTGAGAAGGTAACGTTCTTTAAGGTCAGGCAAAACTCATAGATCTTAAACGTAACAATCTCCAAGAGACATGTGAGTAGTTACAGGGCTTAATGTTTAGTAAACAGAGTCATGAAACTAGAGTAAATGGAGTCATAAGACTAGCCCACAACAGAGTCATAAAACTAGCCCAAAACAGGTACCAAGATAAAACACAATGTCTTAGTAAAACCACACAGCCATCACCGAGCCATTGTGTCAATGTCAGGGAGTCTGAGATAACTTCTACAAAATCATCCATCTTTTAGTTCCTGCTTTCCCTTAGCTCGACTGCCTCCAGGAGGGGGAAATATGTCTGGGCTCAAGCTCACATTATGGCGGAGGCACAGTCAGAGGGCCTCGACGCTGTGGCGATCCCCATAGGCTGGTCTCGAACTTCTGCCCTGAGGTGATCCGCCTGAATTAGCCTCCCAAAATGCTGGAATTACAGGTGTGAGCCACCTCGCCCAGCTCATTGCCATTACTTTGGAACATCTGTGGGACATTCATGGAGGTGGAGGGTCTGTTTCTGAGCCTCTGGGCCCCAAATCTGCTTTGCATATTTTATGACAGTTTGCCTCCGTGCTCCCCTGCCCCACCCTGCTGCTTTTTTCCGTGTACTGAATCATGGGGAACCAGGTCCTTTGTTCTGTAGCCGGGCTCACATTCTGGACTGGGCTGATTGCTGCCTCGTGGTGGTATTTCACTGGCAACTTTATCCTCCTGTTTTCTGCAAACTGGTGGTTACAGTGAGAAGCTTCATCTGATTTTTTTTTCTTTTTTTTAAGGGAGCTCTATAGCTGGTAGTTAGCCTCCTGCTGCTTCGATGAAGCTGGGGAGTGGCTGCTGGTTTCTCTTTCCTTGCGTGTTAGGACTGCTGGGAGCTTGGGTGGTGCCTGCTTCTTCTTGCCTTAGTAAAATTCCTCATCCTTTTTTTATGGGGGGAGACAGAATTTCACTCTCATTGCCATGCTGGAGTACAACAGCGTGATCTCAGGTCAGTGCAACCTCCGTCTACCGGATTCAAGCGATTCTCCTGCCTCGGCCTCCTGAGTAGCTGAGATTACAGGTGCAGCCACCACGCCTGGCTAATGTTTGTATTTTAGTAGAGACGGGGTTTTGCCATGTTGGCCAGGCTGGTTTCGAACTCCAGACCTGTAGTGATCCACTCACCTTGGCCTCCCAAAGTGCTGGGATTACAGGCCTGAGCCACCACATCACGTCCATCTCTATTTAAAAAAAAAAAAAAACTTAAAGCGGGGCGTGTTGGCTCACGCCTGTAATCTCAACACTTTGGGAGGGCGAGGTGGGTGGATCACCTGAGGTCAGGAGTTGGAGACCAGCCTGGCCAACATGGTGAAACCCTCCCCCTCTACCCAACCCCCGTCTCTACTAAAACTAGAAACATTAGCTGGGCTTGGTGGCTGCGCCTGTAATCCCAGGTACTTGGAAGCTGAGGCAGGAGAACGACTTCAACTTGGGAGGCGGAGGTTGCAGTGAGCTGAGATGGCACCATTGCACTCTAACCTGGGCAAAAAGAGTGAAACCCTGTCTCAAAAAAAAAAAAAAAAAAAAATTTAACAAATAAATAAATATAGGACTTTGAGGGGACTCAGAGTCAGCGAGAGCCTGGCTTAGCTGGACTTTGTCCCCTCCCTCCCCCTCACCCCGTCTCTATGCTGCCTTCCTGGAAGTCTTCCTGTCTGTCTGGAGCAGAGTGGGGGCCCTTTTTCTGTTCTGGGCATCCTACCACAGTTCCGCAAGGAAGACCCCCGGGGGACCAGGATGGGGGATGCAACCTTGACCCACCTCTCTCCCCTACCCCTGTGGCCGGGCTTGGGGTGCCTGATGCAGGTGGAGGAGGTCCGGGCGGATAACAAGTTGGACTTCCTGGCAGGCCCTGGGGGAAGGGGGAGGGGCTCCGGGCTCACTTCCCTCCCTAAGCCCAGCAGCACCTGCTCTGGAAAGCCCAGTAGATCCTGGGCGGGGTTTGCCAGTCACGGATGCTGGAAGGGTTTCTTTGGCCCTGAGTAAAGGGAGAGACCTAGAGGGAGCACTGAGTTGCCAGCAGAGCCACCCTGATTCCTTCAGCAGGACCCCATGAGAGCAGGTGAGGGGCTCCTCGCCCACCCGGCAGCACACACACCTGTGCACACACCCAGGCGGGGAGCAGGGGATGTGGGAAGTGGACTCGCCGTGCACTCGAGGGCCTCTGGTCCCCTCTGGGGTGCACTCCCAACTCAGAGCCTCCAGGACAGGAGGGTCCCTCCCTCGGCAGCCAGGCCCCCTCCAACCCGCCAGCCACCCTCCTGAGCTCCCTCCCCACTTGCTTCCCGGTGGATGTGGTTCTAGAGCTCCAGCCACCACCTCCCTCCCCCTTCTCCAGCCCCGGCCACCAGCTCCTTCCTTGTCTCCCTCCCCCTCAGCAGTTTCCAGGAACCACCCTGGCAGTAAAGGTGCAGGTGGCTCGGGCACAGCTGGTGGTGACCCGACTTTCCTGGCTCCACCCTGGAGGGTGCTCCCTCAGACCCGGGGCTCCCCAGAGTCTTCACGGACCCCAAGCTGCGGGTCTCACCTCCGTGCTCTGCCCTCCCTCAGGGAGGCAGTTCCGTTCCTCCCACCTCTCTAATCCGGCTCTGAATCACCGCTTCTGTGATTCAAACCCCACGGCCGGATAATAAAGGTGGGGTTTGCAAGTGATGGTCCCACATTTTTGTCTGAAGCTCCCTTCTCCTCCCCAGAGTGGAAGTGATTGTGCCGGGAATCCGGGAATCCCCAGGAGGTGCTGGAAGAGAGTGGGCTCCAGCGGTGTCGGGGTGCCGCTGAGGAGGGCATGCAGAGCTGCCCGGGACAGGGACGGGTAGGGGAGGAGAAAGGCTCTCAGAGCTGGGGGACAGGACGGGGCCCCCCGGTGAGCAGAGAACTGGGGTATTTCACGGGAACAGCTGGTAACAAAGCCTGAGGGGTGTGCGGGGGCCAGGCCAGAGGCTGGGATTCTGTCTTAGGGGGATGGGTAGCCCTGGAGGGGATGTGAGTTGGGGTGGAGCAGGGCCGGTGCTCGGTGTGGGGGACAGAGGGGAGAGGAGGAGGCCAGGCTGGAATCGAAAGACGTGGACGGGCGGGACAAGAGAATCCAAAAGAAGTGATCTAGGCTGGACACGGTGGCTCACACTGTAGTCCCAGCACTTTGGGAGGCTGAGATAGGAGGATCACTTGAGGTCAGGGGTTCGAGACCAATCTGGCCAACATAGTGAAACCCCATCACTACTAAAAATACAAAAGTTAGCCGGTTGTGATGGCATACACCTGTAATCTTAGCGACTGGGGAGGCTGAGGCATGACAATCGTTTGAACCCGGGAAGCAGAGTTCCCGTGAGTTCCAGTAAGTCAAGATGGTGCCACTGCACTCCAGCCTGGGCAACAGAAGGAGACTCCATCTCAAAAAAAAAAAAAAAAGAGAGAGATAGAAGAAAAAAGAGGAAGAGACCTATAGATTTTAGTGACCCCAGTCCTCTGACAGAATTGGCAGCCGGGCTCCTGCTTCAAAACTGGGGCCCTGGCTGGGTGTGGTGGCTCACGCCTGTAATCTCAATACTTTGGGAGGTAGAGGTGGGTGGATCATGAGGTCAGGAGTTCAAGACCAGCCTGACCAACATGGTGAAACCTCATCTCTACTAAAAATACAAAAAATTAGCCAAATGTGGTGGCGTGCACCTGTAATCCCAGCTACTCAGGAGGCTGAGGCAGGAGAATTGCTTGAGCCCAGGAGGTGGAGGTTGCAGTGAGCTGAGATCGATCGCGCCACTGCACTCCAGCCTGGTTGACAGAGTGAGACTCCATCTCAAAAAAAAAAAAAAGAGAAGTCAGGGCCCCTTTCCATTCTGGCATCCTAACCACAATCTTCCAAGGGAAGACCCCCCCCAGGGCACCTGAATGGAGAAAGAGCCCTTGACCTCCCTCTCTCCTCTGCCCCTATGGCCCAGCCTGAGGTGTCAATGCAGCTGCAGCGACTGAGGACAGACAGCAAGATGGACTTCCTGACCTCAGAACGGGGCATCCCCGAGCTCGCCCCTCTACCAGAAGCCCCACTGCCCTGGATTCCACTCTGGCTGTTGGCATTTCTCAAGATTTCCCCTCAGGCCTCTGGTAGCTGCTTTTCCAGTTGCCCCCTGCCATCTCAGCACCTCCTCGGCCTGCCACATCCCTGGGCCACCCCCTTGCTCACCCGAGCCCCTCCCAGCCACGGGGTTGGTCTCTGAGCCTTGGTTTCCTTTGCTGTGAAATGGACATATCGTCACCTACTTGGGTTTTTTGTTGTTGTTGCTTTGGGGTTTTTTTTGAAACAGGGTCTCGCTCTGTTGCCCAGGCTGGGACGTAGTGGCAGGATCTTGGCTCACTGCAGCCTCAGCCTCCCTGATCTCAGGTGATCCTCCCCACTCAGCCTCCTGAGTAGCTGGGCCTACAGATGCACACCAGCACTCTTGTCAATTTTTTTTTTGTTTTTTTTTTTTTGAGATGGAGTTTTGCTTTTTGTTGCCATCTGGAGTGTAATGGCATGATCTTGGCTCACTGCAACTCTGCCTCCTGGACTCAAGCGATTCTCCTGCCTCGGCCTCCCAAAGTGCTGGGATTACAGGCATGAGCCACCATGCCCGGCTCATGGAATTTTTGTTTGCTGTTTTTGTAAAGACAGGGTTTCGCCATGTTGCCCAGGCTGGTCTTGAACTCCTGAGCTTAAGTGATTTGCCCACCTTGGCCTCCCAAAGCACTGGGATTACAGGTGTGAGCTGCTACTCCTGGACAAGGCTTTTGTTTTTTTTTTTTGTTTTTTTTTTTTTTTTTTTTTTTGAGAGGGAGTCTCACTCTGTCACCCAGGCTGGAGTGCAATGGCGTCATCTCGGCTTACTGCAACATCCACCGCCCAGGTTCAAGTGATTCTCCTGCCTCAGCCTCCCGAGTAGCTAGTATTACAGGCACCTGCCACCGTCCCCCCCACTAATTTTGTATTTTTAGTAGAGATGGGGTTTCACCATCCTGGCCAGGCTGGTCTTAAACTCTTGACCTTGTGATCTGCCCGCCTGGGTCTCCTGAAGTGCTGGGATTGCAGGTGCGAACCACCATGCCCCACCAGGGCTGTTGTTAAAACTCAGTAAGATAAGCTAGGTGTGGTGGCTCACACCTGTAATCCCAGCACTTTGGAGGCTGAGGAGGAGGCTGAGATTAGGAGTTTGAGATCAGTTTGGGCCACATAGCAGGACCCCCCCCACACATGCCAGTCCTACAAAAAAGCAACTCAAAAAAGTGATGCCTTCAGGCAGAGTGTGGGTGGTACTTTTTTCAAGCCTGACATAAGTGTGAGTTTGGGACATCAGTTCTGCTCTGAATACCAGAGACAGCTCATGTCATAGAGCATTTCTATTTGATTGATTGATTGATTGATTGAACGAACGGAATCTTGCTCTGTTGCCAGGCTAGAGTGCAGTGGCGAAATCTTGGCTCACTGCAACCTCCGCCTCCTGGGTTCAAGCACCTCCCGCCTCAGCCTCCTGAGTAGCTGGGATTACAGGCACGCACCAGCACGCCCAGCTCATTTTTGTATTTTTAGTAGAGACGGGGTTTCACCATGTTGGCCAGGATGGTCTCAATCTCTTGAACTCGTGATCTGCCCACCTCGGCCTCCCAAAGTGCTGGGATTGCAGGGGTGAGCCACCGTGCCCGGCTGTCATGGAGCATTTCCCTTTGTGCCCACCCAGCCCCCAAGGGAGGCGTTTTTTGTTGTTGTGTTTTTTTGGAGACGGAGTCTCACTGTCACCCAGGCTGGAGTGCAATGGCGCAATCTCGGCTCACTGCAACCTCCAGGGAGGTGTAGTTATTATCGCTCCCCTAAACCCCCGTTGATGGACAGATGAGGTAAAAGCCCTGGGTCAAAGTCACACAGTGCATAAGAGGTTCCTGATCACACCCTGCAAGGCATCCAGCCAAACCTCAGCAATTCACAATCTCATTGAGTAGCTCGCCTGGGAGACTTGAGTTTGCTCTCCAACTCTTCCTTCTCTCCTTGCAGGCTCCAGTCCAGGTCAGTGCCCAGCTTCCTGCTCTGGGACAGACACTCAGCAGCCACCCCTCCTTCCTGGGTGAGGAGGGAGGGGAGCTACTGAGGAGGCAGGGACCTCCTTGTAGAACATTCTGCTTTATTTATTTATTTATTTGAGACAGAGTCTGACTACATCCTTGTAGAACATTCTGCTTTATTTATTTATTTATTTATTTGAGACAGAGTCTGACTCTGTCGCCCAGGCTGGAGTGCAGAGAGGCAATCTTGTCTCACTGCAATCTCCACCTCCCGGATTCAAGCAATTCTTCTGCCTCAGCCTCCTGAGTAGCTGGGATTACAGGCACCCGCCACCACGCCTGGGTAATTTGTTGTATTTTTAGTAGAGACGGGGTTTCACTATGCTGGCCAGGCTGAACACATATACCCTTATATGTACACAATACACCCATAGGCTACCATGCACACATGTCCATTTTCACACACCTGTATATGCATACAGGGTATGAATCCCCCATATCCACATTACACACAATGCAGACACATCCACCTGTGTACACACACCACCTTGAACACAATATAGGCACATCTGTATAAACACACTCCAGGCCAGGCGCGGGGACTTCCGAGGCGGGCAGATAACCTGAGGTCAGGAGTTTGAGACCAGCCTGACCAACATGGAGAAATCCCATCTCTACTAAAAATACAAAATTAGCCGGTCGTGGTGACACATATCTATAACTCCAGCTACTTGGGAGGCTGAGGCAGGAGAATTGCTTTCAACACGGGAGGCAGAAGTTGCGTGAGCAGAGATCACAGCATTACACTTCAGCCTGGGCAACAAGAGTGAGACTCCATCTCAAAAAAAAAAAAAAAGAAAAAAACGAAAAAACGAAACACACTCCCGATACCTGCCCATACACATATGCACGTGCGTGCCAAGTATTTACACACCCAAAGTAAAACCACACTCAGATGAACCCACGCAACGCCTGCACGCCCCCGCACCGCCCGTCCGCCGGCCTCCCGGGCCTCCATCTCCCGGCTAACATGTCGCGCTTTCCCCCCCGACAGCCATGCTGATCAGCCAGGTGACTTTCTCCTTTCCCATGGCCCACTTTGTCCTCTTTGTCTTTACGGCGTCCACCGTATTTCACGTTCAGCAGCGGCTAGCAAAGATTCAAGCCACGTGGGAGTTACAGGAGCGGATGGTAGCGCAGGCCTCGACGTCAGAGGCGCCGGGACCCAGCCAGCCCAGGGGCATGTGGACGATCAATGCGATAGGCCGCCTGGGGAACCAGATGGGCGAGTACGCCACGCTGTACGCCCTGGCCAAGCTAACGGGCGGCCCGCCTTCATCCCGGCCCAGATGCACAGCACACTGGCCCCCATCTTCAAGATCACGCTGCCGGTGCTGCACAGCACGACGGCCAGCAGCATCCGCTGGCGGAACTACCACCTGAACGACTGGATGGAAGAGGAGTACCGCCACATCCCGGGGGAGTACGTCCGCCTCACGGGCTACCCCTGCTCCTGGACCTTCTACCACCACCTCCGCCAGGAGATCCTCCAGGAGTTCACCCTGCACGACCACGTGCGCGGAGGAGGCCCAGAGGTTCCTGCGGGGCCTGCAGTTGAATGGGAGCCGGCCGGGCACCTTTGTGGGGGTCCATGTGCGCCGGGGGGGGGACTACGTCCACGTCATGCCACGGGTGTGGAAGGGGGTGGTGGCCGACCGGCGCTACCTCGAGCAGGCCCTGGACTGGTTCCGGGGCTCACCACAGCTCCCCCATCTTCGTGGTCACCAGCAACGGCATGCCCTGGTGTCGGCAGAACATCGACACCTCCCGCGGCGACGTGGTGTTTGCTGGCGATGGCATGGAGGGCTCACCCGCCAGAGATTTTGCACTGCTCGCTCAGTGTAACCACACCATCATGACCATCGGGACGTTCGGATCTGGGCCGCCTACCTCGCGGGCGGGGACACCATCTACCTGGCCAACTACACCCTCCCGGACTCCCCTTTCCTCAAAGTCTTTAAGCCGGAGGCAGCCTTCCTGCCGGAGTGGATGGGGATCGCTGCAGACCTGTCCCCCCTTACTCAAGCACTGATGCTGGCCTTGCCTTGTAAATCCTGTCTCCTTCTCTGGCTCCCTCAAGATGAGCGCTGGGGCATGAGAAGCCTGCTGTTCCATGAACAGGACCTTCCTCTCTTCTGTGAAGATGCTTTGGGCTGCAAGTAACAGAAATCTCCATGAACGATGGCTGGGCACCATGGCTCACGCCTGTAATCCCAGCACTTTGGGAAGCTGAGGTGGGTGGATCACTTCAGGTCAGGAATTCAAGACCAGCCTGGCCAACATGGTGAAAGCTGTCTCTACTAAAAACACAAAAAATAAGCCAGACGTGGTGGTGCGCCTCAGTAATCCCAGCTACTCGGGAGGCTGACGCAAGAGAATCACTTGAACCCAGGAGGCAGAGGTTACAGTGAGCCAAGATGGTGCCACTGTACTCCAGCCTGGGTAACAGACCAACACTATGCATCCAAAAAAAAAAAAAAAAAAAATGTTTGGGCGTGGTGGCTCACACCTGTAATCCGAGCACTTTGGAAGGCCAAGGCAGGTGAATCACAAGGTCAGGAGTTCAAGACCAGCCTGGCCTAGATGGTGAAACCTCATCTCTACTAAAAATACAAAAAAGTTAAAAAAGTTAGCCAGGTGTGGTGGCAGGTGCCTGTAGTCCCAGCTACTTGGGAGGCTGAGGCAGATAATTGCTTGAACCCAGGAGGCGGAGGCTACAGTGAGCTGAGATTGCACCACTGCACTCCAGCCTGGGCGACAGAGACTCCATCTCAAAAAAAAAAAAAAAAAAAGAACAGGTTCAAAGACCATCCTCATACGTATCACACAGGACCACACGAGGCCCAGTCCACGGTCAGTTAATTTAGCAACTCCACAAAGTCACCAGTCCCCTGAGCTCCTTCCGTCTTCACATACTGTGCCACCATCTCTAGCTGTGTCTTCTCCTGGTGCCAAAAGGGCTGCTATACACACAGCCATCACATGCAGATAATTCCTTTCAAAAACAGCAAAAAGAGGCTTGTTCTTAACTTGGTCCCTTTCGAAGAATGAGCAAAACCTTCCTAAGCCTTCCAGCGACTTCCCCCCAAATCCAATTGGTAGGAATTACCACATACCACTGTGGCCCCAATAAGAGGCACAAGACATGAGACTTCTGGGATTAGTTTAGCCTCAGATTCTGCAGTTGGGAAGTTGATCAGTCACCGCTGAAGGACATGCAGCTTGCAGAAAATTAGGGTGGTGTTACCAAGGAAAAAAAGGGGAAATGGCCTTAGGGTAGACAATAGGGATGCCCCGAGAGGTTGTCCAGGTTGTTCACTGCACAAAGGCCCCTGGTCAAGAAGGCAAGTGGGGTTTCAACAGACCCAAAGTGTACTCATCAAACCAAGTGTCCTTGGCATTGTGTCCACGCAGAGAGCTCACTGTTTGCTAGTTAGTCCATCTGGAAGTGGACCCTTTTCCCAGTTTGCACGAATGTGCCATATTGGCTAGAGCTGGCATGCATCCAAATCCCTCTTTCCCACCTCTTCAATCCTGGCTTCCTAGGGCCTGGGATGATCATCGCTGAGAACTCAGAGACCAGCCTGGCTCAGTGAATTTCAGGGCATTCCATTCATTCATTCAGTAAATGTCAGGCCATGAAACCCCCCCACAGCGTCCTTCCCTCTTAGAGGATGCAATGGTAACCATTACACAGACATCAAAGAAATGATATTTATTTAACCACCAGTGTGAACACAGTCAAGGAGCGGGGTATTCCCAGCTACCAGCCAGGTTGAGGTGGGAGGATTCCTTGACACCAGGAGTTCGATACTGTAGCACATGATGATTGCACTCGTGAACAGCCATTGCACTGCAGCCTGGACAACCTAGTGAGACCCTGACTCTTATAAATAAATAAATAAACAAACACAATCATGACTTTGGGGATGGGAGAAGAGGTTTTCTGACAGTTTATTACATGGGTATCATATGAACTCCGAAATACATCTTAAGCCAGGCATGGTGGCTCACGCCTGTAATCCCAGCACTTTGGGAGGCTAAGGAGAGCACATCACCTGATGTCAGGAGTTTGAGACTAGCCTGGGCAACATAGTGAAGCCCTGTCTCTACTAAACATACAAAAACTTAGCCAGGGGTGGTGGCACACACCTGTAGTTCCTCTCAGAAGGCTGAAGCAGCAGAATCGTTTGAACCCGGGAGGCAGAGGTTGCAGTGAGCCGAGATCACACCGTTGCACTCCAGCCTGGACAACAGAGTAAGACTCTGTCTAAAAAAAAAAAAAAAAAAATCTTAGGAGTAGATGGAATTCTATCATAAGTCTGGATCAAAAAGGAGACTTTGGCCAGGTGCGATGGCTAATGCCTGTAATCCCAGCAGTTTGGGAGGCCGAGGGAGGCGGACGGATCACTTGAGGTTAGGTGTTCCAGACCAGCCTGGCCAACATACTGAAACACGGTCTCTACTAAAAATACAAAATTCGCCAGGTGTGGTGCATGCCGGTAATCCCAGCTACTAAGGAGGTTGAGGTAGGAGAATCACTTGAAACTGGGAGATGGAGGTTGCAGTGAGCTGAGATCACACCATTGCAGTGCAGCTTGGGCAACAAGAGTGAAACTTTAAAAAAAAGGCAACTTTTACAATGATTTTATAGATCTCAGTATTATAGTATTTTCTCCAGACTACCCACAAACGTGTTGTGCACCTATCATGTATCAGAAAGCAGTTTAGGAGACACGATCTCTGCTCTCAACACTGCATTAACAAATCACTTCAAAAGATAATTGGGGCTGGGTGTGGTGGCTCACGCCTGTAATCCCAGCACTTTGGGAGGCCAAGGTGAGTAGATCACCTGACGTCAGGAGTTCGAGACCAGCCTGGCCAACATGGTGAAAGCCTATCTCTACTCAAAATACAAAACTTAGCCAGGCGTGGTAGTGGGTGCCTGTAATCCCAGCTACTCAGGAGGCTGAAGCAGGAGAATTGCTTGAACGTGGGAGACAGAGGTTGCAGTGAGCTGAGATGGCGCCACTGCACTCCAGCACTCCAGCTTCAGCGAAAGAGCAAGATTCTGTGTCAAATAATAAAATATACATATATATATATATATATATATAATTGGTACAGGCCAGGTACAGTGGCTCATGCCTGTGATCCCAATACTTTGGGAGGCCAAGATGGGAGGATCGCTTGAGATCAGGAGTTCAAGACCAGCCTGGGCAACATAGGGAGATACCGTCTCTACAAAAAATAAAAAACTCCGGGCACAGTGGCTCACGCCTGTAATCCCAGCACTTTGGGAGGCTGAGGTGGGTGGATCACAAGTTCAGGAGTTCAAGACCAGTCTGGCCAAGATGGTGAAACCCCATCTCTACTAAAAATACAAAAATTAGCCAGGTGCATTGGTGGGCACCTGTAATCCCAACTACTCGGGAGGCTGAGGCAGGAGAATCACTTGAACCCTGGAGGCGGAGGTTGCGGTGAGCTGAGACCGTGCCATTATACTTTAGCCTGGGCAACAGAGCAAGACTCCATCTCAAAATAAATAAATAAAATTGTAAAATAACAAAAAAAAAACTGGGTGTGGTAGAACACAACTGTAGGACCAGCTACTCGGAAGGCTGAAGTGGGAAGATCAATTGAGCCCCGGAGTCCGGGGCTTCAATGAGTCATAATCACACCTGTACATAGCACTGCAGTCCAAAGTAGGCAATATAGCAAGCCCACATCCCTAACAAAATTTAAAAACATTAAAAAGACACGATTAGATCCTTTGGCAAGCAGGCGCTATGGCTCACACCTGTAATCCCAGCACTTTGGGAGGCCAAGGCTGGTGGATCACCTGAGGTCAGGAGTTTGAGACCAGCCTGACCAACATGGTGAAGCCCCGTCTCTACTAAAAATACAAAATGTAGCCAGGAGTGGTGGCACGCACCTATAATTCCAGCTGCTCAGGAGGCTGAGTCAGGAAAATCGCTTAAACCCAAGGAGTGGAGGTTGCAGTGAGCTGAGATCTTACCACTGCACTCCAGCCTGGGCAACAGAGCAAAACTCTGTCTCAAAAAAAAAAAAAAGAAAAGAAAAGAAAAAGGAAGAAAGGAAGGACGAGAAATATTTTTTTCCGGTCTACACAATGAATATGAATATATCCTTCTGGGGAGTATGTTTAGGAGATACATTAGTAATTTTGGCATTTCGGTATTAGTGGTCCTTTTCAGGCCCCACGATGTAAATATCCACCTTCTGCTGAGATCAGGGGAAAGCAGGAAGGCGCTGCTTGGGACTCCCCATCTGATCCGCCGTAGTCCAGCCCTGGTTTTCCTGAGGCAGGAGGGAGGGATGAAGCCTTGGAGAAGGGTTGGGCGCTGGGCACAGGCTTGAGGTTCAGACATGCACCCTACCAAGCCTGCTTCTGGCCTTGACTCCCCGGGGCAGTGCAGGAACCTAGTGCACCCTCAGCTCAACACTGCCCCCGTCTGGTCACGGCTGAGATGGGGACGGTGCAATGGAGGCAGGCAGGGTCCCGGCTGAAACTGAAAGACAAGTGCCTGAGACATAGAGATTTGAGGGCAGGATGATGGATGGATCAGGGATAGAGGGCAGGAGGGAGCTGGAGACAGAGATAGGGAGCAGAGAACAGCCAGAGAGCAAATCAGAGAGAGAACAGAGAAAGAGATATGGAGGCAGAGGAAGACAGAACAGGGACAGGGTGACCTGAGTCAGGCAGAGATGGGGACAGATTAATTTGGCGATCCATATAGTCAGAAAAGTCTCCCGGCCAGGAGCAGTGGCTCATGCCTGTATTCCCAGCACTTTGGGAGGCTGAGGTAGGAGGATCACTTGAGGTCAGGAGTTCGAGACCAACCTGGGAAACATAGTGAAACTATGTCTCTACAAAAAACATAAAAGTGGTGGGCGTGGTGGTTAATGCCTATAATCTCAGCACTTTGGGAGGCTGAGGCGTGTGGATGACCTGATGTCAGGAGTTCGGGACCAGCCTAACATGGTGAAAACCTGTGTCTACTAACCACAAAAAATTAGCCTGGTGTGGTGGTGGATGTCTGTAATCCCAGCTACTCGGGAGGCTGAGGCAGGAGGATCACTTGAACCTGGGAGGCGGAGGTTGCAGTGAGCCGGGATTGCACCATTGCACTCCAGCCTGGGCAACAAGAGCAAATCTGCGTCTCAAAAAAAAAAAAAAAAAAGAAAAACAAATTGCTGGGCATGGTGGTGTGTGCCTGTAGTCCCAGAAACTCCAGAGGCTGAGGTGGGAGGATCACTTGAGCCTGGGAGGTTGAGGCAATGATTTCGCCACTGCACTCCAGCCTGGGCGAAGAGCAACACCCTGTCTCAAAAAAAAATTTTTTTTTCATAGACAGGGATCTTGCTATGTTGCCCAGGCTGTTCTGGAAACTTCTGGCCTCAAGCGATCCTCCTGCGTTGACCTCCCAAAGTGCTGAGATTACAGGTGTGAGCCACAGTTCCAAGCCTAAATCTGAATTTTTTTTTCCTGTGGACTACGTTATGACATACTGAATCTGACTTAAATCCCCGCTCCAACAACCCCATCTGTCTGACACTGAGCATATCACCCCCTTTCTCTAACCTTCAGTTACCTTATCTGGACAGTGACATAGAACATTGCCTTTGCCTCATGGTAATACGAATTTGTTCCCTCCCTTTATTTATTTATTTATTTTTTGAGACAGAGTCTCACTCTGTTACCCAGGCCGGAGTGCAGTGGCGAGATCTCAGCTCACTGCAAGATCCGCCTCCCGGGTTCAAGTGATTCTCCTGCCTTCGCCTCCCGAGTGGGTGGGACTACAGGTGCACACCATCACACCTGGCTAATTGTTTTGTATTTTTAGTAGAGACAGGGTTTTGCCATTTTAGTCAGGCTGATTTCGAACTCCTGACCTCAAGTGATCTGCCAGCCCCAGCCTCCCAAAGTGTTGGGATTACAGGTGTGCGTCACTGCGCCCGAGTCCTCTCCCTTTTCATTGTGGGTCTCTTGCACCCACCAGAGTGCAAACACGTTGAGGCAGCAGAATTGCCCATCAGCAGCTAATAATGGTGACTGACATTTATTGGTGTATGTCTGTATAGACAGGTTCGGTTTGTGGACAATCTCAGTGAGCGGAATCACCTGCACCGGGCTGCAGTGCAGATGTGGAAACTGAGAACCAGGCAAGGGGACGTCCCTGGTTCCAGGTCGTATTGCACATGCTTGGTCGAGTGTTCTTTCCCACCTGCAGAGGATGGTGCTGGAGGCCCGCCCAGGTGCCCTCAGATTCCTCTGCCCAGTTCTGTGCACCCAGCCCCAAGCTTGTGTGCTTGGCATATTAATGATGCCTTTGTGCCAGGCCCGGTGGCTCATGTCTGTAATCCCAGCACCTTGGGAGGCGGAGGCGGGCGGATCACCTGAGGTCAGGGGTTCAAGACCAGCCTGGCCGACATGGTGAAACCCGTCTCTACTAAAAATACAAAACTTCGCCAGGCGAGGTGGCACGCACCTCTAGTCCCAGCTACTCTGGAGGCTGAGGCAGGAGATCGCTTGAACCCGGGAGGCGGAGGTTGCAGTGAGCCGAGATCGTGCCACTGCACTCCAGCCTGGGTGACAGAGAGAGACTCCGTCCTAAAATAATAACAATAATAATAATAATGCCTTTGTATTTTCTGAACTTCTGCTGCTTGGCTATGTGGGGGCCTTGCTGACTCTGGAGAGACTGACCCTCCCAGGGGTAGCCAAATGCTAGAGATAGTTAACTATTCACCTTTCCTATGCAAACCAGCCAATCCGGAGCCCACACTTCAGCCACACGTTTATGAGCACGGGCTCCCTGAGCTGTTGTCCACCTGCGCTAATTAACCCCGGGCCAGGTACCAAAAACTCAGAACAGCCTCTATGCTCCAGGGCCTGCTGAAATTCAAACTAGATAATCTCAAACCTGCTTAGCGTGCCTCTCTGTTTTTTGTTTGTTTTGAGACGGAGTCTCACTCTGTTGCCCAGGCTGGAGTGCAATGGTGTAATCATAGCTCACTGCAACCTCAAACTCCCAGGCTCAAGTGATCCTCCTGTCTCAGCCTCCCAGAGTAGCTGGGACTGCAGGTATGAACCATGGTGCCCGGCCCTGAAACCTACCTTTTAAAACATTTTGCTGCTAACAAGTTGCCCTATGACGTTCTTCCCAGGACTGCCCTTGGGCTGGAATGTCTGAGAGTTTACGTCATTCCTCCCTCCCTCCGTGACCCATGGCCCAGGACTGACTAGGGGTGGTATAGTGGTAAGTCTCCAAATATAGCCCCTAGAGAGCACGCCCCTGATATTCACAGATTTGTATAGTCCCCTCCCGTATTTAATCTGGGCTTGCCTGACTTGCATTAATTATAAAATATAGTGGAAGAGAAATTGTGTTGTGCTAACCTACCCTGTGTTAGCCAGACAGACTCCATCTTAACCTCCGCCTCACCTCTCCCGCCATTTCTCCCTTAAGTGCCTGGGTCATGCTACTGTGCTGGGCCATGCTGTGCTGAGAACTACAGAGGCATGTAACCATTGTAACCATATCCTGCTTGGCAAGCCCACTGGCTATTGTGAATATGCCCTTGACTGATTGTATGGTAAGTACCAAATACCCCCCTTGGTAACCAGCAATCATGGGAACCACTTGTGTATACCCTCCTAGTAATCAACAATCATGGGAACCTCCTGCCTCCTGGTTACCAGCCTCCTTGTCTAACTTGCTTGTTCTGCTTCTGTAAATTCTGTTTCAGGTAGGCTTTCCCTTCCCTTTCTTAAGCAAGGTATAAAAAGGAATTAAGCCCCTTCCTTGAGGCCGAGACATTTTGAGCACGAGCTGACTATGGGTCGCCGGCAGTAAAGGACTCTCAATTGGAACTCGGTTAGTGGGGCGCTTTCCTTCTAACTCGCTTGGGTATAACAGTGCCAGTTCCAAGCCTAGTCTTTAAGAGACTGGCAGCTTCTGTTCCCCCCTCCTGGAATACTCACTCTTAGGAGCCCTGAGACATCATGCAAGTCTAGTTACCCTGATGGAGAGGCCACAGAGGGCCAGCACTGACAGTGCATAGAGAATGAGAGAAGGTCACCTGTCCCCACAACCCAGCTGGACCCAGCCTTCATGCTGTGGGCACCATGGTGCCATGTTGAGAGATGCTGAGTGTATGATGGAATATATTGTTTTCTAGAAAGAACAATAGCAGGCACGGTGGCTCACACCTGTAATCCCAGCACTTTGGGAGGCCGAGGCAGGTGGATCACGAGGTCAGGAGTTCAAGACCAGATTGGCCAACGTGGTGAAACCCCATCCCTACTAAAAAATAGAAAAATTAGCTGGGCATGGTGGCTTGTGCCTATAATCCCAGCTACTTGGGAGGCTGAGGTAGGAGAATTGCTTGAACCGGGACCCTGGAGGTGGAGGTTGCAGTGAGCCGAGATCGCACCACTGCACTCCAGCCTGGGTTACAGAGTGAGACTCCATCTCAGAAAAAAAAAAAAAAGCCTACTCCATAGACAAAACAGCCCTGAGGGCTGCTGGTTGCCCACTTTTTAAAAATGAAAGCTGTCAGGAAAAAAAAAAAAAAAAACCGATAGCAAGGGAAACCTAGCTACCCCTCCCCCGCAGTAGAAAACTACTTGGGGCATTCTAAAGTGGCAGGACAACGTATAAATATCATACACCGGTTAAAACAATTATTTAAGCTCGGAACATCTGACCCTGCCCCCGTGGCTCCCTCGTGGAGAACACCTTTTAGTTTGTCTGTGATTAGTGGTAAGTGAGCACCAGCTGCCTACTTGGTATATTTTGTTGTGAGAAGATACTGAACACCTGCTTGATAATGATCACCTGTTCAGAGAGAATAAATGTGTGGATCAGCGGCTGCGCAAGCTCTTCGCCCAGAATGCTGTCAGCCCCTGGGGCCTTCAGCTCGGAAGGCTGTTGGTTCCTCCCCTAGAACCTCTTTGCTGTTTTATTTTCGTGTCTGCTTCTGATATTCCTTCAGCGCCCCCTGGGCAGGGGCGTCTCTACAGCCAAGCTGGACTCGGTAGTGCCACACACATCTGAGTGCACCGTTTTGGATGTGCCAGCCCAGTTGGGCTCTGAGATGACTGCAGCTCTAGCCAGCATCACACGGGACTGAAGAACCACCCTGCTGAGCCAAGTCCACCTGTGCATTTGTGAGCAATCACAGAGTTACTGATTTACAGCTCTAAATTTTGGGGTGATGTGGGTTTTTGTTGCTTGTTTAGAGATGGAGTATCGCTCTGTTGCCAGGCTGGAGTGAAGCGTCATGATCTCAGTTCACTGCAACCTCTGCCTCCTGGTTTCAAGCAAGTCTCCTGCCTTGACCTCTCAAGTAGGTGGGATTACAGGCTCCTGCCACCACGCCTGGCTAACTTTCTTTGTAGTTTTGGTACAGACAGGGTTTCACCGCGTTGGCCAGGCTGGTCTCAAACTCCTGGCCTCAAGTGATCTGCCTGCCTCGGCTTCTCCAAGTGCTGGAATTACAGGTGTGAGCCACTGAGCCTGGTCTGGGGGTGGTTTGTTGTTAGGCTATTATAAGCTCAAACAGGAAGATACAAAGGCCCAGTTCCCTGTGTCCCAAGATGGGAAAGACTCCACAACTTAATTTGTGCGCTGGAGCTCCCCAAAGGTTTAGGCTGAGGTTGAAACCTCACTTGAAGTCACCTCTTGCTCTTCTTCCCCTTTGCTGTCCTGTTTCCCCCACTCTTTTACTGGTTTCTCCTGGGAACACTTCTGTCTCTCTTTTTTTTTTTTTTTTTTTAGTTTTTTGAGATGGAGTTTTGCTCCTGTTGCCCGGGCTGGACTTCAATGGAACAATCTTGGCTCACTGCAACCTCCATGTCCCGGGTTCAAGTGATTCTCCTACCTCAGCCTCCCAAGTAGCTGGGATTCCAGGCATGCAACACCGTGCCCAGTTATTTATTTATTTATTTATTTGTATTTTTGGTAGAGACAGAGTTTCACCATGTTGGCCAGCTGGTCTCAAACTCCTGACCTCAGGCAATCCACCTGCCTCGGCCTCCCAAAGTGCTGGGATTATAGGCATGAGCCACTGCACTAGCTGGAATACTTTTTTTTTTTTTTTTTTTTTTTAAGATGGAGTCTTCCTCTGTCACCAGGCTGGAGTGCAGTGGCACAATCTCGGCTCACTGCAACCTCCGCCTCCCGGGTTCAAGTGATTCTCCTCCCTCAGCCTCCTGCGTAGCTGGGACTACAGGTGCGTGCCACCAGGCCCAGCTAATTTTTGTAATTATAGTAGAGACGAGGTTTCACCATCTTGACAAGGATGGTCTCGATCTCTTGACCTTGTGATCCACCCGCCTCGGCCTTCCAAAGTGCTGGGATTATAGGCATGAGCCACTGCACTGGCTGGAATACTTTTTTTTTTTTAAGATAGAGTCTTTCTCTGTTACCAGGCTGGAGTGCAGTGGCACAATCTCGGCTCACTGCAACCTCCACCTCCCAGGTTCAAGTGATTCTCCTCCCTCAGCCTCCTGAGTAGCTGGGACTACAGGTGCGTGCCACCATGCCCAGCTAATTTTTGTAATTATAGTAGAGACGGGGTTTCACCATCTTGACAAGGATGGTCTCGATCTCTTGACCTTGTGATCCACCCGCCTCGGCTTCCCAAAGTGCTGGGATTAGAGGCGTGAGCCACCACACCCAGCTGAACACTTTTTAAATAAATCACTGGCATTTATATCTTGCCTCAGGCTCTGCTTCCAAGAGAAGCTGATCTTAGACCAGATGTTTCTAATATTTTCATCTCCAACCAGAACCCTGGGGGGGGTCAAGTTCTTGCTCCCCCATTCTCCCCCTCCACTCTTTCTTGCTCCTCTCCTGTATCCAAAAGGCATAACTACTTTCCAGGCCCCCAGACAATAGGCAGCCATCTACTGGGGGGTGGGGACGTGTAAAAACATCCATGAGATCTCTGAAAGAAGCAGCAAGCAGCTTGTTTGCCGTGGCCAGCAGCAAAAGAAGCCCCCCAACCGTACAACCCTGGAGGGGGGATCGTAAGGAGGCCAGGTAGGCAAAGTTCAGGCAGTTGCGATCAGTAGCACTTCAAGAGGCAGGTGGGGGAGGGAGGTTGTGTCCGATCCTGTGTCTGCGGTAGGAGGGGCTCTGCTGGTCCTTCCCTCTCCACCCCCAGCAGTTCTCTGTCTCTGGAAACCCCCGAATCCATCACCACGGGTCCTCCAGCAGGTCCCACAGCCGGCTGCTGCCGGAGTCAGATAAGTCAGCAGAGAAGATGCTGGGGGCTGGGGGACCAGAACCCAGGGGAGGACCCCCACTCAGGGCCTCCAGCCAGTCCAGGGAGTCCGTCGGGTCCCTGGGAGAGGGGGAAGGAGGAGTTCGTAGGGGACGGGAGTGAAGAGGAGAAAACAGATGAGAGGCCTTCTGAGTCCGGGGAGGGGGACAGCACGTCGAAGGAACCAGGGAAGTCCAGGGGGATGGGAGGCAGGGGGTCTGCGGGGTAAAGAATGATACGTGAGCTTGGAAAGTCAGGGATCCGGGTGCCAGCCCCCCATACCCCATTTGTAGGAGTTCAGCTCCCCGACCCACGCCTCCCATGGAAACAGGAGTCCAGAACTTCAAGGCCCATCTCCTCTAAATCTAGGAGTTCGGATCATACCAGCAGGCTCCTCCACCTGATCCTCCAGGATGTCATCGATGCCCCGGTTCGGAAGCAACTGTGGATGGGGAAATTTGGCATGAACTCGGGACTCTGACCTGGGCTTGACTGGAGACCCCTAGCCCGGATTCGACCTGCACCCTCTTACCTGCGCCCTCCGGATCGCTTCCTGCAGCTCCTCCTCCAGAGTCAGAGCCGCGGAGGAAGGGGTCAGGGATGGAGCTGCAGCCAGAGCGGTAGTTGGAGCCGGAGCCATCCCTGGGGTATCCGCGGCACGTGGAAGAGATGGCAGGTGAGATGCTGCGCTAGGTTTGACCTAGAACCGCCAAGAGGACGAGTTCCCGTAAGCCACGCCCACGGGGCGCAACCCCACCCACTCGCAACGTGTGGCTCCGCCCCTTGGTCCTGTTGCTGCCCCTGGCTCCTCAACCCTTCCTTTGGCCTCGCCCCCTATTCTTTCATTGTCTCCTCTTAAAGATCTGCCTTCTGTTGCTCTGATCCACGCCCCCTAGCCATCAAGGCTTCCTACCCCTAGGCCACGCCCCCACACTTCATTGGCTAGTTTTTCGACTCCCCGCCCCGTGCCACTTTGCTTTCTCTTCATTGGTTCACACACGCATAGCCCCGCCCTCACCGAGGTCGGCCGCCGGGCGGCTGCCAGGGCCTTGGGCCTGAGGCGCGGCCAGGCAGCACCCGTGGGACTGTCCTCGCGCCGCGGCTTCGGCCGCTCGCGGGGCGTGGCGCCGCCGCGCATGCGCTCCAGGAGCATAGACTTGGTCCCCGACACTGGGAGGCCCCGCAGGCGCAGCTGCTGCCGGAGCTCTGAGACCTGGGAAGGAGGGGTGGGGGAGAGGCGGTGCTGGGCGAGCTCCGCGGCGCAGGCGGGAGCCCGGATGGGATGTTTGGAAACAGGAGGCACTGGGAGTCTGGGGGGTCTGGACTCCTGGGACCCTAAAACAGGATGGGACTAGGTACCCGACCTCCTGGATTTGCAGGGGGCAGAGGCTGCAGGGTTGGATATCTGGGACCCCACCGAGGGAGAGAAGGAGGCTGGAAAGTTACACCCCAAACTCACCGTCAGCTCCTCCAGTTTAAGGGTCTGGAGTTCCAACTTGTGTGGAGGGGGCGAGGGTCTGGGGACTCCTGGTGGGCGGGAAGTGAGGGGGAGTGGGCTTCATCCTGGTGATAATCGTGAGGGGTGGGCAAAGGTTAGAGGGGTTGAGGGGGGAGGCGTTCTGGGGTCCTCAAACCCAGAGGTTAGGGGGCTGGGGAAGATGTAGAAAAGTAGGGGCCCAGAATTCTGGGTCTCCGAGGGGCGCAAACATGGGGCTAGATTTCTGTGCACAGGGGAGAAGGAACTGGGGGCTCAGACTCGGGTCTGAAGGGCGAGGGGCTGGGATCCTGGACTCTTAAACCCTGGGGGGAGGGAGGGGGGTTTGGGGCCCTACTCCCCTGGTCTTGGACTCTAGGTTTGAGGCAGGAAGATGCTGGGACCCGGATTTCTGGGTCCCGGGAGAAGGGAAATGGGTGTCATACTTAGGATGTGGCTGCTGTGAGTCTGTCCCTTTCCATAGAGGTGGCCCCGGAGTACCCAGGGCAGACCCCTCGGCTTGGGGGCCAGCCCTGGCTCCCTGTCTGGGCTCTGGGGGCATATACTGGTGGTATGTCAAGTTCCCTCTGGCCTTAGACTCCCTCCACTGTGGGGAGGTCTTGGGAGACTCCTGAAAGAGAAGGTATGATGTGCTGGGCCTCAGTGCGGCTCCGACCTTCCTGCCTCCTCCTCCCCCACCTCCCCGGGGCTACATGCCAAGTATGGGGTCAGTGCCCCAAAAGGAGAGCAAAAATGGCAGCAGCAGCAAGGGGAACAGAGGGACCTCTCCCCTCCAGTCCAGACTCACCTTCTTCGGGGACCTCCAAGGAGGACAGTATTCGGGCTCCGGGAGCAGGACCCCAGGGCTGAAGAGGAAAGGGGCCGTGCCGGAGGGCAAGGCCGGGGCTAGAGCAGGGCTGGAGGCTGAGATCCACGGGTCGGGATCCGAGACTGGAGAGATGGGTGAAGGACCCTGAGAGGCCCGCAGGCAGCCAGCCAGGCCGGGAGGAGCAGGGCTGTGTGGAAAGCGGGGCCCGGGGTGCAGGAGGGCAGGCCAGGGAGCAAGACCTGAGTGCTGGGAGTTGGGCGCTGGGACTGCTAGATCTGAGGGCGGAGGTGTAGAGGGCCCGGTTGTTACATTCTCAAGTTAAGCAGGAATTTTCTATCACAAAGGGGTGTGGTAGCCAAGGATAGCAGATGTCTGAGGTTTTGCTAGGACAGGGGTGGGGCCTGCATGCCTGGTTATTGGAGAGAGGGGAGAAGCTGAAAGCTACATTCAGGCCAGGCGTGGTGGCTCATGCCTGTAATCCCAGCACTTTGGGAGGCTGAGGTGGGTGGATCACTTGTGGTCAGGAGTTCGAGACCAGCCCGGCCAACATGGTGAAAACCCGGTCTCTACTAAAAATATGAAAATTGGCCAAGTGTGGTGGCGGGCACCTGTAATCCCAGCTACTCAGGAGGAGGCTGAGGCAGGAGAATCGCTTGAATCTGAGAAGGGGAGGTTGCAGTGAGCTGAGATCAAGCCACTGTACTCCAGCCTGGTGACAGAGTGAGACTCCATCTCGGCTTCTCACGTATACCAAATGTGGAAACGGGGATGCCTGTCTTGTCTAAAGAAGCAGGATCCAGACTCGTGCGTCTCATTGGGGTGGAGAATCGGGAAGCAGAGCTCCTAGGGGTGGGGGTGGCCAGGGATCTGGACCCCTGGATCCTTGGGAAAGGACTGGATGGGATTTTGGTTTCTCCCAGGGGATAGGGACTGAGCTGCAGTAACCAATGAGGGATATCCCTGTGAAGGGGGGATCACCATCCCCTCCCTTTAAGGGCCCACACTTACTCTGCTCCTGATTCCGTCTGTGGATCCGAAGCTGGAGGACTGTGGAGGGAGGAGGGAGGTGGAAGGTGGGAGGAGGAAGGCGGGAAGGGAGTGTCCAGGAGCCTGGCCTTGGCAGGGAGGTGGGAGCTGCAGTTGTTGGCAGGACACGCCTGCCCAGCCCCCTTACACAGTCCTTGCAAGCGGGTGGGCGGGCAGCACGCTCCCTTCCTTGGGCCTCCCGCTTGCTCCCTGCCAGCACAGCGCATTGGGCCAGCGCCACTCTGGGGCTATGAGCCAGCTAGCATGCAGACAGGCGGCAGCCCTGCCCCTGGCTCCACCTGCCCCCTCCACGAGCAAGCGTGTGTCCATCCCACCCCCTGCTCAATTGCCATCTTGGCAGCCTGGCCCCTTTGCACCTCACCTCCCCTTACCTATGCAGTCCTGCTAATTTCTGCCCTATCTTGGGACCTTCCCACAGTCAACACTCTCCAAATATCCACATTTTAAATATGTATCTCTCTGGGTTCTAGTTTGGCACACATGCCATTTTTCTGGCGCCAGGCTGGAGGGCAATGGCATGATCTCGGCTCACTGCAACCTCTGCCTCCCGGGTTGAAGCGATTCTCTGGCCTCAGCCTCCTGAGTAGCTGGGACTACAGGTGAGCGACACCACACCCAGCTAACTTTTTTCTGTGTTTTTAGTAGAGACAGGGTTTCAAGATGTTGGGCAGGATAGTCTTGATCTTTTGACCTCATAATCCACCCGTCTTGTCCTCTCTAAGTGCTGGAATTACAGGCATGAGCCACCATGCCTGGCCAGTTTCTATGTTAACACTTTTTCCTTTTTTTAAAATTTAATTTTTCTAGAGACAGGGTCTTGCTCTGTGTAGCCCGGGCTTGAGCGCACTGGCGCGATCATAGCTCACTGCAGCCTTGAACTCCTGGGCTCAACCCATCCTCTCAACTTCCTCTTGAGTCCCTGGGACTGCAAGCATGTACTACCATACCTAGCTAAGTTGTTTTGTTTTGATTTTTTTTTGTAGAGACAGGGTTTTGCTGCTGGGTTGCCCGGGATGAATGTCAACTTTTTTTTTTTTTTTTTTTTTTTTTGAGACAGAGTCTCAGTCTGCTACCCAGGCTGGAGTGCGGTGTCGCAATCTTGGCTCGCTGCAGCCTCCACCTCCTGGGTTCAAGTGATTCTCCTGCCTCAGCATCCCAAGTAGCTGGGATCACAGGTGCCTGCCGCCACACCATGCTAATTTTTTTTTTTTTTTTTTTTTTTTGGAGACTCAGTCTTGTGTCACCCAGGCTGGAGTGCAGTGGTGCGATCTCGGCTCACTACAACCTCTGACTCTCAGGTTCAAGCAATTCTCCTGCTGCAGCTTCCCGAGTAGTTGGGACTATAGGCACGCACCACCACGCCCAGCTAATTTTTTTGTAGTTTAGTAAAGACGAAGTTTCACCATGTTGCCTAGGCTGGTCTTGAAATCCTGAGCTCAGGCACTCCGCCCACCTCGGCCTCCCAAAGTGCTTGGATTACAGGTATGAACTGTCACACCGAACGTAAATTTTTTGTATTTTTAGTAGAGGAGGTGTTTTGTCATACTGGACAGGCTGGCCCTGAACTCCTGACCTCAGGTGATCCACCTGCCTTGGCCTCCGAAAATGCTGGGATTACAGGCGTGAGCCACTGTGTCCGGCTGGGATGAATTTTAACTATCTTACTGTGCACTCAGGGTTTGTCCCCCAGTTTGGGAGCAAGGATCTCTGCACATTTCTGCTCTTGACATATGCACCTTTTGTGTGTGTGAGACAGTCTCACCCTGTTGCCCAAGCTGGAGTGCAGTGGCACAATCTCGGCTCACTGCAACTTCCGCCTCCCGGGTTCAAGTGATTCTCCTGCCTCGGCCTTCCAAGTAGCTGGGATTATGGGCTCTGGTCACCATGCCCAGCTAATTTTTTGTATCTTCCGTAGAGAGGTTTCACCATGTTGGTCAGCCTGGTCTCGAACTCCTGACCTCGTGATCCGCCCACTTCGGCCTCCCAAACTGCTGGGATTACAAGGGTGAGTCACCGCGCCTGGCCTGGACATAGGCAGCTTTTTGCACACTCCTTGCTCTTTGGCGATTGATGTCTTTGCACCTATCCAGCCGCACAGGCATACTCATTTGCACACTCATGTACCCTTTGCCTTCTCAGGAACTGACCTCTAGTTCAAAACACTTGCACACTTTTTGCCTGCCCTGGGACCAAAAGCAAGACCTTTGACACTTTGACTGCTTGACAGCTCATTGTCCCCTCACCCAAACTCCCATACTGCTCATCTCAGCCTCTGCACATGGGCCGGTGTAAGCCCTCGTTCTGCAGTCCTTGAACCCTCTGCACGCCCACCCCCTGGCCGCCAATCCCCATAGCTCCCGTGAGCGTGGCACTCGCCATTGGCACACTCTTTCATCCACCATAGCTCGACCCCTGTGCTGGGGTCTTTTATGCAGAGTGACCTTTTGCAAACAAAAAAACACATGCCTCATGGGTCCCGCCACCCCTCCCACCCCAGAGGACAGCATTCTCAGGATCCCATCCCCCACTCGTGAAGAGAGCCCTCTCTCACCAGATCGGAACTTGGAGCGAATGAATTGGGAACGCTGGGAGGAAGCTGCCAGGGTCATTGCCAAGGCCGGGATGGGGACCTGGACGGAGATGGGGGAGTGCAGGGGGCCCCACAGAGGGCAGACTCAGAGTGGAGGTCAGGAGGCTGTCCCTGTGAGTGAGTTCAGCAGGGAAAGGGCCCAAGGGAGGTGGCATAGGAGTAGCCTTGGGTCTTAACCAGGGGCTGCAGAGGGGAGGGCTGCGGACCTGGACACCTTATTCTGAGGGAGGAGGAAGCTGGGGACCCAGAACCCGGATGTGAGAGACGGGCTGAGGGCCTCAACTCCTGGATCCTGGGAGGGGAGGGACCTGCTATCTGGGACTCCTGGGTCCTGAGGAGGGAGGGGCATCCTGGGTGGGGTCCCCTGCATCTAGGAAAGGAAGGAAGCAGCAGGACTCCCGAATCTTGAAGGAGGTGGTTAAGGGCTGGAACCCAATACTCTGAGACGGGAATCCAAGATCCGGGGTCGAGAGGGGAACGGGGCCCTGACGGGGTTCTGAGGAACAGAAGGGTCCCTGTGACCTGCATCTGAGAAGGAGGGGGGGTGTCCGCCACCGGGGTGTCTGGGGAAGGGACTGGGACCAGATAGTGGACAGAAGAAGAGTGCGCCCCCGTCCACCCCAGGGGCTTCTCACCAGATAGGCTCGGCGAAGCTGTGCTCTGGGGCGGGTTGAGTCTAGAGGCCGAGGCTGGACACCGCAGGCTCCGCCCACCAGCCTGGGACCGCCTCTGACCCACCTTCCTGGGGTTTGCCGGGAGCCCCGCGGGGGGACGCTGAAGGAGGGGGGGAGAACCCACAGGGAGGGCCTGTTGGGGGGATGTTGGGAGGTGGAAGGGGGGCTTCCCCAGTTAGCTCCTGCTGCACGTCCTGTGGCTGTGGGATCGGGTGGAGCGGCGGCAGGACTGACAGAAGCAGGTGCCCGCAGAGGGGCGCCGAGTGAGCAGCAGCGGCAGGTGGTCGTGTCCCAACCCTGTCGCCAGGTGCCACCTGTCGCCTACATTTTCCCTGACGCAGCAACAGGAGTCAAGTTCAGGGGAGTGAAAAGTTCAAACTGGGGGCCCAGATTCCTGGATCCAAGCAAGGAGAGGGATGGGGACTTGGACACCAGGGTTTGAAGAAAAAGAGGCAGGAGCCTGGAGTGTGAAGGTGCTGGGAACAAGGACAGGTGTGGGGGATTGGCGGTGTGGCCGGGAGGGAGACAGGTCCACACGGGGCTGGGGTCTTAGATTCCGGGGTCTGAGGGAGGAGGGGGCTGGCATATGGATATGTGGGGGGGATAAAGGGAGAGATCGCTGGTTCCCACTGGCAGGAGTGAGGGCCTGGTACTCGCCAGAGCAAGCTTGGGGCTGTGTTCTGAGGGGAGGGGGGAGGCTCCACCCCTCTGGGGTTGGATTACATGCAGAAGGGCGAGTCAAGGCCGTGGCTATAAATACCTCCTTGGACTCGGCGAGGGTCTGATAAGGGCCCTGCAACCTTATTCTGCAGAAAAGTCATCATGAGTACCCTTGCGTCTTAACGATGGAGGCGGTGCCGATACCCCAAATACCTTTATTGTTTCTTAGGATTCACACGCCCCCGTCCCATCTGCTGCTTCCCGAAACTCAATCTCCCAGCAGTGCACGCGAGATAAAACTACAACTCCCAGGAAACTCTGCGCTCAGGCGGGCTCACAGGACGAGGAGCTCGTGCCCTTCCAACGTGCGTGTGCTCGTTTGCTATTGGTCTTCAAGGAGGCGTGGCCACCGGAGGCCCGTGGCGATAATTGGCTGGCAGCTCCTGCTGCTCAAGGTCCCAGAGGAGACGGCGGAGCCGGCGCAGTTCACGGTGCAAGGCGTCGTCCGTCACTGGACCACTAAGGCACAGGCGCGAGCTTCCCAGGGGAAGGATGAGGGGCAGGTGCGAGGAGAAGCTTTCGAAGATGTCCCCTGTGAGGCCGAAGACGATGGAGTTAGTCTTAAAGAGAGCGTGAGGTGGTTGCGTCACACTCAAAGTTCAAATCCCAGCACCTTCCAGAGCCGGGTCCGTTCACACGCGACTCTCAGAGCCCCCTGGCATGATGGGAGTTGTAGTTCAAACGATGGAAGACCACCATTGCGTGTGAAATAGCTTCCAAGATCTCCAAGAACGGGTTGGAATTTATCTTATAGATTCCTAAAGTTGGAGGGGACCTGGACTCCTAGGGTTCGTGGGTGGGTGGCAGAGATGAGGGATGCGAACCCATGAGAATAAAGGGAGGTGGGAACTTTGAGGAGGAAAGGGACTGGGTCGTGAACTTATGTCCTGGTGGAGAGGGACAGGGGTCCCACATCTGGGATGAGGAGGAGACAAAGAATGTGGACTCTTAGGTCCTGGGACAAGAGAGCACAGACAGCCCCCGCTGCTTGTAACCCGTTACTCCTTACCTGTGTCCACAGCCTCCCGCTCTGCAGGGGCAGGGTCCCAGGCAGATGGCGGTGCACGCCCAGGGCCCAGCTGGTAGTGACTGAGCAGATGGTGCAGCTGGGCAGGGGTCAAGGTGGGGTGCTCGGTTCTTAGGCTGCTCCATGAAGCCTGGTGGGAAAATTAGGTGAGAGGTCGATAGTCATTACAGGGCAACTGAAATGAAAAAGAAGGGTTTCCTTAAAGGGAGGGGGTAGGACAGGAGATAATGGCATCGCTGCAGTTTCTTCCAGGCATTGAAGTCTATCACCAAAGTGATGGTGGGGAAGGGTGTGCTCCCCCGCAATTTTTTAAAATGTTATTTGCCTGGGGGATACATGAGGATACAGGAAACGAGTGGGGGCAGCATACCAAGACTGGCCATTCCTTTATATTATGTAGCTGACAATGGTAAGAGGGATTCATCCCTTTTTTTTGGTCATTGAAGAAACAGAGTCCCACTCGTTTGCCGAAGCAGAAGTGCAATGGCATGCTCGTTGCTGCAGCCTCATTTATGTTTACAGGGGGCTGGGTACAGTTGCTGCTGCCTGTAATCCCAGCATTGTGGGAGGATCACTTGAGCCCAGGACTTTGAGGCTGCAGTGAGTCACTACTCTCCACCATGGGTGATAAAGCTAGACCCTGTCTCTAAGGAAAGTTTACTGTGCAATGGCTCCTGCTTCTAATCCCAGCACTTTGGGAAGCCAGTGTGGGATGATTGCTTGAGACCACCCCGGGCACCATAGCAAGATCTGGTCTCTACAAGAAACTAACCAGGTGTGGTGGCACATGCCGGTAGTCCCAGATACAGAGGAGGCTGGGGCCAAAGATCACTTGAGCCTAGGACTTGGATAGCTATGGGAACACTTTTTGTAACATTTAAAAACACAGCAAAAGAAAAATCAAGTGAACTGTCCTGAATCTGTTTCTTCCTCTGAAAAATGGTAACCTGGCATCTGGCCCGGGAGCAGTGGTGTGATCACGGCTCACTGCAACCTCCGCCTTCTGGGTTCAAGCAATACTCCCACCACAACCTCCCAAGTAGCTTAAACAACAGGTATACACTACCATGCCCGGCTTGCTGTATTTATTAGTAGGGATGACGTTTCACCCTAATGGGCAGGCTGCTCTCAACTCCTGACCTCGTGATCTGCCCACCTTGGCCTTCCAAAGTGTGGGGGATTACAGGTATGAGCCACCGCACGAGGCCTAAAGGTTTCAACCATCATATTCCTTGGTCTCATACCAGACTTCCTGACTCACGTGTCTGAGGGAGGGATCCTGGAAACTCTCTTTGCCCAGGCTGGAGTGCAGTGGTACAGTCTCAGCCTCCTGAGTAACTGGGATTAGAGGTGTGCACCACCACGGGTGGCTAATTTTTGTATTTTTAGTAGAAATGGGGTTTTGCCATGTTGGCCAGGCTGGTCTCACACTCCTGGCCTCAAGTGATCCACCCCACCTAGGCCTCCGAAAGTGTTGGGATTACAGGCGCGAGCCACTGCGCCCGGCCTGCAAACTATTCAGACACCACCAACTTTGGTCATTGTTGGTGCTGGCTTCCTTCTAGCTGCCAGTGTGTTACCCACAGTGTCTGAGCTAAGGCTGGGGGATGGCATGGGGAGCTCCAAGGGTGAGCTGAATACAGAATGTGGCTAAGCGGGGATGAGAGGCCAGGTACAGCTGACTGGGACTTACCTTGAGCAGAGAAGTGCGGGGCACACAGAGCAGGTTAACAGCCATGGAGAGTTTCCGGAAGAACTCGGTGGCAATGTCGCCCAGCCCAGCTCCCTGGAGCCAGTCCAAGACAAGGTCCAGATTGGTTCGGATTTGAACAGCTCGGGACCACTGATAGAAAGGCCGGCCTTGTCCTGTGGGCATGAAGGGTATGAGAGGCAGTTGGTTGGCTGGACTCTGTCCTCCTGCCCCCTCAGACTGTTCCTATCCCTCAGCCTGGGATCTGGAGCTTGTTCTCCAGGGTACCCAAAGGTGAGGCCTGAGCCTGTGGTGTGTCTAATTTGACCTAAGCCTCAGTAGCTCCCGTCTTTGCCTCCCTGACAGCTCCCAGCCAACCTTCACCTCGTTCCATCAGCGAGTTGAGAAGGGATGCGTTGGAGAAGAAGAACAAGTAGCCAAAAGTCTGAGACACGAGGTCAGGGTGCAACTCGCACTGGTTGGTCAGTTCCAGGGCTGCCTGGAACACACTCAGGGTAGGTCTCAATCCTGGAGGCATGGCCCCCAGCTCCGCGCCAGGCCCCGGCAGCTCTGCTCCAGCTGTGAAAGGGTTACTATCGAGGAGAGCAGGCAGCGTTGAATACAGAGTCTGAGGAGAGAGAGGTGGAAATAAGTGATTGGACTACAACTCCCAGGAAGCTTCAGGGTAACAGAGCATGAAGATAATGAGGAGTGCTACCAAAGCCTTCTGGGAGTTGTAGTCCATTCTACAGTCAACAGCCAAAGGGACTCCATGAACAAATTCCTACTTGGTAGAAGGGTATATAAGTTTCTTGACTATTTTAAGATGATCTCTTGTGCATTGTGGGACGTGTAGTTCTCAGCAGAGACAGCTCAAGGAGGACAGAGGATACTGGACAAAGAGTTCCCTTTCAGTCAAAGAATTATTCACCCCGAATTCCCAAAGGAAAGAAAAAGAATGGACAGTCGTGAAGTGGAAGTGGGGTGGCAGCTTGCCGGTGAAAAGTGAGATCAGGTCAAGGACAGGAAATGAGGTCAGAAACAGAAGAAATAAACTCAACACTTGGCAGGAATGTACCAGAAGTGAAGGAGGAAAGGACCTCACAATCCAGGCTGCTAGAGGAATTGAGAGATGGATAGTCATCTGTCCCAAAAGATCCTCATTTTTTCAGATAGGGCATCAGGCCCACCATAAGCCAGAAACCCTGAGTATACCAAGAAGCAGTGTCAAGGTCAAGGGTAGTGGTGGGGAAACTGGGGCACAAAGCAGGCCCTTGCAGGAAGGGCACTCAGAGAAAAAGATCCGTGGCTCTGAAAGGGAAGTGAATTCAGAGGTGTAGGAAGTGAGGTCAGCAAGTGAAGGAAGTGGGGCCTGATTAAAGAGGATCTTTAGTTTAAATCACAGTTCCGGGCACAATCTAATCGTTATCTATCGATCATTTATCTATTATATATAAAACTTATGAGGCACTGCAGAGTAGATTTAGAAAGCGGGAGATTCAGAAGCGGGTAATGGTGATGTTATCAAGTAGTGAGGTCAGCCTGTCAAAAGTGGTGATTACTTTTATGTTATTTATTTGAGACAGAGTCTCACTCTGTCACCCAGGGTGGAGTGGAGTGGCACAATCTCAGCTCACTGCAACCTCTGCCTCCCGGCTTCCAGCGATTCTCCTGCTTCAGCCTCCTGAGTAGCTGAGATTACAAGCACACACTACCACACCTGGCTAATTTTTGTATTTTTAGTAGACACAGGGTTTCACCATGTGGGTCAGGCTGGTCTCCAAGTCCTGACCTCCTACTTCACCTGCCTTGGCCTCCCAAAGCTCTAGGATACAGGCATTAGCCATCACACCTGGCTTTATTTTAATTTTTCTTTAGATGGAGCCTTGCTTTATCTCCTAGGCTGGAGTACAGTGGTGTGATCTTGACTCACTGCAACCTCCACCTCCCAAGTTCAAGTGATTCTTGTGCCTCAGCCTCTCCGATAGCTGGGATTACAGGAGCAGGCCACCATGCCTAATTTTGTATTTTTAGTAGAGTCGGGGTTTCACCATGCCGGCCAGGCTGGTCTCAAACTCCTAACCTCAAGTGATCCACCCACCTGGACCTCCCAAAGTGCCGAGATTACAGATGTGAGCTGCCGCATTTGCCCCGGTGATGATTACAAAGACAGGAAAAGCCACCAGAAAGGCAGGAGGTGATATAAGCTCAAACAAGTGGTGTCAGAACAGCAAAGTCTTTCGGTGAGATGGGATGTCATGTCAGAGAAGCAGAAAATCTTGAGTCAAATAGTGACATCAGAACCACACAACGTAGTTCAAACAGGAAGTGACATGTTAAATAGGAAGTGATGTTATGTCAAACAGGAAGTAAGCAAGGCTAACCTTGGTGAGGTAGTAGACAGACTGCTGGAAGGTACACATGATGACCTCATCCAGGAGGGCCATGGCCTCATCACATAATTCCAAGTCATTGCAGAGCTGTGGGTCTGAGCACAGGACTGGGGTTAGAGGGAGAACCAGAGGCTGGCAGCCAGCATCCCAGGACTCCAGGTGCAGGAGATGACAGGAGACTTGGATAGGCCTGAGCCTGGGTCAGAGCTTACCCTCTTGGTCGGCCTCCTTCTCCATTTCCAGCACCTTCTCCTGCACAAAGCTCAGCAGCTCTGTGGTGTTGGCCATCCACAGCATGAGTGGCCGCAGCTCCACAGACACAACTTCAGGAGTCAGGGGCACCTCCGGGACCCCCCTCAGGGTGGCTTGGAAAAAGAAAGGAATTTGTGATCCCTGCACAACCCTCATCACAGTTTCCAAACCCCAAGATCTAAGTCTAAGTGGGAGACCAAGACCAACTCCCACTGCACAGCTGGAAAAGTTGAGTGCCAAGGAGAAGCAGAAACTTGTACTAAGACATGAATGGGGTGAACACAGAACTGGACACAAAACCCAACCCCTGCATCCCTCCAGACCTCTCTGCTTAGAATGTCTCTTACTTTTCTGGCTGACGGTCTCCAATTTCCTTAATCTTTTCCTGTGGAACAGTAAGATCAGAATCAAGGTGAGGCAGATCCAGTGAGGGGCTTATGAGTTAATATGCTGGTTTTTCTTTTTTTTTTTAATTTATAGAGACGAGGTTTCACCATGTTGGCCAGGATGGTCTCGATCTCTTGACCTCGTGATCCGCCCACCTCGGCCTCCCAAAGTGCTAGGATTAAACGCGTGAGCCACCGCGCCCAGCCTGGTTTTTCTTACTTTTTTGTTTGTTTTTGAGACAGAGTTTTTGCTTTGTTGCCCAGGCTAGAGTGCAAATGGCGCAATCTCGGCTCACTGCAACCTTCGCCTCCTGGGTTCAAGTGATTCTCCTGCCTCAGCCTCCTGAGTAGCTGGGATTACAGGTGCACACCATCATGCCTGGCTAATTTTTGTATTTTTCAGTAGAGATGAGGTTTCGGCATGTTGGCCAGGTTGGTCTCAAACTCTTGACCTCAGATGATCCACCCACCTCAGCCTCCCAAAGTGCTAGGATTACAGGCATGAGCGACTGTGCCCAGCCAATACCCTGGCTTTTCTAGAAGCACCATTCTCACAGAGACTGGCCCTACTTTCTTAGAGACCGGGTCTCACTATGTTCCCCCAGCTGGTCTCCAACTCCTGACCTCAAAAGATCCATCCACCTCGGCCTCCCAAGGTACCAGGATTACAGGTGTGAGTCACTGCACCTGGCCCTCACTCTTCATATGGGTTCTAATCCCGCAAGCTTCAGAATGGTCTCTCCTTACCTTTTGAAACACACACACTTGGCTGGGCACAGTGGCTCATGCCTATAATCCCAGAACTTTCCGAGGCTGAGGTGGGGGCGGGCGGTGGGGGGGGGGGGGGTGGATCACAAGGTCAGGAGTTCGAGACCAGCCTGACCAACATGGTGAAACCTCATCTCTACTAAAAATACAGAAATTAGCCGGGCATGGTGGTATGCGCCTGTAATCCCAGCTACTCAGGAGGTTGAGGCAGGAGAATCGCTTGAACCTGGGAGGCTGACATTGCAGTGAGCTGAGATCGTGCCACTGCACTCCAGCCTGGGTGACAGAGCGAGACTCCATCTCAAAACACCACCTCTATTGCCACCCCCAACAACAAAAAAACCCACATATACCCTATGATCATCAGTGGTCTAGCTCCTTCAGGTCTTCTCCAATTTTTACCCCCAAGAAACTCCTTAAACCTCTCTGGTTAGGCCCTAGCTCAAGAGGATGGAACGTTCCCCCACTCTGAATGGTTTCTTTCTAGAACTTTCCTCTGTAGGTCCAGTGGCTTTGTTCTTCCTCCCCCTCCAAGAATGAACTTGCTCACTACTATCCAAGCTGCAAGCCCAATGGGCTGTGGGGAATTCTCACACTGAGAATCGTTTCTTCCTAAGGTGAGCTCTTCTAAGCTCTTCTGGGCTTCCCTTTAAGGGCAGTGGATTCATCTACAACTCCCAGCATCCTGTGGCAGTGGGGGGTGCCCTTGCTTAATAACCCAAAATCCTACCCGAGGCATCATGGGAACAATAGTTTCATCCACCCCCACCTATGAAAAGGGTTGCAGGTGGGGGAGAGGAGGCTGGAGAAGGGACTTGGGACGCTGGTGGGGCTGGACGGCGATTGGGGCACTCACCCAGACAGCCTCCTTGATGAGCCGGGCTAGGCGGCCCAGCAGGCGCGGCAGGTGGCCCAGCTCCAGCTCCCGGGCAGAATGCTGCACGCACAGCGCCAGCAGCGTGGCGGGCCCCAGGGGCGGCAGGTCCCCGGCGCCGGCTGCCGCGGCGCGCACTATCTCGCCCAGCAGCGCCTCCTCTTCGCGCGGCCGGAAGCGCAGGACGGGCTCGCGGCCGTCCAGGTAGGCGGCCAGCGCCTCGCCGCGCTCCTGCAGGCCGCGGCCACACAGGCGACAGGAGAAGGACCAGCCGGGGCCGGGCGGTGTTGCCCCGGGACGTGCGGGCAGCCAGGGCGGCCGCGCCGGCCCCGATCCCGCAGGGCGGGGTCCTTGTACATGAACAGGAAGTGCTCGCCCAGCCCCAGGAGGTCGCCCGGGTGCAGCTCGGCCTCCCGCAACAGGAGGCACCCGTTGTGCGTGACCGGGGCGCCCCGAGACGGGCGCACCATGGCCGGGTGCTCCGGGCCCGCGCGCACTGTGCAGTGACGCGGCAGGATGTCCGGGGCATTGAGGAAGGTGTCCACATAGGGGGCCGGGGACCCGCCGCGGCCGGATGAGTTCCCACCTCGGCCAACACGTGCTGTTCTCGCGTCATCACATACACCACGAAGTCCTAGAGGGGGAAACAAGGGTGCACTGAGGACCTCACTCCGCGAGGAATGGGCACTTCCACACAGAGCTTCAGAGCTTTCCCGACAACCCTCCTCTTCCCACTAACTTTTTTAATTTCTTAATTTTTTTTTTTTAGATGGGGTTTCGCCATGTTGGACAGGCTGGTCTTAAACTCCTGACCTCAGGTGATCCACCCACCTCAGCCTCCCAAACTGCTGGTGTTACAGGCGTGAGCCACCACATCTGGTCTTTTTTTGTTTGTTGTTTGAGGCAAGGTCTCACTCTGTCACCCAAGCTAGAGTGCAATGGCGCGATCTCGGCTCACTGCAACCTTGGCCTCCCAGATTCAAATAATTCTCGTGCCTCAGCCTCCCTAGCAGCTAGGATTATAAGCCCACACCACCACGCCCAGCTAATTTTTTTTCTTTTTTTTTTTTGGTAAAGACGGGGTTTCACTATGTTGGCCAGGCCGGTCTCAAACTCCTGACCTCAAGTGATCCACCTGCCTTGGCCTCCCACAGTGCTAGGATTACAGGTGTGAGCCACCTCGCCTGGCAACTTTTTTTTTTTTTTTTTTTTTTTTTTGAGATGGAGCCTCGCTCTGTCGTCCCAGGCTGGAGTGCAATGAGCTCGGCTCACCGCAACCTCCGCCTCCTGAGTTCAAGCAATTCTCCTGCCTCAGCCTCTCCAGTAGCTGGGATTACAGGCGCCTGCCAGCACACCCAGCTGATTTTTGTATTTTTAGTAGAGACGGGGTTTCACCATGATGGCCAGGCCGGTCTTGAACTCCTGACTTCAGGTAATCCACCCGCCTTGGCCTCCCAAAGCACTAGGATTACAGGTGTGAGCCACCACGCCCAGCCAGAGACCTTTTGTTTTGTTTTTTTTGTTTTTGTTTCGGAGACCTTTTTCTTAACGTGGGCTCTACCATTTCTTTCCCTCAAGCAATAAAGGCTTCCAAGGAGATTTTCTCCAGTGGTGGCTCTCATCTTTCCCTTCTTCTGAATGGATTCTTCAAGACAATCCCTTCCTATGGTGGACTCTCCATAACATTCAGCCAAGGAACAGATGCTTCCAAGGACACCCCATTTCTAAACCGGGCTGTACAACGACCCTCACCCTCAAAGAGTGGACCTTTCCAAGGAAATCTCCTTTTCCCCATCCTGGTCCCACCTGTCCATTATTGCATCCCCACCCCACCATGATATAAGCTTCCAGATATATTTCCCCTTCCAATAATAGTTTATCTCAATATTCCCAAAGCAATGAATGGGTACTTTTAAAGAGATTCCCTTGGACCCGGCATGATGGCTCATGCCCGTAATCCTAGCACTCTGGGAGGCCGGGGTGGGCGGATCACCTGAGGTCAGGAGTTCAAGACCAGACATGGTGAAACCCGTCTCTGCTAAAAATACAAAAATTAGCCATGCAAGGTAATGCATGCCTGTAGTCCCAGCTACTTGGGAGGGTGAGGCACAAGAATCGTTTGAACATGGGAGGCAGAGGTCTCAATGAGCAGAAATCACACTACCGCACTCCAGCCTGGGCAACAGAGTGAGACTCAGAAAAAAGAGATAGAGAGTGGGGGAGGGTTCCCTTGGAACAAAAGTCTCCTCCAATTTCTTCTCCCCCAAGTGCACACCTCCAAAGAGACCCCCTCTCTATAGTGGACTTACTTGCCACACCATGCTGATCTCACTTCCGAACAGACAGACTTCTACAGTGGACTGACCTACTACTCCAACTCCCATGGTGGACGATTTCAGAGAGATAATCCCCCTTCCGTCAGTGGATGTGCTCAATATTCCAATCCCCAGAAAGGACATCTCCAAAAAGATCTCCATATAGTGGGCTCTTTTGGTAACTCCACACATAAATAAATGCCTTCAAGGACAACCTCTTCTTACCATGGAGCGTTCCATCTCATCTACCAAATGAAGACAGGCATTCCAGAAGGCCTTGTCCTAAAAAATGGACTCTCATCTCCATTCTATAAAAGTAGAAGCACTCAGCCAGGCGTGGTGGCTCACACCTGTAATCCCAGCACTTCGGGAGGCTGAGGCAGGCAGATCACCTGATGTCAGGAGTTCAAGACAAGCCTGGCCATCATGGTGAAACCCAGTCTCTACCTCCCGAGCTCAAGTGATCCTCCTACCTCAGCCTCTCAAGTAGCTAGAATTAACAGGCATACACCACCCCACCTGGCTAATTTTTGTTTTTCAGTTTTTACGGAGACGAGGTTCTCACTATGTTGCCCAGGCTTACATTGAACTGCCACCTGGAACATTATGTCCTTCCAATTTGAACACCTTCCCAAAAGAGACCCTCGTGTTCTCCTGCCTTGTCTAGAGGAATGGCTGTTGTGACACATGCAGTCCTCTTACCACAGCGAGCTCTCCCCCATCTCCTCACCCCCCACAAGGAGAAATGAATTCTTCCATGCAAGCTCTTTCCTGAAGAGAATCTTACCTTCTCACCCATGGACACAGCCAAGCTGACTCACCCCATTGGATCTTTCTGTGACCGTAAAAATGAACTACCCAATAACCTCCACCACCTGGAGTGGGCTCTGCCATTGGTCCCCAGCTGTACTTACTTAGCTTGGCTATACCATTGTTAACCAAAGATTGGCCACACCGTAAGGATAATTCCCCCCCACACCTGAAGATAAATGAGTATTTTCAGCTGGGGTGTGGCGGCTCATGCCTGTAATCCCAGCACTTTGGGAGGCCGAGGCAGGCAGATCACAAGGTCAGGAGTTAGAGACCAGCCTGGCCAACATGACGAAACCCTGTCTCTACTAAAAATACAAAAATTAACTGGACGTGGTGGCAGGTACCTGTAATCCCAGCTACTCAGAAGGCTGAGGCAGGAGAATCGCATGAACCTGGGAGGGAGAGGTTGCAGTGAGCCGAGATCACACCACTGCACTCCAGCACGAGCCACAAGAGTAAAACTCTGTCTCAAAAAAAAAAAAAAAAAAAATAGAAGCACTCTATCTCATCCCCTTTGTTCACCAACCATGTCTCAACAGGCATCTTGATATGCACAGACCCTCCTTCTACACTGAATTCTACTCATTACCCCTACCCATGAATGGATGTGTCCAAAAAGACTCCTACCTCCAAAAGATTTCTCATCCACCCTTGTAGAAAAATGGGCCTTTCCAGTCTTATCCTTCTAAAGGTAGACTCTCCTGTTCTTCTCCGTCTGAAGGAATGGAATCACCCAAATATCGGCCCCTCTCTACAATGGGCTCTCCTGTTCCCTAACCCAGGAAGGGATGCTCCCTCAGCACCTGCAATGAACTATCACACCACATCCACTCCATGGATCAGCAAACCAATATCCTGCAATAGATTCACGTATATTCTCCTCCAAGGAATCAACAATTCCATGAAACCTTTATTTTTTTAGTATATCATTTTGTTTTTGAGACAGGGCCTCTCACTCTGTCATCCAGGCTGGAGTGCAGTGGCATTATCTTGGTTCACTGCAGCCTCAACCTCCCGAGCTCAAGTGATCCTCCTACCTCAGCCTCTCAAGTAGTTAGAATTAATAGGCATACACCACCCCACCCGGCTAATTTTTGTTTTTCAGTTTACAGAGACGAGGCTCTCACTATGTTGCCCAGGCTTACCTTGCACTGCCACCTGGAAGAATATGTCCTTCCAATTTGAACACCTTCCCAAAAGAACCCTCGTGTCTCCTGCCTTGTCCAGAGGAATGGCCGTTGTGACACATGCAGTCCTCTTACTACAGCCAGCTCTCCCCCTCTCCTCACCCCCCACAAGGAGAAATGAATTCTTCCATGCAAGCTCTTTCCTGAAGAAAATCTTACCTTCTCACCCACGGACACAGCCAAGCTGACTCACCCCATTGGATCTTTCTGTGACCGTAAAAATGGAACTACCCAATAACCTCCACCACCTGGAGTGGGCTCTGCCATTGGTCCCAGCTGTACTTACTTAGCTTGGCTATACCATTGTTAACCAAAGATTGGCCACACCGTAAGGATAATTCCCCCCCACACTGCAGGTAAATGAGTATTTTCAGCTGGGTGTGGCAACGCATGCCTCTAATCCCAGCACTTTAGAGGCTGAGGCACGCGGTTCACTTGATGTCAGGAGTTCAAGACCAGCCTGGCCAACATGGGGAAACCCCATCTCTACTAAAAATACAAAATTAGCAGAGAATGGTGTCGCATGCCTGTAATCCCAGCTATTCTGGAGGCTGAGGCAGGAGAATCGCATGAACCTGGTAGATGGAGGTTGCGGTGAGCCGCGATCCCACCATTGCACTCCAGCCTGGACAAAGGAGCGAAACTCCGTCTTAAAAAAAAAAAATTTCCAGTAACACATTACCCTCCCTGCTGGACTGCACTGGTGTGATCACAGCTTACTGCAGCCTAGACCTCCCTGGGCCCCTTTCTAGAGAGTTCACTGTTGCCCACGCTGGTCCCTAACTTCTGGTCTCAAGTGATCCTCCTGCTTTGGCTTCCCAAAGTGCTGGGATTACAGGAATAAGCCACTGTGCCCCAGACAGCACATCACATTTCTATTAATGCAATTACTTGCCACTGATCCTCAACCACCAATCCTCTCTTCCTCTTTGGTACCAATCAAGTTCTATTGGTAACCACATAGGTAAAATAGATAGAAAGATCAATACCACCTGCCTCCATCAACAGTGGTCAAATCGTTGCAATGTAAAGCATCACCTTTTAAAAACAGGTCAGTGTGGCCAGGCGTGGCGGCTCATGCCTATAATCCCAGCACTTTGGCAAGCCGAGGTAGGCAGATCACAAGGTCAGGAGTTAGAGACCAGCCTGGCCAACATGGCAAAATGCTGTCTGTACTGAAAATACAAAAATTAGCTGGACCTGGTGGCAGGTGCCTGTAATCCCAGGTACTCGGGAGGCTGAGGCAGGAGAATTGCTTGAACCTGGGAGGTGAAGGTTGCAATGACCCAAGATCACGCCACTGCACTCCAGCCTGGGTGACAGAGGGAGAATCCGTCTCAAAAAAAAAAAAAAAAAAAGTTGGGGGGGGGGGAGGGGGGTGGTCAGTGCACTCCTACCTAGAAAACACGGGCTTACCCACAACATGATCCCAGGCACCAAATGACTCACCTGCCCTAGAAGGTGGACTCACCTGTTACTCCCTCTCAAGAAACAGCTACTTCCAAGGATATCTTCTTTTTAAAAATTTTCATTTTTAAAAAAATTTGTGCTGGAGACAGGAGCTTTCTGTGTTACCCGGGGTGGAGTGCAGTGGTGCCATCACAGCTCACTGAAGCCTCGACCTCCTGAGCTCAAGAGATCCTCCTGCCTCGGTCTCCTGAGTAGCTGGGACCACAGGTGCACACCACTAATCCCAGCTTTTTCCTTCCTTCCTTCCTTCCTTTCTTTCTTTCTTTTTTTTTTTTTTTTTTTTTTTTTTTTTGTTTGTTTGTAGAGACAGGATCTCACTATCTTATCCTGGTTGGTCTCAAATTCCTGGCCTCAAGCAATTCTGCCACCTTGGCCTCCAAAGTGCTGGGATTGCAGGAGTGAGCCGAACGCCCAGCGGGGGATCTTCTTTCTACGATGGATTCTCCCATGATGAAGACAGTGTGCTTTCCTCCAACTTTGAATAAAGTGAACTATTCCCTATTTCTCCCTCCGTGGACTCTTCTCAGCCATCTTCTCTCCACCTCCTGTGAATCTCATCTGTCAATCTCTACTCTCCTGCACGCTGAAACCCTGCTGGACCACGCCCCCCCAGAGGACCTGACGCTAGCGCGACCCTGGGAATTCTGGGAGTTGTAGTTTCATTGCTCGTCCACCGACAGGTGGGGTCGCTGGGCGTGCAGGGCTGGGGCAGTGCTTACCTGGGCGTCCTGGTAGCCCTGGAGCAGCAGGAAGTAGGGGCGGTTGCTGGGGGCCTGAATGAGGCACTGAGTCAACTGATCGAAGTCCCCGGGGTCTGCAGGTCCGATTTGGGCGTCGGCTGCCCCTGGGGCCATGCTAAGTGCCTGTTGCCTCCGTTCCTGCTGCCGCCGCCGCCGCCCCTGTAGGCTAAGCTCCGACACGCTGCGCCGCAAGGACAAGTTTTCCGAGCGCTCCTTGCCTCCGGACCCAGCGGGGGCCCCTGATCCCGTGCCCGGGCCGGGAGTGGCCAGCGCCGCCCCGCCCGACGCCGCCCGGGAGCGGTTCTTCTGTGGCCGCCAGGAAGGGGCTCCCGTGCCTGTGGAGAGAGATGGAGGACAGTGAGGCTGAGACTAGAAAGAAGAGGGGACAGACACAGAGTTGCAGATTATGAAACAAACCATTGGGCTCAGAGAGGTGAGGCTGCTTCCCACATTTAGGCTTTCCATATTCTGTCCCCTGTGCCTGGAACACCTTTCTCTCCTGACTCATACCCATCTGGCAGTTTTCAGCTCAGGAATTTCATTCATTCTTTTCCATTGAATCATTTGTTCTTTTTTTTTTTTTATGTGAGAGCAGTAAGAATAATGATTGATCATATAGTTTTTTTTTCTTTTTTCTTTTTTCTTTTCCGCGATGGAGTGTTGCTCTGTCACTCAGGCTGGAGAGCAGTGGCGGGATCTCGGCTCACTGCAACCTTCGTCTCCCCGGTTCAAGCGATTCGCCTGCCTCAGCCTCCCGAATAGCTGAGATTACAGGCGCCTGCCACCATGCCCGGCTAATTTTTGTATTTTTAGTAGAGATGGGGTTTCACCATCTTGGCTAGGCTGGTCTCAAACTCCTGACCTCATGATCCACCTGCCTTGGCCTCCCAAAATGCTGGAATTACAGGCTTGAGCCACTGCGCCCGGCCTTTTTTTTTTTTTTTTGAAATCTCACTCTGTCACCCAGGCTGGAGTGCAGCAGTGCAATCTCAGCTCACTGCAACCTCTGCCTCCCAGATTCAAGCAATTCTTCTGCCTCGGCCTCCGGCTTAGCTGGGGTTGCAGGTGCGCACCACCACGCCCAGCTAATTTTTGTATTTTTAGTAGAGACGGAGTTTCACCATGTTGGCCAGGTTGATCTCGAACTGGCTGGTCTCGAACTCCTGACTTCGTGATCCTCTGGTCTCAGCCTCCCAAAGTACTGGGATTATAGCCATGAGCCACATCGCCCAGCCCATTTGTTCTTTTAACAAGTATTTATTTATTTAGACGGAGTCTTGCGCTGTTGCCAGGCTGGAGTGCAATGGCGCAATCTCCGCTCACTGCAACCTCCGCCTCCCGGTTCAAGTGATTCCCCCTGCCTCAGCCTCCCAAGTAGCTGGGACTACAGGCACGTGCCACCACACCAAGCTAAGTTTTTCTATTTTGGTAGAGACCATGTTGGTCAGGATGGTCTCGATCTTCTGACCTCGTGATCTGCCCGCCTCAGCCTCCCAAAGTGCTGGGATTACAGGTGTGAGCCACCCGTGCCCGGCCCTCACCTAGGATTTTACTGAGATTAACTGGCACAGAATGGGTTGGAATCCAAACCCCGAGTTCAAAGCCCATGAGTTTAATTGCTATAACATCCTACCTTCCAAAGGGAGGCTCAGATACAGAAAAGTGGCTAGAGGGCTCCCTGAGCAGACCTGGGCTTTCAATGCGCCAGGCCCCATCCCTGCCAGGCGCGGTACAGCACCAGCTATTTCACCATTGACTCTACCTTCTGTTCCAGGCCTGGCCTTCTCTGAGATCAAGGCCTTCCTTCGCCTCTACAACGACCTCCTCCTCCAGCCCCTTCCTTTTCCATATGACCCCATTTAGCAGACAACCCAGCCTAAGGCCATCTTATCCAAGGACTGTCCCTCAGAGGCTCTGCCCATCTTAGCCCCCTCCAGGCCTGGCCTAGGACCCTGTATTCATTCACTCTGCAGGTGTCTCCCCCTTCTAGGCTCCGGCCACATGGGCCCTGCTCAAGAACCACCTCAACCTACTTCGCAGAGCTGCCTCCTGCCACAGAGACTCACGCAGTACATACCACGACTCCTCGAGGGACCCAACACTCAGTGCGCCAGACCACGCTCTTCCACGAGCCCCGCCCCCACCACAGGCCCCACCCCGACAAGGCCCCGCCCACAGGCTCTGCATCGCTGGCAAGAACATTGTCAGTGCTTACTCCTCCAGCTCCGGGGTGTCTCCAGTTCCTTTTTCTTTTTTCTGAGTACTGTTTTGTTTTCTGTTGTTTGTTTGTTTTTTTGAGAGAAAGTCTCGCTCTGCCGCCCAGGCTGGAGTGCAGTGGTGCCATCTCGGCCCACTGCAGCCTCTGCCTCCCGGGTTCAAACGAGTCTCATGTCTCAGGCTCCCGAGTAGCTGGGATTACAGGCGTGCTCCACGACGCCCGGCTAATTTTTGGTTTTTCTTTTTCTTCTTTTTTTTTTTTAAGAGGGGGTTTCACCCTGATGGCCAAGCTGGTCTTGAACTCCTGACCTCAGGTGATCCACCCACCTCGGCCTCCCAAAGTGCTAGGATTACAGGCGTGAGCCACCGCGCCCGGCCTAATTTTTGTATTTTTAGTAGACGGGGTTTCACCATGTTAGCCAGACTGGTCTGGAACTCCGACCTCAGGTGATCCGCCCGTCTCAGCCTCCCAAAGTGCTGGGATTACAGGTGTGAGCCACCACACACGGCCAGGACTGGTTCTTTAATTCAAAAAGATCCTTGTCGATATTCAGTATGAAAACAGTTTGCACTATTGATTTCTCTTTCTCTCAATCGGCCCCAGAGACCCCATCAAAGGAGAGTACATTTTAAGACACTAAACTGCAGGATGGGCACCTAACAGACCTCGCAGAAACCCTGCCAGAAAGTGGAGATTGGGCGGGGAAGAGCTTTCAGACATCAGCAAATTGCTAGGGTCCTCTAACCTACCACAGGGCGGATCCCTCCGCCCCCTGCAGACTCCTGCCCATCCCACTGGACTCCACAGACCCCGCTACACACCCCACCTCCTCCTCGGCAGCCTGAAATGCATGCAGAAGTCCCCAACTCCAATTCGGAGCCACTTTAGGCCACTCCAAGCCACCATCAGCAACTGGCCCCCACCCCGCCTAAGCCCCAAGCCCGATCCCTGTAAAAATCCAACCCAATCAACAAGCCCCACCCTACTCTCAGGCCCCCGCCCCCCCTCACCATCTGGCTGCCACCGGCCCAGCTCCAGCCCTGCCTCCACCGGCTAGAGTCCTACACAAACCATCCAGTCCCCTCCCACAAGCCCCGTCCAGGTGCCACCCACGGGCCCCGCCTCTCTGGCCCGGGTCCCCGCCCCAGAGCCCAGCCCGCCGCTCACCTTCGCCGTCCGCTGCCCCGAAGGCCTCCTGCTCCAGGCGCCGCGCCTCCTCGCGGCCGCGCAGCTCGAAGCGCCGCGCCCAGCCGGGCCGCGCCCGCCACAGCTCCTGCACCAGCAGCGGGCGCTCGGAGTCGCCCAGCACGCGCAGGTGCTCCGCCCGCCACTCGCCGCTCCCCGCGCCCGCCGCCGCCGGCCGGCCCAGCGCGTCGCACAGAGCGAAGGCGTCCACGCAGCTGCTCTCGCCGGGGCTGCCGCCCGGGCTGCCGGCCAGGCCATAGCGCTCTAGCGCCTCGGCCACGAGCTCACGCGCCGTGGAGCGCGCCGTGGCTAGCACGCTCTTGTAGTTGGCGCCGGATGCCAGTCCCGCGCCGAAAATCTTGAGAACCCCCGGGGGCGCCGTGGCGCGGGTGACCAGCGGAGGATCGGGGGCCACGCCCGCTGCCAGCTCGGGCAGCTTCTTCTCGCTGGCCCAGCGCTGCGCGCCCCCTGGGGTCCCAGGGCCTCCCGCGCCGCCGGACCCCGTGGTCCCGGTCCCCGAGCTCCGGAAGAGCTGGGAGATGCGCTTGGCGCGGCTACCGGAGGCTCCCCCGGCCGCCTTGACCGCGCCCACTCGCCGCAGCTCCACGTGCGGCGGAGGCGGGGGTATCGGCTCGCTGCTGCGGCTTCCCGTGTCGGACGAAGAAGATCTGGGAGTCCGTCAGGGAACAGAGTCGCGGGAGAGGAGACCCAGAAAGACACCCCAAGACGGGGGCGGGGGACAGATTAGGAGAGAAGTGGGCAGAGACCCAGAGAGAAAGGACAGGGACCCAGGGTGGATGGACGGGACGGGGGTGGGGGTGAGGACAGAGACGCGAGGCAAAGAGAGAAATAAATAAATAAATAAATAAATAAATAAAGGCAAGTCCCACGGAAGGAAATTCCAAGAGGTGAGCAGGGAGGGGAGGAAGGAAGGTGAATCAATTCCCCCGCTCCTTCTGTCCCCCGTCCCCATGCCCATCCGGCCTGCCTCCACCTCCAGGCCTAGTTCTTCCCCTCGCCGCGCCCTGGTATCGCTGCGCCCCCACCGTCTCCCCCCTGCCCACCAGCTCGCTTGCCCAATTCAGGACGAGGACCAGAGGCAACCCTTTGCAGGGACTGGGCCATGAACAGGGACAGGCCGGAGGCAGGTGTGCAGAGGGAGGAGTTCTGCAGAGATGGCACTCACTTGACAGAGGCCGCGCTGGGCCAGCGCCTTCCCAGCTTGGCCAGCTGCTTCCTAGGGGAATTGATCCACAGGCCGACGGGGGAGATGAAGCTTCCCGAAGCGAGGGCTTCCGCCCCTCCTTCCGTTCACCAGACAGCATGGCCCTAAGGGTGGGTGGGTAAGGCCCCAACTCTTAAGGCGCTCTTGTGGGGATAGGGTGGAGGGAACCTAGACTCTGAGTAAGCGGGAGGAGGGGGCTGGGGCTCAGACTCCCGAGCCCAGGGGGAGAAGAGGGATGGGACCCTGGACTCTTGGGTCCTGGGATGGAAGATGGGTGGGGGACTGAGTCTTGGGGTCCAGGGAGGAGAGTGACATGGACTGCTGGGTCCCTGGCTCTTACCCTGCTTCGGGTCCGGCACACCCGGAGGCCCTGGCTCCGCTGGCCTGGGTCAGTTCCACTGCTCTCGGTCAGCCTTGCCTCTGCCCCGGCTCCCAGCACTGGGTGGGGGACAGGAAAAGGCAAGAGGAAACCCGGCAGGAAGAGCGGGGAGGGGGCGTCCTGTGAGGAGACCAGGCCTGGGGGAGGAGATCTGGGTAGGGCTGGCCCTGCCCCATTCCTTGATTCTGGAATTACATCGCAGTCAATGGTCCCCTCCAGGACCCAGGGGTCCCAGTTTCCTGCTCCTCTTCCCTCAGGCCGGAGCCCATCCCCAGACCTCTCCTCTCGGGGGAACCAAAGGCTAGGATCAGTCCCGTCCCGAGGAGTGAGTCAGATGCTTAGACAACAAGATAAATCTTTATTGGTCTATCGAATCTGTGTGCTTTTCTTTGGGGACCTGGGGTTGCTCGTCAGCTCCACTGCCAAGGCCGAACAGTGAGGACTTGATGAAATCGATCACCTTCCTTCGACAAAATATCCTAGGGGTGGGAGTGGGGTGCAGATCATGGAACCAGGTTAGGTACTTACTGAGTGGGGGACACCCCCTCCCAACACTCACCTTATTCTAGCAACTATCTAAGCCTCGCCCTTCGAAGTCCTCCTATGCAAGCCCCCCACCCCCACCCCCGGGGGAGAAAATCCTGCTCTCAGTTCTCAGTAGCGCCCAGACCAGCTTCAGCATTGGGTTACTTGGAAGCCTCGCCCCTCACTCCAAGCCAAGCCTGCCTTCTTCAATGAGTTGCTCACGCAAAGGTAAGGCCAATTATCAGTGCTACGGAGCCCCACATCAGCAGCCCCAGAAGGCGGCCTTTCAGCATGCTCTCGGCCTTCGGAGGCTGGAGGGTTATGGACGAGCTCCGAGGTCATCTCGGAGATCTGGGTAGGGCTGGCCTCCCCCAGGGTTACGATGTTTGGAGACGGGTTTTCCTCCTTGACCCTTTTGGGCAACACTGTTAGAGAAAGCGTAAAGAGCAGTCTTGGCAGGGCGTGGAGTTCCTGCCCTGGCAAAGTCCAGCCCGTAAGAGTACCCAGCCATCCCAGGGATAATCACGGCTCCAACAGGGTCAAGCCTGAACACACCCAAGGGAACCCCTGTCCTCAGGGCCAAAGGCCACGCCCCCGGCAGGAAGCCACACCCCCGTGCCCTGAAACCACACCCAACAGGAAGTCACGCCCCCATCGCAGAGGCCACGCCCCCGCAGCGGTTCACCAGTTCCCCCAACTGCCCCCGGACCCGGAATCCTACACTTCTCTCAACCCCACAGCACTGACCTGTGACGTGAAAAAGGATGATCGTGGCTGGGCTGGAATTCACGGTGCCCAGCTCGCAGCGGTAGTCGCCTGCATCCTCTGGACCCACCATGGGCTTGGTCAGGGTGGGCTCTTTCCCCTTGGACACCAAGGTCTCAGTATTGTTCCCCCAAACCTAGACCCAAGCTCAAGGGGTCACTGAGGCCTGGGGAATTCAGGGCTTGGGGGAGTACTGGGGTGAGAAGATCACAGGGCCTAAGGACGGGAGGTGGGTATCCAGGGTGTCACTGCTCAGGGCATGGGGTCCCCAGAGGTCAATAGAGACCACACCTACTAGACCACCCTCCTGGGTCATGAGAGTCATGGGTGCAGGCCCATAGATCCAGAACACAAGCATTGCAGTCTAGGGAGTTCAAGGGTTGCAGAAGTTGCAATCCTTACCCTGTAAAAGCTGTAATCAGTGAGGCCCTCGGAAGCCTTATGCCAGTTTAACTCACAGTCCAGGATCATGTCTTCCATATGTGGAACCTCCACGTCGCGCTCTGGTGGCGGAGGATGACCGTGGAGACTCCTTCACAGTTCTTAACCCTCCCTCATCCTCTTACGTTTGTTGTAACCCATCTTTTTTCTTTTCCTTTTCTTTATTTTATTTTTCTTTCTTTTTTAAAAAAATTTTTTTTAAAGACGGAGTTTCACCACGTTGGTCAGGCTGGTCTTGAACTCCTGACCTCAGGTGATCCGCCCACCTTGGCCTCCAAAGTGCTTGGATTACAGGCGTGAGCCACCACGCCCAGCCCTTTTCCTTTCTTCTTTTTTTTTTTTTTTTTGAGACGGAATCTCTCTCCATCTTTTTTTTTTTTTTTTTTTTTTGAGATGGAGCCACTGCACCGGAACTCTTATTTTTTTTTTTTTTTTTTTTTTGAGACAGAGTCTCACTCTAGTCACCAGGCGCCAGGCTGGAGTGCAGTGGCGCGGACCTTGGCTCACTGCAACCTCCGCTGCCCGGGTTCAAGCATTCTCCTGCCTCAGCCTCCCGAGTAGCTGGGACTACAGGCGCGCGCCACCACGCCCAGCTAATTTTTTTGTATTTTTAGTAGAGACGGGGTTTCACCATGTTGACCATGACGGTCTCGATCTCTTGACCTCGTGATCCGCCCGCCTCGGCCTCCCAAAGTGCTGGGATTACAGGCGTGAGCCACCGCGCCCGCTATTTTTTTTTTTTTTTAAAGACAAGGTCTCACTCTTTTGCCTAGGCTGGAGTGCAGTGGTATGATCATAGCTCACTGCAGCCTCCAACTCCTGAGTCCAAGCAATCCTCCTGCCTCAGCCTTCCACGTAGCTGGGACTACAGAAACACACCACCACATCCGGCTAACTTTTTAATTTTTTAGTAGAGATGGGGTCTCACTATGTTGCCCAGGCTGGTCTCAAACTCCCAGCTTCAAGCAAGCCTCCCGTCTCAGCCTCCCAAAGTGCTGAGATTGCAGGCGTGAGCCACTGTACCCAGCCTAAACCCTGCCTTTTCTTGTCTGCTGCCCCTGCACCCACATCTAGGCTCGAGACTGTCTCTTCTTCTCGCCCCACCCCACCTGCACCAATTCCTCCTGCTGGGTCCAGTTCTCTCACCCCCCGCAATCGTAGGACTTTCGGCAAGCGTGAACCTCCTTTTTGCAGTTCATGCACCAGATCAGAGTTTGCAGCATCATACCTGGAGGGGCGGGGTCAAGGCTTGTATTTGCCCACTAAGAGCCATGGCTAAAAGAAGCGGTCAGGGCCAAGGGCTGGGGCCAGGTCATCTACGACATTCCTGGATGATCAGGCGAAGGGACAGGGCCAGGAGGCAGGTGGGTAGGAAGTGGGTTCCAACAAGGCTCGGTAAGGAGTGTAAGTAGAGGCCAGCCGCGCTGGCTCGTGCCTGTAATCCCAGCACGTTGGGAGGCCAAGGTGGGCAAATCATGAGGTCGGGAGTTCAAGACCAGCCTGGCCAACATGGTGAAACCCTGTCTCTACTAAAAATACAAAAATTAGCTGGGCATGGTGGTGGGTGCCTGCAATCCCAGCTACTTGGGAGGCTGAGGCAGAATTGTTTGAACCTGGAAGGCAGAGGTGGCAGTGAGCTGAAATCGTGCCACTGCACTCCAGCCCAGGCAACAGGGCAAGACTCCATCTCAAAAAAAAAAAAAAAAAAAAGGCAAGTAGAATATGACCTGCTCCCCCAAGAAATCCAAGGTGGAGAAAGTATACTGGAGACCCAGAAATCTCTCCAAGGCAGAGAATGGCAAAATCACCAGGATCCAAAAAGCTGAGTGGGTAGGTTCACTATTCAGAGGGCCGGACGAAGAGCAGAGGGTTAGCTTCTGTAATCCGGACTCACCACATTGGTTGGGGCAATAAGCTGTGTCAAAGAGAAAAAAAGAGAGAGATAGAGAAAGAGATGCCAGAATCAGATTTCTAAATCAAAGACGATGGGAGAGGGGGTTGGGGAGCGCTGGGCTCTGGGCTCTTGGGTTAGGGGAGAAAAAGACTTGGGTCTGAAGGAGGAGGTGTTGGAGAAGCTGAGGAACTGGGCTCGGAGAAGTAAGCGGCTGGAGACAAGGACTCTGGGATTGTGGAAAGAGGAGTTGGGGACACCGGCTCCCATCTTCTCTCACCCTCTCTTTGGAATCGAGCAACAGAGGTGGCAAGGGCTTCCTTTTGCAGGTGCAACATCCAAAATAGCTCCTTCACGAAGAGATTGTCTGGGAAGACACAGCAACCCCCATCCCACGTGTGAGGTGCTGGAAGTTTGCTTCTGCCTGCAGAGCCTGGCATTCCACCTTCTGGCCTTCTCAGGGAAGGGCACTAAAACTGACCGTCTAACATAATGCCAGCCACTGGGCTGAGCAATGCATATTTTGGGGGATGGCGGGCACAGGGTCTTACTCTGCCACCCAGGCTGGAGTGCAGTGTGTGGTCATGACTCACTGCAGCCTCGACCTCCTGGGCTCAAGCAATCTTCCTGCCTCAACCCCTCCAAGTAGCTGGGACTACAGGCACACACCACCGGTGTGTGTGTGTGTGTGTGTGTGTGTGTGTGTGTGTGTGTCTGTGTGTGTGTATTTTGTAGAGACAAGGTTTCACTATGTTGGTCAGGCTGATCTTGAACTACTGAGCTCAAGCAATCTGCCTGCCTCAGCCTCCCAAAGTGCCAGGATTACAGGGATGAGCCACTGCGCTTGGCCAGCAACACACGTTTAAACTGAACAACTGAGGGAGCATTTTCGAGCCAAGGGAGTTTCAAAGTCTTTTGCTCAAGGCCATACAGCTAGGAAGTGGCAGAGCTGGGATTTGAATCTAGGCAGTCTGTTTCCAGAGCCTAGTATCTGACCAAGAGACCAGGCATCACTAGCCCTGAGTTCCCCTGAGAGATTCTGGATCTCCACCCCCTTGGTGCATTTACCTGTTACATCACTGTCTGTGATGCGTTTCAGATCCTTCAGCAAACTCCAGGACGCCTTTTGCAGTGTGTCCTCATCTGTCGGGGGTGGGAGACACAACCTCAGATTCCAGCCTTACTGTCTCATTTCGCACGCCTAGTCTTGGAAACTACAATACCCATGAGACCACTGGGCAAAGATAGGCCTGGTTGAGGGACCAGCCGCCTGTTGCCTTCTGGGGAGTTGTAGTTTTATTACATAAAACTGCCAGCTAAAGATAGGGAATACAGTATTTACTAGCCCTGGGGGAACCTCGGAATCTGCATCTCGGTCTTCTCCGTTCCTGAATCCCAGATACCCTGCTGTCAGCCTCTTCCTCCCCCTGGTGTTATCCCCCTCCTTCTTAGGACCCAGAGGTCCGGGCTCCCCACTGCCCTCACCGATAACCCCCATATAGGCATCCTCAGTAAGTGACAGATTGTGGAAATCTGCCACGGCCTTCTCTACTTTATCCATTAAGGTTTTGTGAAGGCGCGCATCCAGGTGGCCAGGCAGGTAATCCTTCTCCAAGGACTTTAGCGCCAGCACGACAGACGGGTCACAGATGACACAGCCCTCGGCAGGAAACAAGCAACTGGCCAGCGCCGCACACAGGAGGGTAAAATGCGGCCCCATTGCAGCCAGCGCACAGTCCCCGGAGACCGTCAGGAAGGATGCTGTCACCCCAAACCGAGAGCAGGAGAACGCTAAAGGGAGAGAAGTCAAAGCCCGTCTTAAGGAACCCCACTGGGCCACCCTATCCATGGGGTCCCCAAACCACGAAACGAGGATCTTCAGGAAATCTCCAAATAAAGAGGACGTATGTCCTTCACCAAATGCTTCCAAAGGGTGAAACTGAGCCCCAATCCAGGGGACCCCAAATTTAGGGTTCTCACTGCATCCCAACTGAGAGATCAGAAAAACCATTAAACAGGAAGCACTCATAAGTCTCCCATGTGCCCCTTCCCAGACTCCCGAACTATGGAATTTACAGGTCCCCAAATTGATGTGATCCTAACGCCAACCCTTAAATCCAACACTAGGCACTCCTCTGGCAGCCCCCCAAAATCTGTTGAACCTCAAGCTGAAAATTCAATGCCCAAACCAATAAATCATCTAATACAGACCCAACCACGATATTATCAAACTCCAAACTCCTCCAAACCAAAACACATTCCAAATTCCGAAACCTGGGGGGCTCCACTACACACTTAAGACTCCAAGCGATCCTCCAGACCCAGGGGGTGCTTGTTCACCCTTCCCCGAGACTAACGGACTCCCAATTTGCATTTCGCACCTTTCTGCTTAGAAAAAGGAGCCCCAGCCAGGCGCGGTGGCTCATGCCTGTAATCCCAGCACTTTGGGAAGCCGAGGCGGGAGGATCACAAGGTCAGGAGTTCAAGACCAGCCCGGCCAAGATGGTGAAACCCTGTCTCTACTAAAAATACCAAAAACTAGCCGGCCGTGGTGGCGCGCGCCTGTAATCCCAGCTACTCCTTGGGAGGCTGAGGCAGAGAATTGTTTGAACCTGGGACGTGGAGGTTGCAGTGAGCCGAGATCGAGGTACTGCTCTCCAGCCTGGGCGACAGAGTGAGATTCTGTCTCAAAAAAAAAAAAAAAAAAAGGAAAGAAAAGAAAAGGAGCCCCGCTGCACCCTGAACAGTGATGCACCCGAAACAGGGCGGTTCCTGACGTGTCCTCTAACACCAGGGTTCATCGGGAGGTCCAGTCCAGGTTCTGAGGGCTTTTAAAGAGGAACCGGGGGTCAGGACCACCTACGCCAGTTTTCCAAGGGCTAAAATCAAGGATTTTGTTGGGAACGAGGGTAAGGTTGGTTGCGTGAAATCGAGAGCTTTTTCTGAGTCACGGAGGATCCCCTCTCTGCAAGGAACTCCTGCAATCTCCTCCTCCCAGCTTCTCAGCCCGAATTCCCTTAGTGATATTCCTTGGATTTCCTCGGCCCCGCCCAGAAACCCAACTCTGTCTGATTGGACTGTAAACAAAGGGATGCCGCCTTCTCGCTCCATGACGTCACAGAGGCTGCAGCCTTTTCAGACTAGAACTTTCCCACCATCTGCGGAAGAGGAACCCCTCTGACTGCTCTGGCTTCCAGAGTCAAGAACCGGGCTCTGGCCTTCTGCTTCCTCTCCTCCCACTGCCCCAGGACCCAGGCTTTCGGCTAGATCCGGCGCCCTAGGCCGCTGCCGACCCCATCACGGCCCTTAGAAACTGCTGTCGAGCCACGAAGTGGACGGTTTAGCCCTAGGACTACGACTCCCAGAATGCCATGGGGCCTCTTTGTCCGTAGCTGATTAGCGCTGCCCAACCCCATAGCTTTCCGGGAAATGTAGTTCAATGGTAATCTGCTCGCTCCCCGCGTCCGCCTCTTCTCCCCCACGCGGAGGTCCCAATGGGAGGAGAGGGCTGGAGGCCAATACTGAGGATCCAGGAGAGAGCAACTGGGGGCTCAGACCTTTGGGTCCTGGAAGGTCTCTCCTGTGTGATCGAAACAGGGAACCAGAAAAACCGAGGTCATGAGTCGCACAAGCCCAGCAACAAGGGGCTGTCAGATCTAAGTAGGGACAGTACTCTCAGTCTCCAGTAATAAAAGTCCTCAGGGCCGGGCGCGGTGGCTCACGCCTGTAATCCTAGCACTTTGGGAGGCCGAGGCGGGTGGATCACGAGGTCAGGAGATCGAGACCATCCTGGCCAACATGTGAAACCCCATCTCAACTAAAAAAAAAAAAAAAAAAAAAAAAAAACTGGGCGTGATGGCGTGTGCCTGTAGTATCAGCTACTCCGGAGGCTGAAGCAGGAGACTCACTTGAACCGGGAGGTGGAGGTTGCAGTGAACCCAGATCATGTCACTGCACACTGCACTCCAGCCTGGCCACAGAGCGAGACTCCGTCTCAAAAAAAAAAAAGTCCTTAGAAGGGCCCCACTTTTCCTCCACTCTCTTACCCACTTTCACACACACACACACACACACACACACACACACACAGTGCTCTTATTCCAAAAAAGCCGCAGAGACAGGGATTGGTACTATGGACTTTTAATTCATCCCTCCTGCTCTCTTACCTGTGGCAGCTGAGTTGGGAACTGTACTGTAACTGTACAATTTCACTCTAACTGTAACTCCCTGAGAAGCCTAGAGGCATGGGATGAGTAGATGGGGGATGTGATCAGAGTTGACTATGTTTACGATCTCTCTCTTCACCCTCCAAAAACAGCAGGAGGCTCCTGAGATCTCAACAATCCTGTCCACCTTGGCCAGACCTCGCCCTCCTGCCTGGTTTGAGGCTGGGTCCAAGGTCTGCATACCTTTGGATCCTTTTATCCCAGACCGGCCCAAAGCCAGACGTAGTGGTTTTGTGAGTTCAGGGGCAGACAATTAGCAATGAGCACAGCACCTGCCAGCTTTTCACAAGCACAGAGGGTGTGTTTATGCCTGCACACTTCCAGAAAACAGATCCCCAGACCCCCAGCGGCGCACCTGCAGAGAAAGACCAACTTCCTTCATTGTGAACGGCAACCTGAACTCAGAGCCAATATATGCAGGTCTTAGCAGTTTACGAGTTTAAAAATAAAGTGTTCTTGGATCCCTGGAAAGTTCTGCTCCAGAAGCTGCACCATTTAGCAGTGATCCCTCATCCCACTTTCACATTTTAGCCTGTCTGCTCAAAACAAATGAAAAAAACTCTTTGAGGGGCTGGGGGCATGGGTTGCACAGACGCCCACTCTGCTCACCAACTACCCCAGTTTTTCCAGAGACTGTGAACAGAGCAAGACGCTGGCCAACTAGAGATGGTTTGTCTTTCATCTCGATCTTCCCAGCAATGCTGGGCAGTGAGCTTCTAGCTGTATTTTCATTAGATTCTTCCTTTGGCCACGTCTGTAATCCCAGCATTCTGGGAGGCCAAAGTGAGAGGATTGCTTGAGGCCAGGAGTTCAACAACAGCCTGGACAATATCACAAGGTCTTGTCTCTACAAAAATAAAACATTAAAAAAAAAATTAGCTGGGCCAGGCGCAGTGGCTCATGCCTGTAATCCCAGCACTTTGGGAGGCTGAGGCAGGTGGATCATGAGGTCAGGAGATTGAGCTCATCCTGGCCAACATGGTGAAACCCCGACTCTGCTAAAAATACAAAAATTAGCCAGGCATGGTGGTGTGCATCTATAGTCCCAGCTATTCAGGAGGCTGAGGCAGGAGGATCCCCCTGAGCTCAGGCATTTGAGGTTGCAGTGAGCTATGATTGTGACGCTGCACTCCAGAGCAAGATCCTGTCTCCAAAAACAAAAAACCAAAAAGATTCTTCACCTTAGTTATCTGGATTTCCAGAACCCCATCCCCTCCAGAAGGGCCCTGCAGGGTTCTTCATAGGCATTGAACCTGGCCCTCTCTAGAACAAGTCTCCCTCTAGAATCACTCCAGAAACACAGAAAGGGACTTGCTGAATGCTTGTTCTGGACCAACCATGTGTTCCTTCAGTCTTCTGAGGACCCAGGGGGAGCAGTAACCCTCTTCTAGAAAAGAGCAGAGGGAGAGTTCTCTATTCCTGGGGTCAGCCATCTGGAACTACTCTAGATATGGGCTGGGAAGAGCAGGTGGGCACTGGGGCTTCTAGAACTGCCTGCCAGCCATCAGAAAAAGACATTTTGCTAGTTCTAGATGTTCAGACAGTTCCAGAAAAGTCCCCCCTCTCTCCAACTCTCCCAACTAGAATCGCTCTGAAAATGGGTGCCCACTGGCTTCAGGAACACCACAAGCTTCTCTAGAAGATGCCCTGGCTTCTGGAGTCACAGACTGCTGGCTCTAGAAAGATCAGGCTATTCTGGAAAGTATCCCCCAGCTCTCAAGGCTCAGCCAATGTCCAGAGTGGAGACAGGTCTGCGTTCATGCCCACCCACTCGGGTAGGAAGGCGGCCTCCGGCTTAAGATCTTCAGGAACTCAGAATCTGGCAGGGTGAAGTTGGCCAGGTAGACAGTGTCTCCGCCAGTCAGGTAGGCAGCCCAGAAGCCGAAGGTGCCTATGGTCATGATGGTGTGGTTGCACTGCGTGAGCAGGGCAAAGTCTTTCCACGGCGAAGCCTCCTGTCCGTCGCCAGCAAACACCACATCCCCCTTCGAGGCGTCGATGTTTTCTCTACACCACTCCATGCCGTTGCTGGTGACCACAAACACCGGGGCTTCGTGCCGTGCTCGGAACCAGTCCATGGCCTCCCGGAGGTAGGCGCTGTTGCCCACCACGCCCTTCCAGCGCTGAGGCATCACCTGGAGGTAGTCCCCACGGCGCACGTGGACACCCACAAAGGTGCGCGGCCGGTCCCCCGAGCGACCCAGGTGGAGCCGCCGCAGCACACGCTGAGCCTCTTCTCGAAGGTGGTCGTGCAGCGTGAACTCACTGCGGATCTGTTCCCGGAGGTGATGGAAGAAGTCCAGGAGCAGGGGAAGCCGGAGAGCTTCAGGAAAGGATCTCCCAAGTCCGCGTACTCCTCCGACATCCAGTCGTGAAGTCGCAGCTCCCGCCAGGGCGTGAGGCTGTCCACCTCTGGGGCCAGCACGGGCAGCGTGATGCGGAAGACAGGGGCCAGCGCGGTGTGCATGGCGGGCAGGATGAAGGCTCGGCGACCGTTGAGCTGGGCCAGAGCCAGCAGCGTGGCATACTGCCCCATCTGGTTACCAAACCGGCCATCGGGGTAGATAGTCCAGGTGCCGGAGAGGGAGGCAGGGTGCTGGGGACAGGGAGAGGAGGTGTTGGGGCTCATCGGGGTACCCGGCAGGCAAAAGATGGCCACGGGGTGTGTCACCAGGCGGCGGTCTGGACACAGGACCGACAGGCCTAGGCCGTGTCGAAAGCTGTCTTGGTGGATGTGGACGAAGAAGGAGATTGCAGAGAGGACACAGACTAGCAGGAAGGCCAGACAGAGGTGACGATGGCTCAGTGGCCACATGGCTGCAGGGGAGGAAAGGAGAATTAGCAGATGTGCAGAGGCTGAGCAGGGGCGGCTGAGGAGGGATGGGGGAGGAGAGGGAGGCCTGGGGTTCAGTTTCCCCTCCATCCCAGGGAAAGAGGAAGCTAAAGGTTTAGACTCCTGGGGCTGAGGTAGGGAAAGTCTGAGTCCTAGGTTTGAGGGATGAGAGCTTTGGGATCTCCGGGCATGGGGGATTGGAAGACAGTGAGAAGTGGTTTTCAAGGTAGCCATGGTTTGGCTGGGCACTGTGGCTCACACCTGTAAGCCCAGCATATTGGGAGCTGAGATGGGAGGATCTCTTGAGCCTAGGGGTTCGAGATCAGCCTGGGCAACAGAGCAGGACTCTACTTTTACATAAAAAAATTAAAATTAGCTTGGCATGGCCTGGGCGTGGTGGCTCACGCCTGTAATCCCAGCACTTTGGGAGGCCAATGCAGGTGGATCAGCTGAGGTCGGGAGTTCAAGACCAACCTGACCAACATGGTGAAACCCCATCTCTACTAAAAATACAAAATTAGCCGGGCGTGGTGGCACATGCCTGTAATCCCAGCTACTGGGGAGGCTGAGGCAGGAGAATCGCTTGAACCCAGGAGTCAGAGGCTGTGGTGAGCCGAGATCACACCATTGCACTCCAGCCTGGGCAAAAGAGTGAAGCTTTGCCCAGAAAGAAAGAAAGAGAGAGAGAGAGAAGGAGGGAAGGAGGGAGGGAAGGAGGAAGGAAGGATGGAAGGAAGGAAGGAAAGAAGAAAGAAAAAAAGAAAGAAAAAGAAAATTAGCTTGGCATGGTGGCATGTGTCTGTGGTCTCAGCTACACAGGAGCTACGGCGAGTGCATCCCCACAATGAGCCAGGATAGCACTGCTGCACTCTAGCCTGGGCGACAGAGAGGGACCCTGTCTAAAAAAAAAAAAAAAAAAAAAATCAAAACACACCGATAGCCATGGTGCAGGTTCCTGTCCTTTTCCTGCAAGAATCTCGAGTCTCCCCCTCCTGTAAGGTCCACTGATCCTGGCTTCTTCCACCAGCCTGATTCTCAGGGGTACCTGCCTGTGAGGGTAAAATCCACCACAGAGGTGATGATGGGAAGAAACAGTCCATGTAAAACAAGAGAGGCTGGAAGACCAGGAGCGGAAGGAGGATCTTGGTCCCGGAGGAGTAATGGCTGGGGAGGTGGCGGAGAGTCCTAGGGCCTTAGGAAGACCTGGAGAAGAGGTTGGGGTTGTACCTCTCTTCCGGCTCTGAAGGAATTGTTCCTGGGTCCCAGGCACCCCGCAGTCCCCCACTCACCTGAGTTCCTTGCAGGTGTTAGATCCACGCTTCGGGTGGCCAGAGCGCGCCGTCCGCCAAGGCTGGCCACATCCGGCGGCCCCCGGAACGCCAGGCGCCCGGCTCTCCGGCCCCGTAGCCCTCCCCCTCCTCGCAGCCTGCCCGGACTGGCGGCGAGGGCTTGGGGAAGGGAGGAAGGAGGGGGCGCGGCCGGGAGGTTCGCAGCCTCCGCCCTCCCGGGCCGGACAGGTGCCAAGAAGATGGAGCCCCGCCCCTCCCCCTGAGGACTAGCCCCAGCGCCCGGGGCTAGGGCGATGGCCTCTGGACCCACCGCTGCCCAGATCTGGGACGCAAGGGACCGCGCCCTGCCCGCCGCCCCGGCATTGACCTGCACGAAAGCTCCACCCCAGGCAGCCTACCTGGCTTCCGAGCAGCCGCCGCATCCTTGCGTGGACCCGGAGGCCGGGCGCCCAGCTGCAAAGCTGGAGCCGGGAGGTCCAATCCGCCGCCCTCTCTTTCCCGGCGCCGGGGCTTAGAGTCGGCCCCAAGCACCTGGGTGCCTCGAGCCTGGCCACGCCCCAGCGGCTGGGCAGGGCCCCCGCACCTGGTCCCGGCGAGTGGGGCTATCCTCCGCCCCCGTCGCGTCCTCCCCCGGGGATGGAGAACCTGTTTGCCAGGCTGCCGCGGGAGCGCGCGAGGGCCTCCAGCCTGCAGGTGCCCCCGCGCCCACCAGGGTCTCCGACTCTCGCACCCACCACCCCGTCCACACTTAAATTCCAGAATCCCAGCCCCCAGTGGCTCCTTTTGGAGAATTCTAGGGTCCCGTGCCAAACTGCTACTTTCCAGACCTGCATTGCGCGGAAGCAGCCATTCCAGCGCTGGAGACTGGAGTGGAACAGGGTCTGCGTCCCGCGCCGTCAGCAGCGCCCGTGGCGGCCGGCGCCAGGAACAGAGGCCTCTGCCCGCTTGTCACCTAATTAAAGCATTTTCTCGGGTCCAAGGCCCACCTCCAGCTTTGCCAACCCGGAGCAGGGCAGGCTGACCCTCCACTCAACATACATCAGTGTCAAGGATTCAGGAGTTCGACTTGATTCCCCAGAACTTTAACTATCATCTCTCCAGGCTAATGACTCCAAGCACCCAAGACCCTTCCCCTCACACCCAGAAGTCCCGCCCCTCCTCCCTCAGACCCAGGAGTCCAGACCCCCAGCCCCTCCTCCCTCAGACCCAGGAGTCCAGACCCCCAGCCCCTCCTCCCTCAGATCCAGGAGTCCAGACCCAAGACCCCCTCCTCCCTCAGATCCAGGAGTCCAGACCCAGGACCCCTCCTCCCTCAGACCCAGGAGTCCAGACCCCCAGCCCCTCCTCCCTCAGACCCAGGAGTCCAGACCCAAGACCCCTCCTCCCTCAGACCCAGGAGTCCAGACCCAGGACCCCTCCTCCCTCAGACCCAGGAGTCCAGACCCAGGACCCCGCCTCCCTCAGACCCAGGAGTCCAGACCCAGGACCCCTCCTTCCTCAGACCCAGGAGTCCAGACCCCCAGCCCCTCCTCCCTCAGACCCAGGAGTCCAGACCCCCAGCCCCTCCTCCCTCAGATCCAGGAGTCTAGACCCAAGACCCCTCCTCCCTCAGATCCAGGAGTTCAGACCCAGGACCCCTCCTCCCTCAGACCCAGGAGTCCAGACCCCCAGCCCCTCCTCCCTCAGATCCAGGAGTCCAGACCCAAGACCCCTCCTCCCTCAGATCCAGGAGTTCAGACCCAGGACCCCTCCTCCCTCAGACCCAGGAGTCCAGACCCCCAGCCCCTCCTCCCTCAGATCCAGGAGTCCAGACCCAAGACCCCTCCTCCCTCAGACCCAGGAGTCCAGACCCAGGACCCCTCCTCCCTCAGACCCAGGAGTCCAGACCCAGGACCCCTCCTCCCTCAGACCCAGGAGTCCAGACCCAGGACCCCTCCTCCCTCAGACCCAGGAGTCCAGACCCCCAGCCCCTCCTCCCTCAGACCGAGGAGTCCAGACCCCCAGCCCCTCCTCCCTCAGATCCAGGAGTCCAGACCCAAGACCCCTCCTCCCTCAGATCCAGGAGTTCAGACCCAGGACCCCTCCTCCCTCAGACCCAGGAGTCCAGACCCCCCCTAGCCCCTCCTCCCTCAGATCCAGGAGTCCAGACCCAAGACCCTCCTCCCTCACACCCAGGAGTCCAGACCCAGGACCCCTCCTCCCTCAGACCCAGGAGTCCAGACCCAGGACCCCTCCTCCCTCAGACCCAGGAGTCCAAACCCAGGACCCCTCCTCCCTCAGACCCAGAGGTCCAGACACAGGACCCCTCCTCCCTCAGACCCAGGAATCCAAGTCCCCCCGGGCCCTCCTCCCTCAGACTGAGGAGTCCAGACCCAAGCTCCCTCCTCCCTCAGACCCAGGTGTCCAGACCCCAGCCCCTCCTCCCTCAGACTGTGGAGTCCAGACCCAAGCCCCCTCTTCCCTCAGACCCAGGAGTCTAGACTCTAGCCCCCTTCTTTTCCCTCAGACCCAGGAGTCCAGGCCCCCAACCCCTCCCCCCCCCCAGCCCTTCCTCCCTCACAACCAGAAGTCCAAGTCCCCAGCCCCTCCTCCCTCAGACCCAGGAGTCCAGACCCCCAACCCCTCCTCCCTCAGACCCAGGAGTCCAGACCCCAGCCCCTCCTCCCTCAGACCCAGGAGTCCAGATCCCAGCCCCTCCTCCCTCAGACCCAGGCATCCAAGCCCCCAGCTCCTCCTCCCTCAGACCCAGGAGTCCAAGCCCCCAGCCCCTCCTCCCTCAGACCCAGGAGTCCAGACCCCAGCCCCTCCTCCCTCAGACCCAGGCATCCAAGCCCCCAGCCCCTCCTCCCTCAGATGTAGAAGTCCTATCCTTGCACCCTTAGGGGCTCCAGGAAATTAGCCAGCCTGTCTTCCCTCTGGGTGCCCACTCCAGCTCCTGGCTTGGCTGCCAACTCCAGTCTGAGACTCTTACCCACCCCTCCCCCCAGGTTATTTTAGGATCACCTACCTGAGCCTGGGATGGCTTCTCTGGTGAAAGAAACACCAGGATTGCATCAGGGAGGATGATGCTGGGATGCCCAGGGTCTGAGCATCTGAGCAGGGGCAGAGGAGGCTGAGGCGAGCCCACGGCCAGGCAAGAGGCTTCCAAGGCAGGGCACTGTGTCTCTGCCTCGGTCACTTTTTCATACAGCAATTGCCACCTTACTGAGGATCAAGGAAACTCCGTGTCAGACCATGCCCTCCCCTCAAACTTAGAAATTCAGATAAGGGTCAGAAATTTCTCTTGTTCTCGAGATCTGCATGAATGAGCCAAAAGTTGGTTTTACAGGATCCCAGCACCCCTCCTTGCTCTGACTCAGGGGCTCGAGACCCCAGATTCTTCTCTCTGAGACTCAGGAATCTGGGCTCCCAGCCCCTTTCATCTGAGTCCCAGCTAACCTGATCCTCCTCTCCCTCGTACCTTAGACCAGGAGTCTGGCCCCCCATTGAAAGGACCCCCAGATTGCATCATCCATCCATTCAGGCTGCCCTTGCCACGATGGAATTCTAGCTCCTGCCAAGTGGGTCAAATATCATGGTTCAGGCGCAGGGAGGCTGATTGGGCGGAACTGTCTGGGTATAAATTCTGGAGCTCCTGCATCTATCCCAAAAAACAGGAGTGTCCTGTCAGCTGAGGATCCACCTGAAAGGGGACCCAGGCACTCAGGCCACCTGAGCAGCGATCTGTGGATCTGCTTACCGGGACAAGCCGAATCTGGCACGGATCTAGACCACTCAGCTTTTCCCACGCGCGCCCTGGACAACGCTGAGGACCTGAGCCATTGATGGGCTCGGAGGACGTCGGGTTGGAGCACCCAGCACTGTGGGTTTCTGTGCTGGCTGGTCTCCTGCTGGGAACCTGCCAGGCACACCCCATCCCTGACTCCAGTCCCCTCCTGCAATTTGGGGGTCAAGTCCGGCAGCGGTACCTCTACACAGATGATGCCCAGCAGACAGAAGCCCACCTGGAGATCAGGGAAGATGGCACAGTGTCAGGGGCTGCCCACCAGAGCCCCGAAAGTGAGTGTGGGCCAGGGCCTGGGTCTGAGGGAGGAGGGGCTGGGGTCTGGACTCCTGGGTCTGAGGGAGGAGGGGCTGGGGGTCTGGACTCTTGGGTCTGAGGGAAGAGGGGCTGGGGCCTGGACTCCTGGGTCTGAGGGAGGAGGGGGCTGGGGCCTGGACTCCTGGGTCTGAGGGAGGAGGGGCTGGGGCCTGGACTCTTGGGTTGAGGGAGGAGGGGCTGGGGCCTGGACTCCTGGGGCTGGGGTCTGGACTCTTGGGTCTGAGGGAGGAGGGGGCTGGGGCCTGGACTCCTGGGTCTGAGGGAGGAGTGGCTGGGGTCTGGACTCCTGGGTCTGAGGGAGGAGTGGCTGGGGCCTGGACTCCTGGGTCTGAGGGAGGAGGGGTCCTGGGTCTGGACTCCTGGGTCTGAGGGAGGAGGGGCTGGGGCCTGGACCCCTGGGTCTGAGGGAGGAGGGGCTGGGGCCTGGACTCCTGGGTCTGAGGGAGGAGGGGCTGGGGGTCTGGACTCCTGGGTCTGAGGGAGGAGGGGCTGGGGCCTGGACTCCTGGGTCTGAGGGAGGAGGGGCTGGGGGCCTGGACTCCTGGGTCTGAGGGAGGAGGGGGCTTTGCCTGGACTCCTGGGGCTGGGACAGAGCGGGATGGGGAGAGTTCCTCTAGGCACCTTACCACTTTCTCCTCTTAGGTCTCTTGCAGCTGAAAGCCTTAAAGCCGGGGGTTATTCAAATCTTGGGAGTCAAGACCTCCAGGTTCCTGTGCCAGAGGCCAGACGGGGCCCTGTATGGATCGGTGAGTTTCCGGGACCCTCCTCAGCGCCCACCGCTCCTCCTGGCTGCCGTCCTCACAGCCTGGGTGCTCCCCCAGAGCCAGACTTGATACCATTCGCTCTGCACGCCCTGACCTTACGGCAGTCTTTGGAAGTTGAGGTTGTTGTCATCAGTGTTTGCAAAATGAGGAAACTGAGTCCCAGGCCAAGGCACCACGACCTCAGTCACGTGACGTGTGGGTGCCAGCCTGGCCTGAGACTCAGAGGTGATCGCCTCGGTTCTCAGCAACACCTCCTCCCGCCCACACGGCCCTGGTGTGCACGGCTCATGCTGGGCACAGGGACACTCGGGGAAGCCATGGCCAGGAAAGTGACCAGGATCTTAGGTGCTAGGGGGACCCTCCAGCCTGGCCTGAGGGAGCACTGGCTGCTCCAAGGGCTGGAATGTTCTTCTCTGCAAAGTCTGCACTGACAGCAGGGGCCCTGCAGGACAGACCTGGGGGTAGAAAAGAAATCTCCTGTCAGTGTTTGTTACCTAGAGGAGGGGCTGGGCCTGGACACTGGGTCTGAGGGAGGAGGGACAGGGGGCCTGGACTCCTGGGTCTGAGGGAGGAGGGACAGGGGGCCTGGACTCCTGGGTCTGAGGGAGGAGGGGCTGGAGGCCTGGACTCCTGGGTCTGAGGGAGGAGGCACTGGGACCTGGATTGCTGGGTCTGAGTGGGGGAGGGGCTGGGGTCTACTCCTGTGTCTGAGCAGGGAGGGGCTGGGAGCCTGGACTCCTGGGTCTGAGTGGGGGAGGGGCTGGGGTCTGGACTCCTGGGTCTGAGGGAGGAGAGGCCGGGGGCCTGGACTCCTGGGTCTGAGTGGGGAGGGGCTGGGGGCCTGGATCCTGGGTCCTGCAACAGGAAAACATAGAGGAACCCTGTCTCTGATCCTGTTCTTTGTCCCCTAGCTCCACTTTGACCCCGAGGCCTGCAGCTTCCGGGAGCTGCTTCTTGAAGACGGATACAATGTGTACCAGTCGGTGGCCCATGGCCTCCCGCTGCACCTGCCGGGGGAGCAGGTCCCACCCCGGGACCCTGCACTCCGAGGACCAGCTCGCTTCCTGCCACTACCAGGCCTGCCCCCCCGAATCCCCAGAGCCACCAGGAATCCTGGCCCCCGAGCCCCCCGATGTGGGCTCCTCAGACCCTCTGAGCATGGTGGGGCCTTCCCAAGGCCAAAGCCCCAGCTACGCTTCCTGAGGTCACGGGCTGTTTACTATTGCATCTCCTCTTTATTTATTAGGTTATTTATCTTATTTATTTTTTTATTTTTCTTACTTGAGATAATAAAGAGTTGGAGAGGAGGCTGACCGTGAACGTGTGTGAGTGTTTGAGGGAAGAAACGGGATCTGCTTCCTCATTGCCCTTTCCACCTCCCCTCGTGCTGGCCCCGTGTCCTGGCTTCCCGCTGGCCTCACTTTTCTACCCTGCTAAAGCGTCCCCAGGGGAGTCGGGGACTATCCCTGCTCTTTGAGAGGGCAAGACTGGCCAGGTGCAGTGGCTCACGCCTGTAATCCCAGCACTTTGGGAGGCCAAGGCAGGCGGATCACAAGGTCAGGAGTTCGACACCAGCCTGACCAACATGATGGTGAAACCCCATCGCTACTAAAAATACAAAATTAGCCAGGCATGGTGGTGGCACATGCCTGTAATCCCAGCTACTCAGGAGGCTGAGGCAGGAGAATTGCTTGAACCTGGGAGGCGGAGGTTGCGGTGAGCCCAGATCCCACCACTGTGCTCTAGCCTGGGTGACAGAGCGAGACTTAAACAGTCTCTAAATAAATAAATAAATAAGCCAGGCTTGGTGGCTCATGCCTGTAATCCCAGCACTTTGGATCGCCTGAGGTCAGGAGTCTGAGACCAGCCTTGCCAATACGTCTCTACTATAAATACAATAACTAGCTGGACATGGTGGTGGGCACCTGTAATCTCAGCTACTTGGGAGGCTGAGGCAGGAGAATGGCTTGAACTCGGGAGGTGGAGTTTGCAGTGAGCTGAGATCGCAGCACTGTCCTCCAGCCTGGGCGGTAGGGTGAGACTCTGTCCCCAAAAAGAAAAAAAAAAAGTAGTCAAAAAAATAAAAATAAAAGGGCAGGACTTTTGTCTACACGCCCTCAACTTGTGTTGGCATTGTGTAACTGTTTCTCAGAGCTACCTCAATAACAGCGGAGCTTTTACAAGGTGACACAGCAGGCTCGCATCCTCATGGGAGATGTAGTTTTCTGGCATCATTTAGCAGTGGGAATGAGATCTCTTGGTCCTCAAATCTGGGACAAGGATTCCTGGGTCCTGGGGGTGGGTTTGGTGCTAGTGTAACACCCAGGTTCTGGGGAATCAGAGGGTTGGACATCCAGACACCTGGGTCCCAGGAGAACTGGGGGACTACAGATGAGAAGGAAGGGGCTGGATGGTGGGAGTTTGGGGTCTCCGGAAGAGGAGCTGAAACTTGGAATTCCTCCGTATAGGTCCTTATTGACTTTTTAATATTTATTTATTTATTTTGGTTTTTTGAGTCAGAATCTTGCTCTGTTGCCCAGCCTGGAATGCAGTGGCACTACCTCGGTTCACTGCCACCTCTGCCTCCCAGGCTCAAGCGATTCTCCTGCCTCAGCCTCTGGAATACCTCAGATTACAGGTGCCACCACCACCATGCCCAGCTAATTTTTTGTATTTAGTAGAGATGGGTTTCACAGTGTTGGCCAGGCTGGTCTCAAACTCCTGACCTCAGGTGATCCACCCGCCTTGGCCTCCCAAAGTGCTGGGATTACAGGTGTGAGCCACTGTGCCCAGCATTTATTTTTATTTTTTATTTATTTATTTATTTTTAGGATGGGGTTTCACCATGTTGGTCAGGCTGGTCTTGAACTCCCGACCTCAGGTGATCCGCCCGCCTTGGCCTCCAAAGTGCTTGGGATTACAGGCGTGAGCCACCACGCCCGGCCTATTTTTATTATTTTTTTTGAGACAGAGTTTTGCTCTTGTTGCCCAGGCTGGAGTGCATTGGTGTGATCTCACTACCACCTCCACCTCCCGGATTCAATCGATTCTCCTGCCTCAGCCTCCCTAGAAGCTGGGACTACAGGTGTGTGCCACCACGTCCGGCCCAGACTTCGGCTAGGACTCCTTCCCGGGTTCCTTATGTAATAAGTGTCATAGATTGCAGTCCTAGCAAGCACGTTGCCCGGTCTCCCTCCCCTCACACAACCGAGATTTCCATATCATCCTTCAAGTCACTTCCTGGTAGGAAGGAAGCGGGCCTGGGCCAGCACCCGCGGCTGCAGCCTGGCGGGATCTGTCATCTCAGACCCTTCGTGTTAAGTCCAAAGTTCAAGTGAGAGAAATATCACAGTCAAAACAACATAACTGTGGGTGGCCGAGGGTCACTGGAGGGATTCGATGCCCAGAAAAAATGAGACTCAGCATTTGTAGGAAGTGCAGCTTTCGACTCTGATGGCACAGAGAGAGAGGGGGACAGAGACCCAGAGAGAGAGAGGGACAGAGACCCAGAGAGAGAGGGGACAGAGACCCAGAGAGAGAGGGGGACAGAGACCCAGAGAGAGGGGGAGACAGACACCCAGAGAGAGGAAGGAACAGAGACCCAGAGAGAGAGGGGACAGACACCCAGAGAGAGGGGGACAGAGACCCAGAGAGAGAGGGGGACAGAGACCCAGAGAGAGAGGGGACAGAGACCCAGAGAGAGGAAGAGAGAGACCAGAGAGAGAGGGGGACAGAGACCCAGAGAGAGGGAGGACAGAGACCCAGAGAGAGAGGGAGACAGAGACCCAGAGAGAGAGGGACAGAGACCCAGAGAGAGGGGACAGAGACCCAGAGAGAGAGGGGACAGAGACCCAGAGAGAGAGGGGACAGAGACCCAGAGAGAGAGGGGACAGAGACCCAGAGAGAGAGGAAGACAGAGACCCAGAGAGAGAGGGGGACAGAGACCCAGAGAGAGGGGACAGAGACCCAGAGAGAGGAAGGGGACAGAGACCCAGAGAGAGAGGACAGAAGACCCAGAGAGAGGGACAGAGACCCAGAGAGAGAGGGGGACAGAGACCCAGAGAGAGAGGGAGACAGAGACCCAGAGAGAGAGGGAGACAGAGACCCAGAGAGACAGGGGACAGAGACCCAGAGAGAAGGGGGGCAGAGACCCAGAGAGAGAGGGGGACAAGACCCAGAGAGAGGGGACATAGACCCAGAGAGAGGTGGATAGAGACCCAGAGACAGAGGGAGACAGAGACCTAGAGAGAGGGGACAGAGACCCGGGGGTGGGGGACAGAGACCCAGAGAGAGGGGACAGAGACCCAGAGAGAGAGGAAGACAGAGACCCAGAGAGAGAGGGGACAGAGACCCAGAGAGAGGGGGACACAGACCCAGAGAGAGGGGACAGAGACCCAGAGAGAGGGTACAGAGACCCAGAGAGAGAGGACAGAGACCCAGAGAGAGAGGGGACAGAGACCCAGAGAGAGGGGACAGAGAACCAGAGAGAGAGGGAGACAGAGACCCAGAGAGAGAGGGCACAGAGACCCAGAGAGAAAGGGGGACAGAGACCCAGAGAGAGAGGGGACAGAGACCCGGGGGGGACAGAGACCCAGAGAGAGGGGGACAGAGACCCAGAGAGAGGTGGACAGAGACCCAGAGACAAGGGAGACAGAGACCTAGAGAGAGAGGGGGACAGAGACCCAGGGATGGGGGGACAGAGACCTGGGGTGGGGGACAGAGACCCAGAGAGGGGGGGACAGAGACCCAGAGAGAGAGGGGACAGAGACCCGAGAGAGAGGGGGACAGAGAGAGGAAAGGCAGGCAGGGAAACTAAGAAATGTGTTGAAATGCGCACACTTCACCTGTATCCTGAGCACCCTGCACTAGAAATCCTGTCGTCCCCCCTACCAGTAGAAGGAGCCCCTTTGCTCATCTGGACAGTCTGGGGCCCGTGTTTGCTGATCCTCCGCAGGGTCCAGCCCACCAGCTCTCGAAGCTTCTAGACCTGCAACCAGCCTTAGCTCCTGGCCGGCCGCACAGGCCAAGCTGCACGGAGTGGGCGGTGAGGAGCCTCTACAGGCACCCGAAGTGCAGGCCCTCCTTGCCCACTGGCATTGACAGAACCCACACTGAGAGGCTGGTCTGGGACGGGATCTCCGGGGGGATGGTGCGGCAGGATGGAAGCAGCTCAGTGTTGAATTGGGGTGAATTTATTGGCAGAGATTCCACACTCAAGCACTGGCTGTAGGGGCTGGGAGTGACTGTAGCTTGCTCTTTGAGTGAAATCTGAATCCCAAATACTTTGTAAAAGTTGGCCAGGTGCAGTGGCTCACGCCTGTAATCCCAGCACTTTGGGAGGCTGAGGGGAAAGGATTGCTTGAGGCCAGGAGTTTGAGACCAGCCTGGGCAACATAATGAGACACCATCTCTACAAAAATTAAAATTTCAGCTACTCTGGAGGCTGAGGTGGAGGATCACCTGAGCCTGGGAGAGCGATGGTGGCTGTGCCACTGCACTCCAGCCTGGGCGACACAGTGAGATCCCGGTCTCTAAAAAATAACAAAATAGACGAGCCATATGGCTCACACCTGTAATCCCAGGACTTTTGGAGGCTGAGTGGGGAGGACTGCTTGAGACCAGGAGTTTGAGACAAGCCTGGGCAACATAGCGAGACTCCTGTCTCTACAAAAAATACAAAAATTAGCCAGGTGTGGTGGCACATGCCTGTGGTCCCAGCTACTTGGGAGGCTGAGGGGGGAGGCTCACCTGAGTCCAGAAGGCGGAGGCTGCAGTGAGTTATGACTGCACCAGTGCACTCCGGAACAAGTGGCCTACAGAGCAAGACCCCATCTCAAAAAAAATTTTTTTTCTCTGTTGTGTCTATTTCCTCTTGTGCTCGATCTAATTTAGCATTCGCTTCTGATTTTTTTTTTTTTTTTTGAGACAGAGTCTCACTGTGTTGCCAGGCTAGAGTGCAGTGGTAAGAGCTTGGCTCACTGCAGGCTCCACCTCCCACGTTCTAACAATCCTTCTGCCTCAGCCTCCCAAGTAGCTGGAACTACAGGCGCCCGCCACCACGCCCAGGTAATTTTTGTCTTTTTAGTAGAGACGGGGTTTCACCACGTTGTCCAGGCTTGTCTTGAACCCCTGACCTCAGGTGATCTGCTTGCCTCAGCCTCCCAAAGTGCTCAGATGAGAGGCGTGAGACATAGCACCTGGCCCTGATGAGTTGTTTAACTTTTATGTTTGTACAGACGGGGTCTCACTCTTTTGGCCAGGCTGGTCTTGAACTCCTGGACTCAAGCAATCTTCCCACCTTGGCCTCTCAAAGTGCTGGGATTATAGATGTGAGCTACTTTGCCTGGCTCTTTATTTCCCTCTTTGTATAAGGACATCAGTCATATAGGATTTAGCACCCCCCCCCCCCCCACAAACCCCATGAGACCTCACCTTAACTCGATTACACGTATGAAGACAGTATTTTCAAGTAAGGTCACGTTCAGAGGTTCCGGGTAGACACGAAGCTCCTGGGACACTACTTCCCCAGTGTACACCTCCATATGGAGTTAGTCAACTTCCGCTTCTTCTTCTCGAATTTAAGAGAGCTGTATCCTCTGGAGGAAGTTTCACAGGCATTAGGGTGGGCCAGGATAGCTTTCTGAGCCTTAAAAGTCTTAAAGTTCTGGCTGGGCACGGTGGCTCAAGCCTGTAATTCCAACACTTTGGGAGGTCGAGGCGGGCAGATCATCTGAGGTCACGGTGAAACCCCGTCTCTACTAAAAATACAAAAATTAGCCAGGTGTGGTGGTGCACACCTGTAATCCCAGCTACTCAGGAGGCTGAGGCACAGGAATCGCTGGAATCCCGGGTGGCAGAGGTTGCAGTAATTCAAGATCATGCCACTGCACTCCAGCCTGGGCGACAGAGCAAGACTGTCTCAAAAAAAAAAAAAAAAAAAAACTATTCAAGCATGGTGGTGTGTGCCTGTAATCCCCGCTACTCGGGAGGCTGAGGGAGGAGAATGGCTTGAACCCAGGAGGCAGAGGTTGCAGTGAGCTGATATTGCACTGCTGCACTCCAGACTGGGTGACACAGCGAGCCCCTGTTTCAAAAAAATAAATATATAAATAATAAATAAATGACTCTTTGCTGTTTCCCCCACAGCACTGTATTCAGTATGTAACCGCTCAGCACAGCCACCACTCCACTATTCAGGAGCAAACTTCATCTCCTTGGTTCCCAACCCCCACCGTGATCAGAGCCTTATCTCAGCTTTACTCTCTGAGCGCCTATCAAGATCAGCTGGGGTTTTGCTTCTCCAGTGGTTTTCAGCATGGAGCTTTGCCCTTCCAAGAGCGAGGTTCTGCTGAGCGAGTGTTTCCCCGGGTCCCTGGGGGAGCCAGGCTATTCCGCATCTTCCAGCTTCTCCACTGCACCCTGTCCTCCCCTATTCACTGGGACCCCCAGAGATTTCACTACTGTTTTTTCTTTCTCTGGTTTTTTTTTTTTTTTAGACGGCATTTCACTCTTGTTGCCCAGGCTGGAGTGCAATGGTGCAATCTTGGCTCACCGCAAACTCTGCCTCCCAGGTTCAAGCAATTCTCCTGCCTCAGGCTCCCAAGTAGCTGGGGTTACAGGCGCCCACCACCACACCAGGGTTATTTTGTATTTTCAGTAGAGATGGCGTTTCTCTACATTGGTCAGGCTGGTCTCAAACTCCCGACCTCAGGTGATCGACCAGCCTTGCCCTCCCAAAGTGCTGGGATTACAGGCGTGAGCCGCCGCGCCCACCTTTATTATTCTCAACACCAATGGCAGCTGTCTTCTTAGGACAGGGGGAGTGAGTTCTATCGACGGACAGGTGTCCCCTGCTTGCGGACAATGAGCAGCTCCTCAGGATCACGAGGACCCAGTTTCCGCGATGGAGCGTCTTGGAGATGTAGCGGTCTTTGTTGACTGGCGCAGGCTGCTGGTTGCCTTTGCTGCTCTTGGGAACCTCAGTCCACATCCCCCTTCACGGCCTCCAGCACCACCTTGCAGTGCTATCAGAGGCCTTCACGAGGCCCAGGAGTCTCTTATTGTTGCGGCAATTGATGAGCACTTGGTGTTGAGATCCCCGTCCTCTCATTTTTGCAGCTCCTCCGGGGTCATCTCACGCTTGGGCTTGTTGAGGAGGCTCGTGATGGTCACTACGCTCTTGGTTCACTCTTGTTTCTTCTGTGTTGCTGCCACCTCACTCCCTCCCCCTCCCTTCCCTTCCCCACCTTCCCTTCCTGCCTTCCCTTCCTGCCTTCCCTTACTTCCCTTCCCTTCCTCCCTTCCCTTCCTTCCCTCCTCCCTTCCCTTCCTCTCCCTCCTCCCGTCTTCTTCCTTTCTTTCTCTCTCTTTTGGAAGAGGTTCACTCTCGTTTCGTCTGCATTGCTGCTGCTGCTTTTTCTTTCTTCTTTTTTTGGGGAGACAGGGTCACTCGCCCAGGCTGCAGTGGCACGATCTTGGCTCACTGCAGCCTCCGCTTCCCAGGTTCAAGCAACTCTCCTGCCTCAGCCTCCTAAGTAGCTGGGATTACAGATGACAGGTGCCCCGACCTGGCTAATTTTCCCTTTCTTTTTTTTTTGAGAGAGAATCTCGCTCTGTTGCCCAGGCTGGAGTGCAGTGGGCTCCCTGGAACCTCTGCCTCCCTGGAACCTCCGCCTCCCTAGTTCAAGAGATTCTCATGCCTCATCCTCCCAAGTAGCTGAGATTACAAGCATGTGCCACCACGCCCAGCTAATTTGGTATTTTTAGTACAGACGGGGTTTCACCATGTTGGCCAGGCTGGTCTTGAACTCCTGACCTCAGGTGATCTGCCTGCTTTGGTCTCCAAAGTGCTGGGATTTCCAGCATAAGCCACCGCACCTGACCAAAACCAATCTGTATCATCACCCCACAGCATCATCACTTGAACCATTTCTCTTTTTTTTTTTTTTTTTGAGACAGAGTCTCACTTTGTCATCCAGGCTGGAGTGCAGTGGCTCAATCTCAGGTCACTGCAACCTCCACCTCTTGGGTTCGAGCAATTCTCCTACCTCAGCCTCCCGAGTAGCTGGGATTACAGGCGCCTGCCACCACGCCCGACTAATTTTTGCATTTTTGGTAGAGACTGGGCTTCACCTTCTTGGCCAGGCTGGTCTCGAACTCCTGACCTCAGATGATTGATCCACCCGCCTCAGCCTCCCAAAGTGCTGGGATTACAGGCGTGATCCCACCGCGCCCAGCCAAATATTTTCATCTTACAAAACTGAAACTCTCTACCACAATTAAGCCCCAGTTCCCCTCCCCTCAGCTCCTGGCCACTTTTCCCCAACCCCATTTGTTGAAAAGATGGTAGTGAGCTCCTTTAATGACTGACAAGCTCTTGAACATGGACAGGAAAATTCACAGCATTTTTTTTTGTTAATGATCAATGAATTTTTAAACAATTATCTTCCCTCTAAACATTCACAGACTACTTCTACAGCTAAAAATAACAAGCCACAAATTTCACAATTGTAGATTTCCCCCAAATATTTGAACAGTGACTGTGTATTTATCAGTGAACTTTTCACAAATCTGAGATTGCAGTTTCCCTTAAATGCCACGCATAGGAGGAAAATGGTAATACCCTCTCCATCATACTTTTCACAAGTCTGACATGCCAGATTCTTACAAATGCTTTAAGTATCTTCGAGAAGGCTGGGCAAGGTGGCTTCGACCTGTAAGCCCAGCACTGTCAGAGGCCAAGGTGGGAGGATCACCCGAGCCAGACTGGGCAGCACAGCAAAAACCCATCTCTACTAAAAAAAAAAAAAAAATTAGCCAAGTGTGGTGATGAGCACCTGTAGTCCCAGCGACTTAGGAGGCTGAGGAGGGAGGATCACTTGAGTCAGGGAGGTCAAGACTACAGTGAGCTGTGATCGCGCCACCGCACTCCAACCTGGGTGATAGAGACTCTGTCTCAAAAATAAAATAAAAATGGCCAAGTGCAGTGGTTGATGCCTATAACCCCAGCACTTTGGAAAGCCAAGGCAGGCAGATTTCCTGAGGTTGAGAGTTTGAGACCAGCCTGACCAACATGGAGAAACCCCATCTCTACTAAAAAAAAAACACAAAATTAGCCTGGCATCGTGGCGCATGCCTGTAATCCCAGCTACTCGGGAGGCGGAGGCTGCGGTGAGTCGAGATCAAGTCACTGCACTCCAGCCTGGGCAACAAGAGCGAGACTCTGTCTCAAAAAACAAACAAACAAAAACCTCCCTGCCGGGCACAGTGGCTCACGCCTGTAATCCCAGCACTTTGAACGCCGAGGTGGGTGGATCACCTGAGGTCAGGGGTTTGAGACCAGCCTGGCCAAGATGGTGAAACCCTATCTCTACTAAAAATACAAAAATTAGCTGGGCGTGCTGGCACGTGCCTATAATATAATCCCAGCTACTGAGGAGGCTGAGGCAGGAGAATTGCCTAAATCCAGGAGGTGGAGGTTGCAGTGAGTTGAGATCACATCACTGCACTCTAGCCTGGGCAACAAGAGCAAAACTTCGTCTCGGGGGGGGTAATAAAAAGAACTCCCAGAGAGCTCCCTTACCCTTCCACCAAGTGGGGACACAGCAAGAAGCTGCCAGCAATGAATCAGGAAACGCCCACACCAGTCACGGAACCTGCCAGTGCCTTCATCTTAGAGTCCGCACCCTCCAGAACTGTGAGAGACACGTTTGTTCCTTAAGCTACACAGTCTATGGTATTTTTGTTATAACAGCCTGAATGCCCTCTCACCAAGGATGAGTCAGTTCTCACCAAGCCGACATTCCAGGCAAAGCCTGTGTGCCTGTGTTATCTTAGACTTTGTCGTAACCACATGAATTGGGAATTTTTTTTTTTTTTTTTTTTTTTTTGAGACGGAGTTTCACTCTTGCCACCCAGGCTGGGGTGCAATGACACTGTCTCACTGCAACGTCCACCTCCCAGGTTCAAGTGATTCTCCTGCCTCAGCCTCCGGAATAGCTGGGATTACAGGCACCTGCCCCCACACCCAGCAAATTTTTTTGTATTTTTAGTAGAGACAGGGATTCGCCATGTTGGCCAGGCTGGTCTCGAACCCCTGACTTGAGGTGATCCACCTACCTTGGCCTCCCAAAGTGCTAGGATTACAGGCGTGAGCCCCTGCACCCGGCCAGGAAATTGATTTTGGTGATCCGGATATACTTCCCACAACTGCCTATTCAGAGTATCTTTTTGTATTTGTTGTTATTCTTGAGATGGAGTTTCACTCTGTCACCCAAGCTGTAATGCAGTGGCGGGATCTCTGCTCACTGCAACATCCACCTCCCAGGTTCAAGCGGTTCTCCCTGCCTCAGCCTCCTGAGTAGCTGGGATTACAGGCGCCCGCTACGATGCCAGGCCTAATTTTTGTATTTTTAGTTGAGACCGGGTTTCACCATGTTGGCCAGGCTAGTCTTGAACTCCTGACCTCAGGTGATCCGCCCGCCTCGGTGTCCCAAAGTGCTGGGATTACAGGCGTGAGCCACCGCGCCCGGTCGACTTGGAGTGTCTTATTTTTACAATACAGCCTGAAAAACTTGTTCTAAGTCATAGTTTTGTAATAGGTTATTTCACGGCTGTCTGTTCCAGGACCTTCTCCGGGAAACGTGTGGAGCATTTCCTCTTTGTTACACACTCAGGGTGAGCCCGTTTGCAAGCTTCGCCTCTGTCTCTTTACCACGAAGCTGACCCTCCAGTTCTGTGACCCCCTTGGCAGTTGGCACCAGCAGCACGGAGGCCCTGGTAGGGCGCTGGCTGGCAGGAGGAGGGTGCAGGGTCTTCTCACCAGCTCCTGGCTCCACATTGCACCTTGCCAGCAGCCAGGGACAGCAATGGCTTCCGCTTCCTGTTACTTTCCGCACTTCCGGATGTAGATTTCCAGGCCCCTCAGACTGACAACCCAGCCCGCAAGAGGCCACGCCCTCTCGGAGGTCCGAGACCCGCTGCCTGCAGCCCCTCCCTAGAGATCTGTTTAGTTTGCATAGGTTGCCGTTTTTTTCTTTTCGTTTTCTGTTGAGAAATGCTAAGTGTATGATAAAATATATTGTTTGTTAAGAAGAACGATGGCAAGGAAAACCTGGCCCCCCTCCCCCCCGCCGAAGTGGAAAACTGCTTGGGGCATTTTAAAGTAGCAAGACAGTGCATGTCTATCACACACCGGTGAAAACAATTCTTTAAGCACGGGCTATGTGGCCCTGCCCCCGTGGCTCCCTCGTGGAGAATACTTTTTAGTTTGTGATCAGTGGTAAGCAAGCACCAGCTGCCTACCTAGTTTATTTTTGTTCTATGAGAAAACATAGAACACCTGTTTGTTCGTAAGACTCACCTCTTCAGAGAGAATAAGTAAGTGGGTCCGAATCTGCTTGAGGCCCTCAGTGCGGAATGCTGTCAGCCCTCTAAGGCTCTCAGCTCAGAAGGCTGTGGACCCCGCCCCACTATAGTTGCACTCTGCTGTTCTATCTGGGGGCTTCTGGATGGGGGTCTCTATGGCTGAGCTGGTCTTGGTATTTTTCTTCTCTCTTTTTTTTGAGATGGAGTCTCGCTCTGTTGCCCAGGCTACAGTGCAGTGGGGTGAGGTCTCGGCTCACTGCAACCTCTGCCTCCCAGGTTCAAGCGATTCTCCTGCCTCAGCCTCCTGAGTAGCTGTAACTACAGGTTCATACCACCATGCCCAGCTAATTTTTTGTATTTTTAGTAGAGATGAGTTTCACCGTGTTAACCAGGATGGTCTCGACCTCTGACCTCGTGATCCACCCGCCTTGGCCTCCCAAAGTGTTGGGATTACAGGCGTGAGACACCATGCCAGCCAGGTTGCCATTTTCTCCTAATAAAACTTACCAAAAAAAAAAAAAAAGTGATCAGTTAAAACCTGTAAGACAGGTGGCAGATGATCAGAATTAAAATGCTTTAAAATCTTTTGTTATTCTGGAATATGACTGAGTGATTATATTCAGATTTTGTCATTTTAAGGATGCATGTTAAAATTTCAAGAGTAAGCTGGGTACAGTGGCTCACGCCTGTAATCCCAACACTTTGGGAGGCTGAGGTGGGCGGACCACCTGAGATCAGGAGTTCAAGACCAGCCTGGCCAACATGGTGAAACCCCGACTCTACTAAAAATACAAATATTAGCCAGGCGTGGTGGTGGGCACCTGTAATCCCAGCTACTCGGGAGGCTGAGGCAGGAGAATTCCTTGAACCCAGGAGGCGGAGGCTGCAGTGAGTGGAGATCACACCAATGCACTCCAGCCTGGGCGACAAGAGAGACTTTTTCTCAAAAAAAAATTTTTTTTTCAAGAGTGGGCCAGGCACTGTGGCACACGCCTGTAATCCCAGCGCTTTAGGAGACCGAGGCAGGAGGATCGATCCCTAAGCCCAGGAGTTCGAGACCAGCCTGGGTAACATGGTAAAAACCCTGTCTCTACAAAAACATACAAATTAGCCAGGTGTGGTGGCAGACACCTACAGTCTCAGCTACTTAGGAGGCTGAGGTGGGTGGGTCGCCTGAATCCAGGAGTTCAAGGCTGCAGTGAGCTATGATTATACCACTGTACTCCAGTCTGGGTAACAGATCAAGACCTTCTAAAAATAAATAATCTTTCTTAACTTGGAAACAGTCACAAACATTTAAAAATTTGGAAATACAGTACCAACAATTCTTCCTTTCCAGATCCATTTGAAAGTCACATGCCCCTGTGACCCCATCACCACACAAACCCATACTCCAGCGTGTACTTTCCACAAACAAGGACATTCTCCTACACAACCACAGTACAGCTGTCACAATCAGGAAAGTAGCCTTGACCCACGACTACTCTGGAATCGTCAGACGTCCTTTGTGTTTGCAACATGTCCCAGTGATGCTTTTTATGGTAAAGAATGCAGTTTTAGAGCCGGGTGCAGTGGCTCACACCTATAATCTGAACACTGGGAGATCAAGGCAGGTGGATCAACTGAGGTCAGGAGTTCGAGACCAGCCTGGCCAACGTGATGAAATGCTGTCTCTACTAAAAATGCAAAAATTAGAGCGAGAGGGCTCACGACTGTAATTCCAGGACTTTGGGAGGCCAAGGTGGGGGGGATTACCTGAGGTCGGAGTTCCAGACCAGACTGGCCAACATGGTGAAACCCTGTCTCTACTAAAAATGCACAAATCAGCTGGGTGTTTTTGTGGATGCCTGTAACCCCGGCTACTTGGAAGGCTGAGGCAGGAGAATCTCTTGAACCCGGGAGGATGAGGTTGCAGTGAGCCGAGATTGTGCTACTGCACTCCATCCCGGGTGACGAGAGCGAAACTCTGTCACTCAGCCAGGTGTGGTGGCTCACACCTGTACTCCCAGCACTTTGGGAGGCGGGTGGATCACAAGGTCAGGTGTTTGAGACCAGCCTGGCCAACACAGTGAAACCCAGTTTCTACTAAAAATACTAACAAATTAGCCGGGCACAGTGGCAGGTGCCTGTAATCCCAGCTACTCTGGAGGCTGAGGCAGGAGAATCGCTTGAACCCAGAGGCAGAGGTTGCAGTGAGCTGAGATCATGCCACTGCACTCCATCCAGCCTGGGCAACAGAGCTGGACTCTGTCTCAAAAAAAAAAAAAAAAAAAAAAAAAATTAGCCAGGCATGGTGGCATGCGCATGTAATCGCAGCTACTCAGAAGGCTGAGGTGGGAGAATCGCTCAAACCCAGGAGGTGGAGGTTGTAGTGAGCCAAGATCGAGCCACTGCCCTCCACCCTGGGCGACAGAACGAGACTCGGCTCTCCCCAGCCCCCATACCCTGCCCCCTGCCAAAAAAATAAAAAAGAATGCAGTTCAGGGTCACACACTGCTTCTGCAGGCAGGTGTCTTTGATAGGAAGGACGGCTCCTCAGTCTTCCCTGGTGTTCATGACCTTGCCATTTGGAACACTGCAGGCCAGTTATCGCTGGTCTCCCCCTGTGTGGATTTATTTGATGTTTCCTCGTGATCGGATTCTTTGGCAGCACAGCGACTGAAATCATGCTGTGTGTTTCTCATTGGAAGTCAGGTCAGTCGGGTGTCCACCTCTCCAATTTCTGATGACATTTGCTTCAGTCACATGAAGCAGGTGGCATCAGCCGGACTTCTTCTTTGCCAAACAATGAGAGCTTTGTAGGGAGAGACTTTGAAACTGTACCAATATCCATTCCTCATGAAGATTTGTTTGTTTGTTTTCTTTCTTTCGTTTTTTTTTTAGATAGAGCCTCACTCTGTTGCCAGGCTGGAGTGCAGTGGCATGATATTGGCTCACTGTATCCTCTGCCACCCGGGTTCAAGCGATTCTCCGCCTCAGCCTCCAGAGTAGTTCGGATTACAGGCACCCACCACCAAGCCAGGCTAATTTTTGTAGTTTTAGTACAAACGGGGTTTCACCATTTTGGCCAGGCTGGTCTTGAACTCTTGATCTCATGATCCACCCGACTCGGCCTCCCAAAGTGTTGGGATTACAGGCGTCAGCCACCAGACTTTTTTTTTTTTTGGAGACAGAGTCTTGCTGTATCACCCAGGCACCCAGGCTGGAGTGCGGTGGTGTGATTTGGCTTACTACAACCTCTGCCTCCCAGGCTCAAGCGATTCCCACCTCAGGCTCCCAAGTAGCAAAGACCACAGGCACACGCTACAACACCTGGCTAATTGTTTGTATTTTTGGTAGAGACAGGGTTTCATCATGTTGCCCAGGCTGGTCTCGAACTTCTGACCGCAAGTGATCCACCACCTCGGCCTCCCAAAGTGCTGGGATTACAGGTGTGAACCACCATGCCTGGCCCAAGTTATTATCTTTTTAAATTAATGTATTTTTTAGAGACAGGGTCTTGGTGTTGCCCAGGCTGGAATGCAGTGGTGCAATCATAGCTCACTGCAGCCTGGACCTTGCTGGGCTCAGTGATCCTCCCACCTCAGCCTCCTGAGTAGCTGGGAACAGGACATCACTGCAGGATGCTGGCCCTCCCAGTTATTAATGGATTTATTTATGTCTGTGTGGACTCATGGTTTCCTATTTTATTCCCTGAGTTATTTATTTATTTGAGATGGAGTCTCACTCTGTCACCCAGGCTGGAGTGCAATGGCACAATCTCGGCTCACTGCAACCTCCACCTCCCTGGTTCAAGCGATTCTCCTGCCTCAGCCTCCTGAGTAGCTGGGACTATAGATGCCCACCACCACACCCAGCTAACTTTTGTATTTTTAGTAGAGACGGGGTTTCACCATATTGGCCAGGCTGGTCTTGAACTCCTGACCTGGTGATCCACCTGCCTCGGCCTCCCAAAGTGCTGGGATTCCAGGCGTGAGCCACCATGCCCAGCCTATTCCATGAGTTATAATCAGTTATATCATTCTCTATTTTTGGTGTTCAAACTTATTTATTTTGATACTCTTTTTATTTACTTTTTTTTTTTTCATTTGAGACAAGAGTCTGTCTCTGTCGCCCAGGCTGGAGTGCAGTGGCGTGATCTCGGCTCACTGCAACCTCCACCTCCTGGGTTCCAGCGATTCTCCTCCCTCAGCCTCCCAAGTAGCTGGGATTACAGGTGCCCGCCACCACACTGGCTATTTTTTTGTATTTTTAGTAGAGACAGGGTTTCACCACATTGGCCAGGCTGGTCTCAAACTCCTAACCTCGTGATCCGCCTGCCTCAGCCTCCCAAAGTGCTAGGATTACAGGCATGAGCCACGGACCCAGCTCTTTTCATATTTATATCCCCCTTTTCTGACAGAAACATGACTTCATTTTTCTTAATGTCCTCATCAGTCAATTCTGTATGTTACCCATCTCTCGTCTCCACAGCCGTTCCCTCCTTCCACCTCCCCTGTGCCCTCTGCAGCCAGCTTGTGCTCTGACTCCCCCGGCCACAGCGCCCCTCATCCTACTAGTTTGGGGGACTTACAGTTCCCACTTGGGTTTCCCCCACTGTACTGAGCTGCTCACATGAGTAAATGCCTTCTTCACCCCACTAAGGCCCTGACACCCTACTTCTGGGCCCTGTGCCCCCAACACGCCGAGATGGCCTTGCCTGCCCCACCTCAGCCCTTAGAACTTTATTCAGGAAGAAAAGGTTAGGGAAGGGGAAGAATGCTGGTTTCTATTTCATTGATTTGACCGTATCAATGTTTTCTGGCCTCTGGAGTTTGAGTCGTGTCACACCCATGTCATTAAAGAATTTTCCAGTGCTTGCCTTCACTCATATGGTTTCCTATTTCACACTGAAGACTTTGATCCATCTGGAGTTTATTCAGTGGGCTTTTATTGTTTTTCTCTTTCCTCTGCTTGGGTTGAATGGGTTTTCCATATCCCCCCTTCTTCATATATACCTTTCGATCAAAGTTATATATGTACACAGTAAAGTCACACAGTTCTGCGTGTTCAGTTTAAACTTCCCCACGATGTCCCAGTGGCAATTAATCTCTGGATTAATTATAGCAATGTGAACCACTGGGACGGACCCACACTAAAATATCAGCGGTTTAAGCGGTTCATTTTTTGTTTGTTTTAGAGATGGAGTCTCACTCTGTCACCTGGGCTGGAGCGCAGTGGCGCCATGGTGGCTCACTGCAACCTCCGCCTTCCGGGTTCAAGCAATTCTCTTGCCTCAGCCTCCCAAGTAGCTTGGATTTCAGGTGCCCACCATTACACCCGGCTAATTTTTTGTTTCTAGTAGAGACGGGGTTTCACCACATTGGCCAGGCTGGTCTCAAACTCCTGACCTCCTGATTCACCTGCCTCAACCTGTCAAAGTGCTGGGATTACAGGTGTGAGCCACTGCTCCTGGCACTTTTTTTTTTTTTTTTCCTGAGACTAGTCTCGCTCTGTTGCCCAGGCTGGAGTGCGGTTGTTGAATCTCGGCTCAGTGCAACCTCCGCCTCCCAGGTTCAAGTGATTCTCCTGCCTCAGCCTCCCGAGTAGCTGGGATTACAGGCACCCACCACCATTAATGGCTAATTCTTGTATTCTTGGTAGAGACAGTTTTCGCCATGTTGGCCAGGCTGGTCTCAAACTCCTGACCTCAGGTGATCCACCTGCCTCGGCCTCCCAAAGCGCTGGAATTACAGGTGTGAGCCACTGCACCTGGCCCTACAATTGATCTTTGTTTCTGTTTATGTAGAGTCTAATTAGTAGAGAGGCAGAGGGTCAGGGACCCAGGCTGATAGCAGCTCTGCTATTTTCACATGTGGCTTCCAAGGTCTCTCTGGGTGTGGGAGGCAGGTTCCCAGAGGAACCGCAGTGATCCCCACCTCTGGGTATCTATGCCATGCACAGTCATCTCCCACACTGCACTAGGGTTGTACTTTGTGACAGATAGCACATGGTGGAAGTGGTGGGATGGGCCAGGCGTGGTGGCTCACACCTGCAATCCTAGCACTTTAGAAGGCTGAAGCAGGAGGATCACTTGAGCCCAAGAGGTCAAGACCAGCCCGAGACCCCTGTGTCTACAAAAAATTTAAAAATTAGGCTGGGGCAGCGGCTTACACCTGTAATCCCAGCACTTTGAGAGGCTGAGGAGGGTGGATCACCTGAGGTCGGGAGTTGGACACCAGCCTGGCCAACATGGAGAAACTCCATCTCTACTAAAAATACAAAATTAGCCAGGTGTGGTGGCGCATGTCTGTAATCCCAGCTACCTGGGAGGCTAAGGCAGGAGAATCACTTGAACCCAGGAGGCAGAGGTTGCGGTGAGCTGAGATCACACCATTGCACTCCAGCCTGGACAACAGGAGCTAAAGTCAGTCTTAAAAAAAAAAAAAAAAAAAAAAAAAAAAACTGTGTGCCAACATGGCTGGTAAGCAAAATTAAAAAAAAATAAAAATAAAAAATATTAGCTGAGTGTGGTGGTGTGTGCCTGTGGCCAAGCTACTTGGGAGGCTGAGGGGGGGAGGATCACTATAGCCCAGGAAGGTGAGGCTACAGTGAGCCATGATTGCACCACTACAATCCAGCCTTGAAGCCAGAGAGAGACCCTGTCTCTCTGGAACAGGAAGTCAAGAGATTGAGACCATCCTGGCCAGTATGGTGAAACCAGTCTCTACCAAAAACACAACAATTAGCTGGGTGTGGTAGCACACACCTGTATTCCCAGCTTCTTGGGAGGCTGAGGCAGGAGAATTGGTTAAACCCAAGAGGTGAAGGTGGCAGTGAGCCAAGATCGTGCCACTGCGCTCCAGCCTGGTGACAGAGTGAGACTCTGTCTCAAAAAAGAAAAAAATCCCTAAAGTATGGGGTTGGGAGGCATTCCAGGCTGGGAAGCACCCCCACTCCATGCAGATGCCCAGCCTGGAAGCTCTCCCATCCCCCACCTGTGCTCCTGTGCTCAGGAAGCTTTTAGATGTTGCCCTGTGTACCTCTTTATCTGACAGGTTTTTTTTTTTTTTAATTATACGATAAACTGATAAACGTGTTTTCCTTAGTTCTGTGAGGCACTGTAGCAAACTGTTGAGCCCAAGGAGGGAATCATGGGAACCCCAGATTCCTAGCCAGTCAGTCAGAAGCTCAAGTGACAATGTGGGCTTGTGATTGGCACCTCCCAAGGGGGCAGCATTGTGGGACTGAGCCCTCACCTGTGGGATCTGATGCTATCTCCAGGTAGATAGTGTCAAAATTGGACTGAATTATGGGACACCCCAGCTTGGGTAGGAGAATTTGTCAGCGTGGGAAAATCCTACACACCTGCTCACAGAAGTGTTGTGTGTGAGCCTGAGAAAAACAGGTGGTTTTTTCTAGATAAGCTCCATGGAAGGGGAACACAGTTTTTTGTTTTTTTTTTTTTTTGAGTTGGAGTCTTCCTCTATCAACAGGCTGGAGGGCAATGGTGGGATCTCAACTCACTGCAACCTCCACCTCCCAGGCTCAAACGATTCTCCTCCCTCAGCTGCCAGAGTAGCTGGGACTATAGGCACACACCGCCAACCGCGGCTAATTTTTTTGTTTGTTTGTTTAAAATGGAGTCTCCTCACTCTGTTGCCCAGGCTGGAGTGCAGTGGTGCCATCTCAGCTCACTGCAACCTCTGCCTCCCGGGTTCAATGGATTCTCCTGCCTCAGCCTCCTGAGTAGCTGGGACTACAGGTGTGCATCACCACACCTAGCTAATTTTTGTATTTTTAGTAGAGACGGAATTTCACCATGTTGTCCAGGTTGGTCTTGAACTCCAGACCTCAGGCAATCCACCCACCTCAGCCTACCAAAGTGCTGGGATTACATACGTGAGCCACTGCTCCTGGTACATTTATCTACTTTGGAGATTTCACATAAATAGAATCCTACAATATGGCTGGGTGCAGTGGCTCACACCTGTAATCCCAGCACTTTGGGAGGCCAAGGTGGGCTGATCACGGGGTCAAGAGATCGAGACCATCTTGGCCAACATGGTGAAACCCCATCTCTACTAAAAATACAAAAGTTAGTTGGGTATGGTGGCTCATGCCTGTAGTCCCAGCTACTTAGGAGGCTGAGGCAGGAGAATCACTTGAACCTGGGAGGCAGAGGGTGCAGTGAGCCGAGACTGCGGCAGTGCACTCCAGCCTGGGGACAGAGCGAGACTCCATCTCAAAAAAAAAAAAATTGAATCCTACAGTATGTAGCCTTTGTGACTGGCTTCTTTCACTTAATGTTTCCGAGGCTCATTCAAGGCCTGTCAGTGTTTCGATTCCTTGTTTTTTTTTTTTTTTTTGAGACAGAGTTTTGCTCTTGTTGCCCAGGCTGGAGTGCAACGGTGTGATCTCAGATCACTGAAATCTCCACCTCCCAGGTTCAAGCAATTCTCCTGCCTCAGCCTCCCAAGTAGCTGGGATTACAGGCATGCGCCACCACACCCAGCTAATTTTGTATTTTTAGTAGAGACAGGGTTTCTCCATGTTGGTCAGGCTGGTCTTGAACTCCCAAGCTCAGGTGATCCGCCCGCCTCGACCTCCCAAAGTGCTGGGATTACAGACATGAGCCACCACGCTCAAACTTCATTCCTTTTTAAGGCTGAATACCATTCTGCCATGTGGATGCACTGCATTTTATTTGACCATTCATCTGGGGGGTGGACATTTGGGTTGGTTCCACATTTGGGCTATTATAAATAATACTGCTATGTACTTTCATATACTAAGTTTCATTTGAATACCTGTTTTTGTTTTTAATTATTTTTGGTATACACCTAGGAGCAGAATTACTGTGTCATATTGATAATTCTTTTTTTTGTTTTTTTAGAGAGAGGGTCTTGCTATGTTGGCCAGGCTGGTCTCGAACTCCTGGCCTCAAGCAATACTCCCACCTCAGCTTCCCAAAGTGCTGGGATTACAGGCATGGGCCACCGTGCCCGGCCCTCTCCTTTATGCCTTTGACTTTATACTCAACCTTGACCACCAGATGGCGCTGCAGGCACATCACAGCATTGCCTTGAAGCACAGCATGCTGTGGCTGGGTTCTCACTATAGTTGAGATTTATTTAGCTAGATTTATTCTTTTATTTTTATTCATTTTAATTTACATTTTTTCAGTAGGAAAGGTAGGGTCCAATATTTACCAGGTTTTTTTTGTTTGAGTGACAGAGCAAGCATGTCTTAAAAACAAAACAAAACACAGTTGGCCGGGTGCAGTGGCTCACACCTGTAATTCCAGCACTTTGGGAAACTGAGGCAGGCAGATCACGAGATCAGGAGTTCAAGACCACCCTGACCAATATGGTGAAACCCCGTCTCTACTAAAAATACAAAAATAAAATTAGCCAGGCTTGGTGGTGTGTGCCTGTAGTCCCAGATACTTGGGAGGCTGAGGCAGGAGAATCGCTTGAACCCAGGAAGCAGAGGTTGCAGTGAGCCGAGACTGTGTCACTGCACTCCAGCCTGGGTGACAGAGTGAGACTTCATCTCAGATACACACACACACACACACACACACAGAGTTTATATAACACTTTAAAAGCCTGGCACGGTGGCTCATGCCTATAATCCCAACACTTTGAGAGGCTGAGGAGGGAGGATTGCTCGAGGTCAGGAGTCTGAGAACAGATTGGCCAGAAACTCTGTCTCTACTGAAAATACAAAAAAATTAGCCGCATGTGGTGTTTGCGTGTAATCGTCGCTACTTGGGCGCTGAGGCAGGACAATCGCTTGAACCTGGGAGGTGGAGGTTGCAGTGGGCCGAGATCACACCACTGCACTCCAGCCTGGGCAACAAGAGCAAAACTCTGTCTCCAAAAAAAAAGAGGCCAGGCGGGAGCGTCTTGCTTACTCCTGTAATCCCAGCACTTGGCACTTTGGGAGGCCAAGGCGATCGCATCATCTGAGATCAGGAGTTTGAGACCAGCCTGGCCAACACAGAGAAACCCCATCTCTGAGACCCTGCCCAGAGGTAAGGGAGGCAGGATGCGGAGCCCTGGCCACCTTGGCCGCCATGCCCTGAGCCACATCCCTCCCCCGGCAGGGTGGTGCCGGTGTTGTGGGAACACTGGCATTTCTGTGGGGGACGGCAGTGTGCTGCTGGGCTGGACAGCCCTGAGGGGGTGGCACATGGGCCTGATGGTCTACCAGCTCCTGCCGCTATCCTTCCAGGAACTGGAGTCCCAGAGAGGCCTGCCCCAGTTCAAGAGCTACCTGAGGCAGAAGCTCCAGGCCCTGGGCCTGCGCTGGGGGCCCAAAGCGGGGGTGAGATGACGTGGGGTTCAGGATGGCCCCCCATGTGGGGTGGACGATTTGCACTTTGGTTCTTTATGTTTTGGTTTCTCATTAAAGTTCCTTTCCTTCGCCCCCCCTCCCCCAAAAAAAGAGAGAAACCCCATCTCTACTAAAAATACAAAAATGATCCGGGCATGGTGGCGCATGCCTGTAATCCCAGCTACTCAGGAGGCTGAGGCAGGAGAATTGCTTGAACCCGGGAGGCGGAGGTTGCAGTGAGTTGAGATCACACTACTGCACTCCAGCCTGGGTGACAGAGTGGGACTCCATCTCAAAACAAAACAAAACAAAAAAACAGCCTCTCAGCCCCATTATGCCTCTGTGTGATTCTCTGCGTCCTGATCTTGGCCGCACACACACACTTTATTTTTCTCGAGACAGAGTTATCATTCTGTTGCCCAGGCTGGAGTGCAATCTCGGCTCACTGCAACCTCCGCCTCCCAGGTTCAAGTGATTCTCCTGCCTCAGCCTCCTGAGTAGCTGGGATTACAGGGGCCCGCCACCACACCCAGCTAATTTATCTATTTTTAGTAGAGATGGGGGTCTTGCCATGTTCGCCAGGCTGGTCTCAAACTCCTGGCCTCAAGTGATCCACCCGCCTGGGCCTCCCAAAGTGCTGGGATTACAGGCGTGAGCCACGGCGCCCGGCTCACAAGGTTATTTTCTAAAGCGAGTTGCAGCACCAACACTCACACCGACTTGCTGTGTGCCAGGCGACGCTTGTGGGCAACAGTTCTTGAACCCTTTGGTCCCAAGTCCCCTTTACATTCTTAAAAGTTGTTGAGGCTGACCACGGTGGCTCATGCTTATAATTCCAGCACTTTGGGAGGCCAAGACGGGCAGATCACCGGAGGTCAGGAGTTCCAGACCAGCCTGGCCAACATGATGAAACTCTGTCTCTACTAAAAATACAAAAAAAAAATTAGCCGGGAGTGGTGGTGGACACCTGCAATCCCAGCTACTCCGGAGGCTGAAACAAAAGAATCGCCTGAACCCAGGAGGTAGAGGTTGCAGTGAGCCAAGATTGTGCCACTGCACTCCAGTCTGGGCAAAAGAGTAAGAGCCCGTCTCCAATAATAATAATAATAATAATAATAATAATAGATTACACTATACCTGGTCTAGAAAGGAAAAAAGAAAAAAAGATCACTGATGACCGTCTCTTAGGCTGGGCATAGTGGCTCGTGCCTGTAATCTCAACACTTTGGGAGGTCAACATGGGCGGATCGTTCGAGACCAGCCTACGCAATATAATGGGACCCTGTCTCTACAAAAAATAAAAATAATAAAACTGGGCCTGGCGCAGTGGCTCACGCCTGTAATCCCAGCACTTTGGGAGGCTAAGGTGGGTGAATCGCTTGGGCCCAGGAGTTTGAGACCTGCCTGGGCAACATATTGAAACCCTGTCTCTACAAAAAAATTTAAAAATTAGGCAGGCATAGTGGCACATGCCTGTGATTCCAGCTACTTGGGAGGCTGAGGTGAGAGAATTGTTTGAGTCTGGGAGGTCAAGGTTGCAGTGATCACTGCAGTACACTGATTGCATCACTGTACACCAGCCTATATATATCCGTGTGTGGGTGTATGTGTGTGTGTGTGTGTGTGTGTGTGTGTATGTGTATATATATATATATATATATATATATATGTAGAGGTGGTCCTTGTGAATTCTTTTTAAATTTTATTATTTTTATTTTCTTTTTGAGATAGAGTCTTGCTCTGTCACTCAAGCTGGAGTGCGGTAGCACAATCTCAGCTCATTACAACCTCTTCCCCACAGGGTTCAAGAGATTCTCCTGCCTCAGCCTCCCAAGTAGCTGGGATTATAGGCATGCACCATGATGCCCAGCTATTTTTTTGTATTTTAATTTTTATTTATTTATTTATTTTTTGAGACTGAGTTTCGCTCCTGTCGCCCAGGCTGGAGTGCAACAGCTCGATCTCGGCTCACTGCAACCTCTGCCTCCCAGATTCAAGCGATTCTCCTGTCTCAGCCTCCTAAGTAGCTGGGATTACAGGTGCCCACCACTACGCCTGGCTAATTTTTATATTTTTAGTAGAGATGGGGTTTCATCACATTAGCCAGGCTGGTCTCGACTCCTGACCTCAGGTGATCCACCCGCCTTAGCTTCCCAAAGTGCTGGGATTACAGGCATGAGACCTAATGCCTGATCTTTTTTTTTTGAAGCCATTCTTGCTCTGTCACCCAGGTTGGAGTGTGGTGGCACAATCGCAGCTCACTGCAGCCTTGACCTCCCAGGCTCAAGCAATCCTCCCACCCCAGCCTCTGGAGTAGCTGGAACTATATTCATATGCCACCACGCCTGGTTAATATTTTGTACAGATGGGATCTCACTATGTTGCCCAGGCTAGTCTCAGACTCCTGGACTCAAGCAATCCTCCCACCTCAGCCTCCAGAGCACTGGAATTGCAGGTGCGAGTTACTGCACCAGGTCTAAGCTTTTCCATGTTTTTTGTTTGCTTGTTTTTGAGATGGAGTTTCACTCTTGTTGCCCTGGCTGGAGTACAATGGCACGATCTCAGCTCCCTGCAGTCCCCACCTCCCTGCAGTCCCCACCTCCCAGGTTAAAGTGATTCTCCTGCCTCAGCCTTCCCGAGCAGCTGGGATTACAGGCCTGTGCCACCATGCCTGGCTCATTTTTGTGTTTTTAGTAGAGATGGGGTTTCACCATGTTGGCCAGACTGGTCTCGAACTCCCAACTTCAGGTAATCAGCCCGCCTCAGCCTCCCAAAGTGCTGGGAATACAGACATGAGCCACTGTACCCGACTAACCTTTCCATATTTAATCCCTCCAGCAGGTCAGAGTATTGTGCCTAACTCCACACCCACTAGGGTCCCCCAGCTGCAGTCCTGGCTGAGGGGACTGGGCAAGGTCTGGGTATAGAAAGACCCTTTGGGCCAGGTAGGGGACAAACCACAGGCTGGGAAAAGGGTGCCGGTAGAAGACAAGAGCTGAGCTGAGGTCAGGGCCTCGGGGGACAAAGACGGGGGAACAGGCCAGGCACAGTGGCTCACGCCAGAAATACAAGCACTTTGGGAGGCAGGTGGATCAAGAGGTCAGGATATCGAGACCATCCTGGCTAATACAGTGAAACCCCATCTCTACTAAAAATACAAAAATTAGCCAGGCATGGTGGCACATATCTGTAGTCCCAGCTACTTGGGACTCTGAGGCTGGAGAATTGCTTGAACCCAAGAGGCAGAGGTTGCAGTGAGTCAAGATTGTATCATTGTACTCCACTCTGGGTGACAGAGCAAGACTCCATCTCAAAAAAAAAAAAAAAAAGATCGGGGGAACAGACAGCAGAGTCAGAGGGCAGGGATCAGGGCCTGGTGGTCCAGCCTAGTGACTGGGTGCAGGGTGGGGCTGTCCCCAAAATGGGAAAGTAGGGGGAAGAGCTGGTTGGTGGGGGGAGAACCTAAGTTCAGGGTGGAGATGAAATCCTCCCGCAGGCTGGAGAAACCATCAGAACACTGGAGACTCAGATGACTGGGTCCTTCAGAATAAAATGGGCTGAGGAAGTAGGATTCCCAGAGTTGCATCACCAAAGAAGCCAGATAATGTCTGTTCTTTGGCATTTTATTTCAAAATTGCAGCAAAGAGAAAGAGAGAAAAAAAATTCACTGCAGCACCGGGGGTCTGGCCTGAGAACGGAGAGATGTGGGGTTGGGCCAAGGTGTATCCTTGGCCTCACGACAAGGAGCAACGGGGCAGACCTGAACCCAAGACGAGGGGCTAGGGGATGCCCGGGTCGGCCCTTATGGCTTTGGGAGTGTCGCAACCACATGGGGGCGCCAGAGACTCAGACGCCACCCCCAGGCCTTTTATTTTATATTGCACTTGAGGTGAGTCATTGGTAGGGAGGCGAGTGGTGGCGTGATGAGATGCTACGGGTCGGTGGATCCGGAGCACAGCACGCAGCATCACACCGGGAGCATCCACTCGTGGGCTCTCGTTCCATACTGCGGGACAACAGAGGCAGTGCGTGAGGTGGAAGCCGCACTACAACTCCCAGCAGGCCCTGGGGCGTTCCAGGCGAAGTACCTATGGAGCTGTGCCCTGGCGCCTCAAGGGAAATGTAGTCCACTTCCCAGAGGGCCCCCCCCCCCAACAATGATGGGAACGGGGAATCAAGACTAAGATGGCGCAGAGGCTTCAGGGAGATGTAGTTCTAAAGAGTGGAATTATGGCCAGGCCTCTAAGGCTCTTGGAAAAAGTCACTTTCAGCTGAGAAAGCCCAGATAGTTGGGGGATGTGTAGTTCTGGTGGCTGATGCACAGGAGTTTACAGAAATGCAGCTCTAGGCCTGGGAAAGGAGCCCAGAGATTCTTGGGAAAGAGATTTTGGCCCAGAAGAACGGGAATGCCCCTAGAGGCTTATGAGAGGAAACAGTCTGGTGCCAGACAGGGGCCAAGGTCCAGAGGCTCATGGGAGGAAGCTTTCTCAAACCAAAGGGATAGCCCAGGGCTCTAGGGAATCTAGGGCGGCTGACCTCTGAGATGGCCAGAGGGCTGGCTAAGGTCTCAGAGATTCATGGAAAGGGCCTTTCTCCCCACCGGGACACCCAGAGGCAGCAGAGGATCGCAGGAGGGGGTTTCTCCCACCAGGACACCCAGGGGCCACAGAGGATCATGGGAGGGGGGTTTCCAAAGCTGAAGAACTATTCAGGGCTCTGGGAGCTCACAGGAAAGGGTGATTTAGCCCCAGAGGGTTTTCCAGGACACAGAGCAACACAGAAAGCCCACTCTCCCAGGCCTCAATAAGAAGGGCCATTAGGCCAGGCGCAGTGGCTCATGCCTGTTATCCCAGCACTTTGGGAGGCTGAGGTGGGCAGATCATGAGGTCAGGAGATTGAGACCATCCTGGCTAACATGGTGAAACTCCGTCTCTACCAAAATACAGAAAATTAGCTGGGCGTGGTAGGGTGTGCCTGTAGTGCCAGCTACTTGGGAGGTTGAGGCAGGAGAATCGCTTGAACCCATGAGCTGGAGGTTGCAGTGAGCCAAGATCACGTGCCACTGCACTCCAGCCTGAGTGACAGAGACTCCATCTCAAAGAAATAAAAAAAGGGGGGCCATTATTGGGACCAGCCTGGCCAATATGGTGAAATTCCATCTCTACTAAAAATACAAAAATTAGCTAGGTGTCGTGGTGCATGCCTGTAATCCCAGCTACTCAAGAGGCTGAGGCAGTAGAATTGTTTGAACCTGGGAGGTAGAGGTTGCAGTGAGCCAAGACCACACCACTGCACTCCAGCCTGGGCAACAGAGCAAGATTCCATCTCAAAAAAAAAAAAAAAAAAAAAGAAAGAAAGAAAGAAAGAAAAGGAAACAAAGGCCATTATCTGTTGCTGTTTTACTGAAGGAGGCTGGCTCTTAGTCCAGGGGCTCATGGGACACCAACTTCTCCAGGGAACAAGCTCCCAGCCCAGTCCCTGGCTCCCGGCACATTCCCCCGTCTCCCTGCCGCTTACCTGAATCTCCTTCAGCTCCTTCTGGAAGCGGAGGATCAGCTCAGGCCCATTTTCCATGGTGGGAATATGGAAGTTCTGGGGCAGAAGGTGCAGTGAGGATGGAGCCCCTCCCCCTCCTTCCCTCCCACCCACAATGGCAGCCCCGTCTCACCTTGTCTTTGTACAGGATTCTGTGTACTGGGCAGACCTGGCAGGCGGTGCCTGAGCCAAAGACTTCCCCGCACCCGGCCCTCCTCCAGGGCCCGAAGCAACTCCTTCATGGTGATCGTGCGCTCCACCACCCGGAACTCACCCTGCAGGGCAGGTGGCAAAGACACACATGTCCCCAGAGGGCTGCCCTGCTGCAGTCCTCCACCTCTCCTTCCCTCCCTCAGGGTGGTGAGAAAGACAGAGGCCCAAGGGGAGAGACAGACCCAGGAGAGGGGGACAGAGACGTGCCAGTGTGCCCCGGTCCCTGCCAAAGCCCTCTGATGCCCTGGCCCCTTGCACACGATGCCATCACCAGAAGACACCATGTCCTCACCCAGGTCTGAGCCAGGTCCAGCAGACTCTGTCTGACCACTCCAGGCAGGATGACGCCGTCCAACGGGGGCGTCACCAGCTCCAGCACTAGGGCAGGTGTACGGGGTGGGAGATGTTACCTCTCACCCCCTAGATCCCCCATCTTAGGAGCCACCCCTTTCCCCCCATCCCAGAATCCCTGGGGCCTGTAACCTGCCAGGAATGATGGTGCCACCCACTTCTACCAGGGCTTGGGCTGGGTCATGGGTAGGCTCACCCCCGTCCTCGTGGGTCCAGTAGACGAAGATGTTCATGGTGCCCACCTCGGTGAGCTGGTGGTCGGGCCCGTACAGCCAGAGGACCTGTTCACAGCCCCGCCTGAATGCCTCCTGCTGCACTAACACAGTGGGCCCATAATTCCTGGAGAGGGGCAGCCTGGTTGGGCGGGGCAAGGGAGCTCCATCCTTCCCCAACCCAGCCCCAGAGAAGGCTCATCCTGTCCCCCCCGCTCACAGCTCTCCTGGGCTCCCCAGTTCCCCAAAGACAGACTTACTGACATTTCATTTGGCATCAAGGCCCTAGGTGGGATGTCCCCCTCTCTCCTGCCTCTACCCCCTTTTTCTTTTTTTTTTTGAGATGGAGTCTTGCTCTGCCACCCAGGCTACAGTGCAGTGGTATGATCCCAGCTCACTGCAACCTCCGTCTCCAGGTTTCAAGTAATTCTCTTGCCTCAGCCTCCCAAGTAGCTGGGATTACAGGCATGCGCCACTACACCTGGCTAATTTTTTTGTAGTTTTAGTAGAGATGGGGTTTCACCATGTTGGTCAGGCTGGTCTCAAACTCCCGACCTCAGATGACTCCCCACCTCGGCCTCCCAAAGTGCTGGGATTATAAGCGTGAGCCACCACGCCAGGCCTTAATTTTTTTTATTTTTAGGAGAGACAGGGTTGACCAGACTGGTCTCAAACTCCTGGCCTCAAGTGATCTACCCACCTTGGCCTCCCGAAGTGCTGGGATTATCCCCAGCTGTGAGTCCCCGTGCTTGTCCCCAAAACCATTTCTGATGTCACCTCCTCGAGAGGTGTTTCCAGACCTCCAGGCTGGGTGCCAGAACTTCCCTGGACTCCCCCAGTGAATTGGGCTACCTGGATGACCTTCTGTGTCTCTCTCCCAGAGATAGCCTCTCCTCTCACCTGCTAACAAGCCTCCCATGGCTCCCCAGTGCCCAGGGACAAGACCCTAGCCTCCATCCGGTGTTCCAGGCCTGCCTGGGTCTATGAATACTTGTTAAGCTTTTTGCAAAACCCAGACTTATTTTTGTAACCTGAACATCTTCTGTGATCCTATTCCTTCTGTCCCTGTACACACAGTCCCCAGGATTAGAAAGTTTGCTGACTTTTGCTCAGCATGGTGGCTCACGTCTGTAATCCCAGCACATTGGGAGGCTGAGGCGGGCACATCGTGAGGTCAGGAGATCGAAACCATCCTGGCCAACATGGTGAAACCCCATCTCTACTAAAAATGCAAAAAAAAATTAGCTGGATGTGCTGGCGGGTGCTTATAATCTCAGCTACTCAGGAGGCTGAGACAGAAGAATTGCTTGAACCAGGGAGTCAGAGGATGCAGTGAGCTGAGATCGAGCCACTGCACTACAGCCTGGCGACAGAGTGAGACTCTGTCTCCAAAAAAAAAAAAGAGAAAAAAGAAAGTTTGGTGACTTTTGTACCCAGGAACCACCCCCCACCCCCTCCCCACCCACCTCCATATCACACCCAGCTGCAGGGTCGCCTCCTCTGTGAAGCCTTTCACAACGCCCCGGGTCACCTCACCAGAGAACATGCAGCTCCGAATATTGGGGCTCCCACCAGCCTGGGGGCCCCAGGAGGGCAGGCTCGGGGGCTGACTCATCTGTGTCCCCAGCTTCTGCCAGCACAGGACCTGGCCCTCAGGAGGCCGCATAGGTTGTGGCTGATAGGACCTGAGCGAACCCTCCGCTGGGGCCACATTCCCACCCCAACACGCCAGTGCCTACCCTCTGCCTTGGCTGCCCAGGAGACCCAGCTGTCTCCTCCCTGCCCTGCTGAGCCCAGGCCACTGGGGAGACAGATTTACACACAAAGTCCACGCAGGGCTGAGGGGCTTTGGAGGCTCACACCACTGTGGGAGCTGGGTATGGGGGGTGCGGTCCAGCCTGGGGGTTCAGGGGAGCCTTCTGGGGGAGAGACCAATTTGCTGAGTGTAAGCTTAATTCCTGGAGGCTTCCCAGGTACCAGTCCTGGTTTCCCCACGGACCTCCACCCAATCCCTTCCCATCTGGGAGCCTTTTTGCCCATCTGGAAAATAATCCCCTCCTCCTCCCTTCGATGGTTTGTTTTCAGAGACCAGGGAGGGGTGGGGAGCCCCACACGGTGCCGACGATGCCACCTTCATGTGATGCGCGGGCAGTGGACTTCCAGAGGCACAGCCGCAGCTCGCACACTAGTCCCTGTGCCCCGACACCCAATGCGCCAGTCGGTTCTGGGGTTGGGAGTGCTACTTACCCCCCTAGTTTGTAGTTGCCAACCCCCCCCCACCCAGGCCCGGATGAACGCTGGGTCAGCCAGGAGGGAGACCGGGGTCATGGAGTCTCCAGGGAAGTAAGAGCCCACAGGGCAGAGAATGACGAACAGGAGCGCTCTCGTGGGAGGGGGAGACACCCAGCGAAGCCTGCGATGGGCAGAGGGGCCACGTCAGGATTCCAGGCCCCCCGTCCCTTCCCCTCCCCTGACTCAGGCCTCCAGGACCCCACCCCTGCCAGGCAGAATCCAAGCCCCGTAGACCAGTTCCCCAGCCCCGGAGTCGGGCCCACCTCGTTCCCGATAAGTACAGGCCGCACATAGAGGCTGGTGCCCACAGCATCGGGGGACCCAGTCCTTGTCCACTTCGATGAGCCGCCGGATGCACTCCAGCAACTCCAGCTTGTCGAAACCCTGGGTGGGATTCTGGATGAGTCAAGGGGCCCTGGCTACCCCGGCCCCGGCCCTCCTCCCCACCCCGGCGGCCCAGGACCCCTCACCGGCAGGCACAGGCGCAGGGCTGAGCGCAGCATCCGGTCCATGTTGAGCCAGGGGCGGAAGAGGCGCACCCGCTGGTCCTTGCCTTTGTATGCCTTCATGCCCTCAAACAGCTGCGGGGGACAGGCAGGCAGGAGGCTCAGAGACCTCCCCAGACAGTCAGGAGAGACAGCAAGAGACACCCAGAGAGAGAGAGAGAGACGGATACACAGAGACACAGATACCGAGAGCTGGAGGCCGAGAGGAGAGCACTGGGAAAATTTAACAGCAGGGGTCACAGATGGAGAAAAAGAGAGACAGATATAGCCAGAGAGACAAACAGAGACTAAGGAAAGCAAAGGACACGACCCGGCGCAGTGGCTCATGCCTGTAATCCCAGGACTTCGGGAGGCCGAGGCAGGTGGATCACCGGAGGTCAGGAGTTCAAGACCAGCCTGGCAAACATGGTGAAAACTCCGTCTCTACTAAACATACAAAAATTAGCCAGGTGTGGTGGTGCGTGCCTGTAATCCCAGCAACTCAGGAGGCTGAGGCTGGAGAATTGCTTGAACCTGGGAGGCGGAGGTTGCAGTGAGCCGAGATCGCACTACTGCACTCCAGTCTGGCAACAGAGCAAGACTCAGTCTCAAAAAAAAAAAGCAAAGGACAGACACCAGAGACAGCGGAACAGGGAGACCCAGAGACAACGCCCAGCTTGAACCCTTTCCAGGTCACTGTGAACATTTTTCAGGGATGTTAATCATATGGAAGCTATGTTTTGTTTTGTTTTGTTTTGTTTTGTTTTGAGACGGAGTCTCGGTCTGTAACCCAGGCTCAGACTCCCGGGCTCAGACTCCTGGGCTCAAGTGCACTGGTACAATCTCAGCTCACTGCAACCTCCGCTTCCCAGGTTCAAGCAATTCTCCTGCCTCAGCCTCCTGAGTTGCTGGGATTACAGGCACATGCTACCACGCCCAGCTAATTTTCGTATTTTTAGTAGAGATGGGGTTTCACCATGTGGGTTAGGCTGGCCTCAAACTCCCATAGTGCTGGGATTACAAGCGTGAGCCACCAGGCCCAGGCCTGGAAGCAATGATTTCTAAGGGGCCTCGTGTTGGAGAAACCAGATTGTGGCCAACAGGCAGTAGTGCCGGGCGCGGTGACTCACAACTGTAATCCCAGCACTTTGGGGGGACCAAGGCAGGAGGATCGCTTCAGCATAGTTTGTGACCAGCCTGGGCATGATAGCAAGACCCCATCTCCACAAAAAATATGAAAATTAGCCAGGTGTGACTGTAGTCCCAGGTACCTGGAAGGTGGTGAGAGGAATCACTTGAGCCCAGGAGTTTGAGACTGCAGTGAGCCATGATCATGCCACTGCACTCCTGCCTGGGACCTAGTTTTTCTTTCTGGAGAGTCTGTCCCTGATCACTGCCCCATGGTTCCAGGTTTGCTTGTTCAGCGTCTGCTCTACCACACAGTAGAAGAGCCTTAGGGCAGGGATCACCCTTGACATGCTTATCAGACAGCCTCTCCTGCAGTCCCCTGCACCAGCATAGGTAACGCTTGGCACATAGTGGGTTTTTGTTTTGTTTTTTGAAAGAGGGTCTCACTCTGTCACCCAAGCTGGAGTGCAGTGGCACAATCTTGGCTCACTGCAACCTCCACCTCCCAGGTTCAAGTGATTCTCATGCCTCAGCCTCCTGAGTAGCTGGGATTACAGATGCCTACCACCACACCCAGCTAATTTTTGTATTTTTAGTTGAACCACCTGCCTCAGCCTCTCAAAGTGCTGGGATTACAGGCATGAGCCACTGCACCCCGTCGGACTTCTTTTTTTTTTTTGCATAGTGGGTTTTTGATGAATTAATAGCTAAATGAATGGAAGAAGAATGGAAGACAAGCAAAAGTAGCTAGGATATTTTGGGGGGATAAAAACAACCACAAGGCCAGGCGTGGAGGCTCAAGCCTGTAATCCCAGCACCTTGGGAGGCCTAGGCAGGTGGATCACGAGATCAAGAGATCAAGACCATCCTGGCCAACATGGTGAAACCCAATCTCTACTAAAAATACAAAATTTAGCAGGGCATGGTAGCACGTGCCTGTAGTCCCAACTACCTGGGAGGCTGAGGCAGGAAAATCGCTTGAACCCTGGAGGCAGAGGTTGCGGTGAGCTGAGATCACGCCACTGTACTCCAGCCAGGGTGACACAGTAAGACTCCATCTCAAAACAAAAACAAAAACAAAAACAAAAAAACCCACAGAAATGAGGGGCAAGAGGTAGCAGGGCAGGGGCAGGGAGTAGCCCTATCCAGTAGTAAAACAGATTATAAATCCACAATACTTAAAACAGAGTGGCACTGCTATCCGAGTAGACAGACTGAACAACGGAATAGATAACCAAATATCCATCTAAAGAAAAACTACATTGGATCCCCAATTCCACACCTCACACCAGAAAAGAATCCAGGTGGATTAAAGATTTAAATGAAAAAAATATATATTATACCATAAAAGCTATAGAAGGAAACAAAAAGTAACTGTTTTATATCTTCGAATGGGAATTTTATTTTATTTTTTATTTTATTTTATTTGAGATGGAGTCTCACTCTGTTGCCAGGCTGAAGTGCAGTGGCACAATCTCGGCTCACTGCAACCTCCACCTCCAGGGTTCAAGCGATTCTCCTGCCTCAACCTGCCTAGTAGCTGGAACAACAGGCACGTGCCACCATGACTGGCTCAATTTTTGCATTTTTAATAGGGATGGGGTTTCACCATGTTGGCCAGGATGGTCTCGAACTCCTGACCCCACGTGATCCGCCTGCCTCAGCCTCCCAAAGTCCTGGGATTACAGGCATGAGCCGCCACACCTGGCCCGGGGTTGTTTTTTTTTTTAAGATGACAACTCATAGAAGCCAAAAAGAAGAGTGATACAGTTGATTGCATAAAAATAAAACACACTGGAGAAAATTTCTCAACTCATATCACAAATGCTTTGTCGAATATACAAAATGCTCTACAAATCAGTTTTCCTTTCTAGAGACAGGGTCTCTGTCACCCAGGCTGGAGTGCTGGAGTGGTGCAATCATAGCTCACTGTAACCTCAAAGTCCTGGGCTCAAGCAATCCTCTTACATCAGCCTCCCAAGTAGCTGGGACTACAGGCACACACGCCATGCCCAGGCTAATTTTTTTTTTTTTTTTTTTTTTTTGAGATGGAGTCTCACTCTGTGGCCAGGCTGGAGTGCACTGACACACGCTCTCGGCTCACTGCTACCTCCGCCGCCCAGGTTCAAGCAATTCTCTTGCCTCAGCCTCCCGAGTAGCTGGGATTACAGACACCCACCACTATGCCCAGCTAATTTTTGTATTTTTAGTAGAGACAGGGTTTTGTCATGTTGGCCAGGCTGGTCTTGAACTCCTGAGCTCAAGCAATCCCCCTGCCTCTTCTTCCCAAATTGCTGGGATTACAGGTGTTAGTCACCTGTAATCCAAGCCCCAAATCAATTTTTAAAAATCCAACCTGATAGAAAAATCAGCCTAGCAAATGGACAGTTCACACAAAAGGAAATACAGGTGGGCCTCAAACTCGTGAGAAGATAGTCAATTTCATTCATCATTAGGGAGAAAAATGAAAATTAAAATTACTTTGAGAGCCCTTTAAAATCACATGGCAGACTGGAAAAGATCTAAAACTTTGACAAGGGCTGTCCAAGGTATGGAAACAGGCTCTGCTGGCGGGTGTAGAAACTGACGCACCCTGCAGACGTGGATGTGGCAATACCTGTCAAGATTAAGGGCAAATGTGCCCTTTGACCTACAGCTCCGGAAATGGAGCAGAGAGATACACTTGCACTTAAAGGAAGTGACATTATAGTAGATTCTTTATTGCAACATTGTTTATAATGGTATCAGACTGGAAGCAACGTCTAACAATAGGGGATTGCCTAATGAGGTGCACTGCTAGGATGATACACCATGAGGCTGCAGGAAACATGGAAAAGGCTCTTTAAGGGTATAAAGAAGAATTTCCAGGCCTGGTAGGACGGCTCATACCTGTAACCCCAGCACTGGGAGGCTGAGGTGGGAGAACTGCCTGAAGCCAGGAGTTCGAGACCAGCCTGCTCAACAAAGGGAGATCCTGTCTCTGCACAAGATTTTAAAACACGCTGGGCAAGGTGGTGCGTGCCTGCAGTCCTAGCCACTCGGGAGGTTGAGGCAGGAGGATCACTTGAGCCTAGGAGGTGGAGGCTGCAGTGAGCCGAGATCACACCACTGCACTGGAGCCTGGGCAACAGAGTGAAATTGTCTCAAATAAATAAATAAATAAATAAAAGTATTTAAAAAAAATAATAGGCCAGGCATGGTGGCTCATGCCTGTAATCCCAGCACTTTGAGAGTCCAAGGCAGGTGGATCACCTGAGGTCAGTAGTTCGGGAACAGCCTGGCCAATATGGTGAAACCCCGTCTCTTCTAAACATACAAAAATTAGCTGGGTGTGGTGCTGTGCTCCTATAATCCCAGCTACTCGGAGGCTGAGGCAGGAGAATCACTTGAACCTGGGAGGCGAAGGTTGCAGTGAGCCGAGATCGCACCACTGTGCTCCAGCCCGGGCAACAAGAGTGATACTCCATCTCAAAAAATAATAAAAATATAAATAAAATAATAAAATGATAAATAAAATGGTTGGAATCCCACACTTTATGCTGTGTATTATTATGCATGTGTATTAGTACCACAGTAATAAAAATAGGGCTGGGCATGGTGGTTCATGCCTGTAATGTCAGTACTTTGGGAGGCTGAGGTGCGCGGATCACTCAAGGTCAGGAGTTCGAGACCAGCCTGGCCAACATGCTGAAACCCTGTCTCTACTGAAAATATAAAAATTAGCTGGGCGTGGTGGCGCACGCCCGTAAGCCCAGCTACCCAGGAGACTGAGGCAGAGGTTGCAGTGAGCGACTGTACCACTACACTCCAGTCTGGGAGACAGCGTGAGATTGTCAATAGAGAAACAAACAAACACGTGGTTGGCCTATAATCCACACGTGCCAGGATGAGGGTGTCATGGGGACGGGATTGTCCTGTGCCCTCAGCCGTCCCCATCCGCCCCCTGGACCTGTGGGATCACAGTAGTGTGTTCCGTCTGCCAGGGCCACACGCTTCCTCTGCGCTCACTCAGCTGAAGAAAAAGTACCGGACGCCCAGCCAGAGGACGCTGCTGTGCTAGGCTGAAAGGAGAAGCGCGTGGTGGTCTCCAAGTAACCGCCTTCCTGGGGGCTCAGCAGGCGTAATCCTGCCTGTCCCGCTTATGTCCTGGCAGAATGTCTGGCTGCAATTGAAGGTTTGTGCTCTGTACAGAATTGACTGGTGCTGATTAGATGTCCAGAGTAGGAGGGGGAGAGGGGAAAAACAAAAAACAAAACCCTAAAATTCTGGCAAGGAAGGAAGAAAGGAAAGGGAGGGAGGGAAAGGAAAGGACGGAACGGAATAAAAGTCTGAATGCCATAGAACCATGCCCTGGAGGACTGAAACCAGCCACACTGCTAACCAGTTACTGGACCTGTGAGATGTTCATTTAAATCTCGTCTCAACCAAAGTTTCTCATGAAGACTTTGCTTTCAGCCGCAGCTCTAAGTCCTAAAACCAAATGCCTCCTGGATCTCTCAAGTCTCTCAGGCTCGCCGGGGTGCCACAAAGCCACTCCTCCTCCTGGGTCCCTGTTTGGGACAGGCCCAGGGTCTACCCAGTCACCTGGCTACAACTCTGGGTGCCATCCTCGGCCCTCTTATCCCTTCCCCCACCTTGTGCCCCTGAATCTCTTTGCCTCCTCCCCTCCTGTCCCATCCTCCCCACTCTGCCCCAGCTCAGAGCTCCGCACCTGCCCATCCTCTGCCATCTGGACCTGTGCCCCGGACCGGCCTCTTGGCCTTCAACTCCCGTCCTCCACATGGCCTGAGAGAGCTCTTACTATATCCAGACCTGGCCCTGCCCCCTCCCTTCCTTACAGCCCTCTATGGTTCCCAGTGCCCCTGGACAAGGCCCTAGCCCCTCAGCTCCTGCATGACCCTGATGACATTTTCAGCCTCCTCCATCATGCTCTAATGCCACAATTTCTCCCAAATGTGCCAGACTCTGCTCCTGTTTGGGGTTTGGACTGGCTATCCCCTCTCCCACCACCTCTCCAGCTATCTCCTCTCCCGTCATTCCCCAACTGTCCCTCTCCTGCCATCCCCCAACTGTCCCCCTCTCCCGGCATCCCCCCGGCTGTCCTCTCTCCCGCCATCCCCCAGCTGTCCCCCTCTCCCGCCATCCCCCAGCTGTCCCCTCTCCCACCATCCCCCAACTGTCCCTCTGCCGCCATCCCCCCTGGCTGTCCCCCTCTCCCGCAATCCCTCCAGCTCTCCCCTCTCCTGCCATCCCCCCCTGACTCTCCCCCTCTACTGCCATGACCCTAAGCTCCCCTCTGTGCCAGAAGAAGCCGTGCCTTCTTTCAACTGAGGCTGGGGTCTCTACTGGCCTCTGCAGGGCCTCCATCAGAGCACAAATCACACCAAGTTACAACCGCAACATGGGGTTTTCCAAATGAAGGAAGTGGGTCTGCCCATCTTGGAAACCCAGCATCACCAAGCACAGCCCTGGAGCATGGAAGTCCTCAGAAAATGGACGATGAACACACAGAAAGGAGAAACACGTAACAAACCAAGGGAGGTGCACCTGGCAAGAGGCACGGCAAGCAGGAGGAGACATGGACAGGGACGGGGAGAGAGGCCGGCCGCCATGCCACCTGCAAGGAGTAGTGGAGGCTGGAGGAGGCGGGGTGCAGCGTGAGGTTCTGGAAGGGCTGGATTCGGGGCTGGCCCCAGCCCTTGTCATTCCATTCCACCATCAGCATGTGGTCGGTGAATGTCTTCCCAAACACCAGGGGCTCGCCAGGGCCGGGCTTCTTATGAGGCTTCTGTGTCATTTCCAGCTGCAGGTCTGCAGCCTGAGAAAAGATGGGAGTATCCTAGAATCTATCCACAACCTCCAAGCTGAAAAACTACAACTCCCATGAAGCCCTGGGCCTCAGACCCATAGAGAAGAAGGATCTGTCACCCTGGAGGATTCTGGGACATACGATTTCATCTCTTTCCCACGGCCCAGTGGCAGGCTACTAGGCTTCCACCACCAACTGCCATCTCTGGGTTGTGGACCTTTTGGAGATGCCCAAAACCAGCTACCAGTCCCCCTCCTCCCTCAGAGCCCAGCACAGAGTTCCCCTCCTTTCACCTTGAAATTGGAGGAGGCATATCTTCTGGGACCACACAGAAGCCAAGAGGCAGAGAGAAGTTTCCGGACCCAGATCTGGGTGGAGAAAGAAGTAAGAGAGGGGGTGAGTGGGGCATAGCAGCAGCCCTGGCAGCCCGCTTGCCACCTCCTGCACTTGGAGGTCCCACTGGCCTGCCTGCTCTGCCCCAGTCGAGTCTACCCTAGACAGGGGCATGTGGTCCTGAAGGAGGCCAAGTCCCCCTCCCCTGCCCCGAGGAGGGCTCCCTAGAGAGAGCAGAGTCTGCTCCAGCTCCCTCCTCCATGCTAGGGCAAAGTCAAACGCAAGCGCCTCCCCCACCCCAGAGACCTTTGGTCCAGCCTGGAGAGCAGCTCAGACAAGACGACGACCAGGGGAAGGCTCACAGGTAAGTGAAGGCCTCTGGGGGACCCAGGTGCTGACGGGCCTCAGAAGACCAAGGGACTGATAGGTGCTCTCCCCCACAGCTCAGACGTGCAGACCCAGGCCCTCCTCCCTCAGACCTAAGAGTCCAGACTCTAGCTGCCTCCTCCCTCAGACCCAGGAGTCCAGGCCCCAGCCCCTCCTCCCTCAGACCTAAGAGTCCAGACTCTAGCTGCCTCCTCCCTCAGACCCAGGAGTCCAGGCCCCAGCCCCTCCTCCCTCAGACCCAGGGGTCCAGACCCCCAGCCCCTACTCCGTCAGACCCAGGAGTCAAGACCCCCAGCCCCCCTCCTCCCTCAGACCCAAGAGTCCGGCCCCCAGCCCCTCCTCCCTCAGACCTAGGTGTCCAGGCCCCCAGGCCCTCCTCCATCAGACCCAGGAGTCCAGGTGCTTATTCTCTGAAGGTATTTGATCAACTGGTCTCTGATTACCTGAAGCACCAACCCCACACCTTGGACACCACTTTGGCAGTGACTTCAATTCCCTTCAGCCCCTGGGGCTGAAAGGCAGCTACAGGGGCCTGGGGGAGCCACCGCAGTCATCACTGCACAAGGCTCAGGCGGGCCCTCCCTGAGGGTAGCAGGGAGAGCAGGTCTGGCTGTGTCCAGGAGGCTGGCCCTTCTCCAGTGACCTTGACTTCACAATACCTCTTTCCCCAGCCATGTGGGGAGCCAGCTGGGGTATGAAGTTGTGGGAGACAGAGGGGCCCGGCCTGTCCTGCCCTGTGAGCTGGGGTAAGCTGGCACTGATTCTGGAGGATGGACGTGAATGCCCATGGTCACTGGTCACTAGGTGAGTCGCTGGGAGATGGGGCTGCTGCGTGGTCTCGATGGTGTGGGGCTCCAGGGATTCTGGGGTGATCAGAGTGTGGGGTCCCTGATGGCCTCTGGGTGGCAACATCTAGCCTGCTCAGCCCTGGCAGCCATGCTTCTGCCCAGAGGGACAGGACACCCACAGTATGAGAGAGACAGACACAGTGCAGGGACAGCAGCCCCCAGAGCCAGAGCCAAGATGAAAAAGAGAGTAAGAAAGGGAAGAGGAAGGACGAGAAAAAGAGACACAGAAAGAGGGGCACAAACAGAAAAAACAAAAACAAAAACACAGAAATTGATGCCAAGAAATGGCAAAATAGATCTAATCATAGAGAGAGGCCATGCTGTAATCCAGCTCTGTGGGAGGCAGAGGCGGGAGGACAGCTTGAGGCCAGGTGCTCCAGACCAGCCTGGGCAGCACAGAGAGGCCTTATCTCTATAGAAAATACAAGTTAGCTGGGTGTGGTGGCATGCACCTGTAGTCCCAGCAACTTGGGAGTGTGAGGAAGAAGAATTGCTTGAACCTGGGAGGTGAAGGTTGCAGTGAGCCGAGATTGCGCCACTGCACTCCAGCCTGGGCAACGGAGCGAGACTCTATTAAAAAAGAAAAGAGGCTAGGGTCAGTAGCTCATGGCCTGTAATCCCAGCACTTTGGGAGACAGAGGTGGGAGGATTGCTTGAGGCCAGGAGTTCCAAGATCAGCCTGGGCAACATAGCAAGCAAGACCCTGTCTCTACAAACAATTTAAAAATTAGCCAGCTTTGGGAGTACACACCTGTAATCCCACTTACTTAGGAGGCTGAGGTGGAAGGATCACTTGAGCCCAGTAGGTCAAGGCTGTGGTGAGCTGTGATCACACTGCTATACGCCAACATCAGTGACAGAGCATCTCAAAAAAAAAAAAAAAAAAAGATCAGGCGTGGTAGCCCACGCCAGTAATCCCAGCATTTTGACAGGCTGAGACAGGTGGATCGATTGAGCCCAGGAGTTTGGAAGCAGCCTGGGCAACATGGCAAAACCCTGTCTCTACTAAAAACACAAAAATTAGCCAGGCATGGTTGCATGTGCCTGTAATCCCAGCTACTTAGGAGGCTGAGGCATGAGAATTGCTTGAACCCATGAGGCGGAGGTTACAGTGAGACGAGATCGTGCCCCTGCCCTCCAGCCTGAGCTACAGAGCAAACCTTGGTTAAAAAGAAAAGAAGCCGGGAGCGGTGGCTCACACCTGTAATCCTAGCACTTTGGGAGGCCGAGGCGGGAGGATCATGAGGACAAGAGAGCTAGACCAGCCTGGCCAGCATGGTGAACCCCCCTCTACTAAAAAATTAGCCGGGCATGGTGGTACGTGCCTGTAATCCCAGCTACTCAGGAGGCTGAGTCAGGGGAATCACTTGAACCCAGAAGGTAGAGGTTGCAGTGAACTGAGATCGCACCACTGCACTCCAGCCTGGGCAATAGCGCAAGACTCTGTCTCAAAAAGAAACAGAAATAAAGGTTTGGGGGTGCACAGGGCAGGTATCTATAATGTGACAGAACCTCCACTATGTCCCATACAGCCCAGGAGTATCACCATCAAAGACCAGAAGTGTCCCTGTTGAAGCCCAGCAATGCCCTCCATACTCCAGGACTGTCCCCATATCACAGCGCAGGAGAGACCCCATCATAGCGCAGTCTGCCCTCGTCACAGCCCACATACGACCCTATCACGTCTAGAACTGCCCCTTTCATAGCCCAGGCCTCTCCCATCACAGACCAGGGCTGTTCTATGACAGCCCAAGACGCTCCCCATCACAAGACCAGATTGTGCCCGTAACTTATCAGAACTGGTCCCCAGCAGACCCAAGTACTGTCCCAAGATAGCTCAGGAATATCCTCCCTCCACAGCCCAGCACTTTTCCACACTGTAACCAGCATTGTCTCTGTCAAATACCAGGGCTTATTTCCTATTCACCAGGTCTGAAATTAAAACAAAACAAAACCCAGTGTTGTCCTTTCCAATCCCCAGGACTATCCCTATGTCTCTGTCTAGGCCAGTCCCTTAGAGACTGTCCCTACCATGGTCCAGCAGTGTCCTCCCCCACACCCCATCATAGCTGAGGACTCAGCCCAACTATCTCCATTACAGGATATCTCTGTCTTCAGCAGAGCCCAGGAATGTCCCATCATGAGTTCAGGACTTCTATGACACCCGAACTGTGCCATGATGAGACCGTCCACCTCAGTCCCAAGTGTACCTGTCAAAGCCCAGGACTGTCCCACCACAGCCCAGGAGTGTCACCACCAAAGGCCAGATTGCCCACATACCCCAGATATCCCAGGACTATCCCCATCAGTGATGAAGAGCTGAAGAAGTGAAATTTTGCCCTGACGTTCATCAGCTGGGATAAGAGACTCAAAGTTAGGTGCAAAGTTAACAAAGAGACAGTTCTCCCAAGGTTACAGCGCAGCTGTGAACGCTTCTAACCACCACTCCTTTCTTTAGTTGTTTCCTTCCTCACTGAGAAACATTGTTCTCTGAAATCACAGACTCTGGGAAACGCTGCTGCTGTTTGACATCGTCCAGTCAGAAGGGATCATCTCAGCTGGCCTGCAGCATTTATGTCATTTTAACCATGAGACGCTGCCTCGATTTCCAATCCAGAGGTTCAGACAGGAGTTTGGGAAGCACAACATCCCCCATCTCTATTTTATTTACCTTTCTTTAGAAGAAAATAGGACCTTGGATCCAATTCCCAGAGCGGAGACAAGAGGTGGAACTCTGCCCTCACCTGCCCCCGGCCCTGGAGGTCTGGGCCCCTTTATTCCAGCGCCCCCACAGGCTGATGCCCCACCGCACCCCAGGGCTCCACTCTCCAAATCACAACTTCCCCACCCCGACGCCTCCCTCCTTACAGGATCCCCCTCCACGTTTCCCATTTTTTACCTCCCCAACAATTACTTGCCCCACCTCATCCGCGGCTATCCGCTCCCCCTCACCCCATTAAAGCCTCGTGCTCCTTTTCAAGGGTCGCCATCCTCCTCCGCGCCCCGCAGCGGAACCCCAGCGCGGGAGGGGCGGTGCCGAGTCAGACCGGCTGCAGGCCAGTGGTGCTCCCGGAAGTGCGCCTCTCCAGGAGGTTCCCCAGCCCCCCGGTGCCGGGCTGCGAACCCACCTGCCCCAGAGCGGCTGCGGCCATGATCCGTGCGGCGCGTAACTGTGCCCGCCCGGGGCGCGGCCCTGAAGAGAGACGTTCCGGCCCCGCCCCGCTCACGCCTCCTCCTAAGGGTAGGCGGCACGCCCAGCACCCCAGGCCCCCCACGCAGCCCCAGCTCCTGGGAACAGGACCCGCTTGCAGGACGCCCCCACCCTGCTGCAGGGCGCAGGCGCTGGGGGCGGTCAGGACTTGAAATACGGTCCTGGACAGGCGAGGTGGCTCACGTCTGTAATCTCAGCACTTTGGGAGGCCGAGGCGGGAGGATCACCTCAGGCCAGGAGTTCCAGACCAGCCTCGTCCAACATGGTGCAACCCCGTCTCTACTAAAACTACAAAAAAATTAGCCGGGCGTGGTGGCGGGCGCCTGTAATCCCAGCTACTCGGGAGGCTGAGGCAGGAGAATCCCTTGAACCTGGGAGGCAGATGTTGCAGTAAGCCGAGATGGTGCTACTGCACTCCAGCCTGGGTGACAGAGCGAGACTCTGGAAAGAAAGAAAGAAAAAGAAAGGAAGAAAGAAAGAGAAAGAAAGAAAAGAAGGAAAGAAAGAGAGAAAGGAAAGAAGGAAGGAAGAAAGAAAAGAAGGAGAGAGAAAGAGAAAAGGAAGGAAGGAAAGAAAGGAAGGAAGGAAGAAAAGAAAAGAAATACTGTTCCCCACTCAGGCTGCGTTCCAGCCACACTGAAGCCAGGTACTAACCGGCATGCAACGGTTTTCAAAAATGCATTTTCCTGTCGCGGAGCGCTGGCAAGCATAAGCAGCCAGAGGTAAAGGAAGGGAACGACAAAAAGCAGGACGTTCTGTGTATCACAATACTTTTGTGAAAGGGAAAAGCACACCTTAAATATGAGTGGGCACGGACAACGTGTGAATGCACAGGAACTGGAATGGTGCTTTGGAGAAGGGCCTCTGAAGAAGGCCGCAGGTAGGGATAAAGGGGAGCCTCACTTTACAGCCTGGATACTGCCCTGTTCCAGTATAATTTTTTCGTGTCAACAAAAAAAGATATACGTGTACTCTTTGAAAGATTTATTGATTTATTTATTTAATTTGTTTGAGACGGAGTTTTGCTTTTGTTGCCCAGGTTGGAGTGCAATGACGCGATCTCAGCTGACTGCAATCTCCGCCTTCTGGGTTCAAGCGATTCTTCTGCCTCAGCCTCCCAAGTAGTTGGAATTACAGGCACGCGCCACCATGCCCGGCTAATTTTGTATTTTTTGTAGAGACAGGGGTTTCACCATGTTGGTCAGGCTGCTCTCGAACTCCCTACCTCAGGTGATCTGCCCGCCTCGGCCTCCCAAAGTGCTGGGATTACAGGCGTGAGCCACCGCGCCCTGCCTGAAACTCTTTAAGAGGTAAAAACACACACAATTCACCAGGGCTCCGTCCAGTCCCTTATCATCTGAGAAGCCTGAAAATTATCAATCCTAACTCATCAGTGAGCCTCAGAGAACAATCCCCAGCGCAGGGTTTCCTGGTTACCCCTCCACGAGTATCTCCCCCAGCATCAGGACCGCAGAGGCAGAGTTCGCCAATCACAGCCCTTCAGGTTGCCTCGGACCTCTTGCAATTCAAACCTGCGGAACCGCCCCTCTGTCACTGGGCCCCCAAAACCTGCGAGTTACTGTGGCACTAAAATCAGGTCCCTTGGCCGGGCGCGGTGGCTCACGCCTGTAATCCCAACACTTTGGGAGGCCGAGGCTGGTGGATCACTTGAGGTCAGGAGTTCGAGACCGGCCTGGCCAACATGGTGAAACCCCATCTCTACTAAAAACACAAAAATTAGCCGGGCGTGCTGGCGGGCGCCTGTAATCCCAGCTACGCGGGAGACTGAGGCAGGAGAATCGCTTGAACCCCGGAGGCGGAGGTTGCGGAGAGCAGAGATCGCACCACTGCACTCCAGCCAGGGTGACAGAGCGAGACTCCATCTCAAAATTTAAAAAAAAAACAAATAAAATTGGGTCCCTCGGCCATTGTTCTCGGCAATCCTACCCTGGGACACTCTGTCTCCAAATTCCACCCCCACAATGTTCCCAGGTCCTGTCCCCGGCCACTGTCCGGCCAACCCTAACAGCCACAGGCCGGAGCAGCCAAACCGCGGGACCCTTCCCCCCCCGCAGGGCGTCGCCCTGTTTTTCTGCGCTCCGCCAGAGTCCTCCCGCCTCACCCGCCAGCCCGGGGCTGCAGGGGCGGCGCCCACGGGCAGCTCCCGTAGCCGCCGCGGCCAATCAGCGGTTACTGCACACGCCCCTCCGCCGCAGCCAATCCGCAGCAGCCCTGCAGCTCCACCCCTCACCTGGGGGACGCCAGCGCGCTCGGGCCTGCGCCCCTCCGGGATCCAGCTGGGGAGTCTGCGCCCCCTAGTGCCCTGCAGACCCCAAACCCAGGAGTTTCAGCCCCTTCTCCCTCTGATCCAGATGTCTGAACCCCCCCACTTTCTCTTCCCCTCTGGATTTTTCGTGCCAGCCACCTTCCTATTCCACAGGCACGGAGCGCAAAACTCCTCTTCCCCCGAGGGCCAAGAATAAGGAGGCGGGCCTTTTGCGTCTCCTCCTCCATTATCTCCTAATTAGCGCTTAATTTACTCTCCCTGCAGGCTTTTAATTAGCGCGGTGGTGAAGCCAAACCGCTCTACCTTTCCCAGGAGCTCCTGGCAGCAGCGACAGGGCCAGCAACATCAGGCACCTGCCTGCTGCAAGGCCTGGGTTTGGGGGGCGCGGGGAGCTGCAGTCCTTCAGAGTCGAGGCCACGTGTGGGCCTGGGGTGCAGGGCCAAGTGGGCAGAAGGACTCGTCTAGAGGGTGGGAAATTTAAATATAAACGATGTCCTCCTCCTTCTCACTGCAAATCGCTTTTATGGGAACCTGCAGGGTGACCTGGCACCTTCCTAAGCAGGCTCCTAGTCTAACGCTTGGGGGCTACATCTGATATAGGTTGGGTTTGGGGTGGGAGAGTCCTAGGAGGCGGCCCCAAGGAGAAATGTGGGAAATCAGGAAGGGATATCAGGGGGCGTCCACGGGGGCGCCCCGCCTGGCTTTGCGCCCGTACCCCAGCTCTGCACCCCCCTGTCACGAACAGCTCAATGCCAGTGCAGAAGTTGGCTTCAGAGGCCAGGAACACTGCCGCGGCCCCCACCTCAGCGGGCTGGCCCATGCGGCCCAGTGGCTGGAGAGAAAATAGGGAGGAAGAGGTCAAGGGTCAAGAGGAGCCCCACTTGATCGTCATGCCCCCCACCCCCCAAGCCACCTCCCACCACCTGGATCTGAACCCCACTCCTACCTGGGCCAGCATGCCCTCTAGGATTGTGGCCCTAGGGTCTGGCGTTGAGGCTGCCAGCTCCTCCCACAGTGGCGTCCAGATGTTTCCTGGGGAGATACTGGGGGAAGGGAGAGAGAGGATCAAAGAAATCTGTCTCCAATCACTTGGGATCACTCTCAGTCACCCCAGTTCCCCGAGGAGGCTCTCGGCCTGCTCAGAGCAGCTCACCAGTTGACTCGGACACCATAAGGACTTTCATCCAAGGCCAAGGCTTTGGTCATGGCTGTTACTGCCCCCTGCAGAAAATAGAGGGAAGAAGAAGTTGAGTTCCCGGGAGATGGGGCCCCTGCCATCCATTGTCTCCTGCCAGCCAGGGGGGGGGGCTTCAGAATGGGGAAGTCATGCTTTCCTTGAAGGCTGCCTTCAGAGGCACCAGACTCAGTTTCTTGGGAGAAACTTGGCATAGAAATCTGTCATAGGAAGGTTGAGTGTGGTGGCTCACACCTGTAATCCCAGCCCTTTGGGAGGCTAAGGTGGGTGGATCACTTGAGGTCAGGAGTTCGAGACCTGCCTGGCCAATATAGTGAAACCCCATCTCTATTAAAAATACAAAATTAGCCGGGCATGGTGGTACATGCCTGTAATCCCAGCTACTGGGAAGGCTGAGGCCGGAGAATCGCTTGAACCCTTGAGGCAGAGGTTGCAGTGAGCTGAGATCATGCCACTACAGCCTGGACGATAGACCCTGTCTCAAAAAAAGAAAGAAAGAAAGAAAAGGGCCGGGCATGGTGGTTCATGCCTGTAATCCGAGCACTTTGGGAGGCCAAGGCGAGTGGATCACTTGAGGTCGGGAGTTCAAGACCAACCTGACCAACATGGAGAAACCCCATGTCTGGTAAACATACAACATTAGCTGGGTGTGGTGGCAGACACCTGTAATCCCAGCTACTCGAGAGGCTGAGGCAGGAGAATCTCTTGAAGCTGGTGGGCAGAGGTTGCAGTGAGCTGAGATCGTGCCATTGCACTCCAACCTGGACCACAAGAGCAAAACTCCATCTCAAAAAAAAAAAAAAAAAAAAAAAAGAGAGCGAGAGAGACAGAAAGAAAGAAAGAAAAAGAAAAGAAAAGACAAAAATCTGCCACAGGCAGTTATGGCTGGGTGCTGACTCTGGAAGTTGAGTGTGAGACTCTCTCTAGGGATCTTGCTAGGTCCCGCTCTGTAGGTGTCTGAACTCAAAGCCAAGGCCCATGGGAAGGAGGTAGGGAGGGAAGAAGGGGTAGGGGCTGTTGTACCTTACTGGCCACGTAGGGAACGGCCTGGGCCTGGCCGATCGCCCCCACCAGGCTGGAGATGTTGATGATGTTCCCCTGGCTCTTCCGCAGGTGGGGGAGGGCAAGCTAGGGAGACAAGAGGCCAGGTAAACTGCAGAAGCCTGGAAACACAGCCCCAGGCATCCGCAAGTCTGGGATGACAGCCATCTCCCTGGCATGTTCCTCGTTTATCTCAGTGACTGCTAGAGACAGCATCTAACATAACCCCCTCTCTGGTTTGCCCTGCAGTCGCTGGGTCTCAGCACTCAAGGAGTCTCTCCTTGTTGGGAAGGGATTTCTCTCTTCTCCTGGGTGTCTCATTCTGTCTCTGTCTTTGTCTCTGTTCCCCTCTCTCTGGGTCTATGTATGTTACTCAAATTCCTGTCTTTATCAAGACAGGAAAATGGATGAGAGATCCAGAAGGCTGCATATTTTTCAAAAATGGGAGGAAGATCTTTTCCAATGAAGTCTCTGTGGCCCAGGCTGGAGTACAGTGACAATGATGGTAGCTCACTGCAGCCTCAAACTCCTGGGCTCAAGCAATCCTCCCTGCCTGGCCTCCCAAAGTGTTGGGATTACACCACGTCCAGCCAGGAAGTTCTTTTATCTATTGGGGGGAAGATGGTTTCTATGAGGCCTTAATGAAAGGCACTCTGGGCCAGGCACAGTGTCTCATGTCTGTAATCCCAGCACTTTGGGAGGCTGAGACAAGTGGATCACCTGAGGTCTGGAGTTGGAGACCAGCCTGACCAACATGGCGAAACCCCATCTCTACTAAAAATACAAAATTAGCCAGGCATGATGGTGCATGCCTGTAATCTCAGCTACTGGGGAGGCTGAGCAGGAGAATCACTTGAACCCAGGAGGCAGAGGTTGTAGTGAGCTGAGATGGCACCACTGCACTCCAGCCTGGGCAACAGAGTGAGACGCCATCTCAAAAAAAAAAAAGAAAAGAAAGAAATGCACTATTTCCTGCCACCTTCTCTCCTGCAACACTCAACTTCCTGGCCACCTGGGAGGTCCCTAAATACACACACACACACACACACACACACACTCTCTCTCTCTCTCTCTCTCTGTCTATGTGTGTGTTCATTGACTACACACGACCTTGGATAAACTCAAATTCTATCTTTCATCTCGCTTGCCTTGGGCAGCTGAGCTGGCCTGGCAAGGCCTGTTCCTGCCACTTAAGACCAGCTGGTACAAGGTGGCACCCCTAGCAGGGTCTCAGAGTGAGAATCTAAATCAGCTCCCTGCCCAGTCCCTGCCACCAACTCTTTCTTCTTTATTTATCTATCTATCTATTTATTTATTTTTTAAGACATGGGGTCTCGCTGTGTTGCCCAGGCTGGAGTGCAGTGGCTATTCACAGGCACGATCCCACTACTGATCAGCACAGGAGTTTTGACCTGCTCCATTTCCGACCTTGGCCAGCTCACCCCCTCCTTAGGCAGCCTGGTCCCCCACTCCCAGGAGGTCACCACACTGATGCCGAACTTAGTGCGGACACTGATCAGCATACCGCACTACAGCCCAGAACTCCAGGGCTCAAGTGATCCTCCAGCCTCAGCCTCCCGAGGAGCTGGGACCACAGCGTGCGCCCCCACACCAGAATAATTTAGTTGTTGTTGTTGTTGTTTTGTTTTGTTTTTTGAGAAGGAGTCTCATGCTGTTGCCCAGGCTGGAGTATAGTGACTCCATCTCAGCTCACCGCAACCTCCACCTCCCAGGTTCAAGCAATTCTCTGCCTCAGCCTCTGCAGTAGCTGGAATTACAGGCATACCACCACCACGCCCAGCTGACTTTTGTAATTTTAGTAGAGACAAGGTTAGACCATGTTGGCCAGGCTGGTCTTGAACTCCTGACCTCATGATCCACCGGCCTTGGCCTCCCAAAGTGCTGGGATTACAGGCGTGAGCCACTGCGCCTGGCCCCAAAAAATAAAATAATAAAATAAGACTGCAGTCCCCCTACCCCTGGGTCCCCCCCTCCCTCTTCTGGATGTCTTTTCTCTGTGGTACACACTCCCTTCTGACAGGTCATATACATTTTATTTATTTGCTCACATTCTGTCTCTCCCACCAGGATGCAGAAACCTATAAGGGGCGGTCGAGATTTCTTATTTTGTTTCTTCCCCAGCGCTATGGCGCCTGGCACATAGCACATGCTCCATAAATATCCTTTGAGTGAATGAATAAGTGAATGAATGAATGAATGAATGTACTGAGGGCCTGGTATGTGTCCGGCCCTGTCCTCAGCAATTAGCTAATTTTATCCCTCTAACATTCTGCTGAACCTACAAGAAGGAGGTATAGCTGGTGGGGAGCAGTGGCTCATGCCTGTAATCCCAGCATTTTGGGAGGCTGAGGCGGGTGGATCACCTGAGGTCTGGAGTTGGAGACCAGCCTGACCAACATGGCGAAACCCCATCTCTACTAAAAATACAAAATTAGCTGGGCATGGTAGCCCATGCCTGTAATCCCACCTACTTGGGAGGCTGAGGCAAGAGAATCGCTTGAACCCGGGAGGTGGAGGTTGCAGTGAGCTGATGTGGCATTATTGCACTCCAGCCCAGGCGACAAGAGTGAAAATGTGTCTCAAAAAAAAAAAAAAAAAAAAAAGAAGGAGGAGGAGGAGGAAGAGGAGGAGGAGGAGGTACAGCTGAGAGTCCCATTTTACAAGCCAGGAGACTGAATGGACTGAATGGAGGGATGACTGACGCCCACAGGGCATCACCTGACACCCGACAGAACCGGTGTTTGCTGCTGGACAGGCTGAGGCCCAAACTCATAAACGAACAAGAATTTCTCACAACTCCAAGTGTTGGCCCAGCACTGTGGCTCACATCTGTAATCCCAGCACTTTGGGAGGCCGAGGCAGGTGGATCATCTGGGATCAGGAGTTCAAGACCAGCCTCGCCAACAGGGCAAAACCCCATCCTTACTAAAAATTCAAAAAATTAGCTGGGTGTGGTGTTGGGCACCTGTAGTCCCAGCTACTTGGGAGGCTGAAGTAGGAGAATCACTGGAACCCAGGAGGCGGAGGTTGCAGTGAGCCAAGATTACACCATTGCACTCCAGCCTGGGCAAAAAGGGCAAAATTCCATCTCAAAAAAAAATTCTCACAACTCTAAGTGTTAAGAACTTTAGGCCAGGTGCAGTGGCTCACGCCTGTAATCCCAGCACTTTGGGAGGTTGAGATGGACAGATCACTTAAGGTCAGGAGTTCAAGACCAGCCTGGTCAACATGGTGAAACCCTATCTCTACTAAAAATACAAAAATTAGCCTGGCATGATGGTACATGCCTGTAATCCCAGCTACTTTGGAGGCTGAGGCAGGAGAATCACTTGAACCAGGGAGGCCGAGGTTGCAGTGGGCCGAGATCATGCCACTGTGCTCCAGTCTGGGCAACAGAGCAAGACTTCGTCTCCAAAAGAAGAAAAAGAAAAGAAAAACCATGCTTTAATATGAGCATGAATGATGTGAGCATTGGCCAGCCCCTGGCCTCCTCCTCAGGGAACCCCCCTCGCCCTCGCCTCCTCTCACTCCCACCTACCTTACAGTCCTCCCTCCGTCCCTCCCTCCCCCGCTCCCCGCCCGCCTGCATCTCTCCCTGTCTGTGTATCTGCCTGCAGTTTAATCTCCTCCCCCCACCTGACCCTGCAAACGTGAGGCTCAACAGGGCCGAGACAGGGTTCTTGCCACCCTCACCCCAGCACCAGGCACACAGCTGGAGCTCAGTAAATATTTGTCCCACACTCCCTGAGTGTCCTTACCCCAACACCCCTCAAGGTCGCTAAGTACCTGCTCTACATCAAGGACCCGCTGGGGGCCGGGCACAGTGGCGGGTGCCTGCAATATCAGCACTTTGGGAGACGGAGCTGGGAGGATTGCTTCAGTCCAGAAGTTCAAGGCCAACCTGGGCAACATACGGAGACCCCAGCTCTTCTTTTGTTGCTGTTGTTGTTGAGACAGAGTTTCGCTCTGTCGCTCAGATTTCAGTGCAATGGTGCGATCTTGGCTCACTGCAACCTCCGCCTCCCAGGTTCAAGTGATTATCCTGCCTCAGCCTTCCAAGTAGCTGGGATTACAGGTGTGGGCCACCTGCAAATGCAATCAACTCCTAATACTGGTTCTCCCACTCACATGCTTGGCTCTCAGATTTGTCCCTCATACCTGCAGGAGCCAGAGCTTAGGATCAGCTAGTAATATTAACAGGATCACCTCACTCACTCCCTTGCTCAAATACCTTCCATAGCTCCCTATTGCTCTTGAGATAAAGACCAGAGGCCGGGCCTGGTGGCTCATGCCTGTAATCCCAGCAATTTGGGAGGCCGAGGTGGGCGGATCACAAGGTCGGGAGTTCGAGACCAGCCTGGCCAAAATAATAAAACCACATCTCTACTAAAAATATAAAAACTTAACTGGGCGTGGTGGCAGGCACCTGAAATCCCAGCTACTTGGGAGGCTGAGGCAGGAGAACTGCTTGAACCCGGGAGGCAGAGGTTGCAGTGAGCTGAGATCGTACCACTGCACTACAGCCTGGACGACAGAGCAAGACTCTGTCTCCAAAAAAAAAAAAAAAGACCAGATGCCTCATCATGGCCTTCGAGGCCCTTCCCTGACCTAGTCCCTGACCCAATCTCTTCCTGCACCATCTCCTCCTCTCACCGGGCCCAGCTGGCAGCACCAAACCCTGTCTCGCTGCCAGCCCCTTGCCCTGCCATCTCTTCCTCCACCCACTCCACTGGTCCGTGCTCCTCAGCTTTCATCACTTACGGGAAGCCTGGCTACACTCCCTGAACGGGCCAGCCTCCAGGTCACACTGTCCCAGAACCACACCCATCCCCCCTCCTAAAGCAAAACACGCTCTTCTGAACTCATGTCTCTGTCTGTTTAGTCACACCTGGCTGCCCAGGGCTGTGAACTCCCCCAGGGACAGAGCCCACATGGACCTGGCTTCCTGCCATATCTCCAGCACCTATAACACTGCCCAGGCCAGGTACGGTGGCTCACGTCTATAATCCCAGCCCCTGGGGAGGCTGAGGTCGGAAGATTGCTTGAGCCCAGGAGTTTGAGACCAGCCTTGACAACATGGTGGGACCCCCATCTCTTCGCGGGCTGAGGTGTAGGTGTGTTCTATGTGTGCAGGTGTTTTTAGTGTTGGCTTCATCCTAGTAGGTCAGCACAAGTTTGGAACAGGAGCCAGTGTTCACGGGTTCAGCAGGCCATTGCCCAGTGGCGGGGACATTTCACCTGGATCTCGGATCCGTCCTCAGAGTCAGCACCTGAAGCTTCCTGGATGCTGGGCCCGGTCCCCAGTCCTCTCTCTTTGCCTACTCTTGCTCCCCTGAGCTCCTCCAGCCTCAAACTGGTCAGCTCCAAGCTAATGTCTCCAGACCTCCATCTTCACCCCAGACCCACGATCTCACGGCCCCGGTGCCCATCCCCACCAGGACGTCCACCTGGCATCTCACACTCAACAGCGCCCTCCCCCAGGCTTTCCTGCCACAGCGAATGGCAGCTGTGGTGAGTTGCCGGGGGTGGGGGAGAACAAATAAATCTAAAACCCCACTCTTTTTTTTTTTTTTTAGTGGAGTCTCAATCTGTTGCCCAGGCTATAGTGCAGCGGCTGGATCTCAGCTCACTGCAACCTCCGCTTCCCGGGTTCAAGCGATTCTCCTGCCTCAGCCTCATAAGAAGCTGGGATTACAGGTGCCCACCACTACACCTGGCTAATTTTTCTATTTTTAGTAGAGACAGCGTTTTGCCATGTTATCCAGGCTGCTCTTGAACCCCTGACATCAGGTGATCCTCCCACCTCAGCCTCCCAAAGTGCTGGGATTACATGCATGAGCCACCGCACCTGGCCTCTTTTTCCTTTGTTTTTTTTTTTTTTGAGACAGGTTTGTCCAGGCTGTAGTGCAGTGATGCAGTCAAGGCTTACTGCAGCCTCAATCTCCCCAGGCTCAGCCTCCTGAATAGCTGGAACTATAGGCAGGCACCATCAGGCCTGGCTAATTTTTGTAATTTTAGTAGAGAGGGGTTTTGCCAGGTTGCCCAGGCCAGTCTCAAACTCCTGAGCAAAAATGATCCACCTGCCTCAGCTTCTCAAAGTGTTGGGATTACAGGCATGGGTCACCTCACCCGGCCATATCCCCCATATTTCCTTCACATCTTTGCATAGCATGTATCACTCCCCGACATTTATATATTTATATTTATACTTATATATTTTTTGAGACAGGGTCTCACTTTGTCACCCAGGCTGGAGGGCAGTGGTAGGAGCACGGCTCACTGCAGACGTCGACCTCTTTAGCTCAAGCAATCCTCCCACCTTATCCCCCACAAGGTGCTGGGATTCCAGTGCGAGCCACCGCACCTGCCCCTAGATTCCACATTTACTTCCTCACTGTCTCCCACACGTGAACGCCAACTCCCCCAAGGACAGGGATTTTGTCTGTTGTGTGTTCATAGCTGTATGCCCAGGGCCCAGCACATTGCTGGTGCCATATAAATATTTGTTGAGTTAATTAATTAAAAAGTGCTGTGGGGGAGAATAAACAAGATATTATCATAGGGAATGAATGCTTGTGTGCAGGTGTTGCATAAACAAGGACACAGGGAAAGCCTTTGCAAGGAGGTGATACGTGTTCTTCTCTGCTTTTTTTTTTTTTTTTTTTGAGACGGAGTCTTTTTTTTTTAAAGATGGGGTTTCACCATGATGGCCAGGCTGGTCTTGAACTCCTGACCTCAGGTGATCCACCCACCTCGGCCTCCCAAAGTGCTAGGATTACAGGCGTGAGCCACCGCGCCTGGCCTGAGACGGAGTCTTGCACTGTCACCCAGGCTGGAGTGCAATGGCGAGATCTCGGCTCATTGCAACCTCTGCCGCCCGGGTTCATTTGATTCTCCCACCTCAGCCTCCCAAGTAGCTGGGATTTCAGGCACACACCACTATACCTGGCTAATCTTTTGTATTTTTAGTAGAGATAGGTTTCACTATATTGGCCAGACTGGTCTCGAACTCCTGATCTCGTGATCCACCCACCTCAGCCTCCCAAAGTGCTGGGATTACAGGCGTGAGCCACTGTGCCTGGTCTTTTTTTTTTTTTTTTTTTTTTTTGACAGTCTTGATCTGTTGCCCAGGCTGGAGTGCGGTGGAGCGATCTCGGCTCACTGCCACCTCCACCTCCCAGGTTATAGCAATTCTCCCACCTCAGCCTCCTGAGTAGCTGGGATTACAGGCACACACCACTACACCCAGCTAATCTTTTGTATTTTTAGTAGAGACAGGGTTTCACTGTGTTGGCTAGGCTGGTCTGGAACTCCCAACCTCGGGTGATCCACCTGCCTCAGCCTCCCGAAGTGCTGGGATTACAGGCGTGAGCCACCACACCTGGCCTATTTATTTATTTTTATTTTTTGAGACAGAGTCTTGTTCTGTCACTCAGGTCGGAGTGCAGAGGCACCATCTCAGCTCGCTGCAACCTCCTCCTCCCAGGTTTAAGTGATTTTCCTGCCTCAGCCTCCTGACTAGCTGAAATTACAAGTGCATGCCACAACATCAGGCTAATTTTTGTATTTTTAGTAGAGATGGGGTTTCACCATGTTGGCCAGGCTAGTCTTGAACTCCTGACCTCAGGTGATCCGCCTGCCTTGGCCTCCCAAGGTGCTGGGATTACAGTCATGAGCCACCTCGTCCGGCCAAGAATTTAATACAGGAATGTGTCCCAGGCTGCAGGCTGAGGACCTTCTTCCTCTTTAATATAGGAGATTAGGCTGGGTGTGGTGGCCTATGCCTGTAGTCCCAGCACTTTGGGAGGCCAAGGCCGGTGGATCACCTGAGATCAGGAGTTTAAGACCAGCCTGACCAACATGGAGAAACACTGTCTCTACTAAAAATACAAAATTGGCTGGGTGTGCTGGTGCATGCCTATAATCACAGCTACTCAGGAGGCTGAGGTAGGAGAATCGCTTGAGCCCAGGAGGCAGAGGTTGTGGTAAGTGGAGACTGCGCCATTGCACTCTAGCCTGGGCAACAAGAGCAAGACTCCATCTCAAAAAACATATATATACAGGAGATTATTAATATAAGAGTGTGTCCTGGGCTGCAGGCTGAGGACCTTCTTCCTTTTTAATATAGGAGATTATTGATACAGGAGTGTGTCCAGGGCGGCAGGCTGAGGACCTGCTTCCTGGGACACACTTCCGGGTTGTCTTGGGGAGTGCTTAGGAGAGCAAAAGAAAAAAAAATGCTCAGACCAGGCACAGTGATTCATGCCTGTAATCCTAGCACTTTGGGAAGCCAAGGTGGAAAGATGGCTTGAGGCCAGGAATTCCAGACCAGCCTGACCAACACAGCAAGATCCCAACTCTAAAATAATAACAAAAAAGGCTGAAGCTTTTTTTTTTTTTTTTTTAAGACGGGGTTTCACCATGTTGGTCAGGCAGGTCTTGAACTCCCGACTTCGGGTGATCCACCTGCCTTGGCCTCCAAAGTGCTTGGATTACAGGCGTGAGCCACTACGCCCGGCCAAGGCTCAAGCCTTTAAGAAAAAAGGATGAATCAGGAGAGGCGGTGATTACAAAAGTTGTTCACCGGGAATTCTCATTGGTTTACAAACAACACATCAATTGGTGACTGGATACACATGGGTGAACTATAGGGTGTATGGCACTTTATACCCACTTGGTATCAGGTAGTCTAGAGCCCGAATAGCATGTAGCCTCAAAAGGTAATTATTGGACGGGTACAGTAGCGCATGCCTATAATCCCAGCTTGAGGCCAGGAGTTCGAGACCAGCCTGAGCAACACAGCAAGACCCTGTCTCTACAAAAAAGTTAAAAATGAGTCAGTCATAGTGACTGTGGTCCCAGCTACTCAGGAGGCTGATGCAAGAGGAGCACCTGAGCCCAGGGGTTGGAGGCTGCTGTGAGCTATGATGGCACTCCAGCCTGGGTAACAGAGTGAGTCCCTATCTCTAAAAAGTAATTAAAATAAATTTTCGGCTGGGCATGGTCGCTCACACCTGTAATCCAAGCACTTTGGAGGCCAAGGTGGGCAGACCACCTGAGGTCGGGAGTTCGAGACCAGCCTGACCAACATGGTGAAACCCCATCTTAAAAAATAATAATAAAATAAAAAATAAATTTTCCTGAAGTCCCTCTGAGCTAGGTGCGGTGGCTGGCACCTGTAATCCCAGCACTTTGGGAAGCCTGGGCGGGAGGATCATTTGAGCCCAGGAGTTTGAGACCAGCCTAGATGACATAGTGAAACACCATCTCCATTAAAAACTAAAAAATAAAAATTTGTTAAAAGCCCTTCTGGGCCTGATCTTGATAATGTAAAGGGCTCTTCTTTCTCAGTTAAAAAGGTTTATTTTCCATGCCTGTAATCCCAGCACTTTGGAAGGCCAAGGCGGGCGGATCACCAGGTCAGGAGTTCGACACCATCCTGGCTAAAACGGTGAAACCCCCGTCTCTTAAAAAATAATAATAAGTAAATAAAATAAAACAAAATAAAAAGGTTTATTTTCTTTCTCATTCCCCTCCCCAGCTCTCCCCCACTTTTTAAGACAAGGTCTCACTCTGTCAACCAGGCTGGAGTGCAGTGGCGCAATCATGGCTCACTGCAACCTCTGCCTCCTGTGTTGAAGCGATCCTCTCACCTCGGCCTCCCGAATACCTGAGACCACAGACACATATTGCCATGCTCGGCTAATTTCTGTATTTTTTACAGAGACAAGGGTCTCACTATGTCGCCCAGGCTGGTCTCAAATTCCTAGGCTTAAGGGATCCTCTTGCCTCGGCCTCCCAAAGTGCTGGGATTACGGCCATGAGCTACTGCATCTGGCGTATTTATTTACTTATTTTTGAGACAGGGTCTTGCAATGTTGTCCAGGCTGGAGTGCAGTGGTGTGAACAGAGCTCACCACAGCCTTGACTTCCTGGGCTCAAATGATCCTCCCACCTCAGCCTCCTGAGTAGTTTCGACTACAAGAGTACCACCACGACCGACTAATTTTTTTTTTTTTTTTTGAGACAGTCTCACTCTGTCACCCAGGCTGGAGTGCAGTGGTGCGATCTCGGCTCACTGCCACCTCCGCCTCCTGGGTTCAAGTGATTCTCCTGCCTCAGCCTCCCAAGTAGCTGAGATTGCAGGCGTGTACCACTATGCCCAGCTTATTTCTTGTGTTTCTAGTAGAGACGGGGTTTCACCGTGTTGGCCAGGCTGGTCTCAAACTCCTGACCTCGTGATTTGCCCGCCTCGGCCTCCCAAAGTGCTGGGATTACAGGCGTGAGCCACCGCACCCAGCCATGCCCGACTAATTTTTTAAATTTTTTTATAGAGACGGAGTTTCACTATATTGCCCCAGCTGATCTTGAATTCCTGACTTCAAGTGAACCTCCCACAACGACCTCTGAAAGCACCGAGATTACAGGTGTTAGCTACTGTGCCTGCCCTCCCACCACCACCACACCAGTTTGGAAGGTTCTGTAATCCAGCTACTCGGGAGGCTGAGGCAGGAGAATCACTTGAACCCAGGAGGCAGAGGTTGCAGTGAGCTGAGATTGCGCCACTGCACTCCAGCCTGGGTGACAGAGTGAGACTCTGTCTCAAAAAAAAAAAAAAAAAAAATTAGTTGGGCATGATGGTACTCTTGTAGTCCCAGCTACTCAGGAGACTGAGGTGGGAGGATCGTTTGAGCCCAGGAAGTCAAGGCTGCAGTGAGCTATGTTCACATCTAGCTTTTGCTGGATGTAGAGACTTGCAGTCATTTATTTTCCTTTCAGATAAAAAGATTAAACTAAAGAACAGAAAATGACGGCCAGGTGTGGTGGCTCAAGCCTGTAATCCCAGCACTTTGGAAGGCCGAGGCAAGCAGATCACTTGAGGTCAGGAGCACTGCTACCAAAAATTATAAGATTCAGCTAGGTTTTGCCACCTGTACCTGTAACCTCAGCTACTCAGGAGGTTGAGGTATGAGAATCACTTGAACCTGGGAGGTAGAGGTTACAGTGAGCTGAGATCACGCCACTGCACTCTAGCCTGGGCCACAGAGTGAGACCCTGTCTCCAACAAACAAACAAACAAAAAGAACAAACATTCCTGCTCTTAGACAAAACACATCGCACAATCCACCATCAGGAGGCTGCTGGGGCCTGGTGGCAGGGTCGCCAGCCCTCACCTTGGTCAAGGTGTACGTCCCCAGCAGGTTCAGCTCCAGCAACTCTCGGAATTCCTGGGTGGAGGTCTCCTCGGGCTGCTGTTTGTGGGGTGGGTCTAAAGTGGGGTGAGAGAGAGAGAGAGAGGAAAAGTGAGGGGGGGCCGGGTGTGGTGAATCACGCCTGTAATCCCAGCACTTTGGGAAGCTGAGACAGGCAGATCACCTGAGGTCAAGAGTTCAAGACCAGCCTGACCAACATGGAGAAACTCCATCTCTACTAAAAATACAAAATTAGCCAGGCGTGGTGGCACACGCCTGTAATCCCAGCTACTCCAGAGGCTGAAGCAGGGGAATCGCTTGAACCTGGGGGGCGGAGGTTGCGGTGAGCCGAGATTGTGCCATTGCACCGTAGCCTGGGCAACAAGAGTGAAACTCGGTCTCAGAAAAAAAAAAAAAAAAAAAGAGGGAAAGAAGAAAAGAGAGAAAGAGGGATGAGGCAGGAATCAGGGGCAGGGAGAGGGGAAACTGAGGTACAAGAAACAGAGTTGGGGGGCCAGGCAGTGGGGAACGGCCCTGGGGTCTCACAACTCACGGTGGCCAGCGTTGTTGACAACACAATCCAGGCGGCCAAATTGGCGGATGGTCTCAGAAACCAGGGTCTGAGGAGGAAGGAAATGTTCTCTGATTTTTTCATTTTCTTGTGTTCTGCTTTTTTGGTTTTTTCTTCCTTATTGCCCAGGCTGGAGTGCAGTGGCACAATCTCAGCTCAGTGCAACCTCTGCCTCCCAGGTTCAAGTGATTCTCCTGCATCAGCCTCCTGAGTAGCTGGGATTACAGGCACCTGCCACCATGCCTGGCTAATTTTTGTATTTTTAGTAGAGACGGGGGTTTCACCATGTTAGCCAGGTGCTTCCCAGGTTCAAGCAATTCTCCTGCCTCAGCCTCCCTAATAGCTGGGATTACAGGCACCTGTCACCATGCCTGGCTAATTTTTGTATTTTTAGTAGAGACGGGGTTTCACCATGTTGGCCAGGCTGGTCTTGAATTCCTGACCTCAGGCAGTCCGCCCACCTCAGCCTCCCAAAGTGCTGGGATTACAGGCACCAGGCCTTACCCAGGAAATGTCCTCTGAATGAGCAGTAGATGAGGTGTCCAGCCATAAGGCAGACAGGGCTCCCAAACGCAAGGCAGGAGGGGAAGGCTGGACTCCCAGGTCAGGGGACAAGAGCTAGAGGAAGAGGGACCGCCGAGGTCAGCAGACACGGCAGGCGAGCAGGAAACAGGAAGGAGACAGGGGGCTGGTCGGAACCATGGTGCAGTTACCATTCCCAGGTCAGGGGGTGGGGGCTGACAAGGGTTCAGATAGAGTGTAGGAGTTACCCAAGTGAGGCAGATAACAGAGACATACTGATTAAAAGGAAGAAATAGGGGCCGTGCTCAGTGGCTCACACCTGTAATTCCAACACTTTGGGAGGCTGAGGCAGGCGGATCACCTGAGGTCAGGAGTTCGAGACCAACCTGGCCAACATGGTGAAACCCCGTTGCTACTAAAAATACAAAAATTAGCTGGCTGTGGTGGCTGGCACCTGTAATTCCAGCTGCTTGGGAGGCTGAGACAGGAGAATCACTTGAACCCAGGACGTTGAAGTTGCAGTGAACCGAGATGGCACCACTACACTCCAGCCTGGGCAACAAAGAGCAAAACTCCCTCTCAAAAAAAAAAAAAAAAAAATGAAAAGGAGGAAATAGGAACCCAGAAACAGAAACAAGGGAGAAAAATTGGTTCTAGGCCAGGTGCGGTGGCTCACACCTGGAATTCCAACCCAGGAGGAGCTGGGAGCCTGGAATCCTGGGTCTGAGGGAGGAGGGGCTGGGGCCCTTTGGGAGGCAGAGGTGAGCGGATCACCTGAGGTCAGGAGTCGAGACCAGCCTGGCCAATATGGTGAAACCCTGTCTCTACTAAATATATAAAAATTAGCTTGGCATGGTGGCAAGCGCCTGCAATCCCAGCTACTCGGGAGGCTGAGGCAGGAGAATCGCTTGATCCCAGGAGGTAGAAGTTGCAGTGAATCGAGATTGAACCATTATACTCCAGCCTGGGCAACATCTCCAAAAAAACAAAAGAGAAAGAAAAATCAGTTACAGTTGACCCACTTTGAGGGACTTTTATTCATTTCCATTCACGTGGCAGATGTGCTAAGAGCCTTGGAGAGGTGGGAGATGAGGAACACATGACCCGCTCGCCAATCACGGAAGACCTGTGTGTGGAGTGACACTGAGTGGGAACCTCTGATGGGTCCAGTGGAGCCAGGAGAGGAAGGAAAAGTAGAGGGAACGGCATATGCAGATGCCAGGCGGAGAACAAAGAACTGGCAACTAGCGGAGATGGGAAGTGGGAACAGGAACTTTGCTCACCCTCACGTCATCTTCCTGCGTCACGTCACAGAGGATAAAGACAGCTCCAGGGAGCTCCCCGCTCCAGCGCCCGGCCCCCAGACTCTGCAGTGAGAGAAGAGCTGGGGCCGGGACTCCTGGGTCTGAGGGAGGAGGGGCTGGGGCCTGGACTCCTGGGTCTGAGGGAGGAGGGGCTGGGGGCCCTGGACTCCTGGGTCTGAGGGAGGAGGGGCTGGGGGCCTGGACTCCTGGGTCTGAGGGAGGAGGGGCTGGGGGCCTGGACTCCTGGGTCTGAGGGAGGAGGGGCTGGGCCCTGGACCCCTGGGTCTGAGGGAGGAGGGCCGGGGTGAGGGCTGAGGGACTGTCACTCACCATCCTTGTCACAGATAACCACTTGGGCTCCGCTGTCCACTGAGAAGAGGAAGGGAACCGGTGACCCTCCGAGCCGTGGGTCAAGCCTCTGCCGCCCTCTGGTGGCCACCTAGAGGCCTGCTCTCCCTCTCCCCCTCTCCTCGTGACCCCAGTCTCATGATCACCCGCAGGACAGAGGGCAGAGGCCTTAACGCATACTCTCTCTGCCTGCCCAGGTTTCCGCTGAGGCTCCTGAGCCCCCGTTCGTGGGTTCCAGAGCCAGTCCCACGACTGCCAGAGCCATTCCCCAAGCCACTGATATTGCAGCTTCACTAACAGAACCAGAGAAAGGGGGCCACTGCCCTCCGAGACCCCGCCAGACTCAGCCCCAGCCTACCGCGGCACGCGCTTACTTTAGCCTGCAAATGGGCTTTTATAAGGTCAGAATCCCGGCTGCAGTACTGGGGTCCCTCTTTCCACCCCCATTGCCCCACCCCCATCATTCTTCTCTCACACTCCGCAGCTCCCAGAGGCCAGACCCCGCTCACCGAAGGCGCGGACGATCCCGGCTCCGATGCCGCGCGCGCCCCCGGTCACAACAACCACTTTCCCGGCATAGCGCGTTCCCGTGGCCATCCAGTGTCCGTCGGTCTCTGTCTCTCTACTCTGCGCCTCTGTCCATCTCCAAAGCCCCGTGAGGCCGTCGCATCAAACCATCAATAGGGGCTGGATCCTGGAAGTCCGGCCCCGGGGGGGCGTTGCCAGGAAGGCTGGAGACCTGGGTTTGTCCCCCAGTCCCTCCTCCCTCAGACACTCCCCCTCCTCCCTGCGACCCAGGAATCCGGGAGCCCCAGTCCCTCCTCCCTCAGACACTCGCCTCCTCCCTGAGACTCAGGAATCCGGGAGCCCCAGTCCCTCCTCCCTCAGACACTCGCCTCCTCCCTGAGGCCCAGGAATCCAGGAGCTCCAGGCCCTCCTCCCTCAGACACTCCCCCTCCTCCTGGAGACCCCAGTCCCTCCTCCCTCAGATTCAGGGGTCCAGGCCCCCAGCCCCTCCTCCCTAAGACTGAGGGATCGGATTCTCCATCCCTTCCTCTCAGAGACCTAAAAGTCCAAGGCCCTGTAAATCCAAGGCCCCTGTCCCCTCCTCTCTCATGACGCAGGAGTCCACGACTCCGGCTCTGCCCCTCAGAGACTCCAGCGCCACAACCCCGAACAGACAGAAACAAAGTTATTGACTACAAGTTCAAAGTTTTAATCCAAATTTAGACAGTGTTGAGAAAACCAAACTTTGGCCATAGAAACCATTCCCGTCCCGGGCCGGCGACAGGGACCAGACCACGCCCCCTGATGCCCTGAGTGGTCCCAGATCTCTCCGGCGGTACCTCCGGGTTAAAAGCTGGACTGTAGAAGAGTGACGCGCAAAGGCCACGCCCCCTCGTCTTGGGTTAGGACCTGAGGGGGCGATCCCGGCATCCCACGTGGGCCCCCAGGGGGCGGGGCCGCCGCCACGCCCACTGCCTCTGCGAAAGAACCCAGTGGAACCCGAATTAGCCACCGGGGGAGATCTGGGGGAGGGGTCTCCTGGCGCGTTGGGTCCAACGGAGGCAGAGGCACACGTGGGAGAGGGTCTCCCTGGGAGTCCAAATTTCCACCTGGAGAAGATGAGTAGGACATGAGAATGGCAAACTTCAGCACCAGGACTCCAGATTCCCAGGCCCCTCCTCCCTCAGACCCAGGAGTCCAGGTCCCCGGCCCCTCCCCCGCTCAGACCCAGGAGTCCAGGCCCCAGCACCTCCTCCCTCAGACCCAGGAGTCCAGGCCCCCAGCTCCTCCTCCCTCAGATCCAGGAGTCCAGGCCCCCAGCCCCTCCTCCCTCAGACCCAGGAGTCCAGGCCCCAGCCCCTCCTCCCTCAGACCCAGGAGTCTGGATACCTCAGTCCAGTCCTCTTTGAGACTCAGGTGTCCGCCCTCCCCCGGCCCCCAACCGCTTTCTCCCCCTCCTCCCAAGTGTCCCAGACCCCAGTCCCCTCTTGAATGAGACCTAAAACTCCCAAACCCTGCCCAACTCTTTCCTCGCCAAGATAAAAAATTCCCACTGGCCCCCAGACCCCTCCTCTCCAGGACCTGGGACTCCAGGTCTCCAGCTCTCTCCTCCCTAAAACCCAGAAGTGCAACACCCCCAGCCATCACCCGTCATCATTCTGTGCCACTGCGACGCCTCAGTAGCCAGGGCTTGGGAGAGGCTGAGAACTCGCTCCCGGTGGCCTTCGGCACTCGGCAAGTGAGGGGTACTGTTCTTCGGACTAGAAAAGAGAGAAGATTGGGGGATGGGGGTGTGTACATGGGGGAGAGGTGGGGATGGTTAATGGGTATAGAAAGAAAAGGATGAATAAGACCTATTATTAAATAGCACAACAGAGTGACTATAGTCAATAATAATTGTACATTTTTAAATAAAGGGTGTAATTGGATTGTTTATACATCAAAGGATAAATGCTTGAAAGGGGATGGATACCCCATTCTCCATGATGTGCTTATTTCACATTGCCTGCCTATATCAAAAAATCTCATTTATCTCGTGAATATATATACACCTACTATGTACCAAAATAAAAATAAAAACTAAGAAAAATAAATAGGCCGGGCGCGATGGCTCACCCCTGTAATCCCAGCACCTTGGGAGGCGGAGGTGGGCAGAGCACTTGAGGTTGGGAGTTCGAGACCAGCCTGGCCAACATAGCGAAATCCCGTCTCTACTGAAAATACAAAAATTAGCCAGGCGTGGTGGCGGGCGCCTGTAATCCCAGCTAGCGGGATGCTGAGAGAGGAGAATTGCTTGAGCCCGGGTGGCGAAGGTTGCAGTGAGCCGAGATCGCGCCATTGCACTCCAGCCTGGGAGACAGATCGAGACTCTGTCTCAAAAAAAATATTTAAAAATTAAAAAGTAAAAATAAAAATAAAAATAAAACCGCCGGAACAGTGAGGGCCCCAGTACCGCGCGTGCCCTTCTGGGAGTTGTAGTTCCTAGCACGTGTCTCTAAAACAAGTTAAACATGGCACCGCCGCCATGCCGCCCCCATGCATTATGGGATTTGTAGTCCATTCGCGCGTCAATATCACCCACTGTCCTTGATGCAGAAACAGGATCTCCTATTGACCAAGGGAATTTGGGGAACTAAAGATATCGCTACGTATCTAGGGCTTTCTGGCTTTGTTTCAGATGCCCTGGGAACTTAAGCGCCTCTAGAAGGGTTGCGACTTGTAGTTCCATATTTAGGAGACTTCCATAATAATGCTACTCCCTTCTGCTTTTGCAAATTTTTATTTTCCTGCTCCGTTGATCCGCCCTCCAGTTCCTTACCTACTCCAGGACCCAGAGCTTCTGAGCCATTTTTGGGCTCCAGAGTGTCCTACGACAAGCTGGAAAGGAATTGGGGCATTAGAACTGCTCACCTGAAAGCCCACGTTCTCATTTTGAGGGTAAAGTGAAGGGGGCTCCAAAAGAGAATGAAATTGGCCAAAAATACTGGCAATGTTTCGTTTTGTTTTTCCTATGCTTCTGTAGCCACTAAATTTTTAAAAATTAATTTATTCATTTTTTAGAAAGGATGGAGTACAGGGGCATGATCGTAGCTCACTCCAGCCTCAACCTCCCAGGCTCAAACTAATCCTCCTGCCTCAGCCTCCTGAATAGCTGGAACTACAGGCTTGCATCACCATGCCTGGCTAATTATTTTTATTTTTATTTTTGGTAGAGATGAGGTCTTGCTATGTTGTCCAGGCTGGTCTCTACTCCTGCCTTGGACCCCCAAAGTGCTGGGATTACAGGGGTAAGCCATAGCACACAGCCCCTGACAATGTTTAACTTCACCTGTGCTCCTATAAAGCTGCACGTGAGTTCAGAAATCCGACCTCCACCACCACCACCTGTGACTTGTCTAAATCCTTTCTATAAAAGTCCAAGGGAACTGGGTGCAGTGGCTCACACCTGTAATCCTAGCAATTTAGTAGGCTAAGGTGCACAGATCACTTGAGGTCAGGAATTCAAGAACAAACTGTTCAACATGGCGAAAACTTGTCTCTACTAAAAATACAAAAAAAAAAAAAAAAAATTAGCAAGGTATGGTGGCATGGGCCTGTAATCCCAGCTACTTGAGAGGCTGAGGCAGAAGCATCATTTCAATCTGGGAGGCGGGGGTTGCAGTGAGCCGAGATGACACCACTGCACTCCAGCTTGGGCAACAAATCAAGACTCCCTCTCAAAAAAAAAAAAAAAAGTCTAAGGGGAAGTCAGGAGCAGTAGCGAACACCTGTAATCCTAACACCTTCCAAGGCAGGAGGATCACTTGAGCTCAGGAGCTCGAGACCAGCCTGGCCAAAGTGGTAAAAATCTGTCTCTACTAGCTAATAGAAAAATTAGCTGGATGTGGTGGCACATTCCTGTAGTCCCAGCTACTCAGGAGGCTGAGGCATGAGAATCTCTTGAACCCAGGAGGCGGAGGTTGTAGTGAGTGGAGATTGCGCCACTGCACTCCAGCCTGGGCGACAGAGCAAGGCTGTCCCTGAAAAAAAGAAAATACTAAGGCAAAGCCGTCCTGAGGTAGCTGAAAAACTCTGATGTTCAGATCTGGGATGTTCTCCCTATTGGAAAAGCATGAATACAATCCATTTTCTTGCTGGCTGATATTTTGTTTTTCTTTCTTGCTGTTGACAACACATAGCAGCTGAGAAGAAAAACTAGGCTTCCAATTCAGATCTGTGACCCCCCCCACCCCCACCCACTGTCCTCCCCCTCACTGCCAAGCCTGTCCACCCATCGCTAACGAACGAGGCCAGGATACTGACTTTAGCACAAGTACAAATGGTGGTAAATCCAGAAATCCAGTTTGGTGTAAAGAGGTAGGGATTATCTCCATTTTACAGAAAGGGACTCAAAGTAGGCAAGAGGACCCACTACCACCCCACTGCCCAGCCCCAGCCCTCCTCCCCCTCACCCTTTGCTCCATGTCAGGCTGGCGTCTGGCTGGGGACAGTGTCCTCCCCAGGGTGAGAAGGCGGGGGGAGGTCGGGCGAGGGAGGGGCCGTCCACATTCCTGGTTTCTTCGCATCCGCTCCAGCTGCTCCTGGGCACTCATCCGGGGCCGGGCCACCGGGGCCTAGGGAGATGAGAAATGTCCCAAGACCCCACCCTTAGGCTAGGTGAGGTGGCTCATGTAATCCCAGCACTTTGGGAGGCTGAGACAGGAGGATCACTTGAGGTCAGGAGTTTGAGACCAGCCTGGCCAACCTGGTGAAATACCATCTCTACTAAAAATACAAAATTTAGCTGGGTGTAGTGGCAGGCACCTGTAATCCCAGCTACTCAGGAGGCTGAGGCAGGAGAATGGCTTGAACCAGGGAGGTGGAAGTTGCAGTGAGCCGAGATCACGCCACTGCACTCCAGCCTGGGTGACAGAGCAAGACTCTGTCTCAAAAAAAAAAAAAAAATTGTTGCTTAAGCAAGGAGAGAGGGAGAAGGCCAGGTGCAGGGGTGGGTGACTGTAATCCCAGAACTTTGGGAGGCTGAGGTGGAACCATCACTTGTGGCCCAGGGTTTGAGACCAGCCTGGGCAACATAGCAAGACCCCATCTCTACAAAAAATAAACTTGGTAGATGTGGTGGTACACTCCTGTCACCTACTCAAGAGGCTGAGTCGGGGGATCACTTAAGCCCAGGAGTTCAAGGCTTCAGTGAGCTACGATTGTGCCACTGCACTCCACTCTGAGTGACAGAGAAAGACCCTGTATCTAAAGAAAAAGAAGGCCGGGCACTGTGGCTCATGCCTGTAATCCTAGCACTTTGGGAGGCCAAGGTGGGCGGATCACGAGGTCGGGAGATTGAGACCATCCTGGCCAACATGGTGAAACCCCATCTCTACTTTTTTTTTTTCTCCCCTACCCCCCCCATCTCTACTAAAAATACAAAAATAAGCTGGGCCTGGTGGCATGTGCCTGTAGTCCCAGCTACTCAGGAGGCTGAAGCAGGAGAATCGCTTTGAACCCAGGAGATGGAGGTTGCAGTGAGCTGAGATCAGGCCACTGCACTCCAGCCTGAGCGACAGAGGGAGACTCCATCTCAAACAAAAAAAAAAAAAAAAAAAAAAAAAAAAAAAAGAATAAGAAGAAGAGAGAGAGAAAGAGAGCATTCATTGCTGGAGTTTCTAGTTAAACATTTCAGGGAGAGACCTTGGATCTGTGCTTACTGCAGTACTGGTCCCAGCAGTTTCCTCTGCTTTGACCAATCCTGAGTCCTGTGTTACGTAAATGATGGCCGCTGGCCACTGTATATTACCCTATGTTGTTAATTTCTTTTTTTTTTCTTTCTTGAGACTAAGTCTTGCTTTGTCACCCAGGCTGGAGTGCAAAGGCACAATCTCGGTCCACTGTGACCTCCACCTCCCAGGTTCAAGCAATTCTCTGCCTCAGCCTCTTGAGTCGCTGGGATTACAGGTGCCTGCCACCACACTGGCGAATTTTTTTGTATTTTTAGTAGAGATGGGGATTCACCATCTTGGCCAGGCTGGTCTTGAACTCCTGACCTCATGATCCACCCGCCTCGGCCTCCCAAAGTGCTGGGATTATAGGTGCAAGCCACCACGCCCGGCCACTGTTGTTAATTTCTTCACAGCAGATCAGACCATTGGCCTAAAAGCTTGCTAGCAGCAAACTCAGAAGCCTACACATCCAGTTGTTTTAAACATAGTCTTTTTTATTTATTTATTTTTTTAAAGATGGGGTTTCACCATGATGGCCAGGCTGGTCTTGAACTCCTGACCTCAGGTGATCCACCCACCTCGGCCTCCCAAAGTGCTAGGATTACAGGCGTGAGCCACCGCACCCGGCCAAACATAGTCTTAATAAGCAGATATTTTTAGCCAAGCAGTCTGCCTGCTTTGTATACCCTGAGACTGCGCCCAACATCTGCTAGCCATAGATAAATAAGATGAGCCCCTTGGCCAGGCACGGTGGCTCACACCCGTAATCCCAGCACTTTGGGAGGCCGAGGCGGGCGGATCACAAGGTCAAGAGATCGAGAGCCTCCTGGTCAACATGGTGAACCCCTGTCCCTACTAAAAACACAAAAATTAGCTGGGCATGGTGGCACGCACCTGTAGTCCCAGCTACTCGGGAGGCTCAGGCAGGAGAATCGCTTGAACCCAGGAGGTGGAGGTTGCAGTGAGCCAAGATTGGGCCACTGCACTCCAGCCTGGTGACAAGGTGACTCCGTCTCAAAAAAAAAAAAAAAAGATAAGCCCCTTCTCCAGTCCCTCTCTCGGGAGCTCCCTTCCCTTCCCTCCCCCTCCTGTACAGTGGTCCTCACCCTCACACAGTAACTCTGGAAGGTCTCACACTGGGTGTGACTTCCCCCATAGACAAATCTGTGTGTCTGCCAAATAAAGCTCCTGTGTGCTACTGCCATCTGGTGGTCATAGCTTTTTCTTTGCTCAGTCCTGAAACCTCTGGAACTCACTAGACCACCTGTGTGCTCTGGACCTCGGCAGCCCCTGAAACCACGGGGCTGGGGTGGGGGAGGACATGTCCCAAGGTAAGTGATGTTTCCAGGAGGCTCCCATCATCCAGCCCGTGACTCATACCACTGAGAATCAAAACACGCCTCTCCTCTCTTCCTAGGAAAGTCTTGATTGCTTTTGTATCCATGATGACAAGTAAGCACCAGAAATACATTTTTTTTTTGAGACACGGTTTCCCTCTGCTGCCCAGGCTGGAGGTGCAGTGGTGCGATCATGGCTCACCGCAGCCTTGACCTTCTGAACTCAAGCAATCCTCATGCGTCAACCTCCCAAGAAGCACCACCACGTACAGCTAACTTTATTTTTTTGAGATGGAGTCTTGCTGTGTCGCCCAGGCTGGAGTACAATGGCATGGTCTTGGCTCACCGCAACCTCTGGCACCCAGGTTCAAGCGATTCTCCTGTCTCAGCCTCCCAAGTAGCTGGGATTACAGGCGCGTGCTACCACACCTAGCTAATTTTTGTATTTTTAGTAGAGACGGGTTTTTGCCATGTTGGCCAGGCTGATCTTGAACTCCTGACCTCAGGTGATCCACCCGCCTCGGCCTCCCAAAGTGCTGGGGTTACAGGCAGGAGGCACTGTACCCGGCCACAGCTAACTTTTTATTATTATTTTTTATAGAGATGGGTCTTGCCATGTTGGCCAGGCTGATCTTGAACTCCTGACCTCAGGTGATCCACCCACCTTGGCCTCCCAAAGTGTTGGGATTACAGGCGTGAACCAACACCACCAGCCGAGAAATGCTTTTATTTATGTATTTTATTATCATTATTATTTTTTGAGACAGAGTCTCACTCTGTTGCCCAGGCTGAAGTGCAGTGGTGCAATCTTGGCTCACTGCAACCTCTGCCTCCTGGGTTCAAGTGATTCTCCTGCCTCAGCCCCCCGAGTAGCTGGGATTACAGGCACCCGCCATCACACTTGGCTAATTTTTGCATTTTTGTAGTGACAGGGTTTCACCATGTTGGCTAGGCTGGTCTCAAACTCCTGACCTGAGGTGATCTGCCTGCTTCAGCCTCCCAGAGTGCTGGGATTACAGGAGTGATCCACCATTCCCGGCCCCAAGAAATGCTTTTAAATCTATTTAATCAAGTAATCCCAACAGGTACCCCAAAGGCTTCTGAAAGCCAGGCAATTAATGATGGATCTGAGATTCTGAAATCTGCCAATCAGTGACAGTCACATGCCTGTGAAGGCTGGGTAATCAGTGATGGATTTGTCCTTCTGAAAATCAGCCAATCAGTGATAATTCCATGCTTCTGAAAACCAGCCAATCAGCAGCAGACACAGAATTTCCACAGCTTAATATCAACCAATTCCTAAACATTCCTGCTACTGGAAGTCCACCAATTTCTGAACTTCAGGGCCACATGAGATCAGCTCTCTGCCCCATTCAGGGAGTATATCTTTTTGTTGTTGTTCTTGTACTTGTTATTGTTTTGAGATGGAGTTTTGCTCTTGTTGCACAGGCTGGAGTGCAATGGCGCGATCTTGGCTCACTGCAACCTCCACCTCCTGAGTTCAAGTGATTCTCCTACCTCAGCCTCCCGAGTAGCTGGGATTAACAGGCATGTGCCACCACGCCCGGCTAATTTTTGTATTTTTAGTAGAGATGGGGTTTCACCATGTTGGCCAGGATGATCTCGAACTCCTGACCTCAGGTGATCTACCCGCCTCGGCCTCTCACAGTGCTGGGATTACAGGTGTAAGCCACCACACCCAGCCTTTTTTTTGAGACAGAGTCTCGCTCTGTTGGCTAGGCTGGAGTACGGTGATCACACCACTCCACTGGTATGATCCAGGCTCACTACAACCTCTGCCACCCAGGTTTAAGCAGTTCTCCTGCCTCAGCCTCCTGAGTAACTGGGATTACAGGCACACGCCACCACCCCTGGCTAATTTTTGTATTTTCAGTAGAGGTGTGGTTTCACCAAGTTGGCCAGGCTGGTCTCAAACTCCTGACCTTAGGTGATCCATCTGTCTTGGCCTCCCAAAGTGCTGGGATTACAGGCATGAGCCACCACACCTGGCCTCATACATCTAGTTTTCATCCTCATGTCAGCCCTAGATGGTAGGTTCTGCTATTAGCCCCATTTTACAGATGAAAAAATGGAGTCACAGAGAGGTTTAATAACTGACCCAAAGTCACACAGTTGAGAAGCAGCAAAGACAAAATTCAATCTCAACGCTCTTAACAAGCAGTGCTCCCTCTGTTCTGCGTGTGGCCTTAGAACCCTACTCCTAGCTGTTTCCCCAGAAGTGTGGGGGTCCCCTGATGGTCAGAGGCAAGGATTACAGGATGGATCTACAGCCTACCTTTGTTCCCAGCTGTGGGGAAGAGAGGTGGTGACCCTCAGGGCTGGAAGCCCGGGAGACCCTTGGAGACCCAGGACCTAGAAATACAGAACGGGACTTGGTGAGGATGGGAATTTCCAGAAAGTCCCACCCGGCCAGGATGCTCACCTAAGCGAGGGCTGGAGAGGTCTTTGTCACCTCCAGGAGGCCGTCCCCAGTCAGTTTCAGGGGACCGAGGGGGAGCTCAGTTCCAAGGACTCAGGCAGGCTCTTCGGGGATAAGAAAAGGGTAATAATGATGGTTATTATTATTATTTTGAGACGGAGTTTTCCTCTGTCACCCAGGTTGGAGTGCAATGGTACAATCTTGTCTCACCGCAATCTCCGCCTCCCGGATTCAAGCAATTCTACTACCTCAGCCTCCCGAATAGCTGGGATTACAAGCATGTGCCACCACGCCTGGCAATTTTTTTTTTTTGAGACGGAGTTTCACTCTTGTCACCCAGGCTGGAGTGCAGTGGCACGATCTTGGCTCACTGCAACCTCCGCCTCCCGGGTTCAAGTGATTCTCCTGCCTCAGCCTCCCGAGTAGCTGGGATTACAGGCAACCGCCACCACATCCAGCTAATTTTTTGTATTTTTAGTAGAGACGGGGTTTTACCATGTTGGACAGGCTGGTCTTGAACTCCTGACCTCAGGTGATCCACCCGCCTCAGTCTCCCAAAGTGCTGGGATTACAGGCGTCAGCCACGGCGCCATGTATTATCATTTTATTTAACCTGTTTCAAGCATTTAGCAATTAGAATACAGTCTGAATAGGATTAAGACTATAAACCAGAGCTGAGCACAGAAGCTCATGCTTGTAATCTCAGTGCTTTGAGAGGCCAAGGTGGGAGGATCACTTGAGGCCAGGAGCTAGAGACCAGCTGGGCAACATAGTGAGACCCCTTCCCTACAAAAACTTTTTAGGCTGGGCATAGCGGGTTCACATCTATAATCCCAGCACTTTGGGAGGCCAAGGTGGGAGGATCACTTGAAACCAGGAGGTCAAGACCAGCCTGGGAAATATAGGGAGACCCCGTCTCTACAAAACAAAGAATTAGCCGGGCGTGGCGGCAGACACCTGTAGTCCTAGCTACTTGGGAAGCTGAAGTGAGAGGATCACTTAAGTCCAGGAGATTGAGGTTCCAGTGAGCCATGATCACACCACTGCATTCCAGCCTGGACGACAGAATGAGATCTGTCTTTATTTTATTTTTTTTCTCTTTTATTTTTTTCTTGAGCTCTGTCTTTTAAGAAAAATCCTGGTTGGGCGTGGTGGCTCACACCTGTAATCCCAGCACTTTGGGAGGCCGAGGCAGGTGGATGACTTGAGGCTGGGAGTACGTGACCAGCCTGGCCAACATGGTGAAACCCCATTTCTACTAAAAATACAAAAATCAGGCCAGTTGAGGTGGCTTACGCCTGTAATCCCAACTACTCAGGAGGCTGAGGCAGGAGAATCACTTGAACCCAGGAGGCGGAGGTTGCAGTGAGCCGAGATCGTGCCACAGCACTCCAGCCTGGGTGACAGAGTGAGACTCCATCTCAAAAAAGAATCCCAAAAAACAAAGGCTTCCAGAGGTTAGGACAGTTGCCCCAGGTGAGTCAGCTGATCAAGGAAGAATTAAAGAGGTGGGAGGGGAATAGACTGAGCCAAGGACAGATGGGACAGGAAGCTGGGGGTGGGGGAGAGAATTGTGTGCGTCTTACCTCCCTCTCTGAGGACTCCTCGCCCTGGAGCACGGGAGATGGGGGAGTCAGGCTCAGTGTGTGAGGGAGGTTTCTGGGGGCCACCCAGACCTGCCAGCGTGTCTTCCACCATCCACAGCTGCTGCTGAGCAGACACTCTGTCCTGCGGGGAGGAAAGGAATTTGTCACTTAAGGATGGGAAAATACGGGAGGGTTTCAGCTAATAGGCCCCTGCAAAGGTCTGAAGTCAGCTGGGCTATATTGATGGAGTTGGGATTTGTTTTTTTTTTCCCCCGTGGTTATCCAATTTAATTGAAAAAACTGTCTTTTGGGCCGGGCGCAGTGGCTCACGCCTGTAATCCTAGCACTTTGGGAGGCTGAGGTGGGTGGATCACCTGAGGTCAGGAGTTCAAGACCAGCCTGGCCATCATGGTGAAACCTCATCTTAAAAAAAAAAAAAAAAAGAAAAAAAGAAAAAAACTGTCTTTTGGCCGGGCGTGGCGGCTCACACCTGTAATCCCAACACTTTAGGAGGCCCAGGTGGGTGGATCACCTGAGGTCAGGAGTTCAAGACCAGCCTGGCCAACACGGTGAAACCCCATGTCTATTAAAAATATAAAAAAAATTACTCGGGTGTGGTGGTGCGTGCCTGTGATCCCAGCTACTCAGGAGGCTGAGGTGAGAGAATCACTTGAACCTGGGAGGTGGAGGTTACAGTGAGGCGAGATGGCACCACTGCACTCCAGCCTGGGTGACAGAGCAAGATTCTGTCTCAAAAAAAAAAAAAAAAAACCTAAAGGGCATGGTCTTAACTAAAATAACAGGCTTAGATTGAAAGGACAGAAAGGAGGCTGAGAGTAAAATGGGCGGGGCCTCAATTCTGTGGGCGGGGCCTCAATTCTGTGGGCGGAGATTAAATGCTAAAAGGATTTCCAGGCAGAAGCTGGAGTTACGGGTGGGTCTTGAGGTCTCCAAGCAGGGATTTACCTGGGGAGAACCGAGGTGCAGCAGATACTCCAGGGTCTCTCTTAAGGTGCCCAGTTCCTGCTCCAGGCCACTGTAAGTGTCCCAAACCCTCTCTCGCTCCTCAGGTTGCATAAAGGGGGAGACACAGGTTAGCTCCCTCTCCCACCAAATCTTTGCCCACCCCATCGTTTGTCAGCTAAGGAGGAGGTAAGGGAGCTTCGTCCCTGGGGCCCTGCGGGCATATGGACTACCATTCCCATGAGCCTCTTTGCTTGGACTATAATTATCTGTAAAATGGAGACAATAATAGTAACTACCAAATAGAAATTAAATGAGAGCTGAGAACAGTGCCTAGCACAGGCTCAGGGAACCCCAGAGTCTGTATAGAACCTGCAGCGCCAATGCACTCCTAGTGTAGACAAACAAGAGCATTCCCCGAATCCCCCGGATGACCTCTGCACTCTCATGGGTAGCAGGGTCTACAGATCTAATGAATTCATTAGACACTCAAAAGACCGCAGCACCTGGCCAGGTACGGCGGCTCACGCCTGTAATCCAGCACTTTGAGAAGCCAAGGTGGGCAGATCACTTGAGGTCAGGAGTCCGAGACCAACCTGGCCAACATGGTGAAACCCCATCTCTACTAAAAATACAAAAATTAGCCAGGAGTGATTACAAGGCAGGCATCTGTAATCCCAGGTACTCGGGAGGCTGAGGCAGGAGAATCACTTGAACCCGGGAGGTGGAGGTTGCAGTGAGCCAGGATCCAGCTGCTGCACTCCAGCCTGAGCAACAGAGCAAGACTCTGTCTCAAAAAAAAATGACCACAGCACCCACACCCTGGGGCAGCAGAAACTTCCTCGCCAATATCAACAATAACAATAATAACAGCGGCTAACACTTATAGGACACTGACCGTGTGCTAGGCAATGTTCTCAGCTCTCACTTAATTCCTCTGAGGTAGTTACTGTTATTGTCTCCATTTTACTATTATTGTCTGCATTTTACAGATAATAATTATAGTTAACACTTAAGTATTGCTTACCAAGTACCAGATACGTTAAGTGTTTTTGTTTTATTTTATTTTTTTAGAGTCAGGGTCTCGCTATGTTGCCCAGTCTGGAGTACAATGGCTATTCACAAGCACAGTCTCACTACTGATCAGCACGGGAGTTTTGACCTGCTCTGTTTCCAACCTGGGCCGGTCCACCCCCTCCTTAGGCAACCTGGTGGTCCCCCGCTCCCAGGAGGTCACCATATTTATGCCGAACTCAGTGCAGACACCCAATTGGCATAGCGCACTACAGCCCAGAACTCCTGGGCTCAAGCAATCCCCCCCACCTCAACCTCCCAAGTAGCTGGGACTACAGACACATGCCTCCGAGCCCGGCTGTTTTTATTTTTTTTGAGACAGAGTTTGCTCTGTCACCCAGACTGGAGTGTCATGGCGCGATCTCGGCTCACTGCAACCTCTTCCTCCCAGGTTCAAGCAATTTTCCTGCCTCAACCTCCCAAGTAGCTGGGATTACAGGCGTGTTCCACTATACCCGGCTAATTTTTGTATTTTCAGTAGAAACGGGGTTTCACCATGTTGGCCAGGCTGGTCTTGAACTCCTGACCTCAGGTTATCCACCTGCCTCGGCCTCCCAAAGTGCTAGGATTACAGGCATGAGCTACTGCACCAAGCCCCTAAATATTCATTCATTCATTCATTCATTTACACATATCACATATAATAATTCTCACAGTTACATGAGGCCAGGTGCAGTGGCTCATGCCTGTAGTTCCAGCACTCTGGAAGGCTGAGGCAGGCAGATCAACTGAGGTCAGGAGTTCGAGACCAGCCTGGCCAATGTCAAAACCCCATCTCCACTAAAAATACAAAAATTAGCCAGCATGGTGGCGCATGCCTGTAATCCCAGTTACTTGGGAGGCTGAGGCCGGAGAATTGCTTTAACCTGGGAGGTAGAGGTTGCAGTGAGCCAAGATCACACCACTGCATTCCAGCCTGGGTGACAGAGCGAGACTCCATCTCAAAGAAAAAAGGCCAGGCATGATGGCTCATACCTGTAATCCCAGCATTTTGGGAGGCCAAGGCGGGTAGATCATGAGGTCAGGAGTTCAAGACCAACCTGGTCAACATGGCGAAACCCCGTCTGTACTAAAAATACAAAAATTAGCTGGGCGTGGCCGCGCATGCCTGTAATCCCAGCTACTTGGGAGGCTGAGGCAGGAGAATCACTTGAACTAGGACCCAGGAGGCGGAAGTTGCAGTGAACCGAGATTGTGTCACTGCACTCCTGTCTGGGCAACAGAGCAAGACTTGATCTCAAAAAGAAAAAAAAAAATTGGAGCAGTTACAAGACAATAAGGAGAGAGAAAAAATAATAAAATAAAATAAAATTTGGAGTGGTAGACTTCTGAAGAACTATCTTCCTACGAGGCCTCTGCGGCAGGTCCTCTTTGTAACACTTGCATAGTCCTGGGGCCTCCTAGGCAGACGGGCCCCTTCCCAGGTGCTCACCTGGGTCAGATGACAGAGGGCGGCCCTCACACTGACCAGCCGGTCCTGCAGGAGGCGCTGGCGGCCCAGGCCCTCCCGGGAGCTCCAGCCTCCCTGGTGGCTTGGCCTAGCTGCTGCCGGGTCAACTCCAGGGCTGCTTCTAGCTGCTCCTGCGCCAAGAGAGAAGATGGTTAGACTTTGAAAGCCAGGCCCAGCCCCAGGAAGAAAGAGAAGGTGTGCTCCTGGCCGGGCGCGGTGGCTCACACCTGTGATCCCAGAACTTTGGGAGGCCGAGGCGGGCAGATCACAAGGTCAGGAGATCGAGACCAGCCTGGCCAACGTGGTGAAACCCTGTCTCTACTAAAAACACAAAAATTAGCTGGGCATGGTGGCGCATGCCTGCAATCCCTGCTACTCAGGAGGCTGAGGCAGGAGAATTGCTTGAACCAGGGAGGTGGAGGTTGCAGTGAGCCAAGATGGTGCCATTGCACTCTAGCCTGGGTGACAGGTTGAGATTCCGCCCCCCCCCCCCCAAAAAAAGTGTCCTCTCATGTCCTGGACGTCCAGTCAGCATCCTGACCTCTACAGTCAGGGCAGGCGGAGAGGCCAGGCGCCCCACCCCTGGCTCAGGGCCCCGCACCTTCTCTTCCTGCCTCTGGTCTATCTCCTCCTGCAGCCTCCGCAGGAGCCGGTCCTGGCCGCACAACTTGGTCAGCAGCGTCTGGAGAAGGAGAGCGGCAGCTACTTATGGTGCAGATCTGGGTCTTCCTCTGCCCAGTCCTCCCACTTTCTAGAACATTATCTCCCCAACTCTGGAACTCAGCAAGGATTGGATCAGTGAGAACTTACATCTGTCTCTAAGCTTTGGTGGAAGGTTGACTCCAGGGGAGGACCCGGCTGAAGAGAGAGAGAAAAGTGAAGGATCAGAGGGGACAGACTGGTCATTATTGTAACTCAGTGCTGAGCCAAGCCCTGCTTCTACTGATAGGTACCCATTATTTATTTATTTATTTGCTTATTTATTTATTTATTAATGAGAGGTTCTTATGTTGCCCAGCCTGGCCTCAAACTCATAGCCTCACCTCCTTAAGCACCAGGACAACTGGCCTGAGCCACTGCGGCTCCCTTTATTTATTTATTTTTTTCGAGATGGAGTTTCCCTCTGTTGCCCAGGCTAGAGTGCAGTGGCACAATCTCGGCTCACTGCAACCTCTGCCTCTTGGGTTCAAGTGATTCTTCTGCCTCAGCCTCCCGAGTAGCTGAGATTACAGGTGTGTGCCACCACGCCCAGCTAATTTTTGTATTTTCACCCTGTTGGTCAGACTGGTCTCAAACTCCTGACCCCTTGACTCCAGACCTCTGCTCTCCAGAACTGCAAGAACTCCAGAACTCTTGTTTCCGCCATGCACTTTTGTTACGGCAATCACAGGAATGTAATACCTACCCAGCAGCCTTGAAATACCTAGGGATCTCCAGGCACCCTAGGCCGGGAGATGACATCCTCATAAAGAAGAAAGGAAGGAAGGCAGCTCTGGTAGATTTGGGTTACTCCAGGATACCTACCAATAAGACCAGGGAGGCCCGGGTCCCAGGGGGGCCGCGGGGGGAGCTGGAGATAAGTGGAGGAGCCAGAGGGAGCCTGGGAGGAACGTTGAAATGGAGATGTTTAGAAACTGGCATGTCTTTTTTTTTTTTTTTTTTTTTTTGAGATGGAGTTGCACTCTTGTTGCCCAGGCTGGAGTGCAACGGTGCTATCTTGGCTCACTGCAACCTCTGCCTCCTGGTTCAAGAGATTCTCCTGCCTCAGACTCCCGAGTAACTGGAATTACAGACATCCACTACCACGCCCGGCTAATTTTTTTGTATTTTTAGTAGAGATGGGGTTTCCCCATGTTGGCCAGACTGGTCGCAAACTCCTGACCTCAAGTGATCCACCCACCTCAGCCTCCCAGAGTGCTGGGATTACAGGTGTGAGCCACAGCACCTTTCACTAAGAAACTGGCATGTCTGGTGGCTCACGCCTGTAACCCCAGCACTTTGGGAGGCCAAGGCGGGCGGATCACGAAGTCAAGAGATCGAGACCATCCTGGCTAACACGATGAAACCCCGTCTCTTCTAAAAATACCAAAATTAGCTGGGCATGGTGGCACCAGCCTGTAGTCCCAGCTACTCAGGAGGCTGAGGCAGGAGAATCACTTGTATCACCTGCCTTCGGTTCAAGTGGAGGTGAAGGTTGCAGGGAGCTGAGATCACACCACTACACTCCAGCCTGGGCGACAGAGCGAGACTCTGTTTCAAAAAGAAAAAAGAAAAGAAATTGGCATGTCTTAGTGACAAACAGTAGAGTGGGCGTGTCCATCACTGAAGTGCTGGAGGAGATATTTTGAGGTTCAGAACTGGGCCCTCTCAACTTCCTCAACTACCTGCTCTCCAGCTGTGTGCCGCTGTGGGGGACACAGAGGGTGATAATAAATGCACCAGCCTGGCAAAACAGCCCAAGGGGATGATGGAAGTTGCTACTGTCATTCTTGGATTTGCAGTGAGCTATGGATATTCTGAGTTACAGTCCCATGATGCTCAGAGAAAACAGCAGGCAACCAACTTGCAAAGTAAACTGAGAACACAAAGGAGATGCAAACCCCTCACCGCACTGTCTTGGCATAGAGTATCCTGAACTGCAGTCCCATGATGCTTAAAGAGTAATGGCTGGGCGGGGCACGGTGGCTCACGCCTGTAATCCTAGCACTTTAGAGGGTGAGTCGGGAGGATACCTGAGGTCAGGAGTTCAAGACCAGCTTGGCCAACATAGTGAAACCTCGTCTCTACTAAAAATACAAAAATCAACAGGTGGATGCCTGTAATCCCAGCTACTCGGGAGGCTGAGGCAGGAGAATCGCTTGAACCCGGGAGACAGAGGTTGCAGTGAGCCGAGATCGTGCCACTGCACTAGCCAGGGCGACAGAGCAAGAATCCGTCTCAAAAGAAAAGGAAAGAAAAAACAAAAGAGCAATGGCTGGACACTAGCCTAGAAAGACAGCCCAGACGCCGGATAGGAGATAGGGTGTTCGCTCTCGCTCACCTGAGTCGGGCGGAGATCATTACGGATTACAATACCCATGATGCCCAGGGAGCAATGGCCTTGAGAATATGGAAAGACAGCCCTTAAGCCCGATGGGAGATGTAGTCCCCCTCCTCACCTCTCTGCTCACCTGTGTTCTGGGCTCCTGACTCCAGTGCTGGGGACTCCTGGGGGGCTTTCCTCCTCCAGCCTCAGAGGGAGGTCCTCGGCGGGGAGTGGGGGGCCGGGAGAGCGTCTGGCGTTGGGAGCTCCAATCCAGAGGAGGCCGGACATCAATGCGACTCAGCGGGGTGTGAGGCCGTGCTATGTCTCCTGAGGGGGCAGGGGGTCGCCGCGCAGGAGCCGAACGGGGACGGGGCAGGCTGAGAGGTGAGGGAGGGCGAGAGAGTGGGGTGAAGAGACTGTGGGAAGGAGAGAATCGGGGAACTGAGTCAACTAGAGTCCTCTCCATCAAGTTAGCCTCAAGGATATGCCTCAGTCACTGTGTCTTACTGTCCCCTCTGGGTTAGAATTCTCCTCTACTGTCCAAGTCCTCAATAATGTCCGCTGTGTGGCATCTTCCCCTCCAGTCTCCTCCCCCGACAGGCTGTGACCCCCCACAGGAGCCCCGGCAAGTCACACACACTCAGGCGGAAAGCGCTAAGGCCCGCCCCCAACCACTTCCCGGCCCCGCCCTTCTCTTAGGCCACGCCCCCAACCGTGTCCTCTCTACTCACTCGGGGCTCCTCGTCCTCCGGATCTGGAGTCCAGGCTGGAGGTCGGTTGTGGGGCTGGGAGCGAGCAGCCTGGGTCTACCACGACCTCTGGAGAGTCGAGCCACCTCCGGTGATTCTGAGATGCGCCCCTCTTCCCCTCTGCTCACCTCTGGGGGGACCACCGGGGCCGCCAGGGCCCTCCCCGGCTGGGGACGTGCGGCTGATCTGGGTTGCCCACTAGCGAAAGGGCACAGAAAAGATATCGCTCCTTTGAACTTCATCACACCGTTTTTCTCTTATCACAGGTGAGAGTACAAGGATGCACCCAAAAAAAAGGGAAGTTGTGCGCTATAAATCATCGCCCCCCTTCTGCAGACGGGGAAACTGAGGACTCCAGTGTGGAACTGATCGGCGCGCCAGGCCACAACGTCTATCCAGGTTCCTGGACCCAATGCCCCGGAATATGGGATAGACTCAGCCAGAGAGTCCAGTTTCCAGCCTGATAATTGACGCAGGCCATGACAGAGCCTAAGAGATAGTCTGACATTTTTTAAAAATCTGACACTATCTTTTACCTGGCATCAAACAATGCCACCTAAACAGGCGGCAGCTCAGAGGATGGAGACTTCAGAAGGAGCCAATCAGAAGTGTGGAATATTGATCATTCCTGGGGCAGAGCTAAGTGCGTGATTGAAAGGTCATCTGGGGGGCGGGGACGGACAAGGTGGTGGGAGGAGCTTAAGGGAGGAAAGAATTTGCTGATTGGAAGAGCTGACGTTCCCTGGAGGTGGCACATTGGTTAGAAGACTAGTGATTGGACACGCAAGGGGGCAGGGCCACAAAGGGGAGGAGTTGGGATGATTAGACTGACCCAGGGTTGAGGTGCAGGGTCAGGAGCATGGCCTGGGCCTTTACTCACCAGTCGTCCCCCTCCGCTCGGGGAGGCCCGGCCCAGCGCCCGTAGCCAGCCCCGCAGATCTTCTAAGGTGTCAGCGGCCAAAACGTAGGTCCTCATGCCCGGATGCTCTGCCTGCGGGAAGAGAGGGCTTGGAATCCGGACTCCTCGTGAAAAGGAGGACAGGGCAGACAGTGGTTGACTCCCATAAACTTAGTGCTTTGGGAGACCGAGGCAGGAGGATCCCTGGACACCAACCTGGGTAACATAGTGAGACCGCTCCCGTCTCTTAAAAAAAAAAAAATCAAAAAAGTAGCCGGACGTAGTGGAGCGCACCTGTTACTCGGGAGGCTGAGAGGGGAAGAAGACTGCAGTTTGCGTCACTGCACTCGGGCCTGGGTGACAGAGCCAGAATGAAGAGAGAGAGAGAGAGAAGAAAAGAAAGAGAGAAAGAGAAGAAAGGGAGAGAGGAAGGGAGAGAGAGAGAAGAAAGTGAGAAAGGAAGAAAAGGAGAGAGAGAAGGAGAGAGACAAAAGGAGAAAGAAAAAGAAAGGAGAGAAATGAGAAAGAGAAAAGAAAGGAGGAAGAGAGAGAAACAAGGAAAGAAAGAAAAGGAAGGAAGGGAGGGAGGGAGGGAAATAAAGAAAATCAAAGAAAAACTGGCCAGGCATGGTGGCTCACTCCTGTAATCCCAGGACTTTGGGAGGCAGAGGAGGGTTGGATCACCTGAGGTCAGGAGTTCAAGACCAGCCTGGCCAACGTGGTGAAAACCTGTCTCTACTAAAAATGCAAAAATTAGCCAGGCATGGTGGCATGTGCCTGTAATCCCAGCTACTCGGGAGGCTGAGGCAGGAGAATCGCTTGAACCCAGGAGCCGGAGATTGCAATGAGCCAAAATCATCCCATTGCACTCCAGCCTGGGTGACAGAGTGAGACTCTGTCTCAAAAAACAACAATAACAAAAAAAAAAAAAAAAAAAAAAAGGAGGATGTGATTGACCCCTGTGAAGACCTTTAATCTCCAGTAATGGATACTCCAGTGCTTGTTGGGACTTGGAGTTTCCTCCACAGATATCTACCCGCCCTGATCTCCAGTTCCCATCACCTGGGACACAACACGGATGGAGGGACTCACGGTGAAGGTGAAGCGCCGCCCTCGGGGGGCTCCTGGCCCATCTGGCCTAATATTGTAGCTGGGGAGCAAAACGCTGCCCAGGACGCTCTCCTCGCGGCTGTCTGCAAGAAGGGGCTGGGGTCAAGGATCACACAGGGATCAGCAGGCCAAGAGGCTAGACAGAAGGGCAGCTGGGGGGGGCCCTCCCACCCCAAGCCAGCCAGCCACTGACCCTTGTAATAAAAGAGGCAGTGGCCGAGAGGACGAACCAGCGGCGTTTCCAGAGACGGAGCCCCGAGCTGTCCTGGGGGAGAGAGATGGGACGAGGGGCCTGAGTCAAGGGAACAGAAAGAGATGAAGGCAGTGACAATGGGGACAGAAAGGAACTTGGAGAGAGAAGAACAGAGACATAGACGGCAGATCAAGGGAGTGGGGTGAGGCCGGGCGCCATGGCTCACTCCTGTAATCCCAGCACGTTGAGAGGCCGAGGCGGGCGGATCACTGCATTCCAAGAATTTGAGAACAGCTTGGGCAACACGGTGAAACCCCGTCTCTACTAAAAATGCAAAAATTCGCATGGTGCAGTGTGCCTGTAGTCCCAGCTACTCGGGAAGCTGAGGAGGGAGGATCACTTGAGCCTGGGAGTGGGGTGGAGGCACAGGAGAAAGACCCAGAGAGAGAGAAAAGACAGAGACACATGTTGGGGGCATTGGAGGGGGATCAGCTGGAGAGCTGGGAACCCTCTGAACACAGTAGAATAGAACAGAGGCCCTACTTCTGTTACAAGTGTGGTGGCTGAGCTCACATAGATTCTGGACACACTTGAACCTGAGATCTACTGTTACCTCCCCCACTTTCTTTTCTTTCTTTTTTGTTTTTGTTTGAGATAGAGTCTGGCTCTATAGCTCAAGGTGGAGTGCAGTGGCATAATCTCGGCTCACTGCAGCATCTGCCTCCTGCGTTCAAGTGATTCTCCTGCCTCAGCCTCCTGAGTAGCTGGGATTACAGGCACACACCACCACACCTGGCTAATTTTTGTATTTTTAATAGAGATGGGGTTTCACCATGTTGGCCAGGCTGGTCTTGAACTCCTGACCTCAGGTGATCCACCTGCCTCGGCCTCCCGAAGTGCTGGGATTACAGGCATGAGCCACTGCGCCTGGTGTCCCCCACTATCTTTCTTTTCTTTTCTTTTCTTTTTTTTTTTGTCATTGGACATTTGTACAATCTTTCTTTTCTTTTCGTTTTTTTTGAGATGGAGTTTCTCTTTTTTTGCCCAGGCTGGAGTGCAATGTTGTGATCTTGGCCCACCAAAACCTCCGCCTCCCAGGTTCAAACGATTCTCCTGCCTCAGCCTCCCGAGTAGCTGGGATTACAGACATGTGTCACCATGCCCAGATAATTTTTTTTTTTTTTTTTGAGACAAAGTCTCGCTCTATTGCCCAGGCTGGAGTGCAGTGGTGTGATCTCGGCTCACTGCAACCTCTGCCTTACAGGTTCAAGCAGTTCTCCTGCCTTAGCCTCCCAAGTAGCTGGAATTAGAGGCATGCTTCACCATGCCCAGCTAATTTTGTATTTTTAGTAGAGACAGGGTTTCTCCATGTTGGTCAGGCTGGTCTTGAACTCCCAGCCTCAGGTGATCTGCCCACCTCGGCCTCCCAAAGTGCTGGGATTACAGGCATGAACCACCGCACCCGACCTTTTTTTTTTTTCTAATTGTTTTTGAGACACGGTCTCACTCTATCACCCAGGCTGGAGCACAGTGACATGAACACAGTTCACTGCAGCCTCAGCCTCCTGGGCTCCAGCCATCCTCCTGCCTCAGCCTCCCGAGTAGCTGGACTATAGGAACACACCACCACGCTCAGCTAGGTTTTTTTTTTTTTTTTTTTTAATTTTATATTTTTTGTAGAGATGAGGTTTCTTCATCTTGGCCAGGCTGGTCTAGAACTCCTGAGCTCAAGCGATCCTCCCGCCTTGGCCTCCCAAAACGCTGGGGTTACAGGCATGAGCCACCCAACCCAGCCCCTATGTTACTTCTTCATAGCCCTTCCTGCGATCTGAAATGATCAAGTCCATTTATTTGTTTACTAATTTATGATCCACTCATGCTCCACCCGATCTGGAATGTAATAAAAATGCTTGTGTTATTTGCATGGTTTGTGCCCTGGGACTGGGAATACTGTAAGTGTTCAAGAAGTAGTCAAGAAAGAATGAATGGGCAGGGCGCGGTGGCTCACGCCTGTAATCCCAGCACTTTGGGAGGCCTACGGGAGTAGATCACAAGGTAGAGATATCAAGACCATCTTGGCCAACATGGTGAAACCCCATCTCTACTAAAAATACAAAGATTAGCTGGGCGTGGTGGCACACGCCTGTAGTCCCAGCTACTCAGGAAGCTGAGGCAGGAGAATTGCTTGAACCTGGGAGGTGGAGGTTGCAGTGAGCTGAGATCGCACAGCTGCAATCCAGCCTGGTGACAGAGCGAGACTCCATCAAAAAAAAAAAAAAAAAAAAGAGGCTATCAAGAAATAGCCAGGCACAGTGGCTCACACCTGTAATCCAAGCGTTTTAGAAGGCTGAAGCAGGTGGATCACTTGAGGTCAGCAGTGTGAGACCACTCTGGCCAACGTGGTAAAACCCTGTCTCTGCTGAAATACAAAAATTGGCTAGGCATGCCTGTAAGGCCAGCTAGTCGGGAGGCTGAGGCAGGAGAATCACTTGAACCCTGGGGGCAGGGGGTTGCAGTGAGTCAAGATCTCACCACTGTGATCTCAGCTCACTGCATCCTCAACCTCCCAGGTTTTCCTGCCTCAGCTTCCCGAGTATCTGGGACTACAGGCGTTCTTTCACCAAAAGAATGAAACAATGACAGAATAAGGGGAGGGACAGTGATAGCAAGAAAAAGAAAGCCTATTTGGGGACTTGGAAGGAGAGAGACAGAGGACAGCCAGGGGCACAGATACCAGTGTCCTTTCCTTCTCCCACTGACCCCACCTGCTTGTGAAGCCAGCCGCGGATGTGCACGGGAAGGTTGGGGTCCCTCCTGAGCGCATTACCTCTCTTCCCAAAGGCATGGACCTTGTTTACTGGCCGGGTGGGCTTCTGAGGAGAAAAGGGAACAGAGTGAACAGGGAGAGCCTAGGATGGGTCCGGGAGTGGGGTGAGGGGAACACAGGCAACTGTGGCTCTCACTTGGCTGCCCTGAGAAATGGGTCAAGGACCAGCTGGGCACTGTGGCTCATGACTGTAATCCCAGCACTTTGGGAGGCTGAGGCAGGAGGATCACATGAGGCCAGGAGTTTGAGGCCAGCCTGGCCAACATGGTGAAACCCCTGTTTCTACTCAAAATATAAAAATCAGCCAGGCGCGGTGGTGTGTGGTCGTAGTCCCCGCTACTCGGGAGGCTGAGAGGCACAAGAATCTCTTGAACACAGAAAGCAGAGGTTGCAGTGAGCCAAGATTGTACCACTGCACTCCAGCCTGGGTGACAGAGGGAGACTCTGTCTCAAAAATGAAGAAAGAAAGGGTCAAGGTGGGAGCTGAGTTTGGAGATCAAAACTGGGAGGTGTTCTTAGTACAGAGTTACGACTCTTTTTTTTTTTTTTTGAGACAGGCCCTCTGGAGGGCAGTGGCCTCAACACTGCAGCCTTGACCTCCCGGATTCAGGCAATCCTCCAGCCTCAGCCTCCCGTCTAGCCCGGACCACAGGCACATGCCACCATGCCCAGCTAATTTTTTGGCTTTTTGTAGAGATGGAGGTCTCACTTTGTTGCTCAGGCTGTTAGAGACTCTTTTTCTCATGGGCGGAGGGGAGGCGTTCAGAGGCAAGGAAGAGGCTGTAGGGAAGGAATCTGGAGATCAAGCGTCCACTGCCAAGAAGCAGATCCCTCGGCTACCAGAGCCAGAGCTGAGATCGCACCACTGCACTCCAGCCTGGGCAACAGAGCGAGACTCCATCTCAAAAAAAAAAAAAAAGAAAGGAAGAAAAAGGTCAAGGTAGGGGCTAGAGTTTGGAGATCAGAATTGGGAGGTACTTCCAAAGGAGGGCCTTTGGGATCTGAATTAGGACTCTGGGCTGGGAGGTCCCTATAATCAGGGAGAACTCTCATGCTGATGAATTCACCAGTGATGAATCCTGGTAAATCGAAGGATGCCTTAGTGCCCTGTGGTCACACCCCTTAGCAACCAAGTCCAAGGAGAGGAATCCTCAAATCCCTCCATCCTGCTGGGATGGGGCCACGCCTCCCGATGCACACAGATACTCAGGCAGCCTCAGCCAGGTCCCCACCATATGCCCTTCCTTGCAAGCGTGGTACTGACCTAGGCTGAGATCAAATCTATGGGCTCTGAACTTGGGAAATAAAATGTGTGGAATGGCAGGAGGAGAAAGAAAGGAGTGTCATCCCTATGCTTTGGGCTGGGATGCAAGTATCTGAGGGCCCCTTGGGTCTTATCGTCAGAGAAGGGTCTTTCCTTATAGGATTTCTTTTTTTCTTTTCTTTTAGAGACGGGGTTTCACAACGTTGGCCAGGCTGGTCTCAAACTCCTGACCTTGGGTGATCCGCCTGCCTCGGTCTCCCAAAGTGCTGGAATTACAGGCGTGAACCACCACACCCGGCCTTTCTTTCTTTTTTTTTTTTTTTTTTGAGACGGAGTCTCACTCTGTTGCCCAGGCTTGAGTGCAGTGGTGCCATCTCAGCTCACTGCAACCTCCGCCTCCCAGGTTCAAGCGGTTCTCCTGCCTCAGCCTCCTGAGTAGCTGGGATTATAGGCACGCACCACCATGCCCAGTTAATTTTTGTATTTTTAGTAGAGACGGGGTTTCACCATGTTAGCCAGGCTGGTCTCGAACTCCTGACCTCACGATCCACCCACCTTGGCCCCCCAAATTGCTGGGATTACAGGCGTGAGCCACCGCGCCTGGCCCTCCTTACAGGATTTCTTTAGTGAGTAGATTGGATGGTGAGAGATAGGACAGCAAGTTCTAGCACTAATCAAGAACAGCCACTACTGAGAACTCGAGGGGCCTCATGGCTGGGGAGTGGCTTTATCTTAGCAACCAGGGTCAAAGGAGGTTGTTACTCTGGTTTAGAATTAGGAAAATACAAGGGGTGGGGACAGAGCTGGGAGTGCCTCTGAATTCCTAGCTGTGGCTGGTAGGCAATTCGGGACCTTGCTATGTCTGGCAGACCCCGTTGCTAAGGATCCCTGTCCTTAACCAGAGTCCTTGGGGAGACAGAGGGATGGGCGGCCCAGAGCCCCACCTTCCTCCCCCATCCCCGCCAGGAAGCTCGAACCTTGGGGCTCAGGCTGCTGAGTGAGGAGATGGTGGAAGAGCTGCTGGCCAGGCTCAGGCTGCTGCGAGGTCGGCTCCCCTCCCATCGTGGGCTGGGGGGAGAAAAAGAAAGGAGCTGTGTCTCTGCAGTGACGGGTGCAGGACAGAGACGGGGTCAGGGGCTTGGAGGTCGGAGGAAGCTGAGGAGAAAGAGCCTGTTGTTTCGGGACTGGGGCGCTGGGGGAGGCCATGGCCCGTGACCACATACCAAGAGTGATGCCAAGAGAGGTAGGCGGCCCTGGCAGCTGTGGGAGGGGGCAGCTGTCTGCAGTCCAGGCGGGAGAATAGGGGCTCCTTTATTCCTGCCCACTGGACTCAGGACAGGAATTTGACCCTCTCTGTGCTTAAGGACCCCCCATTCCCTGCCTCCTTCCTGCTGCCCCCGGCTACCTGTCTCCTGCCCTCCCACACACACCCCCAAACCATCCCTGCCAACTCCCCAAGCCAAGTTGTGTAGCACCAGGAATGTGCACCTAGAGAGCCCCTCCCAGCCCAGCCAGGGAACTTACCCAGCTCTGGGGTCCCGATGACAGGGGCAAGGGGCGCCCAGGCAGTCTCCCCGCCTCCTTTGTCTCTTAGCGGCTGTCTCTCATCGTGCCAGACCTCTCTCTTCACCTGCTCACTCACACTTTTTGTCTGTCTCCCGTCTCTTACGGCCTCTGTCTCTCTCTCTCCCTCTCTCTTCCTTCACACCCTCTCTCTCCCCCAGTCCCACCTTCTGTGTCTCTCACTGATCTCTGTCTCTTCCAGTCTCTCTCTCACTCATACTCTCCCTCCCTCTCTCTCTCTCTCTCTCCAGTCTGTTTCCTTCCAAATCTTTTATTGCCAGACTCACAGGGTCTCTTCCTTAAGTCTCTCCTTCATTCGCCCTCTCTCTCTCTTTCTCTCTCTCTCTGTCACCCCGTTTCCTCTCTCCCTCACACCCAGTCTCTTCCTCTTTCTCCCTCTCTCCGGCTCTCCACGTCTGCCGTTTCCTCCCCTTTCTCTTTCCGATTTCCCTTCTCACTTTCTCCCTTCCTCCCTCTCCCAGTTTCTCTTTCCTCTCTGCTGGTCTTTCCCTGCCTCTGCCAGCCGCCCACGCTGCCGTTCTCCCCTCCCAATCCCGGCTGTCCCCGCCCCTTCTGGCCTCCCCCACTACAGCCTGACCCCTGGCTCAGCTGCCCCCACAGCTGAGGGGAGGCGCTATGGGCCCCCCAATTCCCAGGGTCCCCTAAGGACCAAGGCTGGGACTGCTCAGTGTTGGGAGAGTGGCACCTGAGGCCTGCACTCCTTGGCCCCTGTGGGTTTGCTGTGGTTGGGGGCCTGGGCCGCTGGTGTCCTAAAGGGAGGGGGCTTGTGTCTTGCAAGGGGTGGGGACTCAGACTTCCAAAGCCCTGGAGCGTCTGGGTTAGGGATCCAGTCTCCCGGGTGCCTGAGAAGGTCCGAGGAGGAGTCAGGACTCCTGAGTTGTGAATGAGCTGGGGGTCTGGAAGTGTGGCTGTGATTGGATGGGGTCAGGGATGGTTTGTCCAGGTCCCCTAGGGAGAAAACCGGGTGGTCCCAGTAGGGCAGGGTGAAAAGGAGAGTTCCAAATCTCCACCTCAGATCCAGGTGACAGTTCTCTTCTAGACTGAGGACAACTCCCTCAGGAGGGAGACATGGTTCCTTCGTATATTTTGAGGAACAAGATTATGCACCTGGGCCGGGTGCCGAGGCTCACACCTGTAATCCCAGCACTTTGGGAGGCCGAAGTGGGTGGATCGCCTGAGGTCAGGAGTTCAAGACCAGCCTAGCCAACGTGGCGAAACCCCCGTCTACTAAAAATACAAAGCCAGGTGTGGTGGTGGGTGCCTGTAATCCCAGCTACTTGAGAGTCTGAGGCAGGAGAATCGCTTGAACCCGGGAGTCAGAAGCTGCAGTGAGCCGAGATCGCACCACTACACTCCTGCCTGGGTGACAGAGCGAGACTCTATCTCAAAGGAAAAAAAAAACAAGATTATGCACCCGTAGGTAGGGGAGGAGAGCTGGGGGGCTGGAACTGTAACCTCGGGCATGGCATTTGTAGCAGAAGCCCCCGAATCGTACGAAGAGTGCCATCCAGGCAGAACTGTGGTTTGTGGAGGCAGAGCTACTGCCTAAGTCTGAAGCAGATGAAACCCGAGAGTGGAGACTTGTGCCCGTGACCAGGAAGGAATCCGAGCTTTTGGTTTAGTCCCCATTCCCCATACATCTGTTGAGCACCTACTGTGTGCAGGCACTGTTGCAGTCACTGAGAAGAAAGCAGTGAGCCCTGGTCGGGTGGCTCATGCCTGTAATCCCAGGACTTTGGGAGGCCAAGGCAGGAGGATCACTTGAGACCAGGAGTTCAAGACCAGCCTGGGCATCATAGGGAGACCCTTGTCTCTATTGAGAAAATTAATTAACTAAACAAAAAAAAAGCAGTGAGCCCTGCAAAGTGCCTGATCTCATAGTGCTTACATCCTTGTTCTCATTTGCAAGGAATCTGGACCCTGCTGTGGACCATCTTGGTCAACTGGCTTCATTTCCAAACCTGTTTCCCCATCTGTGAAATGGGAACAATGACAGCCTCACAGTCGGAGGGGAAACCGACCGGATGTGAAAATGGGAGACTCTAGGTGGGGCCTCCTGGTCAAATTGGGGTGGGAGACTGGGCGCAGTGGCTCACACCTGTAATCCCAGCACCTTGGGAAACCAAGGGAGGGCAGATCACCTGAGGTCAGGAGTTTGAGACCAGCCTGGTCAACATGGCGAAACACTGTCTCTACTAAAAATAGAAAAATTAGCTGGGCATTGTGGCCCACACCTGTAATCCCAGCTATTCGAGAGGCTGAGGCAGGAGAATCACTGGAACCCCGGAGGTTGAGGTTGCAGTGAGCTGAGATGGCAATACTGAACTCCAAGTCCAACCTGGGTGACAGAGCAACACTCCATCTCAAAAAATAAATAAATAGGCCGGGCATGATGGCTCACACCTGTAATCCCAGCACTTTGGGAGGCCAAGGTGGGTGGATCACCTGAGGTCGAGAGTTCGAGACCAGCCTGGGCAACATGGTGAAACCCCGTCTCTACTAAAAATATCAAAAACTGGGCGGATAAGGTGGCTCACACCAGTAATCCCAGCACTTTGGGAGGCCAAGGCGGGCGGATCACCTGAGGTCGGGAGTTCAAGACCAGCCTTACCAGCATGGAGAAACCTCATCTCTACTAAAAATACAAAATTAGCCAGGCGTTGTGGTGCATACCTGTAATCCCAGCCACTCCGGAGGCTGAGGCAGGAGAATCGCTTGAACCTGGGGGAATCACGGAGGTGTCAGTGAGCCGAGATTGCGCTATTGCACTCCAGCCTGGGCAACAAGAGCGAAACTACATTTCAAAAAAAAAAAATTAGCTGGGCATGGTGGTACATGCTTGTAATCCCAGCTTCTTGGATGCTGAGGCGGGAGAATGGCTTGAACCTGGGAGGCGGAAGTTGCAGTGAGCGGAGATCGCGACATTGCACTGCAGCCTGGGTGACAGAGCGAGGCTTCGTCTCAAAAAATAATAATAATAAATAAATAATTAGGCCTGGAGTGGTGACTCAAGCCTGTAATCCCAGCACTTTGGGAGGCCGAGGCGGGGCGGGGAGGTGGGGGGATCACCTAAGGTCAGGAGTTCAAGACCAGCTTGGCTAACATGTTGAAAAAATCCCGTCTCAAAAAAATAATTAATAAATAGATAAATAAATTGCGGTGGGAAGGCATCTGCCCTGAGCTAAGAGAACTGGCCCGCTGCTGAAGCAGGACCACGCATTTGATTGACAGTTCGCTTATTTGGGAGGCGTGGTCACGCTCGGAAACTCCGCCGTGACGTCACAAAGGTTGGAATGTCCGCGAGAAGTCCTGTCTTACTTTCACTTCCCACCCTTCGGGGTGTGGTCTCGAAACCCTGCCTCTCCCCGTGACGTCAGCACGCCGGGCGCGGTAGACCATAAAAGCTTCGCGGCGCCTTCTGCGTTCATTGTGTTGGTTCCTATCCCAGTTGTTGTTCGCATGCGAGGCGCCGTACTACCCTGCGTCCGCTTGTCGCCCCCGCGCTTGAGGCAGCCGTAGATACTCTGAGTTCCCTGGACCCCAACGCCTGAGGGTGAGATGAACGCGCTGAACTTCCTAGCCGTCCGGACCTGTGATCGCTTCTGGCACCCCGAGCCGGCGCTCCTACCCCCGGGGTGACGCGCAGTCCCCAGCCGGTGAGTAAGGGATCAGAACGCCTGGGTCCCCGCGGGGCTGGGGGCACGGATTTAAGGAGAAGGGGTTGGGAACCTAGAGTCCTGAGCCTGAGGGAGGAGGGATCTGAAAGCGAGATTCTTGGGTCCCTCTTGAAGGAATCATCTGGCAGGTGGGGGGTGGGGTCGGGTCAGAATGTTTGAGTCTCCAAGAGAGGAGGGTGTGGGGGTTTGACTTGTCAATCTTCAGCAGGATGAGCGAGCTAGGGACTATGACCTTGTCCCCAAGGGAAGCGAGTAAAAGACTTGTTCTTGGGACTGGGATTTCTGCGTCTGAGCAAAGAGGAGGCTGGGGGCTTGGACCCTTGCATCTAAGGAAGAACTGGGGACTCAGATTCCTGGCTCTGGAGTGATGGGAGAGAATGGAGCCAAGGGACAGAGAGGGGAGTGGCTGAGATCAAAAAGGAATTTGGGGCAGAGGCTCACGTTGCTATTTACAATAGTTGTGTTACTATTTTTGTTGCTATGACTCATAGTCATGCCGAATGACATCTCCTTAATGGCCCCTAAACTTTATTTTTTTCCTCCCCCTTTTCCAGCCCAGACACATGGCCCCAGGCCAAGCACCCCATCAGGCTGCCCGATGGAGGGATGCCCACCCTTTCTTCCTCCTGTCCCCAGTGATGGGCTTCCTCAGCCGGGCCTGGAGCCGCCTGAGGGGCCCGGGACCTCCAGAGCCCTGGCTGGTAGAAGCAGTAAAAGGAGCAGAAGCTGGCCTGGAGGGAGAAGCTAAGACTTCTCTGACAACCCCCGCTACCCCTTGGGGCAGATACTCTGAAGAGGAGGCTGAAGACAGTGGAGGCCCTGAAGGGGACAGAGAAGCGCTGGGCCTGAAAACCAGCACTTCCCTTCCTGAAGCCTGGGGACTTTCAGATGATGACGATGACAAATATAGTGAGCGAGAAGCAGCCAGTGTCCCTAGAGGGCAGGGAAGTCAATTTGCAGATGGCCAGCGTGCTCCGCTGTCTCCCAGTCTTCCGATAAGGACCCTGCAAGGTTCTGATAAGAACCCAGGGGGAGGAGAAAGCCGAGGAAGAGGGAGTTGCTGAAGATGAGGGCGTCAACAGGTTCTCTTATCCTAGATCACACCGGGAGTGTTGTCCAGCAGTGGAGGAGGAGGACGATGAAGAAGCTGAAAAGAAAGAAGCTTGCAGAACCTCTACTTCCGCCCTGTCTCCAGGATCCAAGCCCAGCACTTGGGCGTCTTGCCCAGGGGAAGAAGAGAATCAAGCCACGGAGGACGACGGAAGAACAGAAAAAAGTCAAGGAACTAGGAAGACCCCCGTGTCCCCCCCCCCATCTTCAGGCTCTTACCCCACGGCCTGGGAGTATCATTCAGGAGAGGCGTCCAAGGAGAAGAAGGAAAAGGCACACAAAGAAGCTGGGAAAGGAAAAGCTGCCCCAGGGCCACACTCCTCAGCCCCAGCTCAGAGGCCTCAGCTCAGGGCCTGGCGGTGCCAACCCAGCGATGAAGAGGAAGGTGAGATCAAGGCTTCGGGGGCCGCTGAGAAGGATGGAGGAGCCTGATCCTCCCTGCATCCCTGCCACAAGTGCCTTCCTGAAGGCCTGGGTGTATCAGCCAGGAGAGGACACAGAGGAAGAGGAAGGTGAGGAAGAAGATGAGGACAGTGACTCTGGCTCAGATCAAGAGGGAGAAGCTGAGGGTTCCTCTTCCACTCCTGCTACAGGTACCTTCTTGAAGCCCTGGGTGTATCAGCCAGGAGAGGACACAGAGGAAGAGAAGGAGGAAGATGAGGACAGTGATACAGGATCAGCTGAGGATGAGGGAGAAGCTGAGACTTCCGCTTCCACAGCCCCTGCAAGTGCTTTCTTGAAGGCCTGGGTGTATCGGCCGGGAGAGGACACAGAGGAGGAAGAAGATGACAGTGATACGGGATCAGCTGAGGATGAGGGAGAAGCTGAGACTTTCGCTTCCACACCCCCTGCAAGTAGTTTCTTGAAGGCCTGGGTGTATCGGCCGGGAGAGGACACAGAGGAGGAAGAAGATGACGACAGTGATACGGATCAGCTGAGGATGAGGGAGAAGCTGAGACTTTCGCTTCCACACCCCCTGCAAGTAGTTTCTTGAAGGCCTGGGTGTATCGGCCGGGAGAGGACACAGAGGAGGAAGATGAGGATGTGGACAGCGAGGATAAGGAAGATGATTCAGAAGCAGCTGTGGGAGAAACTGAGTCAAACCTACATCCATCCCACCCGGCCCGGAGTGCCCGCTTCAGGGACTGGGTATATCGACCTGGGAAGGAAACAGAGGAAGAGGAAGCTACTGAGTACTGGGGAGAAGCTGAGCCCTGCCCCTTCCGAGTGGCCATCTATGTACCCGGAGAGAAGCCACCGCCTCCCTGGGCTCCTCCTAGGCTACCCCCTCCGACTGCAGAGGCGGCTCAAGCACCCAGAATCACCTACCCGAGATCCGGACCCTGAGACTCCCTTAAAGGCCAGAAAGGTGGGTGCTGAGAGCCCAGATTTTTGAGTCTTAGAGAGAAGGGGGCTGGAAGCCGAGACTCCTGGGTCCCTGTAGTTGCAGAGGGTTGCATGTGACCTCCATAGGGAGGGCTGTGTACGCTGTCATGCAATCCCTTGTAAGAGGCCAGGCCCCTGGGGGAGGAGGAAGCAGCTGTGGCTCATGGCAGCCCCAGGAAACCACCTCTGCCTTCAGTGAGTCAGACGGAGACTCCTGTAACAGTGACAGGGACGTGACTAGCCAGATAGAAAGCATTTTTGTGTAACTAATTTTTGTTTGCTTCTCTCTCTTCCACGCCCTCCCCATCCGGATTCCCGTGGCTGTGTGCATTTCCTGTGTCCTCATGTCTGCCCCCAGGTACACTTCTCTGAGAAGGTCACCGTCCATCTGCTGGCTGTCTGGGCAGGGCCAGCCCACGCCGCCCGCCGGGGCCCCTGGGAGCAGCTTGCCCGGGATCGCAGCCGCTTTGCACGCCGCATTGCCCAGGCCCAGGAGTTGCTGAGCCCCTACCTCACCCCTGCTGCCCGGGCCAGAGCCTGGGCACGTCTCAGGAACCCACCGTTAGCCCCCATCCCTGCCCTCACCCAGACCTTGCCTTCCTCTTCTGTCCCTTCATCCCCAGTTCAGGCCACGCCCTTGAGCCAAGCTGTGGCCACACCCTCCCCCCTCCTGTCTAGGTCCCCCTGGACCTCAGTGGGAGGCGTGGCTAAGACCAACTGGTTTGCCTATAATTTAACTATTTGTTTTTTCTAAGTGTGGGTTTATATAAGGAATAAAGCCTTTTGATTTGTAGCAAGCAGCGTCTGTGTGTGTGTCAGAAACTGATAGCATCCTACTTACAGGTCCCCGAGGTAGCTGGGGAGAGAAGAGCATAAAACAAAGTACCTCAGGCCAGGCGCCGTCGCTCAGTAATCCCAGTACTTTGGGAGGCTGAGGCAGGTGGATTGCCTGAGGTCGGGAGTTTGAGACCAACCTGGTCAACATGGAGAAACCCCATCATTACTGCTCTTAGGTTCCTTCTGTGGGAAGTAGAAAAGTTCCTCTTTAAAGTTCTCTTTCTTGTTAAAGAATAAGTGTGCTGGCCGGGCTTGGTGGCTCACGCCTATAATCCTAGCACTCTGGGAGGCCGAGGTGGGTGGATCACCTGAGGTCAGGAGTTCAAAACCAGTCTGGCCATCATGGTGAAATCCCATCTTTAAAAAAAAAAATTTAAAAAAGAAAAAAAGAATAAGTGTGCTAATAACTCTTTGTGAAGCCCTATCCTATGTAGCTGTTAGACATGCCATGCTTACAGGCACGTAGTACATCCTATGTCCTTGTACTTTAACCAGGATATCTGTGCTGGACGTGCTCACAGGCATGTCCCAGCTCTCCATTGCTTTTACCTGTTTAGAAAAGTTTTAAGTTGTTAGCCATTCGGGTTTTAGTTTAAATTGTGAGGTCTGGCTCCAACCAATGGAGATTAGATACAGCAGTAAGGACGACCCCAAATTCGTAAGGGATCAATTTGTGTTTTTCATTTGTTCATTATACTCTCGTGGCGAGATGGCTAGTGAGGGTACCCTTCCTGCAGTTCAGGAAGTAACGTTTGTGTTGCTGAAAGATCCTTTGTCTCAGTGTTAATTTTTCTTTGCAGCACCGAGCATCTGTTTCTAACATCAGTGATGTTATCTGCAGAAGTAATTGGGGAAATGGCATATCTTGTGACCTCTAGAGTAATGACTAATCATCTACCTCTAATTTTTTTTCCCTTTTTTTTTTTTTTTTTTTTGAGATGGAGTCTCACACTGTCACCCAGGCTGTAATGCAGTGACTCGATCTCGGCTCACTGTAACCTCCACCCCCTGGGGTTCAAGTGAATCTCCTGCCTCAGCCTCCTGAGTAGCTGGGACTACAGGGGCGCACCACCATACCCAGCTAATTTTCTTGGTATTTTTAGTAGAGACGGGGTTTCACTGTGTTGACCGGGCTGGTCTCAAACTCTTGACCTCGTGATCCACCCACCTCAGCCTCTGAAAGTGCTGGGATTACAGGCATGAGCCTGCACTACTGCACCCAGCCTCTACCTCTCATTTTTACTTTTTTGTTGTTATTGAGGCCAAATCTTACTGTGTCGCCAGGCTGGAGTGCCGTGGCGCAATCTCACCTCACTGCAACCCGGAATTCAAGCAATTCTCCTGCCTCAGCCTCCCTAGTAGCCGAGATTGCAAGCATGCCCTACCACGCATGGCTAATTTTTGTATTAATCTACCTCTAGACCTTGCAGAATTCAGGCTCCTCTCATCCTCCTAAACTGATGGCCTTTCATTAGCTTTACAAAAGCAGCTTAGTTTTGGGAAGGGTTATTCTCATTTAAACTTGAAACTAAAGGCCTGGGCACGGTGGCCCATGCCTGTAATCCCAGCACTTTGGGAAGCAGAGGTGGACGGATCACTTGAGGTCAGGAGTTTGAGACAAGCCTGGCCAACACGGTGAAATCCCAACTCTACTAAAAGTTTTTAAAAAATAGATGGGCGTGGTGGTTCACACCTATAATCCCAGCTACTCAGGAGGCTGAAGCAGGAGAATTCCTTGAACCAGGGAGGTGGACCAAGACTCCATCTCAAAAAAAAAAACACCTATAAATCTTTTTTTTTTTTTTGAGACAGAGTCTTGCTCTGTCACCCAGGTTGTAAGTGCAGTGAAGTGATCTCAGCTCACTGCCACCTCCACCTCCTGGGTTCAAGCAATTCTCCTGCCTCAGCCTCCTGAGTAGCTGGGACTACAGGTGCCTGTCACCTTGCCTGACACCATTATTATTACTTTTTTATATTTTTAGTAGAGATGGAGTTTCACCATATTGGCCAGGGTGGTCTCGAACTCCTGACCTCGTCATCTGCCCACCTCAGCCTCCCATAGTGCTGGGATTACAGGCATGAGCCACCTCGCTGGGCCAACACCTATAAATTAAATGTCTCCCATAGTTAGCTTGGTCCAAGCCCAGGAATGATTAAGGATAGTTTGGAGATTAAAGGCAAAATGGGGTTGGTTAGAGCATATCTTCACTGTTATGATTTTCTCACTGTTACTATTTTTGCAGAAGGGTTTCATCTTCTCTGACTTCACAGAATCTGTCCAGTTCAAACAAGGATGGGATAACTGTCCAGCCTTACACCTGGCCCCTCTCCACTGGTTTCCCACACTCCTGCCATATAATCCTTTCATTTCCCCAAGGCAACCAAGCCTAATTCCACCTAATTTAACACCTTTGTATGAGCACTGCCTGCTGCCTAAAGATCCCAACCCTGAGCCCTCTTGCTCAGCTCCTGATTCTTCAGATGCAGTGTGAAAAAAAAAACTTTTTTTTTTTGAGACAGAATCTCATTCTGTTGCCCAGGCTGGAGTGCAGTGTCATGATCTCAGCTCACTGCAACCTCCGTCTCTCGGGTTGAAGGAATTCTCGTGCCTCAACTACCTGAGAATCTGGGATTACAGGCATGTGCCATCATGCCCAGCTGATTTTTGTATTTTTAGTAGAGACAGGGTTTTGCCATGTTGGCCAGGCTGGTCTCGAACTCCTGACCTCAAGTGATCTGCTTGCCGCGGCCTCCTAACGTGCTGGGATTACAGTTGTGGGTAACTACACCCAGCCAAAAATCACTTTTTTAGAGTTGCTGTGCTCTGATTCAACAGGCTTGTAGCTCAGTGTGTTTTTCTGAGGATTTTACCTTTTTTGATGGGTTTAAGGCCCATCCCCCATAATCATCTGTGACCCTCCCCCAGGACACAGTAGGCTGCTTTCAGCCCACTTTCACTAGACTGGACTCTCGGGGTGGTTGATAAATGTTGATGATTAATATTTATTTATTTATTTATTTATTTACTGTTTTGAGAAGAGTGTCACTCTTTCGCCCAGGCTGGAATGCAGTGGCACGATTTCAGCTGACTGCCACCTCCACCTCCCGGATTCAAGCAATTCTTCTGCCTCAGCCTCCCGAGTAGCCGGGATTACAGGTATCTGCCACCATGCCCAGCTAATTTTTGTATTTTTGGTAGAGATAGGGTTTCACTGTGTTGGCCGGGCTGGTCTTTCAGGTGATCTGCCCACCCACTTCTGCCTCCCAAAGTGCTGGGATTATAGGCACCTGCCACCATGCCCAGCTAATTTTTGTATGTTTAGTAGAGATGGGGTTTCATTGTGTTGGCCAGGTTGGTCTCGAATTCCTGATCTCAGGCGATCTGCCCTCCTTGGCCTCCCAAAGTGCTGGGATTACAAGCATGAGCCACTGTACCCCGCCTATTTATTTATTTATTTTGAGATGGAGTCTTGCTCTGTCCCCGAGGCTAGAGTGTAGTGGTGCAGTTCCAGCTTACTGCAGTCTCTGCCTCCCAGATTTAAGCAATTCTCCTGCCTCAGCCTCCTGAGTAGCTGGAGTTACAGGCACCTGCCACCACGCCCAGCTAATTTTTGTATTTTTAGTAAGATGGGGTTTCACTGTGTTGGCCAGGCTGGTCTTCACTGCTGACCTCAGGTGATCTGCCCACCCACTCTCTACCTCCAAAAGTGCTGGGATTACAGGCCTGAGCCACCACACCCAAGTTTTTTTGTTTGAGACAGAGTCTCACTCCATCTCCCAGGCTGGAGTGCAGTGACGTGATCTCAGCTTACTGCAGCCTCCACCTCTTGGGTCCAAGCGTTTCTCGTGCCTCAGCCTCCTGAGTAGCTGGGATTACAGGTGCCTGCCACTACTCCCAGCTAATTTTTTTACTATTTTTTTTTTTTGAGACAGAGCCTTGTTCTGTTGCCAGGCGCCAGGCTGGAGTGCAGTGGCTCAATCTCGGCTCACTGCAACCTTCGCCTCCCAGGTTCAATCAATTCTCCTGCCTCAGCCTCCCGAGTAGCTGGGACTACAGGTGCGCGCCACCACGCCCAGCTGATTTTTGTATTTTTTTTTTTAGTAGAGACAGGGTTTCACCATGTTGGCCAGGATGGTGTCAATCTCTTGATCTCGTGCTCCGCCTGCCTCGGCCTCCCAAAGTGTCGGGATTACAGGTGTGAGCCATCGCGCCTGGCCAGTGTTGGTTATTATTAAGGTGGTACAAAAGAAGGCATGTTGCGGCCCTTCCTCCAAATGAAGAGGCACACAAGCTGGTAAGGATATGGTATTTTACACGGTATTTTATTTTGCTACTCAACGGCCAGCTTCACATTGAAACTGGACAAGCATATGGCGAAGGCCTGGAGCGGGCTAAGTGGGAAGCAAAAGTCCATGGTGAATGTGTCTGGGGCCACGCGTCCGAACTGCAGCACCAGACGTTCCGCTGAGAAGGAAATCAGGAAGGAAGCCTTAGCCAGACTCTGTTATCTCCCACCTTCGAGACCTGAGATTTCCAGGCTGGAGTGCGGTGGCGCAATCTTGGCTCACTGCAACCTCCGCCTCCCAGGTTGAAGCAATTCTCCTGCCTCAGGCTCCCAAGTAGCTGGGATTACAGGCATGCTCCACCACGTCCAGCTAATTTTTGTATTTTTAGTAGAAACAGGGTTTCACCATGTTGGCCAGGCTGGTCTCGAACTGCTGACCTCAGGTGATTCACCTGCCTCAGTCTCCCAAAGAGCTAGAATTACAGGTGTGAGCCACCACAACCAGCTGAAAACTGACGCTTTTTTTGTTTTTTGGTTATTTTGAGATGGAGTCTTGCTCTGTCGCCCAGGCTGGAGTACAGTGGCACCATCGCGGCTCACTGCAACCTCCATCTCCTGGGTTCAAGCGATTCTCCTGCCTCTGCCTCCCAAGCAGCTGGGATTTCAGGCCTGCGCCACCACACCCACCTAATTTTTATATTTTTCTTTTTTTTTTCAAGACAGGGTTTCACCTTGTTGGTCAGCCTGGTCTGGAACTCCTGACCTCAGGTGATCTACCTGCCTCGGCTTCCCAAAGTGCTGGGATTACAGGCATGAGCCACTGCGCCCGGCCAAATTTTTGAGTTTTTACGGAGTTTCACTATATTGGCCAGGCTGGTCTTGAACTCCTGACCCCATGATCCACCCATCTTGGCCTCCCAAAGTGCTGGGATTACAGGCATGAGCCACCGCACCCGGCCAAGAACTGAGACTTTCAAGAGGCTGAGCAGAGGCCTTCACTAAGCCAGAAAGCCTGAGGGCTATGTAAACTACAATTCCCAAGAGGCTTTGCGATAGCATGGCGTCTGTCCTGGCTAGAAAAGCGCTAAAGTGATGATGGGAAATGTAGTTATCTTCCATTCACGCCCTAACCCCACCCAACCAGGGCCAACTAAACTGGTTTCCAGGAGCTCACGGTCTTTGGGATGCATGATCTGGAAGTTCTTGACCGAAGTCCTAGTGACTCGACCATGGAAATCGAGCACGAAGACATGGTTCTTGTGGTTCCACAACGGGGTTTTGTTGTGCAGCACAAGCAACCCTTGGTTGTCCCCACGTTGGATGCGACTCAGTAGCGACTCCTGTTCCTGGAAGGTAAAGAAGGGGCTGTGGTTTTTGTCAGAGGTTTTCGAACCAGAGCGACTCCATCTTGAACAGGGGCTGGGCAAAATGAGAATGAGACCTGCTGGGCTGCATTCCCAGGAGGGTAGGCGTTCTTAGTCAGAGGATGAGACAGGAGTTTGACAGGACTAGTATCACAAGATACAGGTCATAAAAACACTGCTGATATAACAGGATAAAACAGCCAGTAAAGAAGCTGACCAAAACGCACCAAAACCAAGTTGGTGATGAAAGTGACCTTGGTCATCCTCACTGCTCATCATACACTAATTGTAATACATTAGCGTGCTCAGGCCAGCATGGTGGCTCACGCCTGTAATCCCAGCAGTTTGGGAGGCCAAGGTGGGCAGATCATTTGAGCTCGGGAGTTCGAGACCAGCCTGACCAACATGGAGAAACCTGGTCTCTCTAAAAATACACATTTAGCCGGGCGTGGTGGTGCATGCCTGTAATCCCAGCTGCTTGAGAGGCTGAGGCAGAAGAATCACTTGAACCCAGGAGGCGGAGGTTTTGGGGAGCTGAGATTGCACCATTGCTCTCCAGCCTGGGCAACAAGAGTGAAACTCTGTCTCAAAAAAAAAAAAAAAAAAAATTAGCATGCTAAAAGACATTCCCACCAGCACCATGACAGTTTACAAAGACCATGGCAACCTCAAGAAGTTACCCTGTATAGGCTGGGTGCGGTGGCTCACACCTGTAATCCCAGCACTTTGGGAGGCTGAGGCAGGTGGATTACCTGAGGTCAGGAGTTTGAGACCAGCCTGGGGAACATGGTGAAACCCTTCCTCTACTAAAAATACAAAAATTAGGGAGCATGGTGGTGTGCGCCTGTAATCCCAGCTATTCCAGAGGCTGAGGCATGAGACTCACTTGAACCCAGGAGGCAGAGGTTGCAGTGAGCCAAGATTGCACGACTGCACTCCAGCCTGTGCGACAGAGCGAAACTCCATCTCAAAAAAAAAAAAAAAAAAAGATATAGTCTAAAACAGGGACCAACCCTCAGTTCCAGGAATTGCCCACCCTTTTCCCAGAAAACTCATGAATAATACACCTCTTATTTAGCATATAATCAAGAAATAACTATGAAAATAGCCAAACAACAGCTCTCAAGGCTGCTCTGCCTATGAAGTACCCATTCTTTTGTTTCTGTCTCTTTTTTTTAGACGGAGTTTCGCTCTTGTTGCCCAGGCTGGAGTGCAATGGCGCGATCTCAGCTCACCACAACCTCCACCTCCAGGGTCAAGCGATTCTCCTGCCTCAGCCTCCCGAGTAGCTGGCATTACAGGCTTGTGCCACAACGGCCAGCTGATTTTGTATTTTTAGTAGAGACGGGCTTTCTCCATGTTGGTCAGGCTGGTCTCCAACTTCCAACTTCAGGTGATCCGTCCACCTCTGCCTCCCAAAGTGCTGGGATTACAGAGGTGAGCCACTGTGCCTCACCTCTTTTGTTTCTTCTCTAATAAACTTGCTTTCACTTGCCTGAGATCCAAGAACCCTCTCATGGAGTCTGGATCAGACCCCCTTTGTGGTAACAGTTTGTTAACCTACCATGAATCCTTTTTTCTCTGGATGCAAAAACTTTTTGAGTCTCTAGTCTTTACTCCCTGAGACACAGAAGTCTAAGAAAGTCCTTCAGCCTTCATATGAGACCTGCAACCCACTGGCCTCCTCTTCCTCCTCCTCTGAGATCTAGGAGAACCCGCCCAGCCCCTTCTCCTCCATTGACCCAGAGATTTCCAACGTTGGAGACTCACCGTTAGTGGCTGGACACTGATTATCTGGTTCTGGCCGTCGGTTTCTGGGAGAACCACAGTCATTTCCCGAGGTCCCAGGAATCCCAAGGCGTTGGTCTCCTGGGTATATTATATCCCAGTTGGCCTGGTTCCTTTTTCCCACCATCCTACCCCATTCTTTTGTACCCAGGACACTCACATAACACACAGCCCCCAGCTCCCGTCTGATCCGGGCAGTATCCCTGATTAAATGCTCCCGGTCAGGATTCACCCCGTTGTCAAAGATGGTGAACTTGGTGCCCAAGGCATTGGATCTGCTCCAGGAAGGGAATAGATAGAATTAAAATAGTGTCACTCTTTGAGTATTACTCATCACATCGACTCTTCCCTTCAATCCCCTATGTCAAAGCCTATGTCCGAATGTCTAAGAATCCTGTTCCTAGGTCAGGCACAGTGGCTCACACCTGTAATCCCAGCACTTTGGGAGGCCGAGGCAGGTAGATCACCAGAGGTCGGGAGTTGGAGACCAGCCTGGTCAACATGGTGAAACCCCGTCTCTACCAAAAATACAAAAAATTAGCTGGGTGTGGTGGCAGGTGCCTGTAATCCCAGCTACTGGGGAAGCTGAGGCAGGAGAATCACTTGAACCCAGAGGTGGAGGTTGCGGTGAGCCAAGATCTCGCTATTGCATTCCAGCCTAGAAGACAGAATGAGACTGTCTCCAAAAAAAAAAAAAAAGAAGAAGAAGAAAAAAAGAACTGGGAGGCAGAGGCAGAAGGATAGCTTGAACCTGGGCAACATGGCAAAACTCCATCTCTACAAAAAATAGAAAAATTAGCTGGGTGTGGCCATTTGCACCTGTGGTCCCAGCTACTCTAGAGGCTGTGGTGGGAGGATCACCTGAGCCCAAGAAGTCGGGGCAGCAGTGAGCTGTGATCACGCCACTGCACTCCAGCTTGGGTGACAGAATGAAACCCTGTATCTAAATAAATACAAAAATAGGCAAAAAGAAATAAATAAATGAGGCTGGCGCGGTGGCTCACACCTGTAATCCCAGCACTTTGGGAGGCCAAGGCAGGCGGATCACCTGAGGTCAGGAGACCAGCCTGACCAACATGGTGAAATCCTGTCTCTACTAAAAATACAAAATTAGCTGGGCGTGGTGGCACACGCCTGTAATCCCAGCTACTCAGGAGGCTGAGGGAGGAGAATCACTTGAACCCAGGAGGTGGAGGTTGTAGTGAGCCGAGATTGCACAATTGCACTCCAGCCTGGGCAACAAAAGCGAAACTCCTTTTCCAAAAAAAATTAAATAAATGAAACAATCATGTTCCTGGCACCCATGGTCCCAGCGCCCCCATTTCTTGGGTGAGCCATGTATTTTATTTAGCCTCCCTATTTTATTTAAAGGACCCTTTAAGAACTCTGGCTTTTTTTGTTTTTTTTTGTTTTTTTGTCAGCCAGGCTGGAGTGCAATCTCTTGATCTCGGCTTACCGAACTTCTGCCTCCAGGGTTCAAGTGATTCTCCTGCATCAGCTGCAGTTATAGGCTCCCACCACTATGCCCAGCTCATTTTTGCATTTTTAGTAGACATGGGGTTTCACCATGTTGGCCAGGCTGATCTCAAGCTCCTGACCTCAGGTGATTCACCCACCTCAGCCTCCCAAACTGCTGGGATTACAGATGTTAGCCACTGTGCCTGGCCTCTCTCTTCCCTTTTGGATGCAAGAATTCATACATTCCAGGCCTCTTCTCTCACAGAAAGTTAGGAGTCCCAGTCCCTTGCCTCTCAAGAAGTCAAATGCCTTAAATGCCAGCCTATGTTCCAAAGCGTTCAGTTCTTCTGGTCCTGAGCAGATGGAAGGTGTGCTCTGTGTCCTGTTGGAAAATGGAGTCCCCCTGTCCCCCAAGCTCTCTGCCGCCTGCTTCTCATGACATGTCAGAGCTCTGCCCACCTGACTTTGCCCACAAAGTTGTCCCCATCCCGAGACAGGTCTGTCGGATCCAGGGAGATGAGGTAATTAGAAGTTTTGCTCCTTCTTCTCTTCGCCCAGCCAGGAGGAAATGCTATGGATGAGAGGGATGGCCCATTAGAATGGACTTCTGGAGGCCAGGTGCGGTGGCTCATGCCTGTAATCTCAGCACTTTAGGAGGCTGAGGCAGGCAGATCACTTGAGATCAGGAGTTCAAGACCAGCCTGGCCAACATGGTGAAACCCTGTCTCTACTAAAAAAAAAAAAAAAAAAAATAGCCACGCATGGTAGTGTGTGCCTGTAATCCCAGCTAGTAGGGAGGCTGAGGCAGGAGAACTACTTGAACCCAGGGGGCAGAGGTTGCAGTGAGCCCAGATCGAGCCACTACAGCCTGAGAGACAGAGTGAGACTCTGTCTCAAAACAAAAACAAAACAAAACAAAACAAAAAAAAGGGACTTCTGGTAGCTGGCTAGAGCCAGGGATCCAAAGACAAGGAAACGCCATGTCCCATGATGGAGGAGTCAGTGATGGCACAACGAGCTTCTCAAGACTTACTGGGCAACGTGGTTATCGCTGAGGGAAGCCATTAGCTGAGTCCTGAATGGAAGCTTTCTGTGTTAACGTCTCTCCCTCACTCCCTCAGCCTGTGAGTCCAGGGCTGAAGCTGAGCCCAGGAGGGACCTGACTCTGGAGGACGGGGAACACCCTTCCCTGCAGTATTGCAGCAGGACTTTGGCAGGCGTTTCATCTGGGAAAAGTGAGTTTGGCTCTGAGTAGGGAAAAAAACCTCTTTCTAGGTGGAGAGAGGATACCCATATTTAGATGGTAAAGGCCAGGTTGAAAGGGGTGAGGCTTGGCTCCCAATAGGAAAATCCTTGAGGGGAGGGGCCTGGTTGCTAGGGGCAGGATTTATCTCAGGATAGGGTGAGGCCTGATAGCTGATAGCAAAGAGGGCTCAGTGAGGGTCCAGAATTTTTTTTCTTTTTGATGCAAGGTCTGGTGTGATCTCTGCCTCCTGGACTCAAGCCATACTCTCATCTCAGCCTCCCAAGTAGCTGGGACTACAGGTGGGCACCACCACGCCCTGCTAATTTTTTTGTTTTTTTGTATTTTGTATTCTAAAGACAGGGTTTCACCATGCTGCCCAGGCTGATCTCGAACCTGTCAGCTCAAACAATCTGCCTGCCTTGGCCTCCAGAATGCTGAGATTACAGGCGTGAACCACCATGCCTGGCCTTTCTTTTTTTCTTTTTCTTTTTCTTTTTTTTGAGATGGAGTTTCACTCTAGTTGCCCAGGCTGGAGTGCAACGGCGCCATCTCAGCTCACCCAACCTCCGCCTCCCGGGTTCAAGAGATTCTTCTGCCTCAGCCACCCAAGTAGCTGGGATTACAGGCACGCACTACCATGCCTGGCTAATTTTTTTTGTATTTTTAGTACAGACTGGGTTTTTCCATGTTGGTCAGTCTGGTCTCGAACTCCTCAGCCCAGGTGATCTGCCCGCCGTGGCCTCCCAAAGTGCTGGGATTACAAGCGTGAGCCACCGCGCCTTGATTTTTTTTTTTTTTTTTTTTTTTTTTTTTGACACGGAGTCTCACTCTGTTGCCCAGGCTGGAGGGCATGTCGCAATCACGTCTCACTGCAGCCTCGAACTCCCAGGCTCAAGGAGCCCTCTCACCTCAGCCTCCCGAGTAGCTTGGACTACAGGCGCATAGTACCATGCCTGGCCAATATTTGGATTTTTTGTGGAGACCTAGGTTTTGCCATGTTGTCTAGGCTGATCTTGACCTAACTCATAAAGGAGTGGAATTTCCCCTGGGAGGTGGGGCTCACTCCCAAGGCTGCTGGGCTAGCTGACTGCACCTTCAGCCCGTCGGGGTTCTCCAGGTAGAGGTAGTAGAGGGGGAACAAGCCCTTGTCCACGCCGCGGTTGTCGCGATTGATGTAACACTGCATCCTGATGCCCTGGAGCGCCGGCCGCAGCACGTAGGCTTTCATGTCCTCGCCCAGCCGAGGGCAGGGGGAGCTGATTGCAAAGGAGGCTTCGCGATTCACATGGTCGCCGCCCGTGCCGCTCTCGCCTTTCAGGGCCTTGGACAACTCTTTGTCGATTGCTGCCGAGGAATTCATCCCTGTAGATTCCCATGCCTCTCTCTTCTTTTCCAAGTCTTCTTCCTAGCCCGGGCACCAAATTCAAAGTCGAGGAACAACCGCGCGCGCAGCCTTGCTCACTACTGATTGGCCATCCCAGTCCCACGGTACCGCCCCCTCCCGCCCACGTTTCCTCCTTATTTGTCAAACATCTCAGCCAGCCCACCCAGTCACACCCTCCAATGTTAATTGGCCAGTCCGCTGGCTTTCCTCGGTAGCCACACCCACTGCACCTGCTGATTGCAGAATTCCTTTGAAAGCGCGGCCCGTTTCGTTAAACGCTGTTGGTTTCATCTAGATAACATAATGCAGGCCAGATCTTCCCCCAAGAGAAACCATACTGCACTTTCACCAACACCAAAGTGAATGCCAATTGGCCCTTTTCTTTTCTTTTCTTTCTCTTTCTCTTTCCTTCTTTCTCTCCCTCTCTCTCTTTCTCTCTCTCGCTTTCTTTTATTTTTATTTTTTTTGAGACAGAGTCTCTGTCGCCCGGGCTGGATTGCAGTGGCGCAGTCTCGGCTCACTGCAACCTCCGCCTCGCAGGTGCAAGCAATTCTCCTGCCTCAGCCTCCTGAGTAGCTGGGACCACAGGCGTGCGCCACCACACCTAGCTAATTTTTGTATTTTTAGTAGAGACAGGGTTTCACCATGTTGGCTAGGATGGTCTCGATCTCCTGTCCTCATGGTCCGCCCGCCTCGGCCTCCCAAACTGCTGGGATTACAGGCGTGAGCCACCGCGCCCGGCCGCATGGACTGTGTTTTAATGGCCATGCTCATATCAAGTCAAATCCTCTAATTTGATGAATGGTACACACACACACACACACACACACACACACACACACACACACACACACGAGTATCTGCTGGATTAATCACCACCAGAAAAAGAGCTTCTGATTGGGCGGCAGAATTTTAGCTCCACCCTCTCCAGAGGTCTGAGGCTAGCCCTCCTCTTCCTACATCCTGAGGGGCTGTGCATCTTCCCACCTTATGGAAGGCCAAGTTTTCATGTCCCTGGTCACCATCCATTCCAGGGTTTGGTCCCATTTGGGGTGCCTTGTATGCATCTCCGACATCCTGGGATTCACTCTCACCCTCTGCACGGGTCCCTAAAGGATGGAAGAAGTCGGGACTAAGCTCAGGACATCTGGGTTCCAGGAGTGTGGAACAACATCATCAGTGCTAGCTAGAGAAGGCCGGAACTCCTGAGTTCTCAGTCCCTACTCATTATTCAGCGACCTCACTTACAACATCCTCCTCCTCCCCCAGGTGCATGGAAGTCTAACGACAGGGAGGGGCTGGGGTCTTCCCTTTTCTTTGTCTCAGACGAAGCATCAGAGACTGAAAAGCTAAGATGGGGAATGGAGTTTGGGGTGATAAGAGTTCTGTCATTGAAATCATTGGCTGTCTCATGAGAATAAAAAAAAAAATGTCACCACAGTGGAATATTATACGGAATAAAAGGAATGAAGTAGCGATAATACTACCACACGGATGAATCTTAAAAATGTGTTAGGTGATAGCCAGGTGTGGTGGCAGGCACCTGTAATCCCAGCTACTCGGGAGGCTGAGGCAGGAGAATCTCTTGAACCCAGGAGGTGGAGGTTGCAGTGAGCTGAGATAGTGCCACTGTGCTTCAGCCTGGGGGTCAGAGTGAGACTCCCTCTCAAAAAAAACCAAAAAGCTATTTACACTGCATTTATACTGTATTAAGCATTATAAGTTATCTAGAGATGACTTATAGTATATGGGAGGATATTCATAGTTTATATACAAATTTTACTCAATTTTATATAAAGGACTTGGTCATCTGGGGATCTTGGTATCTGTGGGGTTCCTGGAACCAATCCCCTGAAGATACTGAGGGGTGACAGTGTACTAGAAACCATGGAATTGAAAACTTTTTTTATTTTGAGACGGAGTCTCACTCTGTCACCAGGGTGGAGTGCAGTGGTGCAATCTCGGCTCACTGCAACCTCTGCCTCCCGGGTTCAAGCGATTCTCCTGCCTCAGCCTCCCAAGTAGCTAGGACTACAGGCGCGTGCCACCACTCCCAACTATTTTTTGTATTTTTAGTAGAGACGGGGTTTCACCATGTTGGTCAGGCTGATCTCGAACTCCTGACATCGTGATCCACCCTCCTTGGCCTCCCAAAGTGTTAGGATTACAGGCGTGAGTCACCGCGCCCCGCCGGAATTGAAAACATTAAATGGGTGACTTGTATGGTATGTGAATTATACCTCAATGAAGCTGCTACCTAAGAAAGGGGGAGATTTGCTGCATGAGCCAAGGGATCCCCGGTTTCACCCCAATGTCCCCTAAATTACCACGTCGTTGGCGAGGTTGCCAACACCTTCGTGGGATTCTTGGAGTCGGTTTGAAAGGTGGGGAGAGACGGAACCATTCTCCACGGAGACTTCCTCCAATTCTGAATCGGAACTGTCTGGGAGCCAGCGTAAGGAAGGGGACTGGAGACCAAGATTCCAGAACACTGAATAAGGAAAGAGGGGAGGCTTGGATCCCTGCGTGCTGGAGGAGGCGGCGGCTCAGGACATGAACTCCTTGGTATGAGGAAGGAGGGGGTGCGGTCCTGAGCTTCTGAGTGCTTTGGACAGATAGAGGGAGGCCCCAGACTCCTGGCTTCTAGTAGGGGCGGAGTTCTGGGGTCTAGGTGGCCCAAGAGCTCGCGAATACCTGTTTCTGTCCGCGGTGTCAGCGGGCCGCGCTGGCCGCTGCCGTCTCCACCACGGCTCACGGCGCCCATGGCACTGTGGATGCCAGAGAGCAGGTGTGCCTCTGACAAATTCTTCCGGAAGAAAGGGTTCCCAAGGCCTGAGAGAAGGTGCAGCGAACCCACAAAAATGATCTACAAATTCCGGTCCTCAACCAAAATCCACCCTGTCACTGGACTCCCAAATATCACCCTCGCCGGGCGCAGTAGCTCCCCGTCTGTAATCCCAGCACGTTGGGAGGCCAAGGCGGGCGGATCACCTGAGGTCGGGAGTTCGAGACCAGCCTGACCAACATGGTGAAACCCTGTCTCTACTAAAAATACAAAATTAACTGGGCGTGGTGGCGCATGCCTGTAATCCCAGCTACTCCGCAGGTTGAGGCACGAGAATCGCTTGAACCCAGGAGGCGGAGGTTGCAGTGAGCCGACATCGCGCCATTGCACTCCACCCTGGCCAAGAAGACTGAAACTCCGTCTCAAAAAAAAAAAATCACCCCCGATTCGCGGACCACCCCAAATCCTGAGACTCACCCAGATCCCAAACTGCATACTAAGGCTCAAGCAAGCACAGCCCGGCCGATGGATTGTTGCGGGTTCCGCAGGTGAACGATCTCGCGCCGGACTCTCGCAATGAGACCACGCCCCGCCCCGGACCCCTAGACCCTGCCTCCGCAATCCCTTGGTTGGGGTTGGGGGGCGGGTCCCGGGTCTCACAGGCTCCACCCCCGATCTCTGCCAAGCCCAATTATCACATTATCTTGCCCCGTTCACCTGCCATGCCCCGCCCCCGAGCTCTCTAGCCCCGCCCCGAACCCCTCCCTCGCGGGTCCTGCCGCGGGGCCGCCGCAAGCCCTGTTCTAAAGCTCTCCTGGACCAAGACCCACCCCCATCCACTACCAAGTCCCTACCCAAAGGCTCCACTAGGCTCCACCCTTCTTCCACTAGGCCCCGCCCACGGACTCCCACAGGCCCTTCCCCCTCCAGACGAACGCCCCTAGGCGGAGCCCTAGGAGCCTTTGGTCACCTCTGTCACCTAAAAGGCGCTCTTCCCGCAGACACGGGCGACAATACCGCAGGGAAGCATCAGGATTGGCCTGAACTATGAGGAGCTCCTGGCACTTCTGTCGCTGCTTCTTTTCAAACAGCCGTCCCTGGGGGAAATGGGAGAGGTGGGCGTCGGGGGCAGGGACCAGATGGGAAGACTGGAGTGAGGTGGGGCCTGGGGCAAGGGCTTGCATCGGCGCGAGAGTTCGTGAACCCCTTCCTCCACTGGGGCCCAGGTGTCCAGGTCTTCAGCTGCTGCTTCCTCACTCCCCCGCTTGGACTGACATCCAAGAGTCCTGGCACCCTACACCTTCCTCCCCCCAGGACCAAGGAGTCCTGCCCTCTGGAATAATTGTTCCTTAGAAATTCGTCACAAGGGTTTGTTTGCTTCTTTACGACCCCCAATTCCTATTTTCTTTTCTTTCTTTCTTTCTTTTTTTTTTTTTTTTTTTTTATTTGAGAGAGAGTCTCACTCTGTCGCCTAGGTTGGAGTGCAGTGCCGCGATCTCTGCTCACTGCAGCTTCCAGCTCCCAAGTTCAAACTCCTCCCTCAGCCTCCCGAGTAGCTGAGATTACACCTCCTCCCTCAGCCTCCCGAGTAGCTGGGATTACAGGCACCTGCCACTACACCAGGCTAATTTTTTTGTTTTATTAGTAGAGAGAAACAGGGTTTCTCAATGTTGGCTAGGCTGGTCTCGAACTCCTGACAGCAACTGATCTGCACACTTCGGGCTCCCAAAGTGCTGTGATTACAGCCGTAAGCCACCGCGCTGGGCCTCAAATTTCTTTTATATTTTTATTTTTATTTTTATTTTTATTTTTATTTTAAGACAGGGTTTCACCATGTCGGTCAGGCTGGTCTTGAATTCCCGACGTCAGGTGATCCGCCCGCCTCGGCCTCCCAGAGTGCTGAGATTACAGGCGTGAGCCACCGCGCCCGGCCTAGGGCCCCAAATTTCTATTTTCTCATTTCTCAATGGGAAAACTCCAGGGTGAGAGACACACAATACAGGCGGCGAGTCCTAGAGCAAGACCTGGTGGAGGGGCCCCTAAGAGTGGAAGAGTGGGAGTGGCGAGATTCCTGGGCACAATACCTGCTGTTCCAGCTTCTGCAGCCTCACAGCAGCCAGCTCATGCCCCAGGATGCTGAGAGAGACGCAGGCTCATGGCAACAGTTCACAGGGAACCTCAGTTGCCCAAGAGCCCCCTCCCCTCCCCCAACCTGCCCCTTGCCCAGCTTGGGTTCTGGGCACTGGTGAGGTCACAGAAGGTGCAGAATCTGAGCCTCCTCTATCAGTTATGGAGCCCTTTCTCCTGGCACTGGCCCTCAGAAGCCAGGACCCAGAGATACCAGGCCCCTCCTGTCTCAGGACTCAGGAGTCTGGGGCCCCCAACCACTTCTCTTTCAGACCCAGAAGTCTGCACCCTAGCCCCCTCCCTTAAGGACACAGGAGTCCAGGTCCCCAGCCCCTTCCTGCAAGGCTGATGGTGCTGAACCTGCCAACATTGTTATGAGGCCAGAGCTGAGTGCATGGATGGGGTCCCCAGTCCCTTCCACCTCCACCCCTACCCATCTGTTTCCCTACTCACTCTCTCCTCCACGTGTCATTTTCCTGAGACATTCTGCAGAAGAAAGAATGAGGAGTCAGGATCAGAACCAACATCCCAGTGGATCCTGCCCACCAACACTTAATCCTTAGCTAGCTTTTTTTATTTATTGAGATGGCCGAGTCTCCCTCCATCGCCCAGGCTGCAGTGTAGTGGCGCCATCTCGGGCCACTGCCACCTCCACCTCCTGGGTTCAAGCAATTCTTCTGCCTCAACCTTCCGAGTAGCTGGGACTACAGGTGTGCGCTACCATGCTTGGCTAATTTTTTTTTTTTTTTTTTTTTAGATGGAGTCTCACTCTGTTGCCAGGCTGGAGTGCAGTGGAGCGATCTTGCTCACTGCAACCTCTGACTCCCCTGGTTCAAGCCATTCTCTTGCCTCAGCCTCTGGAGTCCCTTGGGATTATAGGCAGGTGCCACCACGCCCAGCTAATTTTTGTATTTTTTTTTTTTTGGCCCCCCCCCCTCCCCCCCCCCCCGCTCCCCCCCCCCGGGCACCGCGGGGCCCCCCCCCCCAGTAGAGATGGGGTCTCCACCATGTCGGCCAGGATGGTCTTGATCGCCTGACCTCGTGATCCGCCCGCCTCAGCCTCCCAAAGTGTTGGGATTACAGGCGTGAGCTACCGCGCCCAGCCTGATCCTTACCTTTAAATTTGCTCCTGGACCCAGGAAGCCCGAATCCCAGCACCCCCTCCTGTCAGGATCCAGTTGCCTGTTTCCAGGTTCCCACAGGGGTCCACAAGTTCTCTTCTCTCTTCCCAAATAGCTAACTCTCCAGCACCCAGCATCAGCACTAAGGAAAGTGCGCCTGAAACACCCAGCCCCGGGTAGTCTAGAACTCCACCATCCACCTGCTTGGGATCCCAGAGACTCGTTCTCCCCCCAGCAGGTGTCTGGAGAGGCTGTTCACATTGACGCCGCGGTACCTTGCCTCTTTGGCATACCTCTAAACATACCCTGATCCTCTCTTTGGAAGCTGGGAACCTAATCTCGGGATATCTTGGAAGTAGGGAGGAGAAGAAAAAGGGCTCAGAGGGAGGGAGGATTCCCCCTGGGACCTGATCTGGTCGACTCCCTTCTGACCCTCCACTCTCCGCTTCCAACATAGTAATAAGCTCGGTCACCGATGCAGCCAGGCAACCCTGCTCCGGGGGTTCTGAACACGAATGACGTGTGGATGTTCCTTAAAGAGACAGAGACCTCATGGCCTCACTGTACACATCTCGCTTATAAGAAACTTATAAAAGGCGGGGCGCAGTGGCTCACGCCTGTAATCCCAGCATTTTGGGAGGCAGAGACGGGTGGGAAGATTGCTTTAGCCCAGGATATCCAGATCAGCAACACAGGGAGACATCGTCCCTTTTTTTCTTCTCTTTCTTTTTTTTTTTTTTATACACTGCCCAGGCTGTAGTGCAGTGGTGCTATCTCGGCTCACTGCAACTTCAGCCTCCCAGGTTCAAGCGATCTTCTGCCTCAGCCTCCCTAGTAGCTGGTATTACTGGCATGCGCCACCACGCCCGGCTAACTTTTGTATTTTTAGTAGAGACGGGGTTACATCATGTTGGCCAAGCTGGTCTTGAATCCTTCCCCCCTTGGCGGGGGGTGATCCCCATGCCTTGGCCTCCCAAAGTGCTGGAATTACCCGCTTGAGCCACCCAGCCCGGCCTGACATCCATCTCTTTTAAAAAAAAAATTGTGAGAAGTGTGAATTTTTTTTTTTAAGGCTAAAAAGAATTAAAAATTAGAATAATTGTTGTGTGTGTGTGTGTGTGTGTGTGTGTGTATGTGTGTGTGTGTTTGACAGTTTTGCTCTTGTCACCCAGGCTGGAGTACAATGGCGCTATCTCGGCTCTCTGTAACCTCCACCTCCCGGGTTCAAGCGATTTTCCTGCCTCAGCCTCCTGAGTAGCTGGGATTTCAGGCACACGCTACCACTCCTGGCTAATTTTTGTATTTTTAGTAGAGACGGGTTTCGCCATGTTGGCCAGGCTGGCCTCGAACTCCTGACCTCAGGTGATCCTCCCACCTCGGCTTCCCAAAGTGCTGGGATTACAGGCGTGAACCTACGCTCCCGGCCCCCAAAATTGAAAAAAAAAAACAAAAACAAAAAACTAGCCGGGCATAGTACTGTGGCCTGTGGTCCCAGCTACTTGAGAGGCTGATGCGGGAGGATTGCTTGGGCGCGGGAGATAGAGGTTGCAGTGAGAAGTGATTGCGCCAGTGCACTCCATCCCGGGTGACAGAGCAAACCCTGCCTCAAAAAATAAGAAGAAAGAAATTCGGCCGGGCGCGGTGGCTCAAGCCTGTAATTCCAGCACTTTGGGAGCCCGAGGCGGGCGGATCACAAGGTCAAGAGATCGAGACCATCCTGGCCAACATGGTGAAACCCTCGTCTCTACTAAAAATACCAAAAAAAAAATCAGCTGGGCATGGTGGCGTGCGCCTGTAGTCCCAGCTACCTGGGAGGCTGAGGCAGGAGAATTGCTTGAACCCAGGAGGCGGAGGTTGCAGTGAGCCGAGATCGCGCCACTGCACTCCAGCCTGGCACCTGGCGACAGAGAGAAACTCTGTCTCAAAAAAAAAAAAAGAAGAAGAAGAAGAAGAAAGAAATTCTTAAGGAAAGCTATGCAATTGCTACCACTCTAATTTGCAGGCACTTTGTGGGGGAGAAAATACATAGAAAAACTACAGATCCCATGAAGCGAATGGGCCACGATGCCGGCGGAAGTTATTTTCCCCCCGGCCGGCAGGGAGCTGTAGACCTCTTTGAACTCCTCCTCTCTCTTTTTGCATAGGCAGGAAATGTGGCGTCAAGAGGCTGGGATTCCGAGAAAGGAGGCGAGCTTTTACGAAAATGCGAGCGACTTCGGCAAGGGGCGGGGCCGCTAGGCCTGGATGAAAGGTATAGAGCCAGCGTAGACCAATCAGACCTCTATGGGGCGGGGCCTCTGTTGAAAGTGGGCGTGGCCTAGGGGGGAAATCACCAAGACGCACCGGAGGTCTTTGCCCGCCGTGGAAAACGCCCTCCGCGGTGAAGGAGAGGTGAGAGGCCAAGGATTCCAGACTCTTGGGTCCTAGGGAGGATGGGGGCCAGAGGGCTGGAAACTGGGTCCCGGAGGAGGATACACTGGATGCCAGTTCTTTAGGTCCTGGGAAAAGAAGAGGCTGGGACCCTGGACTCTTGGGTCTGGGGGGAGGAGGAGGCCGAGATCCTGGATTCCTGAGTGTGAGGGAGGAAGGAGCGTGGTGTTGGGAGCCGGGACTCCTGGGTCTGAGGGGCGGACTCCTGTGTCAGAGGAAGGGAAGGCTGGAGGCCTGGAATTCTGGGGCCTGGGTAACGAAATGATTGTGTCTCGATTCTTGGAAGTGGGGGTGGCGCTGGGAGCGCGAACTCCTGGTTCCAGGGGGAGGAAGAGGCTTGGGACCGACATTATGCGTTATCCACCGCTCCATCCCCCACAGAGCACGCCGCCATGCCTCCCTCTGGGCCTCGAGGAGCCCCTCCTTCTGTTGCCACCGCTGCTGCTGCTCCTGCTTCGCGCTGTGCTGGCTGTCCCCCTGGAGCGAGGGGGCGCCCAACAAGGAGGAGCCCCCTGCGACTGAGAGTCCGGTGAGTGGCCCTGCCCCTGCTGTCCAGCCAGGTGGACAGCAGGAATTGCAGTGGGACTAGAATTCCTGCAGACCGCCATTCCCCTAAGGTGGATGCTCCAGTGACCTCCTGGCCCTACGGGTGTAGCTTTTCTTTTGCCTGCCATTCCTTCCAGCCGCAGGGGTTTGACTTGGTGAAAAACTGCAGGTCCCTGACCCTGAGGTGTGGAAAATCTGCTTCACTCCCCCAGTTAAACCTCTGGGTTGTTTTTGTTTTTGTTTTTTTGAGACGGAGTTTTGCTCTTGTTGCCCAGACTGGAGTGCAATGGCGCGATCTTGGCTCACTACAACCTCTGCCTCCTGGGTTCGAGTGATTTTCCTGCCTCAGCCTCCTGAGTAGCTGGGATTACAGGTGCCCGCCACCATGCCAGGCTAATTTTTGGTATTTTTATTAGAGACGGGGGTTTCACCATGCTGGCCAGGCTGGTCTCGAACTCCTGACCTCCAGTGATCTGCCCGCCTTGGCCTCCGAAAGTGCTGGGATTATAGGTGTGAGCCACTGAGTTCTGAACTGGAGAGAGAGAGTGTTAGGTCAAGAGCAAGGAAGAGAGGAAGTGAGGGGAAGAGCACCAGGCAGAGGGAACTGCATGAGCAAAGGCCACGTGGTGGGAGAATGCAGAGCAAGTTGAGGACGTGGAGGAGGCTGCTGTGGCTGGAACAGGGAGAGTGAGGAGGAGAGAGGGAGATTATGTGGATCACGTGGGATCTTGTGAGACTTGGTCAAGAGGTAAATAATTTTTTTTTCAATAGACAGAGTCTTGCACTGTTGCCAAGTCTGGAGCGCAGTGACAGGATCATAGCTCACTGCAGCCTCAAACTCCTGGGCTCACCTGATCCTCCTGCCTCAGACTCCCAAGTAGCTGGGACTACAGGCATGTACCACCATGCCCGGCTAATTTTTTTTCTTTTTACAGAGACAGAGTCTCCCTGTGTTGCCCAGGCTAGTCTCAGACTCCTGGCTCAAGCAATCCTCCTGCCTCAGCCTCCCAAAGCACTGGGATTACAGGCATGAGCCACCACGCCTGGCTTTCTCTCTTTTGTAATTTTATTTACTTATTTTTTCCAATTTATCTTACTTGCTTTTCACCACAGCTCTGGGAGGCAGAGGACATATTGCCTGTTTTATACATAGGAAGAGCAAAGAAGGCCCAGGGACAGTAAAGGGCTGCCTAGCTATGCATGACAGGGATGGCACCAGGAGGCCTGGGACTTTTGTCTGTGTTGTTCATAGTGCCAGTACATATGATAGGGGCCTGGTGAATGTTCGTTGAATGAATGGATGGATGGATGGGTGGGTGGGTGGATAGGTGGGTGGGTGGGTGTTTAGATGGATGGGTGGGTGGGGTGGATGGATGGGTGAGTGGGTAGATTGATGGGTGGGTGGATGTATGAGTGGGTGGGTAGATGGATGGATGGGTGAGTGGGTGGATGGATGGATGGATGAATAGGTGGATGGGTGGGTGGGTAGATGGATGGATGGATGGATAGGTAGTTGGATGGGTAGATGGGTGGATTGATCGGTGGGTGGATGGATGGATAGGTGAGTGGGCGGATGGATGGATGGGTGGGTGGGTGGATGGGTGGTTAGATGTATGGGTGGGTGGGTGGATTATGGGTGGGTGGATGGATGAGTGGGTGGGTAGATGGATGGATGGGTGGGTGGATTGATGGGTAGATGGATGAGTGGATGGGTAGATGGATGGATGGGTGAGTGGATGGATGGATGGATGGATGAATATGTAGATAGGTGTGTGGGTGGGTGGATGGGTAGATGGGTGAATGGATGGATAGATGAGTGGGTGGATGGGTGGGTGAGTGGATGAATTGATGGGTGGGTGGGTGGATGGATAGATGGATAGATAGATGGATGGATGGATGGATGGGTAGATGGATGGGTGTGATGTATGGATGGGTGGGTGGATGCATGGATGGATGGATGGGTGGGTGGGTGGGTGGCTGGATGGATAAAGGTATGATTCATGGCTTCCCAACAAGTCATGTCCACTCTGAGTATCCACTTGGAGCAGTATTGGGCTGGGTGTTCACTGATATGATTTTCATTTCATCTTTGCTACAGATGTGGGAAAAGGTAAAAACTGAGTCCGTTGGCAGCTGCCCCAGGGAGCAGGCCATAGCAGTAACAGCAGTGAGGGTGGGGGGTGGGAGCAGGGGCTGCTATGTCTGTCCTTGTTGCCTCAGGACACAGGCCTGTACTACCACCGGTACCTCCAGGAGGTCATCGACGTGCTGGAGACAGATGGGCATTTCCGAGAGAAACTGCAGGCTGCCAATGCGGAGGACATCAAGGTGCAGCTGCGGGCAGTGGGGGCTGTGGGAGGGGCACAGGCTGGGAGGGCAGGGTTCAGGAGAGGGACTGGTTTCTTCAAGGGGGCCGCATGGCTCCAGCTCTGCCTGTATTTGAGATCACCAGATTGAGACTCAGGGAGAAGTTGCTTCTTGGGATCACAAGCTGGGAAGAGCTTTGGGGAACACAGAATATGTAGTTAGTGCAGACTCCCACGGGCAGACTTTCAGCTGCAGCTCTACCACTTGCCCCTCACCGTGCCTGAGGCGGGCAGATCACGAGGTTTGGAGTTCGAGACCAGCCTGGCCAACATGGTGAAACCCTGTCTCTACTAAAAATACAAAAATTAGCTGGGCATGGTGGCAGGCACCTGTAATCCCAACTACTTGGGAGGCTGAGGCAGGAGAATCTCTTGAACCCGGGAGGCGGAGGTTGCAGTGAGCCCAGACTTTGTCTGAAAAAAAAAAAAGACTGGGCATGAGAAAGCTTGTAGGAAGCTGTCAGAGAAGATAAGAGAGCAGGCCTAGGCCGCCCGGCATGCCCCTCCCGGGCCGCCAGGCTGACCAGGGTCTCCTCTCCCCTCAGAGCGGGAAGCTGAGCCGAGAGCTGGACTTCGTCAGCCACCACGTCCGCACCAAGCTGGATGAGCTCAAGCGACAGGAGGTGTCGCGGCTGCGGATGTTGCTCAAGGCCAAGATGGACGCCCAGCAGGAGCCCAGTGAGCAGGGCAGGGCGGGAGGGGCAGCCAGGGAGGGGGTGGGGAGGGGCGCCCTCGCTCCCCGCCTCCCTGCTGTGAAATGTGCGTGGGAGATTGCCGCAGTGTTCCTCCTGGCATGACTTAATGCTAACACTGCAATGTTGTTTGTTTATATTCTGCTTCCATTTGTTGTTTTTAAAAATTCTTATCGGCTGGGCGTGGTGGCTCACGCCTGTAATCCCAGCACTTTGGGAGGCTGAGACGGGCGGGCGGAACACCTGAGGTCAGGAGTTTAGACCAGCCTGATCAACATGGCAAAACCTCGTCCCTACTAAAAATACAACATAATAATAATAAATAATAAAAACCATTATCGTGGCTAGGCGAAGTGGCTCACGCCTCTAATCCCAGCACTTTGGGAGGCCGAGGCGGGCAGATCACCTGAGGTCAGGAGTTTGAGACCAGCCTGTCCAACATGGCAAAACCCCATCTCTACTAAAAATACAAAATTAGCCGGGTGTGGTGGCGCATACCTGTAATCCCAGCTACTCTGGAGGCCGAGGTAGGAGAATCACTTGAAACCAGGAGGCGTAGGTTGCAGTGAGCCGAGATTGTGCCATTGCACTGCAGCCTGGGAGACACTGTCTCGAAAAAAAAATCATGGCCAGGCACAGTGGCTCATGCCTGTAATCCCAACACTGTGGGAAGCCGAGGAGGGTCGATCACTTGAGGTCGAGCATTCAAGACCGGCCTGGCCAACATGGTGAAACCCCGTCTCTACTAAAATATAAAAATTAGCCAGGTGTGGTGGCCCGCGCCTGTAATCCCAACTACTTGGGTGACTGAGGCAGGAGAATTGCTTAAGCCCAGGAGGTAGAGGTTGTAGTAAGCTGAGATCATGCCACTGCACTCCAGCCTGGGCAATAGAGCAAGACTCTGTCTCAAAAAAAAAAAGTCGTTATCATAATTCATAATTAGCCAGATACCGGGCTCGGGCCGATAGTCCCAGCTACCTGCGAGGCTGAGGCAGGATGATCCCTGAGCTGTATCAGCCTGGCCCGCCCGTTCCCTGTGCACCCTGACCCTCTTGCTTCAGCATTGTTAGAAATTGCTGGAGAGCAGCCTCGAGACCTTGCCCGTTCACCCCGCTGTCCTGTGACATTCCTTCTCGGGGCTGTTTGCCTGGTCCGTGGAGCTTCCGTCTCAGCTGGAGTATCACCTCCTCAGGGAGCCCCCCCCCCCGACCCCCCCCCACCCCGGCCGTCCTGCATGAAGGAGCCTCCGTTTAGTTGTGTCCTTGATATTCTTTTGTTCACCCCTTGGTCGCCTATTCTGTCTCTCTAGATTGGGTCCTCAAGAGGCAGAACGCTTTTGGTTTTTGTTGTTTTTTGTTTTTGAGATGGAGCCTCACTCTGTCACCCAGGCTGGAGTGCAGTGGCGCAATCTCAGCTCACTGCAACCTCCGCCTCCTGGGTTCAAGCAATTCTCCTGCCTCACACTCCCGAGTAGCTGGGATTACGGGAGCCTGCCACGACGCCTGGCTAATTTTTGTATTTTCAGTAGAGACAGAGTTTCACTGTGTTGGCTAGGCTGGTCTTGAACTCCTGACCTCAGGTGATCTGCCTGCCTTGGCGTCCCAAAGTTCTGGGATTACAGGTGTGAGCCACCGCGCCCAGACTTCAAGAGGCAAGATTCTGTCACCATATGATTCCTGCTGTGACCACAGCGCCTGGCACTAGGTCAGCCTGGAGTAGCGGCTCAACACACATTCCCGGCACAAATAATGAATTTGAGATTCAGTCTGTACATGTGTCCTGCACGCCTGTTGCACCTCTGGGCTCAGCCAGGGTCACAGCTGTGTCCACTGCAGCTTGGGTCTCACAGATTCTAGCTGCCTGTGTGTGTGTGTGTGTGTGTGTGTGTGTGTGTGTGTGTGTGTGTGTGTGTGTGTGTGTCCTCCACTGCAGCATGGGTCTCCTAGATCCTAGCTGCCTGTGTGTCTGTTTGTGTGTGTTTGTGTGTGTGTGTGTCCTCCACTGCAGCCTGGGTCTCCTAGATCCCGGCTGCCTCTGTGTGTGTGTGTCTGTGTGTGTGTGTCTGTGTGTGTGTCCTCCACTGCAGCCTGGGTCTCCCAGATCCTAGCTGCCTGTGTGTGTGTGTGTGTGTGTGTGTGTGTGTGTGTGTGTCCTCCACTGCAGCCTGGATTTCCCAGATTCTAGCTGCTTCTGTGTGTGTGTGTGTGTGTGTGTGTGTGTGTGTGTGTGTGTGTGTGTGTGTGTGTGTGTGTGTGGTCTTTCTTCCCACCTGACCAAGGGCCGCTTAAGGGCGGGGCTGGACCGATTCATTCTGGGTCCAGCATGGCACAGCACAGGCCTGGACCCCCAGAGGCCTGGGGGAGACGTGTGTGCAGTGAATAAGTGGGTGTTGACGGCATATTGCTGTCCCTTCCTGCCTGGAAACCCTACCCCTTCCTGACCACTTGGAAACTCCCATACGAGCCAGGCTGCATGTGTTTGCTGAGGCCGCTGTAGCCAAGTACCCCTGGCCAGGTGCTTCAACAACAGAACTCGCCCATCTCAGGGGCTGCAGGCCAGAGTCCGGGTGAAGGGGTTGGCAAGCGCTGGCTCCTGCTGGCGTGTGAGAGAGGGTCTGCTACAGGCCCCACTCCTTGGCTTACAGAAGGCCGTCTTCTCCCTCTGTTTTCACACCATCTTCCCTCTCTGTATGCCTGGCCCACATTTCTCCTTTTATTGTTATTTTTTGTTTATTAATTAGTATTATTATTTATTTTGGGGTTTTTTTTTGAGACAGAGTTTTGCTCTTATTGCCCAAGCTGGAGTGCAGTGGTGTTCACTGCCACCTCTGCTTCCCGGGTTCAAGTGATTCTCCTGCCTCAGACTCCTGAGTAGCTGGGATTACAAGCATGGTCTTGTTTTATGTTTTTGGTAGAGATGGAGTTCCCCACGTTAGTCAGGTTGGTCTCGAACCCCTGATCTCAGGTGATCTAACCGTCTTGGCCTCCCAAAGTGCTGGGATTATAGGTGTGAGCCACCGCGCCCGGCCCATTATTTTTGAGATATGGTTTCACTTCCATCACCCAAGCTGGAGTGCAGTGGCACGATCTGAGATCACTGCAACCTCCGCCTCCCAGGCTCAAGTGATTCTCCTGCCTCAGCCTCCCGAGTAGCTGGGACTACAGGCACACGCCACCCCATGTAGCTAATTTTTGTATTTTTTGTAGAAATGGGGTTTCACCATGTTGTCCAGGCTGGTCTCAAATGCCTGAGCTCAAGTGATCCTCCCACCTCAGCCTCCCAAAGTGCCGGGATTACAGGAATGAGCCACTGCACCCAGCCATAAATTTCTGCTTTTTATAAGGACATCAGTCATGTTGGATTAGGACCCACAGCAAAATAACGACCTCATCTTTTTTTTTTTTTTTAAAGATGGGGTTTCACCATGTTGGCCAGGCTGGTCTTGAACTCCTGACCTCAGGTGATCCACCCACCTCGGCCTCCCAAAGTGCTAGGATTACAGGCGTGAGTCACTGTGCCCGGCATCTTTTGTTTTTTTTTTTTTTTTTTTTTTTTAGATGGAGTCTCGCTTTGTCACCAGGCTGGAGTGCAGTGGCGCAATCTCGGTTCACTGCAACCTCTGCCTCCCAGGTTCAAGTGATTCTCCTGCCTCGGCCTCCTGAGTAGCTGGGACTAAAGGCCTGTAACACCACACCCAGCTAATTTTTGTATTTTTAGTAGAGATGAGGTTTCCCTATGTTGGCCAGGATGGTCTCGATCTCTTGACCTCCTGATCTGCCCGCCTCGGCCTCCCAAAGTGCTGGGATTACAGGCATAAGCCACCGAGTCTGGCACAATGACCTCATCTTAACCTGATTCCCTCTGCAAAGAACTAGCCTCCAAATCAGGTCATATTCTGGGCTACTGGGGTTTAGGATTTCAACATAGGAAGTTAGGAGCACACAATGTGACCCCTAAGACTGGTTGATGCTTTACCAAAAATTCTGGTGTTTTTTGTTTGTTCGTTTAAAGAGTGGTTGTGGCTGGCCGGGGTGGCTTGCGCCTGGAATCCCAGCACTTTGGGCGGTGTAGGTGGGTGGATCACCTGAGGTCAGGAGTTCAAGACCAGCCTGGCCAACATGGTGAAACCCCATCTCTACTCAAAATACAAAAATTAGCCAGGTGTGATGGCACACACCTGTAGTCCCAGCTACTCCGGGGATTGAGGCAGGAGGATTGCTTAAGCCCGGGAGGTGGAGGTTGCAATGAACTGAGATCGCACCACTGCCCTCCAGCCTAGGTGACGAGAGTGAAACCCTGTCCCCAAAAAAAAAAAAAAGAAGAAGAAAAAAAGAAGGAAATGGTGGCGGGTCATGGTTTCGGGTGTCCGATGGCTAGTTCCCATCCTTGCTGTGCCACTTGCTAGCTGGTAGCTCAGACGAGCCACAATCCCTCAAAGGGTCTTAGTGTTCACATTCATAAAATGGGGGATAATCATAGAGCCCATGCTGTCAGGTTTTTATGGAAAGTAAATAAATTAATACAATTAAAGTGTTTAGGGCATGGCCTGGCCTATGGTAAGTATGCAGTACATGTTGGTTTTTATTATGGTTATTATTATAAGCATCAGACTCAGTCGTGGGATCACCTCCTCCAGGAAGCCCTCCCTGATTGCCCAGGCTCAACCTGTCTTCTGGGCTTCCCTAGTGCCCTCTGTGTCTTCTTTAGAGCACGTCTGGCCCAAGATGGGGGTTTTGAAAGAACACTCCCTGAGGCTTGGACTCTTCCCTCTCTTCCAGATGTACAGGTGGATCATCTGAATCTCCTGAAGCAGTTTGAACACCTGGACCCTCAGAACCAGCATACATTTGAGGCCCGTGATCTGGAGCTGCTGATCCAGACGGTAATGGGAGTGGGTCCAGAGGCAGAGGATTTAGGGAGGCTTTGCAGAAAGGGAGAAGGGGACAGTGTCTTGGACGTGAGCCGGCTTGCCGGGCCTGCTAGTGGTCTCTGAGATTGGAGGCTGGCAGAGGGCTAGGTGGGTTTTTTGTTGCTGTTGAGACAGAGTCTCACTGTGTGTCCCAGGATGAAGTGCAGTGGCAGGATCTTGGCTCACTGCAACCTCCAACTCTGGGTTCAAGTGATTCTCCTGCCTCGAGTAGCTGGAATTACAAGCACGTGCCACCACACCCGGCTAATTTTTGTATCTTTAGTAGAAACAGGGTTTCACCATGTTGGGGGTTTCACTCAGGAGGCTGAGGCAGGAGAATCGCTTGAACCTGAGAGGCAGAGGTTGCAGTGAGCCGAGATAGCGCTGCTGTACTGCAGCCTGGACGACAGAATGAGACTCCGTCTCAAAAAAAAAGGAGGGTAGGGGGGGACACATCAGAACAAGAGACATAAGACAGGTAGAGGTTGGGGCTGCCCCAGCCAGGTTCAGGGCCAAGGGCCTGCCATTTCCAGGCTGGAATTGGGGGCTGGGCATAGCGGGGAGAGGGCAGTGACCCTGTACCTTTCCCCCAGGCCACCCGGGACCTTGCCCAGTATGACGCAGCCCATCATGAAGAGTTCAAGCGCTACGAGATGCTTAAGGAACACGAGAGACGGCGTTATCTGGAGTCACTGGGAGAGGAGCAGAGAAGGGAGGCAGAGAGGAAGCTGCAAGAGCAACAGCGCCGGCACCGCGAGCACCCCAAAGTCAACGTGCCTGTGAGAACCCCCATTTTTGCCCACTCTACCACATCCAGCTGAAACCCGACAAGAAAGCAGTTGAAGAACTACAACTCCCAGGAGCCATAGAGGCAAAAACTCCCTGTTACGGTACCCTGCTGCCCCAGGGGCTGCTGGGAGTTGTAGTTTTCTTAATTTTCTTGCCTGAGGGAGATGATAGGTTTGTTGGATGGGGGTAAGGGGATATTTGGTTTATCCCGTGGCATCCAGACTTCTTGCTCATGAGCTCCTGGCTCTCCCCTCCACAGGGCAGCCAAGCCCAGTTGAAGGAGGTGTGGGAGGAGCTGGATGGACTGGACCCCAACAGGTTTAACCCCAAGACCTTCTTCATTCTGCATGGTAAGGTGGGGAGGGAGTTCCAGAGCCAGGATGAACCCTGAGACTCTGACCCTTCTGGGACCTGAATGCTAAGAGGGGTGTGTCTGTCCCAGGAGGGCTCAGTCAGGCTGAGAGAGCTGAGCTGCTGCCTCTCCCTGCTGTAAGGCTACAATCTGCACAGAAGGGCTGGGCCGCTTTCTTGCAAACGCCAACCTCGGGGTTCTAAGGACCAGCTGGTGTCCACTGTCTGAGCAAACCATGCTTGGCTAGGCCTGAGTTCCCTCCCACAGCAGCCCAGAAAAAGCCCTGGTCCCCTCTGGGAGCCCTGTCGCTAGGAGTGGGCTGTTCCCTAAGAATCAGACCTCCAGAGGCCTGGGAAGCCCTTTCTCTTTTTCTTTTTTCTTTTTCTTTTTTTTTTTTGAGATGGAGTTTTGCTCTGTCACCCAAGCTGGAGTGCAGTGGCGTGATCTTGGCTAACTGCAACCTCCGCCTCTCAGTTCAGGCAATTCTCCTACCTCAGCCTCCTGAGTGGCTGGGACTACAGGCATGCACTACCACGCCTAGCTAATTTTTTTGTATTTTTAGTAGAGACAGGGTTTCACCATGTTGGCCAGGCTGGTCTTTATCTCTTGCCTTGAAATGATCCACCTGCCTCAGCCTCCCAAAGTGCTGGGATTACAGGCGTGAGCCACTGCACCCAGCCTTCTTTTTATTTTTTGACAGTCTTACTCTGTTGCCCAGGCTGGAGTGTAGTGGTGTGATCTTGGCTCACTGCAACCCCCACCCTCCACCTCCCTAGATCAAGTGATTCTCCTGCCTCAGCCTCCCAAGTAACTGGGATTACAGGCATGCACCACCATGCCTGGCTAATTTTTGTATTTTTAGTAGAGGTGGGTTTTCACCATGTTGGCCAGGCTCGTCTGAAACTCCCAACCTCATGTGATCTGCCCAACTTGGCCTCCCAAAGTGCTGGGATTACAGGCATGAGCCACCATGCCCAGTGGAAAGCCCTTCCTCTATGGTGGATCAAAGACACACTTCCCTCAGTCTGTCTCTTCCTGTCTGGAAACATGGCCTGGGGTTGCCAAGACCCTTCAGATATGCCCAGCACCCTGTACCAGAATCTGCAGCCTGTCAGAAGAGCTTAGCAAGGCCTGACTCATTCATTCAGCAAAACTTCACTAAGCTCTCTCTCTCTCTTTTTTTTTTTTTTTTTTAAATAAAAACGGGGTTTCACCATGTTGGTCAGGCTGGTCTTGAACTCCCGACCTCAGGTGATCCGCCCGCCTTGGCCTCCAAAGTGCTTGGATTGCAGGCATGAGCCACCATGCCCGGCCTAACTAAGCTCTTCTCTAAGGACTAAGCTTTCTCAAGTCCTTGTGGTTAAAACTGTAAACAAAAGAAAGTACCTCCCCTCAGGGCAAGTGATCAGGCACACAGATCATACCGAACTGTAGTAACTCCAAGAGACTATAGAGTATGAGAGGTGCCAGCGTTTTATAAGCTGCCAATTAAACTAATGTACCATTGAAAATAAGATGCATCCGGGGCTGGGTGGTGTGGCTCACACTAGTCATCCCAGCACTTTGGGAGGCCAAGGTGGAACATGGCTTGAGCCCGGGAGTTTAAAACCAGCCTGGACAACAAAGTGAAACCCTGTCTCTATTTAAAAAAAAAAAAAAAAAAAAAAGAGCCTGGACGTGGTGGCTCACACCTGGAATCCCAGCACTTTGGAAGGCTGAGGCAGGTGGATCACCTGAGGTCAGGAGTTCAAGACCAGCCTGGCCAACATGGTGAAGCCTGGTCTCTACTAAAAATAGAAAAATTAGCCGGGTGTGGTAGCAGTCACCTGTAGTCGCAGCTACTCGGAAGGCTGAGGCAGGAGGATCGCTTGAACCCGAGAGGTGGAGGTTGCAGTGAGCTGAGATCGCACCATTGTACTCTAGCCTGGGCAACAAGAGTGAAACTCCGTCTCAAAAAATAAATGAATAAATAAGTAAATAAATGAAAATAAAGTTGCATCCCTATTTCAGGGGTGATAAAATAGAGAACAAAAAAGTACATCTTAGAATCAGTGAGGATTCTAGAGACCAGCCTGGCCAACATGGCGAAACCCCATCTCTACTAAAAATACAAAATAAAGTACATAAAAATACAAACATTAGCCAAGTGTGGTGGTGCCCACCTATAGTCCCAGCTACTCGGGAGGCTGAGGCAGGAGAATCGGTTGAACCCAGGAGGCAGAGGTTACAGTGAGCCACGATCGCACTACTGCGCTCCAACCTGGGCGACAGAGCAAGACTCCGTCTCAAAAAACAGTAAAAGATAAAAAAAGAATCAGTGAAGGTTCTATAATGGGGTCTCAGGTAGTGATGTGTACTACCTCGCAGCCTCCACCACCCAGGTTCAAATGATCCTCCCACCTCAGCCTCCCAAGTAGCTGGGACCATAGGCACGCACCACTATGCCTGGCTAAATTTTTTAATTTTTAGTAAAGGCAAGATTTTGCCATGTTGCCCAGGCTGGTCTCAAACTCCTGGGCTCAAATCGATCCACCCACCTTGGCCTCCCAAAGTGCTGGGGTTACAAGCATTAGCCATCCCACCCGGCACCACCCCCTGCTTTTTTTTTTTTTTTTTTTTGAGAGGGGGTCTTGCTATGTTGCCCAGGCTGGACTCAAACTCCTGGCCTCAAACAGTCCTCCTGGCTCAGTTGCCTGAGCAGCTGAGACTACAGGTGTGTGTTTTAATTGTACAGTTCAATAGTATTTTTTTTTTTTTGAGCTGAAGTTTCACTCTTGTCCCCCCAGGCTGGAGTACAATGGCGCGATCTTGGCCCAATGCAACCTCCACCTCCCGGGTTCAAGCGATTCTCCTGCCTCAGCCTCTCAAGTAGCTGGGATTACAGGCACGTGCCACCACGCCCAGCTAATTTTGTATTTTTAGTAGAGGTGGGGTTTCTCCATATTAGTCAGGCTGATCTCTAACTCCCGACCTCAGGTGATCCGCCCACCTCGGCCTCCCAGAGTGCTGGAATTATAGACGAGAGGCACCGTGCCCGGCCAGTTCAATAGTATTAAGTATATTTATCCTGTCATGAAACCAGTTCCCAGAACTCTTGTCATCTTGTACAACGGAAACTGTACCCATTAAACAACTCTCCCTCCCCTTCTTCCCCCAGTCTCTTGCAGCCAGCATTCTATTTTCTCTCTATGATTTTGACCATATTAGGTAATTCTGTGAGTAAAATCTCTTAGTGTTTGTCTTTTTTTGTGATTGGCTTATTTCACTTAGCATAATGTTGAGGAACTGTGGTTTTCATTCTACTGGATATTGATTTCTATTTCAGTTGCCCCACGTGGCTAGGGGCTGCTGTACTGGAGTCTCGGCACAGCTCTAGAGAGGACATTTGGGCTGGATGCGGTGGCTCATGCCTGTAATCCCAGCACTTTGGGAGGCTGAGGTGGGTGGCTCTTTTGAGCTCAGGAGTTCAAGATCAGCCTGGGCAACATGGAGAAACCCCATCTCCACAAAAAAAAAAATACAAACATTAGCTGGGTGTGGTGGTACGCATCTGTAGTCCCATCTGCTTGGGAAGCTGAGGTGGGAGGATCACTTGAGCCCAGGAGTTAAGGCTGCAGTGAGCTATGATCACGCCAGTGCATTCCAGCCTGGGTGACAGAGTGAGACCTTGTCTCAAAAAAAATTAAAAATAGGCCAGACGAAGTGGCTCAAGCCTGTAATCCCAGCACTTTGGGAGACCGAGGTGGGCAGATCACCAGGTCAGATCGAGACCATCCTGGCCAACATGGTGAAACCCTGTCTCTACTAAAAATACAAATACTAGCTTGGCATGGTGGCACACTCCTGTAGTCCCAGCTACTCGGGAGGCTGAGGCAGAAGAATCGCTTGAACCCGGGAGGCGGAGGTTGCAGTGAGCTGAGATCGCACCACTACACTCCAGCCTGGTTACAGCTCGAGACTCCGTCTCACATCAGTCAGTCTATCAATCAATCAATCAATCAATCAATCAATGTATGTCTGGGCGTGATGGCTTACCCCCATAATCCCAACACTTCGAGAGGCCAAGGCGGGTAGATCCCAGGAGTTCAAGACCAGCCTGGGCAACATGGCAAAGCCCATCTCTACAAAAACAAATACAAAAATTAGCTGGATATGGTGGTGTGCATCTGTAGTCCCAGCTACTCGGGAGGCTGAAGTGGGAGGATCACTTGAGCCCTGGAGTTCAAGGCTTCAGTGAGCTATGATCACACCAGTACACTTCAGCCTGGGTGACAGTGAGACCCTGTCTCAAAAAAATAAAAACCTTATTAATTCTTTTTAATCCGACAGTCCCTACAGACCAGACTAGGTCCCTAAACCAGACACTCCCTAAATCTTTTTAATATTTTTTTTTATTTTTAGAGATGGAGTTTCCCTTTCTCACCCAGGCTGGAGTACAGTGTGTGATCATGGCTCATTGCAGTCCAGACCTCCTCTCAAGCGATTCTCCTCAATAGTAGCTAGGATCATAGGTGTGCACCACCATGCCCAGCCAGTTTTTCTTTTCTTTTCTTTTTTTTTTTTTTTTTGAGATAGAGTCTCACTCCAGGCTAGAGTGCAATGGTGTGGTCTCGATTCACTGCAACCTCCACCTCCTGGGTTCAAGCGATTCTCCTGCCTCAGCCTCCCGAGTAGCTGGGATTACAAGCCTGTGCCACCACACACGGCTAATTTTTTGTATTTTTAGTAGAGACGGGGTTTCTCCATGTTGGTCAGGCTGGTCTTGAACTCCCAACCTCAGGTGATCCATCCGGCTCAGCCTCCCAAAGTGGTGGGATTATAGGCATGAGCCACCGCATTAGGCCGTTTTCTTTATTCTTAATCTGAATGTAAACAGTCCATGTGGCTGGTGGCTACCGTTAATTGGACAGCGCAGATCCAGAGTTTAGACAGAGAACAGTTCCCCAGGCCTGAGCCCTGTGCTGCACTAGCATGTCGAGCTCAGGAAGAGGATGGAGCCAGACAAGGAGAAAAGGGGCAGCCAGAGAGGACAGAATCATGTTCTGTAAGCCAGGGACAGAAAGTCAAGTCAGGTGTAGGTGGAAAATTATCCACTGGATTTGCAAGATCAGGGTTCCAGGCCTCCTCCACAAGAGCAGGTTGCGTTCCTCTGAGGGAGCCGAGGAAGGAGGGCCAGTGGTGAGGACAGTGAGTGTGGCTGACTCAGCCTGGAGCCCTGCAGCTGTGAGGGTTGTTTTGGCAGGAGAGGCTCCCCTGGCACCTGGAGCTGGCACTGTCCTGGTTTTCTGGGAGCCAGAGGTCCCTGATAACCCTGGAGCTGACTCTGTGCCCAGAACACTGGATGCCAGGGCCAGAGAATCCTGCATGACAGTGACCCAAGCATGTTTCTGCAAACCCCACCCCTCATCTGTTCTATTCTCAGCATCCTGCTTGCTAGGCAGTGGCCCTAGCAATGGGCCTAGTGGGGGAGGGAAAGCCTAGGGCGACCGTTCGACTGCGGGAGACCCGTAGTTACCTGTCCTCTGATAACAGACTTCACCTCGGCCAAAATTTCTTCACCCGGGACCTGATGCACCCCGTCCTCGGTCCTCTGATACCTTGCTATCTCCTTTCCTTCAGATATCAACAGTGATGGTGTCCTGGATGAGCAGGAACTGGAGGCCCTCTTCACCAAGGAGGTGAGCATCTTAGAAGCCTCGGGCACCTGGACGGATGCCCACCCAGATGAGCCGCTTGCTGCTTCTTAGTCGTCCCCTAAATCCCCCTGGATGGGAGCTCAGTGAAAACTACAACTCCCATCAGCCCCTGGGGGCAAAATGGCTTCCAGGAATGTTGGCGTGCCCAAAGGACTGCTGGGAGTTGAAGTTGTCTGGTTGTGAGTCTAAGGAGGAAGGGGTAGCATGGGAATGAGCTCGCCTGGGACCACTCAATGCCGGGTGCCTCTCGCTTGCCCCTGCAGCTGGAGAAGGTGTACGACCCCAAGAATGAGGAGGACGACATGCGGGAGATGGAGGAGGAACGGCTGCGCATGCGGGAGCACGTGATGAAGAATGTGAGGGGGGTGCCAGGTGGGGGGAGAGGACTGAGCCGCAGCTCTGTCACTCACCCTTACCTGGCTCCCCAGGTGGACACCAACCAGGACCGCCTTGTGACCCTGGAGGAGTTCCTTGCATCCACTCAGAGGAAGGAGTTTGGGGGACACCGGGGAGGGCTGGGAGGTGAGGACCTGGGGGATACTCGGGGTCCTGAACCTCTAGCCACGACCTTTCTTTCAGAGTCTCAGGTCCCTTCTCTTTCCCTCTGGGTCTCCGGCCAGTCTCCTGGGTCACCGTGTCCCTTTCTCTGGGTCTTCGTTTTCTTTCTTTCTTTTTTCTTTTGAGACGGGGTTTTGCACTGTCTTGTAGGCTGGAGCTCAGTGGTGCGATCTCAGCTTACTACAACCTCCACCTCTTGGGTTCAAGCGATCCTCCCACCTCAGCCTCCTGAGTAGCTGGGATTACAGGCGTGTGCCACCACATCCGGCTAATTTTTGTATTTTTTTAGAGATGGGGTTTCGCCGTGTTGGCCAAGCTGGTCTGTAACTGCTAGACTCAAGCGATCCACCTGCCTCAGCCTCCCAAAGTGCTGGGATTACAGGTGTGTGCCACCACACCCAGCTAATTTTTGTATTTTTTGGTAGAGACGGGGTTTTGCCATGTTGGCCAGGCTGCTGTCAAACTCCTGGACTCAAGCTGTCCACCCGCCTCAGCCTCTCAAAGTGCTGGGACTACCCAGACTGGAGTGCAGGGGAGTAATCATGACCCGTGACAGCCTCAAAGTCCTGTCTTCAAGTGATCCTCGTGCCTGAGCCTCCCTATTAGCTGGGACTACAGGCACATGCCAGCATGCCCAGCTAATCTGAGTCGTTCTTTTTATTTATTTATTTATTTATATTTTTTGAGACAGGGTCTCCTTTGTCACCCAGGCTGGAGTGCAGTGGAGTAATCATAGTTCACTGCAGCCTTGAATTCCTGGGCTCAGCCCCCGCTAATCTAGGTCTTTTATTTATTTATTTATATTTTTTCAAGATGCCCAGCTAATTTTCTGTAGAGACAGGGTCTCGCTCTGTTGCCCAGGCTGGTCTTGAACTGGCCTCAAGCGATCCTTCCCACCTTGGCTCCCAAAGTCCCGGTATTACACGGGTGAGCCACAGTGCCTGGCCTTGCCTCTCGGTCTGTATTCCACTCCCACCTCCCACTTGGGCCTCTCTGCCCACGCACACGGCCCTGGCCTCCCAGCCCCCTCTACACCTCCCACATTGGTATAGCCCTCTCCAATGTGAGTGGCCGAGGTTGGACCTGTGCCCTGATGGCCCCTGTGCCCGCCCTGCAGACGGTGGAGATGCACCCTGCCTACACCGAGGAGGAGCTGCGGCGTTCGAGGAGGAGCTGGCTGCCCGGGAGGCAGAGCTGAACGCCAAGGCCCAGCGCCTCAGCCGGGAGACAGAGGCTCTAGGGCGGTCCCAGGGCCGCCTGGAAGCTCAGAAGAGAGAGCTGCAGCAGGTGACAGCAGGGACGCTGCTTCCATTTCCATCTGCTGAGTCTATGGCTGCCCTTGTCCGTGTCCCCCACGGATTAGCTGGGAAGGCTTGTGGTCACCATGTTAATCACTGGGAGAGTCGCAAGTGTCTGCCGCCATCTTGAGTAAGGGCAGATGCCTTCCCGTCTCAGCTCTGTGGCTGCCATGTTGGATAAGGGCAGGAAGGCTGTAAGTGACGAGGGAAAGGCCCGGGAGCGGGAGAAGGGCAGGCTCAGCCAGGGATGGGCGAGGGCTTCCCTGACCCACGGCAGGACCCACGCCATGACGGGAGGGAGAACTGGATCCTTGACTGTTACTAAGCCCGACTGTCAATGAAAGAGAAAACCTGAGGCCCGTGGAGAAGGGATTGGCCGGTGACCACTGAGCAGGTTGCTGTGAAGTCTCAGTTTGGGGACTGAAGCCCGAGCAGTTGGCAGTGCCAGCATCACGCCCTCTTGTCTGTGCGACCCCCACCTCCCCGCAGGCCGTACTGCACATGGAGCAGCGGAAGCAGCAGCAGCAGCAAGGCCACCAGGCCCCGGCTGCAGACCCCGAGGGGAGGCTCAAGTCTCCACCCAGACACAGGTGCTGGCCCTGGCCCGGGGGAGGAGGGGCTGCAGGGCTACAATTCCGGGGTCTGAAGTTGCGGGGGCTGGGGCCTGGACTCCCAGATCTGAGGGAAGAGGGGCTGGGGCCTGACTCCTAGGTCTGAGGGAGGAGGGTCTGGGCTCCTGGATCCCTGGGTCTGAGGGAGGAGGGTCTGGGCCTCCAGGAGCCTGGGGGAGGCGGAGTTGGGATGTCCAGTGCCACCATTCCCTCCCTCCATTTCCAGACGATGCACCCGTCCCAGCTCCAGCTGGTGACCATAAGGAGGTGGATGCTTCAGAAAAGAAAGTTCCTGAGCAGCCCCCTGAGGCTGAGGTACCCCAGCCGGATTCCCAGCATCTGTGAGCCTCTGGACCCCAGCCCTCTGGACTCCTGATGCTCCAAGGTGGCTGATGGGCACTGGATGAAGTGGCACAGTCAGCTTCCCTGGGGGCCGGCACCGTGTTGGCCTGCTGCGGCGGGGGGCGAGGGCTGGCATTTCACGCATTGCTGCTGCCCCCGGGTCCACCTGTCTCCACTTTCACAGCCTCTGAGTCTGTGGTCCTTCCCTTCTGTCCTCCTCTTAGGGGCTTGCCTTCTCTTGTGTCCAGTATGCGCTCTGTGATCAGCTTAACTTAGGGAAGCCCTCTCCCCTTCTCGTCTGTCCCAAGAGGGTCTGCTCTGAGCCTGTGTTCCTAGGTGGCTCAGCCTCAGCTGCCTGGGTCATGGCCCTGGCACCCCGTATGCCCACAGCTATTGGGACCCTGCCTGCTGCTCTGGGCCAAGCTTCAGGGGCATGGGGTGGTCCCTCGATACCTTCCCCTACCTTTTGTGGGACCAGTGATGCCTGGAAGACAGCGTCCTCTCTACAGCTGGGTGCCAGGGGCAGGGGGATCCTCAGTGTAGCCTGATACCAGGAGCCCAGGCCTCCCTGAGCCCCTGGCTTCTAGCCAGCTCAATACCAGCCATCTCTTGGACCCCAGCCCCTTCCCCCACAGCCCCAGAAGGGTCCCAGACCCCACTCCAGGACCTGGTCCCAGCCCCTCAGCCTCATCTGCAGCCCCTGCAGGCCAGTCCCACCCACCTTTCTGGCCTCATGTCACACTGCTCCGCTTCCTGCTCTGTGCTCCAGTTCCACCTAAATATACATTCTGGAACAAATGCATGGCCCTGTGCCTGTGTATCTATACCGGTCCCTCCAAAACCCTGTTGCCACGTCATCTGCCGGTGTCCCCCACCTTTGAAGATCTGATTCAACCTCACTTCTGTGAGGCCCAATCTGGCATCTTTCCGTCTGCCCCCGATGTGGCTGCAGCCTTCGCCTAGGGTCCCTTCAGCAGCCACAAGGCCAGAAAACCCAAACCTGGGATTAAGCTTTCTTTTTTTTTTTTTTTTGAGGCGGAGTCTTGCTCTGTCGCCAAGCTGGAGTGCAGTGGCACAATCTTGGGTCACTGCAGCTTCCACCTTTCCGGTTCAAGCGAGTCTCCTGCCTCAGCCTCCCAAATAGCTGGGACTACAGGCGTTTGCTACCATGCCCAGCTGGTTTTGGGTGTTTTTTTGGTTTGTTTGTTTTGTTTTTGAGACAGAGTGTTGCTCTATTGCCCAGGTTGGAGTGCAGTGGCTCAATCTCAGCTCACTGCAACCTCTGCCTCCTGGATTCAAATGATTCTCCTGACTCAGCCTCCTGAGTAGGTGGGATTACAAGGACACTCCACCATGCCTGGCTAATATTTTGTATTTCTAGTAGAGACAGGGTTTCACCATGCTGGCCAGGCTGGCCTTGAACTTCTGACTTCGTGATCCGCCTGCCTTGGCCTCCTAAAGTGTTGGGATTACAGGCATGAACTCCTGCGCCTGGCAATTTTTGTGTTTTTTTAGTACAGACGGGGTTTCACCATATTGGCCAAGCTGGTCTCGAACTCCTGACCTCGTGATTTGCCCGCCTCAGCCTCCCAAAGTGGTGGGATTACAGATGTGAGCCACCAAGCCCGGTCAGATTAAGCAGTTTTAAAAAGATGAATTTGGCTGGGTCCCGTGGCTCACGCCTATAACCTCAACACTTTGAAAGGCCAAGATGGGTGGATCACTTGAGGCCAGGAGTTCGAGACTAGCCTGGTCAACATGGCGAAACCCTATCTCTACTAAAAAAGATTAGCCGGGCATGGTGGCGGGCACTTGTAATCCCAGCTTCTCCAGAGGCTGAGACAGAAAAATTACCTGGGAGTCGAAGGTTGCAGTGAGCTAAGATTGTGCCACTGTACTCCAGCTTGGGTGACACAGCAAGACTCCATCTCAAAGAAAAAAAGAGAATTTACCAGGTATGGTGGCTCCACCTGTAATCCCAGTACTTTAGAAGGCAGAGGCAAGAGGATCACTTGAGCCTAGGAGTTTGAGACCAGCCTGGGCAACATAGTGAGACCCCATCTCTAAAAAATGAAAAAAAATTGGCTAGGCAGGGTAGCGCGTGCCTGTAGTCTCAGCTACTTGGGAGGCTGAGGTGGGGGGAATCCCTTGGGTCCAGGAGTTTGAGGTTGCAGTGAGCCATGATCAGTCACCCTACTGCTGGGTGACAGAGTGAGACCCTGTTTCTAAGAAAAAGGTAAAAGAGTAAATAAAAGGGACTTATGACAAAAACCAAGCAGTCTCAAGGCAGGCTGACTTCAAGGAGCCAGGTTCTCACATCCCCTAGCTGTGCCAATGATAGGTTTGGCAGCTGGACTCATGGTCCCAGCATAGCTGCAGCTGCTCCAGACATCACCAACAACCAGCAAAGGAAGAGGACACATCCTGTTCTGAGCATTTTAAGTGGGAGAAAATCTGTCCCCCAAAGCCTCCTTTCCTCTTCAGCCCTCCCTCGTGTTCCCTCACATCCCATTGGCTGTAGGTGGCTGTGGGCGATACATCTTGGGACGGATGTAACAACATCAAGGGTTGTTCTGGAGGAGGGGCTGGTAAATACCTGTTTCTACATAAAGAGTAACACATCCACTAGATATTTGGGAGGCATTCCCAGATTCGGGGTTAGTCAGAAGTCACACAGCAGGCTGGGCACAGTGGCTCATGCCTGTAATGCCAGCACTTTGGGAGGTCGAGGCAGGAAAACTGAGCCCAAGAGTTTGAGACCAGCCTGAGCAACACAGTGAGACTCCCCGTCTTTTTTTTTTTTTTTTTTTTTTTTGAGACAGAGTCTTGCTCTTGTCGCTCTTGTGGCACAATGGCTCACACCTGTAACCCAGCAATTTGGGAGGTCACAGCAGGTGGATCACTTGAGGTCAGGAGTTCAAGACCAGCCTGGCCAACATGATAAAAATCCATTTCTATTTATTTTATTTTATTTTTGACATGGAGTTTTGCTCTCGTTGCCCAGGCTGGAGTGCAGTGGCTGGCGTGATCTCGGCTCACCACAAGCTCCGCCTCCCCGGTTCAAGCGAAACTCCTGCCTCAGCCTCCCTAGTAGTTGGGATTACAGGCTTATTTTCTATTTTTTTTTTTTAGCAAAGATGGGGTTTTCTCTGTTGGTCAGGCTGGTCTTGAACTCTTGACCTCAGGTGATACACCCGCCTCGGCCTCCCAAAGTGCTGGGATTACAGGCGTGATCCACTGCACACAGCCTGTGAAACCCCATTTCTACTAAAAATACAAAATTAGCTGGATGTGGTGGTGCACACCTGTAATCCCAGCTACTTGGGAGGCTAAGTCAGGAGAATCGCTTGAACCAAAGAGGCAGAGGTTGCAGTGGGCCAAAATTGGGTCACAGCACTCCAGCCTGGGTGACAGAGCGAGACCCTGTCTCAAAAAAAAAAAAAAAAAAAAAAAAAAAAAAAAGTACCGTGTTCTAGTGTAGGGAAAAGTGGATTGTTTTGGCCCCAACTCCAGAGGATCAAGGGAGACCGCTGCAGCTGCCAGAGGAATATTTGCTCTCTGGAGGGAAACACCCTATCCGTTCTGGGGAAGTTGCCAGACCAACCCCTCCCTTTGGCTCAAGATTCTGGGAAATCCTAAATAATGTTTGCCATTGGCCTTTTACCAGCTCCAGTCGAAATGCGCCTGGCCAGATTTGCTTTACAACTATGGATAATCGGGCCAGGTTCAGTGGTTCATGCCTAATGCTTTGGGAGGCCAAGGTGGGAGGATCACTTCAGCCCAAGAGTTGGAGGCCAGCCTGGACAACATGATGAGACACCTATCTCTGCAAAAAAAAATTTTTTTTTGAGACGGAGTCGGGCTCTGTTGCCCAGCCTGGAGCAACAGAGTGAGAGACTTGATCTCAAATAAATAAATAAATAAAAACTGCAAAAAAAATAAAATAAAATGCCTGCCTGTTTGCCTGCCTGCCTGCCTTCCTTTCTTTCCCTTCCTTCCTTCCTTTCTTTCCTTTCCTTCCTTTCTTTCTATCTTTCTTTCTTTCTTTCTTTCTGACAGAATTTCCCTCTTGTCGCCCAGGCTGGAGTGCAATAGTGCAATCTCAACTCACCACAACCTCCACCTTCTGGGTTCAAGCAGTTCTCATGCCTCAGCACCCCAAGTATCTGGGACAACAGGTGTGTGCCACCACACCCAGCTAATTTTTGTATTTATTGTAGACATGGGATTTCACCATGTTGGCCAGGCTGGCCTCAAACTCCTGACCTCAAGTGATCCACCCGCCTTGGCCTCCCAGTGTTGGGATTACAGGCATGAGCCCCCGCACCAGGCCCAGAATTCTTATAGTATTACCATTACTACTACTATTACGGATGATGGGAATTGGTTTCAGCAGCAGACAGGAACCTAATACAAGCTAATCCACAGTCGCAAGCACTTCTGCAGCACTTGGTATGGCGCCATCCCAAGCACGTGACACGCTATAAATAACGATTCATTCCATCATCACAGCAACCCTGTGAGGACGTGCCCATCATCACCCTCGTTTTGCAGATGAAGCAAATAGGGGAGTCTGAGGCCCTTGCTCAAGGTCCAACAGCTGGTACAAGGCAGAACTGGGATTTGAACCCAGGCAGGCTGAATCCACAGTCCTCGCGCCTAGCCCGCATGTGGTGTTCTTTTGGGGGCGGAAAGTACACTCAGAAAACGCTGGTGAACACAGGAGTTAATGAATAAGTGTCATGCGACCTTCTTGGCATGTGGTCTGCCCACCGCACGCTTGGTTGACAGTTTCTGGGTGACCTTTAATTTCGCAGGTGTTTTTCTAACACTTGAAGATTACCCAACCCTGGCCTCCTCCATGCCCCAGCGCCTCCTCCATGCCCCACTGCCTGCAGGGTGAACGCCCTGGCCCTTCATAAACGGCCCAGTTGACCTCTCTGCTTTTACCTCTCATGTGTCCCACTCTCCCCCAGCTCCAACCTGCTTACTTCTAAATGTATCCAGCTTTGTCCCCCTATAGACGTTTGCCACTGCTTAAAAGTCCATCTCTCCTATGCCCAAAAACCTCCATCAAATTCTTTGTTTCTTTCTCTCTTTCCTTCTTTTCTTTCCCTTCCCTCCCTCCCTCCTCTCTCTCTTTTGCTCTCTCTCTCTTTCTTTTTTTTGGGGCGGGCGGGGAAGGGAAGGCGGAAGTGAAGCTCTTTCTTTCTATTCTTTCTTTCTTGAGACGGAGTCTTGCTCTGTCACGCAGGCTGAAGTGCAATGGCGTGATCTCGGTTCACTGCAACCTCGCCCTCCTGGGTTCAAGCAAGTCTCCTGACCTCAGCCTCCCAAGTAGCTGGGATTACAGGCACCTGCCACCATGCCCGGCTAATTTTTAGTAGACATGGGGTTTTGCCACGTTGACCAGGCTGTTTTTGAACTCCTGACCTAAAGTGATCCATCCGTCTTGGCTTCCCAAAGTGCTGGGATTACAGGCCTGAGCCACCACGCCGCATGAAAATATTTCAACGTGCAGAGCAGGTGCAATGGCTCACGCCTGTAATCCCAGCACTTTGGGAGGCCAAGGCAGATGGATCACTTAAGCCCAGGAGTTCAAGACCAGCCTGGGCAACAAGGTGAGACCCCCATCTCTATAAAAAAATCAAACAATTAGCCAGGCTTGGAGGTGCACACCTGTAGTCCAAGCTACTCAGAAGGCTGAGGTGGGAGGACCACCTGAGCCCAGGAAGTTGAGGCTGCAGTGAGCTGTGATGGAGCCATGGCACTCCAGCCTGGGTGAGGGAGTGGGACCCTGTCTCAAAAAAAAAGAAAAAAAAAAACCTTTCAAGATGCAGTCTTGCTGTCATCCAGCATCACGCCTCCTTGTCTGGTTCTGACCCTCTTGTCTCCTCATGACTCTCCTTTTCTCTCTCTCCTTTTTTTTTCTTAGACACAGGGTCTCCCTTTGTCAGCCAGGCTGGAGTGCAGTGGCATGATCATGGCTCACTGTAGCCCAGAAAAATTTCCTCTGGCCTGGCGAGGTGGCTCACGCCTGTAATCCTAACACTTTGGGAGGCTGAGGCAGGCGGTCACAAGGTCAGGAGCTTGAGACCAGCCTGACCAACATGATGAAACCCCGTCTCTACTAAAAATAACAAAAATTAGCTGGGCATGGTGGCGCACGCCTGTAATCCCAGCTACTCGGGAGGCTGAGGCAGGAGAATCGCTTGAAGCCTGGAGGTGGTGGTTGCTTTGAGCCAAGATTTTGTCACTACACGCCAGCCCAGCCTGGGCTACAGAGGGACACTCCATCTCACCAAAAAAAAAAAAAAAAAAAAGAAAGAAAGAAAAGTGCTAGGATTATAGTCCTAAGCTACTGTGCCCAGCCGGTTACTATAATTTTATAGTGAATTTTGAAGTCAGGTAGTGTGATGCCTTCAGGTTTTTTTTTCTTTAAATACAGACAAGGTCTCACTATATTGCCCAGGCCTGGCTAATATTTTTTTTTACCACTCAACCCAATGCTCTGGATAGAACCACCCAAGTTGTTATTGGTATCAACAGTTCATTTCTTGCCAGGCGAGGTGGCTCACACCTGTAATCCCTTGGGAGGCCGAGGTGGGTGGATCACGAGGTCAGGAGTTCAAGACCAGACTGGCCAAAATGGTGAAACCCCATCTCTACTAAAAAACACAAAAATTAGCTGGGCATGGTGGCTTATGCCTGTAATCCCAGCTACTTGGGAAGCTGAGGTAGGAGAATGGCTTGAACTGGGAACCGGGAGGCAGAGGTTTCAGTGAGCCGAGATTGCACCACTGTACTCCAGCCTGGGCTACAGAGCAAGATTTCATCTCAGAAAAAAAAAAAAAAAGTTTGTTTCTTTCTATCGCTGACTAGTATTTTGTTTTGTTGAACCCACTGGCAGCTTAAAGGAAATTTGGCCTTGAGCTTTTACAAGTGGAGCTGCTATGAACAATTGTGTACTGGTTTGTGTGCAAACATGCTATTTTGTCTCTCTAGGAACATCAATTTTTTTTTTTTTAAGATGGAGTTTCGCTCTTGTTGTCCAGGCTGGAGTGCAGTGACACGATCTCAGCTCACCGCAACCTCTGCCTCCCGGGTTCAAGTGATTCTCCTGCCTCAGCCTTCCAAATAGCTGGGATTACAGGCATGCGCCACCATGTCCGGCTAATTTTTTTTTTTTTTTTTTTGAAACATAGTCTCACTGTCACCAGGATGGAGTGCAGTGTCGTGATCTCGGCTCACTGCAACCTCCGCCTCCCAGGTTCAAGTGATTCTCCTGCCTCAGCCTCCAGAGTAGCTGGGACTACAGGTGCCCGCCACTATGCCCAGCTAATTTTTGTATTTTTAGTAGAGACAGGGTTTCACTATGTTGTCCAGGCTGGTGTCGAATTCCTGACCTTGTCCTCTGCCCACCTCAGCCTCCCAAAGTGCTGGGATTACAGGTGTGAGCCACTGCGCCTGACCTCAGGGCTCTTAACAAGCAAGACAGCCTGGTTTTTAAAATTATAGCTTCTGGAACGAGCCAATTCACAGGTCTTCACCTCCTGTGAGGCCTCCAAAAAATGACCAGTTATCTGGGAGTCTATTTTCCCCTTTGTGAACTGGGGGCAAAGAACCTACTTCCCAGGTCTGCAGGAAGAAATCAGGAATGAGGAAAGTCAAGCGCGGAGCTGAGGACCTGGCCTACAGGTGCTCTGTGAATATTAGTCATAACTATTAACTTTGCGGTTACAATCCTCTCTCTCCCTCTGAACACGTCCTAAGCATGAGTGGCTTTGAGAGCAAAAAAGTCAGGGTAATGTTTTGCCACAAAGTCCAGAGGGCAAGACATTAAATCTAACTCCTCAGGGATTGGCGTTGGCCAGAAAGCAGTTCTCCCCCTCTCCCCCGTGCCCTTCCCCCGCCGATCCGGCGAGCTTAAAGTCAGAGGTTGGACATATGCAGAAGCGACGTCAAGTGCCGTTCCCTCTGTAAGGCGGAGCTAAACGGTGCATTCGCCCAATGGGGAAGCTAGAACTAAATGACCTCACTGTTGACTGGAGCCAACGAGGAGCGGCGTAGGCGTAATGGGGACGGAGATGGGGGGACCCGCCTCCGGGGTGGGCGGGGCTTTAGGTATTTAGTTCGCGCGCTAGCGTGCTCGAAGGTTCTGGGGGCTTCGCATCGCGACGATGGCGGTATGTTGGGGCATCGTGCTCGCTGGCCTCATCTCCAGCGACTTCACTGCCGTGCTGCAGACGCTGCCTCGCTCCGAGCACCAGGTCCGCCCGCCCTCCTGATTCTGGGGAAGAGGAGGCGGGGGCTGGGACTCTAGGGTCTAACGGAGAAGGGATTTTAGGGTTCAGGACTAGTGAGTGGGTTGTCATGGCATGAAACGTTTGTTTCCTTGCTGCCTCCTTCTCCACCTCTGTTCTGCAAATCTGGGTGTCTTGAGGTTTGGAAAAGTCTTGATGTGAGGTACTGTGAAGAGAATTTAAATATTGGGGGATTTCATAACGGCTTTCCCGCAGATCTCTCTTTCCCAGGGTCCAAATATCCAGCCCCCGTCATCTCTGCCCCCATGACCACATCTCCCCTTCCCCTGGCCGGAGCCTCCTCCTTCGCCTCCTCCTTCGCCTCCTTTCCATACAATTTCCACACCTGCCGCAGCCCCTCAAATACTACTCTTGCGCCCCCTCCAGGTGGTGGCGGTAGCGGCCCGCGACTTGAGCCGTGCGAAGGAGTTTGCACAGAAACACAACATCCCCCAAGGCCTACGGCTCCTATGAGGAGCTGGCCAAGGACCCGAACGTGGGTGAGTGGCAGGGCGATGGGGGTGCTGGCTGCCGTCCCTGGAGCGCTGAAGGCTCCTCAGGATGGGCCAATCCCTTTGGGTTCTATAAAGACCTTTGGCTGGGAGGCGAAACTATAAAACGGGCTCGGCCCGGCGCTGTGTCTCACGCCTGTAACCCCAGCACTTTGGGAGGCCGAGGCGGGCGGATCACCTGAGGTGATCGAGACCATCCTGGTTAACATGGTGAAACCTCGTCTCCACGAAAAATATAAAAATTAGCCTGGCGTGGTGGCCTGCGCCTGTAGTCCCAGCCATTCAGGAGGCTGAGGCAGGAGAATCGCTTAAACCTGGGAGGCGGAGGTTGCAGTGAGCCCAGACTTGGTCTGGGAGATTGGCTGTCTAGTAGGTGTTAAACTGCTCTTAGGGTTCCAGACCAGCCTCGGTAAAACAGCAAGACTCTATCTCTACAAAAAATAAAAATAACTTAGCCAGGCATAGTGGCGCACCCCTGTAATCCCAGCTACTCAGGAGGCTGAAGCAGGAGAATCACTTGAACCCAGGAGGCAGAGTTTGCAGTGAGCCAAGATCGAGCCACTGCACTCCAGTCTGGTTAGAGAGTGAAACTCGGTCTTAAAAAAATAAATAAAATAAAAATAAAAGAGAGGGCCAGGCGCGGTGGCTCACGCCTGTAATCCCAGCACTTTGGGAGGCCGAGGCGGTCGGATCACCTGAGGTTGGGAGTTTGAAACCAGCCTGACCAATATGGTGAAACCCCGTCTCTAAAAAATAAAAATAAAAAAAATAGAGATGCAGAATGGCGAGAGGTGACAATGCCTTCCTAAGGACTGCTCCATAAGAGAAACGGGGGACCTGGTCCCTGGGTGCTGGGGCAGGGCCTCAAAGTTGTGGGCGGAGCTCGGCGGTCTGGGTGGGTGGGGCTACTGACCTCTTGACCTGCTCTCACACTAGAGGTGGCCTACATTGGCACCCAGCACCCCCAGCACAAGGCGGTGGTGATGCTGTGCCTGGCGGCAGGCAAGGCAGTTCTGTGCGAGAAGCCTATGGGCGTGAACGCGGCGGAAGTTCGCGAGATGGTCGCGGAGGCCCGATCCCGAGGCCTCTTTCTTATGGAGGTGAGGGCAGAGGCGACCTTCCAACATGCAGCGTGGCAGTGCTTGCCCATACTGAATATGGTTGCCAGCGGGTGGGCGGGGTCAGTGCATTTGCCAGGAGGTATTTGAATCTCCCGGCAGCGTCTATTACTGTGAGAGCCATCGCTTTTGGCCCTTAGCAAACACCCCAAGGCTTACTTACATTGCTTGAATCTTGTCAGCCTTTAAGAAAAATATGCCGAGAGGAGAAGTGGCATAGAATGGCAGTGGGCTTAGTTTGGGTGTGTTTCCAGGGATAGAGGTTGGAAGGAACAAGGAACCTCCTACAAACCCGCAGTGTAGTGCAGTGTCAGGATCTCTGCTCACGGCAACCTCTGCCTCCCGGGTTCAAGCGATTCTCCTGCCTCAGTCTACCGAGTAGGTGGGATTACAGGCGGTTGCCACCACACCTGGCTAATTTTTGTATTTTTAGTAGAGACGGGGTCTCGCCATGTTGACCAGGCTGGTCTCAAACTCCTGGCCTCAAGTGATGCTCCTGCCTCGGCCTCCCAAGGTGCTGGGATTACAGGCGTGAGCCACTGGCTGCGGCCATCTCAAGGTCTTTAATGTAATCCCATCCGCCAGGACCCCTTAGCCCTGTGAGGTCAAGCATTCACAGATTCCAGGGATCAGGACATGGATATCTTTTGGGACACCAGTATCCAGCTGCCACAACACCCAGACTGTCCTGTCCCTCCTCTGCCCAGAGCCTGCTTCCGGCTCCCTGGTACTCTCAGGCCCCCGTTCACGCTCCTCTTGCCTGCTCAGAGCCTGGGCTGACCTCGGCCACATCCACCGGCCCCGCCCTTCTCCTGTGCACCCTGACCCTCTTGTGTCAGCATTTTTACAAATTGCTGGAGTGCGGCAGGGTGAAGTGGCTCACGCCTGTAATCTCAGCCCTTTGGGAAGCCGGGGCAGGCAGATCACCCGAGGTTGGGAGTTCCAGACCAGCCTAACCAACATGGAGAAACCCCATCTCTACTAAAAATACAAAAATTAGCTGGGCATGGTGGTGCATACCTGTAATCCCAGCTACTGGGAAGGTTGAGGCAGGAGAATCGCTTGAACCCAGGAGGTGGAGGTTCTGGTGAGCCGAGATTGTGCCATTGCACTCCAGCCCAGTGAAACTCTGTGGAAAGAGAGAAAGAGAGAGGCAGGGAGGGAGGGAGAGAGAGAAAGAAAGGCAAGGCAGGAAGGCAGGCAAGGCAGGAAGGAAGGAAGGCAGGCAGGAAGGAAGGAAGGCAGGAAGGAAAGGCAGGAAGGAAGGAAGGCAGGAAGGAAGGCAGGAAGGAAGGCAGGGGAAGGAAGGCAGGAAGGAAGGCAGGCAGGAAGGAAGGCAGGCAGGAAGGAAGGAAAGGAAGGCAGGAAGGAAGGAAGGCAGGAAGGAAGGCAGGCAGGAAGGAAGGAAAGGAAGGAAGGCAGGCCAGGAAGGAAGGCAGGAAGGAACTGAATTGCTGAAGTGCAGCCTCGGGACCTTTGCTCATTCATTTGCTCTCCCCCGCTGTCCTGTGACATTCTTTCTCAGGGCTCTTTGTCTGGTCAACAGAGCCTCCATGAGTGTCACCTCCTCAGGGAGGCCCCTCCCCTCCTCTCCCACACCCTCCTCTCCCCACACTGTCCTGCGTTCTGCATCAAGGAGCCTCCGTTTATTTGTGTCCTTGGTATTCCTTTGTTCATCCCTTGGTCGCCTGTTCTCTGTCTCTCTAGACTGGCTGCTCCAAGAGGCAGAAGTCTTTTGGTTTTTGTTGTCATTGTCTGGTTTTGAGACAGAGTCTCACTCTGTCACCCAGGCTGGAGTTCAGTGGCACCATCTCAGCCCACTGCAACCTCTGCCGCCCGGATTCAAGGGATTCTCCTGCCTCATCCTCCTGAGTAGCTGGGATTACAGGTGCCTGCCACCACGTTTAGCTAATTTTTGTATTTTTAGTAGAGACAGAGTTTTGCCATGTTGTCCAGGCTGGTTTCGAACTCCTGACGTCAGGTGATCTGCCCACCTGGCTTCCCAAAGTGCTGGGATTACAGGCATGAGCCACTGCGCCTGGCCCTCAGGAATTTTTTAATTGTGTTGTTTTGAATTTTCTACATAGATCATGTCATCTATGAACAAAGAATTTTATTTCTACCTTCTTAATCTGTATGCCTTCTTTAAAGGAGTTTTTTTTTTTTTTAAGACGGGGTTTCACCATGTTAGTCAGGCTGGTCTTGAACTCCTGACCTCAGGTGATCCGCCCGCCTTGGCCTCCAAAGTACTTCGATTACAGGCGTCAGCCACCACGCCCGGCCCTTTAAGGAGTTTTACTAGGAAATGCACACATCAGTCTCAAACCCACTGGCCTGCGTGCTCTGTATCTGCATCTAATCTCTTCTTGTGAGGACACCAGTCACACTGGATAAGGGCCCATCCTAATGACTTCATTTTAACATAATTATCTCTCAAAAAACCCTATGGTCGCAACAGTCACTTTCAGAGGTACGAGGGAACACACGAATTGTGGTTGGAGGGGCAGAAGCGGGAGGGAGGGAGACACAATTCAGCCCATCACGTGGGGAGACGGGGGCGATGGTCCAGATGAGAAAGAACAAAAGTCAGTAGGGCACGGTGGCTCATGCCTGGAATCTCGGCAGTTTGGGAGATTCCAGGCTGAGGTGGGAGGACTGCTTGAGCCCAGGAGTTCAACGCCAGCCTGGGCAAAATACTGAGACCCTGTCTCTATTAAAAATAATGCCAGCACTTTGGAAGACCAAGGTGGGTGGATCACCTGAGGTTGGGAGTTTGAGACCAGCCTGACCAACACGGAAAAACTCAGTCTCTACTAAAAATACAGAATAACCCTGGTGTGGTGGTGGGCATCTGTAGTCCCAGCTACTCGGGAGGCTGAGGCAGGAGAATTGCTTGAATCTGGGAGACAGAGGTTGCGGTGAGCCAAGATCGCTCCATTGCACTCCAGCCTGGGCAACAAGAGTGAAACTCCCGTCTTCGAAAAAAAAAAAAGGAAAAAGAACAAAAGTCAAGAGAGTCGGGAGCAAGAGGGATGCAACTTGGGGACGGATGGGCTGTGTTTGGAGACTGGGTTGCAGTGGGGGATGCACCCATGATGGGGACCCCAGAAGGCATTGAACTGGGTGGTAAATGTCTTTCCTTGTGGTCTGCAGGCCATCTGGACCCGCTTCTTTCCTGCCTATGACGCTCTGAGGTCTACTCTGGCCCAGGGAACTCTAGGAGACCTCCGGGTGGCTCGGGCAGAATTTGGGAAGGACCTCACCTATGTGCCCCGGGCTGTAGACTGGGCCCAGGCTGGGGGGGAGCCTGCTGGACATTGGCATCTACTGCGTCCAGTTCATCTCCATGGTCTTCGGGGGGGCAGAAGCCAGAGAAGATTTCAGCCATGGGAAGGCTCCATGAATCAGGTACCGTCTATCCTGGAATATTTCATGGGGATGGGAATGATTCTCTCTCTCTCTGGGAGCACTGAGCTGCGAACAAGGCTCCAGGCCAATTAGAGTTAGATTAGACACCTGGAGGAACAACGTTCCATGAAGCCAGAGAGGATCAGAGGTAAGAGTGCAGGCGGACCAGGTGCAGTGGCTCACACCTATAATCCTAGCACTTTGGGAGGCCAAGGCGGCCGGATCACTTGAGGTCAGGAGTTTGAGACCAACCTGGCCAACCCAGTGAGACCCCATCTCTACTAAAAATACGAAAGTTACCCAGGCGTGGTGGCAGGGGCCTGTAATCCTAGCTACTTGGGAGGCTGAGGCACAAAAATCGCTTGAACCCGGGAGGCAGAGGTTACAGTGAGCTGAGATCGCACCACTGCACTCTAGCCTGGGTGACAGATCGAGACTCTGTTTCAAAAAAAAAAAAAAAAGAGTGCAGGCGGGCACTATCCTGGGACTTTGCTGTGTGATCTTAGCCAGTGACTTAACATCTCTTTTTTTTTAAGACAGGGTTTCACCATGTTGGTCAGGCTGGTCTTGAACTCCTGATCTCAGGTGATCCGTCCGCCTTGGCCTCCAAAGTGCTTGGATTACAGGTATGAGCCACCGCGCCCGGCCGACTTAACATCTCTTAATCTTAATTACTTTACTGGTAAAGTGTCACTAATAGGGCTGTCACGGGAGTTAATGAAGTAACTGCTGACGCAAATGGCAGTTAATAAATACAAAATTATGAGTTTTTTGAAGTTGCCTCAGTGATCCTTTGTCACATAAAAGACTACCCCACTTGGGGCCGGGCGTGGTGGCTCACACCTGTAATCCAAGCACTTTGGAGGCCAAGGCGGATGGATCACCTGAGGTTGGGAGTTCAAGACCAGCCTGACCAACATGGTGAAACCCTGTCTTTATAAAAAATATATATATATATAAAGAAAAAAAAATAAAAAGACTGCCCCACTTGATTGGGCATGGTGGCTCATGCCTGTAATCCCAGCACTTTGTGAAGCCAAGGCGGGTGGATCACCTGAGGTCAGGAGTTGTAGACCAGCCTGGCCAACATGGTGAAACCCTGTCTCTACTAAAAATACAAAAATTAGCTAGGCATTGCAGCAGGCGCCTGTAATCCCAGCTACTCGGGAGGCTGAGGCAGGAGAATTAATTGCATGAACCCAGGAGGCAGAAGTTGGTGTGAGCCGAGATGGTGCCACTGCACTCTAGCCTGGGTGACAGGGTGAGATTCCCTCTCAAAAAAAATAAATGAAAATAAAGCTACCCCACTTTGCGAAAGAGGCCCTCGCCTTGGCTTCCACTCAGCTGGAAAGTGTCCAACAGTACATGAGCCAGCCAGGTGTGATGCCCTTCCTCTTTGACCTTTAACCCCAAGAAATAAGAGCCAGTCCATACTTTATTAAAGTTGCCCTCAGCTGCAAAAAAAAAGCCACCCCAAAACTTAGTGACTTCAGGCCGGACACGGTGGCTCATGCCTGTAATCCCAGCACTTCAGGAGGCTGAGGTGGGCAGACCACTTGAGGCCAAGAGTTCAAGACCAGCCTGGCCAACATGGTAAAACCCCGTCTCTACTAAAAGTGCAAAAAAAAATTAGCTGGGCGTGGTGGCATGCACCTGTAGTCCAACTGCTCTGGAGGGTGAGGGAGGAGGATCAATTGAGCCTGGGAGGCAGAGGTGGCAGTGAACTGAGATGGTGCCACTGCACTCCAGCCTGAGCAACAAAGCCAGACACTGTCTCAAAAAAAAAAAAAAAAAAAAACCAACAACAACTTAGTGACTTCAAATAGTGTTAGTTTGTGATTCTGTGCATTGGCTGGGCTCAGCTTGATGGTTCTTCTGCTGGTCCTACTCGTGTAGCTGCAGTCAGTTGCTAGTTCAGCTGTGACTGGACCGTCTGGTATAGCTTCATTTATGTCTTGCAGGTGGTAGGCTACTGTCTGGGAAGCCTTGGTTCTCCTCCATCTGGCCTCTCCAGCTGACTAGATAAAATTCATACCATGGTGTCAGAATTTCTGATGTGCAAACACTTTTCAGACCCCTAATTACACCATATTTGCTGTTGGCCCATTTTCCAAGGCAAGTTACGTGGCCAGCTCAGTTGTCAGAGATGGGCAAATAGATTGTACTTTTTTTTTTTTTTTTTTGAGACAGAGTCTTGTTCTGTCACCAGGCTGGAGTGCAGTGTTGTGATCTCAGCTTACTGCAACCGGACTCCCAGGTCCAAGTGATTCTCCTGCCTCAGCCTCCCTAGTAGCTGGAATTACAGGCATGCACCACCACGCCCAGCTCATTTTTGTATTTTGGTAGAGATAGGGTTTCACCATGTTGGCCAAGATGGTCTTGAGTTTGAGACCAGCCTGGCCAATATGGTGAAACCCCATCTCTATTAAAAATACAAAAGTTAGCCAGGTGTGGTGGTGGGTGCCTATAATCTCAACTGCTTGGGAGGTTGAGGCAGGAGAATTACTTGAACCCTGGAGGCAGAGGTTGCAGTGAGCCAAGATCATGCCATTGTACTCCAGCCTGGGCGACAGAGGGAGACTCCGTCTCAAAAAAAAAAAAACAGAAAGAAAATTCAGTGGAATATCTGGATGATTTCCATGCTAGTAGGAGTTGAAAACAACAGATTCTATTTATCAAGGGCTAATTTTTGGGACTGGGCGTGGTGGCTTACCTGTAATCTCAGCACTCTGGGAGGCCGAGGTGGAGACAGATTACATGAGGCCAGGAATTTGAGAGCAGCCTGGGCAACATGGCAAAACCCTGTCTCTACTGAAAATACAGAATTAGCTGGGCATGGTGGTGGGCACCTCAGTCCCAGCTACTCTGGAGGCTGAGGGAGGAGAATAAGCTTGAACCCTGGAGGCAGAGGTTGCAGTGAGACGAGATCATGCCACTGCACTCCAGCCTGAGCAACAGAGTGAGACTCTGTCTCAAAAAAATAAAAATAAAGATTGTCAGGCAGTGGCTCATGCCTATAATCCCAGCACTTTGGGAGGCTGAGACAGGTGGATCACTTGGGGTCAGGAGTTTGAGACCAGCCTGGCCAACATGGTAAAACCTCGTCTCTACTAAAAATTCAAAACTTAGCCAGGCATGTTGGTACATGCCTATAATCCCAGCTACTCAGGAGGCTGAGGCAGGAGAATCACTTGAACCCAGGACATGAAGGTTACAGAGCCAAGATCGTGCCACTGTACTCCAGCCTGGGAGAGGAGGAAGACTCCATCTCAAAAAATAATAATAATAAAATAACAAAAATAAATAAATAGTCTCAGGTTCTTTATGCATTTTGTATCGTTTACCATAATACTTGTAACAATATTGTGAGGTGCAATGTGTCATTAACCCCTTTTTAGATGGCGACAAACCTATTGCACAAACCTACAAAACAGGTTTTTTGTTTTTGTTTTTGTTTTAATTTTTTAATTTTTATTTATTTTATTATTATTATTTTAGACGGGGTATTCACCATGTTGGTGAGGCTGGTCTTGAACTCCCAACCTCAGGTGATGTGCCTGCCTTGGCCTCCCAAAGTACTTGGATTACAGGCGTGAGCCACCACTCCCGGCCAAAACAGGTTTTGTGCACAGTGGAAGAAAATCTGAATAAGAAAAACGAAGTCCCCAGCACAGTGTGGTGCTCACCACACCTGTAATCTGAGTGCTTTGGGAGGCCAGACGGGAGGACCACTTAGCCGAGGAGCGCAAGACCAGCCTGGGCCACACAGTAGACACACCACACACACACAAAAGTGTCTAGTTAATGCAGTGGCGTTCGTGTATTGGGAATTGTGATGCACCACAATTTTCAACTGATTTTTTTATATTCAATTTTAAAACATTTTTATTTTTTATTTTTTTGAGGCAGAGTTTTGCTCTGTCGCCCAGGCTGGAGTGCAGTGGCGTGATCTCGGCTCACTGCAACTTCTGCCTCCTGGGTTCAAGTGATTCAACTGCCTCAGCCTCCCACATAGCTAGGACTACAAGCATATGCCACTGTGCCTGGTTAATTTTGTGTTTTTTTTGTTTTTTTTTTTTTTTTAAAGACGGGGTTTCACCATGTTGGTCAGGCTGGTCTTGAACTCCCGACCTCAGGTGATCCGCCCGCCTTGGCCTCCAAAGTGCTTGGATTACAGGCGTGAGCCACCACGCCCGGCTGAATTTTGGTATTTTTGATCGAGATGGGGCTTCACCATGCTGGCCATGCTGGTCTGGAACTCCTGACCCTGGGGGGTCCATCTGCCTCTGCCTCTCGAACTGCTAGGATTACAGGTGTGAGCCACTGAGCCCAGCCTAAATTTTGAGAACATTTTTATTACTCAAAAAAGAAAACCCACTAAAGGCAAGTAAAGGTCTTTCAAAAGATGAAAAAATCGTACGCCTTTAGCTGTAACTCCCAATTCTCTCCTCCCGAAACCCATTCCTAAACAACCACGAATCTTTTTTCTGGAAAAAAAAGACTTACGTAGGGGTTTGCCAAGTTTCGGGCATTTGCATAGAAATGGAATCATATGACCTTTTTTCACTCGGTCACCCAGGCTGGAGTGCACTGGTGTAATCTCGGCTCACCGCAGCCTCAAAGTCCTGGGCTTGGCTGGGCTCGGTGGCTCACGCCTGTAATGCCGGCACTTTGGGAGGGCTGAGGTGGGCGGATCACCTGAGGTCGGGAGTCTCCACATGGAGAAACCCATGTCAACTAAAAATGCAAACTAAACCAGGTGTGGTGGCGCATGCCTGTAATTGTTGAAAAACGAGCACTTTGAATAAAGAGACCTTCCAAACAGGCTTTGTGTGAGCAACGTGGCTGTTTATTCACCTGGGGTGCAGGTGGGCTAAGGCCGAAAAGGGCGTTAGCAAAGGGCAGTGGGATAGGAGTTGGTTTTAGAGGTTTGGGTAATTTTTTGGTGGGTGGAGGTGTTGCAGAGTAAGATCAGTTACAGTGGTGGGGGGTAGGGCAAGGAGGTCAGTTACAATGGCAGGGTTGGGTGAGAGGTATTTACATTATCATAAGAACAGTTAAGATGGCAGGGTTGGGTGAGGGGCTCGTCCGGGGGAAGCTCCGCCGGGCGATCAGGGACAATGGCGGGTGCAGGCAGTGGGTGGGAGACATCAGCCGGGGCAAGCCAGGACTTCTGACTTTCAGTCTTGCTCTGTCACCCACGGTGGAGTTCAGTGGCACAATCTCAGCTCACTGCAACATCCACCTCCCAGGTTCAATCGATTCTACTGCCTCAGCCTCCTGAGTAGCTGGGATTACAGGCGCGCACCACCACGACCAGCTAATTTTTTTGTGTTTTTACTAGAGATGGGATTTCACCATGTTGGCCAGGCTGGTCCTGAACGTCTGACCTCGTGATCTGCCCACCCTGGCCTCCCCAAGTGCTGGGATTACAGGCATGAGCCACCGCGCCCGGCCATTTTTTGTATTTTTAGTAGAGACGGAGTTTCACAATCCTGCCCAGGCTAGTCTCGAACTCCTGGCCTCAGCTGCTCCGCCCACCTTGGCCTCCCAAAGTGCTGGGATTACCGACGTGGTGCGCCCGGCCTGGCATGGCGTTCTCAACGCTCATCCACGCTGTAGCATTTCATTGTTTTGCATTGCCATGCAAGAAGTCTCTCTGGCCGGGCATGGTGGCGCACGCCTGTAGTCTTAGCTTCTTTGGAGGCTGAGGCAGGAGAATCACTTGAACTTGGGAAGCAGAGATTGTGATGAGCCGAGATCTCACCCTTGCACTCCAGCCTAGGCAACAAGAGCGGAACTCCGTCTTTAAAAAAAAAGTGAAGTCTCTCTCCCAAGGTTCCACAGGCAGGATTTGAGGCCTGTGCAATCTCAAGAGACTCTGTCCCGGAGAGATCCCTGCCCCTGACCCGGACTTCCCTCCAGGTGTGGACGACACTGTCACTGTGCTCCTGCAGTACCCAGGAGGGGTCCATGGCAGCTTCACCTGCAGCATCACGGCCCAGCTCTCCAACACGGCCTCCGTGAGTGGCACCAAGGGCATGGCACAGGTGAGACGGGGCGGGCCCAGGCACTGGGGATTGTGGCCCCTAAAATACAAGGGGGCCAAATGGCCCCTGGAGCTGAGGAAGGCAGGAGCAGCCAATTTCACATCATTGCTAAGGATTTCATCTCCTTAACCAAGCTGAGAGGCGGGATCTGGGCCTCTAGGCTCTCCTTACTTAGCATGAACCTATTGGTCTGTCAAATATCCTTGGGCCTGGCTGGGCTGGGTGGCTCATGCCTGTAATCCCAGCACTTTAGGACGCTGAGGTGGGCGGATCACCTGAGGTCAGGAGTTCGACACCAGCGTGACCAACATGGTGAAACCCCATCTCTACTAAAAATACAAAAATTAGCCAGGTGTGGTGGCAAGCGCCTGTAATCCCAGCTACTCAGGAGGCTGAGGTAGGAGAATCACTTGAACCTGAGAGGTGGAGGTTGCAGTGAGCTGAGATTACGCCATTGCACTCCAGCCTGAATGACAAGAACAAAACTCTGTCTGTCTGTCTGTCTGTCTCTCTCTCTCTCTCTCTCTCTCTCTATATATATCTTCTCACACACACACACACACACACACACACACACACATCCTTGGGCCTGGCTGGCATGGTGGTCCCACCTGTAATCCCAGCACTTTGGGAGGCTGAAGCTGGTGGATCACTTGAGCCCTGGGGTTCAAGGCTGCAGTGAGCTGTGATCATGCCGCTGCCCTCTGGCCTGGGTAACAGAGTGAGATCCTGTCTCAAATAGAGGAGAGGCCAGTTATTACCAACCATGCTTGGTGGGCACTTGTGGACTTTGGAAGTGCATCCAGGGGGAGGATCTGGGTGTTACCAAAGGTCAGCTTAACTGGTCTTCCTGGTGTCCCGTTGTTACAAAAAAAAACCCTATTCTATAGCCAGGCACTGTGACTCATGCCTGTAATCCCAGCATGATTGGGAGGCCAAGGAGGGCACATCACTTGAGCTCAGGAGTTCGAGACCAGCCTGGCCAACATGGTGAAACCCCGTCTCTACTTAAAAAAAAAAAGATACAGGCTGGGAGTGGTGGGTCTGTAATTCCAGCACTTTGAGAGGCTGGGGTGAGCGGATCAACTGAGGTTAGGATTTCATGACCAGGCTGACCAACATGGTGAAACCCCGTCTCTACTAAAAATGCAAAAATTGGCATTTAGAGCATGGTGGTACATACCTGTAATCCCAGCTACTCGGGAGGCTGAGGCAGGAAAATCACTTGGACCCAGGAGGAGGAGGTTGCAGTGAGCCAAGATCACACCACTGCAGTCCAGCCTGGGCGGGACTCCAAAAAAAATAAAGAAAAGAAATAAGAAAACATGGTTCTTCTAGACACACAAAGATAAGCCCTTCTCTCTAGGCCTTAGCAACACCTTGTCTCTAACCTCCTCAGGTTAGGGAGAGGTTTGCTCCTGGGGGAGGCACACAGGATTTTCGTGTGACAGCAGTGTTGCTAAGGAACAAGTCACTAGCAACCAGAAATGAGGGAGGGTCCAAAACTCCCCGGGGATGGACGGGGCAAGTCCTTAGCCACCAGGTTCAAGAGGGAGGCCCCTGGGCACCACCTGCCATGTTCTGGGGGGCAGCCCCTGCAGCAGCATTGGTGAAGGCAGCAGTGCCACTTCTTCTCTCCCTCCAGGTCCTTGACCCCTGCTGGTGCCCAACCAAGTTGGTGGTGAAGGGGGGAGCAAAAGGAGTTCCCACTGCCCCCAGTCCCAAAGGACTGCAATTTTGACAACGGGGCAGGCATGAGTTATGAGGCCAAGCACGTCCGGGAGTGCCTGCGCAAGGGTAAGGATGTGGAGGACCAGGGCGGGCGCCAGGCCTTGTTGGGGAACATTGGGCCCCTCCCCACCTGCTCTGTCACCCTGCTGTTTAGAACTACATCTCCCAAGAGGTTGCAGGGAGCCCAGATCGTGCCACTGCACTCCAGCCTGGGTGGCAAAGCAGGAATCTCTCCAAAAAAAAGAACTACATCTCCCAAGAAACCTTGCAGCATCTGTCCGCCTGAACCACATGGAATTCTGGGAATTGTAGTTCTTCGGGTCTCAGGTGCGTGGGTAGGAGACATTCTGCATTCTCCCTGCAGGTCTGAAGGAAAGTCCTGTAATTACCCTGGCAGAAAGTGAGCTTCTGGCTGACATCATTGAGGAGGTGAGGAAGGCCGTTGGGGTCACCTTCCCCCAAGACAAGCGCTGATGTATGCCCGAATAAATAAAGATGTCATTTCTGTAGAGCTGTTAGATCTTTGTGGTAATGGTTTGGCAGAAGCTGGAGAACCCAGTATCAAATGGTGACTAGAAAATAATTTGGGCAGGGCTGGGCGCAGTGGGTCACGCCTGTAATCCTAGCACGTTGGGAGGCTGAGGTGGGCGGATCACCTGACGTCAGGAGTTTAAGACCAGCCTGGCCAACATGGTGAAATCCAGTCTCTACTAAAAATACAGTATTAGCTGGGCATGGTGGCGCATGCCTGTAATCACAGCTACTCAGGAGGCTGAGGCAGAAGAATCGCTTGAACCCGGGAGGTGGTGATTCGAGATCGAAGCATTGCACTCCAGCCTGGGCAACAAGAGTGAAACTTTGTCTCCCCCCCAAAAAAAAAAGAATGTGGGATGAGAAGGAATTCACAGGGTCAGGACCACACGCCCAGAAGCTCCAGGCACAGACGCCTATGGGCAGATCCACCATTTGCCTGTCATGGCCTCTCTGGGGTTTGACCCTCATGGCCTTAGAGTGACTTTTGCAAAACAACCTGATTTCTTGCCTCAGAAATCAGTCTCTTTTTTGCTTTTTTTTTCTTGAGGCAGAGTCTCACGTTGTCGCCAGGCAGGAGTGCAATGGCATGATCTAGGCTCACTGCAGCCTCCACCTCCTGGGTTCAAGCGTTCTCCTGGCTCAGCCTCCCAGGTAGCTGGAACTACAGGTGCGTGCCACCACGCCCAGCTAATTTTTGTATTTTTAGTAGAGATAGGGTTTCACCATGTTGGCCAGGATGGTCTCAATCTCTTGACCTCTTGATCCTCCCACCTTGGCCTCCCAAAGTGCTGGGATTACAGGCCTAAGCCCCTGTGCCCGGCCCGAATTCAGTCTCTTTCTGGACTCCCGAAAGCCTCCCAGCTTTTGTTCTTGTTGCTCTTCCTGCCTGTAATTGCGTTCCCTTGAATTAAATATAGTAGTCAGACTGTTCCTTTGGAAAGTGTGAGAAACACAACTTAAAATGGCTGCACAGGGCCAGGCATGGGGGCTCACACCTATAATCCCAGCACTTTGGGAGGCTGAGGCAGGAGTACTACTTGAGGCCAAAAGTTCAAGACCAGACTTGGCAACATAGTGAGACCTCATCGGTGAAACCCTACCTCTAACAAATAAATAAATAAATAAAAATAAAAATAAAGTTTTGACTTCACAATTAGCTAAAAAGTGTATTCCCTTACTCAGTGGCTATACTATTCAGAAACAGGTAGCTGCATTAAAAGCCCTTTCTTTCTCTGTAACTGGGGTAGGGAGAGGGCTATCATTGGAATGGGGTAACACACAGATAAAGCCAGCCGCAAAGTTAACAGGAAGCATTATTTCTCTCAAGGATATGCTTGCTTTCTTTCCTTTTTTTTTTTTTTGAGATGGAGTCCAGCTCGACAGTCAGGTGTTGCCCAAGCTGGAGTGCAATGGCACAATCTCCGTTCACTGCAGCCTCTGTCTCCCAGGTTCAAGTGATTCTCTTGCCTCAGCCTCCCAAGTAGCTGGGATTACAGGAGCACACCACCACACCTGGCTAATTTTTGTATTTTTAGTAGAGACGGGGTTTCTCCAAGTTGGTCAGGCTGGTCTCGAACTCCTGACCTCAGATGACCTGCCTGCCTTGGCCTCCTAAAGTGCCGGGATTACAGGCATGAGCCCCCATGCCAACAACATGCTTTGCTACTCACTGAGAAACTTCGTTCTCTAAACTCATAAATTGTTGGAAATTCTATCAGTAAAAATGAAATGGCCCATTCTTGCTTGCAGTATCTAAGTCACTTGATACAGAGTTGCAACGTTGATTTCCAAGGCAGGTGCAGAGCTTCAGATAAAGGGTTTCTGGATGCAACATTTCACGTTTCCAAGGATTCAGGACACTGGTTTCACTTCACAGTCCTGACCCGATGTTGACCTTGCTTTGCGCTAACTTCATTTGATTGTCACCTAAACTCTACCCTCCCCCTTTACCCAGGCTTTTTCTTTTCTTTTTCTTTTTGGGACAGGATCTTACTGTGTCCCCAAGCTGATTGCAGTGGCAGGATCAATCACAGCCCACAGTGGCCGAGACTCCCAAGCTCAAGCGATCCCCCACCTCAGCCTCCCAAGTAGCTGGGACTACAGGCGCACACCACCACATCCAGCAAATTTTCTTTTTCTTTTTGACAGAGGCTCACTCTGTTGCCCAGGCTGACCAACATGGTGAAACCCCATCTCTACTAAAAATACAAAATTAGCTGGGCATGGTAGCGCATGACTATAATCCCAGCTGTTTGGGAGGCTCAGGCAGGAGAATTGCTTGAACCTGGGAGGCAGAGGTTGCAGTGAGCCGAGATCGTGCCATTGCACTCCATCCTGGGCAACAAGAGCAAAACTCTGTCTCAAAATAATAATAACATAATAATAATAATACTTGTATACTCATGCAAACACCAGATCAAAATATGGCATATTTGGGGCACCCAGGGAGTCTCTCTTGTGGCCCCTCCCCTCCATACCCTGCTGATCTATCTGCACAGATGAGTTTCTACTACTTTTTGAACTTCATATTCCTTTTATTTTTACACAAAATATTTTATTTTCAAGTCATGACTGGGTGAGGTGGCTCAAGCCAGTAATCTCAGCACTTTGGGAGGCCAAGGTGCGAGGATGGCTTGAGCCTAGAAGTTGAGAGGCCAGCCTGAGCAACATAGAGACCCCCATTTCCAAACAAAAAAAAATTGTTTTTCTTTTTTTTTGAGACAGAGTCTCACTCTGTCACCCAGGCTGGAGTGCAGTTGCCCGAACTTGGCTCACTGCAACCTCGGCCGCCCGGGTTCAAACCATTCTCCTGCCTCAGCCTCCCGAGTAGCTGGGATTACAGACACCTGCCACCATGCCCAGCTAATTTTTGTATTTGTAGTAGAGACTATCTTTCACCATCTTGGTCAGGCCGGTCTTGAACTCCTGACCTCGTGATCCACCCGCCTCGGCCTCCCAAAGTGCTGGGATTACAGGCGTGAACCACCGTGCCCGGCTCCACAAAAAAATTTTTAAAAAATTAACCAGGGACGGTGTAGTCCCAGCTACTCAGGAGGCTGAGGTGGGAGGCTTGTGAGCCATGATCGGGCCACTGCACTCCAGCCTAGGCAACACAGTAAGATCCTGTCTCAGAAAACATAACAAAACAAAAACAGAAAAGCAGGCCTGGCGCTGTAGCTCATGCCTGTAATCCCAGCACTTTGGAAGGCTGAGGCCAGGGTATCTTTTGAGCTCACAAGTTACAGACATGCCTGGTCCTGGGCTATATAGCGAGATCCAGGTCTCTACAAAAAAACAAAACCACTCAGCCTTTAGTCATCTACAACGTCCTGCCTGGAAGCACGCTATCTGGGGCCTCTGAGTCTTTGCTTCTGCGCTGGAGACAGCCCAACCCTGCCCGAAACGTCTAAAACTGGTGCCTGGATACAGGAAGGCATCAGAGCAGGGATTGGACGGGCGGCTGTCGGAAGGGCGCCACGGCTGGCACTCATCGGGAGATGCTCACTGAACAGTCACGTGATCCGACCCAGCCTCCCGAGGGAGCGATGCAGGTGCGATCACGTCACCCGGCGGCGCTGCGGGGCAGGGATCCGCGGCGGCCATTTTGCGGGGCTGTCACGTGAGGGACGCACGTTCAGCGGGGCGCTCACGTGACCCGGGGCGCGCTGCGGCCGCCCGCGCGGACCCGGCGAGAGGCGGCAGCGGGAGCGGCGGTGATGGACGGGTCCGGGGAGCAGCCCAGAGGCGAGGGTGAGGCGGGAGGCAGTCGGGCGGGAGGAGGGCGAGCCCCCCTCGCCGGCCGGTCCCAGGATCCCTCTTACCGGCCTGGGGCCGTGCGATCTCCAAGCACTGAGGGGGCAGGAACTCCCGGATCGGGCGCTGCCTCTACGTCCTCGGGGGTTCCCGGCTCTCTGGTTCCCCGTGCCTCGATTCCTGCCTGTCTGGCGCTCTCGGATCCCCGAGAACCAGGGGATCTCAGAATCCAAGCCCCCGGGCAGGCCCCGGGCTTGCCGCCCGCACCACTTCCTGCCTCTGGCACTGGTGGGAGGGGGCGGGTCTCGCCTCTGCCCCCTCAGGCCAGGGGTCTGGATGCGTTTAGTGCTCCTCTAGCCTCTCCACCCCGGGAGAATGTAGGATACAGGCCTAGCCTCCTGGCCTTTCTCCATCAGGGACTAAGTTGTCTAGGCCCCCGTCACTTTATCTACTAGGGTCCCAGAAGTCCAGGGTCCCCAGCTCTGTCCTCCCTCAGGGACCGTGAGCCTCCACAGCCTCCTCATCCCCTAGAACCCAAGAGTCCAGGCACCTCTTCCCTTCCTTTCTCCTCTAGGGCCCACCAGCTCTGAGCAGATCATGAAGACAGGGGCCCTTTTGCTTCAGGGGTGAGTTTGAGGTCTGATTATTGGGGCACAGATTTGAGGAGTGACACCCCGTTCTGATTCTGCACCCTCACTCCATTCCCACTCTAGTTTCATCCAGGATCGAGCAGGGCGAATCGGGGGGGGGAGGCACCCGAGCTGGCCCTGGACCCGGTGCCCCAGGATGCATCCACCAAGAAGCTGAGCGAGTGTCTCAAGCGCATCGGGGACGAACTGGACAGTAACATGGAGCTGCAGAGGTGGGGGCCCCCCGGACCCAGAAGTCTACTCATGGGGCTCCTGAGAACACAGGAGTCCCAGCCCCACATTCTCCTCCCCTAAGAACTAGGAGTCTGGGCTCTACCACTCAGCCCAGGCGTTCTGGACTCCCAGCCCTCCTGCCAGGATCTTAAAACCCTCCTTTAGGGAGTCATTTTCCCGCCCTGTTAAATGTCTGTCTTGTCCCCTTCCCCTTGCCCCCATTGGCCTGTTGCGTTTCATTTCAGCCTGGCATGGGCCTCAGTTTCCTTATCTTTGGTGTGTGGTGGATGTGGGAATTTCCACTGTCTGCCTGTACCTGCTCCCCGGCACTGGTTCTCCTCTCTCCTGCAGGATGATTGCTGCTGTGGACACAGACTCCCCACGAGAGGTCTTTTTTCGAGTTGCAGCTGACATGTTCTCTGACGGCAACTTCAACTGGGGCCGGGTTGTCGCCCTTTTCTACTTTGCCAGCAAACTGGTGCTCAAGGTGGGCAGCTGCAGGGCAGTGAGCCCAGGGACGCTCCCCCTCAGACCTGTAAGGACCTGGGGATCGTGGGACCAACCCCTGCCGTGGCCCAGTAACCACAGAGGGCATGGAGAGAGATGGCCATGCACTGGGGGTCGGCTCCATCATTTACTCATTCAACAAGCATTTACTGGGCCTGTAACTTGGCACCAGGACACAGCACCATACAAAGCAGGCTGCGTCCCTGCTCTCAGGGAGTTCACGTGCAGGGCGAAGTAAAGTAGGTGGTGTGATTTAGCAGAGTGGTCAGGAAAGACTTCGTTTTTTTTTTTTGAGATGGAGTTTCGCTCTTGTTTCCCAAGCCGGAGTGCAGTGGCGCAATCTTGGCTCACTGCAACCTCCACCTCCCAGGTTCAAGTGATTCTCCTGCCTCAGCCTCCTGAGTAGCTGGGATTACAGGCATGAGCCGCTGCACCCGGCCATGTTTACAATTTTTGAAGCCTACTTGTGGGTGGCAGAAATCTGCGAGGGGGAGGCCTGGGATTACAGGTGTGCGCCACCATCCCCGGGTAACTTTTTTTGTATTTTTAGTAGAGATGGGGTTTCACCGTGTTGGTTAGAATGGTCTCAAACTCCTGACCTCAAATGATCCGCCCGCCTCAGCCTCCCAAAGTGCTGGGATTTCAGGCATGAGCCACTGTGCCCAGCCTTTTTTTTTTTTTTTTTGAGACGTAGTTTTGCTCTTGTTGCCCAGGCTGGAATGCAATGGCAATGGCATGATCTCAGCTCACTGCAGCCTCCACCTCCTGGGTTCAAGCGATTCTCCTGCTTCAGCCTCCTTAGTAGCTGGGATTACAGGCATGTGCCACCACACCCGGCTAATTTTGTATTTTTAGTAGAGACGGGGTTTCTGCATGTTTCTCAGGCTGGTCTCAAACTCCCAACCTCAGATAATCCCTCCACCTTAGCCTCCCAAAGTGCAGGGATTACAGGTGTGAGCCATCACGCCTGGCTGCCTTTTGTTTTTTTTGAGACAGTCTCACTTTGTTGCCCAGGCTGGAGTGCAATGGTGCCATCTTGACTCATTGCACCCTCCGCCTCCCAGGTTCAAGCGATTCTCATGCTTCAGCCTCTCAAGTAGCTGGAAATACAGGCGTACACCACCACACCTGGCTAGTTTTTATATTTTTAGTAGAGATGGGGTGTCGCCATGTTAGCTAGGCGGGTCTCAAACTCCTGGCCTCAAGTGATCTGCCCACCTTGGCCTCCCAGAGTGCTGGGATTACTGGCATGAGCCACCGCGCCTGACCTGGAAAGACTTTAGCTTTACTCTGAGTGTGATGGGAGTGATTGGCTGGTTTTAAATAAGGAAGTGATGTGACCTGATTTATAAATTTAAGAGATTATTCTAGCAAGTATAGCTGCTCCTCAATTTGCAATGGTGTCGCATCCTAGTAAACCTACCATAAAATTGAAAATAACAAGAGCTGGGCATGGTAGTTCACGCCTGTAATCCCAGCACTTTGGGTGGCTGAGGCGGGTGGATCACCTGAGGTCAGGAGTTTGAGACCAGCCTGGCCAACGTGGTGAAACCCTGTCTCTACTAAAATACAAAAAATTAGCTGGACGTGGTGTCATGCGTCTGTAGTCCCAGCTACTCAGGAGGCTGAGGCAGGAGAATTGCTTGAATCCGAGAGGCAGAGGTCGCAGTGAGCCGAGATTGTGCCACTGTACTCCAGCCTGGGCGACAGAGCGAAACTCTGTCAAAGAAAAAGAAAAGAAAATTGCATAAGCTGAAAATGGGTTCAGTGCTCTGATAAACCCATAGGAAAGTCCAAATTGTAAGTCTAACCATCATAAGCTGGGGACTGTTTGTATAGCAAAATGTTAATTGTAGAATCTAGGTGGTGGCTATATGGTTTATAACTGTGAAACCCTTTTAACTTTTCTTCATGAAGATTCTCATAAGAAAATACAGCGGGGATGGTGGTGAAATGATCGTGGCTGTTGTTGGTCAAGAAGAGATCATAGGGCACAAGGGCAGAAGCAAGGAGGCTGGGGAGGTGGCACCTGTCATAGTCCTGCTGAAAGGTGACAGGTCCGGCCGAGCGCAGCGGCCCACGCTTGTAATCCCAGCACTTTGGGAGGCCAAGGCAGGCAGATCACCTGACGTCGGGAGTTCGAGACCAGCCTGACCAACATGGAGAAACCCCGTCTTTACCAAAAATACAAAATTAGCCAGGTGTGATGGCGCATGCCTATAATCCCAGCTACTCAGGAGGCTGAGGCAGGAGAATCCCTTGAACCTAGGAGGTGGAGGTTGCAGTGAGCTGAGATCACGCCTTTGCACTCCAGCCTGGGCAACCAGCTAAACTATCTCAAAAAAAAAAAAAAAAAAGATAACAGGCCCAGGCCCAGGTAGCAGCAGGGGTAGGGAGAGTTGTTTTTTTTTTTAGGAGGTGGGGTTGCCGGGCACAGTGGCTCACGCCTGTAATCCCAATACTTTGGGAGGCTGAGGCGGGCAGATCAGGAAATCAGGGGTTGGAGACCAGCCTGACCAACATGATGAAACTCCATCTCTACTTAAAAATACAAAAATAATTAGCTGGGCATGGCGGTGCGCACCTGTAATCCCAGCTACTTGGGAGGCTGAGGCAGGAGAATTGCTTCAACCTGGGAGATGGAGGTTGCGGTGAGCTGAGATCGCGCCATTGCCCTCCAGCCTGGGTGACAGAGCGAGACTCCGTCTCAAAATAAAAAAAAAGAAGGTGGGGTCCTGCTGTGTTGCCCAGGCTGGAATACAGTAGTGATCAGAGCTCACTGCAGCCTCGAACTGCTGGGCTGAAGCTACTCAGTCTCCAGAGTACCTGGGACTACAGGAATGTGCCACCACGCCCCACTCACTGTTTCATTAGCCTTTTTTATAAAGATAGGGTCTCGCTGTGTTATCCAGGCTGGTCTCCAACAGGAAAGGGATATTTCTTTTTTCTTTTTTTTTTTTTTTTGAGACACAGTCTTGCTCTGTGGCCAAGGCTGGAGTGCAATGGCATGATCTTAGCTCACTACAACCTTCACCCACTTCACCCACCTCCCCCACCCCCGGCTGGGTTCAAGGGATTCTCCTGTCTCAGCCTCCCAAGTAGCTGGGACTACAGGCGCCTGCCATCACTCTGGCTAATTTTTGTATTTTTAGTAGAGACGGGGTTACCATATTGGCCAGGCTGGTCTTGAACTCCTGGTCTTGTGATCTGCCCACCTTGGTCTCCCAAAGTGCTGGGATTACAGGTGTGAGCCACTGCACCTGGCCCAGGAAGGGATCTTTTTGGAAGATTTTTTTTTTTTTTTGAGACAGAGTTTCACTCTTGTTGCCCAGGCTGGAGTGCAGTGGCACCATCTCTGTTCACTGCAACCTCCGCTTCCCGGGTTCAGGCAAATTCTCCTGCCTCAGCCTCCCAAGTAGCTGAGATTACAGGCATGCCCCACCACGCCCGGCTAATTTTGCATTTTTTTTTTTTTTGGTAGAGACAGAGTTTTTCCATGTTGGTCAGGCTGGTCTTGAACTGCTGACCTCAGGTGATCTCTCCACCTCGGCCTCCCAAAGTGCTGGGATTATAGGCATTAGCCACCAAGTCCTGCCAGAATTCTTTTATTTTTTTTTGAGACAAGGTCTTGCTGTGTCACTGAGGATGGAGTGCAGTGGCGTGATCTCGGCTCACTGCAGTCTCCATCTTCTGGGTTCAAGCAATTCTCCTTCCTCAGCCTCCTGAGTAGCTGGGATTACAGGTACCTGCAACCACACCCAGCTAATGGGAGGGATATATCTTGATGTGTTTTCAAGATTGAGCTGATGGAGCTTGAACATGGGATGTGAGGGGAATAGCGGTGCAGGTGAGGGCGGGGCCACCTACAGAGCTGGGGGTGACAGAAGTGGCCAGATAAAGGCTGCAGGAGAAGTCTCGAGTTGGGAGAGCAGGTCAGGAGTCCATAGGCACGGGTTGGTCCTCTCTGGGGAAGTGACATTTGCCCTGAGCTCTGAAAGGTGAGAGTTTGCTTGGTCGAGGCCTGTTTAGCCAGAAACTTGAGCGATTGCAGAGGCAGTGGAGACTCCAGGGAGGGGAGAAGGCACTCATCAAGTCACGGTCACGGTGAGGTCAGGGGTCACCAGGTCAGCAGGGTAGGAAGGCAGGAAGAATTTGATGGGAATGGAAAAAAAAATTTTTTTAATGGGGCCGGGTGCGGTGATTCACACCTGTAATTCCAGCATTTTGGGAGGCCGAGGCAGGTGGATCACCTAAGGTCAGGAGTTTGAGACTAGCCTGACCAACATGGTGAAACCTTGTCTTTTTTTTTTTTCTTTTTCCCTAGAGATGGGGTCTCGCTGTGTTGCCCAGGCCGGAGTGCAGTGGCTATTCACAGGCGGGATTCCACTACTGATCAGCATGGGAGTTCTGACCTGCTCCATTTCCGACTGGGGCTGGTTCCCCCTCCTTAGGCAACCTGGCATAGTGCATTACAGCCCAGAACTCTTGGACTCAAGTGATCCTCCAGCCTCAGCCTCCCGAGTAGCTGGGACTATAGGCACTCGCCACCGCGCCCGGCAGTAAAACCCTGTCTCTACTAAAAATATAAAAAAATTAGCTGGGTGTGATGGCAGGTGCCTGTAATCCCAGCTACTTGGGAGGCTGAGGCAGGAGAATGGCCTGAATCTAGGAAGCAGAGCTTGCAGTGAACTGAGATTGCGCCACTACACTCCATCCTGGGTGACAGTGAGACCGTCTCTAACAAAAAAAAAAAAATGGAAGAAGCTCAGCGAGGCACAAAAAAGGAAGTGGAAAGGTGGAATGAGGTCAGGCTGGAGGCTGCACACAGGCCTTGTGGGCTGCGCTGTGCCTTCGGGTCTTCGTCCTGAGGGTACTGAGGAGCCACAGAAGGCTGCGGTGGGGCAGTTGACAGTAACATGATCTTGTTTACAATTTTTTTTTTTTTTTTGAGACAGTCTTGCTCTGTTGCCCAGACTAGAGTGCAGCGGCACAATTTGGGCTGACTGCAACCTCCACCTCCCAGGTTCAAGCAATTCTCCTGCCTAAGCATTCCGAGTAGCAGGGATGACAGGCGCTTGCCACCATGCCCGGCTAATTTTTGTATTTTTAGTCGAGATGGGGTTTCACCGTGTTGGCTAGGCTGGTCTCAAACTCGTGACCTCAGGTGATCTGCCCACCTCGGCCTCCCAAAGTGCTGGGATTACAGGCATGAGCCGCTGCACCCTGCCATGTTTACAATTTTTGAAGCTGACTTCAGTTGTGGGTGGCAGAAATCTGCGAGGGGGAGGCAAGGAATGGAGAAAGGAGGCTTGGGACACTATCTCCAGGCAGTGGGGGACAGGTTCAGTCCCTAATACCTACCCTACTCCCCCACAGGCCCTGTGTGCCAAGGTGCCCGAACTGATCAGAACCATCATGGGCTGGACTTTGGACTTCCTCCGGGAGCGGCTGTTGGGCTGGATCCAAGACCAGGGTGGTTGGGTGAGACCCCTCAACCCTTCCCGCGCCCCTCCTCGACTCCTCTGGGACCCTGGGCCTTCCGGAGCAGGTCACAGTGGTGCCCCTTCCTCTTCAGATCATCAGATGTGGTCCATAATGCGTTTCCTTACATGTCTGATCAACCCCTGATTCATCTACCCTGCTGACCTGGTGACCCCTGACCTCACTGTGACCGTGACTTGATGAGTGCCTTCTCCCCTCCCTGGAGCCCCCACTGCCTCTGGAATCGCTCAAGTTCATTGATGACCCTCTGACGCCAACTCTTTCTTTTCTTTTGTTTTTTTCACTGAGAAGGGGTCTGGCTGTGTTGCCCAGGTTGGTCTCAAACTCCTGGCCTCAAGCGATCCTCCCACCTCAGCCTCTCAAAGTGCTGGGATTACAAGTGTGAGCCACCGCGCCTGGCCTGAGCCCACCTCTTTAATGCCCATTCATCTTAGTCCCCTGACCCCAGTCCCGCCTTCTGACCTCCTCCTCCCTCCCTCCCTCATCTTCCTGTGCTCGCCCAGGGGCTGCTCCTGGCCGAGTCGCTGAAGCGGCTGATGTCCTTCTCTCCAGGATGGCCTCCTCTCCTACTTCTTTGGGACACCCACGTGGCAGACAGTGACCATCTTTGTGGCTGGAGTGCTCACCGCCTCGCTTACCATCTGGAAGAAGATGGGCTGAGGCCCCCAGCTGCCTTGGACTGTTTTTCCTCTATAAATTATGGCATTTTTCGGGGAGGGGTGGGGATTGGGGGACATGGGCATTTTTCTTACTTTTGTAATTATTGGGGAGGGTGGGGGAGGAGTGGTCTGGAGGGGGTAATAAACCTCCTTCAGGACATACTTCGGCATCTGAGTCACTGGGCCTCTGCCCCGCTCCCCGGTGCATCAGGAGAGCAGGCCTTGCGCTGGCCCTGCCCACCGCCCCACACCAGGCCCGCCGTCTGCTTGCCTAGAGATACCTGTTCCAGCCGCTCGGGCGTGGGGCTCTCTCCACTCCCTTGTCATCTTTTTCTGGGGTGCCCTGGGCTCTGTGGGTCAGGGATGAGTTGGTTCTGGCCCTGCCCTGCAGGAGCCCATGGTCCTGAGGGGAAAGGAGGGTGACTGGTGGCACGTCTGTTGCAGCCCAGGGTGATCTGTGCATGGATGGAGGAGGGCCCAAGCAGGCTGGCAGGTGGGGGAAGAACAGCACAGCCCCGTGGGTACCAGAGCCTGGAATGTCACGCAGGGGACCTCAGGAGGCCGCATCTTTACTGAGCTGGAGAATAGGGGTGGGGGAGGAGGGATGGGAGGACCAGAGGAGCAGGGAGGGCTCTGGAGCCTGGTGGTGACTTCTCTGGCTGAGCACACCAGGAGGAGAGGGCCCACTGGAGAGGCCCCCAGAGCTGGACTGAGGACGGACAGGAAGGGTCCTGGCTGGAAACCAAAAGGCTGGAGGGCAGGGCCGAGGAGGAGGAAGCTGGTCTGGCCCCACAGCTGGGTGGGGCCCCCTGGAGAACAGCCGGAAGAAGGTGCTGTGCTCTCAGCGGCCCAGTGAGCTTAGACAGGTGATGAGAGGGTTAGAGGATGTGGGATCTAGAGTCACGGGTCTCTGGCGCCCCCTCTGTCAGGCTCTGTCGTCCCCTCTGGGTCGTTACCCCCTCCCATCCCTGGGTCTCTGTCCCCCACTTCTCTCTCTGGGTCTTTGCTTTTTGGGTCTCTGTTCCCACCCCACCTTTGGCCCCCTCTCTCTGGGCCTCTTTTCCCTCACCCCAGACCTCTGCCCCCTCTCTCTGGATCCGTTACCCCCCCATCTCTGTCCCCTCCCCCCGGGTCTCTGTCTCCCTCTTCTCTCTGGGTCTCTGTCTCCCTCTCTCTCTTGGGCACGGTGCCCCCCATCTCTGTCCCCCTCTCTGGGTCTCTTTCCCCTTCCTTCTCTGAGTCTCTGTCCCCCCTCTCCTGGGTCTCTACCTCCCCCCCCTCTCTCTGGGTCACTGTCCCCCCCCCTCCAGTCTTGTCCTCCTCTCAGAGTCTCTGTCCCCTTCCTTCTCTGGATCTCTCTCCTCTTCCTTCTCCTAGTTGTCCTCCTCTCCTGGGTCTCTGTACCTCCCCTCTCTCTGAGTCACTGTCCCCTTCCTTCTCTGGGTCTCTCTCCCCTTCCTTCTCTGAGTCTCTGTCCTCCTCTCCTGGGTCTCTGTACCTCCCCTCTCTCTGGGTCACTGTCCCGAACCCCATCTCTGCTCCCCCCCCGGGGTCTCTGTCCCCCTCTCGGCATCTCTCCCCATCTCTCTGGGTCTCTGTCCCCCTCTCTCTGTGGGTCTCTGTCCCCCCCCAATCTCTGTCCCCTCTCTCTCTCTGGATCTCTGTCCCTCCCCGGGTCACTGTCTCCCCTCTCTCTCTGTTCCCTCCCCCCCATCTCTGTCACCCCCCCTCTAGGTCTCTGTCCCCCTCTCTCTGAGTCTCTTTCTCTGGGCCTCTGTCTCCCACCCCACGTTCTCCATGGCCTTCAGACCCTGCCTCTCTCAGCCCCTCTGCCTCCACCTATGGGCGCCAAGGCTCCTCTCTGCAGACTAAAGTTCTCTGGGCTGAGGTATGATATTTGGTGAATGAGTAACTTGGGCTCCACAGTCAACACGGGTCCTTTGGGCAGCTACCCCTCCTCCATGGACTCTCCCCCAGGGACCCCAAGTTGGGAGAAGGAGGAGTAGAGGGTCAATGAGTGGACACTGAGCCACCTCCCAGAGTGAGGAGACAATATGGCCACAGGCTGGATCCCAGGGAAAAAAACCTAACAGGAACCAAAAAAGACACGGAGACAAAGCACACAGCCGGCTTCCTTGGGGGAGGGGGCCCGACTTGGATCTGAGCCAGGCCTAGTTCTGAGGGTCCCACCAAAAAAGTCGGGCAGTGCCAAGGGGATGAGGTCAGCCAGTGGCCCCACCCCCATCCGTCCCCCCTCGGAGCCCCTTCCCGCGCTGAGCTCACCATGACTCAGCAGCCCAGCAGCCGCTGCCTGCAACAAGGACCCCAGATAGCGGCCTGGCCGGGCATCTGCAGATCCCCTTGGTCAGGGGCTGCCCCGCCGGGGCTGCTCGGAGCGGCTCTCGGTAGGGCAGGACCTGACCTCACACGCCACGCCCCAGTGGCTTCAGCTCCCTGCCCAGCGCACCGGCTGCCTCGATCAGGGCGCTCAAGTAGGGTCAAGGTTTGCGCCAACTGTCTTCCAGAAAGCAACATGGACCAGGCCCACTTAAAAAATCCTCGTCAGCCGACCACAGACGTCTCGTCCATCGGTCCCCAAACTCTGTCCACAACGCAGGGCTTCTCTTGGTGGGCCTGAAGGAGCACATGTCAGCCAAGACACTGGGGCAACTTGAGAGACTGTTTCAGGGCCAAGGAGAATTCTCGCAGTCTGTGGGTTGCCTTCAAAACAGCCCCCAGGAAATGCAGTCCCAGAGACACTGCAAAGCTCGAAAGAGACATTGCATTCCACCACGTTTCCACTCCCAGAAAAGCACTGGGCCCCTGAAAGAGCTCCAAGGTATCCCCAAAGGCCCAGCCAATCTTGGGAGGATCCAGAGGGCAGTCCAGCGTTCCAGAAGTCACCCCACCTGGTACAATGCTCCTCTTGGGCTTCCCCGCACGGGGTGAACCCCACCGGCTCCAGAACAACTGCCCTTTCCAAGCTGCAGAGCAACTCAAGGACCTACAGATCTCTTCTGGGGGGCTCCAAAAAAATACAGACTTTGCATCGTGAACCCCCACCTCTGTAAACCCCAGGGCTCCAGTCCCCCCAACCCTCCGTCTCCCAGAGATCCCCAGGGGTCCGCCTACAGCCTTTCAAACTTCCCAAGGATCCGGAGACCCCCTTATCTCGCAGCGCAAACCTAGGGCAATTAGAAGTCCTCTCTCTGCACCTCTGAGGTGCCCCTCCCCCGACTCAAGGTTCCAGAAAAAATCCATGCCCTCGGAAACCCCAGAATCTGACTTACTTTCCTGAGACACCCCCAGGATCCCAGGCTCATCAGTTCATAGAGCTCTTAATGCTCCCATAAAACTCTCGCTCCCAGAGGGACCCCCTCCCCCGCCCATGAAAACCCTCCACTTCCCTGAATCAGCCCCAGGGCCCCCCAACCCCCATCCCCCCATTTCACAACAGCCTCGTGTTACAGGCGCGTGACTTCGCCTTGCTTCGGGTCGGGGGGCTGAGACTCCTTTCTGCTCCGGATTGGTCAGGCACGGTCTTCGGTCCCGCCTCCTGACACCGCAGATTGGCCGAGCGCCCGCCCCGAGCGCCCCGCCTCCGAGGGCCCGCGCACTATAAAGGGAGCCGCCCTCGCCACGTCCCATAGCAGTTCGGCGTCCCGCGGATCTGTCTCTTGCTTCAACAGTGTTTGGACGGAACAGATCCCGGGGACTCTTCTTCCAGCCTCCGACCGCCCTCCAGTTTCCTCTCCAGTTGCAACCTCCGGGACCATCTTCTCGGTCATCTCCTGCTTCTGGGAACCTGCTAACACCGTTTTTGTGGTTAGCTCCTTTTTGCCGACCAACCATGAGCTCCCAGATTCGTCAGAATTATTCCACCGACGTGGAGGCAGCAGTCAACCACCTGGTCAATGTGTACCTGCAGGCCTCCTACACCTACCTCTCTCTGGTGAGTCCCCGGGACGCCCCTGGCCCTAATTTCCTCCCAAGTGCGCCCCTCCGGCCCTCGGCGCACGCTCCGTCTCTTTGTCCGGTCGGGTAAACAGGGCAGAGTCCCCCCTGGCCTCGCCTCCCGCTAACCACTGTTTCCTCCATCTCTTCCCGCAGGGCTACTATTTCGACCGCGATGATGTAGCTCTGGAAGGCGTGAGCCACTTTTTCCGCGAATTGGCCGAGGAGAAGCGCGAGGGCTACGAGCGTCTCCTGAAGATGCAAAACCAGCGTGGCGGCCGCGCTCTCTTTCAGGACATCAAGGTAACTAGCTTGAGGGTAATGGACTGTATCTCCCAGCAGGCCGTGCGCGCGAGGCGCCTTGGCTTGTGGGCTTAGGTGTCGCGGGGCCTTCTGGGAGATTGTGTTCGGTTTTGTAAGCGTTCTTACTGCTGGAAATGGTGTCTCACGTCGTGCAGTGCCCCCAAGACGCGGCAGCCCACACCGCTGCGTGGTCTTCGATAGGTGTAGTTGTAAAAGATAGGACAGAGTGCGGAGTGATAAATACAAGGGTCACATGTCTTTGTGATACCCAACGACTCTTGGGAAATGTCGGTTTGGTTCTTTGTGCCGGGTGTGTGTATTCTGAGCCGTTTCTCTTCTGTATAGAAGCCGGCTCAAGATGAGTGGGGTAAAACCCTGGACGCCATGGAAGCCGCCATGGCCTTGGAGAAAAATCTGAACCAGGCTCTCTTGGATCTTCATGCCCTGGGTTCTGCCCGCACGGACCCCCATGTAAGTACCCTCTGCATCCATGGCTACCCAACCATACCCCTCAAGCCTTGCCTCCCTTTGGGCAGATTTCCTTCAGAGCCACATTTCACACCTGTCACATTTCAGTCTGCAGCTGGGAGCTCTCTCTCCCTCTTTTCCAGGGATAGGGTTTCTAATTTCTCCCTCTTCTCTCTCAGCTCTGTGACTTCCTGGAGAGTCACTTCCTAGACGAGGAAGTGAAAATTATCAAGAAGATGGGTGACCACCTGACCAACCTCCGCAGGCTGGCCGGCCCACAGGCTGGGCTGGGCGAGTATCTCTTTGAAAGGCTCACTCTCAAGCACGACTAAGAGCCTACTGAGCCCAGCCACTTACCAAGGGCCTTTGCAAAATAACAGGGCTTCTGCCTAAGCCTCTCTCTCCAGCCACTAGGCAGCTTTCTAACTACCCTTACAAGCCTTGGACCAAATGGAAATAAAGCTATTTGAAGCAGCTGGTGGTTTTGTGTGTGGTGTGGTGGTGCAGAAGATGAGGTGGGATCTGTTCTCATAAAGCTTCTGGCTGGATTGGGATGACAGTGAAAAAGGTGTTGGCCGCATCTCCTGTTTTCTTATCTGTTCTAAGACAAGAAGCTATCTGTGGGTTGTGTTGAGCCTGAGGGTTCTCTGCTTGCCTGGCTGTTAACTGTCCCTCCCAGATGGTAGAGATAGAATTCAGGGAGTTGAATTAAGACTCAGGCTGGTCCCTGGAAACAGATCTGTTAGGTCTCAGTAGCCAGAAACAGCCCTATTTAATGGGTGATGGTGACGCCAGGCATCATGCCAATCTCTATTGTGTGCCATGGCCGGGTGTGGTGGCTAACACCTGTGATCCCAGCAATTTGGGAGGCTGAGGTGGGTGGATCATCTGAGGTCAGGAGTTGAAGACCAGCCTGGCCAACATGGTGAAACCCTGTCTCTGCTAAAAATAGCCAAAAAAAAAAAAAAAAAAGGTGGTAGGCATCTGTAATCCCGGCTACTGGGGAGGCTGAGGTGCGAGAATCACTTGAACCCTGGGGGCAGAGGTTGGCAGTGAGCCGAGATTGCGCTATGACACTTCAGCCCAGGCGACAGAGAGAGACTCCGTCTCAAAAAAAGAAAATTCTCTCTGCCTCACGGAGGTTTTCGCAGCGAGCTGAGATCACACTGCTGTGCTCCAGCCTGGGCAACGAACGGAGAGACTGTCTCAAAAAAAAATGTGCCTCAATTACAAGAGGCAGTTGGCATTATTAGGCCCTTTACACGGGCTATTGCTGTGCAGCCTGTGTGGTAACCCGGAGGCTCACTCAGGTCTTTGCTCCAAAGCTCGGAGGTGATGGCTCTCGCTTCAGTCATCCCCATGTCAGGCGCACAGAGAGGAACTGGCGAGTGGAGCTGAGCGGCCAGGAACACGTGATGCCCAAGAAATGCTGGACAAGGGGTTTAGAGTTTAGGGTTCACATCGCATAGAAATGGGATGTGAAACTTTGGGCCGGGTTCTCCAAATGGGAACTGAAGAAGCTTAAGGGCTTTAAAACATCTGCTGGGTCCAAGCTGCAAAACTGCTGTGTCAGCCCTGACCTCTCCCCCTTCCCTTCCCCTGGGGCTGGGATGGGGTGGTTCACGCCTGTAATCTTAGCACTTTGAGAGGCCTAGTCAGGAGGATCACTTGAGCCCAGGAGTTTGAGATCAGCCAAGGCAACATAGGGAGACCCCTATTCTTTATTAAAAAAAAATAAATTTAACCAGGTGTGGTGGTATGTGCCTATAGTCCCCGCTACTTGGGAGGCTGAAGCCAGAGGATCACTTGAGCCTGGGAGGTTGAGGCTGCAGTGAGCCATGATTGCTCCACTGACTCCACTCTGGGATACAGGAGACCCTGTGTCAAAAAAAGAAGTGGTGGGGTGTGGTGGTTCACACCTGTAATCCCAGCACTTTGGGAAGCCAAGGTAGGCAGATCACTTGAGGTCAGTAGTTTGAGATAAGCCTGGCCAACATGGTAAAACCCCATCTATACTAAAAATACAAAAATTAGCTGGGTGTGGTGGTGCGTGCCTGTAATCCCAGCTACTCAGGAGGCTGAGGCAGGAGAATCATTTGAACCCAATAGGCAGAGGTTGCAGTGAGCCAAGATCGGGCCACTGCACTGCAGCCTGGCGACAGAGTAAGACTGTCTCAAAAACAAAAGTGGCTCTGGACACCTGTTGTTTTGCCTGCTCAGGACCATGCGTCTCCTGTCATCACACACTGGTGACCATTCGTGACTGGAGGGGTTGGCAGGAGTGCTTCTGTGTAAATCCAAAGATCAGCCCTCTAATTGCCTGAGCAGTGATTGGCTCAGAGACGCACACATGGCCTAGTGAAGACCAGAATAAAAGGGAAAAGATTTTTCCCAAAATAGAACCATCCAGAGGATAGTGACACAGACCAGAATCCTAGAAACATGCTTGAAGCCAGTGCTGTCCATCTGTGATGTCAGATAGGGTAGCCAAGAACCACATGTGGCCACTGAACACCTACATATGGCTAGTGCCACCAAGAAACTACATTTAATCTAAATAGCTACACAGGCTGGGTGCGGTGGCTCACACCTGTAATCCCAGCACTTTGGGAGGCTGAGGTGGGTGGATCACCTGAGGTCAGGAGTGGGAGAGCAACCTGACCAACATGGTGAAACCCCGTCTTTACTAGAAATACAAAAATTAGCCAGATGTACTGGTGTGCTCCTATAGTCCCAGCTACTCAGGGGGTTGAGGCAGGACAATTGCTTAAACCCAGGAAGCAGAGGTCACAGTGAGCTGAGATCGCGCCACTGCACTGCAGCCTGGGAGAAAAGCAAGAGACTATCTCAAAAAAAAAAAAAAAAACCACAAAGCTACACAAGGTTCACAAGTTCATGACTGGCCTATAGATCTTCCTCCCAGTCACATAGCCCCTTTATGTCTTTTTTTTTTTTTTTTTAGACAGAGTTTTGCTCTTGTTGCCCAGGCTGGAGTGCAGTGATGCAATCTCGGCTCACTGTAACCTCGACCTCCTGGGTTCGGGCGATTCTCCTGTCTCAGCCTCCCAAGTAGCTGGGACTACAGGAGCGCACCACCACACCCAGCTAAAGTTTTTTGTATTTTTAATAGAGACGGGGTTTCACCATGTTGGCCAGGTTGCTGGCCTCGATCTCTTGACCTCGTGATCCACCCGCCTCGGCCTCCCAAAGTGCTAGGCCTCCCATGTTGGCCAGGTTGATGGTCTCGATCTCTTGACCTCGTGATCCACCCGCCTCGGCCTCCCAAAGTGCTAGGATGAAGGCGTGAGCCACCGCGCCTGGCCCAAAGGTGTCTTAAGCCTAATTTCTGCCACTTGCAAATCAAGTCCCAAGTAAGCAATCAGAGGGACCTTCCACACATGACACTGGAATTTTAGAACAGCAATCCAAGTCTCTCGAGAATAGGAAGATGAGCTCACACCAGGGATGGGGTGGGGTTGGGGCACGTCAGAGCCAGGCCCACCAAGTGTTCATGTCCAATCACGCCCGGGATTCTTAAATATAGATGTATTTTTTTCATCTCATCTCCAGACACACTCCAATCACACCCCTGCCCTCCCCTCCCAACTGCAGACCCAAGCGGTGCAGACACAGCACAGCACACGTGAGGGGTCCTCCCTTTCACCAAAGCTGAAGGCAGGGCACAGTTTGAGGATGGAAGAGCCTTAAGGTAAATGTGGGGGTTCTGGGACCCAGTGACCTCAGTTCCGGATCATGAGAAAGGGACCAGTATGCAGCAAAGTGGGAAAGTTCCAGATCTAGAAGCCGGGACCCAGAACCCAGTGGTTTCACAGTGGGCTGAGCAGTTGGGAATAAGCCAGGTTGGGGGCAGGGGACAGACAGCCAGCTCCGTCCTCTGCAGGCACATTCCCTGGAGGGAGGTTTTAGATTTAGAAAGGAGGAGTAGGATCTGGTCCAGAAAAGGCCAGAAAGGTAGGAAGGCATCTGGACCAAGACTGTGTGCCCTCCAGAAAGAATGAGCAGCCAAGGGGTTTTGCCACCTCTGGCTTGGCCAAAGTGTAGAGGATGACAGGAGCCAGATGGAGGGATCCTCTAGGCAGCACCAGACAGGCCAGGGAGGTCTAGAACATGAGCCCATCACAGAACCCAAGTTCTGGAGTTGAGATGGAGGACCATCTGCTCTCGGTTACCTTCAAACTCTGAAAGAACCCGGTTCTGGACCTGATTCCTCCATGAGCAGGGACACCACGTGGTTTCCAGCACTTGGTGGAGGGTGGCTGCTCTGTATGCTGCAGAATTTGCAAGCCACATGGGGGCTCTAGGAGCCCCAGATCCGAAAGCACCATGCCAGGTTTCCTAAAACCTCTGGCACCACGGCAGAGTAACGGCACATTCCCGGCCTCTGTGAAGCAGTCCAGGCCCCGGGGGACTCCAGGGCGCGGATTATGCATTCTGGAACCAGAGAAAGGCACGGCTTTGTGGACTCTGGAGTGCAGGAACTCGGAAAGTGGAGCTGGAGGGGCTGGAGTGTTTGGCGGACTGGGTGAGGGGCCTGTGGGACCACGCCCAGTGCGGACCTGGAGCGGGGGTTTAGGAGCAGGGCCCTTCTGCCTCTTTCTGGAGCAGGGAGGCAGGACAGGCGGGGGAGTGTGGTGGGGGGACTTAGTTGCGCTCCTCGCCCAGGGAGCTGGTGGGGCTGAGGGGCTCGCTGGGGGTGCTGAGCGAGCTGGAGGTGACCGTGTCCACAGAGTTACGCTTGCTCCCGCTGGTGGAGGAGGTGCAGGAGGCGCGGCGCGGCCACTCTGGTGCACGGATGTTGCGCCGGTCCTTGGCGGCCTCCTCGTCCTCATCGTAGCGCTCGCCGTCTTCCTCCAGCGGCCCGTTCCGGGGATCCTCCTCGTCCTCGCTCTGGTGCGGGCTGGAGTGTCGTGACAGCGAGGGCGACGGTGGCACCGAGGCTGGCCGTGGGTAGCGGTACCCCTGGGTCTGCATACGGGGATGTGGGTACAAACCAGAGTAAGCCGAGGACCTCAGTCCCACCCAGGCTTCCAGCCACCTCGAGGCCTTCCCACTCCGGGAGGGACCCCCATCCCACCCAAGCCCAGTCCTTTAAGCTCCTGGCTAAGCAGAAATCCAGGGTCCACTCACCGCTTCCGCCTCGTTGGGCTCGTAGGTGAAGTGCTCTGGAAAGGCCTTGGACAGCGCCATGTGGCGTGCGGACATGTAGTACTAGGGGAAAGGAGGGGAGGGGGCAGACGACGTGAGAGCCAGGCCCCACCCCCGGCAGATGATGGGGGTGGTAAGTCTGGCCACACCCTTTATGCAGATGAGCACACTGCGGCACCGTTGAGCCTGCCCCTATGCAAATGACCCATCTGGCGCCACCGCTTATGTAGATAAGCAGAGCTGTGAATAGACAGTTTCTGGGCTACAGCCCTCGAACAGGGGCCGAATTCTCAAGTCAGGCACCTCTTGGCCACACCTTTATGCAAATGAGAACCCCTGATCAATGTTCCTCCTTTTTTTTTTTTTTTTTTTTTTTTGAGACGGAGTTTCGCTCTTGTTACCCAGGCTGGAGTGCAATGGCACGATCTCTGCTCACCGCAACCTCCACCTCCTGGGTTCAAGCAATTCTCCTGCCTCAGCCTCCCGAGTAGCTGGGACTACAGGCTGCGCCACCATGCCCAGCTAATTTTTGTATTTTTAGTAGAGACGGGGTTTCACCATGTTGACCAGGATAGTCTCGATCTCTTGACCTCGTGATCCACCTGCCTCGGCCTCCCAAAGTGCCGGGATTGTAGGCGTGAGTCACCGCATACGGCCTCCTTTTTTTTTTTTTTTTTTTTTAGACAGGGTTTTGCTTTGTTACCCAGGATGGCGTGTAGTGGGGTTGATCAAAGCTCAACCTCCGAGGCTTAAGCGACCCTACCATCTCAGCCTCCCCCGGTAGCTGGGACCACAATCACGCATCACCACGCTCGGCTGATTTTTAAAACTTTTTAGTAGAGATCACTATGTGGCCCAGGTTGGTGTCTTAACTCTTGAGCTCAAGCGATCCTACCTGCTGGGATTACAGGCATGAGCCACCACCGCGATCAGCCTGGTTCATTGCTTAAAGAGACAACAACTGTTACAAGTGGGACGAGAACCTTCACCCTGCACCAAAGACCCAGAGCCAGGAGAGGCTGATTTGCCAGTAGAGAGTAGGAAGGGGGTCCTACCCGGCCTAGGTATTTCCAGTCCAGAAGGTCGGAGAGGCGCTCTGTGCGGTTCCGTTGGATGATACGCTGCCGCCGGCTCTGCTGACAGAAGCTGTAGAGGAAGGAGGTGAGCTGCGAGCAGGAATCATCCAGGCTGCGGAACCGCCGGTCCAGAATGTAGATGCCTGTGGAGGCCAGGGTTAGGGTTCAGAAAACGTCCTGGGGAGATCTTCATTGTCTCCAAGACTGTGGCACCAGGACCCCTCCTCTCCCAGGGGCCCGGGAGCCCACCCCCACTTCCTGGTGCCCCCCGGGTCCCAAGGGGGCATGCTCCTCCTTCCCAGGATCCAGGGGTCTCAATCCCCTGTTCTCAAGCCCCCTTCTGGAATCCTCAGGGGCCTGGGTGCTGACCGTAGGCTGAGGGGTCTGCGATGTGTTCCTCCATGAAGCAGCCAAAGCCGGAGAGATTGGTGGAGATACTGGGGGATGCCCATAACCGTGCACTCAGCTGCGGAAGGCGCGAGAGACCCACTTAGCTTCCCCCACCTCCTACCGTCTTAATCGCAATAGAAGCCTCCACAGCGCCCTCTACTGGCTCCTGCACCAAGTGCCAGGCGCTATGCGGAGCGTCGCGGAGCCCCCAGAACCAAGCTGTGCCTTTCCCTATTTCTCAGCGGGGCCGCTAAGAGGCTTGAAAAGATAATTACCTGCTCTAAGAACTCGGGATGTGGGAAAGTCTATAGTTGGGAGATAAGGATGCTAATTTATTGGGCATCCCAATGTCCATTTGACTTAACTCTCACAACCTGCAGGATTGGGCCAAGGTCCATCATTCTACTTAATTGTCAAAACCTGTAAGATACTTTCTGTGCCAGCATTTTGTACAGACTTGGTCTGTTTTGATGGGGGATCAGACAAGGCCTCTCATTATTAGTGTCCCTGTGTACAGGGCATCTACTATGTTTTGTTTAATACCTTTAACAACCTTTAGAAATAGTTCAAGGGATGTATTATAATTTCTTAACGGATTTTTATGCTTTTTTTATTTTTTGAGACAGGGTTTCTCTGTCACCCAAGTTGTAGTGCAGTGGCACAGTCTCGGCGCATCCTGGGTTCAAGCAATTCTCCTGCCTCAGCTGCCTGAGTACCTCAGACTACAGGCGCACACCACCATGCCCAGCTAATTATTGTACTTTTAGTAGATACAGAGTTTCACCATGTTGGGCAGGCTGATCTCGAACTCCTGACCTCAGGTGATCCACACGTGTCGGCTTCCCAAAGTGGTGGGATACAGGCGTGAGCCACCCCACCCAGCCCAATGCTTTTTTTTTTTTTTGAGATAAGGTCTCACTTTGTCATCCAAGCTGGAGAAGAGTGGCTTGCTTATAGCTCACTGCAGCCTGGCCCTCCTAGGTTCAAGCAATCCTCCCATCTCAGCCACCTGAGCAGCTGGGACTACAAGCACACAACACTACACCTGGCTGATTTAAAAATTAAAAATAAAAATAACTTTTTGTAGAGACAGGGTCTCACCATGTTATCCAGGCTGGTCTTAAACTCCTGGGCTCAAGCTATCCTCCCATCTCAGCCTTCCAAGGTGCTAGGATTATAGATGTGAGCCACAGCTTCTGACCTATAATTCCTTTTTTTTTTTTTTTTTGAGACAGGGTCTGATTCTGTCACCCAGGCTAGAGTGCAGTGGCATGATCTCAGCTCACTACAACCTCCACCTCTCGAGTTCAAGTGATTCTCCCACCTCAACCTCCCAAGGAGCTGGCATTACAGGCACGGGCCACCACGCCTAGCTAATTTTTTTGTATTTTTAGTAGAGACAGGGTTTCACCATGTTGGCGAGGCTGGTCTTGAACTCCTGACCTCAAGTGATCCTCCCACCTCGGCCTCCCAAAGTGCTGGGATTACAGGCGTGAGCCACCGCACCTGGCCTGACCTATAATTCTTATATAAGTGTTCCTAAAAACCTCTGTAAACTGCAAAAGTAGGTACTAAATATAATAGGTCTGTCGGGCATAGTGGAGCACACCTGTAATGACAGATACTCAAGAGGCCGAGGCAGGAGCATCACCTGAGCCTAGGAGTTCCAGGTCAGCCTGGGCAACGTAGTAATACCCCCATCTCAAAAAACAAACAAAAAAATAATAAAAAGTATTAAACAGACATTTATGATATGGTTTGGCTCTGTGTCCCAACCCAAATTTCATCTGGAAATGTAATCCCCACGTGTCGAGGGAGGAAAATGACTGGATTAGGGGGCTGGTTCCTCCCTGCTATTCTCGCGATAGTGAGTGAATTCTCACGAGATCTCATGGTTTTGTAAATGGCGGTTTTTCTTGGACGCTCACACACTTCTCTCGCCCGCCACCACGAGAAGAAGGTCCTTGCTTCCACTTCTGCCATGACTGTAAGTTTCCTGAGACCTCCCCAGCCACGTGGAACTGTGAGTCAATTAAACCTCTTGCCGTTGGACAGGGGCGGTGGCTCACGCCTGTAAACCCGGCAGTTTGGGAAGCCGAGGCGGGTGGGTCACTAAGTCAGGCATTTGAGACCAGCGTGACCAACACAGTGAAACCCCATCTCTACTAAAAATACAAAAAATTAGCCAGGCGTGGTGGCAGGTGCCTGTAATCCCAGCTACTCGGAGGCAGGAGAATTACTTGAGTCCAGGAGGTGGAGGTTGGAGTGAGCCGAGATCGCGCCACTGCACTTTTGGCTGGGCAACAGAGCGAGACTCTGTCTCAAAAACAAACAAACGAAAAAACCTCTTTCTGTTATAAATTACCCAGTATCGGATTTTTTTTTTTTTTTTTTTTAATACGGCGTTTTACCATGTTGGTCAGGCTGGTCTTGAACTCCCGACCTCAGGTGATCCGCCTGCCTTGGCCTTCAAAGTGCTTGGATTACAGGTGTGAGCCACCACGCCCGGCCTTCGGATTTTTTTTAATAGCAATGTGAAAATAGACTATCAATCAACCTATCTATAAAACAAGGCTGGCGGGGCTTGGTGACTCAAGCCTGTAATCCCAGCACTTTGGGAGGCCGAGGCAGGTGGATCGCCTAAGGTCAGGAGTTCGAGACCAGCCTGGCCAACATGATGAAACCCTGTCTCTACTAAAAATACAAAAATTAGCCAGGTGTGGTGGCCGGTGCCTACAATCCCACTTACTCAGGAGGCTGAGGCAGGAGAATCGCTTGAACCCAGGATGCAGAGGTGAGATTGTGGCATAGCACTCCAGCCTGGGGGACAAGAGTGAGATGTGGTCTCCAAAAAAAAAAAGGTATGGGAAAAGAGAATTGGGGCTGACCACATGATTCCTAATTATCACACAAGCACAGTTTGCAAGACTTGTTAAATTACTAATAAACTAGGAAATAGCACTTAATCTAGCTTTAAAAACATTGGCTAACGTGAACAAACAAGAGGAAGGTGGAGTTGACGGGCACTGGGCATGGCTTGGGAGGAGACTTGGCTGCTCTCAGCTGTGTGTGTGAATTGTGCATTTGGTTGCTGCTATCTGGGGAGCCAAATGCCCATGCCCTGGAGAAATCAGTGTGAACCGTGGGCGTCCGTTTGACACTAACTCATCCTCAAAACTCAGCCTTGGCCGGGCGCGGTGGCTCACCCCTGTAATCCCAGCACTTTGGGAGGCCAAGGCGGGTGGATCACAAGGTCAGGAGCTCGAGACCAGCCTGGCCAATGTGGTGAAACCCCATCTCTACTAAAAATACAAAAGCTAGCCAGGAATGGTGGTGGGCGCCTGTAATCCCAGCTACTTGGGAGGCTGAGGCAGGAGAATCGCTTGAACCCAAGAAGTGGAGGTTGCAGTGAGCCGAGATCGTGCCATTGCACTCCAGCCTGAGCAACAGAGCAAGACTTGGTCTCAAAAAAAAAAAAAAAACAGCTCAGCCTTCCAGTTTCTCAATACATGAGCTATCGTGTCACACGTGCTGCAGCAGAACGATTATCACCATCGTTCTTGTTTTGCAAAGGAGGAACAGGCTCAGAGAAGCCCAGTGCCATGCCCCAGAACATGCGAGATCTGACTAGGACCATGACCATGCCCATGACCATGCCGTCCCCTACCCACTACACTCACCTGGCGTGTAGCCCCAAGGTTCATAGTAGGAGGGGAAGACCCCAAGGTGACAGCCACGGACAAACTCCTCATAGTCCACAGGGAGCAGGGGGCTTGTGGAGGAGAGGAACTCCGGGTGGAAAATTACCTGGTAGTGAAAAAGAAGGGCTCAGCCCAAGCAATTTATTTAACTAAGCCCTGAGATCCAAAGGTGGCCCAGAGAGGGTAAGAAGCTTGTCTAATGTCACACAGCATGTGTTTGGCAGGACCCATGTTCAAACCCAAGTCTGTTTGCCTCAGAAGCCAGGGTTCTTCCTAAACATAGCAATGCATTTGATAAAACGGATGGGGAAATGGAGTGTGTGAGGCCCAGGACCCAACCCCTTCCCTCTGCCATGCCCAACCCAGCCCTGGCCAATGCCTTCACCTTCACCCTGTCGGCACTGCTGTTGAAGAGGCCAATTCGGCGGATGGTGGTCAGGATGGGGTCTGAGGAGTCGTCCAGCATATTGTGGGTGCACACAGGGGGGAAGGACTGCCGCTGTAGGAGCCACAAGAAGGATAGGGGGGGTCATGGAAGTTACAAGGGTTCCCTACTTCCCCATGAGCCATGCTGAGACCCTGGGGGGAGCCCAGGAGACCACAAGTGCCACCAGGCTGTACAGCCACAAACCCAAGTGATTACCAGGTGCTGTGGATCCCCACTAGGCTCTAGTAAAACCCATAAAGGTTTTCTTTCTTTTCCTTCTCTTTTTTTTTCTTGAGACGGAATCTCACTCTGTTGCCCAGGCTGGAGTGCAGTGGCACAATCTTGGCTCACTGCAACCTCCGCCTCCTGGGTTCAAGCAATTCTCCTGCCTCAGCCTCCTGTGTAGGTGAGATTACAGGATCATGCCACCATCCCTGGCTAATTTTTTGTATTTTTAGTAGAGATGAGGTTTCACCATGCTGACCAGGCTGGTCTCAAACTCCCGACCTCGTGATCTGCCCACCTCAGCCTCCCAAAGTGCTGAGATTACAGGCAAAAGCCACCGCTCCCGGCTCTCTCTCTCTCTCTCTCTCTCTCTCTCTTTTTCTTTCCTTTTTTTTAGAGATGGGTTTTCACCATGTTGGTCAGGCTGGTCTCTAATGCCTGACCTCATGTGATCCACCTGCCTCAGCCTCCCAAAGTGCTGGGATTACAGGCATGAGCCACCGCACCCAGCCTCATTAAAGAAAAAAATTTTTTTTATAAAAATGGGATTTCAATATTTGATGTTCGAGGCTGGTCTCGAACTCTTGGGCTCAAGCAGTGCACCCATCTCGACCTGCCAAAGCACTGGAATTACAGACGTGAGCAACCACACTCGGCCTGTAAAGGTTTTCTTTCCCTTAAGCACCATGAGCTTAAAAGTACTACAATTCCCAGCTGTCTTTGAGGCAAAGCCAGTGTCAACAACCCCCTTACTTCCAAGGACTTTGAGGAGTTGTAGTTATCTTGTTCTGTACTCTTGGCTCTATCATTAAAGAAACCAAAGGAAGTGTAAATCCCCAGTCAATGGTGGGGTAGAGACTGTGCCAAGATGGCGGCAAGTTTTGGAGGCTGCTGGGAATTGTAGTTTCCTTATGAAAATTCACCTCAAACCCTAACAGAGGCTCAAAAAAACCACAATTTCCAAGAGTCAGTGAAGCAAGACAGAGCTAGGGTGATAGAAAGCCCTGGGGACTGCTGGGGTGTATAGTTCTTTGCAACTGTTCCATCATAGCTCATTAAAGGTTTTACTTACCGTCACTCTATTTAGTCTAGGGACCCGAGAAACTACAACTCCCAGCAGCCCCGTGGCAGAAACATTCCTAATAAGGCGGGGTGCCTTAGGGACTATTGGAAATTATAGGTGAGCCAAAAGCATTTCACGTTTTGTTTGTACAGCTTAGTGGTCTAGGTTTCCATTTCTCAGGAAATGGCTCAGCAATGTAGATCGCAAGTACTTTAGTCCTCTGGACCCCAGAGAATGAAAGAACTCTAACTCCCAGAAGCCTCTGGACAAGGGAAGAGTCACTACCCCAGACGGCCAGCAGGGGCTGCAGGGAGTTGTAGTTCTCGTTTTATAAATGCCAATTCTCTCTGAAGTTAGGAATCTAAAGCAGATACAATTCCCAGCGGTGTCTGGAGTAAGAAACTGCAGCTGTTGAGAGTTCCCAATGTTTTCTAGAGAAAGCTGGGTGTTTTTGCTCACCTCCTGACTCTGTCCCAAAACCAGTCCCAGCACTTTTAGGGGCTGAGGTGGAGCCGTGTGCAGCAAGGCCGAAGGAGAGCTGGGCGTTGTAATTCTTTTTTTTTTTTTTTTTAGATGGAGTCTTGCTCTGTCACCCAGGCTGGAGTGCAATGGCGCGATCTCGGCTCACTGTAACCTCCACCTCCTAAGGAGCTGGGATTACAGGCGCATGCTACTGCACTCGGCTAATTTTTGTATTGTTAGTAGAGACGGGGTTTCACTATGTTGGCCAGGATGGTCTTGATCTCTTTCCTTATGATCTGCCTGCCTCGAGCTTCCAAAGTGCTGGGATTGCAGGCATGAGCCACCTCACCCAGCAAGGTGTATGTTCTCGCACGGCAACGTTGTAGTTCTTTTATGGCTGTCTTGACTTTTCTTTCTTTTCCCTCTTTCGTGTGTGTGTGTGTGTGTGTGTGTGTGTGTGTGTTTATGTTTATGTTTATGTGTCAGTCTCGCTCTTGTCGCCCAGGCTGGAGTGCAGTGGCATAATCATAGCTCCCTACAGCCTTCCAGCCAACTTTCTGCACTTCCTTTCAAAGTTCCCTTTGGGCTGGGAACAGTGGCTCGCACCTGTAATCCCAGCACTTTGGGAGGCTGAGGCAGGCAGATCACTTGAGGTCAGGAGTTTGAGACCAGCCTGGCCAACATGGCAAAACCCCATCTCTACTAAAAATACAAAAATTAGCTGGGGGGTGGTGGCAGGTGCCTATAATCCCAGCTACCTGGGAAGCTGAGGCAGGAGAATCTCTTGAACCCAGGAGGGAGAGGTTGCAGTCAGCTGAGATCGTGCCACTGCACTCCTGCCTGGGTGACATGAGACTCCGTTGAAAGAAAGAAGGAAAGAAGAAAGGAAAGGGAAAAAGAAAGGGAAGGGAAAGGGAAGGACACTTCCCTTTGCTCATTGATTCCAGAGTCAGGGAGAAACCACAACTCCCAGCAACCCCCGTGGCAGAATAAGCCACAGAAAACTGCCCGCCCTAAGTGCCTCTGGGAATTGAAGTTCTACCAGTCAGCACACACCGTTCTGTGGACCTTAGAATAGATCCCTTAATAAAGGTCTTCAGGAGAAAGCAGCACTCCCAGCAATCTCGGGGGTCTGAGCTGGTGTGGCAAGCTGCCTCTGGGGCTGCCAGGAACGGCCATCTCTCTGCACAGAGGGCCCATCCGTACCTGCGTGGCAAAGATGGCTCTCTTCATCATGGTGAAATCTTCCTTATCCAGCATCTTGTTCATGTCCGGAAGGCTCCCACTGCAAGGCGAGCAGGGGCATGCAAGTGAGAACCGAGTGATGAGAGGGTTAGTCAGGGCCTAGGAGGGCACAGGGCTGAGGGCGGGGCACTCACACCAGCAAGGATTCGTAAAGCTTCCTCCCGAACTTTTCCTTCACCGTGTTGGCCGTGTCCCTGGAGGAAGCAGAGAGCAACAGCGTCACGTACACACGAGCTGCCATCGACTGTTAGGCTTCTTTAGTTTATTTGTTTTCTTTTTTCTTTTCTTTTTTTTTTTGAGATGGAGTCTGGCTCTGTTGCCAGGCTGGAGTGCAGCGGCACCATCCTGCTCACTGCAACCTCCGCCTCCCGGGTTCAAGCGATTTTCCTGCCTCAGCCTCCTGAGTAGCTGGGACTACAGGCGCCTGCCACCATGCCCAGCTAATTTTTGTATTTCTTAGTAGACACGAGGTTTCACCATGTTGGCCAGGATGGTCTTAATCTCCTGACCTTGTGATCCACCCGTCTCAGCCTCCCAAAGTGCTAGGATCACAGGCGTGAGCCACCATGCCCGGCCTTTTTTTGAGAGAGTTTCACTGGAGTGCAATGGTGAGACCTTGGCTCACTGCAACCTCTGCCTCCTGGGTTCAAGCAATTCTGTCTCAGCCTCCTGAGTAGCTGGGATTACAGGCGTTCGCTACCACGCCCAGCTAATTTTTTGTATCTTTAGTAGAGATGGGGTTTCATCATGTTGGCCAGGCCAGTCTCAAACTCCTGACCTCGTGATCCACCCTCCTCGGCCTCCCAAAGTGTTGGGATTACAGGCGTGAGCCACCATGCCTGGCCCTATTTTGTTTTTTTGAGAAAGAGTCTCACTCTGTCACCCAGGCTGTAATGCAGTGGTGCGATCTTGGCACACTGCAACCTCCGCCTCCCAGGTTCAAGCATTCTCCTCCTCAGCCTCCCAAGTAGATGGGATTACAGGCACCCACCACCCTACCCAGCTAATTTTTGTATTTTTAGTAGAGACGGGATTTCTTTCACCATATTGGCCAGGCTGGTCTCGAACTCCTGACCTCTGGTAATCCACCCACCTCGGCCTCCCAAAGAGCTGAGATTACAGGTTTGAGCCACTGCACCCGGCTACTGTTAGATTTCTAGGGTAGAAAGGAAACTGAGGTGTGAGCAGGGAAGCCGTGCCCTGGGGCCTCCAGGCTGGAGGATGGGGACCCAGGGAGCAGGCCCTGGAAGGCTGAGATCCCACATGCCTAACAGCTGTGTGGTCAGGGACAGGTGGCCTTCCCTCTCTGACTTCAGTGACTCATCTTTCAGACCAGGATGAAAATAGAATCGACCTCAGAGGTATGCAATGAGGACCCAGTGATGTCATGCCAAAAAGTACACATAGCAAGCCTTCCAGAAATGTCAGCTATTATTAGGGCTTGTCCTTGTCCCGCAGGTGGCGATGCTAAGCCCCATCTTATGCGAAAAGAACAGAAGATTCTGAGAAAGGACCGTTTAGGCACACAAGCAAAGCTAGCAGCGCCACAGGACAGTCTGATGATCACTCCTCTGCTTAAATCCTCCCAGGCCAGGTGCCGTGGCCCACGCCTGTAATCCCAGCACTTTGGGAGGCCGAGGTGGGCAGATCACCTGAGGTCGGGAGTTCGAGACCAGCCTGACCAACATGGAGAAACCCCATCTCTACTAAAAATACAAAATTAGCTGAGCGTGGTGGCGCACGCCTGTAATCTCAGCTACTCGGGAGGCTGAGGCAAGAGAATTGCTTGAACCCAGGAGGCGGAGGTTGCAGTGAGTTGAGATCGTGCCCTGTACTCCAGCCTGGACAACAAGAGCGAAACTCCAACTTAAAAAAAAAAAACCCTCCCGTAGTGCTGGCCTCATTTATTTTTCTTCTTTTTCTTTTCTTTATCTTTTTTTTGAGACAGAGTCTTGCTCTGTTGCCCAGGCTAGAGGGCAGTGGCACGATCTCAGCCACTTCCTGGGTGCAAGCCATTCTCCTGCCTCAGGCTCCTGAATAGCTGCAATTACAAGCGCACACCACCACATCTAACCAATTTTTATATTTTTAGTACAGATGGGGTTTCACCATGTTGACCAGGCTGGTCTCGAACTCCTGACCTCAGGTGATCCGCCCTCCCCAGCCTCCCAAAGTGATGGGATTACAGGTGTGAGCCACCACGCCCAGCCTCTTTCTTTCTTTGTTTTTTGAGACAGAGTCTTGCTCTGTTGCCCAGGCTGGAGTGCAGTGATGAGTTCTAGGCTCACTATAACCTCCGCCTCCCAGGTTGGAGGGATTCTCCTGCCTCAGCCTCCCGAGTAGCTGGGATTACAGACGTGTGTCACCACACCCAGCTAATTTTTGTATTTTTAGTAGAGAAGGGGTTTGACCGTGTTAGACAGGCTGTTCTCCAACTCCTGTCCTCAGGTGATCCATCCACCTCAGCCCTCCCAAACTGCTGGGATTACAGGTGTGAGCCACCACGCCCAGCTAATTTTTTGTATTTTTAGTAGACATGGGGTTTCATCATACTGGCCAGGCTGGTCTCAAACTCCTGACCTCATGATCTGCCCGCCTCGGCCTCCCAAAGTGCTGGGATTACAGGCGTGAGCCACCGCACCCAGCCCCCCACCGCGTCTTAAACATGCCCAGGGCCTTTGCATTTGCTGTTCCCCAGATGCCCACAGGGCTTGCTCTGTCATGACCTTTCCTCCTCTCTGCCCCATAACATTTTCTCAATGTGGCCTCTCCCGACAACCCCGTCTCATATTCCAGTCCTGCTTTACTTTTGCCCGAAAATAAATTCTGTCTACACGATTTTCTAGAATGCAAGCTCTATGAGGAAAGGGATCTTATTTTCTGGTTCACAGCTGTATTTCCTGGACCTGGAAGAGTGCCTGGTACATAGTAGAGGCTCAGTGAGTATCTGCTGCTAATGAATGAATGGTTTACAGATGAAGAAACCGAGGTTCACTGGGAGACGGAGGTTGCAGTGAGCTGAGATCGTGCCACTGCACTACAGCCTGGGCGACAGAAAAAAAATCAGAGAAAAGAAAAAGAAACTGGGCTGGGCACAGTGGCTAATGCCTGTAATCCCAGCACTGTGGGAGGCCAAGGTGGGCAGATCACCTGAGGTCAGGAGTTTGAGATCAGCCTGGCCAACATGATGAAACCCTATCTCTACTAAATATACAAAAAAATTACTTGGGTGTGGTGGCAGGTGCCTGTAATCCTAGCTACTCAGGAGACTGAGGCAGGAGAATTGCTTGAACCTGGGAGGTGGAGGGTGCAGTGAGCTGAGATTGCACCATTGCACTGTAGCCTGGGTGACAGAACAAGACTCTATCTCAAAAGAAAAAAAAAAAGAGGGATTACGGGTACAGTGGCTCACGCCTGTAATCCCAGCACTTTGGAAGGCAAAGGTGGGCAGATCACAAGGTAAAGAGATCAAGACCATCCTGGCCAACATGGCGAAACCCTGTCTCTACGAAAAATAGAAAAATTAGCTGGGTGTGGTGGTGTGCGCCTGTATCCCAGCTACTTGGGAGGCGGAGGTTGCAGTGAGCCGAGATCACGCCATTGCACTCCAGCCTGGGTGACAGAGTGAGACTTCGTCTCCTCCCTGGCAAAGAAAAAAAAAGCAAAGAAAAATAAACTGAGGTTCAGACAGGGGCAGTGGTTTGCCTAAAGTGAGCAAGCCAGTGAGGGTGGGTGGCGTGAGTGGAATCTCACTGGGTTGATATCAGAGCCCTGGTCACACTGTCACACATTTCTTGCCTGTGCATTCTTACTGCCCTCGAGCTGGAAATGTCGCAAGGAAGTGACTTTGCTGGGAATCACTGGGGCAGGTTGATCATGTTACAGATGACAAAACTGAGACCCGAGGGCTGGGCGTGGTGGCTCAAGCCTATAACCCCAGCACTTTGGGAGGCCAAGGCAGGTGGGCTGCTTGAGCTCAGGAGTTCAAGGCCAGCCTGGCCAACATGGTGAAACCCTGTCTCTACTAAATAATACAAAAATTAGCCAGGTGTTATAGTGGGTGCCTGTATTCCCAGCTACATGGGAGGCTGAAGCAGGAGAATTGCTTGAACCTGGGAGGCAGAGGTTGCAGTGCGCTGAGATCACGCCACTGCCCTCCAGCCTGGTCGACAGAGAGAGACTCCATCTCAAAAAAAAAAAAGACTGAGATTCTAGGAGAAACACCGGACCCAAAGCACACAGCTGGGAGTGGGCTGGGCAGGGGTCCTAAGCAGAGGGCTGCTGACCAAAGCTGTTTGCGCACGGCCTGGCCTTTGAGGGTTTCCACGTTGAAATTGTTGGTCCGCGCCGGCATGATGAAGAAGGCAACCACTGTCTGCTCGCTGCCGTTCACCTAAGCAGAAAGAAAGGATGGGGAGGTCAAGATCACGTGGGGGGAAACCTGGGACCAGCCAGCCTTTCTGTCACGACCACTGCGACTCTGCCATACCCCTTCCTGTCAAGGAGAATTACAGGACAGTCCCCACTTGGACTCTCACTTTCTGTTTGGGTCTCTATACTCCCTTCACGGACCCACCACACACAGGGGTTTTCCTACCCTATCTTCCTGGCTTCCTGGGTCTCCGTTCTAGTTTTTTTTTTTTTTTTTTTTTTTTTTAATACAAAGTCTTGCTCTGTGCCCCAGGCTGGATTGCAGTGGTGTGATCTCGGCTCACCACAGCCTCCACCTCCCGGGTTCAAGAGATTCTCCTGCCTCAGCCTCCTGAGTAGCTGGTATTACAGGCACGTGCCACCACGCCTGGCTAATTTTTGTATTTTCAGTAGAGACGGGTTTTCACCATGTTGGTCAGGCTGATCTCAAACTCCTGACCTTGTGATCCACCTGCCTCAGCCTCCCAAAGTGCTGGGATTACAAGCGTGAGCCACTGTGCCTGGCCTGGGTGTCTGTTCTTTCCAGTTTTTTGCTTATTTGTTTTTGAGGCAGCATCTTTTCTGTCGCCCAGGCTGGAATGCAGTGGTGTGATCTTGGCTCACTGCAGCCTCCGCCTCCCGGGCTCAAGTGATCCTCCCTGCTCACCCTCCCGAGTAGCTGGGACTACAGATGTGAGCCACCATGCCTGGCTAATTCTTGCATTTTTTGTAGAGATGGGGTTTCACCATGTTACCCAGGCTGGTCTCTGTCTCCTGGGCTCAAGTGTTCCTCCCGCCTTGGCCTCCCAAAGTGTTGGGATTCCAGGTGTGAGCCACTGCACCTGGCTGTTCTCCCCAGCTTTTCTTGCCCTCCCTCTGTCCCCTCACAGCCCAGGCCTCACTCTGAGCAGATAGTTGAGCCGGGCCAAGGCCTCCAGGAAGACATCAGCACCCTTGTTGGAGAACTCGTAGCGGCCGGCGATAAAGAAGTACAGGGTCTTGTCCAAGTTGAAGTCCAGATGCCTAAACAACCCACAAGGCAGGGTAAAGCCCAAAGCCCTCAGCCGCTAGCCCTGGCCTCAAAACTACAAATCCCAGAAGGTATGGGTGGGGGCAGAGGGTAGCTCAGGTAATGCAGAGGCATCATGGGGCCTCCTGGGAGTTGTAGTTCTTTTTTTTTTTTTTTTTTTAAAGAGATGAGGTTTCACCATGTTGGCCAGGTTGGTCTTGAACTCCTGACCTCAAGTGATCCGCCCACCTCAGCCTCCCAAAGTGCTGGGATTACAGGTGTGAGCCACCACGCCCAGCCAGTTCTTCTCTTTAGATGGGGGTTTCCTTTAATCCTCAGCCCAGTGTTCCGGCGCTCAAGAACTAAGGAGGCCGAATACCCAGGTGCCCCCTCCCTCAGACCCAGGAGTCTGGGCCCCCAGCTACCGCCTCCCCCAGTCCTAGATGATTAGGCTCCCAATGCCCTCCTCTCTGAAGACCTGGGTATATGCCCCACGTACCCATAAAAATGGCCCCGCACAAACTCCTGGATTCGAGCCTTGCTCTGAGCATGGAGGTTCTGGAACTCATGCATGGCAGAAAACTTCTTCACATTCAGGCCATTGGGGGTCACAATATCTGGGATTGGGGGTGAGGGTCCCATGTTTTATTTGTTCATTCAGATCAGTGTCTGGTTGAATGAATAAATTAAGGAAACGCCCCTTGCCTTTTGCAATTTCTGTTTCAACAGCGTTCCTATAAGGTCCCCCACTCCCGCCTTTTGTTTTTGGAGACAAGGTTTCTCTCTGTCTCTCAGGCTGGAGAGCAGTGACACAATCATAGCTCATTGCATTCTCGACCTTCTGGGCTCAAACAGTCCTCCCACCTTAGCCTCCCCGAGTAGCTGGGACTACAGGCATGCACTACCACACCCAGCTAATCTTTCTTTTTCTGTTTTTTTTTGAGACGGAGTCTCGTTTTGTCACCCAGGCTGGAATGTAAACAGAGTCCACTGATCTTCATTCCCTTTCATAAGACCAATCAGAATTTTATCATATCTGAAATTAATACAAAAGAAATTATACCTCCCATTAGCCTCAAAGTGTAAAGTCAGAGAGCCTCAAATACAGATCACCACCCCCACAGCCTTCTGGGAGCTGTCGTTTTCTATTCTTTAGGAAAAAAATGGTGACTGATGGTCCCCAACGTACAATGGTTCAAGTAATGATTTTTCTTTTCTTTTTTTCGGAGATGGAGTTTTGCTCTTGTCACCCAGGCTGAAGTGCAATAGCACAATCTAGCTCACTGCAACCTCTGCCTCTGGGGTTCAAGTGATTCTCCTCTCTCAGCCTCCTGAGCAGCTGGGATTACAGGCACCTGACATCACGCCCAGATACTTCTTGTATTTTTGATAGAGGATTTCGCCCTGTTGGCCAGGCTGGTCTTGAACTCCTGACCTCAGGTGATCCACCCACCTTGGCCTCCCAAAGTGCTAGGATTACAGGCGTGAGCCACCGCGCCCGGCCACTTTATTTATTTTTGAGACTGAGTCTCGCTCTGTCGTCCAGGCTGGAGTGCAGTGGCCCGATCTGGGCTCACTGAAGCCTCTGCCTCCTGGGTTCAAGCGATTCTCCTGCCTCAGCCTCCTGTGTAGCTGGGATTACAGGCGCCCGGTACGACACCGGGCTAATTTTTTGTATTTTCAGTAGGCATGGAGTTTCACCATGTTGGCCAGGCTAGTCTTGATCTCCTGACCTCATGATCCACCAGCCTCGGCCTCCCAAAGTGCTGGGATTATAGGCATGAGCGTATTCAATACTTGGTTATAAAATAGGTTTGTATTGGATGATTTTGCCCAGTTGTAGGCTAGCGTAAAGTGTTCTGGGCACATTTAAGGTATACTAGGCTAAACTGATGTTCAGTAGGTTAGGTGTATTAAATGCATTTTTAAATTTTTTTAGACAGGGTCTCACTGTCACCCAGGCTGTGACAGGGTCTCTCCGTGCCACCCAGATGGTTCGGTGGCACGATCACAGCTCACTGCACCCTTGACCTCTTAGGCTCAAGCAAGCCTTCCATCTCAGCCTCCTGAGTAGCTGGGGGGTACAGGCACACACACACCACCATGTCTGGCAAAGTTTGGAGCCAGGGATTCGCCCTGTTGTTCAGGCTGGTCTCAAATTCCCGGACTCAAGTGATCCTCCTGCCTTGGCCTTTCAAAGTGCTGGGATTACAGGTGTGAGCCACTGTGCCAGCCAAAATACATTTTCAGTTTACGCTTTTTTTTTTGTTTGTTTCTTGAGATGGAGTCTCACTCTGTCACCCAGGCTGGAGTGCAGTGGCACGATCTCGGCTCACTGCAACCTCCGCTTCCTGGGTTCAAGCAATTCTTCTGTCTCGGCCTCCTGAGTAGCTGGGATTACAGGCATGTGCCACCACGCCTGGCTAATTTTTGTATTTTTAGGAGAGACGGTTTCACTATCTTGGCCAGGGTGGTCTTAAACTCCTGACCTCGTGATCCACCCACCTCAGCCTCCCAAAGTGCTGGGATTATACCATGCCCGGCCCATGCCATTTCAGTTTACAGTGGGTTTCTTGGGATTAGGAGCAACTGGCTTTGGCATAGACAGCTAGCTGCCTGCCTCATTCATATCTGGGGACTTCAGCCTGGCCCCTACCTGGTTTCCTCTTGAGCAAGTGCTGTGCCTCAATGGCGGTGATCTGGGACACGGTAGTGAAGACATGAGCACAGTGGGCTGCCGCCCTTTCCATGCAGTAGCGGTGGTAGATCTGCCTCTCACCTGCTTCCTTGTCCACGTTGAACTGGGCGGGAGGGGGACGACAGTCAGGTTAGAAGGACTGGGGAGAAGACTCTGCAGGTCCAGACTCTGGGGTCCTAAGGGAAACTGCTGCTGGGGGCTGGATTCCTGGGTCTGAGGTAGGAGGGGGCTTGGGACTTGGATTTCTGGGTCATGGGAGGAGAGGGGACGTCGTCCCCTTGGGCTCCCCGGAGCTTTGGGTTATCCTGGCATACTCGCAGTCCCTCATCTGCCACGGTCCCAGCTCACGTTCTCCAGGTTGTTGTAGAAGTCCACAGCACCAGCACACAGGTAGCGCCCCAGCAGCGTGGCATGGGTGGTGAAGATGGTTGCCACAGGCAGTCGCCGGGCACGACACAGGCAGAGGCCAATGCCTGCCAACCACTCATGGAAGTGTGCAACCACGTGCGGCTTCTCCTCGCTCTGCGCCAGGAACTGTGGGGCAACAGGGACAGGGCTGCTGTCTCCACGAGTGTCGGGAAGGGAACTGGCAATCCCCAGTAGGAACAAGGACTTGGGGAGAGGTACATCTATCACTACGCTGCACAGAGTGGGCAGCAGCCTACGGCAGCAATCCCAACTGGACAGGGAACTGGAAATCCCTGAGGCAGCAACTCCTGGGCTCAAGCGACTGGCTCCCCAGGGGTTGATAGGAACTGAGGATTTTTTGGCCAACTTTCTAAGTCCTGGCAGGGTAAGATGGGAAACACTGAAGTTTTCATGTCCCCAGGTCCTGGACATAGTTCCTAAAGATCCCTTGTCTCAAGGGTACGCTGTCTGCATCCAATACTGGCAAAAGGACTACAACTCCCAGAATGCCATAGGAGTAGCCAGTTCCTAAATTATTTGCCTCAGGGCATGGGAAATTAAGCTTTTTCTTCTTTCTTTTTTTTTAGATACAGAGTCTCTCTCTGTTGCCCAGGCTGGAGTGCAGTGGTGCGATCTCGGCTCCCTGCAATCTCTGCCACCCAGGTTCAAGCAGTTCTCCTGCCTCAGCCTCCCAGATAGCTGGGATTTGGGATTACAGGTGCCCAGCACCACGCCTGGCTAATTATTTCATATTTTTAGTAGAGAGAAGGTTTGGCCATCTTGAGCTCCTGGCCTCAAGTGATCTTTCCCATCGGCCTCCCAAAGTGCTGGGATTACAGGTGTCAGCCACCGCACCCAGCCTGGAAATTAAGCTTCTTGAGCCTTTTAAAACCTAGAAGGGGGTCAAAGCTAGGTCAGGCTGGGAATTCATAAGCATCCGGGGCAGCATGTGAGAGCCGAGTCCAGCAATAGCACCCTAGAGAACTACAACTCCTAGAATTCCCTGGGACAGCCTGCCAGCCTCACTTTGAGCCAGGATTCCTACACTTGGAAGACTGGAGTAAATGAAGTTGGCATCGAGAGTTTCGGGTCTCTGAGGAAAGAAGATCCTGGGTCCCTGGATGTCCATGTCCCCAAAGGCCAGAGCAAATCCTTGATTAAAGGACCTTATGACTCCCAGAATGCCCAGGGGAAAAGCCCATCCTCTGGCCTGGGACCTAACCGTCATTGTAGTTTCAGGTATGGGTAAAAGTGACAGATGGGGACTGCAGTGGGACTTACCTCACCCAGGAACCAGGTGGTGAGAAAAGCCAAAAGGACAGCGTCGTTGGCCTCGCGGTCGTACCATGGCACCCCGATGCTGCAGGTATCCCAGAGCTCTCCCTTCCAGCGCTCCAGGGCCCAGGCTGAGGCCCCCACATCCAGGAGCACCACCAGGGGGCTTCCCTCAATCAGCCAGCGCCCGAAATACACCTGGGGTTGCGGTGTGGGGTGTGGGCACCACAGAAAGGATCAGGGCTTCAACCTCATGTCTGCACGCATTTGTGGTTCTCCCCGTTGCAGGCAGATGTCTAGACTTAAGCCTCAGCTCTCTCCCTTTCTGTTTCTGTATCTGCTGCTAATTTCTCACCCGCTGCCTTAGCCTATTTCTCTATTTGCATGATTGATTCCCCACCACACATTTTTTCCATCTCTGTTGCAATATACTCCTTGCCCCCTGCTTAATTTCTTTCTTTCTTTCTTTTTTTTTTTTTTTGAGACAGAGTCTCACTCAGTCACCAGGCGCCAGGCTGGAGTGCAGTGGCGCGACCTTGGCTCACTGCAACCTCCGCCGCCCGGGTTCAAGCATTCTCCTGCCTCAGCCTCCCGAGTAGCTGGGACTACAGGCGCGCGCCACCACGCCCAGCTAATTTTTTTGTATTTTTAGTAGAGACGGGGTTTCACCATGTTGACCAGGACGGTCTCGATCTCTTGACCTTGTGATCCGCCCACCTCGGCCTCCCAAAGTGCTGGGATTACAGGCGTGAGCCACCGCGCCCGGCTCTTTCTTTCTTATTTATTTTTGAGATGGGGTCTTGCCCTGTTGCCCAGGCTGGAGTGCAGTGGCATGATCTTGGCTCCCCAGGTTCAAGTGATTTTCCTGCCTCAGCCTCCCGAATAGCTGGGACTACAAGCACCTACTCTCACCCTCAGCTAATTTTTGTATTTTTAGTAGAGAGGGGGTTTCGCCATGTTGACCAGGATGGTCTTAATCTCTTGACCTCGTGATCCACCTGCCTTGGCCTCCCAAAGAGCTGGGATTACAGGCTGAGCCACTGCACCTGGCCTAATTTATTTTCTTTCTTTTTTTTTTTTTTTTGAGATGGAGTCTCACTCTGTTGCCCAGGCTGGAATGCAATGGCACGATCTGGGTTCACTGTAACCTCCTCCTCCCTGGTTCAGGCAATTCTCCTGCCTCAGCTTCCCGAGTAGCTGGGATTACAGGCGCCCGCCCTCAGACCTGGCTAATTTTTGTATTTTTAGTAGAGATGGAGTTTCAGCATGTTGGCGAGGCTGGTGTCGAACTCCTGAGCTCAGGTGATCTGCCCTCCTCGGCCTCCCAAAGTGTTGGGATTACAGGGGGTGAGCCACTGCGCCCAGCCTCCTGTTTAATTTCTATAACTGCTACCCTTTCCCACTCCCTGCCCCCTTTCTCTGCTTATAACCAAGTATGTTGTCGCATGTCCTGTCTCTATGCCCCCACTGCCCTGTCTGGCCACCCGGCTAATCATTTTCCTACCTGCCACCTTGTTTCTGTACTTGTGGCCACATTTCTCTTGCCAACCATCTTCATCTCCCATTGTCTTTTCTTTCTGATGCTAATTCCTTCCATGGGATACTCCTTTTTTGTTTTGAGACAGGGTCTTGCTCTTGCCCAGGTTGGAGTGCAGTGGTGTGAACATGACTTATTGCAGCCTCAACCTCTCTGACTTAGTCAATCCTCCCGCCTCACCTCCTACGGGTGTGGATCACCATGGCTGGCTAAGTTTTCAATCTTTTGTGGAGATGGGGTCTCACTATGTTCCCCGGGCTGATTGTGAACTCCTGGGTTCAAGCAATTTTCCTGCTTAGCCTCCCAAAGTGATGATGGGATTAGAAGTGTGAGCCACCAAACTAGGCCCTTTTTTATTTTCAGAGACGGGGTCTTGCTCTGTCACCCAGCCTGGAATGCAGTGGTGCAGTTACGGCTCACTGCAGCTTCGGCCTCCCAGGCTCAGGTAATCCTCCCACGGCAGCTTCCCACATAGCTGGGACCACAGGCACACGGTACCACACCCAGATAATGTTTAAATGTTTTGTAAGGACAGGGTTCACCGTGTTGCCCAGGCTGGTCTCAAACTCTTGACCTCAAGTGATCCGCCTGCCTCGGCCTCCCAAAGTACTGGGATTACAGGCATGAGCTACTGTATCCAGCCTGTGATGATTCTTTCACTGTTCATGCCGCCACTCTTCTTCCCCTTGTCGCCTCTGTTTCTTTCATCACATATCTGTCACCTGCGACCTCTTTCCTCTATCCATAGGCCCATGCTGTAGTCCACAGCCATATTTCCTCCCTCCCACCCTCCCTTCCTCCTTCTTTCCTTCTTCCCTCCCTCCCTCCCTCCATTCCTTCCTTCCTCCTTCCTCATCCCTCCCTCCTTTCTTTCCTCCCCTCCCTCCCTTCCTACTTCTCTCCCTCCCTCCCTTCCTCCCCCCCCTCCTTCCTTTCCTACCTGCCTGCCTCCCTTTCTCTCTTCCTGCCCTCCTCTCCTCCTCCCTTCCTTTCTCTCTCTCTCTCTCATTCTTAGACTGGTTCTCACTGCAGTGGCCCAGGCTGGAGTGTAGTGGTGCAATCATGGCTCGCTGGGCTAGGCACAGTAGCTCACACCTGTAATCCCAGCGGAGGCCAAGGGAGGCAGATTGCCTGAGCTCAGGAGTTCGAGACCAGCCTAAGCAACACTGTGAAACCCCCGTCTCTACTAAAATACAAAAAATTAGCTGGGTGTGGCCGCATCCGCCTGAGGTCGCAGCTACTCAGGAGGCTGAGGCAAGAGAATTGCTTGAATGTGGGAGGTGGAGGTTGTGGTGAGTCGAGATTGCACCACTGCACCCCAACCTGGGGGACAGAGCGCGACTCCATCTCCAAAAAAAAAATCATGGCTCACTACATCTCAGCCTCCTGAGTAACTGGGATCACAGGCATGCACCACCACACCTGGCTAATTTTTTGTATTTTTAGTAGAGCCCAGGCTGGTCACAAACTCCTGGGCTCAAGCTATCCTCTCACCTTGGCCTCCCAAAGTGCCAGGATTACAGGCATGAGCCACCGCGTCCGGCCCGCAGCGACACATTTCTTTTTTCCTTTTTTTTTTTGTTGAGACGGAGTTTCGCTTTTGTTGCCCAGGCTGGAGTGCAGTGACAAGATCTCGGCTCACCACACCCTCTGACTTCCGCTTCAAGTCATTCTCCCACCTCAGCCTCCTGAGGAGCTGGGGATTACAGGCACCCATCACCACGCCTGACTAATTTTATATTTTTAGTAGAGAAAAGGTTTCTTCATGTTGGCCAGGCTGATCTGGAACTCCCAACCTCAGGTGATCCGCCCGCCTCGGCCTCCCAAAGTGCTGGATTCCAGGCATGAGCCACCGCGCCCGGCCTGAGCCACACATTTCTAACATAGCCCATCCTCGTCCATGCCCCAGGGCTGCGTTTTCTAGCCGAGGCCACGCTTCTGAGTCTTGCTGCCTCACTTCTCCAGTTGGCTGCGTTCCTCCTGGAGACGGTGGCCTTGGTTCTGGGCCCGCTGCCACTGCAGCCCCACTCCTGGCCGACCTGGCTTTTGCCTGCCCGGGGCCTGGCTCTGAGGCCCCTCCCCCTCCCAGCTGTCGTCTGCCCTTTTGCTGGGGGGGGGGGGGGGGGCTATTCTTAGGCCCCCAGCACGTGGGAAACAGCTGCCCTCAGGAAGGGACCGGGCTGTTCCTGGGTCCCTTAGGGACACAGTAGGGCCTGAATGGATTCCAGACCCCACCCCAAACCACAGGCTGTGAATGAGTGAAGGAACCACAGTGCCTCTCCCTCGAGGACCTGGACCTGTCCGTCCCTCAGCCCTGCTGCCTATGGCTTTCTCCCGGGACAACAAGCGCGTCTCTTCCGTCTTCATCCTGTGGCCCTGCGACTCCCGCTCCTCTCTAATCCCTGATCTGCCCATCTCAGACTCCGTCCTGTGGCTCTGTTCGCTGACTTCTCCTGTCTTCCCCGATATTCCATGCTTCTCCCTCCTTCTAGGTCTCACTTTCTGAAACACCTGGCGGCCTCTTTTCTGTTCATAGTCTGTCCCCCTATTACTCCTTGCCCATGGCTCCATCCACACCTCTCCCTTTGTCCGCCTGCCCCCTCATTCTCCGAGCTTGGCCGTTTACAGTAACAATAAGAACGAAGATCATAATAACCATGACAGCTGGGTGCGGTGGCTCACGCCTGTAATCCCAGCATTTTGGGAGACTCATGAGCTCAGAGTTCGAGACCAGCCTGGCCAACATGGTCAAACCCCGTCTCTACTAAAAATATAAAAATCAGCCGGGCGTGGTGATAGTGCCTGCAATCCCAGCTACTCGGGAGGCTGAGGCAGGAGAACCACTTGGGCCCAGGAGGCGGAGGTTGCGGTGAGCTGAGATGGCACCACTACACTCCAGCCTGGCAACAGAGCAAAACTCCATCTCAAAAAAAAAAAGAACAATCACCGCCCACACACTGTGCTAACTTCAAGAACTCTACTAAGCACTTTATCCCTATTAACTGTTTCATCCTCCCCGGCCCCTCTAGAAGGTAGATGCTATTAGCAAGTCCGTTAGCCAAGGACACAAGGGCAGCAAGCGGAGGGGATGAACTTGGACTTTAGGCTCCAGAATCTGCTCCTGCCTGACCCCAGGCCCCCCTCTCCCCAGCTCTGCCTGGCTGCCTGGCTTTTTTGAGACAGAGTCTTGCTCTTGTTGCCCGGGCTGGAGTGCAGTGGCGCAAAGCAGCTCAGTGCAACCTCCGCCTCCCGGGTTCAAGAGATTCTCCTGCCTCAGCTTCCCGAGTGGCTGGGATGACAAGCGCCCGCCACCACGCCCTGCTAATTTGTGTATTTTTAGTAGAGACAGGGTTTCACCGTGTTGGCCAGGGTGGCCCCAAATGGCTGTCTTCTGATCCCACTGTTTTTCTCTCTGGGTCTGAGGATCATGGCCTCTTGGATGTGTGTCTCAGTCTGTCTCATACCTGCCATCTGCCTGTGCCTTCGCCAATGTCTGGGATCCCCCGCCCACTTCCAGGCCCTGCATCTGTCTGGGTGTCCTATCACGCCTCCTTCCTGTGTCCAAGCATGCCTCGCTCTCTTGCTGGGGGTGTCCCCCCCGCACCCCCTCTCTGCTTGTGGCTCCCACCCTGACGGCAGGCTGTCCACCCCCTTCTGCCCTGAGCCAGGGCATGTTCCCACCTTGCAGCCCTTGCTGTTCATGGAGTCCAGTGTCCTCTTCAGGGCTGGGGTGGGGGCCTCCAGCAGCTCCACCTGGGTCCTCACGCCCTGCTCCGTGTACGGCCCCACCAGGTAGTAGTTGTCGCCCCATTCATCCCCTGTCACCTTCGCCTTCGTCTGCAGCACCGTGTAGATGCCACCCACTGTGGGCCCAAGCGTGTGAGGGTAGGCCCCGGCCGAGGTCCACAGTTCTGGGGCCTGGGGTGTGGTGGGCTGGGGATGTGGGGGTGTTCAGGCCCCAGACCCCTATCTCAGGGGGAAGAGGGGGCTAGGAGCAGGTAGTTTGGAGTAGGGGGGTTGGAGGCTTGGATCAAGGGAACAGGGGACTGGAGGGCGGTCCTCCAAGGTCTAAGGGAGAAGGGGGCTCGGGTCAGGACCCTGAGGGAGGACACGGCTCAGGCTAGACTTCCCGGTCTGAGAGAGAAGGGGCTGGGGGCCGGGACCCCTGGGTCTGAGAGAAGGGGCTGGGGGCCAGGACCCCTAGGGTCTGAGAGAGAAGGGGCTGAGGCCGGGACCCCTGGGTCTGAGGGAATTAGGGACTGGGGCTCTAAGGATGGCAGAGCTGAGGACTAGCTGGACCCAGGTTCCTGAGTTCCCAGCTCACAGGAGCTGGGTTTAACCCGGTGAGGGAGAGTCCCTCTTCATGACCCATTCAGCTTCTCACTGTTGCCCAAGAGAAGCCTGCATGATCACTTCCTGCCCCCAGGGACCCTGCTGACCTGCCTCCCAATTTCCTCTCCCTGACTAGGGACAAAGCATGCAGAGCCCCTGCCCCCAGCCTCCTACCCTCCTGGAGCCCAGGCCTTGGTGAGACCCAGCTGTGTGTTCAAGGGCCCCCCTTTCCTCCTGGGAGACCCAGTCCCTTTCCCCTCCAAGACCCAGCAAAGAAACCTCCCAGCCCCTGCTCTTTGAGGTGGGGGACTGGCTTGTTTCTGGGGATTTCAGCCCCCAGCCTTCTCCAAGGTCAGAACCTCAGCTTTTTGGAGCCCGAGACACAGAAATGCGGGCTCCCAGCCACTCCCATCCTAGGGCCCAGCCCCTGCCTAACTTAGGACTTCCCAGCTTTTCCTATTCAAGTACGCATGTGTCTCCCAGGCCCCGGCTCCTCTACTAGGAACTAATAGCTCAGGCCTTCAGCTCCTTCAAAACCCAGGCATTCAGGCCCGCAGACCTCTCCCTCCCGAGGATCTGCGGATTAGAAGTCTCCAGCCCTTCTCATCTTTATTCTCAAGCAGCCAGGTCCTCAGGTCCTCCCACTGCAGCTCAGGCCTCCTATCTCCCAGTCAGCTCTCTCTCAAATCTGGAGTTTTATCTCCTAGACCATGCTGTTAGGGCCACAGGTCTGAAACCCCAGCAGCTTCCCAGGTTTGCACACACAAGTCCCATCTCCCCATCCCTTCCCTGTTCAGCACCCAGGTATCTAGTCTCCTCGAAGCCTCCCTCCAGGACCCAGGAGTCTTTCATTTTAGCGTCTTCTTCCCTAGGACCCAGAACCCGGGCTTCCAGCCTCCTTTCATCGTAAGTCAAACGACTCATCCCTCTCCTACTCACCTCCGGCCTCCCAGCCCCTCCTCAAGGACACAAGAGTCACAGCCTCCTTACCCAGGACCCAAGGGTTCCCCTTGTAGCCCCGTCCCCTACAACTCAAGAGTTCCGGGCCCCCATCCACTACTGTCCTTCTCGTCAAGGGCCCCGACGCCTGGCTTACTCACCCTTGTTGGCCACCTCCCAGGCCACTTCGAAGAGCACTGTGTTCTCCAGATCGAATTCATCCTCCCAGTCCTCCAGTCCTGGCAGTGAGGACATGGACAAAGTGCGGTTTAAAGGCATGGCTGGCGCTGGAAGGGGGCTCCGGGGACCTCAAGCAGGGACCCGGAGGTGTCCGGGGGAATGCACCAGGTAGGGTGCGGGGCCGAGCAGCTGGTGCCCGACGGGAAGCTTGCAAGACGCTCAGCTTCCTATTGCACGACCGCACCCCCGCCCCGGTGCGTTCGGACCTAGGCAGAAGGCGGCCGCAGCGTCACTGAGCCCAGCTGTGCCTCTGCAGTGAAACCTCGCGGCCGCCAGGAGGCGGTGGCCACCCCCAAGCTAGCGCCATTGGCTCGTGTGCGGGGGCGGGGATTTCCGCGTCTCCTCATTGGTGGAACGGGTTAGGGGTCGCTGTGTCCGGGCCCCGCCTCGGCTGTCCGGGAGGCGGAGCTTGCCGCCGCGCTCTACGGAAGCGATTGGCCTTCAGCTCTGTCAATCTGAGGCTGGAGGCCTCAAAGTCGCGGGGGGAGGAGAAGGGTGGGATAAAGAGGAAAGGAGCGTGGAGGACGTGTGGTTACTCAAAGAACAGCTAAGAATTTTGCAATCGGCCTGAGCGGGGGCGGGGTCTGAGCAAAAGGAGGAGGAGCCAGAGGCAGTGGGAATGGACCCAGGAGTTCCGGACACCAGTCTTCCAGCGCAGCCTCGGCTGGTAGGCGGGGCCTAAACTGCCGTCACGACCCTACAATATTTAGATATTTATGAGGAACCATAGAGATCCTTGGAGGACCTGCTAGCCTAGAGGGGCCAGGACACCTTGCTCCTCGCACGTTTCCGTTTCCCTTGGGACACTGGCAGTTGGTGAGCATCATGGCAACCGTGGTAAGTGAGTGCATGGAGGGTGAGTTGCGAACCCGCAGTCTCAAGTCTGAGAGAGGAGGAGGCTAGAGGCCCTGACTTTTGGGTCTGAAGGAGGAGGGATCTGGGGGGTCCAGACTCTTGGGTCTGGAGGAGGAGGAAGCTCGGACTCCCGGGTCTGGGGGGAGAAGTGGACCTGGGGGCTAGACTTCTGGATCTTAGGGAAGGCGGGAACTGGGACCAGGGCTCCTGGGTTTGAGGGAGTGAAAAAATGAAGGGGCTGGAATCCCGGAATCGCAGATCTGGCCCCATCATGCTATAGGAACTCCAACTTCTAGAATACTCTTGGCGCAACGGCTGGTTCTGCCTTGCGCTGCTTCGAGCCATTTGGGAACGTTGGCCTAGTGAAACTTTAATGGGAAGAAATTGTCAAGGAACAAGAGAGTCTTAGCGGAGAAGGAAGGATTAGGTACTCAGAAGTCGGGACCTTGTCATGCGACCGTTTTGGCCATTTTCATATTTCCAGTGTTTCACACGGGGCATGTCTCAGTGTAAATACTCAATAAATTATCACTTGAATGAATGGATGGATGGATGGATGGATGGATGTGAATGAAGGAAAGGCCAGGAAACTTGGCCTGGCACCTGCTCAAGAAATACCTGAATAAAGAAGTGATTTGGGCCAGGTGCAGTGGCTCACGCCTGTAATCCCAGCACTTTGGGAGGCCGAGGCGGGCGGATCACTAGGTCAAGAGCTCGAGACCATCCTAGCTAACATGGTGAAACCCCATCTCTACTAAAAATACAAAAATTAGCCAGGTGTAGTGGCGCATGCCTATAATCCCAGCTACTCGGCGAGGCTGAGGCAGGAGAATCGCTTGAACCCGGGACTCAGAAGTTGCAGTGAGCTGAGATCGCGCCACTGCACTCCAGCCTGGGTGTCAAAACGAGACTGCCTCAAAAAAAAGTGACGTGACCTGAACTTAAGGACTGGACTGGGCTTCCGGATGCCTCAATTCCCATGATGAGCCCAGTCAAAATGGAGGAATGGAGGGGGGAGAGAGTTGAGTCTGTTGCTGTCACCAGAGCAAGGAGGAGGAGGAGGTGGGTAGGGAAGTAGAAGAGGAAGGCAATGATCAGAACTTCTACTGGAAGTGTGAGGGGATGGTGGGTGCTGAGTTTTAAAATGGCCTTGGTTTAGCGGGGCGCGGTGGCTCACGCCTATGGTCCCAGCACTTTGGGAGGCCGAGGCGGATGGATCACGAGGTCAGGAGATTGAGACCATCCTGGCTAACAGAGTGAAACTCCGTCTCTACTAAAAATACAAAAAAATAGCTAGATGTGGTAGTGTGCACCTGTAATCCCAGCTACTTGGGAAGCTGAGGCAGGAGAATCGCTTGAACCCGGGAGATGGGAGGTTGCAGTGAGCCGAGATTGCGCCACTGCACTCCAGCGTTGGCAACAGAGCGAGACTCTGTCTCAAAAAAAATAAAATGACCTTGGTTTTCATGGGACCAGTGGGCAGCAAGGTTTAGGAGAGGCTTATGGTGAAGAGAAAGACTTTGTAGGAGACAGTCTTTGGTAAGGGGCCTGTTTATGTTGAGAGAGCTAGATTTGGGATTCCTGGATTCATGTCTTTTTTTTGTTGAGGTAGTCTTGGAAGTAGTTTGTGGGTAATGTCCCATGCTCCAGGGTTCCAGCTTCGTATAAGGAGAAACTAGGTGGGAAGGTTCACACAATGACAGGGAAAGCTTGTCACCATTGATGGCCAGAAAGTCTAAACGATTGACTCCAGAGGGAGAAGGCTTCCTCTGGGCTGAATAACTGCATGTTCTGTCTGGTAGAAGAAGAGAAGAAAGACCTGTGGGCCAGGCACAGTGGCTCAGAGTGGCCTGTAATCCTGCATTTGGAGAGGCCGAGGTAAAAGGATTGCTTGAGCCCAGGAATTGAAGACCAGCCCTGGCAACATAGCCAGACCCTGCCTTTGCAAAAAAAAAATAAGAAAATTAGCCAAGTGTGGCAACGCCTGTAGTTCCAACTGCTCGGGAGGCTGAGATGGGAGGATTGCTTGAGCCTGGAAGGTGGAGGCCATGGCAGGTCCAGCCTGGGTGGCAGAGTGAGACCTTGTCTCAAAAAAAAAAAAACAAAAAACCTCATGGGAAGGAGAGTTGGGGATAGGTGACTTAGGGGCTAGGTTACCTTTCTGGCCTCTTTAGCTTCCTTTTCCTTATTAGAAATAATAAAGTATTAGCCGGGCGTGGTGGCTCACACCTGTAAACCCAGCATTTTGGGAGGTTGAGGCAGGTGGATCATGAGGTCAGGAGTTCGAGATCAGCGTGGTCAACATAGTGAAACCCTGTCTCTAAAAATAAATAAATAAATAAAATAAAATAAAATAAAAAAGAAATTATGGGGCCGGGTGCGGTGGCTCACGCCTGTAATCCCAGCACTTTGGGAGGCTGAGGCGGGCGGATCCCAAAGTCAAGAGATCGAGACCATCCTGGCCAACATGGTGAAACCCCATCTCTATGAAAGAAAGAAAGAAAGAAAGAAAGAAAGAACTATTCTGAAGTGTCAGAAAATAATGTAACAGACATGCAAAGAGCCACCATCCAGCAGTGATTTGTTTTGCTTTTATTCAAGACAGAGCCTCACTCTGTCTCCCAGGCTGGAGTGCAGTGATGTGATCTCAGCTCACGCAATCTCCACCTCCCAGATTCAAATGATCCTCCTGCCTCAGCCTCCCAGTAGCTGGGATTACAGGTGTGTGCCACCACGCCCAGCTGATTTATTTTTCATTTTTATTTATTTATGTTTTGTGAGACAGAGTCTTGCTCTTGCCCAGGCTGAAGTGTAGTGGTGTGATCTTGGCTCACTACAACCTCAGTCTCCCAGGTTTAAGCAATTCTCCTGCCTCAGCCTCCCAAGTACCTGGGATTACAGGTGCCTGCCACCATACCCGGCTAATTTTTTTGTATTTTTAGTATAGAAAGGGTTTCACCATATTGGCCAGGCTGGTATTGAACTCCTGACCTCATGATCCGCTTGCCTTTGTAGGGCTAAGGGCTCCACAGGGTCGTGGGGTGTTCCTTATGCTGTGCTGAGGCACAGGATCCCAGAAATAAAGAGACAGGACACAGAAGTACAAAGAAAGTGGAGCTGGGCTCAGGGGGGCCACGCCACCTATAAGTGGAGAGAGGTGAGGCCTGAATGTCCAGAAGTGTCTGTATTTATTGGGTATAGGTTAGGGGCAGGGTAGTGAGTGAAGTCATCTTCAAGGATAGTGATAGGGTCGTGAGCAATAAACAAGGGGTCCACCCCCATTAGGTCACTGAGGCATGGAGGTGGGCCGTGGGCAGTGAAGAGGGGCGCAGTGTGCAATATCTCTTATCTATGGGCATGCTGCTCCTAAGAATATCTTTAGGAGGATGCTTTAAGTCACACAGCAGTGGCAGAGCTGTCAGGGTCTACCGCCACCTGCTGGCAGCTTCCAGTGAGTTCTATAGGAGGATGCTTAAGTCACACAGCAGTGGCAGAGCTGTCAGGGTCTACCGCCACCTGCTGGCAGCTTCCAGTGAATTCTATAGGAGGAGGCTTTTGAGCCAGCACAGTAACAAGAGCTGATAAAGTTCACAGTCACCAAGGTGCGATTATCCGGAGGGCTTTTGAGCCTTCGGATGCTCGAGGGATTGCTGGTCTGAGGGCAGCCTTCCACAAGAACTGGAGCAAGGTCCTACAACTCCTTTATCAGGAGGAGTGGCTCTTGCCCCAAGCCTGCCATACAGCGGGTATCTTTACGATACTGAACGCTGCCGCCTGGGCCATGGATTCTTGTCCTGATATAACTGTTTTTCCCTTAAATCATGCTCTGAATTGTATCTGCTCCAGACATTCCTTCAATTATAAGCTGCTTATTCCTTAATTCATGCTCTCTACCGTGTCTGCTCTAGGCATTCCTCTGACTATGAACTAAGATATAATATATACATAGGGAAATAATTGAGTAGTAAGGTATTCTTTAGGCACTCATTCTAGGAACTAATATATGATTATATATAGAGGATTGTATAAAGGGAAATAACTGAGTAGTAACACTGTAAACTGAGATATTTTTCAGGCACTGATTGTGCCGGGATTCTGCTTAGCTATCCTTCCTCGGTGCCTATGTAGAGGGTTACCCACAGCCTTGGCCTCCTGGAGTGCTGGTATTGCAGGCATGAGCCACTGCGCCTGGCCAATTTTTGTATTTTTTGTATTTTTAGTAGAGACGGGGTTCACCATGTTGACCAGGCTGGTCTCGAACCCCTGACCTCAAGTGATCTGCCCGCCTCAGCGTCCCATACTGCTGGTATTACAGGCAGGAGCCACTATGCCCAGCCTGTTGTTTTTTCTTAATAGCTTTATTGATATAAAATTAACATACTATATAATTCACCCATTTAAAATGTACAGCTCAGCGTTTTCTAGTGTATTCACAGAGTTGTGCAGACATTTTCACAATTTTAGAATATTGTTGTCACTCCAAAAGAAACCCCATACCTCTTACCTGTCACCTCTAGTCCTCCCATACCTCCCGTCTTCAGTTCTAGGCAGCCCCTGATCTTCTCTGTGTATGGATTTGCCTGTTGTGGCTACTTCATGTAGATGGAATCATACAATATGTGTCTTTCATGTGTGGGCTTCTTTCATGTAGCTGTTATTCGAGTCCAGTAGTACTTAATATTAAACACATTTAATAAAGAGATCTTCCAAGCAGGCTTTGTGTGGGTGTGGGCGACAAGGCCGTTTCATTTCTCGCTTGGGTGCAAGCGGGCCAATCCCAGAAAGGACAAGGGTGGGAATTGATTTTATAGGTTGGGGCAATTTTTTTGGGGGGGGGCGGGGGTGTTGCAGAGTAAGATCAGTTACAGTGGCGGGGGGTAGGGGCAAGGAGTATACATTACGATAAGTTCAGTTACAGTAGCATGTGGTGAGGCAGAGAGTAGTTAAGATGGCAGGATGGGGCAAGGAGTATTCACATCATCCTGAGAACAGTTAAGATGCCAGGATGGGGCGAGAGGCTTGTCCTGGGGAAGCTCCGCTGGGTGATTGGGTAGGGGACGACGATCAGCCGAGGCAGGACTTCAGACTTTCTGGGTCCAGGTTTGCACATGGAGATCTGACATTCCAGTCTTTATATATAGAGAGAGAAAGAATTAGAGAAGAGGGGGTGATGACTGGTTCCGGGGGTGGGGGCTAAGCTTCTCAAGGCTACTTCGTGCGTGAGAAGGGACAGTGCAGACATCTAAAAATTTTTTTTGAGTGGAGGAGACAGGGTAGAAGTGGGAACAGGACAGGTGTGCAAATAAGAAAGGTCTGGACGATACGTTTGGCCTTACACATGCTTAAGCTGCTGGGGGACTTTGAGGCACTGCGCGGTATTGTGGGGCTGTCCAGAGCAGCATTTGCCGATTAGTGATAGCCTGGGTGCGGTTTTGTATGAACTGCAAGACTGAGCGGAAGATACGGGGTCCGAATAGGAGAAGAAAGACGGGTATTAAAGGAGTAAGGATTGGAAGGAGCCGTGACCTCCAGTTAGAAAATGGCCAGGCAGGTTCGGCATAGGTATTTGCTTGGTTAGCAAACTTCTGGGCCCTGTCTTTGAGTTTTTTGATATTATCATACACTAGGTCAGATTGCTTTAAGTAAAAACAACATTCTTCATTTAGAAATATACAGAGTCCTCCTTTTTCTGCGGTAAGTCGAGGCCACGATGGTTTTGGAGAACAGCTGCAGCCAAAGAGTCAATTTGAGCCTGAAGGGCAGACGAGGTATTAGATAATTAGTAATGCTGGCAGAAATCAGTAGACAGACTGCGGAATGCTGTGACGGAGGTGGTGATCCCCTCCGTTCCAAGTCCTACCTTGGAGGCTGCAAGCCCTATTCTTATGAGTAATGGAATTAGTTGTATAGCTCTTTTCGTCGGGTAGGTGTCATTAGGGGGACAGGCAGTTGTTCATTACCATTGGCAAATTGGATGTTAGGAATAAGGAAGAGTAAGGGACAGGTGCCTGTCCAGTTAGCAGGCAAACACATATAGGTAGAGGAGCCACCTGGGAAGAAAGGCCTGGGGCGAGGCAGAACTGAAAACGCAGGGGGAAGGGGTGAGACGAAGTATTGAAAGGGGGAATCAGATGCCCACATTCCTAAAGATCCAGCGAGGACAGCAGCTGTTTGGGGTTGAAGGGGCGATGGGCGTGGCAGCTGTGTGGTGGAAGTGGTTTGATTTCATAGTATATGAGGAAGCGTGTGGTGTCAACAAGTAGCCCCTACTCACATTTGTAGGGGTGGGCATAAGTAAGCGTGATGAAGGACTAGGAGGAGAATCTGAGGCACACGGAGAGGATAACCAAGGATGAAGTGAGGTAAGGGAAGGTGTTTGCCGAAGCAATAATGACTGTTAATGTTTTTGAGATTATCAGTAGTGATAGGGGGTCTGTCAGCAAAGCGGAGTAAGTATGCCCCCATAGGCATGTTAATATGCGTGTCGGGACTTTGGAGATGAAGGGTAAAAACGCATTTAGGAGGTGGAAGGCTACCTAAGGGATTTCTAGTGGTTCGTTGACGGGAAATGCTTGGAGGGGGCAGAAGTGGGGGATAGTTGTTTGTGTAGTGAGGGGTCCTAGTATGGGTGGAGTGGAGTTGATACCAGGTGAGAGTTGCTGTAAATAGGTGCAGAGAAGCAAAACAGCTTGTTGGTATGAGACATCTGAAGAGGTCCTGCTGAGTCTGTTAAAACAAGTAAAAAAGCTCTGTAGGAGGTAGAGGCGGGGACTGTCAAAAGAGGTACACAGATGTAAAGAGACAGGAGAGGTAGCCCAGTCAGCCGGCATAAGAGGAGGAGGAAAGGGAGGTACAGAGCCAGCAGTTTTTTGCCAAGGATGGGTTGGCATCATTGAGGAGGGAATGAGTTAGACTGATAGTATGTAAAAGAGAACTAGGAAAGGCTGGAGAGTGACAGAACGGGACTGAGAATAAGAGTAAGTAGGAAAGTGAAAAAGAGAACTTCATTAGGGGGAAAGAATTGGAGTGTTCCTTGCCACACATTGTCATCTATCTACTCTGGAAAGGAATTAAGGGTGGCGTCTCGAGAGCAGAACCAGGGGGTGTCAGCTAGGAGGGCTTGCAGGAAGACTAAGAACCTACGATGCAAACACGTGCAGGGCATTTAGGGTTTAGGATTGCTCTTCAGGGATTCGAGTGAGCCTAAGGGAAGTAGGGGAGAGTACTTGTGACTTCCAAGAGGAGGTGGAGGGGCTAGCCTGGTCGTCTTGAAGCAGGAGCAGCCTCGAGAAACAGACCTTGTACACTGAACTAGGAAGGAAGAGGTGATTTATTTCGGCCGGGAGCAAGGCAACATAGTTGTCTAACAGCCAAGCTCACCTAACAGAGAAGCTCCGCCTTTATATAGGCTTATAACCCTAGGTAATTACATGTAAAAGGGTCTTGGGTTTACAGTTTTAGAAATTACATGTGAAAGGGTCTTGGTCGATGGAGTAGGAGTGGGGTGGGAGTTTGATCTTGTTAAGTAAAAACAATGCCTTCGAGAGAGATTCCCCCATACTATGCCTGCCATCTATAGGAGGACAATTAAGGATGTACCAGTCGGCCAGCCTTTTCTTCTATTGAAATACAGTGTGGAAGTCAAGGGGGAGGTGATCTTAGATGCTTGGGTCTCTTTCCTCACTCTCCCCCCACTTTGAGAACCTCACCTGTAACGTTAGCAAGAGTTCTCACTCTTTATTCTTATTTTCATGATCCCCTGAAGGAATTGATTGATAATGACAGATACAAAACATTTGTGGTGTGGTTCTCTGGTCTATTACAGCAGTAAAGAATTTCTCAGCCATTTAGAGGAATAAGAGGGAAAACAGGGGAGTAGCAAACACCTACTTTTGTTACCACACTTATGATGAGGGTTTTTAATCCTCCCAAGGCTGAGGGCCAATCTTTAACAGGAACTCAGGGTTGAATTTGTGCCCTACCAACCCAGGCACATGTGCTAGTTTGGTTATATTCTTAACTGCATGACCCTAGTCGTCTGTGTGTAGGCAGCAGTTGGTTAGTTTGAATTTTTTTACAGACTCCTCCTTTGGCTGCCAGCAAATAATCTAAGGCCAACCAGTTCTGATAAATTGCATTTCTCATCTGAGTTTCTTGTCTGGCCAAAATGGACAGAGCTTTGCTCATTTCATTAACAAGTATTTCCAAGGCAGCCTGCAACTGGATGATCTGATTGAGCGTATAGATAGGAGTCCGTAGACCGGATATCCTAACAGCTCACCTCTCTTAACAGATAACAGGAAAAAAGAAGGCTTGATGATGCCTATGACACAGCTACCTGTCCATCTTTCAGGCAGCTGTACGTATGCTCTATGTCTGCATATCCAGTACAACCCAGGCGGGGCTGTCCAGTCTCTCCCCGTACCCAGGATGATTCCAAGCATCTTGTAATTTTTGAAATGTTAGGAGGGGGGTTCTTTGCTGTATAGTTTGAGCTCCACCAGGTTACCCCACTGTTCCATTACACAGTCGCTGCCCTAGGCAGCTAAGCTTTTCTACCGGAACAGTGAAGGCTTTTCCTTCTCTGACCAACAAGTATTGTCCGGTAATTGAAACCTTTAAAACCCAGAAACTGTTGGTTTGAATCCTTTGGACTGAGGTCAGGTCAGGGACAGGGTCAGAGGGTAATAACTCACGGGCTTCCCATGGCCACCTATTACCCATGGTAATTCACCCACATACATAGTAAGAAGTGACATTAAGGGAATGGGCTACATTTTCAGCAAGTCGGAGGAACAAGTTCTTTGTCTTTTTTGGAAGCTCTGGCATTGGCTCATTTATTTCATGGAAGTGCTCCTACACTGGCCGGGCTGAGCGTTTCTGGATTTTTCCCTGAATCTGGATACTGACTCTGGGGTCAAGCCCTTTTCCATGAATTCCCAGCATTACACACTCTCCCCTTTTTTCCCATTTAGAGTCTTGGGGGTTTGTGATCATTAATTCCACTGGGTTACAATGTCCTGAGACACAGGGAACATTACTCCATGGAATGGTGTCTCTCCCTTTTACAGGACGAACGGGATTATTTGTATTACTTTTTCAAGTAGCCTAGAAGACGAATGACCCAAAAATGCATTTACTGCACCAGTAGGTTTTCTGGCAGATATTTCTTAGGCTCTTTCGCGAAACTTTGTTCCCATCCGAGGGGACCACAGCTCCCTCTACTGGGAGGGTAGGCATTGATGGCTGCACAGGCATCAAACCTTAGGGTAACCTGTTTGGGGCTTCCCTTCTCCTCTGTTTTAGCTATTAACTTAGTAGGGCTGATCCCTCGCCCTGTTAGGAGTTTAATTTCGAAAGTCGTATGTGCAGGGGACTCGGTTGGATCGTAGCAGACATCGGGCTGTCCATCCCCTGGATTACACACCTTATGCTGAGTACCATTATATAAACAGGTTCCCCTTCTGTGTCCCTGTACATTCATAGTAACTGTAGAGTGAAAGAATGGCAGGAACGTTATGTCCTACCTTAGTAACCTGGTGCACACACTGAGAGCATTCTTCAAAATTAGTTGATGTCCCTACTGTACAAGTGCAAATATTAAGAAGAGTGAGTCCCATGATGAATTTCCTCATGCTTCGGCCGTGCGTGGACCAGCCAGCTTCCGGGATGTGGCTGGAGGAGGGCTTGCTGTCCTTAAGGTGATTCTGCAGTCGTTGTCTGGGTCTGGTGTAGCTTCCCAAGTTTCAGCTGCTGCTGGTTTCACACAGCTGTGGTGGATCCAGGCTGGGATTCCCTCTACGTTTACGGCCATGGGAATGGTCAGGATCACGGTCTGGGGTCCTTTCCACCGTGGCTTCAGAGGGGCTACATTCCAGTCCTTTATGCACACGAGATCACCTGGTGAGAAAGGGTGAACTGGGGAGAATAAGCTTACAGGACGTCTCTCATTTACCCAAGTTGAAATATCCTGAGTGGTCTTCCCTAGAGCTTGTAACTGTCATCGTAGTTCCCTCCCCCACGCCTGAGGAGTTCCCAGGAGTGCCCGCAGTATGGGAGGGGGCCTATAAGACTTCATAAGGGGAATATCCTGTCTTCTTAGAGGGAGTGCATCTAATTCTGAATCACACCAAGGGAAATGCCTGCACCCACTTTAATCCTATTTCCTGACTCATTTTCCCTAAGCTATTTTTGATGATCTGGTTCATTCTCTCCACCTTTCCGGAACTCTGAGGTCAGTAGGCAGCGTGCAGTTTCCAAGTAATAACCAAGGTCATTGCTGGTTTCCGGACCAAATTCGCCGCAAATGCTGGTCTGCTGTCTGATCCGACGCGCCGTGGCAGTCCAGACCTAGGGATGGGATCTCACAGCAGCACACGGTTACGTCATGGGCCTTCTGGCACCCGGGGGCAAAGTGGCAGGGTTTTAGGTGTTGCACAGGGGATTTCCACGTCAGCAGGCTCGGGTGTTTGGTTGGCCTAGCATTTGTTAACCAGTGATGCCCTTTGTATTCATTAGAGTCAACACTGTGTGAGGTGTTTGATATTTAAATTTTGCCCCAGAGTCGATGTTAGACCTTCAATTGCCATTTTTTTTTCCTCTTTCTGATACATACAGCTTGAGAGGCTTTGTTAAATCAGGTAGCCCCAAAGCCAGGGCTGACAAAAGTTTCGCTTTCAGTTCCTGCCGCTGCTGGGATCCCCTGTTCAAAGGGTTCCTTGTCTCCTCCCCCCTTTGTCACTTTGTGTAAGGGTTTGGCCAGTACTGCAAAGTTTGGGATCCACAATTTACAAAAACCCAGGGCTCCAGGAAGTCTCTCGCCTGCCTCTTAGTTTCGGGTCCTGGCAGGTTGCAATGTCTTGTTTCCTCTCTGCTCCCAGGCTGCACTCTCCCTCCCGGATGGTGAACTGCAGATCGCACTTGCTGTTGGCAAATCTGGGCTTTCTTTTTCGACAGTTTATACCCATAGTCCTCCAGGTGCTGAAGTAAGGCATCTGTTTCTTTAGCGCACCTGACTGCCATGGGGTGTCCCCATAAAAGGTCACCAGCATATTGGAGCAGCATGCAGCCTAAGTCCTTAGTAAGAAACTTGTGGTGGGGGGGGTGCGGATCACAGGTTAGTGCCTCCCCCACAGATGGTGAAGAGAGTTCTTGAGCCCCTGGGAAGCCGGGTCCAGGTGTCACACCTGTTTCTGGATTTTCCCATTGAAACGCAAATAGTTTCTGACCTTCTGAGGCCAGATCAGTGCTAAAGAAGTATTCTTTAAGTCCAATCAAGTGAACCAACTATCCTCCACTGGCAATAATCCCAACCTCGTACATGAGTTGGGTGCAAATGGGTGCAAAGTCAGTGTAGTCTGATTAACCAAAAGCAAGCCCTGCATTGGCCTACATCTTCAGTCCCTGGTTAGGGAGGGGGCTCCACTCCTCCTCCCGAGGGACTGTGAGAGCCTTGATAATCCCTGCCTGAGGCAGTTTTAGCTGCAGGGAGTCCTTATTATTGAATGTGATAGTTGTCGCCCCTAATTTGCATAACAAGTTCCCCCCCCCCCACAGAAGGAGGGTGGGTAGTACCCCAAGTACAAGAACTGACTTATAACTTCACGGCCTCCTGCCGAACAGGGGCTGAGACAAACAGAAAAACTGTTTTTGTAACACCCCAGCAGCTCCAACAATATTGTTTCCTTTGATAGGGGGGTTGCAGGACTGTCATCTGGACTATGGGCTCTTTGGGGGCATATGAGCCCGGCCCCCCCTTTAGTCCAGTGGCCCTTCCATTAGACCGAGCAGAGCTCCTCCACTTTCCTCTGAATCCTCATGCTTAGGATCACCCTGTTCTCCTGTTAACTGGGGGCACTCTTCCTTCCAATGTCCTACTTCCCTACGGTTAGCACACTGATCATGTTGCAGGCGCGGGCGAGCAGACTGGGTGGCTTTCCCAGGAACCCCCCTTTCCCCACCCTCTTGGGGGTGCTCCTTTAATAGCGACAGCTATCAAGTTGGTATTTCGTCGAGCCTGATGCTCTTTTTCTCTATGGCTTACCACTTCTTGGTTCACAAACACCAGGTTAGCTATTTCCAATCATTGTGAAGCATTCATGCCACAAATCCTGCCTGTTTCTGCAATTTTCTTCTAATGTCCTCTGCACACTGAATCTGCCAGGGCCTTGGGAGTCCTTGTCTCCTAGGTGCGGGCGGGGGAGGTCCTAGCTGTCTGTCCTTTTGCCACTAAAACAGTCGCTGCCTGTCCTCTTAACCACTGCAGAGGGTTTAAAACTAACTGTAACCACGAGTCTATGTACGGAAATTGATCAAGGTGTTCTGGCTTGCCGCATATAACCTCATGCCTTACTTTGGAGACAAGAGACCTGTCCAGGGTCCCCTCTGAGGGCCAACCCACCCCAAATGCTGGCCAATCTACCTCACATAAAGTCCTTAGCTTCCCTGGTGTCATAGTTACTCCATAACGCCCACTAAATCCGTTCTTGAAATTTTTCAGCATGGTCCCTAAAGGAGTGGGCTTGCTATGAGTGTGACTCATGCTTACTGGAAAAACAATCCTCACAGTTAAGAGAGTGTTACTCCGCCCACAGCAGTTCCCACGCAGTAAGGGGCACTACACACTCTCTGATTCACATTCGCTTCAGGCTGGCAGAATCGCCTTTCTTTCAAAAGTATTTTAGACGCCACTTGGCGTAAGAGAGATGGTTAATCCCCTCACAACACCTGGATTGCGAGAGCTCCTCCGTTTAGCCTTATGTGATGGTCTCTGATTCCAGCCAGCCCCAAAAGTGGCTCGGAGTGTAAGGCCCCCTCTAATGGGCCTGACACTGCCGCATTTCACGGCTGATGAGTCCAGCTGGACCCCTCCATTCACTCATACAATCGCTCTCTTCCCTCTACCCACATCGAAACCAAAAGCAAAACTTCCAAGGTTAGTTGCAGAGGGAGAGAGAGAGCGAGCCAAGTTCAGGAGAGCCGAATCCAGCACACGTGGGTGATCAGGCCACACTTCCACCTAAAGGAGGTGGGCAAGTTTCCCAGGATCAATCCTACTGTGTTTCTGTCGTCTAGATATTCCAAGTACCCGTTGCTTCTCGGTGTTCAGCCACTGGGAGGATCCACACTGTGGGGATTTTCCTGCTCTGCTCTGGCAAGGCTTTCCACCAGGCCAATACCTGCCCAGGAGCTCTCTCAGGAATTGCATCGCCCAGGTGGGCAGGAGCCCCCGCAGAGATGCTCCGAAGGGCTAGGCAAACCGCCTGAGAGGCTTTCCCGCTGTCTGCCAACCGAAACTCACTTCCTGGGCAGGAGCGGCCACAAGAAACAGACCTCTTGGACACCGAACTAGGAAGGAAGAGGGGATTTATTTCGACTGGGAGCAAGGCGACATAGTTGTCTAACAGGCAAGCTTGCCTAACAGAGATGCTCTGCCTTTATATAGGCTTCTAACTCTAGAATATTACACGTGAAAGGGGCTTGGGTTTACAGCCTTAGAAATTACATGCGAAAGGGTCTTGGGTTTACAGTTTGAGAATTACATGTGAAAGGGTCTTGGTCGATGGAGTAGGAGTAGGGTGGGGGTTTGATCTTGTTTAAGTAAAAACAATGCCTTCTGGAGAGATTCCCCCATGCTATGCCTGCCATCTATAAGAAGGCAATTAAGGATGTGTTATTCGGCCAGCCTTTTTCTTTTTTTTTTCACTTCGACTCACTCTGCTGGTAGGCCAGCCTTCTCTTCTATTGAAAATCAGTGTGGAAGTCAAGGGGGAGGTGATCTTAGATGTTTGGGTCTCTTTCCTCAGTCTGGTGGGCACATTTTAATCCTGGAGCGGTGAACCCAGTGGGGGAGGGTCTTGCAGGCTGACAGCAGTTGGGGTACTGTAGACAACCAGGTAAGGACCTTTCCACTGAGGCTGTAGAGCTGGATGGGTTAAGTCCTTGACCAGTACTGATTGTCCGGCTAAGATGTCCTTCCTCGTATGGCTGGGTGTCCGGAGTGGGTAAGAGGAGATAGCAGCTCGGCGAATTTCCTGCCTCGTTTGTTGGAGAACTGGAAGATAGTCTCCAAGAGGGCTGGGGTCTGCAAGAAGGTTGGGCCCGAGTAGAAAGGTGTGACCATACAGAAGTTCAAAGGGGCTATACCAGGTGGGTTCCCAGGGAGTGGCATGAATTTGGAGAAGAGCGACAAGCAGAAGAGATACCCAGTCCTTTTTTAGTTGAAGGGTGAGTTTAGTAAGATGTGTTTTTAGAAGGCCATTAGCTTTCTACTTTCCCTGACGACTGAGGATGGTGAGGGGCATGGAGAGTCCATTGAATGCTGAGGGCCTGAGAGACTGCTTGGGTGATTTGGCTAATGAAAGCAGGGCCATGATCTGATTGTATGGAAGTAGACAGGCCAAACTGGGGGATGATACCGTTTAATAGACAAGAAATAACCGCAGTAGCCTTTTCTGTTCCAGTAGGGGAAGGCTTCAGTCCACCCTGTGAAGGTATCTACCCGTACAAGAAGATACTTCAATTTTTTGACACAGGGCATATGAGTAAAGTCAATTTGCCAGTCTTGCGTGGGGGTAAATCCTCGCACTTGATGGGTAGGAAAAGGAGGAGGTCTTAAAAATCCTTGGCGGTTGCTAGAGTGACAGATGGAGCACTGAGATTGATTGTTTTAAGGATGGACTTCCATGAGGGAAAAGAGGTGAGAGGCTCTCAGACATGGGCTAAAGGCTTATATCCTACATGAAAGTGGTTGTGAAAGGAAGAGAGGATGGAATGAGCTTGCCAGGCCGGAAGAAGGAATTTTCTGTGATCTAAAAACCAATTACCTTGAGTGGGAAGTGACTGATACTTTAATGACTCTGAGGCTGAATAGAGAGGATTGATTGATGAAAAAGAAAATTACTGTCCACTAGGTGGCGATAGCAGTGCGCTGGCTGCTTTCCTAGCTGTCTCATGTGCTAGTGCGTTTCCTTGAGCGATGGAATCTAAGTTTTTTGGTGCCCTTTACAGTGGACAGCCCCGGCCTTAGCTGGGAGAAGGGCAGCTTTAAGGAGGCCTTTATTAAAGAAGCCTTGATAATGGAAGATCCTTGTGTAGTGAGAAAACCTCTTTCTGCCCGTATGACAGTGCGGGGATGGAGGATGTGGAAGGCATGTTTGGGGTCAGTAGAGATATCTACTCTGAGCCCTTTGGCCAGGGTAAGAGCACGTGTGCGTGCCGTTAATTCAGCCTGGTGAGAAGTAGTAGATGGAGGGAGAGTGGCAGCTTCACTGATAGAGGTATGGGAAACAGCATAGCCAGCCTTTCCTGGAGAGGACTGCTTGGGTTTGGAAGAACCGCCATCCATAAGCCATGTGTGATGTGAGTCTGGAATACGGAGAGAGAGGTGTGGGGAAAGGGGAAACAGCGGTGTGTACTAGGGAGATGCAGTTACGCGGTGCAGGAGCAGCGTTCACGTTTGGTATCAGTGAGGGGCTGGATTCAGATCGGGGCCATGCGCAGTAGTCACAGTGGGAGTTTCAGTAAAAGAGCGAATAGAGTTGGACCAGACATGGGGCAGGTGGCAGCTGTGGAAGACGAGAAGAGGAGGTTAAAGCCTGGAGATTGTGGGAAGTGTATAAAGTCGGTGAAGCGTAGCTTGTGATTTTGAAAGCTTCCAGAAGAACTAGAGCGGCTGCCTCGGTGGCCCGCACACACTGGGGCCAGCCTAGGACAGTGAGGTCCAGTTGTCTAGAGAGAAAAGCAACAGGGCTCCAACCTGGCTCTTGTGTAAGACTCCAACCGCACAGCCCTGGATTTCAGCAGTATAGAATGAAAAGGGTTGAGACAAGTCGGGGGAGAGCTAGGGTGGAGCAGTTTTTAGAGCTGTCTTTAAGGAGCGAAGCGAGGAGTGAGGAAAGGATTTATTCTTTTAGTGAGTTTATACAATGGCTTAGTTAGAATAGCAGAACCTGGTATCCAGAGGCGAAGTAGCCAACCACACCCAGGAAGTAGAGAAGCTGTTGTCTGGTGGAGGGGTTGGGGTGTCAGAGCTTAGCTGGACCCCATCGCTAGGGAGAGCGGAGGTGTTTTGTTAGAGGATGATGCCCAGATAGGTGACAGACGTGGAAGAAATCTGGGCCATAGAAGGGGACACTCGATATCCTTTTAAAAACAGGTGCTGAAGAAGCAGGATGGTGTCTTGCTGAGAAGTTTCATAAGAGGGGCTGCACAGTAAAAGGTCGCCTGCATATTGAATAAGGTGGGAAGATGAGGGGCACAAAGAGTGAGTTTCGAGCGAGGACCTGACTGAAGTAGTGTGGGCTTTCCCGGCAACCCTGAGGCAGGACGGTCCAGGGGAATTGCTGTGACTGTCGGGTATCAGGGTCAGTCCAGGTAAAGGCAAAGAGAGGCTGAGAGGAAGGGTGTAGCGGGTAGTGAAAAGGCATCTTTGAGATCAAGGACAGAATAATGGGTTGTGGACAGAGGAATTGAGGACAGAGAGTATATGGGTTCTGTACCACTGGATGTTTAGGGAGGACGATTTGATCGATAAGGCGAAGGTCCTGAACCAGCCGGTAAGACTTGTCCGGTTTTTGTACAGGCAAAATAAGAGTGTTGTAAGGAGAATTGGTGGGTTTCAGGAGGCCGTGCTGTAACAGGCGGATGATAACAGGTTTCAGCCCTTGCAGAGCTTGTTGAGGGTGGGGTACTTACTGCCTTTGGGCGGGGTAGGGATGATTGGGTTTTAGTGGAATAATAATGGGCTTATGTTCAGTGGCCAGTGACAGAGTAGACGCATCCCAGACCCTCGGGTTGAGATTTGGGGATACAAGAGGGGGTTGTAGGGAAGGCTTAGAACTTGGCAAAAGGGTGGCTATGAGATGGGGCTGGAGTCCAGGAATAATTAAGGAAGCAGACAATTCAGTTAAGATATTTTGGCCTAATAAAGGGACCGGGCAGGTAGGAATGACCAAGAAGGAGTGGGAAAAGGAGTGTGGCCCTAGCTGACACCAAAGCTGGGGGTTTGGATGGTGTAGAAGCTTGGCCGTCAATTCCCACAACAGTAATAGGTGCCAGAGAAATTGGCCCTGGAAAAGACGGTAAAGTGGACTGGGTAGTCCCCGTGTCGATGAGGCCTCCACGGTAAGAGTTACCCATAGCTCCGCATCTGTGGTGTTCCAGGAGCATCCGGGTGGTGTTAGTCTGCAGTGGCCAGGCCAAGGAGACCCTGGAAGGAGCCACCTTGGGCTCCAGGAGCCGCTGGGGCGTCGGTAGTGCGGGTTGGGCAGTCCCACCTCCAGTGGGGCCCCTTGCAAATAGGACATGGCTTGTGAGGGGCATGAGGCGGCTGACAGTTATTTGCCCAGTGGGGTAAGACAGAAGAGTAGTTAAGATGGCAGGGTGGGGCGAGGAATATCTTATGATATTCACATTATCATAAGAACAGTTAAGATGGCAGGGTGGGGTGAGAGGATTGTCAGAGGACCACTGGGTGATTCGGGATGATGGCGAATGCAGGCAGGGGGTGGGGGACGATCAGCCCAGGCAGGCAGGACTTCAGACTTTCTGGGTCCCAGCTTGCACATGGAGACCTGACAGTAAGTAGCATAATGTTTTTAAAGTTCATCCACGTTGTAGCATGTATCAAAACTCCATTCCTGACCAGGTACCGTGGCTCACTCCTGTAATCCCAACACTTTGGGAGGTGAGGCAGGTGGATCACCTGAGGTCAGGAGTTCAAGACCAGCCTGGCCAACATGGTGAAACCCCATCTCTACTAAAAAAATACAAAAAAAAATTAGCCGGGCATGGTGGTACATGCCTGTAATCCCAGCTACTCAGGAGGCTGAGGCAAGGAGAATGGCTTGAACCCAGGAGGCAGAGGTTGCAGTGAGCCGAGATTGCGCCACTACACTCCAGCCTGGGTGACAGAGCGAGACTCCATCTCAAAAAAATAAAAAAAGACCTCCATTCCTTTTTATGGCTGAATAATACTCCCATTGCACAGAGAGACCACATTTTAGTTTGCCATTTATCAGCAGATAGACGTGTGGGTGTTTGGCTGTTGTGAATACTGCTGCTGTGAACACTCGTGTGCATGTTTTGTGTGAATTTCCAGACGTGGGGGGGGCGCTGAATTGTCCCAGGTGGTATTTACTCACCTCCTTTCCCCATGTGAGAAGAGGTGGTAGCTGGCTCCTCTCTTTGGAGAACTGTCAACATGGGCGGCCTCAGTATATTCTTTTTTTTTTCTCTCTCTTAATTTATTATTTTTCTTTTTTTATAAAAAGACGGGGTTTCGCCATGTTGGACAGGCTGGTTTCGAACTCCTGACCTCAAGTGATCCACCTGCCTTGGCCTCCCAAAGTGCTGGGATTACAGGCGTGAGCCACCGCACCTGGCCAGTATATTCTTGTCTAACGAGCTCGGCACCTCAGAGTATCGCTTACGCAAACCACAGACATTGAGTCCCGAGTGAACAAGAGAGACACAGGCCTTGGCCTTCATAGCACGTCCCCGGGAGCCGAGAATATTGATCCACTCATCTCCCTCAGGAATGTGAGATCACATAGGGAGACCAGGCTCCCGGGGGGGCCCTTCATCTGTCTGATGTCCCGAGGTCCTAGAACTAGCCTGGCAGGGGTGGTCAGAAAGGGCCTCCCTTAGGGGTAACACTTGATCTAATTGAGTGAGGAGGCAGGGAGAGCAGTCTGGACTCAGCGGCCAGCACAGGCAAGGCCTGGTGGTTGAGAAGTGGGGCCGCCTGGTATAAGGGATTCTGGGAAATTAGCAGGGGCCAGACCATGTCCAGCTCCATGCCTGCTCCTCATTGTTGTCTGTCCTTATGGAACTCACGGTTATTAGATATTGGGAGTACTTCGCGGTGACTCATGCCTGTAATCTCAGCACTTTGGGAGGCCATGGTGGGCAGATCACTTGAGGTCAGGAGTTTGAGACCAGCCTTGCCAACATGACAAAATCCCGTCTCTACTAAAAATACGAAAAAATTAGCCAGGTGTGGTGGTGTGCGCCTATAGTCCCAGCTACTCAGGAGGCTGAGGCAGGAGAATCACTTGAACCCGGGAGGCAGAGGTTGCAGTGAGCTGAGATTGGGCCACTGCACTCCGGCCTGGGTGACAGAGTGAGACTTCGTCTCAAAAAAAGAAAAGAAATGGGGGAGGATTTCATTCATTCATTCATCAAATAACCAAATACATCCAAATACATGCTGGACAGAGCTGTGAATGAGACAGACAGTCCTTGTCTTCCTGGGGTTCAGTCAACCAGCCATTAGGCAGTGACAGGCTGGAGGTTTGGGGGGTGACTGGTGCTTGGCCCATTGCCTGCCTCTGAGGGGGAAGAAGTGGAAAGGACTGTCTCACGGGAGGGACAGAGGAGGGGCTGGTGAAAGCTGGGACCACACTAGTCCTCTGACATGTCTTACTGCACTCCCAGACAGCCACTAAAGTCCCGGAGATCCGCGATGTGACGAGGATTGAGCGAATTGGTGAGTGAGTGGGGTCGTGAATAGGGCGTAAGCCCTCCTGCCATGTGCCTGACCGAGCAAGCCTACTGAGGACCCCTCAGAGGGAGGGGGAGATGACCTGCACACCGACTGCCCCTACTTATCCCCCTACTATCCCCGTCTAATGGGGAAGAGGATCCTGAGTTCTGGAGTTGAGTCAGATGATGCATGGGTGATCAAGCTACTAGGTTGGCTACCCTGGTGGGGTTCCCCGGGTAGACCTGCCTGGAAGTCGTGAAAGTAGATATTTACTGGGTCCTTTACTGGGTTTGGCCTCATAGACCCAGTATATACTCAGGAATGAGTTCCCCTGAGGGCAGGGACCAGGTCTATCTCATTCCTAGCTGTGTCGCTAGCACAGGACCTGGCAGAGCAGATAATCAAGGGATAACCATGGAATGCATGCGTTTGTATCCTCTGGAAGGCTTGCAGCAGCCCCATGACGTGCATATTGTAACTGTGAGCTGAGGCAACTGAATTTCAGACCAGTGAAGTCACTGGCCCCGGCTCACAAGAGCAGGAGGTTGAGGTGCAGTGGGGCCACCAGGGTGTGCGCTCACAAACAGCTTCACTTGCAGGGAAGAGACCACATTCATTCATTCAGCAGATAGACTCATTCAGTGCCTCCGAGAAAGGCAGTAAGGGTGCCTGACTGTGAACATGGGTTAACAAACTCAGTGCTGGATTCCTGTAGCTTAGCTCTGCCACTTTTCCTGCATGTGGCCAGGGACTAGTGCCCCTCTGTGCCTCAGTTTTCTTATCTACAAGATGAAGCTAAGACAGTTCACCTCATCAGTTAATGTAAGATTCAGTCGCCCAGGCACAGTGCCTCATGCCTAGAATCCCAGCACTTTGGGAGGCTGAGGTGAGTGGATCAGGCCACAGCCACTGTCTGCGGCTGCCTCCGCACTGCAACAGCAGAGCTGGGTAGTTTCAACAGAGGATACCATCTGGCCCTTTAAGAAATACTTGCTGACCCCAGTACTTGACTGTGAGCACTCCTGAGGTCAGGAGTTTGAGACCAGCCTGGCCAACGTGGTGAAACCCTGTCTCTACTAAAAATACAAAAATTAGCCAGGCATGGTGGTGCATGCCTGTAGTCCCAACTACTAGGGAGGATGGCTTGAACCTGGGAGGCAGAGGTTGCAGTGAGCCAATATTGTACCACTGCACTCCAGCCTGGGTGACAGAGGGAGACTCCATCTCAGAAACAAAGAAAACGTGCCAAGTATGGCCTGGCACGATGGCTCATACCTGTAATCCCAACACTTTGAGAGGCTGAAGCAGGAGAATTGCTTGACCTAGGAGTTCAAGACTAGCCTGTGTCACAGTGTGTACCTGTCTCTAAAAAAAAAATTAAAAATTAAGGCCAGGCACGGTGGCTCACGCCTGTAATCCTAGCAGTTTGGGAGGCCAAGTTGGGCAGATTGCCTGAGCTCAGGAGTTCGAGACCAGCCTGGGCAACACAATGAAACCCTGTTTCTACTAAAATACAAAACATTACCCACGCGTGGTGGTGTGCGCCTGTAATCCCAGCTACTCGGGAGACGGAGGCAGGAGAGTTGCTTGAACCCGGGAGGCGGAGGTTGCAGTGCGCCAGGATCGCACCACTGCACTCCAGCCTGGGCAACAGAGTGAGACTCTGTCTCTAAAAAAAAAAAAAAAAAAAAATTAAAAACTTAGCCGGGCGTGGTGGTACATGCCTGAGTGCCAGCTACTTGGGAGGATTGCTTGAACCAAGGAGGTTCAGGCTGTGGTGAGATGTTGTGACCGCACCACTGCACGCCAGCCTGGGTAACAGAGTGAGACCTTCTCTCAAAAAAAAACAATAAAAAATTTAAAAAAAGATGAAGAGCCAAGCACTGCTTGGGAGCTGAGGACCCAACAGAGACTAGCTGTGCCCAGGAGCCTCCCTTGCGGTGCTCACAGTCAAGCACTGGGGTCAGATGGTAAATCTGTCCTCTGCTGAAACCACCCAGCTCTGCTGTTGAGGTGTGAAGGCAGTCACAGACAGTGGCTATGGCAGTGTTCCAATACAAAGATGTTTTTGTTTTGTTTTGTTTTTGAGATGGAGTCTCGCTGTGTCGCCCAGGCTGGAGTGCAGTGGTGAGATCTCAGCTGACTGCAACCTCCACCTCCCAGGTTTAAGTGACTCTCGTGCCTCAGCCTCCTGAGTGCCTGGTACTACAGGTGCACACCACCACGCCAGGCTAATTTTTATATTTTTTTAGTAGAGATGGGGTTTCACCATGTTGGCCAGGCTGATCTTGAACTCCTGACCTCAGGTGATCTGCCTGCTTCTGCCTCCCATAGTGCTGGGATTACAAGCGTGAGCCACTGCACCCGGCCCAATAAAATTGTACTTACAGAAGGCCAGGCGCGGTGGCTCATGCCTGTAATCCCAGCACTTTGGGAGGCCGAGGCGGGTGGATTACCTGAGGTCAGGAGTTCAAGACCAGTCTCACCAACATGGTGAAACCTCGTCTCAAAAAAAGAAGAAAAAATAAAAAAATAAAAAATAAAACAGCTCTTTGAGGAAGACGCGGTGGTGGCTGCTGTGGATCGTTAGTCCACACGCTCCTGCTCCTGACTCACCGCTGTTCGCTCTTGCCGAGGAACAAGTCGGTCAGGAAGCCGCGCAGCAGCCATGGCTTTTAAGGATACCGGAAAAACACCCGTGGAGCCGGAGGTGGCAATTCACCGAATTCGAATCACTCTAACAAGCCGCAACGTAAAATCGCTGGAAAAGGTGTGTGCTGATTTGATCAGAGGAGCAAAGGAAAAGAATCTGAAAGTGAAAGGACCAGTTCGAATGCCTACCAAGACTCTGAGAATCACTACAAGAAAAACACCTTGTGGTGAAGGTTCTAAGACATGGGATCGTTTCCAGATGAGAATCCACAAGCGACTCATTGACTTGCACAGTCCTTCTGAGATTGTTAAGCAGATTACTTCCATCAGTATTGAGCCAGGAGTTGAGGTGGAAGTCACCATTGCAGATGCTTAAGTCAGTTATTTTAATAAATTGATTATCAGTTGTTAAAAAAAAAAAATAAATAAAATAATAAAAATAAAATAAAACAAATAAAAAAAATTTTTTTTTTAAATTTTGTTTGCAGAAACAGGTGGCTGGCCTGCAGGCTGAGGTTCGTTCAACCCTCATCTATTGGAAAGCATTGGAATCTCGTCTTCACCTCTCACTGGCTATGTGGCTGGGGCATGGGACCTAATGTCTCAGAACTCCCTCCTTGTTCATATCATTGGGGGCTGGGACTGTTGCCAGTGATATCCAGAAGTGCTTTCAGGGTGACAGCAGCCAGGGCTTTTGTTTCATTTGGCTTTTTCGAGACAGTGTCTCACTCTGTCACCCAGGCTGGAATTCAGTGGCACAGTCTCGGCTCACTGCAGCCTCCGCCTTCCAGGTTCAAGCAATTCTGCCTCAGCCTCCCGAGTAGCTGAGGTTATAGTCACCTGCCACCACACCTAGCTAATTTTTGTATTTTTACTTAAGATGGGGTTTTACCATGTTGGCCAGGCTGGTCTCGAACTCCTGGCCTCCATTGATCCACCTGCCTCAGCCTCCCAAAGTGCTGGGATGGGATTACAGGCCTGAGCCACCAAGCCCGGCCCCTGCCAGGGCTCTTGTCTTGCAGGGTCGTATGGAATGAAATGAGAACCTGTGTGTGCTGTGTAAGCCATAAACACAAAGTAATTGTGGTCATTAGCCCTTGTGGTTAGTCCTTGGTACAATTATGTCCTTAACCAGGTCTCAGTGACTTTAACTAGGATGCATCCTCAGAGCAACTCCAGTTCATTGAGCATTTAGCACGTTCAGCCATCTTCTTAGTGAGGTGGCAATTTGGGAAATCCTTCCCTGTGCCCCTTCATTTCCCCAAGCCCCTACTTCCTACTCCCACCCACCCCTTTGACCAGAAACAAAACCAGGGCTCAGAGGGGTCAGGCCACACGTGCAGCAAGCTGGCTAACTGAGTCTCTGTTCTCTCCCTGCATACAGGTGCTCACTCCCACATCCGGGGGCTGGGGCTGGACGATGCCTTGGAGCCTCGGCAGGTAGAGCAGAGGAGGCTGGGGTGTGAGGGCCTCTCCACGAAAGTCTTGGGTAGTGGGTACCCAGGGCCCTGGGGAGTGTGGGGACTATGTTACAGTCTTCCAGACCTTTGGCTGCATATCTATAAACTTTAGCCACACGTGGGTTTTCTTGGTACTAAAGAATTGGGTAGGCTGGGCACGGTGGCTCACGTCTGTAATCCCAGCACTTTGGGAGGCCGAGGCAGGTGAACCACCTGAGGTCAGAGTTTGAGACCAGCCTGGCCAACATGGAGAAACCCTATCTTTACTAAAAATATAAAAATTAGCCAGATGTGGTGGTGCATGCCTGTAATCCCAGCTACTTGGGAGGCTGAGGCAGGAGAATCACTTGAACCCGGGAGGCGGAGGCTGCAGTGAGCCGAGATCGTGCCACTGTACTCCAGCCTGGGTGACAGAGCGAGACTCCATCTCAAAAAAAAAAAAAAGAACTGGGATTGGGTAGCAATTGTTTTGCCACCTTAAAAAAAATTAGACTCCGTGCAATGGTCACACTTGTAATCCCAACACTTTGGGAGGCTAAGGCGGGAAGATCGCTTGAGCCTAGGAGTTTGAGGCCAGCCTGGGCAAAATAGTGAGACCCCGTCTCCATAAAAAATTTTAAAAATTAGCTGGACATGATGGCGCACACTTGTGGTCCCAGCTACTTAGGAGGCTGAAGTCAGAGGATCTTTTGATCCCTGAGGTTGAGGCTACAGTGAGCCATGATTGTACCATCGTACCACTGTACTTCAGCCTGGGTGGCAGAGTGAGACCTTGTCTCAAAAAAAAAAAAAAAAAAAAAAAAAAAAAAAGGCAGAGAAAGCTGTTTTGGCTTTTCCTGGAAGTCCCAGCTACTAATGACTGCTTCATCTCACTAGCCAAGATGTGGTAGAAATGGTGTGTAACCCAGCAGGAAGTCACCTCATGTGCTGCCTCCCACCCACAGGCTTCCCAGGGCATGGTGGGTCAGCTGGCGGCACGGCGGGCAGCAGGCGTGGTTCTGGAGATGATCCGGGAAGGGAAGATTGCCGGGCGGGCAGTCCTGATTGCTGGCCAGCCGGGCACAGGGGAAGACGGCCATCGCCATGGGTAAGAAACCTCCCAGGGCCAGAACTCTCATGGTCTCTGCTCGATAACCCCTCCTGTGTAAGTCAGTGTCAGGATCACCCGCATCTAACAGATGACCCGAAATGGCAGTGGCTTAAACACTCAGGCTTCATTCTCTCCCATGGAAGAATCTAGAGGTAGGCCATTTGGAGCTTACTAAGCAGTCCCAGGAAGTCTTCCATCTTCCTGCCTCATCCTCCTCTGCACTTGAGGATGTCGTGTTCCAAGAGGGCTGCTGAAGCTCCAGCCTTCCCACCACAGTCCAGGCGCAGGAAGAAGAGGAATTGCCATGAGGGTAAACCCTCTCGAGTCGGCTTCCTTTAACCAGTCACCTTGGAAATCTTCGTGCTTCTGTTTGTATCTCATTGACTAGAACTGAATCTCATGATCACGCTTTGCTTCAAGGGAGGCTGGGACATTACATTTCTTCGATTTCATAATTTGCACCATTTTTGCCTTAAGAAAATGAGGATTCTCTGTTGGACAAGAGGTTGTTGTAAAAATTTAAAAATTAGGCCGGGTGTGATGGTTCATGCCTCTAATCCCAGCACTTTGGGAGGCTGAGGCGGGTGGATCACCTGAGGTTAAGAGTTCGAGACCAGCCTGGCCAACATGGCAAAACTCTGTGTCTACTAAAAATACAAAAATTAGCCTGGTGTGATGGCAGGCGCCTGTAATCACAGCTGTTTGGGAGGCTGAGGCAGGAGAATCGCTTGAATCTGGGAGGTGGAGGTTGCAGTGAGCCGAGATCACACCACTGCACTCCAGCCTGGGCAACAGAGCAAGACTCTGTCTCCAAAAAAAAAAAAAAAAAAAAAAATTAAGATTATAAAAAACAGGAAAGAAAATGACGATTCTGGAACTAAGGAAGAGAAGAGGAAAGTGGGCATGGAGTAGGCACCCAGCAGTCTCTGTTGCAATCCACAAGTGGTTTATGATCTTTTCACTCCCAGCTGTTCCTCATCTTCCGTGTTGAACACCTATTTGTCCTTCAAAACCAACTACTTCAGCATCTCTGCCTCACTGAAGCTTTTCCTAACCCACCCTTCTTCCTGCTCACTCCCACCTCTGTTCTTAGGCTGGGGACAGGCAGGGAGAATCAGAGTAACAACCAGGTAGGTCTTCAGTGAAGGTAAAGCAGTGCCTTCTGGGGTGCCCTGTCGAGCCAGGCCTCGGACTGGACACCGGGGACCCATAGATGAGTTAGACCAAGGCCTGACTTCAAAGAGCTCCTGGTCTGGAGGAGGTGGTCATGGGCACGATCCCTTCCAAGGCAACATGTGTTACAGTGGAGGTAGCATGGGACAGAGGAGGCGCCTGACCTTGGTAGGAAAACAGAGCACGTGGTGAGATTTGTTGGGAGAGGCTTCCAGAAAAGTGGATACCTTAGCTAATCCTAGTGGGATGGCCAAGAGGCTCCAGGGCAGACACTGGGGGCAGCATGTCTAGGCCCAGAATGTGGCATACACAGTGCCTTCCCTCCCTGTATCCCTCCATCCTTTCTCCTTTCCTCTTCTTATTTATTTAGAGACAGAGTCTTGCTTTTTCACCAGGCTGGAGTGCAGTGACGCAATCTCGGCTCACTGCAACCTCCGCCTCCCGGGTTCAAACGATTCACCTGCCTCAGCCTCCCGAGCAGCTGGGACTCAGGTGCACACCACCATGCTTGGCTAATTTTTGTATTTTTAGTAGAGACGGAGTTTCACCATGTTAGCCTGGATGGTCTTGACCTCTTGACCTTGTGATCTGCCTGCCTCAGCCTCCCAAAGTGGGCCATGGTGCCCGGCGTTTTTGTTTTGTTTTTTGAGACAGTTTTGCTCTGTTGCCCAGGCTGGAGTGCAGTGGCGTGATTTCGCTCACTGCTACCTCCGCCTCCGAGGTTCAAGTGATCCTCCTGCCTCAGACTCCCAAGTAGCTAGGATTACAGATGTGTGCTGCCAGGCCCAGCTAATTTTTGTATTTTTAGTAGAGTCGGGATTTCACCATGTTGGCCAGGCTCGTCCTGAACTCCTGACCTCAGGTGATCCACCCGCCTCGGCCTTCCAAAGTGCTGGGATTACAGGAGTGAGCCACTGTGCCTGGCCTTGCCTTTCCTCTTCTTGTGTCTCCTGGGCAAAGCCTCCTGCAGGCCAAACCCTGTGCTGGGCAGGGGTGAGGCCAGCCTTGCCCTGGGGATGCTCCTTAGTCTAATGGAAGAGGCAGAGAGGACCCAAGGTGTACCCAGGTGGCATGGGCAATGCTCGTCCACTCGGCCCGCCACAGATGCTTGCTGAGTTCTGTGATCAGGGCCATTGTGCAGCCACAAAGGGGACCAGGAAGAGTTCCTGCTTGACGCTGAGCAGAAGGGTATGGCGCCAGCCTGTCTGTGAGGATGTGGTCCACCCTGACAGAGCCTTGAGGCTTAGGGCCATTGCTGGAGACAGCCCTGCTTGCTGCCAGCCACCCCAGGCCACAGGCGGTAGCACGCCCTGCCCTGTGACAGTTTCAGGCCATGTGACTATGTTACAGCTGAGCACCAGTGCCTGCCTGCCCACAGTCGCTCCTAAGCAGGGTATCATCCCATAGCAGCACCTGCTGTCATCCCCATTAGACACAGGGGTAAACTGAGGCTCAGGGAGCAGTCAAGATCTCTCGGGATCACACGGCGCCAAGTGGACCAGGTGGTGGAGCTGGGATCTGAACCGAGGCAGTCTGGCTCTGTCACTTGTAACGATCGTGTCGGCCCCTTGACCTTCGTCTCTGCTCCCCCATCGCCCAGCTCTGAGGCTAAACAGCTGGTAGAGGCTGGGAGACTGAGGTGTGGCGAGGTTCTAGGGTGAACCCTCTGGGCAATGTGGGATTCTAAGCCCAGCCTGCCGGAGCAACCTGCCCTCCCTGGCTTCTCACTGTCTCTCTGTCTGCCTCGTGGCTGAACCCCTTTCTCCAGTTCCCCCCTTACCAGGGCTCTCCTCAGCTCGGAGCCAAGGTTTTACAGGTCGGATGGCACTGAAACCTCTTTCTGGAGTGTTAGAAGAGGTGGTTTGCCAGAGAGCAGGTGTCAGGGACCTGGTGCCAGAGTGGCTTCACCTACTCAGACTGCTTCCTTCCCAGGCATGGCGCAGGCCCTGGGCCCGGACACGCCGTTCACGGCCATTGCTGGCAGTGAAATCTTCTCCCTGGAGATGAGCAAGACCGAGGCGCTCACGCAGGCCTTCCGGCGGTCTATCGGCGTTCGTATCAAGTAAGCGCGTGATGGGAGGCGGATGCCATCCCCAGAGCCTGGGGGCAATGCCCGGATCCTGAGTGGCTTGTCCTTTGTCCCAGAGCTCGGAGACAGTTGTGATTTGCGGGCAAGGTTGTGATTTGCGAGGGCTCAGGCCTCAGGCTGTGTCCTCAGATCTGCTCTCTGGCTAGGGAGGAGACGGAGATCATTGAAGGGGAGGTGGTGGAGATCCAGATCGATCGGCCGGCAACAGGGACGGTGAGTCTGTGAACCTGCCCTCTGCTGAGGCCACCTCCAGCGCCAGGGGTGGAGAGCGGAGACGCCAGGTCTACATTGAGGTCAGAATCCCATGGAAGGTTCTAGCAGCAGACAAGAACCATGTACATGCCTATAGTAGGGGATCAGTTAAGTTGGCAATGGCTTGTCCCTCATGAGGGACATTCTTAGCAATAGAAACTGAGGTGGTGACATTTTTATATTTTTAGTAGAGATGGGGTTTCACCACGTTGGCCAGGCTGGTCTCGAACTCCTGACCTCGTGATCTGCCCACCTTGTCCTCCTAAAGTGCTAGGACTACAGACATGCGCCACTACACTCAGCCTTTGGTTTTTTCTTTACAATTTCTGTTTTCTCCTTTTTGCTTAGCCGTCTTTTCTGATTTTGTTATCAACAAAACACCTTTTATTTCTGTATAAAGTAGGAATGTCACCCTGAAGAGGAATCTCCAACCCTGAAGAGCAAAAAGAAAAATAAATAAATAAATAAATAAATAATAAATTAGGAATGTCAAAGTGTGACCTTGGCCATTTTGTGAGACCTCAGGGCTGTGCTTTTAATCGACTTTATTTTTTAGGCATGGTGTTTGTTTACTATTTTTTATTAAGAGCTTTGTTGAGTTTTGGCCCGGGATAGTGGCTCACGCCTGTAATCCCAGCACTTTGGGAGGCCAAGGTAGGCGGATCATTTCAGGTCAGGAGTTCAAAACCAGCCTGGCCAACATGGTGAAACCCTGTTTCTACTAAAAATACAAAAAATTAGTTGGGCATGGTGGCAGGAGCCTGTAATCCCAGCTACTCAGGAGGCTGAGGCAGGAGAATCGCTTGAACCCAGGAAGTGGAGGTTGCATTGAGCCGAGATCATGCCATTGCACTCTAGCCTGGGAAACAAGAGTGAAATTCCATCTCAAAAAAAAAAATCTAATTAAAAAAAATACAAAACAATTAGCCGGGCTTGGTGGCGCACAACTGTAATCCCAGCTACTTGGGAGGCTGAGGCAGGAGAATCGCTTAAGCCCGGGAGACGGAAGTTACAGTGAGCCGAGATCACGCCATTGCACTCCAGCCTGGGCGGCAGAGCAAGACTCTATCGCAAAAAAGAAAAAACAAATTGAGTTTTAATTGATACGAGGAAAGCTGCACACATTCTAAGTGTCCAGTATGGTCAATTAGGACATACATGTTCCCCACCGAGCCTTCTCCATGTCAGGCTGGTAAGCACACCGTGTCCCTCCCCTCAAGAGCTCCCTTCCATCATGACCATTTTGAAGCTGTGTAAGCAGAGGCCAGAGCAGGGCCAGAAGCTTATGAACACTGGGGGCACTGGGGCAACATCAGGGCCCTCTCTCAGCCTCTTCCCTGACTTTCCCCCACTCTCAGGGGTCCAAGGTGGGCAAACTGACCCTCAAGACCACAGAGATGGAGACCATCTATGACCTGGGCACCAAGATGATTGAGTCCCTGACCAAGGACAAGGTCCAGGCCGGGTGAGCAGTCGGGCTGTGCCAGGTGGCCAGGGAGGATGGGGGAGCTTGAGGCTCATTCCTTTCCTTACCCCACCCCCCATCCCCCATAGGGACGTGATCACCATCGACAAGGCGACAGGCAAGATCTCCAAGCTGGGGCGCTCCTTCACGCGTGCCCGAGACTACGATGCTATGGGCTCCCAGGTGCGCCGGGAGTCCCAGGAAGCCCTCCCTGCCCCCGGCACTGGGTGTTTTCATCTCCTCCATCACCCCTGTGACCCTTGGGGTCTGCATCTTCCTGTCACCCTGACTCTTTGTCCCTGGTACTCCTGCGTCTTCTCTGTAACCCTAGGATGGCTGGAACCCCTCAGCCTGGCACTATAATTTCGCATTACCCCATGTCGCCTGTGGCTTCTGAGGTCCTCCAGGAGCCCCCAAGACCCTCAGCGCTCTGGAACACCCCTAGACCTGACTACCTCCTGGGCCTGGGGTTTCCAGATGACCCGATCTGTCCTCCCAGCTCCATTTCCCAGAGCTCTAGTCTCCCCCGAGACAGAGGCCTTTAGGGCCCCCTTCATGCCCTTCCCTGTTCTTGTCTCCTCTCTTCTTCCCCACCCCTGCCCCATAGACCAAGTTCGTGCAGTGCCCAGATGGGGGAGCTCCAGAAACGCAAGGAGGTGGTGCACACCGTGTCCCTGCACGAGATCGACGTCATCAACTCCCGCACCCAGGGCTTCCTGGCGCTTTTCTCAGGTGAGGCCCTCCCGCCTGCCCTACCCCAGGCCTGGCAGCCTCCCTCAGGTTCCCTCTGTCCCTGAGCTCCAAATGTGGCCCACTCGCCCCACGGCCTTTCCTGTAACTCAGGCCTGTGGCTACCTGTCTTCACCTGTGAGTCCGCTTCCTCCTGCCCCCGCTGTTGCTGTCTGAGCGCCTCTGTGGTGCTGTGATGGGGGTGCGGCCCTGCCCTCTCTCGTTTTCTCTGCCTCTGTTCCTCCTCTCTGGGGACATTTCAGGCTCCTCACCCCTCCTTGCTTTGCTCTCCCTCATCCATCCCTGGCATCTGTCCTTCTCTGTCTCAGCCACATTCCGGCCCTGGAGCCCGCCTCTCTGACTTCCCTGATGCAACCTGTACCTCCCATAGGTGACACAGGGGGAGATCAAGTCAGAAGTTCGAGAGCAGATCAATGCCAAGGTGGCCGAGTGGCGCGAGGAGGGCAAGGCAGAGATCATCCCTGGGGTGAGGACCCAGGACGTGGCTGGAGCAGGTGGTGGGATGCGGGTGGACTGGGGAAGCAGGGGCACAGGTGACGACTCTCACACATGCCCCAATCCCAGGTGCTATTCATCGACGAGGTCCACATGCTGGACATTGAGAGCTTTTCCTTCCTCAACCGGGCCCTGGAGAGTGACATGGCGCCTGTCCTGATCATGGCCACCAACCGCGGCATCACACGGTGAGCCGGCGCCAGGGGCCTCTGGGAAAAATGGGATGCTCTGGGCTGCAGGTGCGGCCAGAGGGTCAACAGGGAGCGTGTGTTGACCCTGGGTCCGGGAGGGACCCGTGACTTCGGCGTGCGCTCTTCCCTTAAACAAGGCAGGCTGGAGGCAGCCCTGCTCCCCCGAGGAAGCCCAGAGACTGAGTTCTTCCTGTCTCCTGTCTTTCTGCTCCTTTAGCCCCAAAGCCTGCAGTTTCCAAACTGCATGCTGAGGCACCTCAGGGTGCTGTGGGAAACTCACAGGAGTACCGTGGGATTGTTTTTTAATCTTGAGGGAAGCACAGCGACAACTGTTAGACACGCATAAACTACTACGGTGGTTCAGTCGCTTCAACCCAACTACTTCATCAACAAAACTCTTAGGGTTGTGTTTGGTGTAAGAATGCCGTGGACAGATTCCCGTGACACAGAGGGTCCAGGGCGCTGCTGAAGCCTGGGAACCTCTGCTCCCCGATGTGCGTTGTCCCCGCTGGCTCTCTCCACCTCCTCCACATTTTGGCCCACAGGAAGAGGGGGGATGTGGAGGGTGGGCAGCCGCCATAGGCTGCAATCCACAGGCTGCACCCCACATTTCCACCCACATCCCATTGCCTGGCACTGCTTGGGTTCAGGGCCGTGCCTGTCATTGAGGAAGGCTAGGGACTGTCAGCTCCAGCACTGCAGCCATGGGCCCAGAAACTGGGTGGTTGGGGCGTGCATCACAAAAGGGAAGAAGCAGGCCCGGTGCTGTGGCTCACACCTGCGATCCAAGCACTTTTGGAGGCCGAGGCGGACAGCTCACGAGATCAGGAGTTCCAGACCAGCCTGGCCAACATAGTGAAACCCCATCTCTACTAAAGATACAAAACATTAGCCAGGCATGGTGGCATGTACCTGTAATCCCAGCTACTCAGGAGGCTGAGGCCAGATAATCACTTGAACCCGGGAGATGGAGGTTGTAGTGAGCCAAGATTACGCCATTGCACTCTAGCCTGGGCGACAGGGCAAGACTCTGTCTCAAAAAAAAAAAAAAAAAAAAAACGGGAAGAAGTGGGCATCCTACAGAGGATGGTGGGCTGCTGTGCCTGGCTCTGGGTTTGGCTCTTTTAACTGCTTGGATCCTCAGAAGCTCGGAAGGTAGATATCACCTGAGCCCCATTTTACAGGGCAGGGCAGTGAGGCCCAGTGACTTGCCCAAGTCACAGGTCATCTAGAAGGTGGCAAGGTCCAAACTCGGTCTCTGGGTGGCAGGGCACTGGAAGAGACCCCCAGGGTGGGCGGTGTGCTCGCATGAGCTGCAGGTCAGGCCTGGGGACCGCCCAGGGCACCTCCTATGCAGAGACGGCAGCGTCGGGCGGCCCTGATTGTTCACAGACTCCGCATTTGAGAATCTATTCGCTTGCTAAGATTCATTTCTAATCCCCAAATAAATATCTGCCCTGCTTTCGGGCAACAAATTCAAGTCACCTGACACCTACTTTCCCAGCTAAGTGTGAATGAGGCCATGCTGTCTGCTCCCTTTAGCTCTCATGTCGTAAATAAATGTCCTTGTTGTATTCTGTTTAGTGCTACGTTTGTTGCTTTTGTTTCTTGAGACAGGGTCGTGCTCTGTCACCCAGGCTGGAGTGCACTGGCACGATCAAAACACACACACACACACACACACACACACACACACACACATACACACACATCACCTCCCCCACACCCCCGGCCTCAGTCCTCTGTCCTCAGCCTCCTCAGTAGCTGGACCATGGGTGTGCACCACTACGCCTGGCTCATTTTTGTATCTGTTTTTGTTTTGAGGCAGAGTCTCGCTCTGTTGCCTAGGCTGGAGTGCAATGGCGCGATCTTGGCTCACTGCAACCTCCGCCTTTTGGATTCAAGCAATTCTCCTGCCTCAGCCTACTGAGTAGCTGGGATTACAGGTGCCCGCCACCATGCCCGGCTAATTTTTCTGTTTTTAGTAGAGATGGGGTCTCACCATATTGACCAAGCTGGTGTTGAACTCCTGACCTCATGCGATCTGCCCACCTCAGCCTCCCAAAGTGCTGGGATTACAGGCGTGAGTCACCGCACCCGGCCTGTTATTTTGTTGTTGTTTTCATATGTTTTGTAGAGGTGGGGTTTCGCCATGTTGCCCAGGCTAGTCTCAAACTCCTGGGCTCAAGTGATCTGCTTGCCTCAGCCTCCCAAAGTGTTGTCAGTTTTTTGTGCCTTTTTTTTTTTTAAACTTTTTTAGGGCCATTTGTTGGTGATTTTGCTGTGTGGAATGTTCCCTGAAGACTGTGCTGAACTGCTGTCTAGCCTGACAGAGGCAATAGCGGACACTTTGCTGAGCCCATGTTAGAATGCTGTTGGCATTAGCTCCATGTTAGAGAATCAACAGTGATATTACGTAATAGAAACACAGAAATGAGGCCAGGTACGGTGGCTCACGCCTGTAATCCCAGCACTTTGGGAGGCCGAGGCTGTTGGATCACAAGGTCAAGAGATCGAGACCATCCTGGCCAACATGGTGAAACCCTGTCTTTACTAAAAATACAAAAAATTAGCTGGGCATGGTGGCACACACCTGTAGTTCCAGCTACTCAGGAGGCTGAGGCAGGAGGATTGGTTGAACCCGGGAGGTGGAGGTTGCAGTGAGCCAAGATTGTCCCACTGCACTCCAGCCTGGCGACAGAGCGAGACTCTGTCTCAAAAAACAAACAAAGGAAAAACTAGAAACACACATAAATGAAAACACACGTAGACCAAGGTTACATGTATATTGGTTGATGAAAATATTGTGACTAGGGGCTTGAGAACTTAACCCTGTATTCCACTAGGAGCAATGGTTCAGGATTGGCTAGTTGGTGTGTTCATGGTGACTTTCTGGAACTTCACTCCTATGAATAAGGAGACCCAGCTGTATCCCCTGGCACCAGCCCTGGGCTGGCCCCACTGTAGCAGGGAGTAAGACACGTGCAGTCCCCTCCTTTGTGGAGCTTTATGTCAAGCACTTGGGAGATGCGGGGCTTGATCCAGTAATCCTGGAGGCAGAGATCTAGCTTAAAGCAGCCCGGCTCTGCGGAAGAGTGCGTCGCGGGGGCTGACAACGTTGTGGAAGGCTTCGCAATCAGAGGGTGATGTCATCAGGTGACAGGAGGCACGAGCTAAAGGTGAAGTGGTGTTGGGCCCAGTGAGTGAGTGCTGGTGTGAGATGGGAGTGTTTCCAGCAGAGGGAATGAAGAGGGAACGTCACCCTGACAGCCCCTCTTTCTGCCTCTTCCTCAGGATCCGGGGCACCAGCTACCAGAGCCCCCATGGCATCCCCATCGACCTGCTGGACCGGCTGCTCATCGTCTCCACCACCCCCTACAGTGAGAAAGACACGAAGCAGATCCTCCGCATCCGGTGCGGGCAGGACCAGGCCATGTGCCTGAGAGGCAGGGCTGGGGGCCACCCTGTTGGACAAATGCCGACACTGAGGTCTGGGGGTGGCGTGGTTACTGGGCCTGCAAGAGAGAGGGCTGAACGGGTACCCAGACAGTGGCCTCCAATCTGGAGGCAGGTGCCACTGTGGGGAAGGGAGGTGAGATGCTGTGACTGGTGGGGGGTCAGCGCCCTGGGTGGAGTCAGGAGCCCTAGGTTTTAGTTCCAGCCCAGCCCCTGTCTCCGTAGCTCTTCCAGCCTCAGCATTCTATGATTCTAAGATGCAGGCACCACATATTCCCAGGGGGGAGGGCTAGAGGGTGGTTGCAGTCAGAGGCCAGGCCCTGGCTAGCCATCCCGCCCCCACCGCCTGCAGGTGTGAGGAGGAAGATGTGGAGATGAGTGAGGACGCCTACACGGTGCTGACCCGCATCGGGCTGGAGACGTCACTGCGCTATGCCATCCAGCTCATCACGGCTGCCAGCCTGGTGTGCCGGAACGCAAGGTCAGCCGGCCGAATTCACCAGCAGGGCCAGATGGCCAGTGGGAGCGGGTGATGCACTATTTCAAGGGCTTCCAGGGATTTCTGTGTTTCATCCTAGAATGTACATTTTCAGGGACAGGGAATTTTTATTCCTCAGGTTGATTTCTGTATCACCTGTCCTAGCCTATAGTAGGTGCTCAGTAAGGCCAGGTGCAGTGGCTCACGCCTATAATCCCAGCACTTTGGGAGGCTGAGGCGGGAGCATCGCCTGAGGTCAGGAATTTGAGACCAGCCTGGCCAACATGGAGAAACCCCGTCTCTACTGAAAATACAAAAAATTAGTCTGGAGGCCGTGTGGGTGGTGGCACATGCCTGTAATCCCAGCTACTCGGGAGGCTGAGGCAGGAGAATCACTTGAACCTGGGAGGCGGAGGGTGCAGTGAGCTATCGTGCCATTGCACTCCAGCCTGGGCAATAAGAGCAAAACTTCATGTCAAAAAAAAAGTAGGTGCTCAGTAAATCTCTGTTGACTGTAAGTGGATGCTGTTAGGTCCATCTTACAAATAAAGAAACGGAGGAGGCTGGGCGTGGTGGTGGCTCATGCCTGTAATCCCAGCACTTTGGGAGGCCAAGGCGGGCAAATCTTGAGGTCTAGAGTTCCAGACCAGCCTGGCTAATGCGATGATACCCTGTCTCTACTAAAAATACAAAAAATTAGCCAGGTCTGGTGGCATGCGCCTATAGTCCCAGCTACTCAGGAGACTGAGGCAGGAGAATTGCTTGAATCTGGGAGGCGGAGGTTGCAGTGAGCCAAGATGGCGCCACTGCACTCCAGCCTGGGCATGATTCAAGACTCCCTCTCAAAAAAGAAAAAAACTGAGGAATGAAGAGGCTGGGCCCATACCCAGTGGATAGCCAGGCAGGATTTGAACATAGGCAATCTGGCCCACAATGCCTTCCTCTCACTTGCTACCCGCTACTGCCTGGAGCTAGAGGTGGCATAGGCTGGGGTCTGTGCTGTGGGCCTCACGAGGAGGGTCCCCACTGAGGACTTGCCCTCCCCCTGCAGGGCACAGAGGTTCAGGTGGACGACATCAAGCGGGTCTATTCACTCTTCCTGGACGAGTCCCGCTCCACGCAGTACATGAAGGAGTACCAGGACGCCTTCCTCTTCAATGAGCTCAGTAAGCGTCCCCACCCCGTACCTGCACTGCCAGTGCCACCCCCAGAGGGAGGAAGAGGGAGCTCAGCCTAGAAGGCTCAGGCCCTGCCCTCCGGGCCACACTGACCATCTGGCCTTCCTTCTCCCCATAGAAGGCGAGACCATGGATACCTCCTGAGCTGGATGTCACCCCCGTCCCCACCCTGTTTCTACCAGAGTTCTGACACTGTGACTTTGTATAAAGTTGTTTTGAAGCTGGACCCACCCTGTGTGTGTGTGGTTGCCCTGATTCCAGAGAAAGACACTCCCAGAGTGCGGATTGAGAAGCCTTTATTGTGGGACTAATGGAGTCTCTGTTGACTCCAGGACTTGGGGATGGAATTGTAAGGTTGTGGGGAGGGTCCTTAGAGGAAGAGGCCTCGACGGTATGGTAGTCACAGCCCAAAGGGTGGTTCTTGAGAGTCCCGCAGTCAGAGTACTTTCGGCGGCACTGTCCACAGCGACAGCTGAGAGCCTTGGGCAAGTAGACCACGGGATTCACGCGGGACAGACAGCCAGGGAGCCGGACGTAGGTGTAGCTTAGCTCGTGGTAGTTGCATATCGACTGGGGTAAGGGCGGCAAGATGGTCTGCAGCACCCGTACCTAAGGCCATGTGGGTGGGGGAGTGGGCATGTGTCTGGGGGCCAGCACCTCAGCTGAGCGCCCAGCTCCCTCCACAGGTCCCCAGACTCAGGTGTCCAGGAAGCCCTCTGTTCCTGCCCTCCAGCCCCATTTCCCAGCCCCTGCCCAGAGAGCCAGACCACCCCTTCCCCACTGCCTCTGTGGGCCCCGCCCTGAGGTGGCAACACCTGCCCCGGTCCCGGGCAGCTCACCGTGCTGGAGCAGTAGCCGGCACAGATGGTGGTGTTGACGGCGACGCACACGGGGCAGCCCTCCTTCTCAACAGCCAGGGTGGCAGTGACGGGGCGGCACAGTGGCCGAAGTGGCTCCTTGGATGCCCATGCCGCACCCGTGCTCAGCAGCAGACACAGCAGCAGCCCCTAGGGACAAGGCTGGTGCTTTAGCCGGGCCTTGAGACTGAAGCCCTGAGCCCTGGCCCTTCCCCAAGGGTATACCACCCTCAAGGACCCAGGGACCCTGCCTGGCATGTCTTATTCAGGACCTGCCACCCAGACACCTGCCTTTCAGAGGCCACCCCCACAGCCCAGAGGACCTGAGATGTCCCAACATTTCAGTTCCCCACCCTCAGGGACTTCTCCAACTGAAGCTTACTGCGGGGTCACACCCCTCCAGAAAAAGGCCTCCCTTGCCCAGCTCACACGACTCTGCCCCTCTTCATGCCAGTGATGGCCTGGAGGGAGGTGGTAGGTACCCAAGGGCCCTGCAGTCTTACCTGGAGCATCTCCATCCTTGGTGCCTCCCCCTGCCTCGTGTACCTGGCTTTATACCTCGGGGTTGTGGGGGCGGCAAGGCCACCAGGTGGTGGTAGCATCCTGGGGTAACCTGGACACTAACCCCCCCGGGGGCGGGAGGGCGGACAAGGCCAGGGAGACGCAGCAGTGGCTCAGTGGAGCGCTCCAGCCCTCTCCCCCGCAGTGGCTCCAGCGCCAGGTGTGAGGCGGAGACCACGGTGAAGTGACCTCAGAGACTCAGCTGAGTCGGCGTTGGAGGCACAGGAAGTAGGGTACAGAAAGGCCTCGCCCTGTCTCTTCCTGGAGCGGGGGAGCCAGGAGGAGGCCGTGACCCAAGAAAGGTGCTAGACTGAAGCGTCAACCCACCTTCACCAGAGCCATTTCTGCGCCACAGTCCAGATTCGCAGGAGCGCCGCGGCTTCGGTGTTAGCTTCTGCCCAGTCCGAGAGGGCCTCCACGAGACTGCTGCGAGGGGGAGCCGCTTGACCCAGATACTCACCAACGAGGGATTCAGCCGGAGCCCCACCTCTCCCTTAGGAACCTTCTCCCACAGGACTCTCAAGCCAGGATGCCCGGAGCAGTCCGCAGAAATGAGTGTGGTTCAGGTTATTTAACTTATTATTTAAAACACCCGCAGGGGGCGTGTCCTGCCCGCGGGGCCACAGCCCGCATGAACATTTTCTGGACTTAGTCCCCCTCCCCGCGAAGTCGCGGGGCGTGTCTGGGCTAGTCCCGCCCCTACATTGCCGATAGATTTAGTGAGTGTGACCCAGGCTCGGTTGAGACCCCGTGTAGTGGGCGGAGCTCCCGAGCTCGGCTCCGCCCAGCGAGCCCGGATCCAGGTCTTCCCGGGTCGGCTCCGCCCCTCTGTCCAGGGGGCGTGTTGGGGGCGGGGCTTGCCCGGCCAGCTCACACCAGCGCTGGCTTTAAGCTGCTGTAGCTGGAGTTCTCGGTGCTGTAGGCTTTCGGCACGCTGTGGATGCCCGGCAGGGGCTTCCAGTGGGGGCCGCCCCAGGGCGCCTCCAGCGGGCAGAAGCGGTCGAGCCGGCGGAGCGGGTGCAGCGGGAGACTGTAGGACTCCTGAGCCAGAGACAAGGTCCCGCGGTGCGGCACGGCCAGAGTCACCGGGCGGGCGCGGGGTACGCGGACCCGTGGCGGTCGGGGCGGCTGCTGCGGTCCGTGCCCCCCAGACCTGGGGCATCTCTTCGAAGCTCCAGTAGGTCAGGGAGTCTTTGCGGGGGGTATCCCGACAGCTCCTTCCTGTGGGAGCATGGCAGGATGGTAAGGATACAGCTAGATCCTTGGGGACGAGGTTCAGACCCCGGGACCTAAGGAGTCTGTACACAAACTCCTGCATTTCCAGGCGAGGACCCCTTAGGAAGGACGGGACCGGGCACGCATAGCCTGGGTTCCTGAGTCCTCGAGGTAACTTAAGGTCCTGGAAACTGAGCTTTCGCATCCTAGGAAAGGAAACGGGGGCTTTCGCTTCCTTGGGAAGGAGTGTCTGGGGCTCAAGTACCAGAGGAGGCCCCGCCCTCCGATGCAGAATCCCCTCTGTCTCTACCGCGGTTCCTGAGAGTTGACATTAAAGATTTCTGGCTGCTAAAAGAGGGAGGGGGCGGCCGAGCGCGGTGGCTCACGCCTGTAATCCCAGCACTTTGGGATGCTGAGGCTGGCGGATCACCAGGTCAGGAGATCGAGACTATCCTGGCTAACACGGTGAAACCCTGTCTCTACTAAAAATACAAAAAGTTGGCTGGGCGCCTCGGCTCACGCCTGTAATCTCAGTACTTTGGGAGGCCGAGGCGGGCGGATCACGAGGTCAGGAGTTCGAGACCAGCCTGGCCAAGAGACCAGCCTGGCCAACATGGTGAAACCCCATCTCTACTAAAAATACAAAAATTAGCCGGGCATGGTGGCGCGCGCCAGTAGTCCCAGCTACTCGGGAGGCTGAGGCAGGAGAATCGCTTGAACCCGGGAGACGGAGTTGCAGTGAGCCGAGATCCCGCCGCTGCACTCCCCCGGGCAACAGAGGGAGACTACGTCTCAAAAAAAAAAAAAAAAGGTGTGCTGGGGCCTGAATTTTGGTTGTTGCTGGTGCAGGAGTCGAGGCTGAGGCTACCGAGTCAGAGAATGGGAGCCACACCAGGGGCTTGGCGTGCACTGGTCTAAGCGGGGGCTGTGCCGGAGGCGGTGTCGAGCGAAGGCCCGGCTTACTTGGGATAGAACCGAAAGTCCCGCGCCGAGGTGGTCAGATAGAGCTGCCGGCGGTCCAGGACGCCCCGGTCGGATACTATGAAAGGCCAGCCAGACAGCTCGGGGTTCTTTGTCCAGGGGATTAAAGCCTAAGATTGGGGGAGGAGGCATACCCAAGACATAGAGTTTGTACCTCGTTCCAAGCCCTGGGTCCCGGCTTCAGAATTCCTCTCTCTCGGCCCCGACAGCCCTGCCGGCCCCGGCCCTCGCACCGCGCCCCAGAGTCGGGGCCCTTCCTGCCACCCACGCCAGGTCACTAAAGCTTTCTTCCTAAAACCCGCCCTTCCCAGCCTCACCTCCCCAAATCCAAACACGTCCTGCTGGTCAAGGAACTCAAACCCATACCCCCCAGCCACCAAATAAACCTCCCTGGTTCGGCCCCCGGCCCCAAGCCTTCTTGGTGTGGCCACTGGAGCTGAGCCGCATCTGGGGCAACCTCTCCCCAACTCCCACCCGACCCCGTCTCAGAATATTCTAGTCTTGTCCCCATCCACAGCCCGCCGCCTAGCTCCGCCACAGCTTCAGAGACCAGAAGGCGAGGTTCCAGCCCACTGGTCCTTCTGGCCCCGCCTCGAGGCCCCGCCCCTACCCCCCCGGCTCCCCTAATCTTCCGATCCCGCCCAGGACCTTTTAGCCACGCCCCAAAGCCGTGATTCCTTCTGGCCCCGCCCCAGGCTCTCCGAGCTCCGCCCCGTCTCGCTGGCGCAGGCTTTCACCCAGCCACCTGGGAAGGCCCCCCCGCGGTGATGGTCTGCGAGCTGCAGGGGCTGGAGCCCGACATATTCGGGGGCGCGTGGGTCCCGGCCGGGATAGCCCGTGTACTGTGCCTTCGTCTCGCTGCTCTGGTATTTTGTGGTCAGTGGGAGGCGCCAGCCGCGGTGTCTGAGCTGCGGAGAGGTGACGGGGAGACCCAAGTGAAGGCGCAGGGGACCCAAATGCAGTCTCCTGCCTGTCCCCTGCGGACTCCGGCACCCCCCCCCCAAACCTTACCTTTTCTCCTAAATCCTTGATCCCCCACAGTCCGCGTGGGGTCTGCAGGCTCCGGGGCTCTGGGCTGGGCGCAGGGCCCGCCATGGGTCTTGGGCACATAGGCCGAGCCAGAGGTTGTCTCCCATCTGCTGAGGACCTCGTCGAAAGCCCAGATGCGCGAATCCTGCTTTGCAGCCGGGGGTAGAGGGTCCGCGACCGTGGACTGGAGAGAAGGCGCTGCACATCAGCTAGGAAGACTCCGGAGTCCGTATCACCCCCAGCCCAAACTCTGACCTCTTCCAGTTGGCCCCCCCGATCCTTTCCTCTGCAGTCCCTGGCATCCAGCTTCCCTGGCGCCTCCTCTGGCAGACCCAGGACTCCTGGACCCTCCTCTTTCAGGCAGGAGTCCAAACCCCCAATCCCCTTTACTCAGCACCCAGCTTTCTAGGTCCTCAGGCCCCGCAGGGCTTCAGCCTAGGGTCCGCGCACCTGCACCGTGGGTGGGGGGAGGGGCGGGTGGGGATGATGCGGTGGGCAACCCAGCTGCTGGTGAGATTCCAGTTGGGCCCGGATCCAGGCACCTCGGTGGCAGAGATCGGAGACCACGGGGGGGCCACAGCACGGAGCCCGGGTGCCACTGGCCATGGTTCCACCCCCATCCCCGTAGCCAAGCAGGAGCTGGCTTGTTGTTGCTGTTGCCCCGGGTGACAGAACCCGCCCACCTTGAACCCAGCCAATGAAGGGCCTGCAGGCATGTGGATGGAAAGAGTGAGAAAGAGACCCAGAGACCGAGGGACTGGGACCCCAGGAGAGCCACAGAACATCACGGGGAGGGGGATGGAGACTCAAAGCGAGGAGGGCAGAACGGGAAGGAGAAGTTCAGAATTTCAGAGACCTAGGGGGTGGAGGAGACAGAGACCCAGAAAGAGGGACAGAGACCTGGGGGTGTCAGAGATCCAGGCAGAGACCCCTGCACTGCACCCAGCACATCCGGGCATCCACGAGAAACACCCCCTCCCTTTCCTCCAGGGTCCAGATGCTCCGTGCTGCTTCCACCCTCTGCCAGGCCTACCCACCTCGAGGTAACGATTTCCAGACGTCCCGGGGCTCCACCACCCTCCCCCGCACGTGCTGAAGGAGTCAGGCTGGCGTCAGCTGTCCTGCCTGCTTTTGATTTGGTTGAAAACTTCCACCTGGGTAGGCAGGGCAGGCAAAGATGGAGCGACCCACAGAGAAGTGCACAGGGACATAGCAAAAAAGAGGGGTGTGTGGAAATAGCTTTGATGAGTGAGAAAGAAATGCAACAAGGAAGGGGGAGAGACAGTGAGGAAGAAACTGACCATGATGGAAAGAAAGCTATTAATACTAACCCAGAGGTGAGAGACACCAGAAGTTAGAGGCAGAGATGAAGGTGGCAAAAAAGAGCAAAATCACAGATGGAAAAGAAGGAGATGTGGAAACCGAGGCAGCCAGGCCCCAGCCCACCCAGGGCCCTGGTCTGTATAGATCGGGGGGAGGGGATGCCTATGTCCTTTGCTCAAAGCTGGACGCTGGACCTGAGAGAGAGAGAGAGAGAGAGAGAGAGAGAGAGAGAGTGTGTGTGTGTGTTGTGTGTGTGTGTGTGTGTGTTGGCAACACGTGGGGCATGTGGTCCGTCCCTGGCTTCCCTTGTCACTTCTTCACTATAAAGAGCTTTTGGTCATTGGGTGCGGCGGCTCACACCTGTAATTCCAGCACTTTGGGAGGCTGAGGCAGGCAGATCACTTGAGGTCAGCAGTTTGAGACCAGCCCGGCCAACATGGCAAAACCCTGCCTCTACCAAAAAAATACAAAAATTAGCCGGGCATTGTGGCACGCACCTGTAATCCCAACTAAGGCAGGAGAATCGCTTGACCTGGGAGGTGAAGGTTTCAGTGAGCTCAGATCGCAAGATCGCATCACTGCACTACAGCCTGGGCGACAGAGCAAGACGCTGCCTCAAAAAAAAAAAAAAAAAAAAAAAAGGGCTTTTGGCCAAGGCTTCTGCCTCCTCAAGCCCCATTATCTCATCCCACCAGCCCATTCGTCAGACCAGGAAAACTGAGGCTACCTTCTGCGTACAGGCCCAGAATCTTACTGACTCCTCTGCCACTGAGGATTCTGGGGCCCCTTCTGTTGGATTTTGCTGGCCCCACTCAAAGGCTGCCGATGCCCAGTGGCCCCTGATCCTAGCCAGGGGGCAGGCCAGTTAGAACCTCATGTCCCACTTAAGCTGGACAATTTTTTTTTTTTTTGAGATGGAATTTTGCTGTTTTTGCCCAGGCTGGTGTGCAATGGCATGCCCTTGTGTCACTGCAACCTCTGCCTCCCAGGTTCAAGCGATTCTCCTGCCTCAGCCTTCTGGGTAGCTTCTGCCTGCCACCATGCCCAGCCAATTTTTAAAAATAATTTTAGTAGAGATGGGGTTTCACCATGTTGGCCAGGCTGGTCTCAAACTCCTGACCTCAAGTCAGGACCCACCTCGGCCTCCCAAAGTGCTGGGATTACAGGTGTGAGCCATGGTGCCCGGCCATCAGGTTGGACAATTTTGAGATCTATTTCTTTCCCAATGTAGGGTAAAGGTTGGGACAGGGAAGAGGGGGTAGAAACCTGATTCCAGCTCCCCCGCCTGGGGCTGAACTCTCCAGCATCCTGATCACTTCTCATTCAACCTTGCTTGTACTCCCCCCTGGGATGGGTGGCTCATTACCTCAAAACAGAATATTTTAAGCCAACCCCTGTGTCCTCTCACCAAGTAAGATTTCCCATTTGAACCCCAGATCCCTGAAGTCCTTCTGTGGATCATATTCTCAAGGTCCCCTGGCCGGCTGCTTGCATGTTCAGCTTCTATCCTCCCCGACCCACATCTTGAAATGTCCCCTCCCCCTCTCCAGGATGAGCAAGGTGGTGTCCTCTGAGACTGAGTAGTCAGCAACTTAACCCCAAGGGCCACCAATAATCAAATCCATGAGAGTTGATCTGAGGAGTTATGTATTAGGACTAAGAGACAGTAAACACTCAGTAAATATTGGCTCTTATTATTATCACCATCATCATTATTGCCCTCAAGGTCCTCCGGGAGAACTCCTATTCATCCTTCAAAATCCCATGTGGTTTCACCCATCCTGCACAGATTGAGCTCAAAATCAGAGACTTGTGATTTTGTGACCATTTGATGAGTTCCCAAACTGGAGTCCTTGGACCAGCTGGGCCACCCCTGAGGTCTCTCAGCATCCAACTCTGATCTTGTCCTGCCTCACCAGTTCCTGGGCATGGGCCTCAGGCCCGGCCAGTCCGGCTGAGGAGAGTGCAGACGCAGGCAGTGTCAATTCGAATCCATCGCCAGCCCACACGGCCTTGGGCATGAGCAGTCAATGCGCGCACATAGGACTGCTTGGCCTTGCACTCAGACACCCAGTGCCTCCGATCCACACCTCGGCAGCCCCCTCCGCCCACCCCCGGGCCACCTTCCTCAGCGTTATCAGCCTTGCAGCGGGTTTCAAAAAAGTACTGGCGGAGGGGACTGCCGCCAGCTGCAGGCACCTCGCCCAACACCTCCACCTCACGCCCACGCAAGTCGACAGCGGTCCGACGGTCTGTCACCCAGCCGCTGACTGCGTCGCACACGGCCAGCTCTCCCCGACGACTCGCTGGTGCAGTTTCGCTCACCCCACGTCGGCTGCGGTTGGCCAGGGCGCCTGCTGACTCCCCAAAGGCCCCAGCCTCCAGCAGCAAGAGCAGAGGGGGGCCCAGCAGGGGCACCCCTAGACAGGACCACTCGGGGGAGACAGAAGGTCCCACTCAGGGGCCAGAAAAGGGGGCAATGTTGAGGGTGGGGGTTGGGACTCCATTGGCACACTGGGGAGTAGGAAAAGGAAGAGGATGGGGAGGGAGCATGAGGGGCAGAGGGAGCATCTCTCAGAGCACCTGGAGACAGACAGAGGGAGACCGGGATTAGAGAACAGGGTAAAAACGTCAGTGGGGGACAGAAGTTGGGAATCCCAGGGGGAGGCTTGTCTGCTAGGACTATGGGGAAGCCCTTGTTCCAGAAGTTTGAAGGACCCTGTATCTAGGACTTGCGTAATGCCCAACTTGTAGATTAATAATAAATATTCAACTACTACTGGCCAGGTGCTGTGGCTCACGCCTGTAATACCAGCATTTTGGGAGGCTGAGGTGGGCGGATCAATTGAGGTCAGGAGTTCGAGACCAGCCTGGCCAACATGGTGAAACCCCATCTCTACTAAAAATACAAAACTTAGCTGGGCGTGCTTCGGAAGGCTGAAGCAGGAGAATCACTTGAATCCTGGAAGCAGATGTTGCAGTGAGCAGAGACTGCGCCACTGCACTCCTGCCTCAGCCTCCCGAGTAGCTGGGATTACAGGCACCCACCACCATGCCCAGCTAATTTTTGTATTTTTAGTACACACAGGGTTTCACCATGTTGGCCAGACTGGTCTCAAACTCCCTACCTCAAGCGATCCTCCTGCCTTGGCCTCCCAAAGTGCTGGGATTACAGGCGTGAGCCACTGCGCCTGGCCCCACACAAAATTTTTTAAGATGAGGTCTCTATATGGTTCCCCGGTGGACTTGAACTCCTGTGCTCAAGCAATCCTGCTGCTTCGGCTCCTGAGTAGCTGGGACTACAGACTGAAGCTGCCACGCCTTGGACACATTCCAAAATTTTGAGAAAGGCCACAATCTGGAATCCTAGGAAGACCCCAGTTTACCTCAAAACTGCAACTAAGGAGGTAAAATCCTGCCCGTCTGAGGCAGGCTTCAGTCTCCCTGTATGTGAAATTGACCTGGCACTGGGTCAGAGCCGGGTGGAGGCATATTACAGTTTCTCTGCATCATTCTGGAAGCCTGTGGTTCTGGGAAAGGGCAGTGTGGAGAAGACTGGGGAACAGCCAGTGGTGACCAGACCTGTCAGCACCTCCTCCACCTCCACGCTCTGGGGCTGGGAGCCCCCAGGCTTCGGGGGGCCCCTGTGGAGGACACCGGTGGCCCCTTCCTTCCTGACATCTCAGGAGAGGGAGGGGGCAACCACCTAGGAGAAGAAAAGAACAGACAGGTTATAGAGGCAGGTGGGGAAGGGGAGGGATCCCTGAAAAGCCTCTTCCCAGAATTCCTCTTCAAGGGCAGGGTACCCAAGAGTCAAGGCCCCGCCCCCTTTCCAGAGGCCCCTTTTCTAACCAGGTGATGGCTCCTGGCTGGGATGGGAAGCAGATGGAGGGAGGGGAGGGGGGAGGGGGAGAGGCAGTGGATGAAGGAAGCTAGAAGATATTACATCCCCCTCGGCCCATTCATCTCCCAGATGGGGCGGAACTGGCCTGGACACCCGGGTCCCTGAGGGCCCACACTCAAGAAGCCCTGGGTCCCCAAGCTGCTTCCTGGAATGTTCCCTCCTCACAGGACAGGCCAGGGCCCGCCCAAGACTTCTGCACATACCTCGAGTGGCTGCCTGCCCTGGCTCCTCGGTAGGGAAAGGGGAAGGGTGGGGAGTGAAAGCCGCGCAGGCTGACCCAAGCAGGACAGCCTTCTCCCTCAGACTCAGGAGTGCAGATCCCGGGCCTCCACCTTCAGACCCAGGAGTCCAGGTCCCCAGCGCCCTCCTCCCTCAGACCCAGGAGTTCAGGTCCCCAGCGCCCTCCTCCCTCAGACCCAGGAGTTCAGGTCCCCAGCGCCCTCTTCCCTCAGACCCAGGAGGAGTCCAGGTCCCCAGCGCCCTCCTCCCTCAGACCCAGGAGGAGTCCAGGTCCCCAGCGCCCTCCTCCCTCAGACCCAGGAGTCCAGGTTCCCAGCGCCCTCCTCCCTCAGACCCAGGAGGAGTCCAGGCCCCAGCGCCCTCCTCCCTCAGACCCAGGAGGCCCCCAGCACCCTCCTCCCTCACACCCAGGAGTCCAGGCCCCCAGCGCCCTCCACTCAGACCCAGGAGTTCTGGAATTCAGGCTTTTCCTTCTCGGGTACTAAGAAATGCAGACTCCGGGTTCTTCATCCTCCAGATTTGGGCTGGGGGTCTGGACTCCTGAGATCCCTTGGGGGAAGCCGGCTGCATCTCTGGGACACTTCCCCTCCTGCCTCAGTTTCCTCCGCCAAGCCCCGCCCCCGTCGGCCCCGCCCCCGTCCCTCCCCACCCGAGGGCAGGGCGACCCGGACGCCGGAATCCCGGGGGAGGAGGCGCGGAGCTCTTACCTGGGGCGCCCTCCTCGGCTCCCCCGGCTGCCCTCGGCCCGGCAGCAGCTCCTCCTCCTGCTCGCTGGCTGCAGGGACGCCCGCTGGCCCGCCGGCTCCTCTCCGCTCTCGCTCGGGTGGGGCCCGGGTCGGGGGCGGGGGCGGGGCGGCGCCCGACGGCGGAGGAGGGGGCCGGGGGATCCTGCCTTGCACACGCGTGCCGGGACCTTGGAAGCCAGGCCTGGCTCGCTCAGCCCGGCCGCCTCGGTCCCAGGAGTCCCAGCCTCCAGCTGCGTCCTCCGTCAGACCCAGGAGCCCAGGCCCCAGCCCCTTCTCGCTCCGACCCAGGAGCCCAGGCCCCCAGCCCCTCCTCTCTCAGACCCAGGAGCCCAGGCCCGCAGCCCCTCCTCCCTCAGACCCGGGACTTGCGACCCCAGCCACTTCTCTCCCCCAACCCCCAAGAGCCTGAGTACTAAGCCCACAGTTCCCCCCCACCACCTCCCAACCCCGCCCCGTCTCAGACTCGGGAGTCCAGCCCCCAACCTCCTCCTCCATTAGCACCAGGAGTCTGGGCCTGAGATTCCTTTGCCTTCTTTTGCCAATTGCGTGTCAATCCCAGGGCAGCTCCCACCCTCTGCTCTCCTCCCCCACTTCCCAGGAGCTCCACGCTAGACATTAACCAGCTGGGCTTGGGCAGTGATAAGGCCCCACGCCCGGGGAGACAGTGGATGTGGGGGGCTCCCGCATACTCCTCTCCCCCTGGAATTTCCTGGGTGGGGACCGGGGGAGAGGGTCTTGTCCTGAGCTCAGATAGAGACCTGCAGGGTATCATAGGACCCAGAGGTAAACAAAGATGTGTCTTAAGAACAGAATGAGCTGCTTCCAGAAATGGTGCACGGTGACAGATGGAGGGAGATGGGAGAAGGCATGGAAAAGTGGGGACAGATCCAGAGAAGAGGGGAGCCAAGGCTAAAGAGAGCAGGGACCCAGGGAGAGTGAGGGCACACCCCCCAAAGAGGGGGGACAGAGCCCCTGAGAGACCCTCAGAAAGACAGGGATGGGACCAGAGCTGGAGTGTCTCCGGAGAGTCAGGAGGTCTGCAGGGCCCCTCACCCCACCACACCTCCACTCTGAGACTCTGCTCCCCTCTGCCTGCGCTATTTTCAGAAGGAAAACTGACACCTGCCTCGGGGGTCATCCCACACCCCCCCAGCCTAAATATAGCATGGCAAGGTGGCAGGAGGGTGTCCCCGGGTTAGGGTGTTTCCTGCTCCTCACCATCCCAGCCAAGGCCTCTCCAGTTATTTATTGGAGGCGGGGGGAAGGGCCACTACCCAGGCTTTGGGTGTGTGTTCAGGTCACCTCTCAAGACTTCTCCACACTTCCCTGTCCGTAAACACCCAATACATCCTGCCACATAGCAGGAGGACTCTAGCTTCTAACTTCTAAACCTGGAGGGGATAGTAGATATGAAGTTTCCAGAGTGAACTGGGAAACAGTCTCTGTCCCCTATCTCCAGGTCTTTGTCCTCCTCTCTCTAGCTATCTGTCCCCTCTCTTTCTGGGTCTCTGTCCCCTCTCTCTTTGGGTCTCTGTCCCCCCGTCTCTGTCCCCCACTGGGTCTCTGTCCCCCCATGTCTGTCCCCCTGGGTCTCTGTCCCCCTGGGTCTCTGTCCCCCACTTTGGGTCTCTGTCCCCCCGGGTCTCTGTCCCCCCGCCATCTCTGTCCCCCGGCTTTGGGTCTCTGTCCCCCCGGGTCTCTGTCCCCTGCTTTCTGGGTCCCAGTTTTCTTCTCTCTGGTTGTCTGTCCACCCTCTCCGGGTCCCAGTCTCCTCTCTGAGTCTCTTGCATCCTCTCTGTTGGGGTCACTGTCTGCTTCCCTTTCCCCTCGTGGAGGCCTCTGTCCCCACTCCTGGCCATCTGCCCTCTTCCCCTCACCCGTGGCTTTCTCTCTTTTGCTCTGGGCCCCTCCTCCCTCCCAGGGCCTGGGTTCCTCTCTGAGTCTCCTTCTCTTTAGGTCTCTTGTCACTGTGAGGTCCATCTCCATTCTGTCCCTAAATGTGGCTTTCTCTCCATTTCAGAGACAAGTGACTACCTAAAGCTTCTATTCATTTCAACCATGATCAGACTCTTTCTACCATCTGTACCTTCATCTCTTTAGCTGCATGAAAGGGACTCAGATGAAACCAGGGCTTTCCACATGAATTCCTGCACTGCGTTTTGAGTTGCCGAGAGGGGGGTGAGTTCTCCTCCAACCATTTCCCTTCTGATGCTTCCCACTGGCGTCTCTAAGGAAGATTTATTTGACCCCAGAAAGGGGTGGGTATGGCTAAAAATAACAACAACTCTCTAAACCACTGGATAGGTTTTAATAAATTAATCCAAGTAAAGAACTTTGTGCCAAAGGAAGCCCTATATGTGTTTGATTTCAACCTTCCTCCTCCTCCTCCTCCCTTAAATGCCCTTTGAGTTCTGAAAGATTTCTGAAAATGTTCAACCTTGTGACCTTGGGTAACATGTGCTCCTCTGAGCCTCAGTTTCCCTGTCTGTAAGAAAGGAGGCTATGGGACTCAGGAGGACCCGTGTGTCCCAGCAGGCTGACAGGGACATGTGAAGCAGACAGACAGCCTGCCTGGCCCCTAGGGACAAGCTGTGAGACCTTGGGAAGACACTCCCCTGCTCTGAGACTCAGGTTTCTCCCCCGGGAAAACAGAGTGAGGCCCCCAGCCTGTCTGACAGCCTTCCTGAGCTGCGGAGAGGATGGGTGACATGCCTGGTTTAGGGTCATTCTGTGATTCTATGGAATAGACTGTGCGTCACTCTTGGGTTCAGGGGCACCAACTTTTTCTGCCTTTTTTTCTTTCTTTCTTTCTTTCTTTCTTTTTTTTTTTTTTTGAGACTGAGTCTTGCTCTGTCTCCAGGCTGGAGTGCAGTGGCAGGATCTCAGCTCACTGCAACCTCCACCTCCCAGGTTCAGGCGATTCTCCTGCCTCAGCCTCCCAAGTAGCTGGGATTACAGGCGCCCGCCACCACGTGCGGCTAATTTTTGTATTGTTTAGTAGAGACGGGGTTTCACCATGTTGGCCAGGATAGTCTCGATCTCTTGTCCTTGTGATCCGCCCACCTCGGCCTCCCAAAGTGCTGGCCGCGCCCGGCTTTTCTGCCTTTTTCTATTTTGGTTCTCTTTCCCTGAGACTCTCTTGATCTGTCTCCAACTCTGGTCACCTGACACTGCCCTCTGGGTCTCTATCCCCCAACTCTTTTTGTTTGCTTGTTTGCTGAGATGGGTTCTCGCTCTGTCCCCCAGGCTGGAGTGCAGCAGCGCAATCTTGGCTCAGTGCAGCCTCTACCTCTCAGGCTCAAGGGATCCTCCTGCCTCAGCTTCCTGAGTGGCTGGGATCACAGGCATATGCCACCACACTCAGCTAATTTTTGTATTTTTTGTAGAGATAGGGTCTCGCTATGTTGCCCAGGCTGGTCTTGAACTCCTGGCCTCAAGCAATCCCCCCTTCCTTGGCCTCCCAGAGTGCTGGGATTACAGGCATGAGCCACTTCACCTGGCTTCTATCCCCTGCTCTTGGTCTCTGTCCCCTTCTTACTCTGGATTTCTGTTCCCCCTCTTCTGTGTCTCTGCTCTACCCCCACTCCAGGTCCTTGTCCCCCTCTCCCTGAGTCTCTGTTCCTCTGCCTTGGGTCTCTGTCTCTCTGGGTTTCCATCTCTCACTCTTTCTGGGTCTCTGTCCCTCCCCTGGTCTATCTCCCCTGTCCTTTTGGTGCTGTCCCTCTATCGTGTCTGAACCGAGTGCAGTCTTCTACCCCCTCCCCCTTCCCTTGGGGCTCTGAGCTCCATGTCTGAGTGTAAGGCTGTAGGGGAGAATGGGGTGAACGGCACAATGAAGTGGATGTGGATAAATGGGGGGGAGCATCCACCTCTTCCTAGTTCACCCCGATCGTGTCTGATGAACACCCAAACCCATGGATGCAGAATGCAGGCCCCCCTCCTGCAGTGAGCTGGGGGAGCCAGCTCAGTACATCTCCCACAGCCCTCGACACTGCATTTGCTCCCTGATACAGGATGCTCCCCCCGCTGCTACTACCTTTGGGTCCTGGTGCTACCACGAAACTCAAAACAACCGAATGTAGCCCTATGGAACTCATTCACACAGTCCAACTCAACCCAGCTTCCTATAGGACTCACATAGTGATACAACTCAATGGAACTCAACTCAGCATGGCCCTGTGAGATTCAAACAGTGGCGTGAACCAACTGAACTGGCCTTACAAGGCTCATAGGGTTGTACAGTTCAACACAACTCAACTCTCAGTGGCCTTGAAAAACGTCCAGCCACACACCTCTACACAAGTCAGCCCAACAGAACCCTACAAGATGCATTCGGTCATACACACGTAACCCAATGTGACCTAGAAAGCTCAAATTCTATCACTTGACTCTTCACATTTCTACCTGACTCACAAGTTCACAGAACCTAAAATAACATGGCCCTAGAAGAACCACAAAGCTGCACAATCTCCACCACGTCTCAACGAAACTTAGCACCACGCCTGACCGCACAATCCATCTCAATGACGCCACGGGGGGGCATCTAACTTCACCCCCCCATGGCCCCAGGGGGACCCACCGAACCACAGAATCCCATGCAGTACAGCCAGACAACACTCACCCCAGACTCACAACCCAAACAAACCCAACATCGACCCAGGAAACTTACAAAATGATGACCAAACCTACCTCGACACCACCCCACAAGGCTCCACGAGCTTTGCGCAACTCAGTGTAATATGAACCCATCGAGTCTTCGTCAACACAACACAACCCACTGCCATTCGCTGCTGCTTAAGGAGGTGCCCACAGGAGCTACCGAACCATACCATCCAAGACCCAGCAAGACTCAGTGTTCCCCCACTCATTACCACTTAACCTAGCTCTTCCTAAACCCAATCCCCTCCCACAAGCCTTTCCCTACACCCTGCCCTCCCTCCCTCCCTCTAAGGAGGTGTGAGGTCCCACAGACCTCAACTGTCCCTCACACTTCGGTGACCAGGTGTTTCCCTGGGGGCACCCAGAGTGGAGGTGGTAGCTCAGGTACCTCCACATCCACCAGCCCCCCATTGGCCTTGCCCTCCAATGGGCCACAAGGCTGCGTGTCCACATGGCTGTACATCCCGGCCTCTCACCCTCTGTCTCCCGATGATAAAGTAGCTGAAATTGGAGACTATGACGGGCACGGGCAGGGAAATGGTCAGCACGCCGGCAATGGCACACAGAGAGCCCACGATCTTGCCACCCACAGTGACGGGTGCCATGTCTCCATAGCCGACTGTAGTCATGGTGACCACCGCCCACCAGAACGACTCCGGGATGCTAGTGAAATGGGAGTCCGCCCGGTCGACTTCGGCAAAGTAGACCGCACTGGAAAAGAGGACCACACCAATGAAGAGGAAAAAGATGAGGAGGCCCAGCTCACGCATGGAGGCCCGAAGCGTCTGGCCCAAGATCTGCAGGCCCTTGGAGTGCCGGGACAGCTTGAAGATGCGGAAGACACGCACCAAATCGGATGACTCTCAGGATGGCCAGTGACATGGCTGGCTGGCCCACCCCTCGCTGCCGGGCCAGCTCGGTGCCCAGCGCCACAAAGTAGGGAAGGATAGCCACGAAATCGATGAGGTTCATCACGTTCTTGAAGAAGATCGCCTTGCTTGGACAAGCCAGGAGGCGCACCAGCACTCGAAGGAGAACCAGCAAATACACAGCGTCTCCACCACGAAGAACGGGTCGTTGAAGGGCAGGCGGGGTGGATTTCCAGGCATTAGGCTGGAGCCATTCAGCCGAGCGGGGGAACTGCAGGGAGGAAAGTGTTTAGGGAGGGCCAGGCCGGGGCTGGGACACTGGGAGAGCCTTAATCATCATTTAAATACCCAACTCCTCTTACACATTGGTCAGTAGCCGCTGCACCAATGTCCCCGGGGTGACCTGGTTGTCCAGACTTCCTCCCCAGGACCCCAGGGATCATCCCTGGATGAACTTCTGGTTTCCTGATCTGATGGTGGCTGGAGAGGTGGTCCCTGCCGCTTCATGCGTGGGAACTTATGTCTGAGTAGGGTGCAACCTCTACTCTCCCAAAGTCCCACCTCCAGTGTTGATTTTCGATGGGGAGGGTCCCTGCCCTGGCCCCACCACTTTGTGCCTAGCTATTCCTTGCCTTCCCTAATCCCAGCCCAGATTATAACGCTTAAAGACCTTCTCTCTCCGCCAGGTACAGTGGCTCACGCCTGTAATCCCAGCACTTTGGGAGGCCAAGGCAGGAGGATCACCTGAGGTCAGGAGTTCAAGACCAGCCTCGCCGGGAGGGTAAAACTCTGTCTGTACTAAAAATACAAGAATTAACTGGGCGTGGGGGCATGCACCTGTAGTCCCAGCTACTCAGGAGGCTTAGGCAGGAGAATAGCTTGAACCCCGGAGGCGGAGGTGGCAGTGAGCTGAGGTCGCGCCAGGGCACTCCAGTCTGGGCGACAGAGTGAGACTCCGTCTCAAAAACAACAACAAAAAAGACCTTCTCTGCAAGCCAAGTCCTAGGCCCCTCCTCTGGCCCTTGAGCCCGGCTTTCCTTCCATGGATTCCTCCTACTCTTGCCCCTTGGGCTCCAGCACCCTCAGCAGTGTTCTCGGGGCCTGTCTTCGTCAACCCCAGCCCATCCTTCCCAGCTGCACAGACCCCGGAGTTTTTAGGCTCACCTTTGCCCCCTAAGCTCTGATGTTTAATGTTCCTGTCCTCCTACCCCTTGCACCAAGGGCCCTGCCCTCGGCACGCGGGGTTTCTCACCGACCTCAACCCCACCTTCTGATGCGGCAGGTGCTCGGACTGGGATCCTCAGACCCCGCCTCCAACCCACGCTGTCTTTGGCTGGCCCACCCCTCGCAGCCCCTGGCCCCGCCTTATGATTGGCCAGGTCCCCCTGGACCCGCCCATCTCCTCCCAAACCCCGCCCGTCTCCACCCACGCCCCGCCTCTCACCGGGCCGGCTGCGGCCACTGCGGCGAGCCCCGGGCCGTCGCGGTCGTCGCGGAAGTCAGGCAGCGTCTCGAGGCAGAAGACGACGATGGAGACGAGGATGACCAGCACGGAGACCACGGCGAGCACGCGCGCGGCCTGCGAGCTCTCGGGAAACTCGAAGAGCAACCAGAGCTGGCGCGCGGAAGGCGCGACGGGGCGGGGGCGCTCGGGGGCACCGGGCAGCCCTCGTCCTCGCGCAGGCGCGCCAGGGCCGCCGCGCCCAGCCCGTACAAGGCCACCTCCTCCAGGAAGACGTCCAGCGGCACGTGCGCCGGCCACCGCAGCCGCCCGCCCGACTGGTAGTAGTAGAGCACCGCGTCGAAGCTGGGCCGGTGCCGGTCGAGAAGTACTCGCGGCGCGCGTCGTCGTAGAAGCGGCCGCGGCGCGCGGGGTCCCCGAGCAGCGTGTCCGGGAAGCGGCCCAGCGTGCGCGCCCGGGTCTCGAAGCGCAGCCCCGCCACGTTGAGCACCAGCCGCTCGCAGCAGCCGCACGGCGGCGGGCACCGCGGCTCCATGGCGCGCGCAGCCCCGGCGACCCGCGAACAGACGTGTGGCCCCGATGCCCGGCCCGGTGCGGCCCCGCCTCGGCCGCCGCCGCCGCCGCCGCCGCCCCAGCCCCAGCCCCAGCCCGGTGTCCGGTGTCCGGTGTCCGCGCGTAAAAATAGCCCGGCAGGGCGGCCAGGGCGCGGGGAGGGGGCGCCGTGACCCGGCGGGGCGGAGAGCGACAGGGCCACCGCGCGCCCTCTGCCGGGACACCCGCCCTGCCCCGCCGCCGCCGCCGCCGCCCGCTCGGGCTCTGCGCCTTACCTCCCGGGGTCCCCTTTCCCCTCTGTCCCTCTGCCGCCAGGATCCTGTCTGCCTCTCTCCGGGTTTCCGTGTGCGTGTGTCTCGTCTCTTTTTATGAAAGAGTGAGCCCTCGGTTGCAGTCGCCTGTTTTTCTTTTTTTTTTTTTGGAGACACAGTTTCAATCTGTCGCCCAGGCTGCAGTGCAGTGGCGCGATCTCGGCTCACTGCCCAAACCTCTGCCTCCTGGGCTCAAGCGATGCTCCTACCTTAGCCTCCCGAGTAGCTGGGATTACAGGCGCCACCACGCCCAGCTAATTTGTGTGTGTGTGTGTGTGTGTGTGTGTGTGTGTGTGTGTGTGTTGTTGTTTGTATTTTTTTAGTAGACATGTTGGCCAGGCAGGTCTCGACTCCTGTCCTCAAGTTATCTGCCCGCCTTGGCCTCCCAAAGTGCTGTGATTACAGGCTTGAGCCACCCCGCCCCTGCCTGGAGTCGCCCTGTTTGCACCTCTGTCTCTCACTCGTGTGCCTGTGTCCAGCTGTGTCTCCTCTGGGTTGTATCTGGGTTGTCTCTGTTGGGATGTATCTCTGAGTATCTCTGTAGGTCATTTATTTATGAGATCCGTCGTTCTGGGGGCCTCTGTATGGGTCCCTCTGCCGGCCTCTGCGTCTTAGTCTCCGTCTCTATTTTGACTCTTGGTCTGTCTCCGTTAATCTCTTGTCTCTCTGCATCTCTTTTTGCTCATTACCTCTTTAGCTCTCCATGTCTCTGTCTGGGGTTCCTCTGCCGCTCCCCTTTGGGTCTCCCCCTAGTGTCTCTAGAGGACTTAGGGTCTCGGGAGTCGTATCTCTTGAATCTCTCCCTGACCATCACTCCAGGTCGGTCCCCGCCACAGTCCCGCTGGCTGTCCTGTCCTAGGGTCACTCTGGCAGCTGTAAACCACTGAGTATGTGCACGCACGCCCCATTCTCTCCCCAGAGTTGGCCCCAAAGTCTCCACCTGGATTCTACGCAAGACATTCTGAGACCTAGCAGGGGCCTGAGCTGTGCTGAGACTCGCAAAGGAGGCTGGGCTGGACTGCAATGGGCGGGGATGGAAGTGCGGGCCGGGGAGATGCCATAGGGTCATTCTTAGGAACCGAAGGGGCGCAGAGACAGACGGTGGCCTTCTAGCTACTGGTGTCCGGTGACACTGCGTAAAAATAGCCCCATCAAATGGACTTGGGGGAAGTGGAGGGGATTGGTCATCGCGCCTCCCGGGGAAGGGATCGCGGTCGCCCTCTGCTGGGGGTGTGGAGAGAGGCACCAAGGGTTAGAACGCCCTGCTAATCCTGGCCCTCTTTCTCTTCCTGTTTTCCTTCCTTCCCTCCTTCCTTCCTTCTTTCTTTTCTTTGTTCTTTTGTTTCTTCTTTCTTTTCCTTCCTTCGTTTTTTTTTTTTTTCTGACTAGAATGCAGTGGTGTGATCCCAGCTCACTGCAGCCTCCACCTCCCGATTCAAGCTATTCTTCTGCCTCAGCTTCCTGAGTAGCTGGGATTACAGGCTCCACCACCACACCTGGCTAATTATTACATTTTTCATAGAGACAGGGTTTTGCCACGTTGGCCTGGCTGGTCTCAAACTCCTCACCTCAAGGGATCCACCGCCTCAGCCTTTTGAAAATGCTGGGGTTACAGGTTTAAGTCATCACGCTGGCCTTTTCCTTCCTTCCTTCCTTCCTTCCTTCCCTCCTTTCTTTCCTCCCTCCCTCCCCGTCCCTCCATCCCTCCTCCCTCCATCCCTGCCTCCCTCCATCCCCTGCCCTCCCTCCATCCCTGCCTCCCTCCATCCCTGCCTCCCCCCTCCATCCCTGCCTCCCTCCATCCCTGCCTCCCCCTCCCTGGTCCATTGCTTTGGCTTCCTTCCTTCCTTCCTTCCCTCCCTCCCTCCCCCAATCCCTCCCTCCCTCCCCCACTCCCTCCCTCCCCCAATCCCCTCCCTCCCTCCCCACTCCCTCCCTCCCCCACTCCCTCCCTTCCTCTCCCCCCTCCCTTCCTTCCCTCCCTCCCGGTCCATTGCACCAGCTTGCTCCTTCCTTCCTTCCTTCCTTCCTTCCTTCCTTCCTTCCTTCCTTCCTTCCTTCTTTCCTCCCTCCCTCTCTCCCTCCCTCCCCAGTCTGTTGCCCCAGGCTGGAGTGCAGTGGCACAATTTTGGCTCACTGCAGCCTCGACTTTCTGGGCTCAAATGATCCTCCCCACCTCAGCCTTCTAAGTAGCTGGGGCTATAGGTTCAAGCCACCATGCATGGCTATTTTTGGTAATTTTCCTATAGGTGGGGTTTTGCCATGTTGCCCCCAGGCTGGTCTCCCTACTCCTGAGCTCAGCCAATCCACCATACTAGGCCTCTTGAAGTGCTGGGATTACAGGTGTAAGTCACCCCCACCATGTCTACTCTTTCTGGGATGCTGTGTCCCCTGGATTTCTGTGTCCCCTACCCCCCACGTTGTCTCTTCCCTCTATCTGGGTCTGTTTCCATTTGTTTCATGGTCTTTGGCCTTCCCTGTCTCTCATCTCTGTCCCCCATCTTTCTGGTCTCTGTCTCCTATTCTCTCCCATTCTTTTTTTTTTTTTTTTTTTTTGAGACGGAGTCTGGCTTTGTCACCAGGCTGGAGTGCAGTGGCTTGATCTCAGCTCACTGCAGCCTCTGCCTTTCAGGTTCAAGTGATTCTCCTCCCTCAGCCTCCTGAGTAGCTGGGATTACAGGGATGTGCCACCACAGCTGGCTAACTTTTGTATTTTTTAGTAGAGACGGGGTTTCACCATGTTGGTCAGGCTGGTCTCTAACTCCTGACCTTATGATCCACCCTCCTCAACCTCCCCAAGTGCTGAGATAATAGGCATGAGCCACCAGTGCCCAGCCAAGGTGCCACTTTTCTGCTCAAGAAGTTAGAACAAAATTTAAAAGGTAAGCCAGGCCCAATGGCTCACGCCTGTAATCCCAGCACTTTGGGAGGCTGAGATGGGCAGATCGCCTGAAGTCAGCAGTTCGAGACCAGCCTGGCCAACATGATGAAACCCCATCTCTACTCAAAATACAAAAATTAGATGGGCAGGGTAGCATACACCTGTAATCTCAGCTACTCTGGAGGCTGAGGCGGGAGAATTGCCTGAACCTGGGAGGCAGAGGTTGCAGTGAGCTGAGATGAGTGCCACTGCACTCCAGCCCAGGTGACAGAGTGAGACTGTCACACACACACACACACACACACACACACACACAAAAGGCCGAGTGTGGTAGTGCACATCAGTAATCCCAGGTACTGGTATTTGGAAGGCTGAGGTGGAAGAATCAATTGATCTGAGGAAGTCAAGGCTGCAGTGAGCTATGATCACACCACTGCACTCCAGCCTGGGTGACAGAGCAAGACCCTATCTCAACAAAATTAGAAATAAAAAGTTAAGGCTGATGAGTTAGGGAGATTATTTTGGATTATTTGGGTGGACCCACTGTAATCCTAACAGTCTTTAAAAGTGGGATGCAGGGCCAGGTGTGGTGGCTCATGCCTGTAATCCCAGCACTTTGGGAGGCCGAGGTGGGTGGATCACCTGAGGTCAGGAGTTCGAGATCAGCCTGGCCAACATGGTGAAACCCCATCTCTTAAAAAAAAAAAAAAAAAAAAAAGTGGGATGCAGGAAGGTCGGGTGCGGTGCTTCACACCTGTAATTCCAGCACTTTGGGAGGCCCAGGTGGGTGGATCACGTGGTCAGGAGTTGGAGATCAGCCTGGCCAATATGGTGAAACCCTGTCTCTAATAAAAAATACAAAAATTAGCTGGTGGTGGTGGTGCATGCCTGTAATCCCAGCTACTCGGGAGGCTGAGGCAGGAGAATCGCTTGAACGCAGGAGGCGGAGGTTGCAGTGAGCCGAGATTGCACCACTGCACTCCATCCTGGGTGACAGAGCGAGATGAGGTCAAAAAAAAAAGATGTGAGGACAGACGTAGATGTCAGAGAGGAGAGGGTGCCACGCTGCTGGTTGTGAAGATGCAGGAACGGCCATGAGCCCAGGAATGGCGGCGGCTTCCTGAAGCTTGAAAAGGCAAAAAAAAAAAAAAAAAAGAAAAAGGAAGCAGATTCCAGATTCTCCCCTGGAGCCTCCAGAAAAAACACAGTCCTGCCACCCCGTTTTGGATTTCTGACCTCTAAATCGTATTTTAATAAACTTGTGTTGTTTTAAACCACTAAGTTCCTGGTAAGGTTGTTATAGCAGCAACAAGAAAAATAATACACAGACTCCCAGTCTGAGTTATCATAGCATTTGTTTTATTTTTTTTAATTTATTATCATTATTTTTTTTGAGACAGTCTTGCTCTGTTGCCCAGGCTGGAGTGCAGTGGCACAATCTTGGCTCACTGCAACCTCCACCTTCCAGGTACAAACAGTTCTCCTGCCTCAGTCTCCTGAGTAGCTGGGATTACAGGCACCTGCCACCATGCCTGGCTAAGTTTTTGTATTTTTAGTAGAGACAGGGTTTCACCATGTTGGCCAGGCTGGTCTTGAACTCCTGACCTTGTCATCTGCCTGCCTCAGCCTCCCAAAGTGCTGGGATTACAAGCATGAGCCACTTCGCCTGGCCCTGGCTAATTTTCTTTAAAATTTTTGGTAGAGACAGGGTCTCACTAAACTTGCCCAGGCCGGTCTTGAATTCCTGGGCTGAAACAATCTTCTTGCCTCAGCCTCCCAAAGTGGTGGGATTACATGTGTGAGCCACTGCCCCTGCTTGGCCTTTTTTTTTTTTTTTTTTTTTTTTTTTTGAGACAGAGTCTCACTCAGTCACCAGGCGCCAGGCTGGAGTGCAGTGGCACGACCTTGGCTCACTGCAACCTCCGCTGCCCGGGTTCAAGCATTCTCCTGCCTCAGCCTCCCGAGTAGCTGGGACTACAGGCGCGCGCCACCACGCCCAGCTAATTTTTTTGTATTTTTAGTAGAGACGGGGTTTCACCATGTTGACCAGGACGGTCTCGATCTCTTGACCTCGTGATCCGCCCGCCTCGGCCTCCCAAAGTGCTGGGATTACAGGCGTGAGCCACCGCGCCCGGCGGCCTTTTTTTTTTTTTAAGACAGAGTCTCGCTCTGTTGCCCAGGCTAGAGTGCAGTGGCACGATCTCAGCTCTCTACAACCTCTGTCTCCTGGGTTCAAGTAATTTTCCTGCCTCAGTCTCCTTAGTAGCTGAGATTACAGGTGTGAATCACTATGCCCAGCTAAGTAGATACGGGATTTCACTATGTTAGCCAGGATGGTCTCGATCTCCTGACTTTGTGATCTGCCCGCCTCAGCCTCCCAAAGCGCTGGGATTACAGGCGTGAACTACGGCGCCTGGGGTAAATTTTGTATTTTTAGTAGAAACAGGGTCTCACCATGTTGACCAGGCTGTTCTGGAGCTCCTGACCTCAGGTGATCCGCCCACCTCAGCCTCCCACAGTGCTGGGATTATAGGCACGAGCTACTGTGCTGGGCCTGTTTTGTTTTGTTTTGACTTTTAACTATTTTTAGCCTCATGGAAGAGTTGCAAAGATAGTACAGACATTTCTTAAATGTCCATTATCCGGGTTCCCCAAATGTTAGAACGTTGCTTTACTTTGGCACATTTAAAGCTAAGACATTGGCCAGGCGCAGTGGCTCACGCCTGTAATCCAAGCACTTTGGGAGGCCGAGGCGGGTGGATCACGAGGTCAGGAGTTCACGATCAACCTGACCAATACGGTGAAACCTCGTTTTACTAAAAATACAAAAATTAGCCAGGCGTGGTGGTGCAAGCCTGTAGTCCCAGCTATTTGGGAGGCTGAGGCAGGAGAATCACTTGAGCCCAAGAGGTGGAAGTTGCAGTGAGCCGAGATCACGCCACTGCCCTCCAGCCTGGGTGACACAGCAAGACTCCATCTCAAAAAAAAAAAAAAAAAAAAAAAAACGAAGACATTGGGGTGGCACAATACTTTTGATAAAACAGCAGATTTCACTTGGATTTTGTTTCCCCTACTCTCTTTCCCCTGCCTGGCTGCAGTCTGGGATACTTTGTTGCATTTGGTTGTGATGCCTCCTTAGTCTTCTGCAATCTGTGATAGTTTGTTACTTTTTCCTTGTCTTTCATGGTCTGGAAACTTGAAGGTTACTAGTCAGTTGTTTTGTAGACTGTCTCTGGATTTGTGTTCCTCTGATCTTTTATCTTGTTTAGACTGAGGTTATAGTTTTGTGGGGTGGGGGTACAGAGAACGTCACAGAGAGGCATTGCTGCTCTCATTATATCATACTGGGGGTGTATGATGTCCATATGCCGTATCACTGGTGATTTTAACATTTTTTTCTTGAGACAAAGTCTCACACTGTCACCCAGGCTGGAGTGCAGTGGCACGATCGCAGCTCACTGTAGCCTTGACCTCCCAGGCTCAACAGATCCTCCCACCCCAGACTCCCAGGTAGCTGGGACTACAGATGTGAGTCACCACACCCAGCTAATTTAAACCTTTTTTAAATTTTATTTTGAGATGGAGTTTCACTCTTGTTTTCCAGGCTGGAGTGCAATGGTGCGATCTCAGCTCACTGCAACCTCTGCCTCCCGGGTTCAAGTGATTCTCCTGCCTCAGCCTCCCGAGTAGCTGGGATTACAGGCACTCACCACCACGCCCAGCTATTTTAGTAGAGACGGGGTTTCACCATGTTGGCTAGGCTGGTCTCAAACTCCTGGCCTCAAGTGATCTGCCCACCTCTGCCTCCCAAAGTGCTGGGATTACAGGCATCAGCCATTGCACCCAGCCCATGTCTTTTCCTTATAAATTGCCCTGTCTCAGGTATTCCTTCTTTCTTCTTCTTTTTTACATTCAGTCTTCATAGAGACTGCCAAAATTGCCAATGCTGACTATATTGCAAGTCATCATGGTGGGGTATTGGGAAAAGTTTTCAATTAGCAATAATCGTGCCTCGGATAAACCTCATTGGCTACGATACTGCCGCTGTGCAAAGCTCAGGTATTCCATTCTAGCCATGCGAAATGGAAATTAGCACAGAAAATTAGCAGAGGGGTCATTGCTATAAAGATACCTGAAGATGTGGAAGCAGCTTTAGAACTGGGTAATGGGCAGAGGTCAGAAGAGTTTGGAGGGCCAATAAGAAGATAAGAATATGAGGGAAATTTTGGAACTTCTTAGAGATTGATTAAATGGTTGTGATCAAAATGCTGATGGAAATGTAGAGAGTGAAATCTAGGCTGATGAGGCCCCAGGTGGAAATGAGGAATTGCTGGGAACTGGAGTAAAGGTCACCTGTGCTACAATTTAGCAAACAGCCTGGCCACATTGTATCCACACTCTAGGGATTCCTGGAAGGTTGAACTAAGAATGATGACCTAGGGTCTCTAAGCTTCAAAGAGTTCAAGTCGTGATGTGGCAGCTCCTAACAGCCTATGAGCAGATACAGGAGTAAACACATGACTTAAAGCTGGAATTCATAATTAAAAGGGTGTCAGTGATGGTGGCCCAGCTGGCCGTGGTGGCTCACACCTGTAATCCCAGCAGTTTGGGAGGCTGAGGCAGGTGGATCATTTGAGGTCAGGAGTTCAAGATCAGCCTGGCCAACATGGTGAAACTCTGTCTCTACTAAAAATACAACAATTAGCCAGGCATGGTGGCGGGTGCCTGTAATCCCAGCTACTTGGGAGGCTGAGGCAGGAGAATTGCTTGAACCCAGTAGGTGGAGGTTGCAGTGAGCTGAGATTGCGCCACTACACTGCAGCCTGGGCAACATAGTGAGACTTTGTCTCAAAAAAGAAAAAAAGGGCCGGCACAGTGGCTCATGCCTGTAATCTCAGCACTTTGGGAGGCCGATGTGGGCGGATCATGAAGTCAGGAGTTTGAGACCATCCTGGCCAACATGCTGAAACCCCGTCTGTACTAAAAATAAAATTAGCTGGGTGTAGTGGCACGTGCCTATAGTCCCAGCTACACGGGAGGCTGAGGCAGGAGAATTGCTAGAACCCAAGAGGTGGAGGTTACAGTGACTCAAGATCACACCACTGCACTCCAGCCTGGGTGACAAAGCGAGACTGTCTCACAAAAAAAAAAAAAAAAAAAAAAAAGGGGAGGCGGTCAGGCTCTGTGGCATGTGGCATGTGCCTGTAGTCCTAGCTACTCGGAGGCTGAGGCGGGAGGATTGTTTGAGCACAGGAGTTCTGGGCTGTACTGTGTTATGCTGATTGGTGTAGGGAACCAGCCCCCACACCCCACCCGTGGGTACCCCGAGTTCAGTGGCGACAAAGGAATTAGAAAAAGACAGATTAAGAGAGAAAGCGGGACCAGGGGACCATCACTTCTTTACTGGAGGCAGTGAAGGCTCCGAGCTCCGGTTTCCACAATATTTACTGAACACAATCACTATTATCTATAGCGAAGGTGGCAGGGGAATCAGTGAAGGGAGGCTGTGCATCAAACATAAAATTGATAACAGTGGTGGTTCATGTGAGTTTCTCAAGAGCTAAAAGCGTATGCTTACCAATAGACAATGTAGCTGGTGGGAGCGAGTCTCACAAGGAACCTACAATTCTGGTTACTTTGTAATGCTACAAAAGGGGTTTTAAGCCCTTGAGCATGTTAGGCACTGTTACAGAGTCAAGGTCACTCTGCACCTGGAACGAGAAGGCTTGGCGAAGTTTGCCTCCCGAGGGGCCTGGCAGTTCGCTGCAGTTTAGTGTTCCCAGCACTTGCAGCCATTTAATGGAGGTACTCTGTAAGCCCCCCCCTCCATTGCTGTTTTCCCCAACAATTGGGTGTCCATACTAAGTTTGGCTTCAATATGGTAACCTCCCCAGGAGCGGAGACTACCGGGTTGCCTGGCAAGGGGTGAACTAGCCTAAGGCTGGAAATGGAGCAGGTCAGAAAACTCCCATGTTGATCAGGAGTGGGATCACGGCAGTGAATAGCCACTGCACACTGCCTGGGGGACACAGCGAATAGCCACTGCACACCAGCCTGGGTGACACAGTGAAACCCTGGGTGACAAAGTGAATAGCCACTGCATACCCGCCTGGTTGACACAGTGAAACCCTGGGTGATGTGAATAGCCACTGCATACCCGCCTGGGTGACACAGTGAAACCCTGGGTGACAAAGTGAATAGCCACTGCACACCAGCCTGGGTGACACAGTGAAACCCTGTCTCTGGAAAATAAATAAATACATAAATAGGAAGCAGCACAGCAGAAAAGTTTGGAAAAGTCACAAACTGGCAATGTGGAAGAGAAGGAAGAGCATTTTTTTTTTTTTTTGACATGGAGTCTCGCTCTGTAGCCCCAGCTGGAGTGCAGTGGTGTGATCTCAGCTCACCGCAATCTCCGTCTCCCGGGTCCTGGTTCAAGCAATTCTCCTACCTCAGCCTCCCAAGTAGCTGGGATTACAGGCATGAACCACCATGCCCAGCTAATTTTTGTATTTTTTAGTAGAGACAGGGTTTCACCATGTTGGCCAGTCTGGTCTTGAACTCCTGACCGCATGATCCGCCCACGTCGTCAGCCTCCCAAAGTGTTAGGATTACAGGCATGAGCCAATGCACTCGGCACTTTTCTTTTTCTTTCTTTTTTTTTTTTTTTTTTTTTTTGAGACTGAGTCTCGCTTTGTCGCCCAGGCTGGAGTGCAATGGCACGATCTCAGCTCACTGACATCTCTGTCTCCTAGGTTCAAGTGATTCTCCTGCCTCAGCCTCCTGAGTAGCTGGCCTTTTTCTTGAAAATTAGTCATTTGAATTTTGCAATAATTTCTATAGTTATTAAACAGGCTATTGAATCCATCCACAAAACTTAAAATGCAATACGTAACAACAGGGCCTTAAATAAAATAAATGCCAGCTCTCTGATCTCATGGCCAACAACCTGAGATTCCTGCCATCTGGTCCCAGTTCAGGACCTTTGCACCTGCTGTTAACCCTCCCCGCCCCCCCAGATTTTGCTTCTATCTGGCTTTTGTTCAAATGATACCTCAGAGGAGCCTTCCATTATCCCCCTTTATAAAATAGCCTCACTCTCACTTCCCATCCCTTTACTGTGCTCCGTCCTTCTTTATCATGCTGGTCACCATCTCAAATTATTATTATTATTTTAAGATAGAGTGTCGCTCTTGTCACCCAGGCAGGAGTGCAATGGCTATGATTTCTGCTCACTGCAACCTCTGGCTCCTGGGTTCAAGGAATTCTTCTGCCTCAGCCTCCAGAGTAGCTGAGATTACAGGCGCACACCACCAGGCCGGGCTAATTTTTGTATTTTTTTTGTAGAGATGGGGTTTCACCATGTTGGCCAGGGTGGTCTTGAACTATTGATCTCAGGTGATCCGCCTGCCTCGGCCTCCCAAAGTGATGGGATTACAGGCGTGAGCCACCGGGCCAGGCCCTCAAATTATCTTTATTCAGTTAAACGCTTTTATTGTCTGCCGCAGTACAATGTAAGCCCAAGCAGGAGAACACTTTGCTTTAGTCACGTGCTGTAGCCCCCAAAGCCCAGACAGTGCCTAGCACACACGAGATGCTAGATGAGCAGTTGTTGATTGAATAGATTAGACATCAACGCAATCAGGCTATTTACTTAGGGACTCTTTGCTAGGCGGCGGAGAGGTACATTACAGTACCCTACACAACACGCATGCGCGAAAAGTCAGGGAAGTGTGATAGGGAAAGGGGCGGAGCATCAGAGAGAGTCTCGCGGACATAGGCGGTTTGGAGCGGAAAGCGGGAGGTGGAAGGGCGGCTTGGGGCTGAGCGCGCGCGCGCAGCGCAGACGCCAGCTCCCGGAGGCTGAGGTACTCAAGGTACCCGAAGGCGGGGTAGTGACCTCGCGCGTGCGCTGTGCCCGCGACGGCGCCTGGTCCTGGTACGTGGGTTGTGCTTGGCCTCCCGCGGCGCGTGCGCAGTGCTGACGGCGGAGGATTTGGGGCCGAGACCCACCCCCTGCTCCAGTCGGTAGTCGAGGCTGCGCGGGTTCTTGAGCAAAGGCCTTGTGCGCTCGCTGTGCGGGCGACGGGGTCAGGCAGACGCGGACGCGCTCGGAGTGGAAGCCAAAGCAGGAGTTCTTGTTGCTGAGGGGCCGCCGCAGCCGCCCCGAGCCTCCGGACCGACGCCAGACCGAGGAGGGCGCCGCGCGGCGAGTGAGTGTTACCTAGTGGTCCGATGGGGTGCGGGGCCGCTACCCACAAGCCCCTGCGATGGGCCCCGGTCCTTTCCCCCTGCAGCCAGGCCCCCTTGCCGCGTCCCCCGCTGCAGGTCCCTTCTGCATCCCTTCCCCCGAACCCGAGTCCTCTGGCCACCCACGCCCGCTTCCCAAAGCGCCCTAGGTCCCCTACCCACAGGCCCTTGCGGTTTGTGGCCTTTTTTCTTTTTCGTCTTCCATGTTGTCCTGGATCCTTACCCATAATTCCTTTCGTCTTGGGGGGCCCGGGTCTGTTACCCACAGGCGCTTGGCTTTGGGGTTTCGCTTCTTATGTTTCTCTTCTTTGCTCGGAGACTTCCGACCCCCAGGCCCCTGCAAACCGCAGCTCATAATTTGTCCTCCAAGGTACGAGACAAGCAGTCACAACTGCTCTGGGTCTCCTTCCTCGGGTCCTTGATTCCCCCCCAGAAATCCCCAGGGACCTCTCCGCCCCGCAGCTCGTGGCTCAGGACTCTGAGACCTCACTACTCGGGAACCTTTTCCAGCCTTTGTTTTTTGTTTCCTTTACCGGCCTGACTTTCACCTCCACCCCCACCAATAGATACCCTTTTCTCTTGTAGGTAGGACGGTTCTCTGTTCTTACAGAGCCTCTTCGAATTCCGAGACTTTTCTCCTGTTTTGTCTTTTTTTTTGAGAGTCAAGGGACAAATAGGGGCTTTCTCTGTGCAGACCTGATCTAACCTAAGGCTGTCCTGCTTCTGCTCTCAGACTTGGCAAGATGACCCAGTTCCTGCCGCCCAACCTTCTGGCCCTTTTGCCCCCCGTGACCCTATCCCATACCTGCCACCCCTGGAGAAACTGCCACATGAAAAACACCACAATCAACCCTACTGTGGCATTGCGCCGTACATTCGAGAGTTTGAGGTGAGTTCACTGAGCAGGCCAGGAATGGTTTGGGTTCTGGGGAGCAAGGGATTGGATTTGGGAGTCCAGCCTCTGACCGGATTTGCTAGCTGTGTGATTTAAGCGACTGGCTTCATCTTTGTGATCCTCAGCTTCCCTGTTTTAAATGGGGTTGGAGCCAGGTGTGGTCGAGTGCACGTGTAGTTCCAGCTACTCAAGAGGCTAAGGTGGGAGGATTGCTTGAGCCCAGGAGTTGGAGGCTGGATTGCTCTGTGATTGCGCCACTATACTCCGGCCTCGGTGACAGAACAGGACTTCGTCTCTCAAAAAAAAAAATTTTTTTTTAAAGTGGAGTTGTGGCCCGGTGCGGTGCCTTATGCCTGTAATCCCAGTACTTTGTGAGGCTGAGGCGGGTGGATCACCTGAGATCAGGAGTTCAAGACCAGCCTGGCCAACATGGTGAAATCCTGTCTTTACTAAAAATATAAAAATTAGCTGGGCATGGTGGTGGGCACCTGTAATCCCAGCTACTCGGGAGGCTGAGGCAGGAGAATCACTTGAACCTGGAGGGCAGAGGTTGCAGTGAGTCGAGATTGTCCCACTGCACTCCAGCCTGGGCAACAGAGTGGACTCCATCTCAAAAAAAAAAAAAAAAAAAAAAAAAAGTGGGGTTGATAGTATACCTTTTGTAGAATTTTTGTGAAAATTCAGTTGAGTAGTGGTTGAGGGTTCACACTTGGCTTGCACCATTTATCAGCTCTGTGAGTTTGGGCAAATGTGTATCTTAATGCATTGGTTTCTTTAGCAAGGGGATAGTGGTAGCACCCCCTCATAATGTTGGTGGAGAATTAAATGGCAAAGTGTATGTCAGGGCTTGGCGCCAATCAGTCAGCCCACGTCGGCCTTTGTTACTCTGTTTACTACTTTTGTTGTTAATAAGGTGGTGTTCATAAAGGGCTAGCACCGAGTGTTGGGGGCTTAAACCACAGACCGGGATCTTAGCTCTGCGCCTTCAGGGTAAACAGGAATGAATGACTTACGCTCCTGGACCTCTCTGTTTTTAATTGGGATGACACTGGTCATCTTGTAGGTGTGTCCTGAGCACACCTGAGAAAAGCTGGCACACAGCCAGAAGTTACAAGAAGAACATTCTCGCGTTGGGTAGGAATGGGCAGCTGGAGGGGGAGGGAGTTGCAGAGCAGAACTTCGTAGATAGGATGGGAGCGGTGGCTCACACTTGTAATCTCAGCACTTTGGGAGGCTGAGGCAGGCGGATCACGAAGTCAGGAGTTGGAGACCATCCTGGCCAATATAGTGAAACCCCCTTTCTACTAAAAATACAAAAATTACCCAGGCGTGGTGGCACATGCCTGTAGTCCCAGCTACTTGGGAGGCTGAGGCAAGAGAATCGCTTGAACCTGGAAGGTGGAGGTTACAGTGAGCCAAGATCACGCCACTGCACTCCAGCCTGGGCGACAGAGTGAGACTCCGTCTCAAAAAAAAAAAAGAAGTTCGCAGATAATAGAAAGGTGGATCTTCAGTGGGAATTGCCACCCTCGGTGAACCGGCACTTGAGAAATGTTACTAGCCAATTAAATTAATTTAATGGGCACAGGCAGGTGGTAGATGCCCTCTGATGGTGATGTGCCAGTTACTATTTATGAGACAGTTTTGCTTTCGTTGCCCGGGCTGGAATGCAGTGGTGTGATTTCAGCTCCCCTGCAGCCTTCAGTTCAAGCAGTTCTGCCTCAGCCTCCCAAGTAGCTGGGATTACAGGCATGTGCCACCATGCCTGGCTAATTTTGTATTGTTGGTAGAGATAGGGGTTTGCCACGTTGGCCAGGCTGGTTTCGAACTCCTGACCTCCAGTGATCCACCAGCCTTGGCCTCCCAAACTGCTGGGATTACAGGCGTGAGCCACCACGTCCAGCAGCCAGTTACTATTTAATGCGTGATTGGTGACACCTTTAAGTGCTGCCCTGGCCCTCAGAGGGTGTGCAGTTGTGGGCTTCGGAGTCCTGTCCTGTCAGCTCATGTTGCTTCAGGCCTGGTCCTCTTAACTGGTTCTCATAAACAGGGCCCTCCAGTCACTCCACTCCCATCACATCCTCTTTGTTCAATGAGAGTGATGCTTGGAGCTGTGAGAAACAATGTGTTTCCTGAATATGGAAGACAGGGACCTTCGGCACTGTAATTCTTAAGCTAGGTGTCACCTGTGCCAGTGCTTTTCAAACTGTCATTGGTGAAGGACAGTCTCCAATCTGTTGCAGATTGATGCTTTTGATAAATAGGGTAGGATTACTTTTTAAAGAAAGACCTACAGTCAGGAGTTCTAGACCAACCTGGCCAATATGGTGAAACCCCCTATCTACTAAAAATACGGAAATTAGCCAGCATAGTGTCGTTTACCTGTAGTCCCAGGGACTCAGGAGGCTGAGGCAGGAAAACCACTTGAACGATTCTGGTCAGTTTCTGGGTTCCTTTTAGAGACACACAATTGCTAGTGGGTTCCTGGGTTCCTTGTAGAGACAGCACAGAGGGGACAGCAGGACTTACAATCGCTTGAACCTGGGAGGTGGAGGTTGCAGTGAGCCGAGGTGGCGCCATTGCGCTCCAACCTGGGCCACAGAGTGAGACTTCGCATCAAAAAATAAAAGATCTGCAGAATAAAAGACCAAATTTGTATTAGAGTCAGTGAACGTAAAACTGTGAAATTGCTGTAGAATTTTCTGTACTTCTCACAGTCCAGCAAGTTTGGATAGTGCTGGTCCATGGACTATGCTTAGTTTTTGAGATAGGGTCTTACTCTGTCATCCACGCTGGAGTGCAGTGTCACAGTCGTGGTTCATGGTCGCCTTGCTCTCACTGCCCAAGAGGTCCTCCTTCACCCTCCCTAGTAGCTGGGACTATAGATGTGTGCCACCACACCTTGCTCATTTGTAAATTTTTTGTAGAGGTGGTGTTTCACTGTGTTTCCCAGGCTGGTCTGAAACCCCTGGGCTCAAGCATTCTTCCTGTGTCATCCCCACAAAGTGCTGGGATTACAAGTGGAAGCCACCATGTGTGGCTGCAGACCATGCTTTGATCTCTGCCCCTCCCCTCACTCCACTGTGACCGGGGAAGTGTACATGTGTGTTTGTTTTTGTAGGGGGTGGTGGGAGGGTTGACATGCTTATTTCCTTGGTGAGCGTCCCTTGCCATCTCCCCCAGTCCTTCCCCCCCCCGTCACCTCTCTTCTTGTTCCTAGGACCCTCGAGATGCCCCTCCTCCAACTCGTGCAGAAACCCGAGAGGAACGCATGGAGAGGAAAGTATGTCATTTTTGCTTCCTGACCACCCCCCCGCCCTGTCGCCACTTTCTCCACGTGGTCCTTGACACTAGGGTACTTCTATCTGCATTTACTTACCCACCTCCCCTTTCTCATGACAGAGACGGGAGAAGATTGAGCGGAGACAGCAGGAGGTGGAGACAGAGCTCAAAATGTGTAAGCTCTCATCCACTGTTCTGCTCTCTCCTACCCCCAAACCCTGTGTTCTTCCCACGTCATACCCAGGACCCTGCTGTCTCCCAAAGGCCTGTTTCGGGGGAGCAGGGTTGTTAGTTCTTTTATTTAGCCCCTGCCACTTGGCAAGCCCTGTTTTTGGTTTGCGCTTTTCAGCAGCAGAACATGGGTAAAAGTTGGCGGGAGAGGGAGACCCCTGGTACCTTGGGCTCTTCCTGCAGGGAGGACAGTTATAAGGGGCTCCCACAACCCAGCCGGGTCTCAGGCTGAGGCAGTGAGTCGTGGGCTAGTGGGTCCGTCCCGGCTCTTCCCTTAGCTCCCTGACCCTTGGGCTGAGGACGTTCATCCCCTCCACGTAGCGGAGGAATTGGAGTACAGGACAGGTGTGTTGTCGCCATTAACCAAACTCATAAGAAGGTCAGCTGTCAACCTCCAGTGGCTCTTTATTGTGAGAGTGAAAACTCACGCAGCATAGTGATGTTTCAGTCAGCAGGGGACAACAGATGTGACGGGGAGCCCATGTGATTAGACTATATTTGCTGGGCACGGTGGCTCACGCCTATAATCCTGCACTTCGGGAGGCTGAGGCGGGTGGATTATGAGGTCAGGAGTTTGAGATCAGCCTGGCCAGCCTGGCAAAACTCTGTGTATATAAAAATAAAAAATTAGCCGGGTGTGGTGGTGCGTGCCTGTAATCCCAACTACTCGGGAGGTTGAGGCAGGAGAATTCTCGAACCTGGGAGGCGGAGGTTGTAGCGAGCTGAGGTCGTGCCATTGCACTCCGCCCTATGCAACAAGAGTGAAACTCCATCTCAAAAAAAAAAAAAGGTCCAGTGGGCTGGGGGAGGGTAGAGATGAAACAAGTTTGGCCCCGCACGTTGATGACGGAAGCGGCTCGTGGGGAGTTTGTTGTACTGTCTCCATTTCTGTTAAGTGCTTGAACTTCTCCATAATAGAAGAGAAAGAATGGGTCAAGTTCAGTAGGGTTTCTGTGCCCTTGAGAGCCTCCACCCCTAACTATAGAAGCCTGCTGTGCCTCGTCCCCAGTGACCAGCTCCCGTCAAGGGGACCGTGTTCCTTGCTGAGCACTCGTCCCTTCCTGTTACTGCTCACAGCTTCCAAGCACATCAGGGGTTGCTTCTCCCATTTTCAAGATGAAGAAATGGAGGCCTGTTGAGGCAGGCATGCTTAGAAAGCATGAGAGTTCCGAGATGGGGCTTCCACCATCCCGGAGCCTAATGAGCAACTCCACGGCCCAATTCCATTGAGTCCCTGCTCTGGGCTGCTGCTTAGATGAGCCCTTAACCAATGATTTCCTAAGGGTTGAGCCACTGGCAGGGCTCTGCACGCGTACCCTGGCTGGTGAGGTGATGACTGGCACTGATTCTGTGCTACCCTCTTTCAGTCCTGCTCTTCTTCAGTACTTACGTACCATTGCCTTGCTGCACTTTGACCTTTAGTCACATTTGTGCCCCACCCCACCCCCGCCCGCCTAGGGTAAGGAAGTAGTCCTGGGGACTCCCACAGTGCACTGGGGGTGGGCTCCCTCTGGCTGCCCTTCGGGAGGCTCAGCTGGCCTAGGGTAAGGAAGTACTCCTGGGAACTCACACAGTGCACTGGGGTGGGTTCCCTCTGGCTGCCCTTCGGGAGGCTCAGCTGTTGTTGGCCTGCGTTCACTCGCCCAATCCCGCAGCAGTCACTGGTCCCACTGTAGTGTGTAGGGACCAGCCCTATAGGGTCATGGGGTGTCCCCTGTCGTGTCCATGGTAACTTAACAGCACCTACTGTCTGGTGTTGCCGGGTGTGTTTCCCTGCGGCTGTGACAGTCTTCTGCTCTTCATTAAATGTCAGCATCTTATGAGGCCTCTCCTAACCTCTTATAAAATCACCCCTTTCTATGTCTGTCATCATCCGATGTGATCATATGATCTTACTCCGTTAGCATATAAACCCCATGAGGGTAGACACCTTTTTTTGTCATTTTGTCTTTGGAGACAGAGTCTCACTGTGTCACTCGAGGGGTGGAGCGCAGTGGTGTGATCTCAGCTTACTGCAACCTTTGTTGCCTCTGGTCTTAGCGATTCTCTTGCCTTAGACTAGCTGGACCATGCCCAGCTAACTTCTTTCTGTATTTTTAGTAGAAACGAGGTTTTGCTTTGTTGGCCAGGCTGGTCTCGAACTCCTGGTCGAAAGTGATCTGTCTGCCTCGGCCTCCCAAAGTGCTGGGATTACAGGTGTGAGGCACCGTGCCTGGCACTTTTTTGGTCTTGTTTACTGCCAAATCCCCAACAACTATAGCATTTCCAGGCACATAGTAGGTGCTTAAGAATTACCTATTTACAAAAACACAAACATGGGGGAACAAAAAAAGAATTACCTGTTGAATGAGTGAGAGTTACGTGGTGCAAAAAAAAAACCAAGTCAGTGCAGATTGAGAGACCTGGACAAAGAAAATTACAGCACTGAGGGATGAGGTATGGCAAGGAACTTTTTTTTTTTTTTTTTTTTGAAACAGAGTCTTACTTTGTTGCCCAGGCTGGAGCTATGGCGCCATCTGGGCTCACTGCAACCTCCACCTCCCGGGCTCAAGCGATTCTCCTGCCTCAGCCTCCGAGTAGCTGGGACTGCAGGCACACGCCACCACCATGCCGGGTAATTTTTTTTTTTGTAGAGACGGGGTTTCTCCATGATAGTCAGGCTGGTCTCAAACTCCTGACCTCATGTGATCTGCCCTCCTCAGCCTCCCAAAGTGCTGGAATTACAGGCGTGAGCAACCACGCCTGGCCTGGCAAGGAACTTCAAGGAGTGGGTAGGGAGCACGCCAAGATGGAGTAGTTTTCAGATGTTTCCATCCGTCCTATATAATGATTCCCTTAAATTGTGGCTCAGGCTACTGGTTTTTGAAGCATTCCTTAAAGTCATCTTGACCTTAGTTTAGGCTTGTAGTTTAATCCTCTCATAAGAAGCAAATCTGAGACTTTATTCTCTAGTTTCTGGCAACACCCGCTGTCTTCCTGAAAATGTAGCACTGGGGGACTTGGGGCAGGAGCCTAGTAATGTGAATGCCTGGGCTGGGAGGGGAAGTCGGCCTCGCCCTTTGCCATTTTGACCACCTCCCTTTTCTGTGTCTTGAGTTTGTTCTGTTTTGCTTCCATTTACAAAGTAGTAATAAATAAGTTTCAGTGTCCAGCACTGTCTGGGCCATAGTATGTGCTCAGTAAATTATATGCCTAGTGTTCCATTATTGGAACGCTAAGCATGTGGGGAGTTACTTATATCCTACTGCTCAAGATCATTGCTAAGGTCTGATTTTTCACGTCTGCAGGTCAGAAAGTTGCACCCTCCAGCATAAATGAGTTACTGTTATTCATATTCTCCCAGAATGTGCGGGCTTCTGAGGGGATACTATACCAGGGAAGAAAGGGCAGAGTGTCCTGAGAGCCTGGCAGCAGTCAGGGTCATTATGTGCTGGGGCCACCGCATTTGGTGAAAAGTACTCATTCCCAGGCCTGACCCAGCAGAATCACCTGTGGATGTGGTTTCTTAGGGAACTCCTGGCTCTTCTCTTTGGAGATTGTTATTCCTCAGTAGCCAGACAGGACAGTTTGCCTCACAGTAGTGGGGCTGGAGTGAGAATCTCATCTGATGCTCGTCAGTTCCTGTGTTCCTTTTAGAGACACAGGGCACATGGGAAAGCAGGCCTTAGATAAGTTTGGCTCTCCTGGCTCTCATTGGTAACCCTGGGGCCGCTAGGTCTGTTTTCCTGTGGGCTGTAGTTGCAGTCTGTGTCCAGTGGGTGGCAGTGTGGCTCTGCCAACGGAGGGAGCTCAGAACCTGGGGGCATCAGCTGCATCTCCAGGGAGGCCCTTTTGGGCTGTTACTGTTTGGATCGCCTTGCATCTGGGAGCGATGGGGCCCTTGGGGCTTCTGTAGGTCTGAAATGGTAGTTGGGCCTGCCACATCCTTCAGCTTGAAGTCAGCCTTACCTCCTCCCCCTCAGCAGCCTGGATTATCATCTTTCAGCCACTCTGATAAAGGTCACTATGCCTTAGAGAAACAGGTTCAGAGAGGGGCATGCTTGAAGTCACCAGGTCACCACCCGTGTTCCTCCAGTTAGGGGCCTCTCCCAATGCCTTCTTTTTCTTCTTGGCCTCTGCCCATCTCTATTTGTTTTGCTGCCTGAGACCGTGGACACCTTCAGCTTACAAAACTCCTTTTTTCCTACACAGGGGACCCCCACAATGATCCCAATGCTCAGGGGGGATGCCTTCAAGACTCTCTTTGTGGCGAGAGTGGTAAGTCCCCAGCTCCCAGCCCTTGGAACCCCAGGCTGCTAAGAACCTGGGGTGTGGGACAAAGGGCAAATAGGCTAAGTCCCAGGGGATGTTCCAGGGGCATCTCCCTTTTCCCATTTAACATCATCTCCATCTCCTTGTAGAACTATGACACAACAGAGTCCAAGCTCCGGAGAGAGTTTGAGGTGTACGGACCCATCAAAAGAGTAAGTGGAGTGGGTCAGGGTGTTTGAATAGGGGGTGCGTGGAGGACGGCTGTGGCCTGAAAGGGAGAGGGGCGAGGTCCCAGCCCTGAGCCTGGCTCGCAGCATTTTAGGGCCTGGGTTGATGCATCCTGAGTGCATCTCCATGCAGCAGGCCTTGGGGAGCAGGAGTCAGATGAGAAGTAATGACTGTAGTGACTGCTGGTGGCTGGTTTAGAGCAGGGGCTGGCAAATTACAGACTTACTACTTGTAAGTAAAGTCTTACTGGCTCAGCCGGGCAGCTGTTTGTTATACATTGTCTTTGGCTGCTGTTTTTTTTGAGATAGGGTCTAGCTCTGTTGCCCAGGCTGGGGTACAGTGGTGCAATCTCGGCTCACTGCAACCTCCACCTCTCGGGTTCAAGTGATTCTCCTGCCTCAGCCTCCTGAGTAGCTGGGATTACAGGTGCCCGCCACCACGTCCAGCTAATTTTTATATTTTTAGTAGAGTCGGGATTTCACTCTGTTGGCCAGCCTGGTGTTGAACTCCTGACCTCGTGATCCACCGGCCTCAGCTTCCCAAAGTGCTGGGATTACAAGCATGAGCCACCGCGCCCAGCCCGGCTGCTACTGTTGTAAGGCAGGCTTGGGTTGTTACAACAGGGTATAAGGCTGTCGAAGCTGGAAATAATCTACTCTCTTGGTCTTTGCAAAATATGTATGCTGGCTCTTGTCTTAGAGGAAGACTTTGTTTTACTGATCTTCTCTCAGGTCACTTAAGTGCTCTTTGCCTGATTTTCTTTATCTAAAGTGGGAGACGGATGTCTTCACTGGGCAATAGTAAGAGCCTGAGGCCATCCAGCACAAAAACCTGACATTAGCCGTGTGTGTTCTCCTCCTCCTTCTGTTTCTGATACATTTAAAAAAAATATTTATGACCGGGTGCGGTGGCTCATGCCTGTAATCCCAGCAGTTTGGGAGGCCGAGGCGGGTGGATCACCAGGTCAAGAGATCAAGACCATCCTGGCCAACATGGCAAAACCCTGTCTCTACTAAAAATACAAAAATTAGCCAGGCGTGGTGGCATGCACCTATAGTCCTAGCTAGTCAGGAAGCTGAGGCAGGAGAATCACTTGAACCCAGGCAGCAGAGGTTGCAGTGAGCCGAGATTCCAGCCTGGGTGACAGAGCAAGACTCCATCTCAGAAAGAAAAAATATATATATATACGTATATGTGTATATATATATATATATATAAATTTATACGCGTCAGGCCAGGAACAGTGACTCACACCTGTAATCCCAGCTCTTAGGGAGGCAGAGGCAGGAGGATAGCTTAAGCCCAGGAATTCAAGATATGCCTGGGCAGTATAGTGAGACCCCGTCCTCCACTAAAAGGAAGGGGAAAAAAAAAAGTATTGACTGGGTGTGGTGGCTCACACCTGTAATCCCAGCACTTTGAGAGGCTGAGACAGGCAGATCACCAGAGATCAGGAGTTCGAGACCAGCCTGGCCAACATGGCGAAACCCTGTCTCTACTAAAAATACAAAATGTTAGCCAAGTGTGGTGGCTCATGCCTGTGTGTATATATATACATATATACACGCGGCACACATGTCGTTCTGCCCGGCGCAGCCCAGTGACAACCTTGGCCCTGCCCTGGTCCCTCTGATCCCATTTGAGTCAGGAATCTCACTTGGGTTTTGGAGGCCGTGGGGTCCCAGGTTCAAGTCCTAGGACCAGGTGAGCTCATCCACGAAATGAGTTGGGTTGGTCGACGACTGGTAGTGATGTGAATGGAGAACTAGCCATCCTTTAGGGGCCAGCTCAAATGCTGTCACCTCCCAGAAACCTTCCCTGCTTCATTCTGGCCTCCTCTGTCTCAACAGCCTTGCCCTGCTGATTGTTCTCCCTGACATGGTCCCGGGGGGTCTTCTGCCATCCAGAGCTGACCCTGTCTCCTCTGCACACAGCCTCCCATGGGTTCCTAGCACTTTAGGACAGGTCCAGGTGCAACTGCCTGGCCTTCCAGGGCCCTTCCTCAAGGTGTGTGGCCTTGTGGACGTCCATCTCACCTCTCCCCTCGCCTCCCTTGCTGCCATCCTCAGATGGGACCCATCCTTAGTGTGCCACATTCTCTCAGGCCTCCCTGGCTGTGCACACGTCCTTTCTTTTTCTCTTAGAACTCCCCTGTCCCTGGCCGGGCGCAGTGGCTCACACCTGTAATCCCAGCACTTTGGGAGGCCGAGGCGGGCAGATCATGAGGTCAGGAGTTTGAGACCAGGTTGGCCAACATGGTGAAACCCCATCTCTGCTAACAACACAAAAAATTAGCCAGGTGTGGTGGTGTGCGCCTGTAATCCCAGCTACCCGGGAGGCTGAGGCAGACACCTCACTGTCCCTTCATCCCTGTTCGGTCTTTAGGTCTTAGCTTAAGTGTCATTTTCTCCAGGAAGTCATCTCTGTGCCCTCTGCTCCTGCCATTAGATCATAAGTCACTCGGGGCTCTTGAAGGACAGAGAGGGTCTGAGGCCTCGCCCGGCCCCGGGCCTGTTGTGCAGGCTGTTGTGGGGTGGGTGGGGGTGGAGCTGCCCTGTGGCAGGACTCAGCCCTGTCCCTGCGCCCGCAGATCCACATGGTCTACAGTAAGCGGTCGGGAAAGCCCCGAGGCTATGCCTTCATCGAGTATGAACACGAGCGGGACATGCACTGTGAGTACCACCCGCCGCAGCCCTGCCCTCTGACCCTCTCACTTCTCTGCTGCCCCAGCCCTTCCCAGTCTGTCCCCTCCCCCACCCTGCCACACCTGACATTAGCTATGTCTCTTCTCCTCCTCCCTCTGTTTCTGATATATCTTTTTTTTTTTATATACGTGTTTTTTAAAAAACAAAAACCAAATCCCCCACAACGTGTGTGTGTGTGAACCTGGGGAGGTAAGTGTCACACGTTGAACCTCAGGGGCAAAGAGGGAACTGGGTGGGGGGGCTGGGGCCAGCTGGAGGTGGGGGGGAGGGGTCGGATTTTGGGGGAGCCTCCCCCATTATTCCCCCCCCACTGGAGTTGGGGGCGGCCAGGTTACAGTGAGGACTGGCCTTTGAACCTCACCTCTCTTCCCCCCCAGTAGAACTGGGGCTGGGCCACCCGACCCTCCGCCTCCCCCAGCTCTGGCCCCCCACCCTGTTCCTCAGCGGGCAGTGGGGTGATAGGCATGTTGAGCGCCTGACCCTACAGTTCCGAAGCCCCCTTTGAGGCTGCCGCGGCGTCCACATGGGCAGGGATGGGTGGGGGAGGGTGGGCAGGGCTGCGGCGTGTCCAGGGGCCGCCGTATTAATCTGACTGTTCTTATTGTCACTGCAGCCACCACGCAGCTGGCTTGCAGCTGATGCTTACGCTCCCCTTACAACACCTCAGTGTATGGTTGGTATAAGGGTTTGTATCATGGGTAAGATCACTCAGCACCGCACACCAGCCCAGCTTAGTCAGGCAGCTCAGGAGCAGCGAGGCACCCCTCTCCCACCCCAGTCGCCCCCGCAGCCTCCCCCGCACCCACGGCCCTTTCCTTGTTTGGGTGCCCTTTGTCCCTCCTGCCCTGATCCGTATGCTCTCCAAGAATCTTGCTGATCGCAGGAGGGGGAGGATGAACCCGGTGGGAGAAGGCAGCAGCCTCTCTGCTAGGGCTCCACCCAGCCTCTAATGACCTGGCTTCGCGATGTCAGCGGTGAGGTGGCGGGAACACCGAGGGCAGGGCACCAGGCCAGGGCTCCACTGGAACCCTCCCGCCTTCCCTCCCTGACCCCATGGCTTTCTGTGGGGCTGCCACTGTGCTGGCCCTGGAGAATCTTTTTGGCTGCTAGTTTTGGGGTGCTCTGCCCCCTTCCTGTCTTCCTTACTGTGGTTGAAGCTTCCCGAGGGGGTTGGCTGTGGTGTCCAGCCGCTCTCCAGAGGTGGTCACGAGCTCCCCAAAGTGCATGGAATTGGGGCTTGGGGTGTGGGAGGGGACAGAGGGGTAGGTTGCCAGCAGCTGAAGGTGTCGTAGGTTTTAACTAAAGAACCTTCCACTGTCTAGAGACTTCAGAGAGAGGGAAGAGAGAGAGAGGCCTAGATGAACACAATCACATGTTTTTCTTTGCTGTTCTTCCCGGGTTGGGCCTCTTGGGGTTTGGGACTCTGAACCCAAGCGGAGTTCCTTCGCTTGACTTTGATCCTGGTCCTTAAATGCCTTTCCCCCACTCCCCCTCCTGTGGGTTCAGGGGCCAAGCGGCCCCTCCTCAGAGCACTGGCAGCACCATCTCCTGGACCCTGCGTGCCAGCCTCTGTAGAGGCAGCTGGTGGGAGGGAGCATGGAGTTGGAGGTGGAGAAGCCACTCCTGGTCCTCCGGGTGGCGGGCTGTGTGCCTAGTTCAGTGTGACTTGGGGATTGGTAGGGCGGAGCAGGTGTTTGAGGCCTCCATACCTTCTTTGGAAATTGACATGCTATAGTCTAGGGCTTTCCAGCTCCCAGCTTGGGTGGTAGTCCTCGTCTCCCCACTGTAAGGCCTCCTTGAGATTTCTTTGGGGTCTGCCACTTCCTCTGCCTGTCTCCAGGTGGTACAGGACATGTGGTTCCTCTTCCTCTCCTGGCTCCCTAGAATCCCCCACTTCCCCTCCCTGTAGCTTTAGCTGACCCCATGGTGGTGGGTGTGGGGTCTGTGCGCGTGCTCAGGTAAGCTTGGGGGCTCCAGGTAAGCGGTCCGTGTCCCCCCCCCCGGGAAGCCCGCCTCCTCGCCAGGCCCCCAGGAGTTGCCGAGCCCCCCCCATCCCCGCTCGGTTTGGACACCCGCAAGGCCGGCATCGGTAAATGGCACCTTTTTCTCTTCCTCTGGTTGTTATTTGGGGGGGGAGCGGGCTGGGGTGGGGCAGGGTATTACGGTTGGTTGAGGATGAGGACAGCCCCCCTAGGCCAGGGCTGGGTGGGGGAACGGGAGACTTTTTGGCCTTCCCCCATAGCCCCACGTGATCACAGGCCAGTGCCTCAGGTTTGCCCTCTGCTGAGCCCTGCTCGAGAGCAGCAGCAAGCCTCTCCCCCATCTCCCCCTCTATGACTCCCGACTCACCTTTGGTGGCAGGCTCAGGCTGGGGTTTGCTCCCAGCACATGTTGAGCCAGGGGTGTGGAGGGCAAGATGGGGCAGGGCTGGGGGGAGGCAGGGTCAGTCGTCTCAGGTAAGGCAGGGATTTTTGGTAGCACCGCACGGCTCCCCCATGCTTCCTCCACTGCCCCCTCCCCTGCTGCAGGGGCCCCCCCAGGCCCCCTGGGAGTGTATAACCCGCCTCTCTGCTCCCTGCCATTTCCTGAAGATTTCTCCCACCCCCTTCTGGTTCATTTTCTGTTCTGATGTCTGTTCCCCCCACACTCACCCCCCTCCAAAAAAAAAAAAAAAAACCGGTGTGGTCTGGGGTGCGGAGCGTGCCAGCTGGGCCTCCTGCCCTGGCATGGTGTCTCAGGGTGCATGCTTGGGGTTGTGGAGGAGCCCCCTCCCCCACAGCAGAGTCCAGCGTGGAGTTAACCTTCAGTTTCTTTGCAGCAATTGTGGCCGCCCTAGCGGGAGGGGGCTGCTCCATCGTGTGGGAGAGGAAGGACCTGGGATCCCAGAGGGTGGTGGGTGAGGGTGGACGTCTCCCCCGGCCAGGAGTGGTTGGGGTGCTGAGAGGAAGCAGACACTGAGATGGAGCAGGCCCTTTGTCGGCTTGGGAGAGGGTTGGTCTGGCTGTCAGTTGCCTGGCTGTCTGGTGGGCGTGTGCGAGTGCGTGATGATGGGGACACAGGGTGGGGATGCTGTAGAGCTGGGCCTGTCCTGACTAGAGGACCCTCTGGGGACTCCTCTCCCCTCCCCCTTCCCCCACATCTGTTACAGCCGCTTACAAACACGCAGACGGCAAGAAGATTGATGGCAGGAGGGTCCTTGTGGATGTGGAGAGGGGCCGAACCGTGAAGGGCTGGAGGCCCCGGCGGGCTAGGTGAGCACGTCCTGCCCACGCCGGGCTCTCGGGGCCCCCTAGGCCTGGTAGCCTTGTTCTCTGCTGCTTCCTGTTTCTCTGCCTCCTGCCAGTTCACCACTCCTGTCTCCTCATCTCCAGCTTATCTCTTTCATGGCCATCACATTTCCTACAGCCGCCTGCCTCCTCGTTCTAGGTTATTGTGAGGAGCAGGGGCACCAGCCTGGAGACGCCTGAGCCCCACATGCTGGTGTTCGCACTTGCTAGTTGCGGGGGGTGGGGGGGGGTCCCTCTTCCTGCCTCATTGTTCTCCTCCTAGTGAAAATAACCCCGAGTTCACTGAGTTCAGTGTACTGGGTGCCCAGCTTGGCAGTGACACATACTGGGGTTGTAAATGTCACCTGCTCATCTGCTTCTGCTGCTTGCTCTTGCTCTTGTTCGCTCATTTACTGATTCAGCAAGTACGCATTTGACCACCAGCCATGTTCCTGGCTTCTCGTCAAGAGCAACACAGGCAGCCTCTGCCCTCTGAGCCTTCTGCATTCAGGCTCCTTCACTGTCATTCGCTGTCTCAGGCAAGGTCAGTTTGGCTGCAAGTATCAGAAATACACTTGAGCTTCCTGAAACGTAAAGGGGCCTGTTGATACAGAATCATGGGCAGCCTTTGGAGTTGAGAGGTATGTGATGGCTGTGGACCTAAGAGGACCTGGTAGCTGAAGCTGTTAAGAGCTGGGGTGGCCAGGCTGGGCGCAGTGGCTCACGCCTGTAACCCCAGCACTCTGGGAGGCTGAGATGGGTGGATCTTGATGTCAGGAGTTCAAGACCAGCCTGGCCAAGATGGTGAAACCCCTTTACTAAAAATACAACAACTAGCCAGGCATGATGGTGGGTGCCTGTAATCCCAGCTACTTGGGAGACTGAGGCAGAGAATTGCTTGAACTCAGGACGCAGAGGTTGCAGTGAGATGATGAGAGGTTGCAGTGAGCCAAGATTGTGCCACTGCATTTCAGCTGGGGCGACAGAGCGAGGCTGTCTCAAAAAAAAAAAAAAAAGGCTGGGTGGCCAACAGCTTGCTTCTGCCTCGTTAGCCTCCATGCAGCTGGGTCTGTCCCATGCCTCCTCACGCTGACCCAGCACAGCATGCCACAGGCCCCAGCTTTACACTCAGTCTTGGATGAGTCTCTGTTTCGGGGTATGCACATCTGATTGGCTCAGTATTGGGCCTGGGCCTGGGGTCCTGTTTCTCAAGCATGCTTATTGAGGACGGAATCCTGCAAAGCTGAGTGACAGTTGTCAAGAGAAGAAGATGGTCCCTGGGCAGACAGCCAGGCAGTAGTAGCCACTCGGGGCTCCTGTCCTGCCTCCCAGCCCTGTGTCCTCGCTCTGAATTCGCCTGTGGTAGGGAGACCCCACAGAGCTGCTGATACTCTGAGCTTACCAGGCATGTTCTTACCTTACTCTGGTCTCTCTGGGGTGGAGTGGGTTCGTATACCTCTGCTGTTTTTTGTCATGGTGGGAGAATTCTGGAATCTCAAGAGTCTCTCTAGAATCTCAGAATCTTCTAGTGCAGTTGGCATTCACATTTTTTGTTGGTGTTAGCCAGTAACGACTTGGTGCACCCGGAGAAATACTGTAACCTAGAGCTTGAGGAAACGGTTTTTTCTGTGTAGTAAGTATATTGTTTATTGTGCTATTTTGTTTAAGATGGTGGTTGCGACCCATCAGATTGATGATGTGACTCACTGCTGGTTCATGATCTGGAAAGAGGAAAGGCTAGTCTAGCTGCCCTGTGCCTGTGACATGGCTGGTGCCTGGCCCACTGCCTGCTTACTGTATGAATGTCTCCCTGGTGTCCCTGCAACTCAGCTCTGCCTCTCGGAAGCGTTTCCAGGCAGTGTGGGATGGAGGAGCACTTGAGAAGGCAGGTTCTGCAGCAGACGGCAGTGACAGCCCAGTTCTTCACCTTCCTTGCTGAGTCACTGTGGGCCAGTGACTTGATCTGAGATCCTTTCCCCATCAGAACAGAGAGGTTATCATCTGTGCCTTGGGGCTGTTCATTTATTCACTTGACACACTTGCATCCACCTTTCTACACCAGCTGCAGCGCCACCTGCTGGTACCGTGAGCAAGAGCCAAGCGCGTCCACGGTCCGGCGGCGCCTTGCAGTCTGAGAGAGGCAGGTAGGGGTGGACTCAGACAGGTAGCAAACCTGAAACTCCGGGGAAAGGAAGTGTTTTCTGCAACTGTGAGTATGTAGAATGGTCAGGAAAGGCTTCCCGAGGAAGGGATGCTCGAGCGTTAAGGGTGAGCGGGAGTTCACCAGAGAAGGAAGGGGAGGCCGGTCCAGGGCGAGGAGAATGCACCCTGTGGTAGGAAGAAGGTGAGCACGGACACTGGGCAAGGCCTGGGACACGCAGAGCCGCCGGCAGGGCCTACTCTTGCTGCCTCTACCACCAATTGATGGAGTTTGGACCTCAGGCTGGGGGGGCGCCACCAAAGGCTTCCAAGCAGAGCACATTTTCTGGTGGAGAGATGATTGGCCTGGAGTTTGTGTGAGGGTGTGGATGATTGGGAGGGTTTTGAGAAGGCTGTGAAGTGCGCTGTGGTTAAAATCCACCTTGGGGTCAGAGGTGGGTTCCGGTAACAGCTATTTCCTAGCGAACGCTCTGTGTGGGTTACTCAGTGTCGGCAGACGTGGCTGTCTTGTGATGGGAGTGCCTGAGATGAACTGCACGGGAGGGACCCTGCCCTGGGAACGCTAAGCCAGGGGCTACCTTCTTGCCCTTCGCTCTCGGAGCTATTTCCGCTCCTCTGGGCCCTGCCCCTGCCCAGACTGACTCTCTGTCCATCTGCCCTGCCCCAGGAGGAGGCCTCGGTGGTACCAGAAGAGGAGGCGCTGATGTGAACATCCGGCATTCAGGCCGCGATGACACCTCCCGCTATGATGAGAGGTAAGATTGGGCGACCGGTGTCCTGGGGCGGGGGCGGTCACGGGGGAGCCCAGGCGCACAGGTCTGCCCACCTCATCCAGGCCCGGCCCCTCCCCGCTTCCGCACAGGGACCGGGACCGGGACCGTGAGCGGGAGCGCAGAGAGCGGAGCCGGGAGCGAGACAAGGAGCGAGAACGGCGACGCTCCCGCTCTCGGGACCGGAGGAGGCGCTCACGGAGTCGAGACAAGGAGGAGCGGAGGCGCTCCAGGGAGCGGAGCAAGGACAAGGACCGGGACAGGAAGCGGCGAAGCAGCCGGAGCCGGGAGCGGGCCCGCCGGGAGCGGGAGCGCAAGGAGGAGCTGCGTGGAGGCGGCGGCGACATGGCGGAGCCCTCCGAGGCCGGTGATGCGCCACCTGATGACGGGCCTCCAGGGGGAGCTCGGGCCTACGGCCCTGATGGTCCAGAGGAAAAGGGCCGGGATCGTGACCGGGAGCGACGGAGGAGCCACCGGAGTGAGCGTGAGCGGCGCCGGGACCGGGGATCGTGACCGCGACCGTGACCGGGAGCACAAGAGGGGGGAGCGGGGGCAGTGAGCGGGGCAGGGATGAGGCCCGAGGTGGGGGTGGCGGCGGCCAGGACAACGGGCTGGAGGGTCTGGGCAGCGACAGCCGAGACATGTACATGGAGTCTGAGGGCGGCGACAGCTACCTGGCTCCGGAGAATGGGTATTTGATGGAGGCTGCGCCGGAGTGAAGCGGTCCTCTCCACCTGCTGTGATTGGACGTGTTCCTGCCCCACCCCCTTGCTGTCATCCCCTCCCCCAACCTTGGTCACCTCAGTTTATCCTCCAAGGGTAGGTGTCTTATTTGTTCTGGCCCCTTGGATTTAAAAATAAAATTAATTTCCTGTTGCTAGTGGGCACCTGGGTTCCTTCACTGCTGTGTCTTCCCCACAAGGTTGTCCCTGACTCGATAGCCTTACGTGGTTTGGTTTCTAGGGCGTACTTACAGCTAGGGGCTTAGGCTGTGAGGCTGGCTGTGCCCGGTAGCCAGAGCTGTTGAAAGTGGGGTGAGGAGGCCTCTCTAGGGCTCCTTGTTGCCCTTGTGTTTTCATCCTCTTTTTTTTTCCCACCTCTTCCACACATTCCTCAGAGCTGACCATACCCCTGCCTTGGTGGGGGCTGGGATTTAGGAGGGGACTCATTTACTCAGGGGGAAGCAGCAGTTTTGAACGTGTGAGGGAAGCTGCTGTGAACCCACCTTGCCGGTGAGATGGGGCAGAGCAGGAAGGGTGGCGGGGCCTCCAGTTCTCTCCGGCTCACATCATACTTCGTAGTGACAGGAATGTAGTGACAGGAATAGCAAGCAGAAACACAGAAGAGGTTCCACCAGCAATTGAGATTTCAAGCAGATTCCTGGACAAAAGATTAGACATCGGTGGTGAGAACACTTGAGTCTGGTGAGTGCTGAGAAGCCAGTCCACCCTGCAGAACCCTAGAGGGTCAAGGCTGCAGCTGCAGGAGAGTGAGGGTGGGAGGCCAGAGGCAGAACTCTGTACAGCTGGCCTCCCTGTTGGCACGCAGGATGCCTGGGAGCTGGGCCGGGGGTGCCAAGGCAAACTCAAGTTCAGACCTGTTTGTGTCTTTCAGAAGTGTCTCAGCCTGAAAGCAAACGGCCTGATAACTCAAGAGGGTCTGTGACTGGAACGCAGAATTCCAATGTGCTTTTTAATGGCTTCAGTTTAACCAACTAAGGATACTCAGACATTTAAGGAAAAACAGAGACCACAAGATGAATAGAAAAACTGATCCTGAAAGAAGAAATGACTTAGGAATAAAAGAACTTGATACCTCTAATTAGTGTATTTCATAGAGATCCCAGATACTGCAACTACAGACTTCTAGTACTGGCTACAAAAAGCCCATTTTGGATGAACATGGCACACACCGGTTATATAAAGGCTGGGCAGTAGACAGAAACTTTAGGAAAGGTGCTGTAAAGCAGCTGCTTTGATGAGGCTTGAGGGGGGTGTGGTCCGTAAGAGCACACAGGTGTGTTTCACGCTTACCCCTACCTTTTCCTTGAGGCTGTTTTGCCATTTAGCATGGGGAAGAGATGACCAGGCAGGACTGACTTCCAGTGGGCCAAGTTCACAGAGGTTCAGCCAGGCAGCTGGGACTGACAGGAGAGGAGGGCACTGAGCTCCCAAATCTCCTCGCACCTCCTCAGACACATTCACCACCTCAAGCTGCTGACTGTCATTGCAAGACCCCCAAGAAACTCATCAGAATACAGTAACCAGGAGGCCAAGGAACTGACTGCCTGGAGATTGCAGCAGCCATGCTGTTCTGGGCCCACCATGGTGGAATGGCCCAGCTTGAGATGCCCAGGGTACTTCAATATCAGAGTAAGGCCACAACAGAGGGAATCAGGCTAAGAGGCCAGACACACTGGCTCATGCCTGTCATCCCAGTACTTTGGGAGGCGGAGGCGGGCGGATCACTTGAGGCCAGGAGTTAGAGACCAGCCTGGTCAACATGGTAAAACCCCATCTCTACCAAAAATACAAAAATTAGCCAGAGGCTGGGTGTGGTGGCACACACCTGTAATCCTGGCACTTTGGGAGACCGAGATGGGCGGATCACCTGAGGTCAGGAGTTCGAGACCAGCTTGGCCAACACAGCAAAGCCCCATCTCTACTAAAAAATAGAAAAATTAGCTGGGCGTGGTGGGGAGCGCCAGTAATCCCAGGTACTCGGGAGGCTGAAGCACGAGAATTCGCTTGAACCTAGGAGGTGGACGTTGTGAGCCGAGATCGTGCCACTGCACTCCAGCCTGGGTAACAGAACAAAGACTCTGTCTCCAAAAAAAAAAAAAAGGCCAAGTATGGTGGCACATGACTGTAATCCCAGATACTTGGGAGGCTGACGCAGGAGAATTGCTTGAACCTGAGAGGTGGAGGTTGCAGTGAGCCGAGATCGCGCCACCGCACTCCAGCTCGGGCAACAGAGTGAGACTCCGTGTCAAAAGACACAAATAATCAGGCTAAGAAAGCCTAAAACCAGCCTTTGTCCAGGATTTGGGCAATCTGTCAGCCAGAAGAAAACTCTGAAAGAAGATAAGCGTTCTGAGCTTCCACATGTACTATTTTTAGTACCCATTACTCAGCATCTACTCAAAAGTTACTAGGTTTGTTAGGAATTAATTTGCTGAAAACCGGAGAGGGGAAACAAAATAGACAATAGAAAGAAACCCAGGGGGTGATTCAGATGTTGGAGTTACCAAAGCTATGATATGTTCAGAAAATAAGAAAAAGATGTGTAGAATGTTAAGATATCTGGAATCTAGCTACTTGAGAGACAGAGGTAGGATTCCAGGATTCCTTAAGCCAAGGACTTTGAGACTGCAGCGAGCTATGATCACACCACTGCACTCCAGCCTGGGTGACAGATGAAGACACCGTCTGAAAAACAAAAACAAAAAGACGGCCACAGTGGCTTACCCCTGTAATCCCAGCACTTTGGGAGGTTGAGGTGGGTGGATCACGAATTTAGGAGTTCAAGCCTGGCTAACATAGTGAAACCCCATCTCTACTAAAAAATACAAAAAAAATTAGCCGGGCATGGTGGTGTGTGCCTGTAATCCCAGCTACTCAGGAGGCTGAGGCAGGAGAATCACTTGAACTGGGAGGTGGAGACTGCAGTGAGCCGAGATCGTGCCACTGCACTCCAGCTTGAGCAACAGAGTGAGACTTCATCTCAAAAAAAAAAAAAAATCTGGAATCTGACACAAAAAAAATGGCAATTCTAGAACTGGAAAACACAACTGGAATTAAGAATTAAGTAGGTGGTGGCCAGGCATGGTGGTCCATGCCTGTAAACTCAATACTTCAGGAGGCCAAGGTGGGAAGATCACTTGAGCCCAGGAGATGGGAGACCAGCCTGGGCAACATGGCAAAAGCCTGGTCTCTACAAAAATTAGAAAAATTAGCCAGATGTGATAGCGCGTGCCTATGGTCCCAGCTACTCAGGAGACTGAGGTTGGAAGGATTACCAGACCCCAGGGAGGTCAAGGCTGCAGTGAGCCATGATCACACGACTACACTTCAGCCTGGACAGCAAGATAAGACCCTGTAACAACAACAGCAAAAAAAACAAACAAAAAAACAAAAACAAAAAACCCACACATACACAACAAAAGAATTTAGTAGCTGATGAGACTAGATAACCTGGAGTCTTCCTTAGAAATGCTAGGAAAGACTGGCTTGAACAAACTTTCTTGAGACATCTCACAACCTCTTACGAGTAGACTGAAGCCATACTTCACTAAAATGAAGGACTTACAAGAGGAAACGATGTAATTAGGAGACAAGTGGAGGGGAGTCCCATGATGGCAGTTTCTAGAGAGCAGCTGGTTCAGCGTGGGGTAAGAGGACTAAAGTTTCCCAGAAGTTTAGGGGAAAGATGGTGAGAGCAGAAAATCTGTAATCCAGTACATCTAAATGGATCAATCAAGGGCCGGGTGAAGTGGCTCATGCCTGTAATCCCAGCACTTTGGCAGGCTGAAGTGGGCGAATCACTTGAGGTCAGAAGTTCAAGACCAGCCTCGCCAACATGGAGAAACCCTGTCGCTACTAAAAATATAAAAATTAGCTGGGTGTGGTGGCGGGCACCTGTAATTCCAGCTGCTCAGGAGGCAGAGGTAGAAGAATTACTTGAATCCAGGAGGTGGAGGTTGCAGTGAGCTGAGATTGCCCCACTGTACTCCAGCCTGGGGGAAGAGCAAGACTCTGTCTCAAATAAAAAAATAATAAGAAATAGCATGTTACTTAGAGAAGCAGCTCTCAGACAAAATATCTGTAAGTTCCCTCTCGCAGTGAGTAGAGTTAGAGGTACAGAAGCTGGTGCTTCTCACTATTGGCCCGTCTGTGTTAATTTGATTTTGTTTTTAATCCCATGAAGACATTACTTTTTGCTAAAGGGAGAAATGGAAGGAAACAGCCCGACAAGCTTGCTCTAGTCCTCCCACTTGGAACAAGCCCTTTTCTGGACTCCATATCGCCACCCAGTGGAACCAAAAGAGCAGCAGCCAGACTTCTCCAAAGTCTTGTCCCACATCTGGGCCTCTACAGCATGATACCACTGACCACTTCCTCTTTATCAAAACACTCTCAGCCGTGCACAGCGGCTCATGCCTGTAAACTCAGCACTTTGGGAGGCCGAGGCAGGAAGATCGTTTGAGCCTAGGAGTTCAAGACCACCCTGAGCAATGAAGACCCCTCTAAAAAAAAATTTTTTTTTAAACTCTCCTCTCATAGTTTCTCCCACCTGGGTTTCCTCCATTTTCAGGCCATTCTCTGCTGTCCCCCCTTTTAAGTGTCAGGTTTGGGGACCAGTCCTAGGCCCTCTTTATATTCCCTTGCCCCTGACATTCTTACTCACTCCTGTGGTTTCATTTACCATCTGTGCCCCAATACTCAAAGATGCCTGCAGACCGTGTTGCTCTTTTGAGCCCTAGACGTAGATCGACTGCTTCTCTCCATGGATTCTGCACAGACTCCTCAAATTCAAAATACCCAGTGTCCACCGGGCAAGGTGGCTCATGCGTGTACTACCAGCACTTTGGGAGGCTGAGGCGAGCGTGGTGGTGCGCGCCTGTAATCCCAGCTACTCCAGAGGCTGAGGCAGGAGAATCGCTTGAACCCGGGAGGCAGAGGTTGCAGTGAGCTAAGATCGCAACACTGCACTCGAGTCTGGGCACAGAGTGAGACTTCGTCTCAAAAAAACAAAATCTCCAGTATGCCTCCTCCCGTGTAGACCATCTTAAAAATGTCACCAAAGCAGGCCGGGTGCGGTGGCTCACACCTGTAATCCCAGCACTTTGGGAGGCCGAGGCGGGTGGAGTTTGAGACCAGCCTGACCAACATGGAGAAACTCCGACTCTACTAAAAATACAAAATTAGCCGGGCGTGGTGGCGCATGCCTGTGATCCCAGCTACTCCGTAGGCTGAGGCAGGAGAATGGCTTGAACCCGCAGGACGGAGTGGCGCCATTGCACTCCAGCCTGGGCAACAACAGTAAAACTTCGTCTCAAAAATAAATAAATAAATACAAATTTGAGTGCCGTATTTTACCTTTAGGAGTTTGCATGAAGCCCCAAATCCTCAACACACATGCCAACGCAGGAGCCCAAGCATAAACTATCCTGCCGGCCTTTTCACCTCATCATCAGGGAATCCCAACTCTGCTTCCAGCCACGTGGGCTCTTTCTGTGTGGTGGGGGTGTTCATCTTACCTCCCAGGACTCTGTCAAGTCCCTCCTCTAGGATTTCCTTCGTCTTCTGGATCATCGCCTCCCCACTCAGCTCTCATCACAGTCGTGGTTGGCTGCCTACCTCCCCCATAGACTGGAAGCTCCGTTCGGGGCTGTGGGCTTGGCTGTCTTGCTCACCACGGTGTCCATGCCTTGGGCCCAGATGTTTCACAAGAGTTTGTCGAATGAATGTGGGAAAAGGACGGACAGGGGATAGACAGGTGTGGAGGGCAGGCAGACAGGGATCGTGAAAGGGCACACAGACCGAACCTGCAATGGGAGGGCTCGCCAGCAGGACCGACCGGCCGGGCGGAGGGCAGGGCCGCAGGTGGCGCGCGGCAGCGGGTCCGGGCCGTCCGGCGTGGGGAAGCGGGGCTCTCTCCAGGCTGCGCCTCCGCAGGGGGCGCCCGTGGCCCGGGCGTGGCCTCGCGCAGCCCCCCCCCCCTCGCCGGCGCCGGGGCAGGCGGGCGGCTGGCAGCGGTGGCGCCGACATGGCTGCGCTGGTGGAGCCGCTGGGGCTGGAGCGGGGTAAGCGCGCGCCAGGGGGCCCTGCCCACCGCGGCCTGCGTCCCCAAGTCCCCGGTCCCCCACCCTTCCCGGGCCTGGCCGGCGCGGGTGGGCGGGGCGGGCGCCGGGGCCGGGCGGTCGGGGGGTGTGGGAGGCTCCGTGGGCGCGGGCCAGGGCGGGGGCCGCCCGCCTTACACCCCGGCCTGTGGAGCGGTCCTGGGGCCGCAGGGCGCCCGGCTGGTGGCGGTTTCTCCGGCGTCACCCTGGACTCTGCAGGGCGTCCGACAGGGCTTCGGCCGTCCTCCCGGGGCTGTGCGCTCGCCCTCACTCCGCCGCTCTCCTCGCTTCTCTGCGTCTCGGGGTCTCTGACACTCGCGGTCTCTGCGCCCCGCCCCCGCCCCGCAGACGTGTCCCGGGCCGTGGAGCTCCTCGAGCGGCTCCAGCGCAGCGGAGAGCTGCCCCGCAGAAGCTGCAGGCCCTTCAGAGAGTCCTGCAGAGCCGCTTCTGCTCCGCTATCCGAGAGGTGAGGGGCGCGCGGCGCAGGGGCGCGAGCTGGCGACCGCCGTCCTCCTTCTCTTCCTTCTGCTCGCCTCGAGCTCGGAGACTACGCCTCCCGGCAGCTCCCGAGGCGGCCCGCCTTAGGGTGCCCACTCTTCAGCTCAGGGGTCTTCGGGAGTTGTAAATTCCTCGGGCTCTGGTTGCGGGGGCGGGGCGGATCCTGGCATGGAATCGGGAGAGGGTCTGGGGCCCGACTCCGCTGTCTAGGGCCAGAGGGGCTGGCGGCTCCCTGATGCGGCTGCCTCTTCTCCCAGGTGTATGAGCAGCTCTATGACACACTGGACCTCACCGGCAGCGCCGAGATCCGGGCCCATGCCACAGCCAAGGTGGGCCCCGCACCCCATTCCATTGCTTCTGGTATCTGCGTAGCTGCCTGGTGAGCTCAGTTATCTCCTTCACGCCAGTCATTTCTGTTTCCTCCCTCAAGATTTTGCCAAATCTATGTGCTGCCCTTCCTGTTATTAAATAATTGCACGTTTTTAACTTAAACAAATGTCATACGAAGGTATCTTTTTAGCAACTGCAAATGGAAACCAGTGTGGCATGGCTGGCTAGAAGATAACCTTCAACATCTGTACAGTGCAAACCAGGAAAGTCATGGCGCGCTGACATCTCACTGCACCATAGTGAGATGCTGCCTCTTGCTTCTGCCCGGAGGCTCTGAGCCCCCCTCAGGCCTGGCTTTCCTAGTTTAAAAGTAAGATCGAAGAGCCGGGTACGGTGGCTCACCCCTGTAATCCCAGCACTCTGGGAGCCCGAGGTGGGCGGATCACCTGAGGTCAGGAGTTTGAGACCAGCCTGGCCAACATGGTGAAACCCCGCCTCTAAAAAAAAAAAAAAAATAAGATTGAGGCCGGGCGTGGTGGCTTATGCCTGTAATCCTAGCACTTTGGGAGGCTGAGGTGGGTCCTGACTTGAGGTCAGGAGTTCGAGACCAGCCTGGCCAACATGGTGAAACCCCATCTCTACAAAAATACAAAAAAATTAGCTGGGCGTGGTCGTGCACGCCTGTAATCCCAGCTACTCGGGAGGCTGAGACAGGAGAATCGCTTGAACCCGGGAGGCAGAGGTTGCCGTGAGCCGATATTGTGGCCCTCCAGCCTGGGAAACAGAGCGAAACTTCATCTCAAAAAAAAAAAAAAAAAAAAAAAAAAGGTAAGATTGGCAGGCGTGGGATATTCAAGACACACTCACACCAAATGGACACGTTCTCTTGCAAAGTGAATGGAAAGGGACACACAGACATTTGGGGGGATCTTGCATTGTGTCATAGCAGGTGTCCCAGGCTTGGGGATAGCAACCCAGGCTAAATCGCTGTCCTCAGTCCATATCCCCTCCCCCAGCCTTCGTGCCCACCTTGGAGGGGTCTCACCTCCAGCTGCTTCTCTCTCCCCAGGCCACAGTGGCTGCCTTCACAGCCAGCGAGGGCCACGCACATCCCCCGGGTAGTGGAGCTGCCCAAGACGGATGAGGGCCTGGGCTTCAGACATCATGGGTGGCAAAGAGCAGAACTCGCCCATCTACATCTCCCGGGTCATCCCGGGGGGCGTGGCTTAGCCGCCATGGAGGCCTCAAGCGTGGGGACCAACTGTTGTCCGTCAATGGTGTGGTGAGTGGGGGGGCTGAGGCCAGGGCTGGGGGACACAGTCTGTCCAGGGTAGCATAGCCCCTGCTTTTGACGTTGATTCAACACACACTGAGCGCTGCCTCTATGGCTAGCCCTGTGCTGGGCAATGTTACAGACCCTGAGAGATGTTGGCCTCAGTTCCTACACTCAACCTTCCCTCTGTGGGGAGGGCAGTAGGCCCTGGCTGAAAAAGTCCTAATCCAGAGACATAATAATGAGGAAGTGCAAAATACTGTGACAGCCCAGATGAGGCACCAGGCCAGTGTAGATGCAGGAAGTTTTTGCAGAGTAAGGGAACATTTGGGTTGGGTATTGAAGGATGAGTAGGAGTTCTCCAGGCAAACAAGGTAAAGGGTATTCCTGCTGAAGGTACTGTGGGAGAAGGATACTGACTGGCATACCTCTGAGCTGAAAAGAAAGGGCTTGGTTCTCATGGAGATCTGGGCATGCAGGTAATTAACATCACTGTGGTTAGGTAGGGCGCAGTGGCCCACACCTGTAATCTCAGCACTTTGAGAGGCCGACGCAGGTGCGATCACCTGAAGTCAGGAGTTTGAGACAATCCTGGGCAACATGAAGAAACCCTGTCTCTACTAAAAACACAAAAATTAGCTGGGTGTGGTGGCAGACACCTGTAATCCCAGCTACTTAGGAGGCTGAGGCCGGGGAATCACTTGAACCTGGGAGGTGGAGGTTGCAGTGAGCTGAGATCGCACCATTGTACTCCAGCCTGGGTGACAGAGCGAGACTCCGTCTCAAAAAAAAAAAAAAAATCACTGTGGTTAGAGTTGAGGGAAGAATAACTGGAGAGGTGGCTGGGGTCAGCCATACAGGGCCCGAGTGTCAGCCTGAGAAGCTGGGACTTGTCCCACGGGTGCTGGGGAGCCATGGGAGGCAAGGAGTGAGCCAGGGATAAGCTCGGCTTGCAGGTGCAGAAAGACCCCTCTGGGACCCTGTGGGAGACGGACTTTGGGGAGAGAGTGGAGGCCAGAAGGTCAGGGAGGAGGCTGGGGTAAGACTCTAGAGGAAAGAGGACAAGGCCTGAGCTGGGGCCAGGGCTGTGGGGGACAACAAGAGGGAGTCAAGGCAGGTGGGCATGAGTGGGCTGTGGGCAGGGAGGCCATAAAGATGGGCCTGGACGTTTGGCCAGGGACTGAGGGAACATGGGGCTGCCCCTGACATGGGGGAGCCTGGCAGGTTTGGAGGAGGACACTGAACCAGGAGTTAATGACTCTTCCACAAGGAGGACATGAGGCGTTGGCATCTCAGGGCTGGCACCGGGCTCACCAGCAGTGGGTCCCCTCTCTCTGGGGGGGAGGGGGGTTGGGCAAGGGCAGTCGGCCCAGGCCCAGCATCTGTGTTGGGCACCACAGAGCGTTGAGGGTGAGCAGCACGAGAAGGCGGTGGAGCTGCTGAAGGCGGCCCAGGGCTCGGTGAAGCTGGTGGTGCGTTACACGCCTCGGGTACTGGAGGAGATGGAGGCCCGGTTTGAGAAGATGCGCTCTGCCCGCCGGCGCCAGCAGCATCAGAGCTACTCGTGAGTCCCTGGGTCACCACACCCCTGGGGCCTCCACTGGCTCCCTTAACCCCAGGCTCCCAAACCAGGCCAGTGCTTCCTGGACATTGCAGCCCTGGCCCCTCCTCTGGGATCCTGACCCTTCACCCCTGGCCCAGGCCCTCACCCCAGGCTCTCTGGCCGAATCCCCTGGGGGACCTCTTAGCTCTTTCCATCCCAAGATGTGGAACCTACCGTGGCTGGGATCCCTCAGCCCACCCACCTTGCCTCTGCATCCCCAATCCTGCCTCTCTCATCTACCCAGAGCCCCCGTTGAACGCAGGTCCCTTCTCCAGTCCCCCTTGCAGGTCCCTGGAGTCTCGAGGCTGAACCCACAGATCTGGACGCTCACGCGCACCCTCTCTCTGTACAGTATTTATTGTCCCTGGCACCTTATTTAAAGATCTTTGACCCCTCACTGAGTGTCTGTGTGTCTGTCCTGCACCCTTGGGTTGGTGTCTTGAGATGTGGGGAACGTGAGGAGCTGAGGTCAGGCCAAGTCTTTGAGAAGCCCTTTTCGGAGTCTGAGAGCAGAGGCTGACACCTCTCCCTAGGTCTGAAGGCGGAGACAGGCCGGCTTGCAAGGGGCTAGTCCGAAGGCGGAGGCCGGGACCCGTCTGGGTCTGAGTGCAGGGGAAGAACTGAGGGCAACGCCACCTACCCTTAAGAGCGTCTGAGGGCGAAGGCCAAATCCCATTCTCTGGAGTCCTGAAACGCAGCCGGAGCTAGTAGGCGGCCTCTGTGTGGGCGGGGCGGAGCGAACCATTAGCCTCGTCCGCCGGGGGAACCCTGCAGGCCGCACTACCGTCTGCGTGGGAGTCGCGGGTGGGGGTGCCGCGTGCAGTTCCCGAGGCGGGCGCAGGGGTGCAGAATGAGGTGCCCTCGCCCACCAGGCGCTCACTCCACCCTCCGACCAGAGCGCGTCTTTCCGGAAGCTGCCTCCGCCTTGAAATCCGGACGTTTAGCCTCGACCCGCTGCCCGCCCAGCCCTCGTGTCCCGTGCAGCGCGAGGGCCGGCGCGCGCCACTGCCGGGAGCCGGGGTCGCGACACGCGTTCCACGCCGCGCGCTACTCGCTCCGGGTGACATGGTCCCCCTGCCGGGCTCCGCCCCGCCCAGCCGCCGCACGCCGCGCGCCTATTGGTCGACGGGCCTTATGCCCCGCCTCTCGCCCTCCCGCCCGCGCGACCCCTCCCTGCCGGTGTGGAGGCGGGTCTAGTCGCCGGCCGGCGCCGACGCTTCCTCCCATTGGCCGCTCGTCGCCGTCTGTGAGTCTCCTGTTAAAGGGGCCACTACCGCCCGGGAGCCGTGGGGGGGGGGGGGGAGGGAGGGAATTTTTTTGGGGGGAAGGTGGGATTTGGGGGGCGCTGGTGGGCTCCCCCTGGATCTGGCGGCTGCGGCCTCTCGGGGGGAGGCTGAACGGTGACAGGGGCAAGGGGCTATTTTGGGGGTAGAAGACAGTGAGAACGTGAGGGGGAGGGGGGGTTCCCAGCGCCCGAGCTGAGAGCCAGAGACGCGGAGCCCGCGCGAGCGGCGGAGACAGGCTGCGGGCTCCGGAGCGACACAGCCGGGCCCCGGCCGCTGCCAGGGGCCCCGCCCGGCCCCCCCACTCCACCCCAGGTCCCTCCTGCAGCCCAGCTCCGCCCGCAGCCGCGGCGGACCAGGCAGGTAAGAGCCCGGCCCGGCCCTCCTGGCAGCGCCCACCCCGGGGACCCCTTGGCGAGCCTCCCCCCCCGCCTCCCCTGAGATCCCGGATTCCCTTCCTCATCCCCGGGGACCCCCGAGCCCCGATTTCACAGCCCAACCCCGGGGACTCAGGCGTGCCCCTCCCGGCGCCCCAGAGTCCCGACCGAACCCTCAAGTCCCAGGCGCACAGCCGCCTCGCGCCTCCTCCAGGGCCCAGGAGCCTGGATTTCCCGGTCCGGCCCCGGGACCCTCTTGAGCCTAGATCCCCTTTCCCGGCCCTGTTCAGGGAGCTCCAGACACCCGCCGCGGCGGTGCCAGACTCCCCCGGCGCGTCCGCATCGTCCCCGCTTCGCGCACCCCGTCTCCCGTCGTCAGCCTCGGGCTTGCACGGCCGGCCGCGTCCCTCGGTCCAGGCAGGCTCGGCGGCCGCCCTGGACACAGGCCCGCTCTGGAGCTGTCCATGGTCAGGGCGCTCGGCAGCCTTGCCTCCCCCCCACCGCCCGCCGCCGCCGCCAGGGAGGGGGCGCAGGCGGCGCGGGGATCCCCCCGCCGCGCCTTTGACCCGGGGATACCCGGGCCCTCCCGACCCGGGCGCCCCGGCCTCGGGGTTCCGCCGGCCAGGCTCATGGCCCCGTCGTCGGCACCCCAGGTTCCTGGGACTCCAGCTACTCCCTGAGGAGCCAGGGCTTCTGAATTTCTTGTTCTGGTCGCCGTGGGGACCATGGCACCCGGGCGTGCAGCTCCCACCCTGTTTGGGAAGCCTGTCCGTGCCCACACCTCTGCTGGCCCCAGGTGGTAGCCCTCACCCTGTCAGAACCTAGGAATCCTGTTCCCCAGCATTGCTCTGCTTAGAACCTGGTTCAGCAGCCCCTGTGTCCCGCAGACCCACAGACTCAGGCTCCTGGCACCCAGCATCTGCTCCCTGAGGGACTCAGGCGCCATGACTCGCTTCCTTTGGGGGATCTGGAATGTGATTCTTAATGCAGTTCTCTGATTTCTGTTTACACTCCCCCTTGGGGACCTAAATGTCCTGGTCCCAGTCTTGTATCCCCCTCAGGGACCCAGGAGTTCAGACCCCAGCTTCTGTACTGTCCACCAGCTTTTACCGAGGCTGTGTGCCCCAAACCCTCTCTCCAAACAAGACGTCAGGCTGTCAGCTTCCAATCCCTCATCATTTACCTCCACAACAATTCAGGAGTCCAGGCTCCTTGCTCTTCCACTGCCTTCCCCAGCAGGTATCTAGTTCCTCAGCTCTCAGTTTTAGGGACCAGGTCTTCACACCCTCATCGTTCTGCCCCATCAACTTCACATCTCCTGTGGCCTTAACAAACCCCTGTCTCATCCTCATGTCACCCCAGGTGGTGGCTTTGGAAGTCTCTACTCTCTCTCCCAAGACCCAGCTTCTGGAGATGTTTCCAGCACTCCATTGCCCCCTGAGGGCCATATGAGTTCCCATTCTCCAAGTACACTCTCCCAGGCCAATGAGCCAAACACACATCACTTCCTCCACATGTATTCAGTGGCGTGGGCTCATAAGGAAATCTAGAAGCTACCTACTGTCATCCAAATTTCTTTCTTCTTTCCTTCCTTCCTTTTCTTTTCCTTCTTCTTTTCTTTCTCTTTCCTTGTCTTTCCCTCCCTCCCTTCTTTCTTTCTTCTCTCTCTCTTTCTTTTCCTTTCTTTATTTTCTCTTCTTCCTTGACAAGTTATCTCTCTATTGCCCAGCCTGGAGTGCAGTGGCATAATCACAGCTGACTGCAGCCTCCACCTCGCCAGGCTCAGAAGATCCTCTCACCTTAGCCTCCTCTGTAGCTGGGACCACAGGCACACATCACCAGGCCTGGCTAATTTAAAAAAAATTAACAGGTGCGGTGGCTCATACCTGTTATCCCAGCACTTTGGGAGGCCTAAGCAGGCAGATCACCTGAGGTCAGGAGTTCGAGACCAGCCTGACCAATAAGGAGAAACCCTGTCTCTACTAAAAGTACAAAATTAGCTGGGCGTGGTGGCACATGCCTGTAATCCCAGCTACTTGGGAGGCTGAGGCAGGAGAATTGCTTGAACCCAGGAGGCGGAGGTTGCAGTGAGCCGAGATCGTGCCATTGCACTCCAGCCTGGGCAACAAGAGGGAAACGCCGTCTCAAAAAAAAAAAAAAAATTATTTTTTTTTTTTGGTAGAGATGGGGGTTTTGAAATGTTGCCCAGACTGGTCTCAAACTCCTAGGCTCAAGTGATCCTTCTCACTTGGCTCCCCAGAGTGCCGGGATTACAGGCGTGGGCCCTCGTGTCCATCTGGTCACACTTCTTGTTGCACATGTGCTCTTGCATTGCTCCACGTTCTAGACTGCTTCTAAACACAGGAACACTCCCAGTTGATGTCTGTTCTGTGTTCCACTCTCACTCAAGACATAGTCTGAGTTCTAGGTGAGATGCCAAATTCTAGGCATGTCTTTTCTCATTTGTTGTTTTCATATATTTAGATAAGACCCCTGAGCCAGATTCTAATCCCACTGTCTCCTCAGACATGTTCCAAAGTTCTAGCAACCGGTCCTTCCTTCTTTGCTAAATGTTCATTTTAAGTGTGTTCTGTGTTCCGGCCACATTTTTCTAGATTCCATTCTCTTCCGAGAGGCAGTCTAACTTCTAAAATGTGTGTGTTCTAAGTATGTGCCCTGGGCTTCCTAATTCGTGTTGTTGATTCTAGAATGCCCTTCCCCTGTTTCTCTGTTTTACGTTCTAAGTTCCATTTAATTGAACATTATTTTTTGTTGTTGTTTAGTTTTTATTTTATTTTATTTTTGAGATGGAGTCTTGCTCGTCACCCAGGTTGGAGTGCAGTGGTGCTATCTCGGCTCACTGCAACCTCTGGCTGCCGGGTTCAAGCAATTCTCCTGCCTCAGCCTCCTAAGTAGCTGGGACTACAGGCACATGCCACCACACCTGGCTGATATTTTTGTATTTTTAGTAGAGATGGGGTTTCACCATGTTGGCCAGGCTGGTCTCGAACTCCTGACCTAAGATGATCCTCCTGACTCCCAAAATGGTGGGATTATAGGCGTGAGTCACTGCACCTGGCCTGTTGTTGTTTATGCATTGGGTCTCGCTATGTTACTGAGGCTTGTCTTGAACTCCTGGGCTCAAGCGGATCCTCCCACATTGGCCTTCCAAAGTGCTGTAATTGCAGGCATGAGCCACTGTGTCTGGCCCTAATTTCACATTCTGAAATGTAAAAGATTTCCAGTGAAATGTTCTACATTATGTTTTCCTTCCCCAGGTTCCAGGTTCTAGGCCCATTCATTTTCTGTCAGTTTTCCCCCCCAGTGCAGCCTTAGTTTAGAACTTGTCCCCTGGTAGATCGTGGGTTTCTCCTCCATCTGCCACTCTGGCATTCTAAGCTTGTTCTAGGCTCTTTCCTCTTCTGGAGACTTCAGCCTAGAAATGTTCTTATTTCTAGAACAAACCCCCTCCTTTGCCAGCTCAGTCTTTATTCCAGGAAATGCTCTATTCTCAACGTGCATCCTTTTGATCCGTCCCCTGCCCCTCCCCCATAGACACTTCTAAGTTCCTAGCAAACTCCTAGGCACATGATAAAACCAAGGATGTGACCCCTGCTATATTCTTTTTTAAAAATGTAACTAAGGCTGGATATGGTGGCTCACGCCTGTGAACACTTCGGGAGGCAGAGGTAGGTGGATCACCTGAGGTCTGGAGTTCGAGACCAGCCTGACCAACATGGAGAAACCCCCGTGTCTACTAAAAATACAAAATTAGCCAGGTGTGGTGGCACATGCCTGTAATCCCAGCTACTCGGGAGGCTAAGGCAGGAGAATCACTTGAACCTGGGAGGCAGGAGGTTGTCGTGAGCCGAGATCGTGCCATTGCACTCCAGCCTGGGCAACAAGAGGGAAACTCTGTCTCAAAAAAAAAAAAAATGTAACTAAATTTTAAAAAGTCTATTTATTTATTTATTTATTTTGAGACTGGGTTATGAGACTGGATAATTTTTGTATTTTTTGTACTTTTTTTTTTTTTTGGAGATGGAGTTTCACTCTTGTTGCCCAGGCTGGAGTGCAATGGTGCAATCTCAGCTCATTGCAACCTTTGCCTCCCTGGTTCAAGCAGTTCACCTGCCTCAGTCTCCTGAGTAGCTTGGATTACAGGCATGTGCCACCACACCGGGCTAATTTTGTATTTTTAGTAGATACGGGGTTTCTCCATGTTAGTCAGGCTGGTCTTGAACCGCCAGCCTCAGGTGATCTGCCCATCTCCGCCTCCCAAAGTACTGGGATTACAGGTGTGAGCCACTGCGCCCTGGCCCCTGCTATATTCTGCTATACCTTCATCCCTAGTAGGTTCTGAGTTCCAGATTGTATCTGCTATGTTTGTTATGTATTGCATTAGGTGCATTTATGGGTATCATGCATGTCGGGTTGTGGGGTGACCTGGACACTAAATTATGGGGTTGCTCTTGGCTGGCTCTAGATTACAGGCTTCAGAACTTAGTTCTAGAATACACCTCTCTACTTAGTCCTATGAGGCGTTGTTATCCCAAGTCATCAAAAGCGTAGAAGCATTCTGCACCCTGTCCTGTGTCTTCATGCCAGTAGTTTTTTAGGTTGTATGACCAGCCTTGCTGTGTTTTCTTTCCTTCTAGGGGAATTTAAGGCTGTGGGACAGCCTCCCTAAAACATCTGTGTTGCATCGTCTCAGTGAGTTGCTGGTTTTGGATATCATATTGGTTTTTGGCCGAAGGCTGGCCTGCCCTCTTAGAATCGTTTTCCTGAATCTTTCCTCTGAGTGCTGGGATTCGCCTGTCTAGATTCTCAAACGCACCTCTTCAAACACCCAAGGGGACAGGAACCCAGCTCCCTCTTCTCCCAGGGCCCAAGGTCCTCAGGCCCTCCTCTCCTCACAGGAGTCCGAGGCCCGGGTCCCAGGCTTTGGACACAGTCCGCATATTGGGCGGGGCTGGGAATTATCCAAGCTCAGAACCGGTTATGTGCTGCCCGCAGGGGGAGAAGGAAAGGAAGGAACTCAGTGAAAGTCCCTCCTGCTTTCTGCCAGGCCAGCTGGACCTGTCGGACCTGATGTGTGCGGAGGGGCGGTTCAGGGGGCCTGGCTTCATCTCCGCCCTGCCCCTGGCTCCAGGGACCCAAGTCCCGCCTTCTCGCCCAAAAACCCCGCCCCTTTCTCCTCCCCCGCCTTGGATACAGCCCCAAGGTGGCTGCGGGCTGGGGTTGAGGGGAAGCTCCCAGAACTCCTGGGTCCTGGAGGAGTAGCTGTGCCTCCAGGGGCCGGGGGAGGAGGAGTTTGAAGGCTGGGGTTTCTGGGTCTAAGCGAGAAGGCTGAGAGCCCAGACTCTTGTCTCTTAGGGGAGGAGAGGGGTGCCATCTCCGACTCCTGGGATTGGGGGAGGTGGGGCTGGAGGCTCAGCCTCTTGGGGCCTGGGGGGAACCAAAGGGACGGGGGACCTGAACTCCTGTGATCTGAGGGAGGCAGGAGGTAGTTCTTGGACTTCTGGGTCATGAAGAGGGAGGTGACTATAGTGGTCCTGGCCATGCCGGGTTTTTTTTTTTTTTTTTTTTTTTTGGAAATGGAATTTGCCTCTGTCCCCCAGGCTGGAGTGATTGCGTGATCTCGGCTCACTGCAATCTCCGCCTCCCGAGTTCAAGCGATTCTCCTACCTCAGCCTCCTGACTAGCTGAGATTATAGGCTCCGGCCACCACACCTGACTAATTTTTGTATTTTTTTAGTAGAGACGGGGTTTCTCCATGTTGGTCAAGCTGGTCTTGAACCCCAACCTCAGTTGATCTGTCCGCCTCGGCCTCCGAAAGTGCTGGGATTACGGGCGTGAGCCACAGCTCCCAGCCACCCTGTGGCCTTCTTAAGGCATGGTTCTGGTCTGGGCGTCAGTTTTCCTACCCATGCAGTGGGTTGAGGGTAGAGACTGATTTTAAACACACATTCCCTCAGACAATGCCAGGGTCACGCAGCCTTGTTCCTTTGAGTGGGCCAGGCCTAGGTTTGCTGCCAGTGTCTGATGGAGTCTGACTTCAGTTTTCCTAAATCCTCTCACCCCAGGTAGCCAGGGTTTACCTAGAAGCAATGGGTTTCAGTTTATCCTGGGCGACGATTAGAATGGATAGGCCTGGCCAGGCGCGGTGGCTCATGCCAGGTAAATAGATGGCTCAGGCACGGTGGCACATTTTGGCATGCCGAGGCGGGAGGATCCCCTGAGTCCGAGCGTTTGAGACCAGCCTGGGCAACGTAGTGAGATCTCGTCTCTACAAAAAAAAAAAAAAAAAAAAGCGGGGCGCGGGTGACTCATGCCTGTAATCCCAGCACTTTGGGAGGCCAAGGTGGGCGGATCACGAGGTCAGGAATTCAAGACCAGCCTGACCAACACAGTGAAACCCCATCTCTACTAAAAATACAAACAGTAGCTGCGCATGGTGGCGAACTCCTGTAATCCCAGTTACTCCCGAGGCTGAGGCAGAAGAATTGCTTGAACAGGGACCTGAGAGGCGGAGGTTTCAGTGAGCCGAGATTGTGCCACTGCACTCCAGCCTGGGCGACAGAGTGAGATCCTGCTTAAAAAAAAAAGAATAGGCCTCAGTGTCCCCTGGCAGCACCTTGTGGCCAGTATTTGGTTTTCCTGGGGGAGTGACAGGGTAGTGGTGCCTGTTTCCCTGTGTCACGATCAGACTGGCTGGGCCTCAGTTTCTTCTGTGCAGTGCCTGGTTTGCCCCAACTGTTTCTCCTACGTGGTATCCGAGTGGCCGTGTCTCAGTTTCTCCGCTGTGCCTTGACAAGGCCGGTCTGTTCCTTGCCCCCTCCCCGCCCCCGCAGGCCCGCACCGCCGCCATGATGTGCGAGGTGATGCCCACCATCAGCGAGGATGGCCGGCGGGGCTCGGCGCTGGGCCCGGACGAGGCGGGCGGGGAGCTGGAGCGCCTCATGGTCACGATGCTCACGGAGCGCGAGCGCCTGCTGGAGACGCTGCGCGAGGCACAAGACGGGCTGGCTACGGCGCAGCTGCGGCTGCGCGAGCTCGGCCACGAAAAGGACTCGCTGCAGCGTCAGCTGAGCATCGCGCTGCCCCAGGTCTGGGCGGGGCCTGAGGGGCGGGGCCTCGGTGGAGGGGGCGGTCCGGAAGGGGCCGGGCTTGGCGCCTGGAAGGGAGGAGTCTGGGCGAGGCTTGCCATTAATGGGCGGGGCCTGAGTGGCAAGGGAGAGCCGGGACTTAGCAGGGTGGGCGGGGCTTTCAAACTTCCAGTCCCAGGGAATGGAGGAGATAGGGAAAGGACTGAGCTGAATGTCCTGATCCTGCCAATGTCTGGACAGGAATTTGCAGCTCTGACAAAGGAGCTGAACTTATGTCGGGAGCAGCTGCTGGAGAGGGGAGGAAGAGATTGCAGAGCTGAAGGCGGAACGGAACAACACGCGGGTGAGGGGTGTTGAGGGCGGGGCCTATGTGGGGGCGGGGCCTCGCGTTGTTGAAATAGGGGGCGGGGCCTCGCGATGTTGCAGCCTGACCTATTTTTCCCCCATCTCGCCTTCCTGTCTTCTCTTCCCCTGCTTACATTTCCTCACTGGTCTCCCACTCCGGTCCCACTCCGTCCCTGTCTCATAACTTTTGTCTCTTCTGTACCACCCTTTCCTTGACCCCGACCCCACCTCTGCTATCCTCTCTTTCCTTCACCTGTCTCTCGCGGTGCTCCTTGGTTTGGCTCCGTCTTTTCCTCCATGTGTCCGCCCTACCTGTCACCCTTTCTCTCAACCCTGCCCCTTTCCCTTGCCTCTTTTCCTTGACCCCATGCCCTGTGCCTGTAGCTGCTCCTGGAACACCTGGAGTGCCTGGTGTCCAGGCACGAGAGGTCACTGCGCATGACCGTGGTGAAGCGCCAGGCCCAGTCCCCGGGTGGGGTCTCCTCGGAGGTAGAAGTGCTCAAGGCTCTAAAGTCCCTCTTCAGCACCACAAGGCCCTGGATGAGAAGGTATGAGAATTGGAAGAGCAGGGGTGGAGAACGGAAACCCTTAGTTGACTGGGGCTGTTCTGAGTGGGAGAGGTTCTGGCTCTGATTGGTTGGGGATGTGCTGAGTTGGAATAATGTTGACTGCGATTGATCGGGACAGGCTACAAAGACTGGGACCTGACTGGTTGATAGCAGAAAAATAAACCTGGATGGGGGCTACCAGTAGATGGGGCAGCCTGGGTAGCTGGTTGCGGCTGCATACCCGTTATGGAGAGAGGAGTCCCAACGCTGCCCTATCAGACCTGTCCCAGGGGTGTCTGGGCCAGGGGCAACTGTCCCAAATTGGGTTTGGTCTCCAGCTGACTATTGCCCTGCCCCATCCACAGGTCCGGGAGCGGCTGCGGATGGCGCTGGAGCGAGTGGCAGTGTTAGAGGAGGAGCTGGAAATGAGCAATCAGGAGGTGTGGGTGTGGCCAAGAAGGGGAGGTTGAATCCAAGGGGAGGGGCTAAGGGACAGCCCAGTGGGGGCGGAAGTGATTGGGTGGGTTCCAGAGAGAATCTATTGGGGCAGGACTAGGGCAGACAACCAATGGAGTTGGACTATGGAGAGAAACCAGTAGGTTTCCTAAGTGGGCACACATTGCGCAGGGCTCCGGGGAGAACCTCCCAGCGAGAGTGAGATTAAGGGTAGAACCAGGGACTGGGGCTCAGGCTGGGACTAAGAGGAAGTGATCGGATGGGGAAAGGCGGGGCTAAAGCGGCGGCTAAGGAGGGACGTAAGGAGGGTACGGGGCCTAGAGTAGTAGATCGTGGGGTAGGCATCGCCCCAGCAGGACCAAAGGCATTTCAGATGGGGTCCCCCATCCCCTTAGAGTGCCTGTGCCAGTGGGAAGTAGAACTGGGGGTTCAGGGAGCCCCTGTGCTCTGATTTCCCTTTAACGCTTCCAGACTCTGAACCTGCGAGAGCAGCTGTCTAGGCGGCGGTCAGGGCTGGAAGAACCAGGCAAGGATGGGGATGGGCAGGTGAGACATGGAAGTCCCCTCCCCAGGAGCTCCATTCCACGCCCTGACTTCGTGATGGTGTTTGCAGTGTTTGGTGTGATCCAAACACTTAGACGGCTGCACCTCTAAGACTGTCACAAACCTCTGACCTGATCCCGGCCACCTAGCTAACTTCCGTGACCGCCTCACTGACCCCCGTGGACTCTGACCTGCATGATCATTATTGATCTTTGATCGACTTTCAGCTGATTGACTTTCTCCTTGCATTCCCTCTGTGTCTCTGGGAGACACTCTGGGGATGTTGTCCCTTCCTTCCCTCACTCCAGACTCTTGCCAATGGCCTGGGTCCTGGCGGGGATTCCAACCGGCGCACAGCAGAACTGGAGGAGGCCCTGGAGCGGCAGCGCGCCGAGGTGTGCCAGCTGCGGGAGCGCCTGGCGGTGCTGTGCCGTCAGATGAGTCAGCTGGAGGAGGAGCTGGGTACTGCGCACCGCGAGCTGGGCAAGGCAGAGGAAGCCAACTCCAAGCTGCAGCGGGACCTCAAGGAGGTGAGGCCAAGGGAGGTGGGCTGCCTTCGATCGCTCGCCTCCGTAGCCCTCTCTCTTGGGCATTGCTCATGAATGGTGGAACTTCGATTCTGTCCACAGGCTGGGTGGCTCCTCCTCTCTCAGATTCAGTTTCCTCACCTGTGAAAGGAGATGTGTGATTTTCAGAGGGTGAGCCTGTGGCGCAGAGTAGGCGCTCCATAACTGCTCGTCATAGCCCAGGCTGGAGTGCAGTGGCCTGATCTCAGCTCACTGCAACCTCTGCCTCCTGGGTTCAAGTGATTCGCCTGCCTCAGCCTCCTGAATAGCTGGGATTACAGGCGGGTGTCACCGTGCCCAGCTAATTTTTGTATTTTTAGTAGAGACGGGTTTCACTGTGTTGGCCAGGACGGTCTTGATCTCATGACCTTGTGATACGTCCACCTCAGCCTCCCAAAGTGCTGGGATTACAGGTATGCGCCACCGCGCCCCACAGGACCTGGATTCTTGACGGCAGTGGATGAGCACTAGGACTAGCCTGGGCAACATAGCGAGTTCCCGTCTCTATTAAAAAAAAAAAAAATTAGCCGGGTGTGGTGGCAGGTGTTTGTAGTCCCAGCCACTAGGGAGGCTGAGGCACGAGAATCGCTTGAGCTTGGGAGTTGGAGGTTGCAGTGAGCAGAGATCGTACCACTGCACTCCAGCCAGGGTGATAAGTGAGACTATCACAATCCAGCCAGATTGATAGAGTTACACAGTCAACAACAACAACAACAAAAAAGCGGCCGGGCGCGGTGGCTCACGCCTGTAATCGCGGCACTTTGGGAGGCCGAGTTGGGCGGATCACTTGAGGTCAGGAGTTCAAGATCAGCCTGGCCAACATGATGAAAACCCGTCTCTGCTAAAAAATACAAAAATTACCCGGGTGTGGCGGTGTGCCCCTGTAGTCCCAGCTACTCGGGAGGCTGAGGCAGGAGAATCGCTTGAACCCGTCAGGCAGAGGTTGCAGTGAGCCGAGATTGCACCACTGCACTTCAACCTGGGCGACAGAGCGAGACTCTGTCAAAAAAAAAAAAAAAAAAAAAAAAAAAAATTAGCCAGGCGTGGTAGCAGGTGCCTGTTATCCCAGCTACTCAAGAGGTTGAAGTAGGGGAATCGCTCGAAAACAGGAGGTGGAGGTTGCAGTGAGCCGAGACCGCCCCACTGCACTCCAGCCTGGGTGACAGAGCAAGACTCCCTCTCAAAAAAAAAAAGAAAAAGAAAAAACAAAAGAAGGAACAACAGAGAAAGGGATAGAAAGCCTTCATGTGGGATTTTAAGCCTGGATAGCCGCGGGGGCTGTTGGGAAATGTAGCATGTAGCCCACCACGTGGGCTACCAGATTGAGGGTCTATCTCTCATGAGACCTTGGAGCACCTCTTTTGGGGTTGTAAGCCTCTGCTACCCTGGTAGCTCTTGGGAGGTGTTGCCTTCTAGGTAAAAGGGATCCTTAGTTCTCATGAGACCCCGGGACACTGGTCTTTGATTCTAAGTCTGTGCTGTTCCAGAAATTAGTGAGAAATCTAAGGCCTGGGTTTTGAGGAGACCGCTGGAGTGGAGACTTCACATCCCACGGGCCTCAGACCCTGTGCACCTAGAAGATCTGAGCCTGCAGTGCCCTAGAAGCTCATGGGAGGTGTAGCGCCAGCATTTTAACTCGCAGGTGGCAGGGACTTAAGATGGGCTAGTCCTGGGAGCTCTTAGCAGGTGTATTACCACCATTCTGACTCCCGTGTAGGGCACTTGGTTTCCCAGGGCGCCGCGGGGGTGTCTCGTCCGCTCCCCCAGGGGCTGACAGTCCACGCGGCCTTTTGCCACCTCCGCAGGCGCTGGCTCAGCGGGAAGATATGGAGGAGCGGATCACGACGCTCGGAGAAGCGCTATCTGAGTGCCCAGCGCGAGGCCACATCTCTGCACGACGCCAACGACAAACTGGAGAACGAGTTGGCCAGCAAGGAGTCGCTGTACCGGCAGGTGGGGGCGCAGTCCGGGAGGGGCGATGGGGGCGGCGCTGGGGCCCAAGTGACCCAGCGTGTCCTCTCCTCCGCCTCTCCCTCCCTCAGAGTGAAGAGAAGAGCCGTCAGCTGGCCGAGTGGTTGGACGACGCCAAGCAGAAACTGCAGCAGACGCTGCAGAAGGCGGAGACCTTGCCGGAGATAGAGGCGCAGCTGGCGCAGCGCGTGGCGGCGCTCAACAAGGTGTCGGGACGACTCGGGTTGGGGATGGGGCGGGGCCTTGCGTGAGGGAAGGGGTGGGGCCCAGAGGAGGCGGACGGTGAATCTGGAAGGGTAGGAGCGAGGCCCGAAGCCTGGATTTGGGGGAAGAGGTGGGGCCCAGGGGTCTGGGAAAGGGACAGAACTTGGAATGGGGAAAGCCTGGAGGTTTGCACGGGGGACGGATGAGAGCCGGGTTCTCTAACCTGGACTGAAAGAACGGGTGGCCTGGGACCTGAGAGGGAAGGACCAAGTCCTAAAAAAGTGGACTAGACGCAGGTGGGGCCTGAATCAGCGGTGCAGGGGAGGAGCCTGGCGCTTTAGGGGCGGGGCCTGGTGTCCATCCTTGGAGGAGGTGGGGCTCGGAGCGTGACTGATCCTGGAAGGGTAAAGTCACAGGCCATGGGTTCCATCCTCTAGGCCGAGGAACGTCATGGGAATTTCGAGGAGCGGCTTCGGCAGCTGGAGGCCCAGTTGGAAGAGAAGAATCAGGAGCTGCAGCGGGTGAGGGGGGCAGAGGGCTGCATGGAGGGTGGGGCTTCGAGGCTGGCGCGGAGCTTAGTGGGGTTGGGCGTGGCCCGAGGGCGGGGCTTAGAACAAGGGCGGTGCCCCGGGCAGGGTGGGCTTGAGCACCCCCGTCCCGCTCTGCTATGCGCAGGCCAGGCAGCGGGGAGAAGATGAATGACGACCACAATAAGCGGCTGTCCGAGACGGTGGACAAGCTGCTGAGCGAGTCCAACGAGCGCTTACAGCTTCACCTCAAGGAGCGCATGGGGGCGCTGGAGGAGAAGGTGCGCCCCAACCCAGGGCTGTGGGGACTTGGAATTCTGGGACTACCTCTTGCTGGAATCCTGGGTCCTCAGGCCTTCCCCCAGATCCGTTATTGGAGGCCTCCCTAAACCCCAGCATCTCGAGTTGGGCAGGCTTCTGTGCTCTATTGCGCAGACCGCTTTTCACCTATTCTAGACGTTCCAAGAGCCGAATTCTGGGGAACCCATGCCTTGAGTCCTTGACTTTTCCCAAAGCCTCCAACCCTATGGGCCCCCAACCCTGAAACCTCTGAGATTGCACAGGATGTCGCATCCCGAGGCTCCTCTCCCCCAGAAACATTGTTGCCCCTGCTCCCTCGAAACTCACCATTTTGTGTCCATCTCATTCCTCCTGGGTCCCCTCAGGCCTATCTGTGCTCTTTGGGAGCTGCCTGCAGCTCCAAGGGCGTGCCCCCCTCAGGCCCCACCCCCTCACTTCACCTCTCTCCCCACAGAACTCTCTGAGCGAGGAGATTGCCAACATGAAGAAACTTCAGGATGAGCTGCTTCTAAACAAGGCAGGGTGCCCTGGGGGAACAGGAGGAGGATGTGGGGCTGGGGTTGCTGAGGCTGTGGTCCACAAGGCTGGCAGGGGCTGTTCCTCCCGGGTCGAGCAGATTCTCACCTGACACCTCCAACCCTGGCCCTCAGGAGCAGCTCTTGGCCGAAATGGAGCGGATGCAGATGGAGATTGACCAGCTGCGAGGGAGGCCGCCATCCTCCTACTCCAGGTGACAGCGGCCCTCCTGCCCTGCCTCTGCCACTGAGCCCTGTTGGCCAAGCTCCTCTCTTCTCATCCCCCACTTCCTGTCCTCCCAAGACTTCCACTGACCCCTCTGTTTTGTTTTTTTTTTTTTTTTTTCCGGACACAAAGTCTTACTCTGTCACCCAGTTTGGAGTGCAGTGGCACGATCCTGGCTCACTGCAACCTCCACCTCCCAAGTTCAAGCGATTCTCATGCCTCAGCCTCCCAAGTGGCCGGGACTACAGGCATGCGCCATCACAGCTGGCTAATTTTTGTAGTTTTCCTAGAGATGGGATTTCGCCATGTTGGCCAGGCTAGTCTGGAATCCCTGACCTCAAGTCATTCTCCCACCTTGGCCTCCCATAGTGCTGGGATTACAGGTGTGATCCTCCATGTCTGGCCCCCCTCTAATTTTGACCCTGACTTCATTTTTTCTTTCTTTCTTTCTTTTGAGGTGGAGTCTGGCTCTGTTGTCCAGGCTGGAGTGCAGTGGTACGATCTCAGCTCACTGCAGCCTCCACCTTGCCTGTTCAAGCACTTCTCCTGCCTCATGCTATGGAGTGGCTGGGATTACAGGTGCCCACTACCATGTCGGGCTAATTTTTTTGTTTTTAGTAGAGACAGGGTTAAACCATGTTGGCCTGGTCTTGAACTCCAGACCTCAAGTGATCTGCCCACCCCAGCCTCCCAAAGTGCTGGGATTACTGGCCCGAGCCATTGAGCCCGACCTCTTGGCCCTGATTTTATGACCCCTGACCCTAGGTCTGTCTCGGCGACCCCTTACCTCTGTGCCCTTTTCCTGACCCCTTGGTCCCTGACTGCCTTCCTCATGCCCACAGGTCTCTCCCTGGCAGTGCCCTGGAGCTCCGTTACTCTCAGGCACCCACATTACCTTCTGGTGCCCACCTGGATCCCTATGTGGCTGGCAGTGGCCGGGCAGGCAAGAGGGGCCCTGGTCAGGGGTCAAGGAGGAGCCCTCCAAGGTTAGCAGCTGCCTCTGGGGCGTGGACTGGGCAGGGCTTGGGGCCGGCAGCGGTAGGAAGTGGAGCTAAATCCGTGGGGTTCTGGGAGGAAGCTGGGTTGAGAGGCAGGATCTCCTGGATTCACCCACTCACCCTTTCTTCTCTCCTTCCCCGCGATCGCATCATCCCCCTCTTGCCTGGATTTCTCCTCACATGTATGTACTGCCACCTGGTGAGAACTTGACAGTAATGATGAGACGGGGAAGGGAGTGTAGAATCCCAGAGTGGGCGGGGTTAGGTGAAGAACAGGAGCGGGCTGAGTCTTAGTAATCAGGGGGAGGGGGTGGAGTCATGGGTGTGGGTGTGGCTTAGAAAGGTTTGTGGGAAGAACAAGGACCTGTCAAGAGAGGAAGTTGGAGGCTGGGCACGGAGGCTCACACTCCTGTAATCCTAACACTTGCGGGCGCTGAGGCAGGCAGATCACTTGAGGTCAGGAGTTCAGAGCAGCCTGGCCAACATGGCATCTCTACTAAAAATGCAAAAGTTAGCCAGGCGTGGTAGCGGGTGCCTGTAATCCCAGCTACTCAGGAGACTGAGGCAGAAGAATCGTTCGAACCTGGGAGGCAGAGGTTGCAGTGACCCAAGATCGCGGCACTGCGCCTCCAGCCTGGGCGAAAGAGCGAGACTCTGTCTCAAAAAAAGAAAAAGAAAAAGAAATAGTGTTGGGCTGGGAAAAGCATCAGTGAGGTCGGACAAGGTTAGGGTTATGAGTGAAGACCCAGCGCCAGCCTCGGCCCCCACCCACCTTATGTCCCTCTGTCCCCACACAGGGACAGGATTGGGAGCGATCTGCCCCTGCGGGCTCCATACCACCCCCGTTCCCTGGGGAGCTGGATGGCTCCGATGAGGAGGAGGCGGAGGGGATGTTTGGGGCTGAGCTGCTGTCCCCCAGTGGGCAGGCCGACGTGCAGACGCTGGCCATCATGCTTCAGGAGCAGCTGGAGGCCATCAACAAGGAGATCAAGTGAGTCGTGGCCCTGCCCCACCCCACCCTACCCCTGCCCCCACCTGAGCTGACTCCATAGCCCTTCTGGCTCTGGAGATCCTGAAAGCCTGAGTCCATCTCCTCTTACACCATCAAGGAGTTATTCCAGCCCATCACTGGCTCCACTGTCCAGGCATCCCCTAGGATACACCCGGAAGTCTTCCATGTGGTACCTATACATATATCCCCCGGCCAGTACTCACCAGCCCCCAACACACCAAAGACTGCATCCCAGAATATCCGAGTTCCACTCAATGCATCAAGAATCTTCCATTACACCATGGATTTTGTGGCTTCACATAACCAGTGCCCAGAGTCTCCCACTACCCCAAGAATCTCAAGACAACACAAGCTTCCCAACCCCTAACACCAAGAATCTCATCCTAACACATTAATCAATACCTTCAGCTCCATATACCAAGAATTTTTTTTTTTTTTTTTTTGAGACGGAGTTTCGCTCTTGTTACCCAGGCTGGAGTGCAATGGCGTGATCTCAGCTCACCGCAACCTCCGCCTCCTCGGTTCAAGTAATTCTCCTGCCTCAGCCCCCCGAGTAGCTGGGACTACAGGCGTGCACCACCATGCCCAGCTAATTTTTGTATTTTTAGTAGAGATGGGGTTTCACCATGTTGACCAGGATGGTCTTGATCTCTTGACCTCGTGATCCACCCGCCTCGGCCTCCCAAAGTGCTGGGATTACAGGCGTGAGCCACCACGCCCGGCCCAAGAATTTTTAATATAAAATAGTCTCCCACTGGGCTCGGTGGCTCACGCCTGTAATCCCAGCACTTTGGGAGGCCGAAGCAGGCAGATCACCTGAAGTCAGGAGTTTGAGACCAGCCTGGCTAATGTGGTGAAACCCCATTTCTACTAAAAATACACAAAATTAGCTGGATGTGGTGGCACGTGCCTGTAATCCCAGCTACTCGGGTGGCTGAGGCAGGAGAATTGCTTGAACCTGGGAGGCAGAGGTTGTAGTGAGCCAAGATTGTGCCATTGCCCTCCAGCCTGGGCAACAAGAGTGAAACTCCATCTCAAAAAAAAAGTCCTCAACTTATTAAGAAGCCCTCAGTGATGTAAAGTCTACCTGAATTCACCAGCAATGTCCATAGTCGGCAATTCTTCTGCAACACACTCCCCCAGGAACCTTCGGCAAATATACCAACGTGACACGTGACCACTGCCTTTCATCCACACTCTGACTTGACGTTCCATTCTCATGTACTGAAAGACTCCATCCCCTTCCCAGATCCTGGATTAACCCGCGTCTCTGATCTCACACTGTTCCTGTTACGACCTTGCTCTTGCAGACAATCTTGGACTTGACCTTTTCTCCATAGTAATCCCTTCATGATTTTCCAAACCACTTGGCTATCATATCGGGGCCACTCTGATGCAGACCCCAATCACCTTGACAGCCCCAATCCGGCCATGACTTCCTGAGACTATCATGACCCCTTGACTCTCCTTGAGCCTGGGAGGCCTTCAGAAACCCACCAAGGCCCTCTGACGTCATTGCACCTTCCCCAGAATGCCCCTTGCCCCCACCGAGCCTTTCCCGCCCATTGTCCTTTTGGATCCTCTCTCCTGCTGTCTGCTGCAGCTGCTTACCCCATTTCCCCTATTTCCCTCCTCAGGCTGATCCAGGAGGAGAAGGAGACAACAGAACAGAGGGCAGAGGAGCTGGAGAGCCGGGTGTCCAGCTCTGGTCTGGACTCATTGGGCCGCTACCGCAGCAGCTGCTCCCTGCCTCCCTCCCTCACCACCTCTACCCTCGCCAGCCCCTCCCCCTCCCAGCTCTGGCCACTCAACACCCCGCCTGGCACCCCCTAGCCCTGCCCGTGAGGGCACCGACAAGGCTGTGAGTGTTCTGAAGTCTCCCCCGGTCTGGTTGCGGGAAGGGGAGAGGTCAGAAGCAGGGCTCCCCAGAAAACAGCAACAATAACCCCCTCCCACCAGTGGTTTTCCAAAGCAACCTTAGCTTTCCCTAAATGTTCAAACTCAAAGGGCAAGGCGAGGCTGAGTCACTGGGTTCTTGAACCCTAACTTTTGCTTTAGTCAATTCTGGTCTACTTTTATTTCTCATGCATCAAGTTTCTGTATAGGATTTAAAAAAAAAAAGGTTGGGCACAGTGGCTCACGCCTGTAATCCCAGCACTTTGGGAGGCGGACGCAGGTGGATCACGAGGAGTTCAAGACCAGGTTGGTGAAAACCTGTCTCTACTAAAACAAAAAATTAGCCGGGCATGGTGGCAGGTGCCTGTAATCCCAGCTACTCTGGAGGCTGAGGCAGAGAATTGCTTGAACCTGGGAGGTGCAGGTTGCAGTGAGCGGAGATCACACCATTGCACTCCAGCCTGGGTGACAGAGCAAGACTCCATCTCAAAAAAAAAAAAGTTTTTGTGACAACATGCTCTTGAGAACTACAAATTAGATCCTCAGAATTGACCTTTGAGGAAGGCAAACAGATATTGGCCCTATTTTACTCCCTTAAATTCAGCTTTCCTGTGTCCAGAACCTGTGACTCATTAGCTTTCTTTGAGGCCAAGCATTTCTCAATCCCGACAACAGAAGCGAAGATACTGTACATGTGAGCTTGTCAAGCTCCAGGAAACATACAGTCATCACCTTTCTGCAACTCAGGCTGGGCGTGGTGGCTCACGCCTGAATCCCAGCACTTTGGGAGGCCAAGGCAGGTGGATCGCCTGAGATCAGGAGTTTGAGACCAGCCTGGCAAATATGGTGAAACCTCATCTCTACTAAATACAAAAAAATTAGCCGGGTGTGGTGGCGCATGCCTGTAATCCCAGCTGCTCGGGCTAAAACCAGTGGTGTGCCAGGCACGGTGGCTCACGCCTGTAATCCCAGCACTTTGGGAGCCCGAGGCGGGCAGATCACCTGAGGTCTGGAGTTCGAAACCAGCCTGGCCAACATGGTGAAAACCCATCTCTATTAAAATACAAAATTAGCCGGGCATAGTGGCGCATGCCTGTAATCCCAGCTACTCAGGAGGCTGAGGCAGGAGAATCTCTTGAACCTGGAGGGCAGAGGTTGCAGTGAACTGAGATTGTGCCATTGCACTGCAGGCTGGGCAACAAGAGTGAAATTCCATCTCAAAAAAAAAAAGCTTCTGCAACTCATCCTGACTTGAGCTAGTCTACCTTTGGATACTGTGTTCTAAACCAGGGTCACCCCACACACGCCTTAGTAGACATCCCAGTTAATAAGGAGCCCCTGACATGACTCCTTGAACTCAGTCCAGCATCTGTGACCTCTGTCCTCAGAATCACGTCCCTAAGGAGGAAGCTGGAGCTCCACGAGGGGAGGGACCGGCCATCCCAGGAGACACCCCACCACCCACTCCCCGCTCTGCTCGTCTTGAAAGAATGACCCAGGCCTTGGCATTGCAGGCGGGGTCCCTGGAAGATGGGGGGACCCTCACGGGGAAGGTCAGCAGGGACAAGGGATAGGGACAGGGAGAGGCTTGGAAAGATGAGAAGGGAGTGGACAAGGACTCGGGAGGGGGAGGGGGCATCCCAGCCAGGATATGCACTCATTCTCTCCTGCTTTCCCAGTGAGGGCACCCCCGATTCCCTGCATAAAGCCCCCAAGAAGAAGAGCATCAAGTCATCCATAGGCCGCCTCTTTGGCAAGAAAGAGAAGGGACGAATGAGGCCCCCAGGCCGGGACAGCTCTTCTCTGGGTGAGTGCCTCACTCCAACGCTCCCTCCTTTGTTCCTTCTTCTCTTCCCTCCTCCCTTTCTTTCTTCTTTGAATATTCATTTGACATTCATTCATGTCTTCATTCATTTAGCGATTCATTTAGAATTTGGAAGGAACACAGCTTGCCAAGGTAGACAGGAGGAGGAGGGAAAGGAAAGGGCACTCTGGGGCCTGCTTGGGTGACTGGGTGGGTAAATGAACTTATTTCCTTTACCTATTTTTTGTTGTTTTTTCCGTTTCTTTCTCTTTCTTTTTTTTTTTTTTTTTTTTGAGACCAAGTTTCGCTCTGTTCCTCAGCCTGGAGTGCAGTGGCACAATCTTGGCTCACTGAACCTCCACCTCCTGGGTTCCAGTGATTCTCCTGCCTCAGCCTCTTGAACAGCTGGGACTACAGGCGCCCAGCACCACACCTGGCTGATTTTTGTTTCACCATGGTGGCCAGGTTGGTCTTGAACTTCTGACCTGAGGTGATCCACCCGCCTTGGCCTCCCAAAGTGCTGAGATTACCAACTCATTTCCCTACTTTTTTTTTTTTTTTTTTTTTTTTGAGACAGTGTCTCACTCTGTCACCCAGGTTGGAGTGCAGTGGTGCAATCTCGGCTCACTGTAACCTTTGCCTCCCAGGTTGAAGCAATTCTTCTGCCTCAGCCTCCTGAGTGGCTGAGACTACAGGCATGCGCCACCATGCCTGGCTAATTTTTGTATTTTTAGTAGAGACGAGGTTTCACCTTATTGGCCAGGCTGGTCTCGAACTCCTGACCTTGTGATCTGCCTGCCTCAGCCTCCCAAAGTGCTGGGATTACAGGTGGATCTCCTGACCTCGTGATCTGCCCACCTTGGTCTCCCAAAGAGCTGGGATTACAGGCATGAGCCACTGCGCCCAGCCTTGTTTACCTTTTTTTTTTTTTTGTGAGACGGAGTTTTGCTCTTGTTGCCTAGGCTGGAGTGCAATGGTGTGATCTCGGCTCACTGCAACCTCCACCTCCTGGGTTCAAGTGATTCTCCTGCCTCAGCCTCCCGAGTAGCTGGGATTACAGGCATGTGCCACCATGCCTGGCTAGTTTTGTATTTTTTAGTAGAGACGGGGGTTTCTCTATGTTGGTCAGGCTGGTCTCAAACTTCTGACCTAGGTGAGCCGCCTCCTCAGCCTCCCAAAGTACTGGGATTACAGGCATGAGCCACCACACCTGGCCATTTACCTATTTTTTAAATAGAGGAAGAGGGTGGGGCGTCCTCAAGGCAGGGCCCCGTCCTATGGTGTCCTGGAGGCTGCCTGCACTGGCTCAGGAGATCCGCTATTTCAGGAATTGGCTGACATCACACTGGTAGCTTGAAATTTGCCATGGTGGGATTATCTACACCATGGAAACTGGCAAATGCTACAAATCAGGGATACCCTTCTGCCTCCCCCAAGGAGCCAGTTGTTAGGCATTTACCAGCACACACGGCCACCTTACCAAGGCCAGCCCAGTGCATCCAGCTGGATTTCGGGGGAGGTCTCCAATTCATTGGTGCTCTTGTCTGGCTGTATGACTTCCTTGATGTGGCCTCACTCCCTGCTCCCTCGGGACCTCTGCCTTTCTGGCATTTTCCTCATCACCTCCAGCATGAAAGATTCTGCCTCCTCATTTAGATTTTTCCAAACTTTTACCCCTCCCTGCCTCCAGCTGGAACACCCTCAGATGAGACACTGGCCACTGACCCTCTGGGACTAGCCAAGCTGACAGGCCCAGGAGACAAGGACCGAAGGAACAAGAGGAAGTGAGTGAGTGTGAGTGTGTGTGTGTGTGTGTGTGCACGGGTGGTTGTAGTGAACGGAAATGAGAATTCAATGCTGGAAGTGGGTATCCGTGATTCTGAACTTGCTTGGGTGGAAATCTAGGAACTCCTAGAGTTTTTCTTTATTTTCTCTCTTAAAAAAATTTTTTTTCATTATTATTATTTTTATTTTGAGACAGAGTCTCACTCTCTCATCCAAGCTGGAGTGCAGTGGTGCATTCTCGGCTCACTGCAACCTCCGCTTCCCGGGTTCAAGCAATTCTCCTGCCTCGGCCTCTCAAATAGCTGGGACTACAGGTGCGTACCACCATGTCCAGCTAATTTTTGTATTTTTAGTAGAGACGGGTTTCACCATGTTGTCCAGGCTGGTCTTGTTCTCTTGAACTCGTGATCCGCCCACCTCGGCTTCCTGAAGTGCTGGGATTACAGGCGTGAGCCACTGCGTCCTGCTGTTTTTTCTTCTTTCATTTTTTCTCTCTTTTGATAGGGGTTGGTGGGGGAGAGGAATTACAGATTCACATGTATTTTTTACCTTCTGCCGTGTTTTATACATTCATAAAACGTGTGTGTGTGTGTGTGTGTGTGTGTGTGTGTGTGTGTGGTGGTGATGGGGGCCATCCACAGGGCAGGGCTGCCTCCACCCCTGACAGCTTTTGTCCCGGCCCCTTCACCCCGACAGGCATGAGCTTCTGGAGGAGGCCTGCCGCCAGGGCCTGCCTTTGCTGCCTGGGACGGGCCCACCGTGGTGTCCTGGCTGGAGGTACTGGGGCCCAGAAATGCTCTGACTGTTGGTCCCCAACCCCTCAGACAGCCCCAGCGGTAGGGGCTGCCTGGTCTTCCTGGCGCCACCCTGCATCTAGCCCAGAGGTGGGATGGCCATGGGCTGGGCAGGTGAGGACCCGGGGAGGGCTGAGCTGCCTGTTCATCTAAACAGCTTCCTTCTCCTTCCCCTTCCATCCTTGCCGCTCTGGCCTTGCCCACCTGGGTCATGGTCTCCTGTCGTTCTCTCTACTCTCTCTTCTGGATTCTCTGCCTCTATTTTTCGGCATCTCTGACCATGCTTTGTCATTCCCCGTATTTCTCCTCTTGTCTCCGATGGCTCTGCTGACGTCTGTCTCCCCTTTCCTGTCTCTCCCCACCCTCTTTCCTCCTTCCCCTCCGAACTGCCCGCCCGCCCCGCCATGACTCTTCCTCATCTTGTCCACGTGTCTTCCTTGTCCTGTTTTTCTCCCTCTGAACTTTCCCGCGCATCTGTTTCGCCTCCCCTTGCCTGTCCCCACCTGCCTGTCCTCCCATCTCTCTGGTTTTCTCCTCCTCTGTCCCTCTGTCCCTCTGTCCCTCTGCTGCAGCTGTGGGTAGGCATGCCTGCCTGGTATGTGGCCGCCTGCCGGGCCAATGTGAAGAGCGGTGCCATCATGGCCAACCTGTCAGACACAGAGATCCAGCGTGAGATCGGCATCAGCAACCCGCTGCACCGACTGAAGCTACGCCTCGCCATCCAGGAGATGGTCTCGCTCACCTCGCCCTCGGCCCCTGCCTCCTCCCGCACCGTGAGTGTCCGGCGGCCAATCCCAGCCTTCGCTTCCTCAGGGCCCCGCCTCTTTTCCTCAGTCTAGCCAATCCTGGGCCTGCTCACTCCAGCTTTGTCCCACGACTCTGCTTCCCATTGGTTCTCACCCCCCTCAGGCTCCCCTTTGCTCCCAACTCTGCCCGTGGTCCACGTGGCCCCTTCCCTGACTCTCCCTCTCCTCGGCATTTGCTGTCCCACTCAAATGTCACCACCTCCAAGAAACCTTCCTTAAGTCATCAGCTAAACTAGTTTCCTTCATCATTCTAGCACATCAGCACCTTCTAATTTTCCCCATAGCATTTATTGCCTTCTAATTATTTTATCTTTTCGTTCCAACTTTTTATTACGAGAAATTTCAAACATACAGGAAATCACGTGCGCCCAGTTCAGCATTTCTCAACCTTTTGCTGTACTTACTCTGTTGTGTATGTTTGGTGGGGGGGGGAGCGGAAAGTATGGGTTGAGTATCCCTTAGCTGAAATACGTGGGAAAAGAAGTGTTTAGAATTTGCGATTTTAAAAAGTTTTTTTGGAATATTTGCATATAAATGAAATATCTTGGGGATGGGAGCCAAGTCTAAACATGAAATTCATTTATGTTTCATATGCATCTCATACACATGCCTAAAGGGAATTTTATTATACAATATTTTAAATAACTTTGTGCATGAAACAAAGTTTTGACGGCATTTTGATTGTGACCAGATAGGGGTTTCCTCTTGTGGCCTCATGTCAGCACTTAAGAAGTTAGGACCAAGTGCCATAGCTCACACCTGTAATTCCAGCCTTTTGGGAGGCCTTGGGTGGCTGATCTCTTGAGCCCAGGAACTCGAGAACAGCCTGGACAACATGGCAAAAACCCATCTCTACTAAAAATACAAAAATTAGGGCAGGTGTGGTGGCTCACGCCTGTAATCCTAGCACTTCTGGAGGCCAAGGCAGGCAGATCATGAGATCAGGAGATCAAGACCATCCTGGCTAACACGGTGAAACCCCCGTCTCTACTAAAAATACAAAAAATTAGCTGGGTGTAGTGGCATGCGCCTGCAGTCTTAGCTACTCCAGAGGCTGAGGCAGGAGAATCAGTTGAATCCAGGAGGTGGAGGTTGCAGTGAGCCAAGATCGAGCCACTGCACTCCAGCCTGAGTGACAAAGCAAGATTCCGTCTCAAACAAAAGACAAAAAAAAAACAAAACCCAAAATTAGTTGGGCATGGTGGCTCACACCTGTAGTCCCAGCTACTAGGGAGGCTGAGGTGGGAGGATCCTTTGAGCCCAGGAGGTCAAGGCTGCAGTGAACTGTGATTGTCTCACTGTACTCCAGCCTGGATGACAGAGAAAATCTGTATCCAAAAAAAAAAAAAAAAAAAGTGTAGAAATTTGGAGCATTTTGGATTTTAGATTTTCAGTTTGGGGATTCTCACAGACCTATGCTTGAATGTAATTTGAGGATATCATAACAGTTTAGCCCCCAAAATTACTTTAGTGGGTCTTTTACTTCGTCATAAACACCACAGCCTTTATTACACCTAAGGGCGTTTGCATTGTTAATTTTTTTTTTTTTTTTAGGCAGATTCTCCCTTTGTTGCCCAGGCTGGAGTGCGGTGGTGTGATCTTGGCTCACTGCAACCTCTGCCTCCTGGGTTCAAGTGATTCTCTTGCCTCAGTCTCCCGAGTAGGCACATGCCACCATGCCTGGCTATTTTTTTTTTTTTTTTTTTTTTTGAGACAGAGTTTTGCTCTTGTTGCCCAGGCTGGAGTGCAGTGGTGCAATCTCGGCTCACTGCAACCTTCGCCTCTCAGGTTCAAGTGCTTCTCTTGCTTAAGTCTCCTGAGCAGCTATGATGAAAGGCATGCACCACCACACCCGGCTAATTTTGTATTTTTAGTAGAGTCGGGGTTTCTCCGTGTTGGTCAGGCTGGTCTCAAACTCCTGACCTCAGGTGATCCGCCTGCCTTGGCCTCCCAAAGTGCTGGGATTACACGTGTGAGCCACTGCGCCTGGCCTGATTTTTGTATTTTCAGTAGATATGGGGTTTCACCGTGTTGGCCAGGCTGGTCTTGAACTCCCGACCTCAGGTGATCTACCTGCCTCCACCTCCCAAAGTGCTAGGATTACAGGTGTAAACCACTGTGCTCAGCCTAATTTTTGTATTTTTAGTAGAGACGGAGTTTCACCACGTTGGCCAGGCTGGTCTCAAACTCCAAAAGTGATGTGCCCGCCTCAGCTTCCCAAAGTGCTGGGACTACAGGTGTGAGCCACCGTGCCCAGCCACAGTTGTTAATTTCATCTACTCTTCAGTCTGTATTCAAATTTCCCCAACATACTTACGACATGTTGATTGTTTCTGCAATGAAAGGGTCTGTTGCGCCCCCTTGCCATATCCCACACCTTACTAACGGCGACTGGTGACTGGCGCCCGACACTCACCAGGAGATACGTAAATGTTTTTATCCTTGTGTGGATTTCTAACTGTGAGGTTGTTGGGAGCAGTAGCTCAAAAAATGTGAACCCACCCCCGAAACATTTGTCCCATGGCTGTGTCTGTGTCTGCCCCTCACTTCTGAATCCTCACTCTGTAACTCCGTGTGAGGTCAGCGAGGTGACATCATTTGCACAGGGCCCCACAGCAAAATGCACAGCAGGGTCCCAATTCCAACCTGAATTTATTCAACTTCAAAGTCACATTGCCTGGTACATGGCAGGTGTCATATAAGGATCATTCATTTTCTCTGTTACGGCTTGTCCCGGAAAGCAGGAGGGACGTGAACGAATGGCTTAGGGCATAGGAGCACATCTTCCTTTCTTTCCCCCGCGCGAAGCCCTCTCCCACCATCCATTAACACTCTCTGCCCCTCAGTCCACAGGAAACGTGTGGATGACACACGAGGAGATGGAGTCCCTTACGGCCACGACCAAGCCCGTGAGTGCCCCCTGCCGGCTGCCTTGGGGGTGGCACTAACCCTCTTTGGGGGTGGGGCGGGGACAGAGTCTGTGGCCATCCCTAAGTCTGCTCCTTGCGTCCTCCTCTGCCTGCCCCTTAACTCACCCCTTCTCTCTTCCTACTAACGGGTCAGGAGACCAAGGAGATCAGCTGGGAGCAGGTAGGGGGCGCGGGGCGGGGCGTGAGCGCATGAACAGGCTGTGCACGATGCATGGTTGCCCCTCCTCCGAGCCCTGCCCCGCCCTCACCAGAACATGCCATCATTCCCATGGGGGTGCGCCGTGCCGAGCTCTGGACTGTTCCATCATGGCTTGGTGGTGGGGAGGGTAGAGGGGATGCGATGTGGAAGCCCAGACCGTTGCATAGTCAGCCTAATGCATGAACCATCGCATAATCCTGGATTGTGGGGGCTCTAAGGTGCTTCAATTCTGTAGGTCAGGAGAGAGGAGCAGCCCGTGTCCCTGTGTGGACGGGGGAGGGGTAGGGGGCTACCATGGACTACTCAGTGTACCAGGGCCAAGGAGGAAGCATGGGTTGTGATGGTGGTGAGGTAGCCACGCTGAATGAGAGGTTGGAGAGGAGGAGCTACACTTTGTTCTCAAGGAACAAGAGGTGGCCGGGCGCGGTGGCTCACGCCTGTAGTCCCAGCACTTTGGGAGGCCGAGGCGGGCAGATCACCTGAGGTTGGGACTTCGACACCAGCCTGGCCAACATGGCGAAACCCCGTGTTTACTAAAAATACAAAAATTAGCTGGGCATGGTGGTGAAAGCCTGTAATCCCAGTTACTTGGGAGGCTGAGGCAAGAGAATCACTTGAACCTGGGAGGTGGAGGTTGCAGTGAGCCGAGACTGAGCCATTGCACTCCAGCCTGGGTGACACAGTGAGACTCCGTCTAAAGGGTGTGGGGGGAACCAAGAGGCATGAACTCACCGTCCACGGGGGAATTTTAGTGGGTTGGACTGTGATCACAGATCACATATTTCCAGCCAGGGGGGAAGCATGGATTTTGTGCTGATGCCGAAAGGGGTGGGGGCTTGGGACTCATCTGGAATGTTGTCCTGGGCCAGATATAGCATTAGACTAGTATTGCAAAGGTGATGGCCCTTTCTTAGTGAGAGAGCTGCCTTGAAATAATCCATTGCCCTGACTTGTGGGTGTAGCGACGTTGGACTGCAGTGAGACAGAATTAAAGCAGTGCTTCCCAGAATTTAACGTACAGTGGGGTGGCATGCACCTGTAGTCCCAGCTACTTGGAAGATGAGGCAGGAGGATCGCTTGAGCCCAGAAAACTGAGGTCAACCTGGGCAACATAGCAAGACCGTGTCTCTAAAAAATAAACAAATATGGTCGGGTGCAGTGGCTCATGCCTGTAATCCCAGCACATTGGGAGGCTGAGGCGGCCGGATCCCTTGAGGTCAGGAGTTCGAGACCATCCTGGCCAACATGGTGAAACCCCGTCTCTACTAAAAAATACAAAAATTAGCCGGGTGTGGTGGCGTACACCTGTAATCCCAGCTACTCGAATGCTGAGGCAAGAGAATCGCTTGACTGGACGGGGAGTGTGCAGTGAGATGAGATCGTGCCACTGCACTCCAGCCTGGGTGACAGAGCGAGACTCTGTCTCAAAAATAAATAAATAGGCCGGGCGCGGTGGCTCACGCCTGTAATCTCAGCACTTTGGGAGGCCGAGGCAGGTGGATCACGAGGTCAAGAGATCGAGACGATCCTGGCCAACATGGTGAAACCTTGTCTGTACTAAAAATACCAAAAAATTAGCTGGGCATGGTGGCATGGTGGCGCGCGCCTGTAGTCCCAGCTACTCGGGAGGCTGAGGCAGGAGAATTGCTTGAACCCGGGAGGTGGAGGTTGCAGTGAGCCAAGGTCGCGCCACTGCACTCCAGCCTGGTGCCTGGTGACGGAGTGAGACTCTGTCTCAAAAATAAATAAATAAATAAAAATAAATAAATATAATGTATATTTCAATTCACCTGAGGGTCTTGTGAAAATGCAGATACCGACTTCAGTAGGTCTGGAATAAGTTCTGAGATTCTGCAGTTCCACCAAGTCCACAGGTGATGGTGACCCTGCAGGTCTCAGGACCACTTGGAGTATATGCTGTCTCCAAGGTCTAGGAGACAACTCTGGATTAGTCCGTTATCCTGAGCAGAGATGGGTCATTATCCTGCTATGGGGTGGGAAAAACCTTGGACTGGGGGGTTGGACTGTACCCCTCTCATGCACAGTGGGAAGGGGCCAGAGGGCCTGACTCCTTCCTCACCTGCCCATGGCCCCAGATCCTGGCATATGGCGACATGAACCACGAGTGGGTGGGGAACGACTGGCTGCCCAGCCTGGGGCTGCCCCAATACCGCAGCTACTTCATGGAGTCGCTGGTGGATGCCCGAATGCTAGATCACCTTAACAAGAAGGAGCTCCGGGGCCAACTCAAGATGGTGGACAGCTTCCACAGGTGGGGGCTGCCTGGCCAACGGGGACAGTCCAAAGGGAAGCCCCGCCCCAGAGAGTCTTGGCCAATGGGATTGGCCATAGGAGATTCCTAGGCTTATCTTGGTCCTTTTAGCCTGGGTTCTCAGGATATCCTGACTCTGTGCCCCTTTCACCAATGAGATGGTCCACAGGAAAAGTTCATTCACATCCTGAGACGGCTTGGCTAGTTAACCCCATACCCCTTTCCAGGCTGGCCAATAGGAATTGCCTGTTGAAAATGCCTCACCTCCAGAGGGGGTCAACAGTCAATAGAACTGATCAGCCCTCTGCCCTTTCCAAGAAGAGCATAGTCAGTGGGGAGGGACCCGTAGGAGCAGCAGCCAGGGGAATTGGAAGGCTCATCCGTGACTCGACTTCCCCTGCTGCTCAGGGTGAGTCTACATTATGGGATTATGTGCTTGAAACGGCTCAACTACGACCGGAAGGACCTGGAGCGGAGGCGGGAAGAGAGTCAGACCCAGATCCGAGGTGAGTAGAGTGTAAGGGTCCCTCTGGGAGCCAGGTGGAGGTTGTGGAACTGGATGGGGAGGAGACGGTGTCGGGGGGAGGCCAGAGAAGATTGGCACGTGGAACCAGCGAAGGCGGCGTGGCCCGAGAGAGGAAATGGCGGTGGAGGTATGGGCTAAACTGGACTCTCCAGGCCACGGGACGGACACGGCTGAGGGTCCCTTCCATCCCCAGACGTGATGGTGTGGTCCAATGAGCGGGTCATGGGTTGGGTGTCCGGGCTGGGCCTGAAGGAATTCGCCACGAACCTCACGGAGAGCGGGGTACACGGGGCACTGCTCGCCCTGGACGAGACCTTCGACTACTCCGACCTGGCCTTGCTCCTGCAGATCCCCCACGCAGAATGCACAGGTGAGCTGCCGCTCGGCCCGGAGCATGCTGGGCGTCCCCACCGCGCAGACTGCACACTCCAACCGCCCCCTCCACCTCCTCTTTCCAGGCCCGGCAGCTCCTGGAGAAGGAATTCAGCAACCTTATCTCCTTAGGCACAGACCGACGGCTGGACGAGGTGGGCGCGGCAGCCGCTCAGAGGGCTCTGCTCCCAGGGGCTCCTCGAGAGGCGGAGCTGAGCGGGGCGGGGCCTGACTATTAACAAGTCACGGTTGGAGGCGGGGCCAGACGGGCGGGGTTAAGGGAGAGGTGAGACCCGGAGAAGGGTGGAGTCAAAGGAAGGGGCGGAGTCAGACGAGGCCCAGTTCCTCACCGGCTGCAGGGTTCCTATACCTAGGACAGCGCCAAGTCCTTCAGCCGCTCCCCATCCTGGCGGAAGATGTTCCGGGAGAAGGACCTTCGAGGCGTAACTCCCGACTCAGCTGAGATGTTGCCCCCCAACTTTCGTTCGGCTGCAGCAGGAGCCCTGGGCTCTCCAGGTCTCCCTCTTCGCAAGCTGCAGCCAGAAGGTGGGGGGGCTCCCCAAATGCGACAGCCCCTCCTCCCTTCCCTAGGGTGGGACATGGACCACCTCAGTAGTCTGGGTTCTGGAATGGCGTAGTCCTTTCTCCCCTACCCCTGAGGAATGGACTGCTCCAACGTTCCGGACTCCCCCCTCAGGATGGAATGGATGAATCCCACTCTCCCTTCCCAGGGCGGAGAGTGAACTCGCCCAAAGGGAGTTTGAGTCCCTGGCTGCAGGGAAGGGAGGGAAACCCACGTGGAGCCCGGCGATGGTTGTGGCATTGGGAGGGAAAGTCCAAAGGGAGGACTCCTGGAGAGGAACAGGGAGCGGGGTGCTCCAGGCTGAACCGCTGCTCGCTCTCCCTGCAGGCCAGACTTCTGGGAGTTCCCGGGCAGACGGCGTTTCGGTCCGGACCTATTCCTGCTAGTGCAGGCCTCCAGGTGAGGACCGTGCTGGGCGACCTTGGGGGTGCGGGGGCGGCACGGTGGATCTTCACTGCTCCACGCGCTGCCCGGCGTCATGCAGGTGACCTCACTCGGACAGAAGGATCTTCCCGAAGCTGGACTGTTCCTTCTCCTGCCTAGAGTGTGGCCGCGCCGGGGAGAGAGGGCGGGGGAGCTCGCGCCGAGGACTGGACCATCTGGACAGACCAGCGGGAGTTGCGCGCGCCCGCCTGGCACACGGCCGGGGCCTGGACCAAACCACACGAACTGTACTGAGAGGGGAAGAGGGGCAGGAAGCAGTCCCGCCCCAAACGTCCGCCTTCCTTTTCTCTACTTTGTAATTTATTGATCAGTTTCTGTTGGGAGACAGGTGTCCTTTACCCGCGGGAAGTGGGCGAGACTTCCCCTCCCGGGCCGCATGCGGGGAGAGGCTGCCCCCTCCCCTTTTCCTGCCCAGTCGCGGGGCCCAAGTCTTCCTTCTTCGTCCGAAAGGAGGGGGAGGGGGACTCGCTGCTACAAGCCTCGCCCCTGTGCCACTCAGCCCCGCCCCGCCGCGTCCGGTCGCCGGTCCCCCGGGTCATCTGCGGGCGGGGTCCCCTCTCCCTCCCCCGTGTCTCGTGTCCCGGGGCCTCAGCGCCCCCAGTGCTGTGGCCATGTCCGTGCCCCGGGGGTAGGGGGCGCTGAAGTGCGCTCCCCCTTCCCCTCTGGCTCCGGGGTTTGCATGGGAGAATCCTCTTTCCACGATGCCGCTGGGCGACGTGGCGTGGGGGGCAGAGGGGGGGTGGGGGAGCCCTCGCCCCCGACTCTTGGTCGGCCTCCCCGCCCCAGGCGTCACTCAGTGATCACGGGTAAAGAGAACTGTTTCAAAAAGCTCCCTTGTTGATTGATTTTTTAGGGCGGGGGGTCAACCAACTACTTCGAGGAGCCAGGAGTCCAGGCCCCTCATCTCTCAAGTCTGGGTCCAGGTCACTAGACCCTACGCGTATTCCCTGATGCCCTGAGATTCCCAGACCCCACGTCTGACAATGGAGTTTCGGGGAGCACGTTTATTCAGATAAATAAATATGGCTCGTGGAAAGGGATTGGAAGGCAGGGGGAGGTACACCTGCGTCGCAGCCGCCCAGCTGGGTCAGGGTTCCGGTGTTTCCAGCATGTCCACCAGGGCCCTAGAGAGGAGGACGCCGGAAGTTAGACAGCTGGTGTTCAAAGCTCACCGCAGGACGCTTAGAGATCATTAACCTGACCATTTCGTGGACGCGGAAATGGAGCCCCAGAGTCATCCGTTAACTCATAGCGAGACAAGCACTTCTCTAAACGGGGCCTTTACACTCCCCCCGCCCATACACTTACTGATAGAGGGACGAGGAGAAATAGTCGACGTAGCTTCCTGTGGGAGAGCAGAGAAGAGAGGCTTGAGGAGTACTGCACGAGCAAAGTTAGGGGGGCACTCAGTATGGCGTGCGAGATGAGTGCTAGCTCCACGCGCTTTTCCCTAATTCTTCAGACTGAATCATCTACGGGACTCCTTTGGGGGGCACGCCCCTTTCCGTTCTAGGTGATTCCGTTATCCAGTGGTCCCGCCCCTTCGATTCCTATTTGAGTTGGCCTCGCCCATTAGGGTGTAGGCCCGCCTCTCAACCCTCCACGGATTTCTGTCCCTTGGCTTCAGCAACTCCACCTGGGTTCCTCCGGCCGGGTCCCGACCCACGTGCTCACAGCCTTGGCCACGCCTCCCTTCTTAGCCCCGCCCACCAGCCCTCCCAGGTTTGGCTCCGCCCCCACTAGGATTCTCCACGCTGGGCTTGGCCCCTGCCTCAGGGTTTTCCAGGGCCCCTCCCGTGCTCACCTGGAGTGCAGACCGTTTCGCAGACCAGCGGGCAGAGGTAACAGAACTGACAGTGCTGGGGGCGGGGGGGCAGGGAGAGAGACAGTGAGCGTGCGGCGTGGCCGGGGGCGGAGCTAGGACGGGGCCGGGACCAGACCCGGACAGAGGCGAGGTCTAGGTTAAGGTTGGAGTCACGATCGCTTGTGGAGTCAGGGTTGCATCAGGGGTAAGGGGTTGGGGCAGAGACCAGGGTTTAGGGCTGGGGTCCTCAGAGAGTCCCGGTGCATCCTGAGGCTCAGTGGAGCCTTGAGTGTGAGGTGAGGTCTCACCTGGCACTGGTCGCAGTGCTCACCCATGCTCTCCTCATCACAGTGACAGCTCTCGCATTCTGTGCATCGCTGCGGACCGGGTGAGCCTGGTTAGACGGAAACTCTAACCCAACTTGGGAGACACCCGCCCCTGGTACACTTTTGCACCCCTGGACCTTTCCCCAGACTCTACCCTCTGCAACCTCTGCCTCCCGGGTTCAAGCGATTCTCCTGCCTCAGCCTCCCGAGTAACTGGGATTACAGGTGCACGCCACCACACCTGGCTGATTTTTGTTTTTTTTTTTTTTTTTTTTTTTTTTTTTGAGACGGAGTCTTGCTCTGTCGCCAGGCTGGAGTGCAGTGTCGCAGTCTCGGCTCCCTGCAACCTCCGCCTCCTGGGTGCAAGCGATTCTTCCTCCTCAGCCTCCCAAGTAGCTGGGACTACAGGCGCGTGCCAAACGCCCGGCTAATTTTTGTATTTTTAATAGAGATGGAGACGGGGTTTCACTGTGTTGGCCAGGATGATCTCAATCTCGTGACCTTGTGATCCACCCGCCTCGGCCTCCCAAAGTGCTGGGATTACAGGTGTGAGCCACCGCACCCAGCCGACTCTACCCTCTTTACCTCCAACACTGAGCTCCGTATCTGCCCCTGAAACCAGTCTCTCTCCCCTCCCCTGCCCCTGGTTTTCTATCTGAAGGTGACCTCATGTCCCCCAGTCAGGGTGGGCTGGACTTCAGATACTCTCTCCACTCCCTCTCTCCCCCTGGCCTTTCAGCTCCTGTGCTGTCCCTCTTGCCCTCTGACTCTTTTTGCTGTAGACCCCTGTCTCTGTCCCCCACATCCTCAGATGCAGCTTACATCTTGTCCTCTCCTTCCTGGACCATTGCTCTAGCCTCCTCCCCCAGCCTCCAGCCTCCCGTCTGTCCTCACCTCACATCCCTGCAGAAGTATCTCTTTCCACTCAGAACTGACCCTGGCCTGCTCTTGCTCTGAGCCCTCCCATGGCACCACCCCAGGGCCCTGGGACAGATTCTGGGGGACACCTGGGTGGGTGGATCTGGGGCTGGGGACATACATTGCAGAAGGAGCAGTAGCCACACAGGGACCCTGGCTGGTAGTTCCCGTACTCCTGAGCATCCTGTGGACCTGCGGGGGACAGGAGGGCAGCAGTGACCCAGGCTGACTCGGTTCCTCCACACCCACACCGGGCTGGGCCATTTACCTGTGTCCTCACCACTTTCCTCCTCACTGGAGGCACCTCCAGCCTTCTCTCTCCCCTCCAGTGGGTTGGGGATGATGGTGAAGGGAGCTCATCTTCCTCCAGCCCCTCATCCTTCTCTTCTTCCTCCTCCCTGTGGTCTCGGCTTTGAGGGGCCCCAACCTCAGCCCTTTCTTGCCTCCTCTCCTCCTCTTCCTCCTCCTCCTTGTCCTCCTCTTCTTCCTCCTCCTGGTTCGGGCGGAGGCCATGACCTTCCTCCTCATCCTCCTCATCTTCCTGGTCCTGGCTGCCATGGTGGGTGCCTTTCTCTTCCTGCTCTGAGCTTTCATCATCTTCCTCATGGGAGCCAGGGTCCTCTTTCTCCTTTTCCTCCTCAGAATCATCCTCCCTCACATGGTTTCCATCCTTGACCGCTGTGTGTCCTAGGGGGGTGATGGCTCATCTCTTCAATGGATTCTGCTTGACCATGGCCAGTTTCTTCATCTTGGTGGCTTTGCCTGTGGCTGGGGGCCTGGTGGCCAAGCTCAGCAGAGATGTCCTCATCTTCTTCCCTGGGGACTTTTGTTTTATAATCCTCTGGGACATCTTCCTCACCATGCTTGTGGCCTTCAGGTTGGTGGCTTGCAACATGGTGGCTGAACTGGACTGTGATCTCCTCTTCTTCCTCCTCCTCATCTGCAAGGCCATGGTGGACATGTTGGGGGCCCTGGTGCCAGTGTTCAGTGAACATATCCTCATCTTCTTCCTCATCTCTGTGGCCTAGGTGCTTGTGGTCAGGGACATGATGGTGGTGTTCGCCTGAGACAGCCTCATCCTCTTCCTTTCTGTGGCCTTGGAGCCTGTGGGCCTGGTGTCCATGCTCGGTGGAGACGTCAATATCATCATCATCATCATCGTCATTATCATCTTCTTCGTGGCCTCGGTGCCTGTGGCTGGGGCCGTGATGGTGGTGTCCATCTGAGATATTCTCATCCTCTTCACTCCCGTGGCCTTGGTGCCTGTGGGCCTGGTGTCCATACTCAGTGGAGACATCATCATCATCGTCATTCTCATCTTCGTGGCCTCGGTGCCAGTGGCTGGGGCCGTGATGGTGGTGTCCATCTGAGATATTCTCATCCTCTTCACTCCCGTGGCCTTGGTGCCTGTGGGCCTGGTGTCCATACTCAGTGGAGACATCATCATCATCATCATTGTCATCTTCTTTGTGGCCTTGGTGCCTGTGGCTATGGTGGTGGTGTCCATCTGCGACATCCTCATCCTCTTCACTTCCGTGGCTTTGGTGCCTGTGGGCCTGGTGCCTATACTCAGTAGAGACCTCCTCTTCCCCCCTCTTCCTCCTCTTCTTCCTCCTCCTCTTCTCCTTCATCATCTTCACCATCGTGGCCTCGGTGTCTATGCCTGAGAATATGATGGTGAGGCTCATGGGACACAACTTCGTCCTCATCCTCGTCTTGGTGGCTGTGGCTCCTGTGGCTGAGGAGGTGATGTCTGTGCTCCGCTGAGTCTTCCGTGTCTTCACTCTCATGGCCTCTGTGCCCACTGGCCTGCCCACCATGCTCTGCAAAGATCTCCTCACCTGAGACATCCTCGTCTCTGACCTCGTGGTCTTGGGACCTGTGGCCTGCGGCGTGGCCATATTCCTTGGAGACATCTTCATCCTCCTCTTCACCATCTGGATGACCCAGAAGTGATGCCCCTTCTCCGTGGAGACATCCTTGTTGTCTGGATGGTCTCCAGGGCTGCGGAGGGGGCGGCCAAGCTCTGCCGATGTCTCCTGGGAGGGTCCAGCAGCTCCAGCGTTGTTGTTCCAGTTGCTGAAGCCCAGCCCGGCCCCTCTCAGCTGCTGGTTCATGGCTGGGGGGAGGGGCAGGCTGGCCACTGTAGCCCAGAGGACAGAAGTGTGCAGCCATGGCCTATGGTGGCCCATGGGGATGGACAGGCGGCAGAGCTTCTCCTATAGCAGCGGCTCCAGCTGCCTCTGCGGCTCCGTGGATGAATATTGGGGTCTGTCTCTTTGGGGTCTGTCTCTTTCTTTCTCTGTGTCTCTGCTTAGTCCTCTCAGTCTCTGTCCACCTTCCTCTGGTCCTTGCTGCCTAGCTCTGGACACCCCTCTGAGGCTGACTCGGGAGCCCCCTGACCCCCCTCCAGGGCCCTCCCTCCCCACTCCCCCAGCCAATAGGGCCTTTCCCCTCCCCCTCTCTCCAGCTAAATTTACTCTCAGCCCTGAGTTATTCTGGGTCAGTCCCCCGCCTGCCCGCCTCCTACTCCTCCTCCTCCCAGCTGGGGAGGGACCTGTGGAGGGGTCTCTCCCTGGCCAGGAAATGGGGATCAAGGGGCTTGACTTTGGCCTGCCAACAAGCTCATGCTCAGCAGCTGCAAAGACAAAGGCTAGACTTTTAGCAGGTCAAGTTCAGGGACCCTGGGGTACCTGGGGGAGGAGGGGGAGAGACCCCAGCGATGGAAGGACTGGGGGTTGGATTGCGGGGGAGTTTCCAGCCGGAATGACGTGCGTTGGTGAGAGAGTGATGTCAATTTTGAGGTCCTGGAATTGGGGGAAGGAACATGGCCCTCAACACAGGCGCCCATGACATCCTGTCCCTGGAACTCAGATCTGGGGGCAGGGACTGGGCCAGGCCAGGGCTATAAATACAGCTGGGAGGGGTAGGGGAACTCAGGTTACGGAGGCCACAGCTGTCCCCATCACAGAGGGCTGGCAGGAGACACGTGGCCTTGCCCGTCTCTGTGTCAGTATCTCCCCTCCTCACCTGTCCTGACTGCCCCACTCGGGGTCTCCTTTCCCGTTCATGGGTCCTCCTCTCTCTTCCATTCTGTCACCTGCTCTCTCACGATCCCTGTCCCCTCCATGGGATTGTGTCTCCCCTCTCTGGGCTCTGTCTCCCTCTTATCTGAGTGTCTGTCCTTCACCCAAGTCTGTGTCCCTCTCTCTCCGCTCAATCTCTGGCCTCTCCTTTCTGAGTTCCTCCCTTGCCCCACTCTGGTTTTCACTACCCTCTGCCCCTTGTCTCGGTCAAGGTGACTCCTCCTCCGTCGCTGGCATCCACCTCTCTGGGTCCGAGTCCCCTCCCTCTCAGGTCCAAGTCCCCCTCTCCCTGCATCTCTGTTCCCCACCTCTGAGTCTCTGTCCCCCCTCTCTGAGTCTGCATCCCCCTCTCTGTCTGGGTCTCTGTCCCCCTCTCTCTCTGGTCTCTGTCCCCCTCTCTCCCTGGGTCTCTGTCCCCCTCTCTCTCTGCTTGTCCATCTCTGGGTCCCTGCTGCCCCACCTTCTGACCCCTGCCCCTAATCTCTGTCCCTCTCTCTTTGGGTTAAAGTATCCCCTCCCTGTCTGCATCCCCCTTTCTGATCTCGGTTCCCTTTCCCGCTACCGGCCCGCCAACTCCTTCTGTCTCCCTCTCGCTCTGTCCCTCGGAGTCTCCCCTACGTGTCTCTCGCCCCCCCACAGCCCCCGGCCCGGGCCTCTGCGTCCCCCAGGTCGCGGTCCCTGGGTCCCTTTATCGCGGCCTCAGTCCCGCCCTCTCCCCCGCCTCCCGCTTTGGCGTCTCCAAGACTCCCGCCCCTCAGACCTCGCCCCGCCCAGGCTGGGCTGGAGAGTGGCGGATCCGGTTTGTCCTGGGCGGGTCTGGAAGCGGAGCCGGCGGACGGAGCGCCGGGGCCCGGGGCTACAGGAGGTTGCGGGGCCGCGGGCAGCATGGTGGCGCCGGAGAAGGAGCAGGTGAGCCCGGACCGGGGTCTGCGGGAGCGCGGAGCTGGGGGCCTCACCTCTAGGCTCCCAGTGAGGAGGGCGCTGGACACCCCCGATTCCTGGGTCAGACGCAGGAGGGGGGATGGGGAGGGTCCGGGTTCCAGGGTCCCGGGCTTGGGGGTGGAGACTCCTAGAGTCTGGAGCAGGAGCAGGAGGGCGCTGGGCGCCCGGACTCCTGTGTCCGTGGAGAGCGCAAGGGGTGGGTGGCTGTATGTCCCATAGGGCAGAACGGGGTGCCCCCCACCCCACTTCCACCCCGACACTTGTTCCTGTCCCCAGAGCTGGATCCCCAAGATCTTCAAGAAGAAGACCTGCACGACGTTCATAGTCGACTCCACAGATCCGGGGTGAGGAGTTTGCCCCGAGACTGACCCCAGAGGGTCCGCAGCCCGCTGACCCCGCCCACACGGCCACGCCCGCCGCTGGGCCACGCCCCTGCCACGCCCCTTTCCCCATTCTAGGATTCGGGGACCTTCCCAAGGGCGTTCCCTGCCGGCGCTTTCCCTCTAGGAGGGTTTGGGTCGGTGTGGACACCCCCCCGCCCCCCACTGCCCATTTGCTATTCTCCCGCCCGGGTCCGTATAGACGCTCCAGAGCTCGGTTCTGTTTCTTTCCTCCCCCAATGTCTCTTCTGTGTGTCTCTGTCTCTTCGTGTCATTTTTGGTGTCTCTTGTCTTTTCCTTTTGGGTATTTCTGTTTCATTCATTAGTTTATTCGTTCATTCATTCATCCATCCATGCAAGAAACCTTCATTCGGCGCTCCCAAGGGAGGAGGTCCCTTTAGTCTAATTCAACGGCCCTGCCAGGGTTCAAATTTCCCTTCGGACACGTGCTGTGTGACTTTGGGCAAATCATTTCACCTCTCTGGGTCCCGTTTCTCATCTGAGCTTAAAAAGAGGCTTGATCTCCTGAGATTCTTATGAGAATTAAACAAGTTAATGCTTGTGATATTCCTGGAACAGTGCCCAGCCAGAACATGGGAAAATATCTGCAGTTCCCACTGGGAGGTGGCAATTATTACTGCCTCTTGACCTGGCCCTGTGCTGGCCCGGCCCAGAGGCAGGCCCTGTGCTGGGTGGCCGGGGAAGCCACTTGACCTAGATGAGGTGTGTGCATCCTCCAGGAGCTCCTGGCCTTCAGTGATGGCCTCTGAACCGGATTCAGGCTTTCTAGTTTTTTGCATTTTTTTTTTAAGACAGAGTCTGGCTCTGTCGCCCAGGCTGGAGTGCAGTGTCTTGATCTCGGCTTACTGCAACATCCACCTCCTGAGTTCAAGCAATTCTTGTGCCTCAGCCTTCCGAGTAGCTGGGATTACAGGTGCCCACCACCACGCCCAGCTTATTTATTTATTTATTGACACGGAGTTTTGCTCTTGTTGCCCAGGTTGGAGTGCAATGGCATGATCTCGGCTCACTGCAACCTTGCCTCCCAGGTTCAAGTGATTCTTCAGCCTCAGCCTCCCTAGTAGCTGGGATTACAGGCATGCACTACCATGCCTGGCTGATTTTCTATTTTTTAGTAGAGACGGGGCTTCTCCATGTTGGTCAGGCCGGTGTTGAACTCCCGACCTCAGGTGATCCACCCACCTCGGCCTCCCAAAGTGCTGGGATTACAGGTGTAAGCCACCGCGCCTGGCTAATTTTTTGTATTTCAGTAGAGATGGGGTTTCACCCTGTTGCCCAGGTTGGTCTTGAACTCTTGATCTCAGGCAATCCGCCCACCTTGGCCTCCCAAAGTGCTGGGATTACAGGCGTGAGCCACCACACCCGACCCTCTAGTTGTTTTCAAGACAGTTTTTGGGGTGCGGTGTGGGAAGTGTCCACATTCCTACTTCAGTATCTATTTTGTTATGAATATATATCAGTAGCAGTATGGCGTGTAAATTATGGATGAATAAACAGATATGCGCTTGTTGGATGTGAGTGCTCAAAACTTTTTACTGATAGGGCAGCGTGGTCAAGAAAATGTAGGAAACTCTGGTCTGGCCGGAGGAGGAAGAAAAGCAGAGGATAATTATAGTAAGGCAAGGGGTTGCAGCTGCCAGGGACTGGGCTCCGTGGGAGCTGGGAGGAGGTGTCTGCTTAAGACTGGGAGGGGACGCCAGGCACGGTGGCTCACGCCTGTAATCCCAGCACTTTGGGAGACCGACCCGGGCAGATCACAAGGTCAGGAGTTTGAGACCAGCCTGGCCAACATGGTGACACCCCATCTCTACTAAAAATAGAAAAAATTAGCTGGGCGTGGTGGCCCACACCTGTAATCCTAGCTACTCGGGAGGCTGAGGCAGGAGAATCACTTGAACCTGGGAGTCAGATGTTTCAGTGAGCTGAGATTGTGCCACTGCACTCCAGCCCAGGCAACAGTTTGAGACTCTGCCTCAAAAAAAAAAAAAAAAAATATTGGGACGGGACACAGGGAGTCACTAATGGTTTCTGGAGGAGGAAGAGTGGCTAGTGAGGGGACATTTGAAAGTGGGCTAGAGAGAGAGGCTCATGGAAAGTGATTTGGGCCTGGCATGGTGGCTCACACCGGTAATCCTAACAATTCTGGAGGCCGAGGCCGGTGGATCACCTGAGGTCAGGAGTTCGAGACTAGCCTGGTCAGCATGGTGCAACCCCATCTCTACTAAAATACAAAAATTAGCTGGGCATGGTGGCGGGCACCTGTAATCGCAGCCACTCAGGAGGCTGAGGCAGGAGAATTACTTGAACCAAGGAGGCGGAGGCTACAGTGAGCTGAGATCGCATCACTGCACTCCAGCCTGGGTGACAGAGAGAGACTCTTATCTCAAAAAAAAAAAAAAAAAAGAAAAGAAAGTGATTTGGAACAGCATGTGCGAAGTCCTTGCTAAGGACTGTGTGGTTTGGCTTGAAAATGAAGGAAAGCTCAGCGTCCAGAGAACACACTCACGAGCGAAGAGGCTGCAGAAGAGGGCGGGCCAGAGTTTGCCGGGTGTCAGAGGTCATCCTGAGGGGCTGGGACCTTGTCCTGGGGAGCTGGGGCGTCACCGCAGGGGTGGGGTTGGCTTTGTGTGTGGAGAAGCCTTCCGGGGCTGGGAGAGGATGAACAGGAGGCTGGATAGAGGGTCCGAGCAGGAGGTGAAGTGGCCTGAGCCAGCTCAGAGCTTTTGGGACACAGAGAGGAGGGGACGGGGCAAAGACTCAGGGACAGGAAGGTAGAGCTTGGGGATTGATGCAAGGGAGAGAGAGGCGCACCCATCGATGGATGGCTCCCAGACGGACGTGTGGTCTGCTCACTGGGACACGGCGGGGCTGTTCCTGAGATGGAGAACTCGGGAGCGTGAGCAGGCCTGGGAAATGGTCGCTGAGTGTAGCGTGAGACTCTTTGCATGTGAGCAGCCCTGGGGGACCCGGGGGCATGTGGAGACTGAGACTTGGGAAAGGTCTGGACTAATGTCCAGGATCTGAGAGGTCCGAGTTGTAGATGGTAATTGAAACTGAGAGTAGGTGAGATGTCACGGGGGAAAAAAACGTGTCAAGTCAGGGGAGTTGCAAGGTGGCGATTCTATGGCCAGTTGTGTGTGTGTCTGTGTGTTTCGAAGAGCGTTTAGGCCAGGCGCAGTGGCTCATGCTTGTAATCCCAGCACTTTGGGAGGCCGAGGCAGGCGTATCATGAGGTCAGGAGTTCGAGACCAGCCTGGCCAATATGGTAAAACCCCGTTTCCAGTCAAAAATACAAAAATTAGCCAGGCATGGTGGCGGGTGCCTGTGATCCCAGCTACTCGGGAGGCTGAGGCAGGAGAATCTCTTGAACCTGGGAGGTGGAGGTTGCAGCCAGCTGAGATGGTGCCACAGCACTCCAGCCTGGGTGACAGAGTGAGACTCCGTCTCAAAAAAAAAAAAGCACTTAAAAATATCTGCTTTCTGTCTCTCTTTGTTTTTTTTTTTTTTTTTTTTGAGGCAGGGTCTCGCTCTGTGGTCTGGGCTGGAGTGGAATGATCACGGCTCACTGCAGCCTTGACCTGCTGGACTCGATCCTCCTACGTGAGCATCCCCAGTAGCTGGGACCACCGCCATGACTTGCTAAGTTTTAAATTTTTTGTAGAAAATACTCAGGTGTATTTTTTTTTTTAGTCTTCCTGTGTTGCCCAGACTGATATCGAACTCCTGGGCTCTGTTATCCAGGCTAGAGTGCAGTGGCGCGATCTCAGCTCACTGCAACCTCTGCCTCCCAGGTTCAAGCGATTCTCCTGCCTCAGCCTCCTGAGTAGCTGGGATTACAGGTGCACGCCACCACACCAGGCTGATTTTTATATTTTTAGTAGAGATGGGATTTCACTGTGTTGCCCAGGCTGGTCTCGAACTCCTGACCTCAAATGATCTGCTCGCCTCCGCCTCCCAAAGTGCTGGGATTAAAGGCGTGAGCTACCGCGGCCAGCCCTGGCTGCTTCTTTCTGTTGAGTTTCTCACCTGGCCTCTGCAAGCATTGAGTTTGAGAATCATGTAGAATCATGTAATTATCATGAGAATCATGTATCATGTAATCATCATGGGAATCACGTGAGCACCACACTGGGAATACCTACACTCAAGGGAGGTGAAAAGGAAGAGAAAGACACAAACAAGGCATGTATGTAGCAGCCGGAGCGGGAGGAAGGCCAGGGGGGCAGGCGTACCCTGCCAAGGAAAAGGTTTTCCAGAATGAGAGCCTTTCAGCTGTGGCCAGAGCCACTTGTGATACAGTCAGATAAGATCTGAATAGGGGCCGTTGTATATGGGACCAGGCAGGTAATTGCTGATTTTTATCAAGAACAATTTCAGGCCAAGCGCAGCAGCTCACGCCTGTAATCCCAGCACTTTGGGAAGGATTACAGAGACAGGGTTTCACCATGTTGGCTAGACTGGTCCTGAACTCCTGACATCAGGTGATCCGCCTGCCTTGGCCTCCCAAAGTGCTGGGATTACAGGCATGAACCACTGCACCTGGCCTGAATTTTTTATTTGATTTTAGTTTTAACTTATGAGAACAGACAGAGCCCCATGGATATAAAGAACCCCATGTGGCTATCGTATTGGACGCACAGGCTCCAGACCATTCCTTGAAGACCTTTTAATTAATTAATTATTTTTATTTTTATTTTTTTTTTGAGGTGGAGTCTTGTTCTTGTTGCCCAGGGTGGAGTGCAGTGGCGCCATCTTGGCTCACTGCAACCTCCGCCTCCTGGGTTCAAGTGATTCTCCTGCCTCAGCCTCCCAATTAGCTGGGACGATAGGCGTGTACTACCACGCCTGGCTAATTTTTTGTATTTTTAGTGAAGATGGGATTTCACCGTGTTAGCCAGGATGGTCTCCATCTCCTGACCTCGTGATCCACCTGCCTCCGCCTCCCAAATTGCTGGGATTACAGGCATGAGCCACCATGCCCAGCCTATTTTTTATTTTTACTTTTAGTGACATGGTCTTTTTTCTGTCACCCAGGCTGGGCTGCAGTGGTGTGATCATGGCTTATTGCAGCCTTGAACTTCTGACCTGAAGCAATCCTTCTGCTACGGTCTCCTAAGTAGCTGGACAGGCTTGCACCACCACACCTGGCTAATTTTTAAATATTTTTTTGTAGGGATGGGATCTTGCTCTGTTGCCCAGGCTGTTCTCAAACTCCTGGGCTCAAGTGATCCTTCTGCCTTGACCTCCCAAAGTGCTGGGATTATGCCCGGCCATCCTTGAAGTTTTGCTCAGAAGAGCAAACTTCCCAGGGAAGTAGCTGCAGGGGAACTGGGGGCTCTGAGGATGGAGCTGAAATAGGTGATCGGACCAAATGGGTAAACTGAGGCATGCTGGGGCCCTGGAGGTAGCTCTCGCTGTGCCAGGACCTGGCCTGCGTGTGCTTGGTTCATCCCGTGTGTGGATGAGTCAGCCGTTTTAGTGTCTTTACGGCTTTGGCGAAATCCTTGTAGCACCTCTGCTGTCCTTTCTGCAAAATTGCCCTTAAATCCACTCACTCATTTTGTGTAAATACAGGTCTCACAGGTCTTCCCCTATAACTGAACTCCTTCTGGAATCTGGAACAAAAGAAATTAGATACATTTTTTCCTCCTCCCCTCCCTCCCTCCCTTCATTCTCTCTCTTCCTCCCTCCCTTCTTTCTTCCTTTCATTTTTGTTTTTGTTTTTTTTTTGAGACAGTTTTGCTTTTTTCACTCAGGCTGGAGTGCAATGGTGTGATCTCAGCTCACTGCAACCTCCGCCTCCCGGGTTCAAGTGATTCTCCTGCCTCAGCCTCCCAAGTAGCTGAGATTGCAGGTGCTGACACCACGCCCAGCTAATTTTTGTATTTTTTCAGTAGAGACAGGATTTCACCATCACCGTATTGTCAAGGCTGGTCTCGAACTCCTGACCTCAGGTCATCCACCCTCCTCGATCTCCTAAAGTGCTGGGATTACAGGCGTGAGCCACCGCACCCGGCCAACTTGTGCATTTTTTTAGGCAGGGGAAAGTTTTTTATGTGATCACCATAAATGGAAAACTTCTTCCATTTGCTGCAAAGAGAAAGAAGTCACACAGAAGCCAAACACAATGAAAGCAAACAAAGGTGTTTCCCTCCTAGCTAGATGGCTGTTGCCAGCTCAGGGTTTTGAGCCCGAGACCTGCTTTTCTGCTTAAAAAGAGTAGCAAAGGGTTAGGCATTCAAAAATATTCTGGCACCTGGCTCAGCCTCTCTCCTTGACGGTCGTCAGGAGAACTGAAAAAGGAATGACTTTCTCTCTGTGTTATTCAAGGTTATTTAAAGCTCCGTGTGAAGTTCGCGTTGCGTTGCCTCTGGCTGGGACTCTGGCATGTGAGTCTCATTTCAGGAAACTGTGTTCTTTCCCTGGCTCCTCATAGCTCCGTGGAGTAGGCTGCGCTATTATTGTCTTTTCATCAGAGGAGGAAATCTAGGCTCAGAGAGGTGAAGCCGCTCACCCCAGAGTCACACAGCCGCGTCCGCCTGTAGCACGTGGGATCTCCCTGAGTAACTCCCTGGATTTTTCTTTTCTTTTCTTTTTCTTTTTCTTTTTTTCTGAGACAGAGTCTTGCTCCATTGCCCAGGCTGTAGTGCAATGGCACAATCTCGGCTCACGGCAACCTCTGCCTCCCGGGTTCAAGTGAGTCTCCTGCCTCGACCTCCCGAGTAGCTGGGATTACAGGTGCCCGCCATCACGCCCGGCTAATTTTGTATTTTTGGTAGAGATGGGGGTTTCATCATGTTGGCCAGGCTGGTCTCGAACTCCTGACCTCAGGTGATCCGCCCGCCTCAGCCTCCCAAAGTGGTGGGATTACAGGTGTGAGCCACTGCACCCGGCCTGGATTTTCCTTTCCATGGTGAGCACCACGTGTGTGGATGGGGGATGGCGAGGACACCCCTGATGGGCGTCTGCCTTTCACTTGAGGCTCTGCAGGTGACAGTGACCGACCTCTTCATGCTCAGACTTTCTGGAGTCACTGGCTTCCTTCTCGTGGAGAAGGGGGACTGTCCTCGGCTCCAGTCTCTCCGTGGGGTGGTCGGAGCCAGGGTCAGGGGCAGAGTGGACTCTGACTGCCTCCAGATGTGGGGTCAGTGTAGACAGCCCCCTCGACAGAAGTATGAACACGCAACAGAATGCTGGGGTGGGGAGGGCAGCCCTGGGTTCACACTCCGCCCTCGAACCCCCAGAGGGACCTTGTGCCAGTGTGGGCGCCCCCGGACCAACCACCCTGCCGTGGCCACGGAGGACGCCTTCGGGGCAGCCATGGTGACTGTGTGGGACAGCGACATGCACACCACGGAGAAGCCCACCGACGCCTACGGAGAGCTGGACTTCGTGGGGGCCGGCCGAAGGCACAGCCATGTGAGGCAGGCCTGTCTGGGGGCCCGGGTGCTGGAGGGCTGCATGCTCAGGGCTCAGAGTGGAGCCGGGACCCCCGAACGCTGCCCCTCCGCCCATCCTGTCTTTGCTCTCTGTTTCCCCTCCACCCCACGTGTCTTCTCTCTGACGAGGTCCCCTTCCTCTCTTGGTCTCTGTGCCTCTGTATCTCTGTCTCCCTTTGTCTCTGTGTCCCTCTGGGTCTCTGTCCGCATCTCTCTGGGTCTCTGTCCCCATATCTCTCTGGGTCTCTGTGCCCCTCTCTCTCTGGGTCTCTGCCCCTCTCTCTTGGGTCTCTGTCTCCTTCCCTCTCTGGGTCTCTGTCCCCCTCTCTCTCTGGGTCTCTGTCCCCATCTCTCTGGGTCTCTGTCCCCCTCTGTCTTGGGGTGTTTGTCCCCCTCTCTCTCTGGGTCTGTGTCCCCCCCTCTCTCTCTGGGTCTCTGCCCCTCTCTCTCTGGGTCTCTGTCTCCCTCTCTCTCTGGGTCTCTGTCCCTTCTCTCTGGGTCTCTGTCTCCTCTCTCTCGGCCTCTGTTCCTGTCTCTCTGAGTCTCTGTCCCCTCCCTGTGTCCCCCCCTCCCATGTATCCACAGTTTCTCCGGCTCTCTGACCGAACGGATCCAGCTACAATTTATAGTCTGGTCACACACACATGGGGCTTCCGTGCCCCGAACCTGGTGGTGTCAGTGCTGGGGGGGATCAGGGGGCCCTGTCCTCCAGACCTGGCTGCAGGACCTGCTGCGTCGTGGGCTGGTGCGGGCTGCCCAGAGTACAGGTGACCGAGGGGGGTGGGGCCGTCTCCCAGGCCTCAGCCTGCCTGCCATCTCCCCGCCGTGCTGGGGCTCTCCCCCCACCCCCCAGTCTCTGTGTGTGTGTCTCTGTCTGACTCTTGGTTTCTCTCCCTCTGTCTCTGCATGCTCCTTGGTGTCTGTAGGGGCCTGGATCGTCACTGGGGGCCTGCACACAGGCATCGGTCGGCACGTTGGCGTGGCTGTGCGCGACCATCAGACGGCCAGCACTGGGGGCACCAAGGTGGTGGCCATGGGCGTGGCCCCCTGGGGTGTGGTCCGGAATAGAGACGGACTCACCAACCCCAAGGTATGACCCAGCGACCTGGAAGAGGAGGGGGCTGGGGTCCGGACTCCCGGGTCTGAGGGAGGAGGGGCTGGGGTCTGGACTCGCGGGTCTGAGGGAGGAGGTGGGGTTTGTGTCTGTCCTTCCGGCCCTGACTCGGAGGCGCTCTGATCTGGCCATTTTTCCCTTAGGGCTCGTTCCCTGCGCGGTATTATTGGAGCCGCGACCCGAAGGACGAGGTCCAGTTTCCCCTGGACTACAACTACTCGGCCTTCTTCCTGGTGGACGACGGCACGTACGGCCGCCTGGGGGGGGCGAGAACCGCTTCCGCTTGCGCTTGGAGTCCTACATCTCCCAGCAGAAGACGGGCGTGGCGGGTGAGTGGCTCCCGGCCCGGCGCTCGGGATCCCAGTCGTCTGGTCTGCCGAAACGTGGGGAATTAAGTGTCTTCCCCATCATTTTTCGTGCTTTTACAAACGTCTATCTGCGAGTGAGGTAGCTCACATCCGTAATCCCAACACTTTGGGAGGCCAAGGCGGGAGGATTGCTTGAGGCTGGGAATTCAAGACCAGCCTGGGTAGCAGAGCGGGACCTCATCTCTACCAAAAAAATTAAAATAAAAAATAAAAAATTAGCCAGGGGTGGTGTCGTGTGCCTCTAATCCCAGCTATTCCAGAGGCTGAGGCAGGAGGATCGCTTGAACCCGGGAGGCGGAAGGTTGCAGTGAGCCGAGATCACACCACTGCACTCCAGCCTGGGCGACAGAGCGAGACTCTGTCCCAAACAGACACACACACAAACTTTATTCTGGAATCTCTCATGCATACAGAAAAATGCACGGAGGTGGATGAGGGCTTGATGCTTTTCTTTTTTCTTTTTTTTTGAGATGGCATCTTGCTCTGTCACTCGGGCTGGAGGGCAATGATGTGATCTCGGCTCGCTGCAACCTCCGCCTCCAGGGCGCAAGGTGTCTTCCCCCTCAGTCTCCTGAGGAGTGGAACCACGGGTGCCCATCATCATACCTCGCCCTGCTAACTTTTTGTATTTTTGTTAGAAGTGGGGTTTTGCCATGTTGCCCAGGCTGGTCTCAAACTCCTGACCTCGTGATCCACCCACCTCGGCCTCCCAAAGAGCTGGAATTACAGGCGTGAGCCACCGCGCCCGGCAACAAAATGTAAAAGGCCACATTTATATGGTGTCCATTGCTATAAAAAAGGCTACCATTTTTATGGGGTTTGATGTGTCTTTTGTCTCTTTATAACCTCCTTGGTTGCTTGTCTTAGAAAGGCCCATCCCACTCCAAGACAAGCATTCTCTTCAGTCTTCTTTTAATATCTCATAGTTTTATATTTAAACCTCTAATCCATCTGGAAATGATTTTTTACATAGTTTGAGGTCAGGAGTCTATATTTCTTTTCTTTTCTTTTATTTTATTTTTTTTTTTTTTTTGAGACAGAGTCTGGCTCTGTCACCCAGGCTGGAGTTCAATGGTGTGATCTCAGTTCACTGCAACCTCCACCTCCTGGGTTCGAGCAATGCTCCCCTCTCAGCCTCCTGGGTAGTTGGGATTACACCACGCCCGGCTGAGTTTTTGTGTTTTTAGTAGAGATGGGGTTTCACTGTGTTGGCCAGGACGGTCTCGATCTTCTGACCTCACGATCCGCCTGCCTCAGCGTCCCAAAGTGCTGGGATTTCAGGCGTGAGCCGCCACGCCCCGCCAGGAGTCTGTATTTCTGTTCATCCAAATAAGAAGCTGTTTTCTTTATGACCATTTAGTAAATAAACCATCCTTTCCTGGCTGAATAGAAATTCTTGCAGTTGTGTATTCAGATCCTTTATCTGCTGAAATCTGTTTTGAAAACTTTTTTTAAAAAGTTCTCGGCCAGGCGCGGTGGCTCACGCCTGTAATCCTAGCACTTTGGGAGGCCGAGGTGGGTGGATCACCTGAGGTCAGGAGTTCAAGACCAGCCTGGCCATCATGGTGAAACCCCATCTTAAAAAAAAAAAAAAAAAGTTATCAAAGTGTTTTAAAGTTTATTTAATTAAAAAAAATAAAGTTCTCAACTTACATATTCCTGTGGCCAAACTATGCTTTGATTACAGCAGTTTAAAGAGGTTTTCAAGACAGGTGTGGTGGCTCACACCTATAACCAGAACTTTGGGAGGCCAAGGCAGGTGGGTCACTTGCACTCAGGAATTCAAGATCAGCCTGGCAACATAGTGAAACCCCATCTCTACAAAAAATAAAAAAAATAACCAGGCCTGGTGGCACATGACTGTAGTCCTAGCTACTGGGGATGCTGAGGTGGGAGGATCGCTTGAGCTCAGGAGGTCCAGGCTGCAGTGAGCTGAGGTGGCATCACTGCATTCCAGCCTGGGTGACAGAATGAGACCCTGTCTCAAAAATATAAATAAATAACTAAATAAAGATGTTTTAATATATGTTAGTGAAAGCTCCTTCTCACTGTCCTTTCTGAAAAATTTCTTGGCTCTTCTCTGACATTTATTTTTCCATTTGAAGTTGAAAATTATTCTGTTCCATTTAAAATACAGTAAACACCTCCAAACTTCGTCTCATACTCCTTCTTTCCCCAGGGTGTATTGAATTCATGTGTTAATTCGTGACAAGTTGACTTACTGTTAGTCTTTCCACTTATTAGAGTCCCACTCTGTGCCCAGGCCGGAGTGCAGTGGCTCAATCTCAGCTCACTGCAACTTCTGCCTCCTGGGTTCAAGCGATTCTCCTGCCTCAGCCTCCAAAGTAGCTGAGACTACAGGCAGCCTCCACCACTCCTGGCTAATTTTTGTATTTTTAGTAGAGATGGTGTTTCACCATGTTGGCCAGGCTGGTCTCCAACTCTTGACCTCAGGTGATCACCCACCTCGGCCTCCCAAAGTGCTGGGATTACAGGCGTGAGCCACCGGACCCGGCTTACTTTCTAATTTTAATGGGTATAGAGTTAGTATAGTAGTATCTTTATGGTGCAATTGGGCTTGGGTGAATATCTACATTGTGTTTGGATAGTCCTTTCTATTAGTATTTCCTTCACTTTCTATTTGAACTTTCACCCCCTCAGGCTCCTGGATGGTTAATCAATTACAGGATTGACTCATGCAAGAAACACCTGCCTCATTCAGGGACTCAGGAGTCCAGGCCCTCAGCCCCCTCCTCCCTTGGGAAGTTAAGCATTACTGTCTTCAAAATCTAGCTCCCCTCCTGAAGGAGAGAGGTGGCCAGGCGAGGTGGCTCATAGCTGTAATCCCAGCACTTTGGGAGGCCAAAGTGGGAGGATCCCTTGAGCCCAGGAGTTTGAGACCATTCTGGGCAAGATGGCAAGACCCCCGTCTCTGCCAAAAATTTAAAAATTAGCTGGGCATGGTGGTGCGTGCCTGTGGTCCCAGCTACCTAGGAGGCTGATGTAGGTTGATCAAGACTAGTGAGGTGTGATCATGCCCCTGTACTCCAGCCTGGGCGATGAGAGACCCTGTCTCAAAAATTAGGCTGGTGCAGTGGCCCATGCCTGTAATCCAAGCACTTTGGGAGGCCAAGTTAGAGAATTACTTAAGGCTGGGAGTTTGAGACCACCCTGGCCAACACAGTAAGACCCCCATTTCTAAAATAAATACATAATTAAGTAAAAAAAAGAAATGACAGGCCAGGCGCTGTGGCTTACACCTGTAATACCAGCACTTTGGGAGGCCAAGCAGGGCAGATCACAAAGTCAAGAGATGAAGACCATCCTGGCCAACATGGTGAAACCCTGTCTCTACTAAAAATATAAGGCCGGGTATGGTGGCTCATGCGTGTGAGCCCAGCACTTTGAGAGGCTGAGGCGGGCAAATCATGAGGTCAGGAGTTCGAGACCAGCCTGGCCAAAATGGTGAAACCCTGTCTCTACTAAAATAGAAAAAATTAGCTGGGTGTAGTGGCAGGCACCTGTAATCCCAGCTACTTGGGAAGCTGAGACAAGGGAATCGCTTAAACCTGGGAGGTGGAGGTTGCAGTGAGCTGAGATCGCACCACTGCACTCCAGCCTGGGTAACAGAGCGAGACTCTGCCTAAAAAAAAAAAAAAAAAAAAAAAAGAAATGACAATTCCAATGAACAGAGGATTAGGAAAAGGCTGATGTTTGCCCAGGGACTCCTGGGAAATGTGGTTTTCTCCTATCTCCGGAAAAGGCTGATATTTGCCCCAGGGACTCCTGGGAAATGTGGTTTTCTCCTATCTCCAGCAAAGGCTGATGGGAGGTAACCAAGCCCCCTTCTCTTCTTGCCTCAGGGACTGGAATTGACATCCCTGTCCTGCTCCTCCTGATTGATGGTGACGAGAAGATGTTGATGGTATAGGGGCCCGGATGCCTGGGTCGAAGGGGGGAAGGAGGGTGGGGGCCAGGACTCCTGGGTCCTGAGTCTTAGGGAGGGTCTGGGAGTCTGACCGTGGGTAGGGTGAAGAACCTGCCCTTCTCTGACATGACTCTCCCCTTTATTCTGTAGCAAATAGAGAATGCCACCCAGGCTCAGCTCCCCCTGTCTCCTGGTGGCTGGGTCTGGAGGGGGCTGCAGACTGCCTGGCGGAGACCTTGGAAGACACTCTGGCCCCCGGGAGTGGGGGAGCCAGGCAAGGAGAAGCCCAAGATCGAATCCGCCGTTTCTTTCCCAAAGGGGACCCTGAGGTCCTGCAGGCCCAGGTAGGACATTGGGGGCTCAGCTCTGGATCCTGAGATGGGAGGGAACTGGGGATTTGGGCTTCTGGGTCTGAAGGATGGGGGGCTTGGGGGTTGGACTTCCAGGTTCCGGGAGTAGAGTGTGCTGGGCGCCTAGACTGTTAGGTCCTGGAGGGGGAATGGCCTCCTCCCTCCCTTTGGACAGGGCCCACAGGAGCTGGGGATGGAGCCGGGCTAGGGATGCAGCGTTTGCTATTCCGCAGGTGGAGAGGATTATGAGCCGGAAGGAGCTCCTGACAGTCTATTCTTCTGAGGATGGGGCTGAGGAATTCGAGACCATAGTTTTGAAGGCTCTCGTGAAGGGTAAAAGTTGTGCCCTCCAGCCCTCCCCCTCTCTCAGTTCAGCACCTTCCCCCGGCCTGGGCACTTCATCCACCGGCTCTAATCTAAGGCCCATGGCCCCTTTCCCTCTCTTATATCTTTCAACTTTGGGGCTTTGCGTGGTGCTATTTGGGTAGCTTTCCCAGATGCTTTGATTATGTTTCGTTATCCATTCTTTCATCTTTCCATCCATCCATGTGTGCAGATCGAGCTTTCTATCTCTTCACCTACCTATCCTTCCAGTCATCCTTCATTCTTCCACCCATCTATCCTTTCACCTGTCTATCCACACATCCACTGACAATTCCATCCACTCATCCTTCCATCCATCCATCCATCCATCTTTCCACCTATTCATCCACACATCCACTGACAGTTCCATCCACTCATCCTTCCATCCATCCATCCATCTTCCACCTATTCATCCACGCATCCACTGACAATTCCAGCCACTCATCCTTCCATCCATCCATCTTTCATCCATTTAGCCATCTAAACGCCGGATTCGATCTACCTGTCCATCTTTTCATTCATCCATCCAATGTTCTTCGATCTATGCATCCACCCACCCGTTCTTCCTTTCCTACGTGCCTCTAATATGCGTGAAGCACTCTAGTTAGAATGAACAAAGCACTGTCTCCCAGTGAGGAAGTCCAAATATTTCACTAGGAAGGGCAGCTTGAAGGACTGAATGATGAAAATCAAGGCGGGAGAATAATGGAAGAGGCTGGTGCGGGGCTCCTTTATTTATGTATTGAGACAGGGTGTTGCTCTGTAGCCCAGGCTGGAGTGCAGAGGCTGCGGTGGGGCTCCTTTATTTATTGATTGATTTATTGATTTATTGATTGAGACAGGGTGTTGCTCTGTAGCCCAGGCTGGAGTGCAGAGGCTGGGGTGGGCTCCTTTATTTATTGATTGATTTATTGATTTATTGATTGAGACAGGGTGTTGCTCTGTAGCCCAGGCTGGAGTGCAGAGGCTGGGGTGGGGCTCCTTTATTTATTGATTGATTTATTGATTTATTGATTGAGACAGGGTGTTGCTCTGTAGCCCAGGCTGGAGTGCAGTGGTGTGATCATGGCTCACTGCAGTCTCGACTTCCCAGGCTCAGGTGATCCTCCCACCTCAGCCTCCTGAGTAGCTGGGACCACTCCTGCCTGCCGCTAATCCTGGCAAATTAAATTTTTGTTGTTTTTTTACAGGCTGTGGTAGGGTAGAAGAGCAGTTACTTTCGACTTTGGAATCAGACGAAGCTGAATTTAAATACTCGGCTCACTACAGTCTCCACCTCCTGGGCTCAAGAGATCCTCCCACTTCAGCCCCCCCAAGTAGCTGGGACCACAGGCATGTGCCACCATACCTGGCTTATTTTTGTATTTTTAGTAGAGACAGGGTTTCACCGTGTTGCCCAGGCTGGCCTTGAACTCCTGGGCTAAGCTGTCTGCCCGCCTTGGCCTCCCAAAATGCTGGGATTACAGTCAGGAGCCACTGTGCCTAGACCAGAATTTTATGAGGTAAACACCCACTTAGATAAAAACTCCCCAGGGACATTGTGGCAATATATAGAGCCTTCTGTCTCAGTTCGCCACCCCAACTGTATCCATGTTTGTGGTGTGGTATATGTTTTATTTTATTATTATTTTTTTGAGACAGAGTGTCACTCCGTCGCCCAGGCTGGAGTGCAGTGGCGTGATCTTGGCTCACTGCAACCTCCACCTCCTGGGTTTAAGCGATTCTCTTGCCTCAGCCTCCCGAGTAGCTGGGATTGCAGGTGCCTGCCACCATGCCTGGCTGATTTTTGTATTTTTAGGAGAGATGGGGATTCACCATGTTGCCTAGGCTGGTTTTGAACCCTTGACTTCAGGTGATTGGCCAACCTTGGCCTCCCAAAGTGTTGGGATTACAGGCATGAGCTACCGCACCTGGCCTTAATTTATTTTCATGTATTGTTTGAGATGGTCTCACTCTGTTGTCCAGGCTGGAGTGCAGTGGCACGATCATAGCTCACTGCAGCCTTGACCTCCTGGACGCGCGTGATCCTCCCACATCAGCCTCTGAGTAGCTGTGCACCACCACACCAGCCTAATTTATTTTTAATTTTTTTGTAGGGACAGGGTCTCCCTATGTTGCCTGGGATGGTCTTGAATTCTTAGGCCCAAGCGATCCTCCTGTCTTGACCTCCCAAAGTGCTGGGTGTAGTACAGGCTGTGGTAGGGGAGAGAAAGCAGTTACTTTCAACTTTGGAATCACACAAAACTGAATTTAAATACCAGCTTGGGCCGGGCGCAGTGACTCACGCCTGTAATCCCAGCACTTTGAGAGGCTGAGGTGGGCGGATACTTGAGGTCAGGAGTTCGAGACCAGCCTAGACAACACGCTGAAACCCCATCTCTACTAAAAATTTAAAGATTAGCTTGGGTGGCAAGCGCCTGTAATCCCAACTACTCGGGAGGCTGAGGCAGGAGAATTGCTTGAACCCAGGAGGGAGAGGCTGCAGTGGAGCTGAGATGGCGCCATTGCACTCCACCCTGGGTGACAGAATGGGACAAAGCCAAACAAACAAAAAAACCCAGCTTGGCCCCTTTCTTGCTGTGTGACGTTTAGAAAGTAGCTTCCCCTCTCCGAGCCTCAGTATCTCTCTGTGGAAAATGGAGATAGTATCTTGCAAGAGTGTTACAAGCCTCCAAGACAAGGTGTAAGTTGTGTCCGGTCCCTGGTGGGGGCCCAAGAAGAGGGGAGCTCTTTTTTTTTTGAGACGGAGTTTTGCTCTTGTTACCCAGGCTGGAGTGCAATGGCGCAATCTCGGCTTGCCGCAACCTCCGCCTCCTGGGTTCAAGCAATTCACCTGCCTCAGCCTCCCGAGTAGCTGGGACTACAGGCCTGCGCCACCACGCCCAGCTAATTTTTTTGTATTTTTAGTAGAGACGGGGTTTCCCCATGTTGACCAGGATGGTCTCGATCTCTTGACCTCGTGATCCACCCGCCTTGGTCTCCCAAAGTGCTGGGATTACAGGCGTGAGCCACCGCGTCCGGCCGGGAGCGCTTCTTAATATGATTCGGGTTCCTCTGGGGGCACATCCTTCGAGATAAGATAACTATCAGTGGGCGAATCAGATTCACTCTGCGGAGGTTAACTCGGCAGCTTCCTGGGAGAAAATAAGGCAGTTCTGTACGATGTGGTTTGAGGGGGGTGGAGTTGTGGGCCCAGCAGGAGTGGAAGTGATCACAGTTCACTGGGGAAATTGGAGAAGGCTGATGGGCTTGGGGGATAGCAGAATTGAATGGATGGAGTTTCAGCAAGAAGGAAGTGGCGAGGTCATGAACGCTTCTTAAGAGTCTAGCGTAGGCAGGCCCGCGCTGGGCAGCTGGTGTGCTCTTTTCTTCTGTGTCTCCCTTCCCTGCCTGCAAGGATTATCACCCCATTTTGCAGCTGAAAACACTGAGGCTCAGAGAGAGGAAAAATGGCTTGCCCAAGGTCGTCCAGCTTGTAGCAGGGACCAGGCTTTTCCTGCAAGTCTCTATAATTCTCAAGCCCATTGCAAGGAGCATGTTTGGAGAGAGGTCAGGGGCTCGCAGGGTTGATATGTAGAACTGGTATGAAAGGAGTGTTGGGGACAAGGCCAGTGAGGCGGGTGGGTGGGGTGTCCAGGTGACAGATGGTGCCAGATTAAGGCAGGATATAAAGCAAGATATTATTATTATTATTATTATTTTTATATTTTTTGGAGATGGAGTCTTACTCTGTCACTCAGGCTGGAGTGCAGTGGTGCGATCTCAGCTCACTGCAACCTCCGCCTCCCGGGTTCAAGCTATTCTCCTTCCTCAGCCTCCCAAGTAGCTGGGACTACAGGTGCACGCCACCACGCCCGGCTAATTTTTTGTATTTTAGTAGAGACGGGGTTTCACCGTGTTGCCCAGGCTGGTCTCGAACTCCTGAGCTCAGGCAATCCACCCGCCTCAGCCTCCCAAAGTGCTAGAATTACAGGGAACCATCATGTTCAGCCTATAAAGCAAGATATTATAAACAATTTTCTTTCTGTCTTCGGAAACCGTGGGGAAAGTAGGGGAGCTTCATAGAATCGTAGAAAATCATAGAAAAGCCCGCTCTGAATGGATGTCTGGGCTTTGAAAAAGCACATAAAGCCACGTGGTCCTCGCCGTGTTACTGCCATTCCTAGCAGGTTCTGCTTCCTCAGCTATGGCCTTAGAGATGACACTTGCCAAGCTGCAGAGTCAGCGTGGAACTTCTTCCCACAGTTACTATCATTGATTACGGTGCTATGAAGGGGGTGCCACTATTCCCACTTAATAGATGAGAAAACCGAGGCTCCCAAGGTTCAGTGGCTTGCCGGAAGTCACTCAGTCGGTATGGTGGACTGGGGATTGGATCCCATGCTTGCCTGCCCCAGATCCCAGTGCTCATCTCCACTACAGGAGATTCTTTCTTTCTGTGCTACCAGTTTTTGGAGCAACCGAAATGAGCTGAATTTGTTTTGGAGATAGATTTGGAGCAAGTGAAGGCAGAAGGAAAACCTAACTCCATGTCAAAACAGATGCCCTTCAGGACTTTTCATGCCCCTGTTGACTGCACGTGTTTGGATCCACTAAACAGCTGGATCAAGTTTTTAAAGGCTGCTTGTTCTCTCTTGCGGTTCCAGTGAGTGCCAGGGTCTCTCGGAGTCACTCTCATGTTCAGTTTTTTTTTCCAAACTCATTTTCCGCTGTTGTCACCTCTGTCCCTTACAACATACAAGTTTCAGAAATCGGAGTGAGTCACATTTGTCATCGGCTGCTGTGTTTTCTCATACTCCACCTTTGCATCTGCTGTTCCTGCTGCTTTGAACGCTCTTTTCCCACCTGAGACACACACCTCCCGATGCTGGTGGTCTTTCAAGGCGCTACCTCAACACTCGTCCTCCAGGAGCTCTCTTGGGCCACTCTATACCTCTGTGACCGTAGCCTCCTCTGAGCCCTAATCATATTATATACCCACCTCTGAGGGCACCAAGCACTCTGAGGGTAGTTATATGTTGGGGAGACATATTTCCCCCAATAGAACCAGTTCCTTCAGGGTAGAAACTGTATCTGATTTATCTCTCCATCCCCCCGACTGCCTGGTCCATAACATACCTCAATAAGTACTAAATGAATAAGTGATTCCCTTTCTTTCTTCTTGGGGGCCGTAAGCTAGTGATCTCTGCTCTGGCCCTGAGCCAAATGACCTTATGACTATGAAAACCTGACTGCTTAAAGACCCCCACGCTCTGCCCAGTAGCACCCCCTTTACGTAGAGTTTAAAAGTCAGGCATGCAAAATAGAAGCAAAACAGACGTTCATTAGATATCCCTCCCCCCTCACTTCTTGCGCCTTCTCCCTCTCATCCTTCCAGCCTGTGGAAGCTCAGAGGCCTCAGCCTACCTGGACGAGCTGCGTTTGGCTGTGGCTTGGAACCGCGTGGACATTGCTCAGAGTGAACTCTTTCGGGGGGGACATCCAGTGGCGGGTGAGGGGTCAGGGCCTGGGGGTTGGGCATCCTGACAAAAGGACTGTGCTCTCCTCCCTCCCTGTCTTCTTGGGCACCCCTCCACCCTGCCTTCCATTATGGCCCGTCTAGCCTTCCCTTAATTGTCCATTGATCTCTGATTGTCCGTCTGGCCTCTCCTGTTTCCTCTCTCCCCATCCATCCGTCTGTCCATCTATCTATCTATCCACCCCATACATCCATCTATTCATCGATCTTTTCATTCATCCATCTATTCATCCATCAATCCCTTCATCCATCCATTTGTCCATCCATCCAATCATCCATCCATCCATCTGTCCATCCATCCATCCATTCATCCATCCATCCATAGTTCCATCCATCTATCCGTCCGTCCGTCTGTCCGTCTGTCCATCCATCCGTCCATCCATCCATCCATCCATCCATCCGTCCGTCCATCCGTCCATCTATCCATCCATCCATCCATCCATCCATCTGTCTGTTCATCCATCCGTCTATCCATCTGTCCATCCATCCTCCATCCATCCATCCATCTGTCCATCCATTCATCCATCCAACCATCCATCTGTCTGTCCATCTATCTGTCCATCCATCCATCCATCCATCTTCTATTCATCTGTCTATCCATTCATCTAGCCATCCATCCATCCATATTTCCATCCATCTGTCCATCCATCCATCCATCCACCCACCTATCCATCCATCCATTCATCCATGCACCCATCCATCTATTCCTCATACCCTTGTATCCCTGTCTCTTGTCCTTAACCTTTGAGCTAATATCTTCCCCCATTCATCCCCACCCCCGCCAGTCCTTCCATCTCGAGGCCTCCCTCATGGATGCCCTGCTGAATGACCGGCCCGAATTCGTGCGCTTGCTCATCTCCCACGGCCTCAGCCTGGGCCACTTCCCTGACCCCGACGCGCCTGGCCCAGCTCTATAGCGCGGCGCCCCCCAACTCGCTCATCCGCAGCCTTTTAGACCAGGCGTCCCACGGCACAGGCACCAAAGCCCCAGCCCTAAAGCGGGAGCTGCGGAGCCCCAGCCCCCTGAGGTGGGGCACGTGCTGAGGATGCTTCTGGGGAAGATGTGTGCACCGAGATACCCCACCGGGGGCGCTGGGGAACCTCCCCCAGACCAGGGCTTCAGGGAGAGTGTAAGGACCGGGGCAAAGCTGGAGTGGGGGACCCTTGGAAGGACTTGGGGCAGGACTACATCAGGGTTGGGGCATGGCCAGAGCAAGGGGGTGTGGCCAACCAGGGGTAGGGGGTGGCAGTGGCCAGTGTTGGGGGAGTGGCTAGTCCTCACCACGCCTCCTTTTGCTGGCAGATGTGTCTACTCCCAGACAAGGCCCCCTCAAGGCCCTCACTGGATGCTGGCCTTGGGCAGGCCCCCTGGAGTGACCTGCTCCTTTGGGCACTGCTGCTGAACAGGGCACAGATGGCCATGTACTTCTGGGAGAAGGTGAGTGGTGACTTGGTGCTCCTGCATCCCTGTCCTTTAGGCCACTGGATGCCAGTGTTCACCAAGCGATTCCCAGACCCCTGACATCACCTGACAGCTGCCCCATGCTTAATCCCTGATATATGCCTCCAACTGCTTCCTCTTTCTTTCTTTTTTTTGAGACGGAGTCTCGCTTACTGTCCTCCAGGCTGGAGTGCAGTGGCACAGTCTCGGCTCACTGCAACCTCCACCTCCCGGATTCAAGCGATTCTCTTGCCTCAGCCTCCTGAGTAGCTGGGATTACAGGTACGCGCCTCCATGCCCAGCTAATTTTTGTATTTGTGGTAGAGACGGGCTTTCACCATGTTGGCCAGGCTGGTCTTGAATTCCTGACCTCGTGATTCGCCGGCCTCGGCCTCCCAAAGTGTTGGGATTACAGGTGTGAGCCACGATGTCCAGCCTGCTTCCTCTTTCTTTTCTCTCTCTTGTATCATGCATTATTTTTTATTTTTATTTTATTTATTTATTTATTTTTTGAGATGGAGTCTCACTCTGTTGCTCAGGCTGGAGTGCACTGGCATGGTCTCGCCTCACTGCAACCTCCACCTCCCGGGTTCAAGTGATTCTCCTGCATTTGTAATCCAGTGGGTTCACCTTGCCCGCTGCCTAGACAGAGCCGATTTATCAAAACAGGGAAATTGCAATGGAGAAAGAGTAATTCATGCGGAGCTGGCTGTGCAGGAGACTGGAGTTTTATTATTACTCAAATCAGTCTCCTTGAGCATTCGGGGGATCAGAGCATTCGGGGGATCAGGGGCTTGGGAAGTGGGGGAGTGCTGACTGGTCAGGTTGGAGATGGACTCACAGGCGGTCTCGCTGTCTTCTGTTCCTGGACAGGATGGCAGAACTAGTTGGGCCAGATTACCTGTCTGGGTTGTGTCAGCTGATCCACTGAGTCCAGGGTTTGCAAAATATCTCAAGCACTCATCTTACGTTTTACAATAGTGATGTTATCCCCCAGGAGCAATCTGGGGAGGTTCACACTCTTGGAGCCAGAGGCTGCATGACCCCTAAACTGTAATTTCTAATCTTATAGCTAATTTATTAGTCCTGCAAAGGCAGACTGGTCCCCAGGCAAGAAGGGGGTCTTTTTGGGAAAGGGCTGTTATCAGTCTGTTTCAGAGTCAAACCAGGAACAAGAATTCCTTCCCAAAGTTAGTTCAGCCTATGCCTAGGAATGAGCAAGGGCAGCGTAAGGGTTATAAGCAAGATGGAGTCGGTTAGGTCTGATTTCTTCCACTGCCATAATTTCCTCCATTATAATTTTTGCAAAGGTGGTTTCACTTCAGCCTCCCAATGTGCTGGGATTACAGTCATGAGCCACTTTACCCAGGCTCCAACTGCGTCTTGACCTGTCTGTGGCTGCGGAATTTATTCTACCTCCAGCCCAGTCCCTGACTTGTATCCCTGGTCTCTGAGCTACCTGACTTCTGATATTTTCAACTGACATTCAGTTTCTTCCAGATCCATCTCCAAACATGACTTCAGCTTTGGCCTCTGATGACTCCAGTTAGCTTCTGACCTCTGGCTCTGTCCCTTCCCTTGACCTCAGGCTTTCTCCCACTCTGTGACCCCTCTCTGACCCATCCATGCTCTCTTTGTCTCTCCAGGGCTCCAATGCAGTTTCCTCAGCTCTTGGGGCCTGTTTGCTGCTCCGGGTGATGGCACGCCTGGAGCCTGATGCTGAGGAGGCAGCACGGAGGAAAGACCTGGCAACCAAGTTTGAGGGGGATGGCTGTTGGTGCGTGGGACATGGTGCCTGGGAGCAGGGATGGCAGCTACCACCAGAGGGGGCATCTCCCCCACTCCTCACATATCCCTGTGCCATCCCCTTAAATTCCCTTTCCTCTCCCTTTACATCCTCACCCTACTCCTTCCCAACCCTGCCACATAACTAACTCCTCTACCCCTAGACCTCTATGGTGAGTGCTATCGCAGCAGTGAGGTAAGGGCTGCCCGCCTCCTCCTCCATCGCTGCCCACTCTGGGGGGATGCCACTTGCCTCCAGCTGGCCATGCAAGCTGATGCCCTGTGCCTTCTTTGCCCAGGATGGAGTACAGGTGAGTATCTCCGACACCAACATCCCAAACAGTCTCCAAGCCGACTCTGGGAAGTATGGGGACCAGCCCCTGCCACTGGGAACAGCCATGGTCTGGACCAGCCCCTCTCCCTGGAGACAACCCAGAAAGTCTCTCTTCTCTCTCAAAAAGGCTGCTCTTCCTATAAGAAGCCTCACTCCCCTTCTACCAAAAGCCAACCTTCCCACGGCAAAGCCCATATTCCTAAAAAGTTTCACTCCAGATAGAGAAACTCTTGGTGACCCTATCAGGAAGTTCTACCTTTAACCTAGGAAGTCCTTCCTGCTTCCACAGAAGTGCCCATTTCTTTCAAAGGAAGTCCTAGCTCATCCACAGGAAGTCCCACCTCATCCATAGGAAGTCCCGCCTCATCCACAGGAAATATTTTCCACTTCCTTTAGAGGTCCCTAGTTCCAGTTCTCAGCAATTAGAGTGGTCTTACTGGACAATTGCCTATATATATTTTTTTATTTTTTGGACATAAATTTTGGCCTAGGAAATCTCACCCTTCCTATAGGAAATCATCTCCCTTGGGAAGCCCTACTTGCTCCCCAAATCTCTCCAATTTCTCAGTATTTTTAATTTAACTCTGTATTTTAATGTTCTCAGTATTTTTAATTTAACTCTGACAGGGGCTCAAGTCCCACCTCAGTACAGGAAGCTGTGCCCACCCAACAGGAAGTGCCATCCTCATCTGTTGGAATGGTTTGGCTGACATTTCAGACAGCTACCCAGAGTCCCTTGCTGTGGATAGTGGTTAAACTCATGGATTCCAGCTCTACCACATACTGGCTGTGTTTCCTTTTTTTCTTTTTTTTTTTTTTTTTTCTGAGACAGAGCCTTGCTCTGTCACCAGGCTGAAGTGCAGTACCACAATCTCAGCTCACTGCAACCACCACCTCCCCGGTTCAAGCAATTCTCCTGTCTCAGCCTCCCGAGTAGATGGGAGTAGAAGCTGTGCCACCACATCCGACTGATTTTTGTATTTTTAGTAGAGATGGGGTTTCACCATGTTGGCCAGAATGGTCTCGATCTCCTGACCTCATGATCCATCTGCCTCGGCCTCCCAAAGTGCTGGGATTACAGGCATGAGCCACGGCGCCCAGCCAAGGCTGTGTTTCTTTGGGTCATTTCCTTAACCTCTCTGTGCCTCATGTGTGTCAAGGAGGAGATAATAGTAGACACCCCCTCGTGTGTCAAGTGTTGAGTGCACGAATCTACATAAAGTGCTTAGTTCTGTATCTGCCGTATCGTGTCAATAGTGTTGGCTGTTTACTGCCAAACCCTGGCCCAAGTTGTCTTTGCCTTTTACCACCATTCCCCTACCTCAATAGTTGTGGCTGTGACATTGAGCACTTGCTCTGTGCTCTGCAGCTGTGGTCCAACCCTTGCTGGGTGTCTTAGGGAGTGAGCTGTGGGGGGAGATTTGGATCGTAATCCTGCCCACCTCCCACAGTCTCTGCTGACACAGAAGTGGTGGGGACACATGGCCAGCACCACACCCATCTGGGCCCTAGTTCTCGCCTTCTTTTGCCCCCCCACTCATCTACACCCACCTCATCACCTTCAGGTCAGTCCCCTGGGGTGACAGTGGTGGGAATGGGGGGTGGAGTGCTCAGTTTCTCCTTCCCGCTTGCTCCACCCACCTTTCTTCCCTGGTCTGCCCAATATGCCCCTTCCCTGGGAATGGGACTCTCCCTCCACTAAGGGAATGTTGTGGGAGGTGAGTTTTGGGGGGGGGATCCTCCCTGTGGTGTCTCTCGCAGCAGTTTCTCTGCCTTTCTGACCCTGGCTCTCGAGGAAGCTCCCTTTGGGGGTGACTTTAGGGGGCCACCTCTCTGTCTCTCTGCCACGTGTCCGGGGGAAGAGGTTTGAGTTTTTCTGGAGAACTCCTCTCCACCTTCTCTTCCCCCTCATTTCTCACTCTGTGCCTCCCTCCTTGCCAGGAAATCAGAGGAGGAGCCCACACAGGGGGGATCTGGAGTTTGACATGGATAGTGCCGTTAATGGGCAAGGGCCTGTCGGGTGAGTGGACCCCCCAGCACTGTGTGAGGCAGGGACACCCTGGGCAGCTTCAGGACGTGTGCCACTTCCACGCTGTGTTAGTCCCCTCTTGAGTTGCTACAAAGGAATACTGGAGGCTGGGTAATTTGTAAAGGAAAGAGGTTTCATTGGTTACTGGTTCTGCAGGCTGTACAGGAAGCATAGTGCTGGCATCTGCTACTGGTGAGCCCTCAGGACACTTCCACTCATGGCAGAAAGTTAGGGGGAGCCAGTGTATCACATGGTGAGAGCAGAAGCAGGAGTTAGGGGGTGGCCACATACTTTTAAACAAACAGATCTCATGTGAACTAACTGAGCAAAAAGTCACCAAAGGGACGGTGCTAAGCCATTTGTGAGGGACCCACTGCCGGGACCCACTGCCAGGACCCAGATGCCTTCCACCAGGCCCCACCTCCAACATTAGGGATTACATTTCTTTTTCTTTTCCCCTTCCTTCCTTCCTTCCTCCTTCCTTCCTTCCTCCCTTCCTCCCTCCCCTCCCTCCCTTCCTCCTCCCTCCCCTCCCTTCTTCCTTATTCCCTCCCTCCCTCTCTCTTTTCTTTTCTTTCCTTTCTTCTCTCTCTCTTTCACTTTTCCTTCCTTCCTTCCTCTATTCCTTCCTTCCTTCCTCCCTTCCTCCCTCTTCCTTCTCCTTCCTCCCTCCCTCCCTTCCTCCTTACTCCCTCCCTCCCTCTCTCTTTCTTTTCTTTCCTTTCTTCTCTCTCTTTCTTTTCCTTCCTTCCTCTCCCTCCCCCTGCCCTCTCTCTTCTTCTTCTTTCTTTCTTCTCCCTCTGTGGCCCAGGCTAGAGTGCAGTGATGCCGTCTAAGCTCACTGTAGCCTCTGTTTCCTGGGTTCCTGATCTACCTGCCTCAGCCTCCCAAGTAACTGGGACCACAGGCGTGCGCCACCACACCCGGCTAATTTTTGTTTTTGTTTTTGTTTTGAGATGGAGTCTCACTCTGTTGCTAGGCTGGTGTGCAGTGGCGCCATCTCAGCTCATTGCAACCTCCGCTTCCCAGGTTCAATCGATTCTCCTGCCTCAGCCTCCCGAGTAGCTGAGATTACAGGTGTGCGTTATTACGCCCAGCTAATTTTTTTTGTATTTTTGGTAGAGATGGGGTTTCACCATGTTGGCGAGGCTGGTCTCCAACACCTGACCTTTGATCCACCTGCCTCGGCCTCCCAAAGTTCTGGGATTATAGGCGTGAGCCACCGCACCCAGACATTTGGAAGGAACAAATATCCAAACTATATCACACGTCCCATCAGGGACTGAGATACTGAGGAAGCTTCCCAAATGCCAAGTTCAAGGCTTGGCTCAAGGTGTGGTTCTGTCACCAAGGAGGCCATTACTAGAAACCAATTTGCCTCACACTACAAGTACTTCCATTCCTCTGTAGCAAGCAGGATCCATTCATTTAGGGATTTTTAACCTATTTTTCTCATGGCCCCAAGCCCCCTGCTTTTAATCACTATGCTATGGTCCCCATAAAAGTGTTTTAAAATTCAGGCCTAAGCAAATGAAATAGAATATTTATCAAACTTCTTTTTCTTTTTTTGAGATGGAGTCTCACTCTTGTTGCCCAGGCTAGAGTACAGTGGCGTGATTTCGGCTCAGTGCAACCTCCACCTCCCAGGTTCAAGCAATTCTCCTGCCTCAGCCTCCTGAGTAGCTGGGATTACAGGTGTCTGCCACCACGCTCACTAATTTTTGTACTTTTAGTAGAGATGGGGTTTCGTCATGTTGGCCAGGCTATTCTCGAACTCCTGACCTCAGGTGATCCACCTACTTTGGCCTCCCAAAGTGCTGGGATTACAGGTGTGAGCCACTATGCCCGGCCTTTTTTTTTTTTTGAGACAGGATCTCACTCTGTCACCCATTCTGGACTGCAGTGGTGTGACCATGGCTTCTTGCAGCCTTGACCTCCTGTGCTCAAGTGATCCTCCCACCTCAGCCTCCCAGCTAGCTGGGACCACAAGCATGTGCCACCATACCTGGCTAATTAAAAAAAAAATTTTTTTTTAAATCTGGGTCTTGCTAACTCCAACTCCTCAGCTCAAGCGATCTGTCCACCTCTTGATGGGAGATCTCAGAGGTCAGAGGTTAGATACAAGCGAAAAAGCTGAGAAGGTGGTCTGGGCCTGTAATTGCAGCACTTTGGGAGGTCGAGGCGGGTAGATCACCTGAGGTCAGGAGTTCGAGACCAGCCTGGCCAATACGGTGAAACCCTGTCTCTACTAAAAATACAAAAATTAGCCGAGCTGGTGGTGTGCACCTGTAGGCCCAGCTACTCGGGAGGCTGAGGCAGGAGAGTTGCTTGAACCCAGGAGGCGGAGATGTCGCTCCAGCCTGGTGCCAGAGCGAGACTCCATCTTAAAAACAAAACAAACAAACAAAAGCCAAGAAGGGGGGAGCTGGGCAGACTGCGTTTCGAGTTCGGGTCAGGCAGGGTCAGATGTGGCAGGCCAGAGGTCTCATCATGGTGATCGGGACTCGGGTCAGAGCGAGGCCTCCTCCCTTCTCTTCTCTACCCCCACAGGCCGGGGGACCCCGCGGAGAGGACGCCGCCGAGGGTCCCACGCCAGCCGGGCCGCCGGGGCTGCTGCAGGGGCTGCTGCGTGGGGCGCGGGTACCTGCGCCGCTGGGGCGCACTTCTGGGGCGCGCCGGTGACGGCCTTCATGGGCAACGTGGTCAGCTACCTGCTGTCCTGCTGCTGTTCGCGCGGGTGCTGCTCGTGGACTTCCAGCCCTCGCCGCCCGGCGGCCTGGAGCTGCTGCTCTACTTCTGGGTTTTCACGCTGCTGTGCGAGGAGCTGCGCCAGGGCCTGAGCGGCGGCGGGGGCAGCCTGGCCAGCGGGGGCCCCGGGCCTGGCCATGCCTCGCTGCGCCAGCGCCTACACCTCTACCTCGCCGACAGCTGGAACCAGTACGACCTAGTGGCCCTCACCTGCTTCCTCCTGGGCGTGGGCTGCCGGTGAGTGCCCCGGGGTCCTGGAACCCCGGTGCCTGGCCACCTCTCATCCTCCCTGCCCACTCCGGGGTCTCCGCTCCCGGGTCTCCACTTCTGGGTTCCCCGAAGCCGGGGCAGCAGGTCAAGCCAACCCGGCTGACTGGAGAAAAACAAACCTCCTTAGGAAAGTTGGGCGTGACGATTGCCCCAGGGTAATTGGCTGGCACCTGGAGATCTGGCTTTAGGGACGGCAGGATTCTAAGAGAAAGCCCCACTGTCCGACACTCAGCCTCTGCTATTTATTGCTAGGTCTCAAAGTTACCAGATATTTCTGGGAGGCCTTACCTTACCTCCTCCCTCCTCTTCATCCACACAGCTTGTATGTCTCAGGCCTCGCCCTCCTAGCCCCACTTTCTTTCTTTGGTTTTTTTTGTTTTGTTTGTTTGTTTGTTTATTTTTTGAGATGGAGTCCCGAGACTCCGTCACCCAGACTGGAGTGCAGTGGCGTGATCTCAGCTCACTGTAATCTCCGCCTCCCGGGTTCAAGCGATTCTCCTGCCTCAGCCTCCCAAGTAGCTGAGATTACAGGCACCTGCCACTACACCTAGCTAATTTTTTTGTATTTTTAGTAGAGACAGGGTTTCACTATGTTGGTCAGGCTGGTCTCAAACTCTTGACCTTGTGATTTGCCCGCTTCGGCCTTTCAAAGTGCTGGGATTACAGGTCTGTCTGTCTTTCTTTTCTTTCCTTTTCTTCCTTCCTCTCTCTCTTCTCTCCGTTCCTTCCTTCTTTTTTTTTTTTTTTTTTTTTTGATGGAGTCTTGCTCTGCCACCCAGGCTGGAGTGCAGTGGTGTGATCTTGGCTCACTGCAACCTCTGCCTCCTGGGTTGAAGAGATTCTCATCTTCAGCCCTCCAAGTAGCTGGGATTACAGGGGTGCACCACCATGACCGGCTAATTTTTGTATTTTTAGTAGAGTTGCGGTTTCACCATGTTGGCCAGGCTGGTCTCGAACTCCTAACCTCAGGTGATCTGCCCGCCTCGGCCTCCCAAAGTGCTGGGATTACAGGCGTGAGCCACTGGGCCCAGCTTTTTTTTTCCTTTGGTAGTGATGGACTCTTGCTACATTGCCCAGGCTAGTCTTGAACTCCTGGCCTCCCACATTGACCTCCCAGCGTGCTGGGATTACTAGCATAAGCAAGTGCGCCTGGCCCCCTGATTGATTTTATATTCAGGGCAGTTAAAGTCATTGCAATTATTTGCGTTTTTACTTTATGAAATTATTTCAACTTAGTTAATTGTTATTGGGGTTAAGTTTTATAACACATTTGATTCCTCATTCGTGTTTTGGTTCGTACTGAATTTTGCCAAAGTCTAGGGTCTGTGTCTATCAATTGCCCTTGGTGCCTGTTAGCTCTTTCATGTCCAGTTTTCCTGGGTCAGATTTCATAGCTTCAGATTTCATCAGGGAGGCTGGAATGCTCTGCCAACATTTTTTTTTTTTTTTTTTTTTTGGAGACAGAGTCTTGCTCTGTCGCCCAGGCTGGAGTGCAATGGCTTGATCTCGGCTTACTCCAACCTCCACCTCCTGGATCAAGCGATTCTCCTGCCTCAGCTTCCCGAGTAGCTGTCTTGCTATGTTAGAATTACAGGTGGGATTACAGACACCTGCCACCACGCCTGGCTAATCTTTTTGCATTTTTAGTAGAGACGAGGTTTCACCATGTTGGCCAGGCTGGTTTTCGAACTCCTGACCTCAGGTGATCCACCCCTCTCTGCCTCCCAAATCTGTCAGCTTTTTAGTCATGAAACCCTTGGCTGTTTCTGTTTATTTCTTAGCTAAGTCTACACAAAAAACCAATTGTGAGGAATTTTCCTCAACTGTTTTCTTTTGCTGGGACTGGGCCATGTGGTGTTAGTTAATTTCTTCCCCAGTTTCCAGACCATATCGTTAGTTCCCGAAGGGAGGGGGAAGGCGTAGGTCAGAATGTCCTTGGGAACAAACTGCCTTGTCTTTGGGTCTTGGCCCATGCTGTTCCCATTCCCGAAACTCTTCCCTTGTCTCCTCTGCCAAGCCAGCTCTGACCCTTCCTACAGACGTCATCTGCTGTCCCTGCCTTTGGGAGCCTTTCTTACCCTCCTTCGACCCTGGGTCCCTCTCTGGTGGTGCCCTGTGTTCTTGGATGAGGTCTGTGCAAATCTACCTCTGAAGGCCAAGGGGCGCTGAGAGGCTGAAGAAAGAGGCTGACAAATCCAGCTTCTCAGAAATAGACATTCAGTGAGGATTTATGAACAGAAGCCCTGTCTCAAGGTGGGTCCCTCAGCACATCCTCCAGAAAGTATTCATTCTAATTTTTTTTTAATATGGAGTTTCACTCTTATTGCCCAGGCTGGAGTACAATGGCACGATCTCAGCTCACTGCGACCTCTGCCTCCCGGGTTCAAGCCATTCTCCTGCCTCAGCCTCCCGAGTAGCCGGGATTACAGGCGCGCACCACCACGCCTGGCTAATTTTTTGTTTGTTTGTTTTGTTTTTTTGAGACAGAGTTTTGAGAGTTTTGCTCTTGTTGACCAGTCTGGAATGCAATGGCATGATCTTGGCTCGCCCCAACCTCTGCCTCCCGGGTGCAACTGATCTTCTGTCTTAGCCTCCTGAGTAGCTGGGATTACAGGCATGTGCCACCACACCTGGCTAATTTTGTATTTTTAGTAGAGACAGAGTTTCTCCATGTTGGTCAGGCTGGTCTTGAACTCCCGACCTCAGGTGATCCACTTGCCTCGGCCTCCCAAAGTGCTGGGATTACAGGCATGTGCCACCACGCCCAGCCAGCTAATTTTGTATTTTTAGTAGAGACAGGGTTTCTCCATGTTGGTCAGGCTGGTCTTGAACTCCCGACCTCAGGTGATCTGCCCACCTCAGCCTCCCAAAGTGCTGGGATTACAGGCATGAGCCACCATGCCCGGCCTCTAAATTTGTTTTTTAAAGGTAGACACGAGGTCTCACTAGGTTGGTCAGGTTGGTCTTACACTCCTGGCCTCAAACAGTCCTCCCACCTCGATTTCCCTAAAGTGTTAGGATTATAGGTGTGAGCCACTGTGCCCAGCTCAGAAAGTAGTAAGCCTTTTTTGTAAAACACATGCAGCTGGTTTACAGGGTCTTATGAAACTCTGGCCTCTAGGGAAGTTAGATAAGCATCTTTATGAGGGGGTTATCTCTGCCACAGGCATTATTTCTTTACCAGGGGTTATCTGTACAGAGATCATGGGTCACTGAAGCCTCACCCAAGACATCCTGCTGCCTCAGCCTCTCAAATAGTTAGGACTACAGGCACGTGCCACTGTGTCCAGCTTAATTTTTTTTTTTTTTTTTGGTAGAGATGGAGTTTCACCATGTTACCAGGCTAAAACATTTTTAAATTTTAATTTGATATTTTTATAGAGACATGTCTTGCTCTGTTGCCCAGGCTGGAGTGCAGTGGCATGATCACGGCTCACTGTAGCCTCAACCTCCCTGGCTCAAGCCATCCTCTTACCTCAGCCTCCCACATAACTGGGACTGCAGGCACGCACCACCACATCTGCCTAGTTTTTATTTTTATTTTGTGGTAGATACAGGATCTGAAGATCTCACTATGTGCCCTAGCTGGTATCACACTCCTAGCCTCAAGGGATCCTCCTGCCTCAGCCTCCCAAAGTGTTGGCATTACAGGTGTAAGCCTCTGCACCCGGCAACATCTTTTAGATATTGGCTATTACCAAAGAAATGCAGAAATATGACCCCACTGAACAAGAGGAAACAAATGAAGGACACAGAATATAAACCAAAGATTTTCTTCCACTGTTGCAAGCATTCTGCTTTTCTCAGGGGTTACCTCCATCAGTAGTTTGGTGCACATCCTGTCTGTTCTTTTTCTATTTATTTACATGGACAAGTACACATAATTCTCTTTACACCAATTACATGATATTTATGTATCTTCTGGTAACTTTTTCTTTTTTTGTAGATGGAGTCTCACTCTGTCACCCAGGCTGCAGTGCATTGGCACGATCTTGGCTCACTGCAACCTCTGCCTCCCGGGTTCAAGTGATTCTCCTGCCTCAGCCTCCCGAGTAACTGGGATTGCAGGCATCTGCCACCACATCCAGCTGACTTTTTGTATTTTAGTAGAGGTGGGGTTTCACCGTGTTGCCCAGGCTGATCTCAAACTCCTGACCTGATCCGCCTGCCTCGGCCTCCCAGAGTGCTGGGACTACAGGCATGAGCCATTGTGCCCAGCCTTCTTTTTCTTTTTTTAAAAGACAGGGTCTCACTAGGTTTCCCAGGCTGGTCTTGAACTCCTGGGCTCAAGCAATCGTCACACCTCAGCCCCAAAAACCTTTTTCTCTGCAATGTGTCCTGAGATTCTTTGTATATCAATACAGTATTTGCAAATGTATTTTATTTTTTGAAAACACCACATCAGATTCCAGAAGAAAGAATTTTAGCCATCCTTGACTGAAGATCAGATGAGACACACTTCTTGACAGAATTTAAGGAATGTGGTGTTTTCATAAGGCAGTGAAACAAAAATTCTGAGCTTCAGGAGACGGAAATCAGCCTAAGAATTTCTCAACATCTCTTTCATTTTCTACTCCAGCTAATACGAGGGCAGGTGCTGTGGCTCACGCCTGTAAACCCAGCACTTTGCAAGGCTGAGGAGGGAGGGTTGCTTGAGGCCAGGAGTTTGAGATCAGCCTGGACAACATAACAAGACCCTGTCTCTACCAAAAATTTAAAAAGTGGACCGGGCGCGGTGACTCACGCCCATAATCACAGTACTTTGAGAGGCTGAGGTGGGTGGATCACCTGACGTTGGCAGTTTGAGACCAGCCTGACCAACATGGAGAATCCCCATCTCTAATAAAAATACAAAATTAGCGGGGCATGGTGGCACATGCCTGTAATCCCAGCTACTCAGGCTGAGGCAGGAGAACCAATCACTTGAACCCTGGGGGCAGAGGTTTCGGTGAGCTGAGATTGCTCCATTGCACTCTAGCCTGGGCAACAAGAGCAAAACTCTGTCTCAAAAAAAAAAAAAAAAATTAAAAAATTAAAAAATGAGCCAGGCTTGGCGATAAGCCTTGTAGTCCCAGGTACCTGGAAAGCTGAGGCTGGAGCCCAGGAGTTTGAGGCTGCAGTGAACTATGATTGTGCCACTATACTCAAGCCTGGGTGACGGCAAGACCCTATCTCTTAAAAAAAAAAAAAAAAAAGGTAATATAAAAAGTTTTTTAAATTTATTTTTTATTTTTATTTTTTGAGACAGGATCTCAGCTCTGTTTCCCAGGCTGGAGTGCAGTGGTGTGATCTTGGCTCACTGCACCCTCTTCCTCCCGGGCTCAAGCGATCCTCTCACCTCAGCCTCCGGAGTAGCTGGGACTACAGGCACAGGGCACCATAGCCGGCTAATTTTTGTATTTTTTGTAGAGATAGAGGCTGCCATGTTGCCCAGGCTAATATAAAGTTATGATCAGCTAATTACTGCTCTGGTTGCCGTTCTCTGCTGATGGGGTCTCCTCCCTCCCTCCCTTTCTTCCTTCTTTCCTTTCTTCCTTTCTTTCTTTTTCTTTCTCTCTCTCCCTCTCCTCACTCCCTCCCTCCCTCTTGGCTACTAGGACACTCCTCCTTTTGAGGAGAGCAAACAGAAAACTTTGTGGACACAACCTGGTGACATGCTTGTTTGTTTTTGTTTTCTTTCTTTCTTTTTTTTTCTTGAGACAGAGTTTTGCTGTGTTGCCCAGGCTGGAGTACAATGGGACGATCTTGGCTCACTGCAACCTCCATCTCCCTGGCTCAAGCCATTCTCCTGCCTCAGCCTCCTGATTAGCTGGGATTACAGGCATCCACTACCACACTCAACTAATTTTTTTTTTTGTATATATATATTTTTTTGGTAAAGATGGGGTTTTGCCCTATTGACTAGGTTGATCTCGAACTCCTGGTCTCAAGTGATCCACCCGCCTTAGCCTCCGAAAGTCCTGGGATTACAGGTGTGGGCCACCAGCATCCAGCCAACAACATCATGACTCTTTACAAGGGACCTGACATGTCCTGAATGGTGGATGGTGATGACCCCCTACTCAAGCTTTTCTCAGTAGACACGCTGAGAGGCAGGCTTCCTCTAAGCTGGGTTACAAAGTGATCCAACATAAATAATATCTTTAAGCAGGGAGCAAGATATGAGAGTTTTGCAGAACACTAATGCTTCCATTTATCCTTTGTTGTATTTTGTATAAAGTGACTTTTGATGAAAGGGTTAAGGCCATTTGCTACCATGCTCTAGGATTGCCAGCGATATTTTGGACAGTTTGTCAAGCCCAGCACTTTCGAGGTGAAGGAAGCAGTATTACATGAGAAAAATGGAGAGATCTCAGCTTACAAGGGAGAAATGTCTAATCATCATCAGAATTGAAGGGATGAATCATCCTTTATTTTGCCAATTCCCTCTGGATGGACACTTAGGTTATTTCTGTCTTTCTTCTTCTTCTTTTTAAATCAAATGGCCTTGCTGTAGTCTTTCTTCTTTTTTTGTTTTAAATAGAGATGGGGTCTCACTGTGTTGCCCAGGCTGGTCTCAATTTCCTGGGCTCAAGCAATACCCCCTCCTTGGCTTCCCAAAGTGCTGGGATTACAGGCTTGAGCCGCCGTGCCCAGCCCTGTTTTTATTATTATTATTCCAGAATAATGAAAGTTTACATCCCAGATGTAAAGTTCCTGGGTCAAAGGGTACTTACATTCTTGACAGGATAAGATTTCCTACTAAGTAGCTTCACCCATTTCCATGCCTACCATCAGGGCGAGAGTGCCCCCTAGAGGACATGCTCGACAATGCCTGATACTTTCACTGTAAAATGTAGCTTGCAATTGAACTGAAAAAAAAATTGGCCAATTTAATGGGTAAACATGACCTCTCCTTGTTTTAATTTATGCACTCTTGACTTCCAGGTAGGCAGGACATCTTTTCCTAAGCTTAAAGGCCACATGTACTTGTGTCAGTTGTCTTCTTTACAATTTTAAAAATTGGGGTTCACTGATTATATATATATATATACACACATACATACATACATATATATAAATGTCACTGTTCTCCTTATACTCTGATCCTAATCCCTGGTAGTTTTGTTTGTGGCTTTTCACTTTCACTTTTTTTTTTTTTTTTTGAGACAGGAGTCTCACTCTATCGCCAGGCTGCAGTGCAGTGTCATGATCTCGGCTCACTGCAACCTCCTCCTCCCAAGTTCAAGCGATTCCGTTGCCTCAGCTTCCCAAGTAGCTGGGACTCCGGGCACGTGCCACCACGCCCAGCTAATTTTTGTATTTTTAGTAGAGATGGGGTTTCACCGTGTTGGCCAGGATGGTCTTGATCTCTTGACCTCGTGATCTGCCCACCTCGGCCTCCCAAAGTGCTGGGATTACAGGCGTGAGCCACTGCACCTATCCATACACTAGGTTTTTAATCCATCCAAAGTTTAAATACTTGATGCAAAATAGGGGCAGAATTTTTATTTTCGCCATGGGAATGACTGCTGTTTACTGGCCATTTGAATTTCCTCTGTGAATTGTACGTGGTATCCTTTATCTGGCTTCCTTCCTTTTGTTTATTGGTTTGCATGGACTCTGTATGATTTGGCTTTTATAGGTTGGACAGCTATTCTGGCAGTTTTTCCAGCTTGATTCTTAAAGGGACCAGCTCTTTGCTGAGACCATTGTTCATAGTCATTACTGAATAGGTGCAGCCATTTTATTTCTTCTTCTTCTTCTTTTCTTCTTCTTCTTCTTTTTGAGACGGAGTCTTGCTCTGTCACCCAGGCTGGAGTGCAGTGATGTGATCTCAGCTCACTGCAACCTTCACCTCCCAGGTTCAAGCGATTCTCCTGCCTCAGCTTCCTGAGTAGCTGGGATTATAGGCGCCTGCCACCATGCCCAGCTAATTTTTGTATTTTTAGTAGAGACAGGGTTTAACCATGTTGGTCAGGCTGATCTCGAACTCCTGACCTTGTGATCCTCCCACCTCGGCCTCCCAAAGTGCTGGGATTACAGGCATGAGCCACCGTGCCTGGCTGTGTAGCCATTTAAAAAATACGTCCCAGTGCCCTGCGTGGACCAACACTGAGTCCACGCAGGGACTGAGTCTCTGTCCCCACTCCCTGGGACTCTGTACCCCTGTCTCTAAGAAAATGCCTCTGTCTCTCTGAGTCTCTGTCTCCCTCTTTCTCTGGATCTCTGAGTGATACCCCACATCCTCCGCCATCATCTCTCTGGGTCTCTGCCCACCCCACTCCCTCTGTCCCTCTGTCTTTCTTTCTTTTTTTGAGTAAACCTCGGGTGACTTGGAGGGCCCTGGTTCTGCCCAGTGGAGGCTGCGGCTTTATCTGAAGCATGGCATTGGGGAGACTCAATTTTCCTTGGCATCTTGTGACATTTGAGTGACCCTGTGGCATCTCCCCCACACCCCAGGCTGACCCCGGGTTTGTACGACCTGGGCCGCACGGTCCTCTGCCTCGACTTCATGGTTTTCACTGTGCGGCTGCTGCACATCTTCACGGTCAACAAACAGCTGGGGCCCAAGATCGTCATCGTGAACAAGATGGTGAGTGAGGGGCAGGGCTGAAGTGGGTGGGGCCAGAGGGAAAGGGGTGGGGTAGGAAAGGAGTGGTCTGTGGAGAAAGGACGTGACTTTGGTGAGCAGGGGGCGTGGCTTTGGGATATAGGGGTGGGGCCAGAGTAGGGGAAGGGCGGGGCCAGACTCAGCCACATCTCCCTGCAGGTGAAGGACGTGTTCTTCTTCCTCTTCTTCCTCGGCGTGTGGTTAGTGGCCTATGGCGTGGCCACGGAGGGGCTCCTAAGGCCCCAGGACAGTGACCTCCCAAGTATCCTGCGCCGTGTCTTCTACCGTCCCTACCTGCAGATCTTCGGGCAGATCCCCCAGGAGGACATGGACGGTAGGGAGGATGACAGGGCCTGATAGCCTCCCTCTGAGTCTCTGTCCCCGCCCCCTGGGTCTCTGTACCCCTGTCTCTAAGAAATGGCTCTGTCTCTGTGAGTCTCTGTCTCCCTCTTTCTCGATCTCTGAGTGACACCCCACATTCCCCTGCCATCATCTCTCTGGGTCTCTGCCCACCCCACTTCCTTCATTCCCTCCCTCCCTCCTTCCTTCCTTCCTTCTTTCTCTTTCTTTCCTTCCTTCCTTCTTTGCTTTTCTTTGCTTTTCTTTTTTCTTTTCCTTCCTTCCTTCTTTCTTTTCTTTCTTTCTGGTTTGAGATGGATTTCACTCTTGTTGCCCAGGCTGGAGTGCAATGGCGTGATCTCTGCTCACTGCAACCTCCACCTCCCAGGTTCAAGCAATTCTCCTGCCTCAGCCTCCCGAGAAGCTGGGATTACAGGCACCTGTCACCACCAGCTAACATTTTTGTACTTTTAGTAGAGACGGGGTTTCATCATGTTGGCCAGGCTGGTCTCGAACTCCTGACCTCAGGTGATCCGCCTGCCTCGACCTCCCAAAGTGCTGGGATTACAGGCGTGAGCCACCGGGCCCGGCTGTCTGTCTGTCTTTGTTAGATCTCTGTCCTCTTCACCCCATCTCTGAGTGTCTCCCTTCACAGTGGCCCTCATGGAGCACAGCAACTGCTCGTCCGAGCCTGGCTTCTGGGCGCACCCTCCTGGGACCCAGGCGGGCACCTGCGTCTCCCAGTATGCCAACTGGCTGGTGGTGCTACTCCTCATCATCTTCCTGCTTGTGGCCAACATCCTGCTGGTCAACCTGCTCATCGCCATGTTCAGGTGAGGCCTGACGGCTCTGTGATCTCGACCCCACCCAGCATGACCCGTGACCGTCTCATGATTCTCGAATCCTGTCTAATCAATTTCTGTCTTTAGTTCCTAAACGCTGATCAAATCTAATACCGCCTTCTCCCCCACACCCAACCAGACCCTGCTCTTGACTTGGATTTTGGACTGACTCTCTCCCTGAGCCCAGGTTGAACTTTCTTATTTTTATTGTTTTGAGACAAGGTCTCACTCTCTCGCCAAGGCTAGAATGTGGTGGTGTGATCATAGCTTACTGCAGCCTCGACGTCCTGGGCTCAAGCAATCCTCCTGCCTCAGCCCCAAGTAGCTGGGACTACTTAAAATTAGCCGGGCCACTATGCCTAATTAATTTTTTTTTTTTTTTGTAGAGAGAGGGTCTCACTATGTTGTCCAGGCTGGTCTCAGACTCCTGGACTCAAATGATCCTCCCTCCTCAGCCTCTCAAAGTGCTGGGATAATCTGTTGCCCAAGCTGGAGTGCAGTGACACGATCTCGGCTCACCGCAACCTTCGCTTCTCCCTCCTGCTTCCCGGTACAAGCGATTCTTGTGCCTCAGCCTCCCAAGGAGCTGGGACTACAGGCGCATGCCACCACACCTGGCTGTTTTTGAATTTTTAGTAGAGACAGGGTTTCTCGAACTCTTGACCTCAAGTGATCGGCCTGCCTCAGCCTCCAAAAGTGTTGGGATTATAGGCGTGAGCCACTGCACCCAGCCAACTTTGTTTTTTATTGTGGTAAAATTATATAAAATTTGCCATTTTTCCTTTTTTTTTTTTTTTTTTTGGGACAGAGTCTCGCTCTGTCACCCAAGCTGTAGGAGTCTAGTGGCACGATCTCAGTTCACTGCAACCTCCGCCTTCCAGGTTCAAGTGATTCTCCTGCCTCAGCCTCCTGAGTAGCTGGGATTACAGGCGTGCACCACCATGCCCAGTTCATTTTTGTATTTTTAGTAGAGATGGGGTTTTGCCATTTTGGCCAGGCTGGACTTGAACTCCTCACCTCAGGTGATCCACCTGCCTCAGCCTCCCGAAGTGCTGGGATTATAAGCGTGAACCACCATGCCCAGCCCATTTTTACCATTTTTAAGTGTACAAGTCAGTGACATTAATTACATTTACAGTGCTCTGCAGCCATCACCACTACCTATTTCCAGAACGTTCTATCACCTGGAACAGAAAGTGCGTGCCCATGAAACAGGAACTCTCCATTTCCCCTCCCCCACAAGTCTTGATAACCTCTAATGTATTTTCTGTCTCTATGGATTTGTCTAGATGTTTCATGTAAGTGGAATTAGGCAATATTTGTCTTTTTGTGTCTGGCTGATTTTACTTGGCATGTTTTCAAGGCTCATCCACGTTGGAGCATGCATCAGAACTTCATTCATTCCCTTTTATGAATGAGTAACATTCCATTGTATGAAGAGACCACATTTGGACCCGTTGTGGTGGCTCATGCCTGTAATCCCAGCACCTTGGCAGGCTAAGGCGGGTGGATCACCTGAGGTCAGGAGTTCGAGACCAGGCTGGCCAACATGGTGAGACCCCATCTCTACTAAAAAATTAGCTGGGCTCATGCCTGTAATCCCAGCTACTTGGGAGGCTGAGGCATGAGAATCGAACCTGGAAGCAGAGGCTGCAGTGAGCCAGGATCGTGACACTGCACTCCAGCCTGGGCAACAGAGCGAGACTCCATCTCAAAAAAAAAGGACCACATTTGGTCTAGCCGTTCATCTATTGATGAACACTCGGGGTTGTTTCTGCCTTTTGGCTGTTGTGACTAATGTTGGTTGGAGCATTGGCATGGAAGTGTCTATTTGAACGCTTGTTTTTATTTTCTTTGGTTGTATATTTCAAAGTGAAATTCCTGGGTCATATGGTAAATCTCTGTTTAGCTTTTTGAGAAACCACCAAACTGGTTTCCACAGCAGCTGCACCATTTTCTATTCTCACCAGCCGTGTATGAGCGTTCTAACTTCTCCACATCCTAGCCAACACTTGTTATTTTTCTTTGTAAAAATTATAGTCATCCAGCTGGGTGTAGTGGCTCATACCTGTAATCCCAGACTTTAGGGGGCTGAGGTGGGAGGATTGCTTGAGCTCAAGACTTTGAGACCAGTGTGGGCAACATAGCGAGGCTGCTGTCTCTGCCAACACAAAAGAAATGAGATATCACTTCACACCTGCAGCCTCAAGCTCCTGGGCTTAAGTGATCCTCCCGCCTCAGCCTCTGAAGTAGCTGGGACTACACTTACGTGCCACCACACCTGGGTAATTTTATTTTTATTTTTAAATGTTATTTATTTATTTATGTATGATGGAGTCTCCCTCTGTCACCAGGCTGGAGTGTAGTGGCACAATCTTGGCTCACTGCAGCTTCCACCTCCCGGGTTCAAGCGATTCTCTTGCCTCAGCCTCCCGAGTAGCTGGGACTATAGGCGCATGCTACCACGCCCGGCTAATTTTATGTATTTTTAGTAGAGATGGGGTTTCACCATCTTAGCCATGATGGTCTCGATCTCCTGACCTTGTGGTCCGCCCGCCTCAGCTTCCCAAAGTGCTGGGATTACAGGCATGAGACACTGCGCCTGGCCCACTGTAGGAATTTTCACAGGGATTGCGTTGAATCTGTAGATTGCTTCCGGTAATACTGATATTTCATGTAGGTGTTCTTTTGAATGCTTTTTCAGCATTATTTGGTAGTTTTCAGGGTACAAGTCTTTTACCCTTTGGGTTAACTTTATTCCTAGGTGCTTTACCTTTAGTTGCTGTCGTGGAATTGCTTTCTTAACTTCCTTTTTGGATTGTTCATTGTGGTGTGTAGAAACAAAACGGAGTTTTGTGTGATCTTGGACTCTGCAACTTTGCTGTGTCTGTAGCTGTAGAAGCTTTCTTGTGATTCTGTGGCATTTCCTATATATAGGATCATGTCATCTGTGAATAGAGATAGTTCCACTTCTTCCTTTCCAATTTGGATGCCTCTAATCTTTTTTTCTTGTTTAATTGTTCTAACAGAACTTCCAGGACAATGTTGAATAGCGGTGGTAAAAGTGGATGTCCTTGTCTTCTTCCTGATCTGAGGCAGAAAGCTCTCAGTCTTCACCATTGGGTGTAACATTAGCTGTGGGTTTTTCAGAAGTGCCTTTTCTCATGTTGAGGAAGTTTCCTTCTATTCCTAGTTTATGATTTTTAAAAATTCTGATGACTGGGCATGGTGGCTTATGCCTGTAATTCCAATACTTTGGGAAGCCAAAGCAGGAGGATCGCTTGAGGCCAGGAGTTCAAGATCGACCTGGGCAACATAGTGAGATCCCATCTCAATAAAAAAAAAAAAAAAAAAAATTGGCCAGGCACGGTGGCTCACGCCTTTAATCCCAGCACTTTGAGAGACCGAGGCAGGTGGATCACAAGGTCAGGAGTTGAAGATCAGCCTGACCAACATAGTGAAACCCCGTCTCTACTAAAAATACAAAAAAAATTAGCCTGGTGTGGTAGCACATGCCTGTAATGCCAGCTACTCAGGAGGCTGGGGCAGGAGAATCGCTTGAATCCGGGAGGTGGAGGTTGCAGTGAGCCAAGATCGTGCCACTGCACTCCAGCCTGGGTGACGGAGTAAGAAAAAAAAAATAGCCAGGCATGGTGGCACATGCCTGTAGTCCCAGCTACTCAAGAGGCTGAGGCAGGAGGATGGCTTGAGCCCAGGAGGTCAAGGCTGTGGCTGCAGTGAGCCACGACTGCACCACTGCCGTGATCGTGCCGGCAACAGAGTGAAATCTTATCTCAAAAAAAAAAAAAAATCAGTGCAGTGTATTACATTGATTTTTGTATGTGTAACTACCCTTACTTTCCTAGGATAAATCCCACTTGGTCATGGTGTAAAATCCTTGTAATATGCTGCAGAATTGGATTTGCTAGTATTTTTTCAGGATGTCTACATATATATTCGTAACTATTGGTCTGTACTTTTCTTGTGATATATTTATCTGACTTTGGTATCATGACAATGCTGGCCTCATAGAATGAATTAGGAAATGTTCTCTCCTTTGCAATCTTTTGGACAAATTTGAAAAACATCAGTGTTATTATAATCCTTTAAATGTTTGATAGAATTCATCAGCACAGCCATCCAATTTTGGGCATTTCTTTATTGAAAGGTTTTTGATTCAGTCTCTTATGTCTATTGAGATTTCTATTTTTTCTTGAGTCAGCTTAGGTAATTTGCGTGTTCCTAGGAATCTGTCCATTTCATGTACCTAGTTTGTTGACATATAATTGTTGATAGTATTCTCTTAGAGTCCTTTTTGTTTCTGTAAGGTCAGTAGTAATGTCTCCATTTTCATTTCTGATGTTAGTTATTTGTGTCCAGGCTAACTTTTGAGTCCAAACCTAACCTGACTTCAACTTCCACCTTAAGCCATGACACCATCCCCAACTTGACCTCTGACATCTGATCCTTGGCCCTTCTAAACTGCCTTCGTGTGTGTGTGTGTGTGTGTGTGTGTGTGTGTGTGTGTGTGTGTGTGTTTTTTCTGAGATGGAGTCTCACTCTGTCTCCCAGGCTGGAGTGCAGTGGGTTGATGTTGGCTCACTGCAACCTCCACCTCCTGGGTTCAAGTGATTATCCTGCCTCAGCCTCCCCAGTAGCTGGGATTACAGGCACCCACCACCACACCTGGCTAATTTTTGTATTTTTAGTAGAGACGGTATTTCACCATCTTGGCCAGCTGGTCTTGAACTCTTGACCTCAGGTAATCCATCCCCCTCAGTCTCTCAAAGTGCTAGGATTACCGGCGTGAGCCACAGGGCCCCGCCCTAACCTGACTTCTAATCGCATCCTGTAACCTCTGACTTTAGTGATCTTGACTTCTGTCTGCTGCCATGGACTTTGAACAATTATTACCTGGCATCCAGCCTTGACCCCAGCAGGGTCCTGACCCGAAATGACCTTTGACCTCTCGCCTCTGCAGCTATACGTTCGGCAAAGTACAGGGCAACAGCGACCTCTACTGGAAGTCGCAGCGTTACCGCCTCATCCGGGAATTCCACTCTCGGCCCGCGCTGGCCCCGCCCCTTATCATCATCTCCCATTCGCGCCTCCTGCTCAGGAAATTGTGCTGGGGCTCCTGGAGTCCCGTGACGCGCAACTCGGCCTTCGAGTATTTTCGTGAGAACAGAGCTTGGCTTAAAAGGAGAAATACAAGGGACCGGGAGCCTGGAAGGCGAGGGGAGGGGGGACATGCCCCTAATGAGTAGTGGGCGTGGCTTATGTAGTGATGGGGCGGCGGGCCCCGGGGGGTGCTTAAGTACTGAGGGGGTGGGGCTTACGGGTGAGGAGCGGGGCTTGTTCTCAAAACACCTGGGACCAGGTCTGGGAGAGCGTGCTCTGATGCGGCAGCTGGGCTTGGGAAGGGGCGTGGCCTGAACCCTTTGATTCCGTCCGCCCCTGCAGGAGTCTGCCTTTCTACGGAAGCCGAGCGGAAGCTGCTGACTTGGGAATCGGTGCAAAAGGAGAACTTCCTGCTGGCACGCGCTCGGGACAAGCGGGACAGCGACTCCGAGCGTCTGAAGCGCACGTCGCAGAAGTGAGGGGTGGGCCTGGTCGAGGGCGGGGCTTCTGGCCTTTGGGGGGATCCCCGACTTCCGCCGAGCGGAGGAAAGAGGTGGGGCTTACACGGAGCCGGGAAGAGGGCGGAGCCTGGGGGTAGGGTGCTGGGAGGGAGGAAAGAGGCCGGGAAGCAGGCGGAGCTCCGGGCGTGGGTGGGCTGCGGGTGCCCCCAGTAAGAGGCCCTCCCTTCTCAGGGTGGACAGTGCGCTGAAACAGCTGGGACACATCCGCGAGTACGAACAGCGCCTGAAAGTGCTGGAGCGGGGAGGTTAGGGCTTGGGGCCTGGCTGGGGGACTGTGGCGGGGGTCGGGCAGGGGTTCCGTCTCCTGCTCTGACATCCCTCCCGCTCCCCAGGTCCAGCACTGTAGCCGCGTCCTGGGATGGGTGGCCGAGGCCCTGAGCCGCTCTGCCTTGCTGCCCCCAGGAGGGCCGCCACCCCCGATCTGTCTGGGCCCAAAGGTCAGTGTGTAGGGTAAGCCTGTGCATCTCCAGCCTCTGTTCCTGTATTTTTGCGTGTTTTTCTCTCGGCGCCTTTCCAGTGGCCCTGGGTCACTCTCTTGGTCTCCTTTAGGCATTTTGTCCTCCTGTCTTCGTGTTTCTTCTTTTTTGGCAGTCTCCCAGTTTTTCTCTCCCCCTCACTTCCCCGCCAATCATCTGTTCTCTATTCTGTCTTCCCCCTAGACTGAACCGTGCTGGCGGTCTTCAAGGAGAAGCCCGCACTAGGGTTTTGCTCCTAGAGTAAGGCTCATCTGGGCCTCGGCCCCCGCACCTGGTGGCCTTGTCCTAGAGGCGAACCCCGCGCCCATGTGGGCCGCTGTCGGGACCACCTTTGGGAGTGTCATCTGTACCAACCACAGCATGCGGCTCCTCCCAGAATGAGCCCCAGCCTGGGAGGATGAAGTCCTGGAGCTCCGGCTGTAGTCCAGGGACAGGCTGGAGCGTCCTTGGGGTAACAGGGACCACAGACCCCACTCGCAGATTCCTCACACTGGGGAAATAAAGCCATTTGAGAGGAATCGTGTCCGGAGGCTTGATTCTTGGGGGGACTGGTGGGTGTCTAGTTCCTTCCAGGACGGGGCTGGAGCTGGCGGGGTGGGTTTGGAGTTCTTGGTGGATTTGCTGCTGCTTTATTTCAGATATTTTGGAGTCCATTTCCTCCTCTCAAGCCTAGTGTTTCTGCCTGACTGAAACCCAGCACCTTCTGTCTGCACGGTTCTGGCGGCTGCTTCTGTAGGACAAGAGCCCATGTGTATCCCCTCCCACCCAGTTTCAACTTTCCAGTGGAAAAATAACTCCGTGGTCATAAGTGAACACCGGGCGGGTGTTGTGTACATCTGCTTTGGCAATAGGGAAACGGGTGACGCAAATTTGGATAAATGCATACGTGTCTTTAAAAAGTCTAATTAGCGGGAAATTGCAGGCCAGGCGCACACAGGGGGTGAGGCAAATAGGCATGATTATACATGCAGTTTAAATAACCCGTAACAAGCTAAACTGGTAATGACAAGGCTGAACTGACAGCAATTATTAGTTAAATAGCAAGAAAGCCACCAATAACCAACACATCCAAAAATCAAACCCAAAACATCCTTCCTCCCAATTGGAGGAGAGCCGAGTATCTGTCACTGTGGGTGCAGAGTAGCTCTGAAACATTGCCAAGTGTGGGACCACGACCACGACTTCTCTGGAAGATGCTGTGTTAGCTCTCACCAGCCCAAGTAGTAATAAAGTAATAATTACCTTAATGAAGATGGCACAGCAGCAACTTCCTCCTTCCCTCCCTCCTTCCTTCCTTCCTCCCTTCTTCCCTCCCTCCCTCTTCTTCCTTCCTCCTTTCTTCCTTCTTTCCTTCCTTCCTTCCTCCTCCTTCCTTCCTCCCTCCTTCCTCCTCTCTCCCTTCCTCCCTTCTACCTACCTTCCTTCCTTCCTCCCTCCCTCCCTCCCTCTCTTTTCTTCTTCTTTTTTTTTTGAGACGGCGTCTCACTCCTATCACCCAGGCTGGGGTGCAGTGGCATGGTCTCAGCTCACTGTAACCTCTGCCTCCTGGGTTCAAGTGATTCTCCTACCTCAGCCTCTGGAGTAGCTGGGATTACAGGCATGCACCACCATGCCTGGCTAATTTTTGTATTTTTGGTAGAGATGGGGGTTTCACCATGTTGGCCAGACTGGTCTCGAACTTCTGACCTCAGGTGATCTGCAGGCGTTGGCCTCCCAAAATGCTAGGATTACAGGCGTGAGCCACTGTGCCTAGCCACTTTTTCTAATTTTCTTTCAACAAGGTCTCACTCTGTCACCCAGGCAGAAGGGTAGTGATTCAGTCACAGCTCACTGCAACCTCCACCTCCTGGGCTCAAGCAGTTCTCCTGCTCAGCCTCCTGAGTAGCTGGGACTACAGGCTCACACCACCATGCCCAGCTGATTTTTTGTATTTTTGGTAGAGATGAGGTCTCACCATGTTGCTTAGGCTGGTCTCAAACTCCAGGCCTCAAGCAATCCACTCACCTCAGCCTCTCAAAGTGCTGGGATTACAGGTGTGAGCCATCACGCCCGGCCAAGTACTTTCAGCATTGTTTTAAGTGCTTCACGTGCACTAAATCAGTGAATCCTAATAACAATAGGTAGGCACTTATATTATTTATTATATATTAGTATCTCCATTTTGCAGACGAGAAAACTGAGACACAGAAAAGTGGCTCAAACAAGTCACAGAAAGTGGGTGAGTTGGAGGCTGGGTGCAGTGGCTCTTGCCTGTAAAACGGCACTTTGGGAGGCTAGGCGGGTGGATCCCTTGAAGCCAGGAGTTCGAGACCAGCCTGGCCAACGTGGCAAAACCCCGTTTCTACTAAAAATGCAAAAATTAGCCGGGCTTGGTAGTGGGCACCTCTAGTCCCAGCTACTCGGGAAGCTGAGGCAGGAGAATCACTTGAACCCGGGAGGCGGAGGTTGCAGTGAGCCGAGATCGCACCACCGCACTCCAGCCTGGGCGACAGAGCCAGACTCTGTTTCAAAAAATAGTAACATTAAAAAATCAAAAGTGGCCGAGTTGGAACAGAAATCCGGGCAATCCAGAGAGCCTCTGTAATGCAGGACTTTATATTTGGAAATGTCAACTGCGGTGCCGCCACAGGAACTCACTCAGTCCACGTGCGAGTTTGAGCTTTTGTCTCTCGGCTGCAAACCCGCCCTAGTCTCAGCTCTGTGATGCTGGGGCGAGCCGCTGCAAGCCACGTTTTTGCTTTGCCAGCTGGGTTGCTGCAAGGCCCGGCCTAAAGAGGGCGCTAGACGGAGACCGGCGACTGGAGGAGGAAGCAGGGATTTGCTCCGCCCATTGCTCCAGGCCTCCGAGGGAGTGTCGCCTCAGAAGGATGCTCTTTCTGACTGCAGCAGTTGCTTCTGGGTTTTAAGTTTTATTTTTTGACACTTCCATAACCCGTTTCTTTTTCTATTTTTGAGACACGGTGGCCGGGCGCGGTGGCTCACGCCTGTGATCCTAGCACTTTGGGAGGCCGATTTGTGTGGATCACCTGAGGTCAGGAGTTCTAGACCAGCCTGGCCATCATGGTGAAACCCCATCTTTTTTTAAAAAAAAAAAAAAAGAAAGAAAAAGAAAAAGACAAAAAAGAGAGACAGGGTGTCACTCTGTCGCCCAGGCTGGAGGGCGGTGGTGCCATCTTGGGCTCACTGCAGCCTCGATCTCCCAGGCTCAAGCCATCCTCCCGCCTCAGCCTCCAGAATAACTGGGACCACAGGTGCATGACACTACACCCAGCTAATCTTTTCTTTTAAATTGTTTTGTAGAGACGGGGGTCACCATGTTGCCCAGGTTGGTCTCAAACTCCCGGGCGCAAGCGGTCCTCGTGCTTCGGCTTCCCAAAGTGTTGTGATTACAGGCATGAGCCATCGCACCCGACGCCATGACCAGTTTCACTGTCAGCCTCCTGTCACACCAGCGCCACCCCGGTGGTCCCTGGTTCTGCTCTGGGTTTCGGTCCTGCAGGGCGGCTGCGTGAACATTTTAGGTTCTGATAACTCTGTTCTCAGTCCTGGAGTGAAAGCCGTAGGCTGCAGTTGCTGTTTTTATATGGTGCAGTTACTATTTCTGCGCTATTTCTTCTCGTTCCTTTCACGGTTTCCTGAGACCTGTTTAGTTTATCTGAGACCTGTGTATTAGTTCGTCTCTGTTGAAATATCTGTATAACAGGAAAGCTCCAGGTCAAGTGTGTAGAAGTCTGACATGAGTCATCAAGATGGAGAATTTGCACAAATTCCACACGTAAACTGATTTGGAGACTGAAAGCTCCTTAGCTGAAGAGGAGGCTGGTTCTCTTGAGGAATTACCCTAAAATAACCGTTGCAAGTTTGTACTTTGCATATTCCCTTCAAGTGGGCCTTGTCTCCATCTCTGCAGTAACTGTGTATTGGGGAAAGGAAAACACTCAGACCTTTTGGGGATTCGCAGACACTGGCCCGGGCTATTTATTCATTTTTGAGAAGCAGGCTTACTCTGCTGCCCAAGCTGGAGTGCAGTGGGTACAGCTCACGGCAGCCCGGCTCAAGTGAGCCTCCTGCCTCAGCCTCCCAAGTAGCTGGGATCACAGGTGCATGCCACCATGCCCATCTAATCTTTAAAAAAATTTTAGGCCTGGTGCAGTGGCTCATGCCTGTAATCCCAGCACTTTGGGAGGCTGAGGGGTGGATCGCCTGAGGTCAGGAGTTCAAACCAGCCGGGCCAACCAGCAGCACCACGTTCCGCAATGCCCTTTGGAGCCACCAGACTCCCAGGCCCCCAGCCCTGGCCGCTGCCATCTTCACTTTCTTCACATTTTCCTTCTGCCTTCCCCTTTTTGTTTTTTGAGACAAGGTCTCGCTCTGTCACCCAGACTGAAGTCCGGTGGCGTGATCATAGCTCACTGCATCCTTGAACTCCTGGCTTCAAGCCATTCTCCCACCTCAGCCTCCTGAGTAGGTGGGACTACAGTTGCATGCCACCACGCCCAGCTAATTTTTAAAATTTTTTTAGTAGAGACGGGATCTCATTCTGTTGGCCAGGCTGGTCTCAAACTCCTGAGCTCAAGCCGTCCTCCTGTCTTGGCCTCCCGAGTAGCTGGGATTACAGGTGCACACCACCATACCTGGCTAAGTTTTATTATTATTATTAATAGAGATGGGGTTTCACTATATTGCTCAGGCTGGTCTCGAACTCCTGGGCTCAAGCGATTCTCCAGCCTCGGCCTCCTAAAGTGCTGGGAGTACAGGTGTGGCCCACTGCACCTGGCCTTCCGTGTTCTTTGGAAGAAATGGCTTTTGGGTAATGGCTTGCACTGTTGTATCAGCTGCCGTCCAATTGCAGCTAACGAAGGGCAGGTGAGTGTTGAATGCAGACAATGCCCACCTGCCCCTAGTTAGCTGTGACTGGGGTAACAAAGACCCTGTTAGCCCAATCAGCATCATGAGGAGTATCTGGGCTGCAGCTTAAAGGGACTTTTCATAGCTTAAAAAAGACAAACTGCTGGCCCTGTCACCTCCAACGACAAAGGTGGCACAACAGCTGATAAGCCTGTTTGGATCATGAAGACAGCACATCCCACGTGTGGAAATTTCACAAGCGCCGCTGTAGCAAGTGACCTGATAGATGACCGCATCTGAGCGGGAGCCTCTTTAGCAAGAGCTCTTTAAAATCAAGCTCCACCCAGGAGGTCTTTATCTTCTTCAGAACCCACAGGATTCCAGGTGTCTGAACCAGCCCCGTGGAACCTTGGAGTCCGGGAGAGCGAATACGAAGGCTGCAGTGCTCATGCTGCCTGCTGGGTGGTGAGTAAGAGTCCTTTGTCTCCGGGCCTGGAATGTTGTGTCTTCTGGCAACATTTGTGAAACAGTAATGGGCTAGCTGGTTTTATTTTATTTTCATTTTTTTGAGGTGGAGTTTCACCTTTCTTGCCCAGGCTGGAGGGCAATGGCGTGTTCTCGGTTCACCACAACCTCTACCTCCCAGGTTCAAGTGATTCTCTGGCCTCAGCCTCCTGAGTAGCTGGGATTGCAGGCATGTGCCACCAAGCCAAGTTTTGTATTTTCAGTAGAGATTGTGCTTCTCCATGTTGGTCAGGCTGGTCTCATACTCCTCATCTCAGGGATCTGCCCGCCTCAGCCTCCCAAAGTGATGGGATTATAGGCGTGAGCCACTGCGCCCGCCCTTATTTTATTTGTTTATTTTTTTATTGATTGATTGATTGAATTAGAGACAGGGTCTCACTCTGCCACCCAGGCTGGAGTGCAGTGGTGCACTCCGACCTGGGCTCAAGTGGTCCTTCCACCTCAGCCTCCCGAGTAGCTGGGACTGCAGATGCATGCTACCGTGCCCAGCTAATTTTATTTTTTGTAGAGACAGGGTCTGGGCTCATTGCCCAGGTTGGTTGGTCTCGATCTCCTGGGCTCAAGGGATCCTCCTGCTTCAGCCTCGAAAGGTGCTGGGATTACAGGCATGAGCCACCGCACCTGGCCCAGGCTAGCTTGTAAGGAGGACAAAATGAAAGCTCAGACCTGGTGGCGTTGGTGAAGAGAATGGATGGGAAGTCGACAAGGGCGTGGCTTTCTGGAGTCAGAAGGACAGGGCCTCCATGCGTCTGGTTGAAGAATATGAGAAGAATCCCATCCGGTAGGGAATTCTCTCATCCACGTAGAGGAGGATGGCCAGGAATAGGGGCCCTCACTGTCCAAGCCGTTAATGAGGTTCAGGGACTAGAGATAGGATCAGTGGGCAAACGGTGCCCAGCTGCACCAGGGTTGTTTCCTGCTCTTCTCCAGGCAGGAAATGTGATTGTGACCATGAGCCACCAAGGCCCAGGGGCCCAGCCACAAGGCAGCATGGCCATGGCCGCTGGGTCAAAGGGTCCCTGAAACTGACATGGTATCAGCATCCAGGACCTGGTTACTTGTTTCTTTGTTCTGAGACAGGGTTCTTGCTCTGTCACCCGGGTTGGAGTGCAGTGGCGCAAACATGGCTCACTGGAGTCTCAAACTTCCAGGGCCAAGGGGTCCTCCCCCGCTCAGCCTCCTGAGTATTTGGGACCACAGGTGTGCGCCACTATACCCAGCTAATTTAATTTTTTAAAATTTATTTTTGAGATGGAGTTTCACGCTTGTTGCCCAGGCTGGAATGCAATGGCGTAATCTCCACTCACAGCAACCTCCGCCTCCCAGGTTCAAGCAATTCTCCTGCCTCAGCCTCCCAAGTAACTGGGACTACAGGTGTGCACCACTACACCCAGCTAATTTAATTTTGATTTATTTTTGAGACAGAGTTTCACTCTTGTTGCCCAGGCTGGAGTGCAATGGCATAATCTCCACTCACAGCAACCTCTGCCTCCCAGGTTCAAGCAATTCTCCTGCCTCAGCCTCCTGAGTAACTGGGCCTACAGGTGCATACCACCATACCTAGCTAATTTTGTATTTTTAGTAGAGACGGGGTTTCTCCATGTTGGTCAGGCTGGTCTCCAACTCCTGACCTCAAGTCTCGGCCCACCTCGGCCTCCCAAAGTACTGGGACTACAGGTATGAGCCACTGCACCCAACCAACAATGAATTTTTCCCCCCTGCCTCTGCTGTCCCCCTTGGCTACCCCCCAGCCCCAAGTTGCTCCAGGGCTAAGACCGAATGTAGCCCCTGACCCATAGACTTGTTGGTCCAAGCGTCTGAATTGAACGAATCAGACTTCCGGTGGGAAGGGAAGCTGAAGTGACCTAGTTGGGTGTGGCACTTTGGGCCAATTCAATGTCCTGTTATATGGTTTCCACGACGGAGCGGGTGTCACTGGTACTGATGTCTTCCATGCCCGAACTAGGAACACCCCGTGAATATCAGTGGATTCTACCGGTCAGGGCCTTTTGCATGTACCTTCCTCTTCGCCTCTACCAGAAACAATGTGGAATCCCGGGGAAAAGAAAACACCACTTTCATGACTAAATGGCTGCGGAGTCCTCTGGGAAGCTGTTTCCAGTGCCACAGTGCCACCTGCCTGACATGGTCTCCGAGTACACCCCTTTTAAGAAAGGGCAGCTGGGGCTGGGTACAGTGGCTCACACTAGAGGCGGGCGGATCACTTGAGTCCAGGAGTTCGAGACCAGCCTGGGCAACACAGTAAAATCCCATCTCTATTTTTTTTTTTTTTTTTTTTTTGAGACAGAGTTTCACTCTTGTTGCCCAGGCTGGAGTGCAATGGTTCGATCTTGGCTCACTGCAACCTCCACCTCCCGAGTTCAAGTGATTCTCCTGCCTCAGCCTACCAAGTAGCTGGGATTACAGGCGTGTATCACCACACCTGGCGAATTTTGTATTATTAGTAGAGATGGGGTTTCTCCGTATTGGTCAGGCTGGTCTAGAACTCCCGACCTTAGATGATCCACTCACCTCGGCCTCCCAAAGCACTGAGATTAAGGATGAGCCACTGTGCCTGGCCCTCTGTTTTAATAGATAATAATAAAAGAAAGGGTCGCTGTGAATTGCTATTAAGCTCTCTTTGAAAGAAAACACCTGGCCTGTGGAGGCCTTTGAGTCCGGCCTCACACCCTCATTCTCAGTAGGCCAACTGGCACCTCACTAGCGGTGAGATTGGAAATGGCCAAAGAGCACACCTAGTCTGGTGCTCAGGCCATCCAAGTTTTTTTTTATGAGACAGAATCTCACTCTGTCACCCAGGCTGGAGTACAGTGGCACGATCTCTGCTCACTGCAACCTCCGCCTCCCAGGTTCAAGTGATTGTCTTGCCTAAGCCTCTCTAGTAGCAGGGATTACAGGCACCCACCACCATGCCTGGCTAATTTTTTTTTGTATTTTTAGTAGAGAAGTGGTTTTACCATGTCGGCCAGGCTGGTCTTGAACTCTTGACTTCAGGTGATCCGCCTGCCTCAGCCTCCTGAAGTGCTGGGATTACAGGCATGAGCCACTGCGCCCGGCAGGTCATCTAAGTTTTACATACAAAAGTCGCAGCTACCCCTGTTTCTTTGGTTTTCTGTTTTGAGAAGGTCTGTCTGTGTCGCCCAGGCCGGAGTGCAGTGGTGCGATCGTGGCTCACTGCAGCCAGGAACTGCTGGGCTCAAGGATCCTCCAATCTTAACCTAAGTCTCTGGGACTATAGGTATGCACTAGCATACCCAGTTAATTTAAAAATCTGTTTTTCAGAGACAGTGTCTCACTGTGTTGCCCAGGCTGGTCTTGAACTCCGGGGCTCAAGCGATCCTCCTGCCTCAGCCTCCTAAAGTGCTGAAATTACAGACGTGAGCCACCATACACAGCAGCAGCTACCCCATTAGGAGAAAACTCTCCTCCATTCCCCTGCCTGAGGCAGTTTTTCTGGCTCAATGGGGCCCCCAATTTGCAAGGGTTCCTTTAAACGGCTGGGTGCATTCCACTGTTAAATCTAAAGGTGTCCACTAGGGGGCAGCAACCACCTAACTCCAGCACCAACTCCAGATGTCATTCATTGCTGTTGAGTTGATATTTAAGGTATTCCATGGGACTTTGCAATGTTCCCGCTATCTGCAGGTGTCCGATATTATGGATTGTTGGATCATCTTCGTCAAGAATCAGCTCAAAAAGGTTTCTGGTTTCCCCTTCCACCTCTTCCTGATCCACACACTTTATTTTTTTATTTTTATTTATTTATGTTTTGAGACCGACACTATGTCACCCAGGCTGTAGTGCAGTGGTGTGATCTTGGCTCAGTGCAACCTCTGCCTCCCGGGTTCAAGCGATTCTCCTACCTCAGCCTCCCGAGTAGCTGGGACTACAGGCGCCCGCTACCACTCCCAGCTCATTTTTGTATTTTTAGTAGAGACGGGGTTTCACCATGTTGGCCAGGATGGTTTTGATTTCCTGACCTCAGGTGATCCGCCTGCCTCAGCCTCCTGAAGTGCTGGGATTACAGGGGTGAGCCACTGCGCCCGGCCCCAATTTATTATTTTTATTTTTAAATTTGTTTTTGGTATTTTAGCAGACTAGTCTGAACTTCTCTGGGTTGCTTGTAATGGGTAATAGCGTAGCCTCAGACTATATCCCGGCTGTCCAAAATAAGATGTGCTGGTCCTCTGGGACCAGCTTTTACTCCCTTTTTTTTTTTTTTTTGAGAAGGGGTTTCGCTCTTGTTGCCCAGACTGGAGTGCAGTGGCCCAATCTCCGCTCACTGCAACCTCCACCTCCCAGGTTCAAGCGGTTCTCCTGCCTCAGCCTCCCAAGTAGCTGTGATTACAGGTATCTGCCACCACACCAGGCTAATTTTGTATTTTCAGTAGAGACGGGGCTTTTCAATATTGGTCAGGCTGGTCTCGAACTGTAGGGCTCATGGCCCCACAGGGTCGTGGGGTGAGCCTTACGCTGTGCTGAGGCGCAGGATCCGAGAAATAAAGAGACAGGACACAGAAGTACAAGGAAAACGCAGCTGGGCTCGGGGGGCCACGCCACCTATAAGCGGAGTCAGGCGAGGCCCTGAATGTCCAGAAGCATGAGTATTTATTGTGTATAGGTTAGGGGGCAGGGCAGTGAGTGAAATCATCTTTAAGGATAGTGATAGGGTCATGAGCAATAAAACATGGGGTCCACCCCCATTAGGTCACCCAGGCCAGGAGGTGGACAGTGCACAGCAAGAGGCCCATTCCCATGAAGGCAAGGGCCGTGTGCAGTAAGGGGTCCACCCCCATTAGGTCACCGAGGCTTGAAGGTGGGCTGTGCGCAGTGAAGAGGGTGCAGTGGCAATACTTCTATCTATGGGCAAACTAATTCTAAGAAGATTTATAGGAGGATGCTTTAAGTCACATACCAGTGACAGAGCTGTCAAGGTTACCACCACCTTCTGGCAGCTTCCAATGGGTTCTATGGGAAGATGCTTTTCAAGCAGCACAGTAGTAAGAGCTGATAAAGTTCATAGTCACCAAGGTGGGTTGCCGTTCTGAGGGCAGCCTTCCACAAGAACTGGAGCAAGGTCCTACAACTCCTTTATCAGGAGGAGTGGCTCTCGCCCCAAGCCTGCCATACAGCAGGTGTCTTTACGATACTGAACGCTGCCGCCTGGGCCATGGATTCTTGTCCTGGTCTAACTGTTTTTCCCTTAAATCATGCTCTGCACTGTGTCTGCTCTAGGCATTCCTCCGATTACAGACTGGTTATTCCTTAATTCATGCTCTGCACTGTGTCCACTCTAGGCATTCCTCCGATTATGAACTCAGATATAATTATAGGCATATATGTAGGGAAATATTCTTTAGGCACTCATACTATCAACTATTAATGATTATATAGAGGATTATATAAAGTGATCCTTCAAGCCCTAATTCTATAAACCAATATATGATTATGTAAAGGATTATATAAGAGGAAATAGCTGAGTAGTAACACTATAAGGTGAGATATTCTTCAAGCCCTAACTGTGCCAGGGTTCTGCTTAGCTCTCATTCCTCGGTGCCTATATGGGGGGTTACCCACATCGAACTCCTGACCTTGTGGTCAGGATTACAGGTGTGAGCCCCTGTGTCCGGTCTGAAGTGATTTTATTCCAGCCTGTCGGTCAGATGAATCAGCGGCTGTCAGAGTGGCAGGGTCATGTGAAAACCTGCCAGAAGCTAAGATGGTGCGGGTCTGGGGTGGGTATTGTTGGGAGACTGTCCTCCACAGTTGTCTTGTGTTCCTACATGTTGTGTGGGGTGTGCATGGCTGCAAGGCCCTGGTCACTGTTTCGTCAGGGTTGTTTATGCAGCTGGCAGCCTTGAGCAATGAGGCAACTCCTCCCCCTCACACAAAGAGAGGTTTGCTTGTTGACTGCTGTAAAGAGGATTCCCCAAGCTCAGTGCTCCTTTGCTGTAATACAACCCTCTGTACATGCAGGCATCCACCTGGGCCCTGGGATTGCCCTTACAGAGTTAGGAGAGAAAGGGGAACCAATGAAAACATGCTGTGTTTATGCTGCTGGCTGTACTGGGAGGAATGCAGTCTTTTGTCTCTGACCTGGGAGTCTCATGTCTTCTGCCAAAACAGACAGACGGACAGACAGATAGATTGATTGCTTCATTTATTTATTGAGATGGAGTCTTGCTCTGTCACCCAAATTGTCTGTTTTGTTTTTGGCTCACTGCAACCTCCACCTCCTGGGTTCAGGTGATTCTCCTGCCTCAGCCTCCCTAGAAGCTGGGATTACAGGCACCCCCGCCCACCACATGTGGCTAATTTTTGTATTTTTTGTAGAGGTGGGGTTTCATCATCTTGGCCAGGCTGGTCTTGAACTCCTGACCTCGTGATCCACCCACCTCGGCCTCCCAAAGTGCTGGGATTACAGGCGTGAGCCTCCGCGCCTGGCCACAGATAGTCCTTTCTTTGCTCTAGAGCCCTATTTGGATATTCAGAAGCCCTTATTAACGTTTCCCTTCCTCCTGTTGTCTGCACAACCCTACCTCCTCTGCTTCTTCTACACCAATGTATCTGAACTTGGATGGCGCGGGGCACTGGCCTGAATCCGTAGCTGGAAGGAGCTGAGCCTGGGAACAGGGGGCTGTGGGTAGGTTAAGGGGGAAAGAAGCTGGAAAATTTCTGGGTCCTCTGTGGGAGGGAAGGATCCTTGGGACTCACTCACCGGGGGTTTGCTGAGGTTGCGTGGCCTTTCTGCCTTTGCGAGCAAGAGGAACTAGGGTGAGAAGAGCAAAGCTACTGGCAAAGGAGAAAGGGGAGGAGTTAGGGATCGGGAAATCAGGCCTTCGCCCCCTCCTCCTTAAACCTCTGCATTCTGCATTGCCTTTTTTTTTTTTTTTTTTTTTTGAGATGGAGTTTCTGCTGTTGTTGCCCAGGCTGGAGTGCAATGGCGATCTCGGCACACTGCAACCTCCACCTCGTGGATTCAAGTGATTCTCCTGCCTCAGTATCCTCAGTAGCTGGGATTACTGGCACGTGCCACCACACCTGGCTCATTTTTGTATGTTTAGTGTAGAGATGGGGTTTCTCCATGTTGGCCAGGCTGGTCTCGAACTCCCGACCTCAGGTGATCTGCTCGCCTCGGCCTCCCAAAGTCCTGGGATTACAGGCGTGAGCCCCCACAGCCGCCCGCATTGCTTTCTATTCCCAGCCCCTGACACACACATCTAGAAACACAATTTCAACGAAAGCCAGGATTTTTATCTGTCCTGTTTCTGGTTGTATCCCTGAAGAGATGAGAGTTGTAGACACACAGTATGCACTCCATGAATATTTTTAGGCTGAGCATGGTGGCTCACACCTGTAGTCCCAGCACTGTGGGAGGCAAAGGATGGAGGATTGCTTGAGCCCAGGAGTTTAAGACCAGCCTGGGCAACATAGGAGATGCTGCCTCTACAAAATAAAAAATAACAAAATAGCTGCGCACGGTGGAGGGCATCTGTCGTCCCAGCTACTTGGGAGGTTGAGGTGGGAGAATCGTTTCAGCCCAGGAGTTGGAGGCTGCAGTGAGACGTCCCTGCACCACTGTACTTCAGGCTAGGTGACAGAATTAGACCCCGTCTCTAAAAGAAAATAAAAATATTTTAAAATGAGATCAATGAATGAATGAATGACAAGGTGTTTGGGGCTGGGCGCGGTGGCTCATGCCTGTAATCCCAGCACTTAGGGAGGCCCAGGCAGGTGGATAACAAAGTCAGGGGTTTGAGACCAGCCTGGCCGACATGGTGAAACCCTGTCTGTATGAAAAACGCAAAATTTGCTGGGCGTGGTGGCTCACGCCTTTACAGGCACTTTGGGAGGCCGAGGTGGGTGGATCACCTGAGGTCAGGAGTTCAAGACCAGCCTGGCCATCATGGTGAAACCCCATCTTTAAAAAAAAAAAAAAAAAAGTTTTTATAAAAAAAAAAGAAAAATGCAAAATTTAGCTGGGTGTGGTGGGAGGCACCTGTAATCCCAGCTACTTGGGAGGGTAAGGCAGGAGGATCGCTTGAACCTGGGAGGCGGAGGTTGCAGTAAGCCGAGATTGCACCACTGCACTCCAGCCTGGATAGCAGAGGGAGACTCTGTCTCAAAAAAAAAGTGTTTGGAAGCTCTGGGAAGGAAGCGGTTAACTGTCTTCAGACAGACTCCAGAAAGAACGACTTTTTTTTCTTTTTTTTTTTTTGAGACAGCCTCTTGCTCCATCGCCCAGGCTAGAGTGCAGTGGCATGGTCTCGGCTCACTGCAACCTCTGCCTCCTGGGTTCAAGCGATTCTTCTGCCTCACCCTCCCAAGTAGCTGGGATTACAGGCACTCACCACCACGCCCAGCTAATTTTTATATTTTTAGTAGAGATGGGGTTTCACCATATTGGCCAGGCTGGCCTTGAACTCCTGACCTTGTGATCTGCCCACCTCTGCCTCCCAAAGTGCTGGGATTACAGGCGTGAGCCAGTGAGTCTGGCCAGACTTTTTACTTTTTATCTACCCCTAAGGATGAGTTGAGAATTGAGCAGATGGAGAGAGGTGGGAAGGTTGCTCCAGGCGGAGGGAACTGTGTGTGTGTGTGGCGGGGGAGGTACTGAGGCAGGGAGCTGGGGGTGGAGCTTGGCTCGTAAGTCCCTGTGGCTGCGGTGCAGAGCGTGATTGCAAGTCACACCAGATGAAGCTCCACAGACTTGATGAGGTGATCAAAGTAGAGAAGCTGGGGAGGTTTCCTGGTACACTGGGGAGCCATGGGAGGACTGTGAGCAAAGCGTAGCAGGCTCCTCTCTGGGACCATTTGGGGAGTGGGCTAGAGGGAAGAGAGTGAAGCCTGGGAGGCCAGGGCGGAGGCTGGGTTGGTGGTCCAGGCAGGAGAGGGTGAGGTATGAATGAGCTGGGGTCTGGGTGTGGGGATGGAGAAGGTGGAATTGGGCAGAGAAAGTCAGGGAGCGGCAGGGATGGGGCTGGGCCTACTGGGTTTGGGGATCTGAAGGGAAGAAAGGGGAGAGGAAGGTGCCTGGGGCGTGGCCTGGTGACTGGGCAGACAGTGGCTCCACCCCTGAGAGGTACAGAATCTGGGAGACTGGGGTGTGGGGAGGCAGATGCTGAGTGTGGGAGACTGTGGGGAAAGGCAGTGGGCCAAAAGGCTTTTTAATTTAATTCAAAAGTTCTGCATGTAGCATTTTATGATGAGGCTGGGCATGGTGGCTCACACCTGTCATCCCAGCACTTTGGGAGGCTGAGGCAGGCAGATCACTTGAGGTAGGGAGAGAGACCAGCCTGGCCAACATGGCGAAACCCATCTCTCTCTCTTTCCTTTCTTTTTTCTTTTTTTTTTAAAGATGGGGTTTCACCATGATGGCCAGGCTGGTCTTAAACTCCTGACCTCAGGTGATCCACCCACTTTGGCCTCGCAAAGTGCTAGGATTACAGGTGTGAGCCACCTTACCCAGCTGGCGAAACCCATCTCTACTAAAAATAAAAAAAAATTAGCCAGGCGTGGTGGTGGGTGCCTGTAGTCCCAGCTACTCAGGAGGCTGAGGCAGGAGAATCACTTGAACCCAGGAGGTAGAGGTTGCAGTGAGCCGAGGACTGCATCACTTTGCTCCAGCCTGGGTGACAGCAAAAGACTCCATAGTTACATGTCAAATTTTCAGTGCCGCAAAAGAAGTAGCACTTGAATATAAATTTCCTCAGCAAGGCAATTTACTTCTATAGAAGGGTGCAGCTCACAGATGGAACAATGGCGAGCATACAGCTGGACAAGGGAGGGGAAGGGGTCCTTACTCCTGAGGGAGGTCGCCCCTACTGCTGTGTCCTTCCCCTATTGGCTAGGGGTGGACCGCACAGTCTAGGCTAATTCCGATTGGCTATTTTAAAGAGAGCAGTGGTACCAGCCAGAGTGGCGGGGTGGGTACTTTGGCGGGAAGGACGTTTATGGACAGGCTAGAGCAGGTAGCCAGGGGTGACCTGGGTCAAAGCAGGTGACTGGAGCAGGTGACTGTGATGAGTCAGGACAGAGCAGGGAACTAGGGGAACAGATGTGAACTACTGATTAGAACTGGTGGAGAAGGTTGTTCACTGAAACTACAGGGAAATCAAAATTTAGAATGGAGGACAAAGAACTGAACCTACTGATTCTTTGAAGAGAAATTTGCAACTCATTATATCCAACACTGTCTCAGAAAAAGTTAAAACCTACGGAAAAAGTTAAAACCTCCAGAAAAGTAGAGAATGAGATGAAACCCTGTGTGCTCATCATTCAGCTTCGGCATGAAATACTTTGCTGTTCCTCTTGTTTACGATTCCTCCCCCAACTTAATTATATTTTGCTGCAGTATTTAATAGCACATCTGGTGCTTCTTAAAAATGGAAATGATTCTGTTTTGGTGGCAGTAATGGTATGATATGTTCTCTAAAGAATTGATACTGCAATGAAAATACAAAAAAAAATAGACCATAAATGGGTTGGGTGCAGTGGCTCATACCTGTAATCTCAGTACTTTGGGAGACTGAGGGAGGAGGATTGCTTGAGCCCAGGAGTTTGAAACCAGCCTGGGCAACCAGGGCAAAAACCCCATCTCTACAAAAAATAAAACATAAAAAATTAGTCAGGTGTGGTGATGTGTGCCTGAGGTCTTGGCTACCGGAGAGGCTCAGGCAGGAGGATCGCTTGAACCCTGGAGTTCGAGGCTGCAGGAGGTGTGATTGTCCCACTGCATTCCAGCCTGAGCAACAGAGCATGAACCCCATCTCAAAAAAAAAAAAATAACCAACGTAAATATCATTCATCATTGGAATTCTCATGCAACTGATATTAAGGTTTGGTTCTATATCCTCCTAGACACTTTACACAGATATTTTTGCCAAAGTAGGAGTGTACCATTGTAACAGGAATGCCACACCAAAGATGGCTGCCTCGCCATGAGAAGAACACCTCACCTAAGTGGCCCACGATCATCTAGAGGCATCTCTCTCTCACCCTGCAGACGGGGCTCCCCACTCTCCTGCCGCTTCCTTTAAATGGACCATTCAGACGCTTGCCTGTGAACTTACAAGTGACCCACACCCTTTCCCCTGCACACCTACTCTGCTACCTGCCATGCATTCTCGCTCGCTCTCTGACTCTTCATTCCTGCCTTGCAGGACCCAGGGATGGAGCACTGTCCTCACTCATTGCACCTGCCCTTCCCAGGATCTGTAAGTAATAAATCTTTGACCTTATCTTCTTTTTTAAAAAAAATTTGGCTAGGCACAGTGGCTCATGCCTGTAATCCCAGCACTTTGGGAGGCGGAGGCAGGCAGATCACCTGAGGTCAGGAGGGAGTTCCAGACCAGCTTGACCAACATGGTGAAAACCCGTCTTTACTAAAAATACAAAACATTAGCTGGGCGTGGTGACGCATGCCTGTAATCCCAGCTACTGGGGAAGCTGAGGAAGGAGAATCGCTTGAAACCAAGAGGCAGAGGCTGCAGTGAGCTGTGACTGCACCGTTGCACTCCAGCCTAGGCTGCAAGAGCGAAACTCTGTCTCAAAAAACAATTTTTGATTTGCATAGGTTATTGGGGGGAACAGGTGGTGTTGGGTTACTTGGGTAAGTTCTGTAGTGGTGATGTGTGAGGTGGGTGCAGCCATCTCCAGAGCAGTAAACACTGCACCCAATCTGTAGTCTTGTATCCCTCACCCCTCCCACCCTGAGTCCCCAAAGTCCACTGAGTCATTCTTATGCCTTTGTATCCTCAGAGCTTAGCTCCCATTTATGAGTAAGAACATACGATGTTTGGTTTTCCATTCCTGAGTTACTTCACTTAGAATAATAGTTTCTAATCCCATCCAGGTTGCTGTGAATGCCATTAATTCATTCCTTTTTGTGGCTGAGTAGTATTCCATCATGTGTGTGTGTATATATACATATATAGATTATATGTATAGATTATATGCATATGTATATATACATATATAGACTACAGATTATAGATTATACATATGTATATACACATACATAGACTATATAGATTATATATACATATGTGCATATGTGTGTATATGGGTATATATATGTATATATGTGTATGCATACACACACTACATAGATATATATCCATATATATATATACAATGTACACACGATATATACATATGTATACAGGACAGGAGGGGGAGCTGGGTGTGATGTCCATGTCCATCCATACCTAGGTATGTATTTCTCAGGATACTTCATCTGCCTGGTGGATGACCTAATGCCCAATTGTCTGACATGACCAGGGATCCTCACACAGAAAACTTGTTTTACTGCAGACACCATAAGCTGGACACAGGTAGTTCGTATACATATGTATATATCGTGCATATATCATGTATATATGTATATGGATATATTTGTATCCATATACATATATACACACCGCAGTTTCCTTATCCACTCATTGATGGGATTTGTGTTGGTTTCGCATTTTTGCAATTGCAGATGGTGCTGCTATAACCCGTGTGCAAGCATCTTAAGCATCTTAAGCATCTAACTTCTTTTCCTCTGGGTAGATACCCAGTAGTGGGATTGCTGGATCCAATGGTAGTTGAACTTTTAGTTCTTTAGGGAATCTCCACGCTTTTTCCATGGTGGTTGTGCCAGTTTACGTTCCCACCAGCAGTGTAGAAGTGTTCCGTGCTCACCGCCTCCACGCCGACCTCTATGATTTTTGATTATGGCCGTTCTCGCAGGAGTCGGGCAGTATCACATTGCGGTTTTGATTTGCATTTCCCTGATCATTAGCGATGTGAAGCATTTTTTCACCTGTTCGTTGGCCTTTTGTATGTCTTCTTTTGAGAATCGTCCATGTGTGCATGTCCTTAGCCCACTGTTTGGTGGGACTGTTTGTTTTTGCTAATTTGAGTTCGTTGTGGTTTCTGGATATTGATATTCGTCGTTTGTCAGATGTCTAGATGATGAAGATTTCCTCCCACTCTGTGGGTTGTGTGTTTACGCTGCTGACTGATCCTTTTGCTGTGCAAAAGCTCTTGTTAAGACCCAGATATTTGTCTTTGTTTTTATTGCATTTGCTTTTGGGCTCTTGGTCAGGAAATCCTTCCCTCAGTGTCTGAAATGGTTTTTTCAGTGTTATCTTTTAGAATTTTTATGGTTTCAGGTCTTAGATTCAAGTCCGTGATCCATCTCTGTTGATTTTTGTATAAGGTGAGAGATGAGGGTGGCTAGCCAATTATCCCAGCCCTGTTTGTTGAATTGGGTGGCTTTCTCCACTTTGTTTTTGTTTGCTTTGCTTTGACCTTATTTTATTTTTTGAGATGGAGTCTTGCTCTGTTGCCCATGATGGAGTGATGGAGTGCAATGGTACTATCTCAGCTCACTGCAACCTCCACCTCCCAGGTTCAAGTGATTCTCCTGCCCCAGCCTCCCCAGTAGCTGGGATTATAGGCACCCACCACCACACCTGGCTAAGTTTTGGTATTTTTTTAGTAGAGATGGGGTTTTACCATGTTCACCAGGCTAGTCTTGCACTCCTGACCTCAAGTGATTCTCCCACCTCAGCCTCCCAAAGTGCTGGGATTACAGGTGTGAGCCTCCACGACCAGCCATAACTCAGTTTTCATTGAGCTGTAATTTACAGACAAAAAGCACAGATATTAAACATATACTTTAATGAGTTTTGACAGATGACCCATGTCACCAGCACTCCAATTTCCATAACTCCAGAGAGTTACTTTGGGTCCCTTTCTCTTCACCCCAGAAGCAATGACTGACTTACGTCACTGGATATTCGTCTCACCTGTTCTTGGGTTTTATAGAAATAGATGCATACAGTATGTAGACATTTGTATCTGGCCTGTTGCATTTCCCATAGAACATGTTTGCTAACTCCAGGGTCATAAAGATATTCGACACTTTCTTCTAGAAGTTTCTAGTTTTGGCATTTAAATTTAGGTCTTTGGTTCCTATTAACTGTGGGTTGGGGGTAGGGTATGTGGCAGGGATAAAGGTTTATTTTTTTCTATATGGCTTTACGGTAGTTACAGCACTGTTTGTTGAAAAGAGTTTCCCTGACCCACTGAATGGCTGTGGTATCTACATTGATTATATGTGTACAGGTTTATTTCTGGTCTGTTCTATTGATCTTTCAGTTTCTCTTTAGCCCAATACGACACTGCCTTGACTTCTGTAGCTTTATAGTAAATCTTGAAATTAGATAGTATGAGTCTCCAATGTGTTCTTTCCCAAGATTGTTTGAAACAATTTAGGTCTTTTGGATTTTTTTTTTTTTTTTTGAGATGGAGTCTTGCTCCTTGTCCATGCTGGAGTGCAGTGGTGCGATCTCAACTCACTGCAACCTTCCTGCCTCCTGGGTTCAAGTGATTCTCCTGCCTCAGCCTCCCGAGTAGCTGGGATTATAGGGAACCACCACCACGCCTGGCTAATTTTTAATTTTTAGTAGAGATGGGGTTTGCCATGTTGGCTGGTCTCAAAACTCCTGACCTCAAGTGATCCTCCCACCTCCGTCTCCCAAAGTGTTGGGCTGACCGGCGTGATCTATTGCACCTGGTCGGTGCTTTGCATTTTCATATACATTTTAGAATCAGCTTGTCAAATTCCGCAGCAAAGCTGGCTGGAACTTGAAATGCCACTGTGTTGAATCTGTACGTCAGCTCGGGGAGAACTGATATCTTAACGCTAACGATTGTTTTATTTATTTTTTTTTTTTTGAGACAGTGTCTCACTCTTTCACCCAGGCAGGAGTGGGGTGGTACCATCTCGGCTCACTGCAGCCTCAGCCTGGTAGGCTCAAGCGATTCTCCTACCTCAGTCTCCTGAGTTGCTGGGATACAGGTACGCCCAGCTAAATTTTTGTATTTTCAGTAGAGACAGGATTTCACCATGTTGGCCTAAACTGAGCTCAAGTGACCCGCCGGCCTCAAGTCTTAGCCTCCCAAAGTGCTGGGATTATAGGCGTGAGCCTCCACGCCCAGCCTACACTAATGATTCTTTGAATTCATGAACAAATCTTTCTATTTATGTAGGTCTTTAATTTCTCTCAAAAATACCTTGTAGTTTTCAGCATATTCTGAACATCTTTTGTTAAACATAGCCTTAGCATTTGATTTTTGAGGCTATCGTAAACGGTTTTTTAAAAATTTAACTATGGTTTGTTGCTAGCATGCAGAAACCAGGATTTTTTTGTATACTGGCTTTTATTTTTGTGACTTTCCTAAGCGCATTTATTCTAGTAGCTTTTTATTTTAGCAGATTCCTTAGGATTTTCTAACTATACACTTATGACATCTATGAGTAAAGACAGTTTTACTTCTTCCTGGCCAGTTTCTATGCTTTTTATATCTTTTTCTTGCCTCCTTTCCCCCGGCTAGGAACGTCATTATGGTGTTGAATAGAAGTGGCGTAAAGGGATTTCCCCTCCCTGTTTTCAATATTAGGGGAAGTATTCAGTATTTCACCATTTAGTATGATGTTCGCTGTAGTTTGTTGTTTTTTTGGTAGAAAGTGATTTAAAGAGAGAAAGAAACAGGAGAAGGAGAGAGAAAGAAATAGCTAACTCTTACCCCGAGTGAGAGAATCCAGAAAGATGGAACCCAGGAGAGGAAAGCAGCTTCCACCCTGAGTGGAAGGGAATAGAGAGATGGAGTTTAGGAGGGGAAGACAGGATTCCACAAGAGTGTGTGGAAGGGGGACTCCAGAGGGGGAGATCCAGGCGAGAGAAAAACAGCTTCGGCGAAGGGAGTGTTCATGGAAGGGGACCCAAACATGGAGTCCCGTTCACTGTAGTTGTCATTGTTGATATCCTTAACACAGTGAACCGTTCTAACCAAGGGTGATGTCCCCACCTCCTCCAGGGACATTTGGTCTAGTCAGGTGACATTTTTCATCGTCACAACTGGGTGGGGAGCGCTGATGCTGGTATCTTGAGAGTGAAGGCTAGGGATACTGGCAAACACTGAGCAGTGCACAGAACAGCCTCTCCCCACCCCCAAGCAAGAATTTTCTGGGCAAAATCCCGTAATGTTCAGGTAGAGAGTCTCTGCCTAGCAGCTGGAAGTTGTTGTGTTTCTGGTTTGTTGTAGGTTTTTTTTTCCATGAATAGAGGTGTTGAATTTTGGCAAATGTTTCTTCCCTTTAATCTATTAATGTAATTAATTTCTGGGATAAACCCACTTCTGATATTGTATTCACTTTATATATTTGTGGATTACATTTGCTGATATTTTTTTGAGACACTCTGTTCTGTTGCCCAGGCTGAAGTGGCATGATCTCGGCTCGCTGAAACCTCGACCTCCTGGCTTCTAGCAATTCTCCTGCCTCAGCCTCCCAAGGAACTGGGATTACAGACATGTGCTACCCTACCCGGCTCATTTTCTTGTATTTTTAGTAGAGACAGGGTTTCACCATGTTGGCCAGGCTGGTCTCGAACTCCTGACCTCAAGTAATCTGCCCACCTCGGACTCCCAAAGTGCTGCCATTACAGGCACATGCCGGGCCAAATTTAACTTTTAAACTCAGAAATGGGGCTATTTAGGTTTTCTACTTGCGTCAATCTTGGTAACTTGTACCTTCCAAGGAGTTTGTCTCTTTTAAGTTGTTGAACTTACTAGTATAAATTTGCTCATATTTCATTATTATTTTGTCAGGATCTATAATGATGCTCGCTTGTTTATTTTTTGAGATGGAGTCTCTGTTGCCCAGGCTGGAGTGCAATGGCGTGATCTTGGCTCACTGCAAACTGCCGCTCAGGCTCAAGTGATTCTTCTGCCTCAGCCTCCTGAGTAGCTGGGATTACAGGCACCTACCACCACACTCAGGTAATTTTTGTATTTTTAGTAGAGATGGGGTTTCGCCATGTTAGCCAGGCTGGTCTCAAACTCCTGACCTCAGATGATCCACCTGCTTCGGCCTCCCAAAGTGCTGGGATTACAGGTGTGAGCCACCGCACCCGGCCCTTTTTCTTTTTAGAAGGTCTCTCACTCTGTTGCTCAGGCTGGAGTGTAGTAGCACAATCTCAGCTCACTGCAGCCTCAGCCTCCGCCTCCGGGGTAGCTGGGGTTACAGACACCCACCACCACACTCAGCTACTATTTGTCTTTTTAGTAGAGACGGGGGTGTTGCCATTGTTGGCCAGGCTGGTCTCGACCTCCTGACCTCAGATGATCTGCCTGCCTCAATCTCCCAAAGTGCTGGGATTATAGGTGTGAGCCACTGTGCTTGGCCAATTCTGTGTTTTAAATGTGTTTTTTTCCCCCGGTCTATCTTCTCCACTAGCTACTGAGAGGGAAGCGTTGAAATCTCCAACTATGATTATGAATTTATCTATTTTGAAACTGTCCTGAGCTCCATAAGCATTTATATAATTCAGGCTTCCTGCTGCACTGACCCCTTTTCATTATGCAATCCTCTTCTTAGCCTCTAGTGTCACTTGCTTGACGTTGATTTTAAAGTAACCACGCTAGCCGCCGCCTTGTTGGTTTGCATGGTATGTTTTTCCATTTCCTTTAAACCTGTGTCTTTATAAAGGGCATCTCTTGCCAACAGCGTACAGTTGAGTCCTACGTTGTTTAGGTTGACAATTGCTGCCCGGATTGTCTCCCATCTCCTTCTGAAGCTCCACTTATACGTACATTAGTCTTAAGGGGCTGATATGTTTAGCTTTTCTCAATTCTCTCTTCTTTGTGCTTCGCTTTCTTCGAGGTAACTGACCCTTTCTTCCACTGGCTCCAGATCGTATTAAACCAGTGAGACTTCCACTTGTTCACTTTTAGAATTCCCATTGGTCACTGCAAGGCTGCAGTAGAAAAAGTAGGCCGGGCGCGGTGGCTCACGCCTGTCATCCCAGCACTTTGGGAGGCCGAGACGGGCAGATCATGAGGTCAGGAGATCGAGACCATCCTGGCCAACATGGTGAAACCCAGTTCTACTCAAGTACAAAAACTTAGCTGGGCGTGGTGGTGCACGCCTGTGGTCCCAGGTACTCAGGAGGCTGAGGCAGGGGAATCACTCGAATCCGGGCGACGGAGGTTGCAGTGAGCCGAGATGGCACCATTGCACTCCAGCCTGGTGAAGAGCAAGACTCCGTCTAAAAAAAGAAGTACACACACTTCCTCAGCATCATTCCTGGGAATAATGTGAGGCTAACTATTGCACCAAAGCACTGATTGATTTATATGTTGGGAGTCTTCAAGACTACACTGCCTAGTGGCAGGCCATGCTGCTTGGATGGTTTCTTCTTAGCTGTGTAAAAATGCTGTCCACCTAGGAAAACCCCGCCCATCACGCAGATTAAGCACTTACCCACAGATATCAAAACACTCAGGACTTTGTGTCCACTGCCCTTCAGTGGCTTTAACAGAAAGTGTGGTTTTTATTCCTTTCAAGAGCTGCTGCCGCCATGAGGCGTGGGTGTCTGCTTCCTTCAGCATTCTGATGACAAGAGCAATTCTGCTGTGGAGCGTTTGTGAATCCCAGTGTCCGTGTGTACCCAAGACCAAGTCAGAATCTCTGGAGGAGGAACTGAGATGTGAGTGTTTTCTAATGCTCCCGAGTGATTCAGATAGACAGGCCAGGTCATAACCACTGACTGTGGCTCCGAGAGCTTTAACTGCCTTCTTTGTGAGTGACAGAAATGATTTTGGAATCTCCCCTCCCTCAATTTACAATTTATGGAAGGCTTAGAGCAGCTGCCTCTGAGACGATTTTGTTATCTATAAAGTGGTGGATATTAGAGTATTCCTCTTTTGAATCGGAGTCTGGCTTTGTCACCCAGGCTGGGGTGCAGTGGCACGATTTCAACTCACTGCCACGTCCAACAACCCAGGTTGAAGCGATTCTCACGCCTCAGACTCCTGGGTAGCTGAGACTACAGGTGCCCGCCACCACACCCCGCTAATTCTTTTGTATTTTTACTAGAGACAGGGTTTTGCCGCGTTGGTCAGGCTGGTCTCCACTTCCTGACCTCAGGTGATCCGCCTGCCTTGGCCTCCCAAAGTGCTGGGATTACAGGCATGAGCCCCGGCACCTGGCTGCATTTTTTAAAATGGTTTTCTGTGAGAATAAGTGATGTTATTAGTGGAAAGGTCTCGAGTCTGAAGGTCCATGAAGCTGGCAGATTTGTAAAGTAAAGGGAGGGGCCTTTCCTAGTACTTGGGAGGCTCTGATTACTCACTTCTCAACACAGGTGTGGCCATTGGTGGTGGCCCATTATCCCGGAACTAGAAAGATGATCAGGTTGTCCAGGACTGCAGCCATAGGCCACCTTGACATAATCATTGCCTCCAGCCTTGGAGGAGGTGAAGGTGAGGATGGTGGCCAGGCTCAGGGAATGGAGCACAGGGCGTCCTGCCTGATGCCGCAGGTTCAGGGAGGACAAGGCAGAGAGCTGGGGCTGGGTGAGAAGAGCTTCTGAGTGGACTTGGAAGTAAGCAGGCCAAGGGAGAATGGGGAGGCTGGGGGCAGAAGGTTTGGAGTCCTGGGCCTCACCTGTGACCTCAGAGGAAGAGGGAGAGGAGGAGGATGGAGGGAGAAAGACAGGTGAGCATCAGCAGGGGCCTCCCAGTCAGCAAGAGTAGAAATAGGAGCGGTGTTAAGGTGGAATTATGGGAGGCACTGTTCTAGAGAGAAAATGCTGTTGGACCTGAGCGAGTTAGGGAATGTGCCACACTCTGAGATTGAATTCTGAGTCCTTTATTTTAGCCGGCGACTGAGAGGTTGCTAATGCCCAGAATTCTCTGGCCCTAAGAAAGAGTTTCTTATACCCTAGTTTGAAAGGGAGGGAGGAACCTAGCTGAAGCAATTTTTTCACAGAAGCAGAGTAAGCAAAAAGTTAAAAGGTAAACTAGTAAATAAGAAATAAAACGGTGCCAGGTGCAAGGCTAGAGCTGTCCTAAAAAGACGTACAACCTAAAGACACGGGGGCTCTGAGCACGCGACAGCCCTTGCATTCCCAGGCTCTGCTGGCGCCACTCGACTCTGCCTCTTACCAGCAAATGCACTCTGGGATGCCGCCCGGTGTTATCCCGCCCCAGCTCCATACTGCAGTTGCATACTTAATGAGGGGAATAACTAAAATGAAGAAGCTGAGATGGAGTCTGTCCAGCGCATGAGGCCTGAACACCTCTCAGCTAAGAGTCAGTTTAAGCTAACAAGAAGCAGGTTATCACAGAGCAAACAATAAGCTGCCCAGAGTGAGAGTCCACATAGAGACAGCTTTGCAAGGGTGGGTGGGTGGACACTTCATGCCCAGGCTTGGTGTTTTCCTGTTACCACACTGGAATGCAGCAGCACCATCTTGGCTCACTGCAACCTCCACCTCCCAGGTTCAAGCGATTCTCCCGTCTCAGCCTCCAGAGTAGCTGGGATTACAGGCACCCTCCTACCACACCCCTGACCTTGTAATCCATCCTCCACACCTCCCACAGTGCTGGGATTACAGGAGTGACCCACCACGCCTGGTCTCCCCAGGCCTTGGTTTTACGGTTTATGTGTGAGTTTAGGGCCAAGAGCCAGTGAGGCTACAGACTGCATGGAAGAACTTTGTAAGTGAAAGGAGAGGACAGGAAACAGAATGAACTACGGCCCCTCTCTCTGGGTATCCCTCTCAAACCTTTAGTCAAGTCTGCTTTTGCAGGAGTGGTTGATTTTGGAGGCTGTGAAGAGAGGGTGAGCTGAAGGTGGAGATGGATGATGTGAAAGCTGACCACTTGCAGCTGGGCACGGTGGCTCACACCTGTAATCCCAGCACTTTGGGAGGGTTACGAAGTCAGAAGATCGAGACCAGCCTGGCCAACATAGTGGAACACTGTCTCTACTACAAATACAGAAATTAGCCAGACATCGTGGCACATCCTGTAGTCCCAGCTGTTTGGGAGGCTGAGGCAGGAGAATCGCTTGAACCGGGGAGGCAGAGGCTGCAGTGAACCGAGATTGCACCACTGCACTCCAGCCTGGGTGACAGAGCAAGACTGTCTCAAAAAAAAGTTGACCACGTGCATGAATGCAGGAACCAGGTTTACCAAAATGATGTAATAATAAAAAAAATGTATTTCAGTGTGTTTAAGACAGGGGCTCGCTCTGTTGCCCAGGCATGATCTCGGCTCACTGCAATGTCTGCCTCTCAGGTTCCAGTGATTCTTCTGCCTCAGCCTCCTGAGTAGGTGGGACTACAGGTGTGTGCCACCACACAGGGCTAATTTTTGTTATTTTTAGTAGAGACAGAGTTTCACCATATCGGTCAGGCTGTTCTCGAACTCCTGACCTCAAGTGATCTGCCTGCCTCTGCGTCCCCAAAGTGCTGGGGTTTAGGCGTGAGCCACTGCGCCCAGCCTGAAATCCATTTTCGATGTAAAGGGAGCATGATCCAGATGTCAAGGAGATGGATTTAAAGAAAATACTCCAAGGCCGGGTGCAGTGGCTCACGCCTGTAATCCAGGCACTTTGGCAGGCGGGCATGGTTGCAGGCACCTGTAGTTGTGCAGCTACTCAGGAGGCTGAGGCAGAAGAATCGCTTGAATCCTCAAGGCAGAGGTTGCAGTGAGCTGAGATCATGCCATTGCACTCCAGCCTGGGCAACAGCACAAGACTCCATCTTAAAAAAAAAAAAAAAGGCCAGATGCAGTGGCTCACGCCTGTAATTCACCTCAGGTCAGGAATTCGAGACCAGCCTGACAAACATGGTGAAACCACGTTTCTAATAAAAAAATACACAAAATGAGCGGGGGTGGTGGCAGGTGCCTATAATCCCAGCTACCTGGGAGGCTGAGGCAGGAGATCCGCTGATGCCTGAGCAGCAGAGGTTTCAGTGAGTCAAGATCGCGCCACTGCACTCCAGCCTGGGCAACAAGAGCAAAACTCCATCTCGGGGCGGGGGGGTGGGGGGGAAGGCTCTAAATGGGTAACTGGAATGGAATTGGTGCCAGTCAGCTCCTTAGGGGTTAACATGCACTGTCAAAAGTCAGGGAGGTGGCGGGGCTCAGCTGGTGAGACTGTGGTGTGATCTGAAAGGTTGCCTGCAGGTCTCTGCATGCAGAGATGTGGCGATCGGGTCAATAGGAGGCCCTTCTTCAAGCCGTCTGTGAATGGCAGTTAACCCCTAAAGGAGCTGAAGTAGAAGAAATTCCAGGAGCTGGTGCTGTTGTACAAGCTCAGCAGGACGCACGCATCTGGGTGGACACGGTGGGCGGAGACCTTGAGATGACAGAGGGAGATCTGGGGTGGCCTGGGGCTGGGCCCCTCACTTACCAGAATGCTAGCATAGCTCACGCCGCCCAGCCCGGAGACAAGCTGCTTCCAGAGCCAGGCGTGGTCCACACGCAGACACTGCCCCGAAATCATCTCCATGTGCGAGAGCAGGATCCTAAGAAGAGCATGAAAAAATACATCAGGATGAAGCTGCCTGGGAAGGCGGCCAGGGGCGCTGTGCTCAGGCAGCCAGGAGTGCCGGTCTTGCCCCCATTTTCCCCTGGGAGCCCATGTGCCCAACCCCAGCTTTCTCTCTCTTTCTGGGCCCAGGACTCCAGGCTCCCAGCCTTGAAACTCCCTCCCTAAGCTCAGGACCCAGGCCCCTGGCCTTAGCTCCGCCGTTCTGGTGACACGGGTATAAAAGCACCACCCGCTGCCCAGCCCGACAGAGAAGGCATCTGGAGCAAGAAGCTGTCACTGTTTTTAGACTGACGTGGTTTTGGGGCTGGGTGGCCTGGATGTCCTTGGCCTTGAGCCTCCCGGACAGGGGAACTGGGGGTCTGGAATGTTTTGGAAGACTCTTCCTCTGTCAGATCAGATAATTCCTCCAAGGGACTCCATAGCTTCTTTTGAAGCCCGCTACATCCTGAGGAAAGCTTAAGCTTAGGGTGACCAAGAGCAGCAGACTTTACAGGACACGTCTTGGATGCCAGGCTCTAAAACGTCCTCACAGGGATTTTTGAGAAATGAGGGCCAGAGCTGAAATCTTGGCCCTCCTCCTCATGACTTAGTTACTTAGGGGCACTATATATATTAACTTTTTGAGACAGGGTCTTGCTGTATCACCCAGGCTGGAGTACAGTGGAGCAATCTCAGCTCACTGCAGCCCCCGCCTCCAGGGTTCAAGTGATTCTCCTGCCTCAGCCTCCCCAGTAGCTGGGACTACAGGCACATGGGCTCAGCTATTTTTTCTATTTTTAATAGAGACAGGGTTTTACCATGTTAGCCAGGATGGTGTCTATCTCTTCACATCGTGATCCACCCACCTCAGCCTCCCACTCTATTGCCTTCCGAATAGCTGGGTTTACAGGCCTGTGCCACTATGCTCAGATAATTTTTGTATTTCTAGTAGGGACAGGGTTTCGCCACGGGGGCCAGGCTGGTCTCTAACTCCTGACTTCAAGTGATCCGCCCATCTCAGCCTCCCAAAGTGCTGGCATTACGGGCGTGAGCCGCCATGCCCAGCTGTGTTTTTCTCATTTTAAAAGCAGAGGTGAATTTCAAAATATTTAACAAATGCCGCGGTGTGAGCACTCGCCAATCAGAATAAATGCCAGCCATAAACACAGGAGTGTCCACTGAACATCAGTCCTGTCAGAAATGATTGAAATGACACCATGGAATCCTGAGGGCCAAGGGCGCAGCAAACAATGGATACCCTCAGGTTTCTCTCCCTTTGATTTCTGGTGTACTTGGAAACTTTTAGGCCCAAATAACGAACATAGACTTCCAGGCCAGAAATCTGCAAACACAGCTATTTATCACAATCGCTGAGGAGCTCCAAAATGATACAGATTACTGCCTTCCATTCTCTCAGCCTCACTCCTCTAGATTCAGTAAGTCTAAGGTGGGGCTAGGGATGGGTAGAATTTAAAAGCTTCATGACCGGGCGCCTCGCCTGTAATCCCGGCACTTTGGGAGGCAGAGGTGGGCTGATCACCTGAGATCAGGAGTTTGAAACCAACCTGGCCAAGATGGTAAAACCCCATCTCTAATCAGCCAGCTTGCTGGTGCATGCCTGGAATCCCAGCTACTCAGGAGGCTGAGGCAGGAGAATCCCTAAAGCAGGGATGCTTCTCAGAGAGAAATAGGCCACTGTCCCTACCCATCTCTGGAGATTATGCAGGAGAAAGCCGAGCCTTAAGAACAAAGAGCTCTGAAGCTCCCCCTGCCCCCCAACCCCGGCAAAGAACTAACTTTACTTCAAACAATGGAGGTTCTGTTGGTAAGTAAGTAATTCAGAGGAAGCTGGTGGCACTTCATGAGAGACACAAGCTAAACCACAGGCCAGCTAATTACCAGAGAGAATCAGGGAAAGAGGCGACTAGGAAGGTCCCACCTGGGTTCAGAACAAGTCTCAAACACTGACCTCTAAAACTGTTCCTTTAAGGGAGCCTAAATTTAAGTGGACCAGATGCAGAACAGTTTATGCCTGAGGGCATTGTCAAAAACAATAATTAGCGGGGCAATCAGTGGAGCCTAAAAGCTGAGTGTGGTGAGGGAGAGAGACAGGAGAGCCCACCTAAAACCACTGTCATTTCCAGGGTGACAGTGCATGTCTAAGGCTGTGCCCTTGAGGAGTATACACTATGACCAGCAGGATTTGTCCCAGGAATGCAAGGTTGGCTTAATATCTAAAAATCAACTAATACATCAAAGAACAAAACCCACGTTTTGATCATCACAATAGATATATAAAGAGCACTTGACAAAATTCAACACACTTCATGATAAATACTCAACAACCTAGAAATAGAAGGAAATCTTAACTTGATAAAGGGAATCTACAGAAAAAATCCAGTTAACATCATACTTAATGGTGAAAACAATTCTTTCCAAGGTCAGGAACAAGACATGGGTGTCTTTTCTCACCTCTTTCGTTCAGTATTGTACTGGAGATTCTAGCCAGAGAAATTAGGCAAGACCATAAGATAAAAATACATCAAGAATGAAAAAGAAACTATCCCCATATAACATGATCTTGTATAAAGAAAATCCTAAGGAATCCACTAAACTATTACAACTCAAATAGGTTTAGTAAGGTTGGAGAATACAAGAATATACAAAAATAAATTATATTTCTATATACTTGCAAAAAAAAATCCAAAAATTAAGAATATTCCATAGATGATAGTATCTGATGCAGTTTGGATGTTTGTCCCCTCCACATCTCGTGGTGAAATGTAATCCCTACAGTTGGAGGTGGGGCCTGGTGGGAGGCATTTGGGTTATAGGGGCAGATCTCTCACGAATGGCTTGCTGCTGACCTGTTGACAGTGATTTCTCGTGAGATCGGGTTGTGTAAGATTGCCTGGCTCTTCTCTCATGTGTGGTAGAAGTGACATGCTAGCTCTGACATTCCACCAAGATTTTAAGTGTCTTGAGGCCTTCCGCAGAAGCAGATGCTAGCACTGTACTTCCTGTCTATCCAGCAGAACCATGGGCCAACATAAAATCTCTCTTCTTTGTAAATTACAGCAGCATGAGACAGGTATAAGGACGCACAAAGACCAATAGTGATTCCTTTATAGCAATGCCAAAATGGCCTAAGAGCATCAGAATAAAATACTTAGTAATACATTTAACAAGGGACAAACACTATGAAAACTATCAAACATGTTGAAAGAAGATTTAATAAATGAAAAGAAACCCCATGTTTATGAATCAAAATTAAATATTAAGATGGCAGTATTTCCCAAATTGATCTACACAATTAATGCAATCCATATCAAAATCGCGAGCTGGCTTCTTTGCAGAAAATGACCAGCTGATAGAATTCATATGGAAATTCAGAGGGCCCCAAATAGCCAAAACAAACCTGGCAGAGAACAATGTTGGAGTACTCACACTTCTGATTTCAAAACTTATTACGATGTTACAGTAATTAAAGCTGCATGGGACTGGTACAAGAATGCATACAAACCAATAGGAGACTATAGAACGCCCAGAAAGAAACTTTTATGTATATAGTCAATTTTTTTTTTTTGAGACAGTCTTGCTGTGTCACCCAGCCTGGAGTGCGGTGGCATGATCTCAGCTCGCTGCAAACTCTGCCTCCCAGGTTCAAGTGATTCTCCTGCCTCAGCCTCCCAAAGAGCTGGGACTGCAGGCACCCGCCACCATGCCCAGCTAATTTTTTGGTATTTTTAGTAGAGATGGGGTTTCACTATGCTGGCCAGGCTGGTCTTGCAATCCTAACCTCACGATCCGCCCACCTCAGCCTCCCAAAGTGCTGGGATTCCAGGCGTGAGCCACGGTGCCTGCCCCTCCTATAGTGAATTTCCAACAAGGGTGCCGAGAGTACTCAATGGGAGAAAGACGGTCTCTCCAACATACGATGTGAGGAAAATTGGATATCCACATGCAAGCAAAAATAACCTTGGATTCTTACGCTATACAGAGCAATTATCTCAAAATGGATCAGAGACCTACACGTAACAGCAGAAACTATAAGCCTTTTAGAAGAAAATGTTGGGGGCAAATCTCCATGACCTTGACTTGGCAATGGCTTTTTTTTTTTTTGAGATGGAGTCTTGCTCTATCACCAGGCTGGAGTGCAGTGGCGCAATCTGGGCTCACTGCAACCTCCGCCTCCCGGGTTCAAGCAATTCTCCGCCTCAGCCTCCCGAGTAGCTGGGACCACAGGCACGTGCCACCATGCCCAGCTATTTTTTTGTATTTTTAGTAGAGACGGGGTTTCACCATGTTGGGCAGGATGGTCTCAATCTCTTGACCTCGTGATCCACCCGCCTCGGCCTCCCAAAATGCTGGGATTACAGGCGTGGGCCACCGCACCCGGCCGATAATGGCTTTTTAAATATGACACCAAAATATATCCTTTTGTGCATCAAAAGGCATTATCAGAGAGTGAAAAGATAACCCATAGAATAGAAGAAAATATTTGCAAATCAAGTATTTGGTAAGATTCTAGTATCCAGAATATAAAAACAACTCCTACAACTGAAAAACAAAAACTCAGTTTAAAAAGAGCAAAGTATGTTAATTAGCTCTATTGAGCCATTTCACTATAGATACATGTTCCAAAACATTGAGTTGTATGTGATAAATATAATTTGTATCTGTTCACTTAAAAATCAATTTTTTAAAATGGGCAAAGGACATCAATAGACATTTCTTACCAGAAGATAAACAGATGGGCAAAAAGCACATGAAAAGATGCTCAGCATCTCTGATCACTAGGGAAAGGCAAGTCAAGGCCAGAATTACCATTTCACACCCATGAAGGTGGCACCAAAAACAAACAAAAAAAAATCAATGGGAAATCACAATCGCTGGTGAGGATGTCGAGAAATTGGAACCATGATGCATTGCGGGTAAGAATGTAAACTGGAGGTCAGGCGCGGTGGCTCACGCCTGTAATCCCAGCACTTTGGGAGGCCGAGGTGGGCGGATCACGAGGTCAAGAGATCGAGACCATCCTGGCCAACATGGTGAAACCCCGTCTCTACTAAAAATACAAAAATTAGCTGGGCGAGGTGGCGTGCACCTGTAGTCCCAGCTACTCGGGAGGCTGAGGCAGGAGAACTGCTTGAACTCGGGAGGCGGAGGTTGCAGTGAGCCGAGATTGTGCCACTGCACTCCAGCCTGGTGCCTGGCGACCAAGTGAGACTCTGTCTCAAAGAAAAAAAAAAGTAAACTGGAGCAGCCGTGGTGAAAAACAGCTTGGCAGTTCTTCAAAAAGTCAAACAATTACCACTGGATCTAATAGTTCCACTTCCGGGTACGTGCACACATGAATTGAAAGAAAGACCTCAGGCTGGGCGCGGTGGCTCACACCTGTAATCCCAGCACTTTGGGAGGCTGAGGCCAGCGGATCACAAGGTGAGGAGTTCCAGACCAGCCTGGCCAACATGATGAAACCTTGTCTCTACTAAAAATACAAAAATTAGCTGGGCATGGTGGTGGACGTCTATTGTCCCAGCTACTCGGGAGCCTGAGGCAGGAGAATCCCTTGAACCCAGAAGGCGGAGGTTGCAGTGAGCCGAGATAGCACCACTGCACTCTAGCCTGGGCTACTACAGAGCAAGACTCCATCTCAAAAACAAACCCCAACTGATACTTGTATACTGCTTTTCATAGCAGCGCCATTCACAAGAGCCAAAGGTCAAAACAAGCCACGTGTCTACAAACAGATTAATAGATGAATAAACTCTGGTATGCCCTACAATGCAATATTATTCATCCATAAAAAAGAATGAAATTCGGATACATGCTGTAACGTGGATGAGCCTTGAAAATATGTTACATGAAATAAGCCAGACACAAAAAGATGAATACTATGATCCTATTTACATGAAATATCTACAATAGGCAAATTCATAGAGACAAACTATATTAGAGGTTACTAGGGGGGCTAGGGAGAGATGAAGAATTACTGCTTAACATGAGGGGAAGGAGGGGGGAGGGGGAAGAGGGGAGGGGGACAGGGGAGGGGAACGCAGGGGAGAGGGAGGGGAACACAGGGGAGGGGAATGGAGTGTGGTGTTGGCAAAGGATAATAAATAGATCAATGGAAAAGAGAGCCCATAAATACCCCCCCAGCTTATGTGGTCACTTAATTCATAATACAAGTGCCACTTCACTGAGCGGCAATGGATGGTCTCTTCAGTAAGTAGTCCCAGAATAATGATTGGTATCTATGCAGGAAATAACCCTTGAGCCCACCTCACATGACCCATGAATATTAATTCAAGATGAATTATAGGTATAAATGTGGACGGCAGAACAAAGGCATTCCAAAAGAAACGGATGAAAGTATCATTTGGACTTTGGGTAGGCACATTTTCTTAAATAGAACACAAAAAGCGCTAACTGTAAGAAAATGAGAACTCGACTTCATTAAGATTTTAAAATTAAATGACATCTTTCAGAAAGTACACAGGTAAGCCACAGACGGAACACGTCTGTAATGCACACATCTGACTGACTTGGATTCAGCATATAAAGAATGCTGGCCGGGCACAGTGGCTCACACCTGTAATCCTAGAACTCTGGGAGGCAGAGGTGGGCACATCAAGAAGTCAGGAGATGGGGACCATCCTGGCTAATACGGTGAAATGCCATCTCTACTAAAAATACAAAAAATTAGCCAGGCGTGTTGGTGGTGGACACCTGTAATCCCAGCTACTCAGGAGGCTGAGGCAGGGGAATCACTTGAACCTGGGAGGTGGAGGTTGTGGTCAGCCGAGATCATGCCACTGCACTCCAGCCTGGGCGACAGAGCAAGACTCTGTCTCAAAAAAAGAAAAAAAAAGGCAGCCATAAAAAACGGTGAGTTTGTGTCCTTTGTAGGAACATGGATGAACCTGGAAACCATCATTCTCAGCAAACTGACAAAAGAACAGAAAAACACCGCATGTTCTAACTCATAGGTGGGTGTTGAACAATGAGAACACATGGACACAGGGAGGGGAGCATCACATACTGGGGTCTTCAGGGGGAAACAGGGGAGGGACAGCAGGGGGTAGGGAGTTGGGGAGAGACAGCATGGGAAGAAATGCCAGATACAGGTGATGGGGGAGGAAGGCAGCAAATCACACTGCCATGTGTGTACCTATGCAACAATCTTGCATGTCCTTCACATGTACCCCAAAACCTAAAATGCAATAAAAAAAAAAGAATGCCTACAAAACAAAGAAAAAAAAACAACTTATGAAAGGGTGAAAGACTCGAACAGATACTTCACAAAAGCAGCTATCCAGATGACCAATACCCATGTAAAAGTGCTGGGTATCATTACTCGTGGAAGTGCAAATGAAAGCCACAGTCAGGTACCTGCACAGCTACCAGGACGACTAAAACTGACAACACAAGAGCTCGTTAAATATTGTCAGGCTTCCACTGCTCGCGGGAGCGTAAAGTGATGTGACCATTTTGGACGTGTGTTTGGCAGACTCCATAAAGACAAAAAACGCCTGTTCTATGACCCACAAAGTCAGGTCTATGTGCATGAAAATATCTACAAGAATACTGGTTGCCACTTTATTCAAAATAGCCCAAACATAAATAGTGGCATATTCATACAATGTAATACTACACAATAAAAAAGACCCAGCAACTGATGCCCCCAAAGCGTGGAGAAGCTCAAACACTTTTTAGATTTAATAAAAATAATTTTAATGGTTAATAAAGTACATTTTAAAATAAAAAATATTTAATTGACAAAAACTGTATATATTCAAGGTATATGATTTGATATATGTATACACTGTGTAATGATTACCACAGTCAAATTAACATATCTATAAACACCATAGTTATCATTTGGGTGTTTGTGTGTGTGTGTTGAGGACACTTAAAATCCATTCTCTGGCCAGGCACGGTGGTTCATGCCTGTAATCCCAGCACTTTGGGAGGCCGAGACGGACACATCATGAGGTCAAGAGATCAAGACCATCCTGGCCAACACGGTGAAACAGTCTCTACTAAAAATACAAAAACTAGCTGGACGTGGTAGCATGCCTGTAGTCCCAGCTACTCGGGAGGCTGAGGCAGAAGAATTGCTTGAACCTGGGCGGCAGAGGTTGCAGTGAGCTGGGATCCTGCCATTGCACTCCAGTCTAGAGACCTAGCAAGACTTCATCTCAAAAAAAAAAAAAAAAAAAAATGTCTAGCAAATGTAAATTACTAAAAAATAATCCAAGAATTTTGAGGAAAATTAATGGAAATGGTTGAAAAGATAAGTAGCCATCTGCTGCAGAAATGGACTCTGGGACCAGATGTGTTCAGAGAGGAGTTTGATTTAATCTTTAAAAAGCAGATGGTTCTAACATCAGTTACACTATGCTGGTCAAAGTGTGGCCACGAACCCTAAGCATCAGGGGGGAGTGTGATACAGCAAATTAATGAACCTGAATCCAGATTTGCCACATAAAAATCACTAGGGGATGGGCCCAAGGAGCTGTGCACCCAGCTTTCCACGTGACTTTCAGCATGCTCAAGCAGCACTGGCCTAGGTCACAGAAAACATAACCAGCTCCCTGATTTACTCTCTGAAGCTAGTATCACTTTAATGCCAAAATTTATAAAAAGTAGGAAAAAACCCCTCATTTACAAAGATGAGATGAACAAGCTAAATATTAGCAAATAGAATCTAGAATTTATCAAAAGGATATTATACCTAAGTAGAATTGATTCCACAAGGATAGTTCCATATTTAAAATTCTATCAAGTCCACTAAATGCTAAAAAGCCATATGGCAAAATGAGGCAGCTCTATGAATATACTAAATACCATGGAATTGTAAACTTTTTTTTTTTTTTTTTTTTTTGAGACGGGAGTTTCACTCTTGTCCCCCAGGCTGGAGTGCAGTGGTGCAGTCTCGGCTCACTGCAACCTCCGCCTCCCAAAATCAAGAGATTCTCCTGCCTCAGACTCCCAAGTAGCTAGGATTACAGGTGTGCGTCACCACACCCAGATAATTTTTGTATTTTTAGTAGAGATGGGGTTTCACCATGTTGGTCAGGCTGGTCTTGAACTCCTGACCTCAGGTGATCCACCTGCCTCGGCCTCCTGTAGTGCTGGGATTACAGGAGTGAGCCACCATGCCCAGCTGAATTGTACATTTTAAATAGGTTAATTGTATGGTGTAGGAATCACATTTCAATAAAGCTGTCACAGAGTCTCTCAGGCCTCTGGACAAAAGGGAGCTTGGGAGTATCTGGTAGACACAGCTGATAGCAATAACTTTCCTTAAGCCTACCCTTCGGGCAGATACACCTGACAGCAATAACTTAATTCCACCCTGAGAATGAGGCTTGCCATGTGGAGGTGGCTAGCGAGGAGCATGCCAAGTAAGAGTACCCCAGGAACTGCGTTTTTTTTTTTTTTTTTAAGATGGAGTTTCACCCTTGTAGCCCAGGCTGGAGTGGAGTGGGGTGATCTCAGCTCACTGCAACCTCCGCTTCCCAGGTTCAAGCAATTCTCCAGCCTCAGCCTCCTGAGTAGCTGGGATTACAGGAGTCCCCTACCACGCCCAGCTAAATTATTAGTAGAGATGGGGTTTCACCATGTTGGTCAGGCTGGTCTTGAACTCCTGACCTCAAGTGATCTGCCCGCCTCGGCCTGTGGGTAACCCCCCCATATAGGCACCAAGGAATGAGAGCTAAGCAGAACCCTGGCACAGTTAGGGCTTGAAGAATATCTCACTTTATAGTGTTACCACTCAGCTATTTCCTCTTATGTAATCCTTTACATAATCATATATTGGTTTATAGAATTAGGGCTTGAAGGATCCCTTTATATAATCCTTTATATAATCATTAATAGTTGATAGTATGAGTGTCTAAAGAATATTTCCCTACATATATGCCTATAATTATATCTGAGTTCATAATCGGAGGAATGCCTAGAGTGGACACAGTGCAGAGCATGAATTAAGGAATAAGCAGTCTGTAATCGGAGGAATGCCTAGAGCAGACACAGTGCAGAGCATGATTTAAGGGAAAAACCGTTAGACCAGGACAAGAATCCATGGCCCAGGCGGCAGCGTTCAGTATCGTAAAGATACCCGCTGTATGGCAGGCTTGGGGCAAGAGCCACTCCTCCTGATAAAGGAGTTGTAGGACCTTGCTCCAGTTCTTGTGGAAGGCTGTCCTCAGACCGGCAATCCACCTTGGTGACTATGAACTTTATCAGCTCTTGCTACTGTGCTGCTTGAAAAGCATCTTCCCATAGAACCCATTGGAAGCTGCCAGAAAGTGGCGGTAACCTTGACAGCTCTGTCACTGCTATGTGACTTAAAGCATCCTCCTATAAATCTTCTTAGAAGTAGTTTTCCCATAGATAGAAGTATTGCAACCTGTACCCTCTTCACTGTGCACGGCCCACCTTCAAGCCTCGGTGACCTAATGGGGGTGGACCCCTTACTGCACACGGCCCTTGCCTTCATGGGAACGGGCCTCTTGCTGTGCACTGTCCACCTCCTGGCCTGGGTGACCTAATGGGGGTGGACCCCATGTTTTATTGCTCACGACCCTATCACCATCCTTAAAGATGATTTCACTCACTGCCCTGCCGCCTAACCTATACACAATAAATACTCATGCTTCTGGACATTCGGGGCCTCGCCCGACTCCGCTTATAGGTGGCGTGGCCCCCCCGAGCCCAGCTGCGTTTTCCTTGTACTTCTGTGTCCTGTCTCTTTATTTCTCAGATCCCGCGCCTCAGCACAGCATAAGGCTCACCCCCACAACCCTGTGGGGCCTTCAGCCCTACATCAGCCTCCCAAAATGTTGGGGTTACAGGCGTGAACCACCGCCCTGGGCTGAACTGCATGCTTTTTGCAAGTGGTCGTGGTTGTCCTGTCCAGCCCACCACCACTGGCCCACCCTGCAAGTTCCCTCAGATAAGCCCTATGTTTTGCGTGCTGGCTCCGGGTCTCTTCTTGAACCTGGTGCCACGGACACTCCAGTTAACAGGCATCTGGCACGGTAACTGATGATCCCAGCAGGAGGTCAGAGAAAATCCTGTGCACACAGAGTCGATGGGGTTGGAGGGGAATCTTGGGCTGGCGGTCCATGTCTGTGTGGGGCCCAAAAGCTACTATCCTTGATGGATAGGGCCCAAGGCACGAGTACAGAGATGCCCGAAAGCACTGAAAGGTCTAGGCTGGGCTTGGTGGCACATGCCTGTAATCCCAGCACTTTGGGAGGCTGAGGCGGTCGGATCACCTGAGGTCAGGAGTTCAAGACCAGCCTGGCTAACATGGTAAAACCCTGTCTCTATTAAAAGTATGAAATTAGCCGGGCGTGGTGGTGGCCGCCTGTAATCCCAGCTACTTGGGAAGCTGAAGCAGGAGAATCGCTTGAACCCAGGAGTTGGAGGTTGCAATGAGCCAAGATCACGCCACTGCACTCCAGCCTGGGCAACAAGAGCAAGACTCCATTTCAAAAAGGAAAAAAACCAGAAAGGTCTGGAAGAGCTATTGCAGGGGGTAGATGTAATTAAGCACAGGTGAGATGTCTGAGCAGCGGCAGCTGAGGTTGGTTGGCCACTCCAGACTGTGCTCTGAGCAGCCACGGGGGCCGAGCTCACCGCGCAGGTGAGGGTGCATCTATTACAAGATGAGCTGTGACTAGGAAGAGATGCCTAATTAGCTCTGGCTGAAACATCAGAAACTGTCCCGCCTGCAGATGTGGGATGACAAAATGGAGAGACCCTGGCTTGTCGGGTACTCGGTCCATTTGAAGACTGCTGGCCGCTCTGTCAATGAGTCGGTGCCCTCGTGACTAAATCGTCCTGGGACTCCAAGTCCTGCGACTCCATGGAGAGCTCTAGTGGGGAAGAGAGGCTGGGATGAGCTCATAGAGGTTCCCATCCTCTCTGCATATTTGCTGAGCACCCCCAAGATGAAAGCCAACCAACCACATCTGCAGGGGCCGCCCCACAAGACTTGCCCCTACCTGGAAGACACCCCAGTGCCCATTTTGTAACGGACGAACCTTCACCTGCGCTGTGAGCTCGGCCCCCGTGGCTGCTCAGAGCACAGTCTGGAGTGGCCAGCCAACCACAGCTGCCACAGCTTAGGCATCTCACTTTAGCTACACCTAACATCTAGCTACTCGGGAGGCTGAGGCAAGAGCATCTCTTGAACTCTGGAGGCAGAGGTTGCAGTGAGCCAGGATTGCGCCACTCCACTCCAGCCTGGGCTACAAGAGTGAAACTCCGTTTCACACTTCCCAGCACTCTGGGAGGCTGAGACGGGCGGATCACCTGAGGTTCAAGAGGCTGAAGAAGAGACCTGGAGTCAAGGTCTCCCCAGTCAGGGCTGTGGAATTGGGAAGTAGGTTCAGGCAGAACGGGAGACAGTTGATCACAGGGTGGCTTCTCTGTCTATGCCACCACGTGGAATACCAGAGATGAGTAAAACGGCGTCCATCACCAACATCCAGCCCTGAGGCACTGCCTTGATGGCACCTACAATGAGGATCAGGTCACCCCCTGCTCAGCTGGGTGGTTGCGAGCTGCAAGGCAGCCTGGCCCAATGAAAGGAATGTCCCCCACGTCTCTTTTGTGATGGCAGATTAGGGAGGGATTGAGGGGCATCCTCTGGGAATCAGGGGTGACACTTGCTATCTATGCTAAGCATTACTGAGGTCCTGACAATGGGCTTTTCGCTGCTGGCGTGAGAAACACCATCCTACAAAAGGCACACAACCAAGGGGGTGGCACGCTAGCCTCTATCTCGAGTCCCTTGGTAGGATAGCCAGTGTCTTGGGCGGCCCAAGGCGCCACCGCTTAGGACAAACAGAAGCTGCATAGGACTAGCTGGGCATGGTGGTGCATGCCTGTAATCCAGCTACTTGGGAGGCTGAGGCAGGAGAATCACTTGAACCTGAGAGACGGAGGTTGCAGTGAGCAAGATCGCGCCATTGCACTCTGCACTCCAGCCTGGGCAATAAGAGCAAAACTCCATCTCAAAAAAAAAAACTACATAGGAGAGGTGTGCACCACGCTAGGATAAAAACAAGGGAGCCGCAGGCGTGGTGGCTCACGCCTGGAATCCCAGCACTTAGCGAGGCTGAGCTGGGTAGATCACAAGGTCAGGAGTTCAAGACCAGCCCGGCCAACATGGTGAAACCATCTGTACTAAAAATACAAAAATTAGCCGGTCATGGTGACGTGCACCTGTAGTCTCAGCTACTCACGACGCTGAGGCAGGAGAACTGCTTGAACCCAGGAGGCGGAGGTTGCAGTGGGCAGAGATTGTACCATTGCATTCCAGCCTGGGTGACAGACTTGAGATTCTGCCAAAAAAAAAAAAAAAAGGAGGCGGGGCAGCCAAAGGAAAAACAGCCAAGGGGCCATCAGGGGACCCCCTCCCCCACCCCCACCCACCAGCGGCAAATGTGCTGTGACCAGCTAGTGGCGGGAACGCCTACTGTGAAAATAGATAAACAGCCCAGTGCTGTTCTGGTCGGCCTGTGGCAGGAGCTCCAGCCAAAACAGCGCTTCCGTAAGAGGCCTCAGACTCAGCCCACTGCGCCTCCGACATAGGGGTGCAGGTGCCAACCCCTTTAGACTAGGACAAAGGCTAAGGGCCCAGGATCCCGATAAAAGCAAACACAGCCTGTGCATTCTTGCCTTTTTTTTTTTTTTTTTTTTTTTTTGAGACAATCTCACTCTATCGCCCAGGCTGGAGTCCAATGGTGTGATCTCGGCTCACCGCAACCTTCACCTCCCAGATTCAAGTGATGCTCCTGCCTTAGCCTCCTGAGGGGCCCGTGAAAGACAGGTTGAGACAAGTTAGGAGACTGCCGTCCAAACCCTAGTTAGTATATAGAGCTCCCATCCCAGGGTACATCTTGGGAAATGGCTGTCTCATCAGGTTTGACCCTCCAAATTCCAACTGAGAGTTAGGACCACGGTGAAGCGTGTGATCAAGGAGAATGGGAAATAGGCACCAGCACAGCTGCCAGCCCCTCTGTGAAGAGCAGCATTGAAACAACGCCTTCCAGGAGGTGCTGATGAGATCAAGGGGACTGAAAAGGAAAGGAATAAGTCTGCGTAGATTTAAGACCAGTGGATAGGCCGGGCGCGGTGGCTCACGCCTGTAATCCCAGCACTTCGGGAGGCCAAGGTGGGCAGATCACAAGGTCAGGAGTTGGAGACCAGCCTGGCCAATGTGGTGAAACCCCGTCTCCATTAAAAATACAAAAATTAGCTGGTCATGGTGGCGGGCACCTGTAATCCCAACTACTCGGGAGGCTGAAGCAGGAGAATCGCTTGAACCCGGGAGGTGGAGATTGCAGTGAGCCAAGATGGCGCCGGAGCACTCCAGCCTGGGTGACAGAGCGAGACTCGGTCTCAAAAAAAAAAAGACCAGTCAACAGTCCATACAAGCCCTGCATGGCCCATGTGGATGCCTGATGGGACATGAAGAATGACGCATTACTGGGGATTAAATAAAGTGGTCCCCCTTATATACGCAGCTGTTCCCATATGGTGTCCTTTCTGATGAGGACAGGAGAGAGACTGGGCACACCTCATTTTGTAACTGCATTCACCTGGTATATGAGTCCGTTTTCATGCTGCTATGAAGAACTGCCCCAAACTGAGTAATTCATAAAGGAAAGTTTAATTAACTCACAGTTCAGCATGGCTGGCGAACGCCTTAGGAAGCTTACGACCGCAGCAGAAAGGAAACCACCCTCTTCAGGAGGCCCAGCGAAGGGGGAAGAGTCCCTTATATAACCACCAGATCTCGCGAGATCTCACGCACTACCACGAGAACAGAATGGGAGAAACTGCCCCTATGACTCAACTACCTCCACCTGGTCTCTCCCCCCTCCCCCTGGAGATTGCGGAGATCACTAAGCCTAACCTTACCACCTGGGAAGAACAAGAGACCTTTACTGTCTTGCAGCGGGGGATATTTCCACAGCCTCACTATGTGTCAATGCCTAGTGGTCACATACCTCAGTAGATGGACCACCGTAGAGGGGTACGTGTTTTCTATTACATTGATGATATCGTGCTAACCTCTGAGTTTTTTTGTGTGTTTTTTTTTTCTGGGGGGGGGGGATGGAGTCTTGCTCTTGTTGCCCAGGCAGCCTGGGGAGTACAGTGGTGCGATCTCAGCTCACCACAACCTCCACCTCCCAGGTTCAAGAGATTCTCCTGCCTCAGTCGCCCCAGTGGCTGAGATTACAGGCATGCGCCACCACACCTGGCTAATTTTATATTTTTTGTAGAGACAGGGTTTCTCCATGTTGGTCAGGCTGGTCTCAAACTCCCGACCTCAGGTGATCCACCCGCCTCGGCCTCCCAAAGTGTTGAGATTACAGGTGTGAGCCACCATGCCCGGCCTACTTCTGAGTCTTTTTCTAGTTTACAAACCGTAGCCCTCACCTTGCTGTCTCACTTGGTTAACAGAGGATGGGCGGTCAAACTAGGCAAAGTCGAGGGCCAGGCTTATCAAGTCAAACACTTGGTATCATCCGGTTGGGTAAGGCTAACGGGGTTCAATTTGCCATGATAAATACACTGCAGGCCCACCCACATCCCACACCACCAAAGCAGTTGTGAACCTTCCTCGTTCCTCTAGGACGTTGGTGTCCTTTTACTTCCCATTTGGCTCCACTCCTTAGGCTACTGTACCACTTAGTCAAGAGGGGGCCAACTGGGACTGGTGGCAAAGACAAGGACATAAACTTGTGCCTTTAGGATTCTGGTCCCAGCTATGGAAAGAGACTGAAGTTAGATTATAGTGTCATGCAGCAACAATTCTGCACCACATGACGTGCCTTACAGCAAGTGGAAGACGTTACAAAGAGGTCCCCATGCCGGCACATACCCAGTACCCCATAGCAAGTTAGCTGAAGGACACCTTCCAGAAACCAAAGCCTAGGAAGGCCCAGACACAGAATGTGGACAAATGGCACGCACGCCTGCAACAGAAGAGCACATTAACTAGCACAGGGCTGCTGGGCGCGGTGCCTCATGCCTGTGATACCAGCACTTTGGGAGGTCAAGGCGAGCAGATCACCTGAGGTCAGGAGTTCGAGACCAGCCTGACCAACATGGTCTCTACTAAAAAATTAGCTGGGTGTGGTGGCACACGCCTGTAATCCCAGCTACTTGGGAGGCTGAGGCAGGAGAATCGCTTGAACCCGGAAGACACAGGTTGCAGTGAGCCGAGATCGCGCCATGGCACTCCAGCCTGGGCAACAAGAGTGAAACGCCATCTCAGAAAAAAAAAAAAAAAAAAAACTAGCACAGGGCTCCATTTGGTGCCTAGCCCTGTCACATGTGTGACAGCTGAAGGACAGTCTTTAACAGAGGTGCTGAGCCTCCCTCCTTTATACAAGAGGGACAGGGCCCAATTCCTGACCAGGCCTGGTGCACGGATGGCTGGTCCCGAGGCAATCTTTGCACCTGTGTCCAGCCGTCCACTAGAGTGTCTGGCTTGATACAGGCAAAGGACATAGTAGCCAATGGGCTGAGCTGCAAGCTGCCTGGATGGTCTCTTCTAGAAGCCGGACCCGATAGTCCCGTGCATTGACACCTGTGCGCCATCTTTAAGGGGACCACCTGTGTTTCTACCACAAGAAGAAACACAGGACTGGACAGAAGCAGGCAGCCTCCTTGGGGGCTGATGTGGGCGAACATTCTGCACACCTGGGAGATGCACGTAACCGTCTAGCATGTGGATGCCCACGCTGCATAATATCCCTATTGTCTTACTCCAGCCTCACACGACACATTGTAGAGAGACCTATTTGGTATTGCAAACCAGGCACCAGGCCACTGCAGGGGTGGTGCTCTTTCAGGACACAACTTCCTATATTTTGTAAGATGACCATGAGGCCAGGCATGGTGGCTCACGCCTGTAATCTCAGCACTTTGAGAGGCCGAGGCAGGAAGATCACCTGAGGTCAGGAGTTCGAGACCAGCCTGATCAACATGGCGAAACCCCATCTCTACTAAAAATACAAAAAGTATCCAGGCATGGTGACGCATGCCTGTAACCTCAGTTACTCAGGAGGTTGAGTCTGGAGAATCGCTTGAACCCGAGAGGCGGAGGTTTCAGTGAGCTGAGATCACGCCACTGCACTCCAGCCTGCACAACAGAGCCACACTCCATCTCAAAAACAAACAAAAAAAAGGAAGCCAAGCAGCTATGCTGGGACCAGTTAGGAGCCAGGAAGGATTTCCCATGGTGGGAGGGAGAGGACGGAATCAAGAGATCCCCAACAGTCCACATTCCCCCCACAGACACCTGCAATCCTAGCACAGGAGAGCCCTGGCCTTTGCAAGTTTTTTTTGTTTGTTTGTTTGTTTGTTTGTTTTGAGACAGAGTCTTACTCACTCTGTCGCCCAGGCTAGAGCGCAACGGCATGATCTCAGCTCAGCTCACAGCAACCTCCACCCCGCCAGGTTCAAGCGATTCTCCTCCCTCAGCCTCCCGAGTAGCTGGGATTACAGGCACCTGCACCGTGCCCAGCAAATTTTTGTATTTTTAGTAGAGACACGGTTTCACCATCTTGGCCAGGCCGGTCTTGAACTTCTGACCTCATGATCCACCCACCTCGGTCTCTCAAAGTGCTGAGATTACAGGCATGCCTGGCCTGCAAGTTCTGAGCCTAGTATAGGGGCTGCAAGGAGTCCATGACATTACTTTGTCCCAGAGAGGGAACTCACCCTGCTCCCTCCTGTGCCCTACGACCTAAGCTGCCGCAGCACAGCACCATTTTCACACCAAACCACATCCCGCCCCGGGGCCCAATATCCCCTGCCTCTCCACATTCCTGGGGCCCCACCAACAACCCCCACTTCCACTCAGAGGGAGGCAGTGTGGCAACACCAGCTGGACTCAGCAGCGTGGCCATGTTCCTGGCACCCGAGCCCATGCAGTGCCCGACACCTTGGTGAACAGGCCGTGCAGCACATTGGGGAGGCTGCCCCCAGGACATAGGAAGCTGGAGTGTGTGTTCCCCACTGCCTGAGAGCTGCCTGCCAGGGCCTCTGACAGCGACCCTGTCCCCCTCCAGCAGCAGGGCCATGGCACATCTGCTTGTGCTGCCTGAAGACCCAAAACCCAGTGCCCACCAGGGGCCTCCAACACCACCAAGACTGGTGCCTGAGCGCTACATATGAGCCCCAATGACTGGTCTGCCGAAGGCCTGCCTGGGGCCTGCTGCCACCACCCCAGATGCCCTCGTGAGATACTCGGGGCCTGAGGACTGCTCTGCCAGGGGCCCACTGTCACCACAGCCAGTGCCTGTGGGTGCCACCCAGTGGCCTGAGGATTGGACCCCCAGAGCCCCAGTCCCCAGAAAGCCTCACCACAGCCTCCACAAACAACTGCAGCCGAAGCCACAGAGTAACTCACAGACATTGCCAACATTGACGGCAGCCAAAGAAATCATATGGAGGCCGGGCGCGGTGGCCCACGCCTGTAACCCTAGCACTTTGGGAGGCCAGGGTGGGTTAATCACTGGAGGTCAGGGGCTCAAAACCAGCCTGGCCAACATGGTAAAACCCCATCTCTACTAAAAATACAAAAAATTAGCCGTGCATGGTGGTGCGTACCTGTAGTCCCAGTTACTCAGGAGACTGAGGCAGGAGAATCGCTTGAACCCGGGAGGCAGAGGTTGCAGTGAGCCGAGATCGCGCCACTGTACTCCAGCCTGGCAACAGAGCAAGACTCCTCAAAAAAACAAAAAAGAAGAAGAAGAAGAAGTGCCTTTTGCCTCCCGCCATGATTCTGGGGCCCTCCCCAGCCATGTGGAACTGTTAAGTCCAATTACACCTCTTTTTGTTCCCAGTTTCGGGTATGTATGTCTATTAACAGCATGAAAACAAATACAGTAAACTGGTACCAGTAGAGTGGGGCATTGCTGAGAAGATACCTGAAAATGTGCAAGCAACTTTGGAAGTGGGTAACAGGCAGAGGTTGGATGGTTTGGAGGGCTCAGAAGAAGACAGGAAAATGTGGGAAAGTTTGGAACCTCCTAGAGACTTACTGAATGGCCTTGACAAACATGCTGATATGAACAAGGTCCAGGCTGAGGTGGTCTCAGATGGAGATGAAGAACTTGTTGTACTGGAGCTAAGATGACTCTTGTTATATTTTAGCAAAGAGACTGGCAGCATTTTGCTCCTGCCCTAGAGATTTGTGGAACTTTGAACTTGAGAGAGATGATTTAGGGTATCTGGCAGAAGAAATTTCTAAGCAGCAAAGCATTCAAAAGGTGACTTGGGTGTTGTTAAAAGCATTCCGTTTTAAGAGGGAAAGAGCATAAAAGTTCAGAAAATTTGTAGGCTGATGATGCAGTAGAAAAGAATTTTTTGAGGAGAAATTCAAGCCAGCTACAGAAATTTGCATGAGTAGCAGGGAGCCTATCCTCAAGACCATGGGGAAAAATGTCTCCAGGCCATGTCACAGACCTTCATGGCAGCCCCCTCCATCACAGGCCCAGAGGCCCAGGAGGAAAAAGTGGTTTCGTGGGCCAGGCCCAGGGTCCCCTTGCTGTGTGTAGCCTAGGGACTCAGTGCCAGATCCTACTCCAGCTGTGGCTGAAGTGGGTCAATGTACAGCTTGAGCTGTGGCTTCAGAGGGTGGAAGCCCCAAGCCTTGGCAGCTTCCACGTGGTATTGAGCCTGCAGGTGCACAGAAGTCAAGAATTGAGGTTTGGGAATCTCCACCTAGATTTCAGATATATGGAAACGCCAGGATACCCAGGCAAAAGTTTGCTGCAGGGGTGGGGCCCTCATGGAGAACCTCTGCTAAGGGAATCCAGAAGGGAAATGTGGGGTTGGAGCCCTCACGCAGAGTTCCTACTGGGGCACTGCCTAGTGGAGCTGTGAGAAGGGGGCCACTGTCCTCCAGACCCCAGAATGGTAGATCCACTGACAGCTTGCACCATACACCTGGAAAAATTGCAGACACTAAATGCCGGTCCATTAAAACAGCTGGGAAGTAGGCTGTGCCTTGCAAAGCCACAGAGGTGGAGCTACCCAAGACCATGGGAACCCAGCTCTTGCATCAGCATGACCTGGATTGTGAGACGTAATCAAAGGATATCCTTTTGGAGCTTTAAAATGTGACTGACCTGCTAGAGTTTGGACTTGCATGGTCCCTGTAACCCCTTTGTTTTGGCCAATTTCTCCCATTTGAAATGGCTGTATTTATCCAATAACTGTACCCTCATTGTATCCAGGAAGTAACTAGCTTGCTTTTGATTTACAGGCTCATAGGTGGAAGGGACTTGCCTTGTCTCAGATGAGACTTCGGACTTTTGGGTTAGTGCTGAACAAAGACTTTGGGGGACTACTGGGAAGTCAAAACATGTTTGGTTTTGAAATGTAAGGACACGAGATTTGGACGGGCCAGAGGCAGAATGATATGGTTTGGCTATGTCCCCATTCAAATCTCAACTTCAATTATATCTCCCAGAATTCCCACATGTTGTGGGAGGGAGCCTGGGGGGAGGCTAACTGAATCATGGGGGCTGGTCTTTTCCATCCCATTCTCATGATAGTGAGTCTCTCATGAGATCTGATGGGTTTATCAGAGGTTTCCACTTTTGCTTCATTTTTTCTCTTGCCACCGCCATATAAGAAGTGCCTTTCACCTCCTGCCATAATTGAGGCCTCCCCAGCCATGTGGAACTTTAAGTCCAATTAAACCTCTTTTGTTCCCAGTTTCAGGTATGTCTTTACCAGCAGTGTGAAAACAAACTAATATAGACTGGAAGCCTTTTGACAGGAAGACCGAACATCTGAGACGTCTATAGAAGAAAAAAAAAAGATCTGCTTACATCCAGTCCTTGGAGTTCCAGTAGAATGATTTATTGACCAACATTACTCCTTCAGCTCCATTCCAGGAGACAGGAACCCCAGAAGTAGCAGGACAGTAGGCATCATCAGAATTGTGTATGAGTTGTGCTTGTATGTGTGTTGAGGAAGAAGGTGGGAAAACACAAAGATGGTGGTAACCAGGGAAGATAGGACCCAGGAGGGGACTGTGAGGCCAGACCCCATGAACCCCCCAAAGAAGGCCCCTCCTTTTGGAAGTAACAATGGTTCTGGATCCAGGGACATCAACAGTTGCAAGCTGATATTAAGAGTTGCCTATTGGATGTTCTGAGGGATATGCGATGTGAAGCCAAATGAATGAAGTTAGGAAGTCACACGACAGGTTGATGGGTACTTTGTTTCATCACCTTGTAGAATTTCTTCCTTTTGAACATCTTTACTGGGCATTAGCTCACCACTCAGGGGTAGGGATATGGAGGCTGTTACAGGCCCGTCTCCACTCTTGGTCCTGAAGGGAATCCCATGTGTGAGGCAGTATACCAAGTATGCAGGGATAGGGAGGATGACAATGGCAAAAAGGGTGACCATCAAGAGCAGTATCCATACTGGGTATGGTTGAAGCACCTCTTTTGACTGTGGAGAGATGGAGAAAAAAGGTTCAGAATATCAAAGTCCCAAAGAGAAGAGGAAGGGTTGTGGACGGGAAGGGTGGGTGGAGAACCAAGGCAGAGGACTAATGAGTCTTCAGGCAGTAAGAGAATGAGATGACTGGGTTCTTTCACCAGAGTGAGTTGAAAGGTCTGGCCCCCCACTCCCAAAGGGGTTCTGGGTCCTGAGGGAAGCTCACAGTGCTCGAGTCCCAGGACACATAGGTGACGGGCTGCATAAAAAGATCAACCATCACGGTCACAAACAGGATTAGCAGCGCAACTGGACACACACACAGCCACAGCCAACCACAGACGGGAGAGATGGGGTGGCCCAACAGGATCATGAGGTCTGCGAGGAACCTGGGGAAGGGCCACCAGATTGTGGGTTGCCCAGTCAGGCCTTACCACCTTGGAGGCAGGGCCAGCCCAAGCTTGGCATCTTTCAAACATTCTATTGTATCTATAATCTCCTGTTTCATCTCAGTTGTCATCCTCTCTCATCTTCTCCCTAGTCAGTCTGTCTTCTATTCCAACCCAAGAAAATTTTTCAAACACCCCTATCCTGCTCAGGAACCTTCCATGGGTATCGAATGCCCTCAGGAGAAAGGCCAAATCTCTTTCATTCATCCCATAAATATAAGAATGTCACTGGGTGTGGTGGCTCACGCCTGTAATCTCAGGCCAAGGTGGGCGGATCACCTGAAATCGGGACTTGAAGACCACCCTGACCCACATGGAGAAATCCTCCATGGTCTGGCCCCCATTACTTCTCTAGCCTCACCTCCTAATATCTTCTATTCCAGCCACTCTGACTTCCTTGTTTCTCAAAAACACCAGGCATTATGCTTCCTCTGCCCTTGGTAATTTCTGTTTCCCCTGCAGGGAGCACTCTGCCTCAAAATCTTGTCATGACTCCCTCCCTCCTGTCATTCGGAGTCTGCTCACATGTCACCTTACCGGAAAGGCCCTCCCTGAAGTCCTGTCTGGATTGGTGTCCACACACACTCCCACTCTGGGCCATCTGACCTCACCCTTTGATTCTTCCCATCACTTATCATATTTATTCTCAACGTTTTTATTCTTTATTTTTATTTGCTAATTTGGTTATTGTCTCTCTAGACCACTAGAATGTAAGCTTTCTGAGAACAGGAATACTTTTTTTTATTTAATATCCCTATCCCTGATGACTAAAACGGTGCCTGACATACATGCAGCACCCAAGATATATGTGAAAATGGATGAATGAATAAAAAGATTTTCCAGAAGGCCCTAAAATTAAGGGTCCCTATGTCACACTAGTGGGACATAGTCCCATGCATCTTAGGACATCACCTCCTGGCCCCATAGGCCCAGGATACAGCCATGGTTTCCAATGTGACGATGACGATGACAGGGAAGACGAGCCAGTGCTCAGACAGCAGTCTGATGAAGTAGACGCCTGAAGGTCGAATGAAGAATAGGCCACACATGAACATGAGCGTCGAGAGTCCCACTGGAGAAAACATCAGATCTGGATCAAGGTTAGAAGTGAGGCTGAGTGACGAGGGCTAAGTAGAGGTCACAGACTAGGGCTGGTGGCCAGGCGCGGTGGCTGACATCTGTATCCCCAGCATTTTGGGAAGCTGAAGTGGGCAGATCACTTAAGCCCAGGAGTCTGAGACCAGCTTGGGCAACACGGCAAAAGCCCACCTCTACAAAAGCTACAGAACTTAGCTGGGCATGGTGGTACATGCCTATGGTCCCAACTACTCAGGAGGCTGAGGTGGGAGGATCACTTGAAGCCAGGAGGCAGACATTGCAGTAAGCTGAGATCATACCACTGCACTCCAGCCTGGGCTACAAAGACCCTGTCTGAAAAAAAAAAAAAGAGTCCCAGTGGTGTCAGGGGTCAGGGTCATGGTGAGGAGCAGGGCCTTGGTCAGAGTACCTATGAGCAGCTTTGTGTGTCTCCTGTAGAAGAGGAGCTGTCCTGGAGCGGAGTAACAATGCCCTGCATGATCCCCCATCGCGCTGCTCAGCCCCATGGCCAGCAACACCAGGAAGAGATAAAAGACCAGAAGACAGACAGAGGAAGGAATGACATAGCTTCAACAAAGGACAGGAATACAAACTTGGGGCCCTCCTTAGCCTGCAAGGAGAGAACAAACAGGCGTTAAAGTGTCACTGAACCAAACAATAACAAAAAATACAGACAAGTGGACATTCTATCTTCCCTGGAAAACTCCCGAAAATCCCTGGATCACTGAGAAAATCAGATCTCCACCGGAAGCCTCTGACACGGAAAATCAATCCAGCTAGCGTTATCCATGGAAGGTCATTCCGCAAGCTATGGTACTTTGTGTTACTAGAGCTGTACATTATCCTGGTGCTTCCAGAATTTTCTTCTGGTCCTAATAAAAGCTAAAATTGTGGCAGGGCGCGGTGGCTCACGCCTGTAATCTTAGCACTCTGGGAGGCCGAGGCAGGTGGATCACTTGAGGTCAGGAGACCGAGATCATCCTGGCCAACATGGTGAAACCACCGGCTCTACTAAAAATACAAAAATCAGCTGGGCATGGTGGCTCATGCCTGTAATCCCAGCTGCTTGGGAGGCTGAGGCAGGAGAGTCGCTTGAACCTGGGAGGCGGAGGTTGCGGTGAGCTAAGATCGTGCCACTGCACTCCAGCCTGGGCAACAAGACTGAGACTCCATCTCTTAAAAACAAAAAACAAAAAAAACAAAAAAGCTAAACTTTCTGTTGTCCCAAAGTCTTTCAGGAACTCTCCCGCCACCCTGCCCCCTGCCCCCAGCTGTTTTCTCTGACCTTAAAAAACTGAGTCTCTATGTTGCACTCAGTCACCTCGCGGAGAACCATGCTTTTGATGCTCGGGGGGAAGGCCACTGAGCCAGGTGTTATAGATGGAGGTCGGGTTACCATGCAGGTTGGCAGGGGGGTTGGCAGCAGGAGGCAGTTTCCCCAGGGCTATCAAATTTGAAAGTGTTTCAGCATTCCTGGGGAGAGGAGGTTGAATGAGATGGAACCATTTGGCCCCGTAGAAGATAGTCTCCTTTTCCCTTATCTTCAAGAGGAAAAAGGCTATCATCACTGGCTTAGCATGACTGATCTGGGCAAGACAGAGCTGGGATGAAACCTAGAAGGCACACACCTTCAGGGCCGTGAATTAGCTTGTGTAATCCTGGAGAATCTATGACCATGGGGGATCCTAGAAGTATTTTCTACAGTCTTCTTGGGGGACTCTGTGGTCTCTGCTCTAGTGATGAGGTCTCTTATTCACTGTCTACCTTTCCTCTCCGCCAAGACTAATGGGTAAAAGTCAACTTTCTAAACTTCCTATTGGCCGGGTGCGGTGGTTCACGCTTGTAATTCCAGCAGTTTGGGAGGCCAAGGCAGGCAGATCACCCGAGGTCGGGAGTTCGAGACCAGCCTGACCAACATGGAGAAACTCCATCTCTACTAAAAATACATTAGCCTGGCATGGTGGCACATGCCTGTGATCCCAGCTACTCAGGAGGCTGAGGCAGGAGAATCACTTGAACCCAGGAGGCGGAGGTTGTGAGCTGAGATCACACCATTGCACTCCAGCCTGGGCAACAAGAGTGAAACTCCGTCTCAAATAAATACATAAATAAATAATAAACTTCCTATTACGGCATGTCCGGGAGCACACAGACTATGACGCACATAATGTTCCCACGGAGTTGTGCTGTGTGAGAGCAACTGATGCTTGGACATCTTGCTGTGAGTCCTGCTGACCATTTTGGCCTCATAGTCCCCTATGGCCCTCTGCACATTCAATGTTCTGGCCAGATTTAACTACTTACAGCTTCAGGGCCCATAATACCCTCTCCTCTCACACACAAGACCAACTCCACCCCCACCACCATTCTACACTTGGCAAACTCTTACAAATCCTTAAAAATTCAGCTCACTGCGCTTTAGAACTGCCATGGACGGCTTGCCAAGATTCACTGATAAAAGCAAAAGGCAAGCAAGTAGAGTTTGATCACGTTTTAGAAAATAAAATACTATATGCTATCCCAGTGCTAAGCTAGAGATTTGAACCAATTTTCTCACTGGAAATAATTTAAAAGACTGGAAGATATTTTTAAATCTTCTAATGAAATAAAAATGTTGACAGGATAATTAAGAATTATCAGGCAAAAATCGAAGTACAGGCAAAGCGATGGAGAAAGGGGACTTCCAAAGACATTTTGTCCCAAAGATGTATGCCAAATACAACAAACTGGACCTAAAGTTTGCAATTTTATGACTTTTCAGATATAAAAGGAGGCCATGGAGGCCAGATATAAAACACCAGAGCCGGCCAGGTACGGTGACTCACACCTGTAATCCCAGCACTTTGGGAGGCTGAGGCGGGCAGATCACCTGAGGTCAGGAGTTTGAGATCAGCCTGGGCAACATGATGAAACCCCATCTCTACTAAAAATACGCAAATTAGCTGGGCGTGGTGGTGAGCGACTGTAATCCCAGCTACTCAGGAGGCTGAGACAGGAGAATCGCTTAAACCCAGGAGGCGGAGTCTTGCAGTGAGCTGAGATAGCACCATTGTACTCCAGCCTGGGCAACAAGAGCAAAACTCCTTTTCAAAGACAAAACCAAACAAACAAACAAACAACACCAGAGCCTGACCAAAGTAAGGATCAGAATAGAAGTTCCCCTCTTAAATCTGATACTTCAAAGGGCTACACCTTCACAATAAAAATGAACCAGAAGCTTGCACCCGGCCCTTCTACACAACAGGGAATGCGAGGAAAGCTGTTTCAGAAATGATCTACAGATCTGATGCAATCCCAACTAACACCATAGCAGGCATTTTTTCTTTTTTTGATAAAATGTTGGGAAGGTAATTCTTTTTTTTTTGAGACAGAGTTTCATCTTTCTCCCAAGCTGGAATGCAGTGGTGCAATCTCAACTACTGCAACCTCCGCCTCTCTGGTTCAAGCAATTCTCCTGCCTCAGCCTCCCGAGTAGCTGGGACTACAGGCACGTGCCACCATGCCCAGCTAATTTTTGTATTTTTAGTAGAGACAGGGTTTCACCATGTTGGCCAGGCTGGTCTCAAACTCCTGACCTCAGGTGATCCACCCGCCTTGGCCTCCCAAAGCGCTGAGATTACAAGTGCGAGCTACCACACCCAGCCTGGGAAGGTAATTCTAAAATTTACTTGGAGAATAAAGATCTACAATAGTCAAAACAATTTTGGAAAAAAAGGACACAGAGAACTCACACACATCCTTGATTTTATGATTTACTATAAAACCTTAGTAATCAAAACAGGGTGGTATTCGTTAAAAAAAAATAGACATGTTACCCAGGTGCGGTGGCTCACAGCTGTAATCCCAGCACTTTGGGAGGCCGAGGTAGGCCAATCACCTGAGGTCAGGAGTTCGAGACCAGCCTCACCAACATGGAGAAACTCCATCTCTACTAAAACACAAAAATTAGCTGGTCACGGTACACCCCTGTAATCCCAGCTACTCGGCAGGCTGAGGCAGGAGAATCATTCGAACCCAGGAGGTGGAGGTTGTGGTGAGCCGAGATCATGCCATCGCACTCCAGCCTGGGTAACAAGAGCAAGACTCTGTCTCAAAAAAAAAAAAAAAAGAAAAGAAAAAAATAGACATGTTAACTAATGATCCTGAAAAAACCCCAGAAACACATTGTGGTCAACTAATTTTCAACAAACGTACCAAGGTAGTTTAATAAAAAGAGAATAGTCTTATTAACAAATAGTGCTAGAACAACTGGATAGCTAAATAGAAAAAAAAAATTAGGCAGGGCACGGTGGCTCATGCCTATAATCCCAGCACTTTGGGAGGCCGAGGCGGGCAGATCATGAGGTCAGGAGATCGAGACCATCCTGGCTAACACGGTGAAACCTCGTCTCTACTAAAAATACAAAAAATTAGCTGGGTGTTGTAGTCCCAGCTACTCGGGAGGTTGAGGCAGAGAATCGTTTGAACCTGGGAGGCAGAAGTTGCAGTGAGCCGAGATTGTGCCACTGCACTCCAGTCTGGGCAACAGAGTGAGACTCCGTCAAAAAAATAAAAAAAAGAGAGAGAGAGAATAGTCATTCTGACTGGTATGGTTTCTCACAATGTTCTAATTGGTGGGCTTCTCACCACACCAATCAGAATGGCTATTATTAAAAAGAAAAAATAACAAATGTTGGTGAGGTTGCACAGAAAAGGGAATGCTTATACACTCTTGGTGGGAATGTAAATTAGTTCCACCACTGTGGAAAGCAGTTTGGAGATTTCTCAAAGAACTTAAAACAGAACTACGATTCAACCCAGCAATCCCATTACTGGGTATACATACTCAAAGGGAAATAAATCATTCTACCAAAAAGACACATGCACTCATATGTTCATCACAGCACTATTCACAATAGTAAAGACATGAAGTCAACCTAGGTGCCCATCGATAGTAGACTGGATAGAGAAAATGTGATACATAAACACCATGGAATACTATGCTGCCATGAAAAAGAACAAAATCATGTCTTTTGCAGCAACATGGATGCAGCTGGAGGCTACTATTGTAAGTGAATTAACACAGGAACAGAAAACCAAATACCACATGTTGTCACTTATAAGTGGGGGGCTAAACATTGCGTACACATGGACATAAAGATGGCAGCAACAGACACTGAGGACTACTAGAAGGAGGAAGAAGGGAGAGGAATGAGGATTGAAAAACTACCTATCGGGTATGTTTTTCATGCTCACTACCTGGGTGATGGGATCATTTGTACCCTAAACTTCAGCAACACACAATTTACCCATGTCACAAACCTGCAGATGTACCCTCTCAAACTGCCTGTTATCTCAGCATTTGGGAGGATGAGGCAGGCCGATCACTTGAGGTCAGGAATTTGAGACCAGCTTCAGCAACATGGGGAAACCCCGTCTCTACTAAAAACACAAAATTAGCCAGGCGTGGTGGCAGGAGAATCGCTTGAACCTAGGAGGCGGAGGTTGCAGTGAGCCAAGAGCCTGGGTGACAGAGGGAGACTCAGTGTCAGGGGAAAAAAAAAAAAAAAAAAAGAAAGCTGAAAGATAGTGGGCTATCTTCAATGCGGTAGAAAAAAAAAAAGCACTATCAAGCTAGTAATCTATATCCAGATACAACAGATTTCAAAACACAGTGAAAGACATTTTCAGAAAAGAAAAGTAAGGAACTGGCCACTAGCACCCACTAAAGAATAATTCAAGGATATTTAAGTAGAAGGAAATCCCTGATGGAAGGGCCAGGATACAAGACAAGAATAAACATCAAAGAAAGCAATAAATAGGAAGTAGTACATCTAATTGAACATTAACTACATAATAAAACAATAATGGGCCAGACACAGAGGCTCGCGCCTGTAATCCCAGCACTTTGGGAGGCTGAGGCGGGTGAATCGCCTGAGGTCAGGAGTTCGAGACCAGCCTGACCAGGAGAATCGCTTGAATCTGGGAGGCGGAGGTTGCAGTGAGCCGAAATCACACCACTGCACTCTAGCCTGGGCAACAAGAGCGAAACTCTGTCTCCAAAAACCAAACAAATAAACATTAATGTCTGTGCATTTTAGTAAAAGAATATGAAATAAAAATACATGAGGTACACACTTGTAATCCCAGCGACTCGGGAGGCTCAGACAGGAAAATCACTTGAACCTAGGAGGCAGAAGTTGCAGTGAGCCAAGATCGCACCACTGCTCTCCAGCCTGGGCAACAAAGTAAGACTCTGTCTCAAAACAAAACAAAAACATGATATAACATTCAAATGTAACTTAGGAATGCATGTAAGTGGATATAAAGAGTTCTGGAGCCCTTATCTTGAACAGTGAAGTACTAATTACCTTTAGACATCGATAAATTAAGAAAACATATTGTGAATTCTAGGGAAACCAATCACTCAAGAACAGAAAATAAAGTGCATAACTTCCAAACTAGCAGAGGAAAAAAATGGAATGATAACTACTAAGTCAATCCAAAAGAAGGCAAGAGAAGAGAAAAAAAGAAATAGAGACCAGGAGAAACAAATAGCAAAGTAAGATAGAAGACAGAGCCAATTACTTCCTACCATGATGGCAGAGGAAGGGAGCCAACCTTCCTTTCCCCATAAAGAGCAACAATTTGGCAACTATACATGAACAAAAATTACTCTGGGCTGGGCACGGTGACTCATGCCTGTAATCCCAGCATTTTGGGAGGCCGAGGCGTAGAATCACTAGAGCTCAAGAGTTCGAGACCAGCCTGGCCAACATGGGGAAACCCTGTCTCTACTAAAAATACAAAAACTAGCTGGACTTGGTGGTGGGTGCCTGTAATCCCAGCTACTCGGGAGGCTGAGGCAGTAAAATTGCTTGAACCTGGGAGGCTGCAGTGAGCAGAGATGGTGCCACTGCACTCCAGCCTGGGCAACAGAGCGAGACTCAGTCTAAAAAAAAATTACTCTGGAAGAGTTGAGAAGTCAGTTTCAGCAACAGTGGGAGAAAGAACCCTAGAAAAACCCGCACAGAAAGGGTGGAAAGAACAGTTCCATTTTGCCCGCATCACCCCAACCCCCGAGCCAGCACTGCTCAGCATGGAGAGGGAATTCCCTGGCTCGCATATCCTTCTTTCAGGGAAAATGAGAGCAGGGCGTACAACCAGCTTCCCCAGCGTTTTGGGACACTGCCCAAGCAACTTCAGTTTCACTCGACTCACATTTCCCGCGGGAACTGGCATCGCCGAATCATATGGAGATGATGGCGAACCAAGAAGTGAAACAGGCTGTCAGCATCAGCCATGCTGGTGGGAGCCACAGCGACCCCTAGTGGTCGGCTCAACGTAGGACTCCAGGGGACTTCCGTGGAGAGGCCCTCAACAGCACTTATGGCCACTGTGCCGCTCCCCAGTTTTCACCACCAAGGACCCGTTGATGTTACCAATGGCTGATGGCAGCAGCATTTTCTACAGAGGAACCAAGCAGCTTTCACAACTGAAGAAACCACTGCCAGCACTGCAGCAGCAAAGCCCTGCAGTTTTTCCACCTTCACAGTCTCCAGGGGCCTGGCCCTCTAATTTCTCCTTCCTCTATCCCTGGAACTGCCTAAGCTGTTCAATATCATGGTCACCCAGACCCAGGCACCCACCCCAGTGGCCATCGCACGCATTCTCTGGGTGCCTAAGGCAACATCCCTCCTCCGTAGAGTCACCTCAGCTGCTGCCTCTACAAGTGCTCTGAGCCAAGGACCCAGCACAGCTACCATACACAGCCATACCTCCCTCATCCCCAGGTTCTAACTCCAGCATCATGCTTGCACCTCAGCTGGCCCCACAGCTGCAGGTGCACACACGCCTCCAGCTCAACCCTGCAACTGCCCACGTACATGCAGATGGCCTGACCTCTGTGGCCAGGCCGCAGCAGGCCCCTGCAATTAGGTACAAGCTGTCAGCCCCCACTGCCACATGCACGCCCTTAGTCAACCCCAGCCCCTGCCTATGACTCCACCCCTTGCCACTATCAATGAGTCTGCAACCAGCCTCTGCTGCCATGCGGGTGCCTACAGCCAGCCTCTACAGCAGAGTGTGTGCACACCACTGACCTCAGCCTCCACTGCTGCGAGTCCTGCCCCCTAGATGCTACGCAAGAGGCACAGCTGAGGTCCCAGAAAACTCTGTGGGAGGTTCACAGCCACTGTGGACCTCCCACAGCTGTTACCACTAAAGACCACGCAGGTGCCAACAATACAACCCCCAGCTGCCTGTGCTAACAAGACTCTGCGTCCCCTCCAACCTGGACCCACCACGAGCTCCCCCGCCACTCTGTGCCATTGGACCCACTGCCACAGAGCACCACTCTTCTCCCTCAACTCCCATGCACGTGAAGGTCTTTCCTTGCCAGTCCAGTCCATAAAATCTGGAAGCAGTTCACGCTTCTTGAAATGCTTTTCTCAAGACTACAAAAATCAAGAAGAATTGGAGAAACATGACAACACCAAAGGGAAACAATAGACTTCCATTAGCTGACTCCACAGAGTTGCAGATCCACTAACTGCCTGGCGAAGAAGTCACAATAATAGTTCTAAAGAATCTCATTTTAGGACTGAAAAATACAGGAAGAAATTCAAAATTCACTTGATGGGCTAAACAGCAGAATGAAGATGACAGAGGAAAGAGTCAGTGACCCGGAAGATAGATCAACAGAAAGTATCCAATGTGAACAAGTGTTTTTAAAAGAGTGGAAAAAATGAACAGACACTCAGAAACCTGGGGGGACAATAATAAAAAGCCTATTATCTATGTAATCAGAGTCAAAAGGAATAATAGAAAAAATGTCATGGAGAAAAAGTTTTTTGGTTTTTCTGAGACGGAGTTTCACTCTTGTTGCCCAGGCTGGAGTGCAGTGGCGCCGTCTTCACTCACTGCAACCTCCGCCTCCCAGGTTCAAGCAATTCTCCTGCCTCAGGCCCCTGAGTAGCTGGAATTACAGCCACCTGCCACAACACCCAGCTAATGTTTCATATTTTCAGTAGAGACGGGGTTTCGCCATGTTGGCCAGGCTGGTCTCCAACTCCTGACCTCAGGTGATCCACTCACCTCAGCCTCCCAAAGTGCTGGGATTACAGGTGTGAGCCACCGCCCCCAATTGGACAAAAATATTAAACAAATATTTTTTAAAATTTCCCCTATCTGGCAAAGTCGTAACACTTTACATTCAAGAATCTCAGCAAATCCTAAACAGGATAAACCCCAAAAGTCCATGTCCAGATACATCAAGAAAATCACTGAAACTTAAAAATATTCTGCCAGGCACAGTGGCTCATGCCTGTAATCCCAGCACTTTGAGAGACCAAGGTAGGAGGATTGCTTGAGTCCAGGAGTTTGAGACCAGCCTGGACAACATACAAAATACAATCAATCAATCAACCAACGCCTGGCTTTAAGAGTTCCTAGGCTTACAGTGAGTGAGTAAAAATTTTCACCACCTGGCAGGCCCAAGAACCTTAAAACTACAGGTAAAATTTAAAGTCTGCCTTGGTTTTGACTTCCTTGCCTCAAGAAGTTTTTAAATCTGAGGTTCGGCCAGGTGCAGTGGCTCACATTTGTAATCTCAGCACTTGTGAGGCCGAGGTGGCCGAATCACTTGAGGTCTGTAGTTGGAGACCAGCCTGGCCAACACAGTGAAGCTCCGTCTTTACTAAAAATACAAAAATTGGCTAAGCATGGTAGCATGTGCTTGTAATCACAGCTACTTGGGATGCTGAGGCAGGAGAATTGCTTAAACCTGGGAGGCAGAGATGGCAGTGAGCTGAGATCGAGCCACTGCACTTCAGCCAGGGTGACAGAGTGAGACTCCATCTCAAAGAAAAAAAAAAAAAATCTGAGGTTCCTATACCGTCAATGAGAGAGAAAAAGTTAATGTTTCTAAAGAAAAACTGTAACACATCTGTTATTAGATTGTGGCTGTGTGTGTTGTTTTCAAGTTCTTGTTATCTACCTACAGACTGGACTAGATCCTGAATTCTCCTAATTTCCTCCAATATTTGGCTACTACTCTCCAACTCAAAACAACAGTTGCTCTGTTCCTAAAGCCCTATAAGCTGAGACTGGATAAAATTTGAGAACAAGCCTCATTCCTGATGTATGGAACACATAAAAAGTTCACCAAGCTACTATAACCAGAGACATTCAAACCACAAATCAGGAGGAGAAGGTGATGTTTTCATGCAGTAGAAAGCTTTCCTAAGACATAAGAAAAAGGCTCCATATCATAATGAGACTTTTATCCCCTTAATGCTATTTTTTACTTAGCAGGAAAATGGTATAATTAAAATTTCACAATCAATAGCTTCTGCTGGTAACAGAACCTAAGAAATTTTTTAGTACCCATTGGTTAAATCAGAAAATGTCTTTGTGTTTGCTAATACTACATGCTATACCAGGATAAATTCCTCTGGGAAAAGTTGAGACCATATACACAAAATAAGAAAGGCCACACAGTTACAACAGGTCTCATCTAATTCCCTTCAGTCATTTGATTTATACAAGTGGTGGTCTTTAAACCTAGGTTTAGGGCACGAAACTATTATCATATTACTATTAATTTTACTTTGTATTTGCCCTTTTTAAAACTTTGTATCTGGCTGGGTGCAGTGGCTCACGCCTGTAATCCCAGTACTTAGGAGGCCAAGGTGGGCAAATCATGAGGTCAAGAGATCGAGATCATCCTGGCCCACACGGTGAAACCCCGTCTCTACTAAATATACAAAAATTAGCCAGGCGTGGTGGCACACGCCTGTAGTCCCAGCTTCTCGGGAGGCTGAGGCAGGAGAATCACTTGAACTCGGGAGGCAGAGGTTGCAGTGAGCTGAGATCACGCCACTGCACTCCAGCCTGGCGACAGAGTGAGACTCCATCTTAAAAAACAACAAAAAAAACTTTGTATCTGTCACGTGTTAAATTTTTACAGAAGTACAACTCCTAACAAAATAATGCTGGCCCAGCCTGACACTTCGAGATAATAACAAAAGATGATGGAAAGGACAAAATTGAACTTAATAATGGAACCCAGAGATTTAACCTAAAAGATACTCCCTTCAAATGTCCCTTGTTGCTCAAATGTGGCTAAAAGAGTTTTGACACTGACTCCAAGTCACCCATCATTCCCCCTGAATGTGACATGAGACCAGCAACTGGGACAGGCTCATCCTGACATTGAGGGATATAAAAACACAAATATGAATGTTTGATCAGTGATGATTCTGGAGACAGATCTTTTTTTTTTTTTTTTTTTTAAAGACGGGGTTTTACCATGTTAGTCAGGCTGGTCTTGAACTCCCAACCTCAGGTGATCCGCCCGCCTTGGCCTCCAAAGTGCTTGGATTACAGGCATGAGCCACCACGCCCAGCCCTGGAGACAGATCTTGATCAAAAGGGGAAATGTGAAAGTTGTTAGAATAAAATGGAGTCACTAATGTTAAGAAAGCCCTAGCAAGGCTGGGTTCAGTGGCTCACGCCTGTAATCCCAGCACTTTGGGAGGCCGAGGTAGGTGGATCGCTGAGGTCAGGACTTTGAGACCAGCGTGACCAACATGGTAAAACCCCATCTCTACTAAAAATACAAAAATTAGCTGGATGGAGTAGTGGGCACCTGTAATCCCAGCTTACTCGTGAGGCTGAGGCAGGAGAGTTGCTTCAATCCAGGACGCAGAGATTGCAGTGAGCCGAGTTTGCACAACTGCACTCAAGCCTCGGCAACAAAGCAAGACTCTATCTCAAAAAAAAAAAGAAAGCCCTAGCAAATTGAGCCAAGGAAGGCCATGAAGAGAGGGTTCTCACGCTTATACGCCTGATTAAAAAAAAAAAAAAACTACAAAAACTATAACCGTGCATAAAGGCCATTGCAACCTTACACACACACAAAAATACTCCTGCAGAAACATCTGCCCAACAAATGCCTATCCAACCTTGGACTGTTGTCACCCTTGTTACTATCTCCATAGCCAAGGAAAATTATTTCAAAACAATGATGTTATCCTCTTCATTTTTTCCTTCAAACATTGTGTTGGCCGGGCATGACGGTTCACACTTCGGGAGGCTGAGGTGGGCGGATCAGCTCAGGTCAGGAGTTCGAGACCAGCCTGACCAACATGGTGAAACCCCATCTCTACTAAAAATACGAACAATTAGCTGGGTGTGGTGGTGGAGGCCTGTGATCCCAGCTGCTTGGGAGGCTGAGGCAGGAGAATGACTTGAATCTGAGAGGTTCAATGCACTCCACCAGCTGGGAGAAAAGAACTTTAATATATACAACTGGAAAATGACAACATATCCAGAACATATAAAGAACTCCAAAGAAAAAGATCATCCAATATACATATATATATATATATATTTTTTTTTTTTTTTAAAGACGGGGTTTCACCATGTTGGTCAGGCTGGTCTTGAACTCCCGACCTCAGGTGATCCACCCGCCTTGGCCTCCAAAGTGCTTGGATTACAGGCGTGAGCCACCATGCCCGGCCTCCAATATTTTTTTAAATGGGCAAAAATGAACTTGACCACACATTTTGCTAAAGAGACAATCCAATGGCCAATAAATATATCAAAAGATACATAACCTTATCAATAACCAGAGAAATACAAATTAAAACCATACAATCCTACCAAATTGGCAAACTTTTTAAACTATGACAAGTATTTGCAAGAGTGAGGTAATGAGAACTTCCACACATACATTTCATATACGTACAATTATAAATTAGCACAAACACTATGGAAAGTAATCTGGCATCATCTGTGAAGTTACAGATATACATGGTAGAGTGAAGAAATACAGCCACAACATTTTTCAGCAGCTCCTTCAATTAAGAGGTAAAGTCTATTTTTTACCTTTGGAATCTGGGATGGCTTTTTTCATTCTTTTTTTTTTTTTTTTTAGTTGAGATGTAGTTGGTTTCACCATGCTGGTCAGGCTGGTCTCAAACTCCTGACCTCAGGATCCACCCACCTTGGGCTCCCAAAGTGCTGGGATGATAGGCATGAGTCACCATGCCCGCCCTGGGGTGGCTTTTTTTACTTCCTTCAACCAAGAAATGTAGCGGCAATGGAAGCAGTCCTATACTTCACTTCAAGACACTGCTGAGTCTGCCTTTGTGCTCTGTGAGCTGCCATGTGAGGAAGACCCAACTAGCCCCATGGAGAGGCCTCATGGAATGGAACAGCCCTTGCTGGCTTATGTATGCATATCTAAGCAATACAGTAACTACTATCCTGACTTTTATGTCTACAAACAGGAGTAAACCCAGCCAACACCACTTAAAGAGGAGCAGTGCCAGCCAGGCGCAGTGGCTCACGCCTGTAATCCCAGCACTTTGAGAGGCCGAGGCGGGTGGATCACCTGAGGTCAGGAGTTCACCTAGCCAACATGATGAAACCCTGTCTCTACTAAAAACACAAAAATTAGCTGGGTGTGGTAGCAGGCACCTGTAATCCCAGCTACTCGAGAAGCTGAGGCAGGAGAATTGCCTCAACCTGGGAGGCAGAAGTTGCAGTGAGCTGAGATCAGGCTACCGCACTCCAGCCCGGATGACAAGAGTGAAACTCTGTCTCAAAAAAAAAGAGCAGTCCCATCCCTGTTGGACTCAGCCCCCAGCCAACCCTCCAGCTGAATGCAGCCATGTTAGTGAACCCACACAAGCACAGCAGAAAAACTTTCCAGCCAACCCACAGAATCATGAGATAAATCGTTGTTGTTTTAATCCATTTACTTCCAGGGCGATTTGTCACCTAAAAATAGGTAACTATGCCTCGACAATCTAACTCATATATCCCAGGAAAATGTGCACATATGTAGTACACAGGAACATGCGTAAGAATGTTTACAGCAACACTGTTTTAATGGCATAAAACTGGAAAGACTCCAAATGTCATCAATAGTAGAATGGATTTTTTTAAACTGTGGTATAGTCATATACTGAAACATTATACAGCATTTTAAAAGCAGATTAAAGTTATACACAGTACAGATAAATATTACAAACATGTTGAATGAGAGAAATAAAGCACAAAAATAAGCAAAGAGAATGTCTATATGAGGGAACAAATAACTAAACTATATTGCTTTACGGGAGGCTAAGGCAGGAAAATTGCTCGAACCAAGGAGGCAGAGGTTGCAGTGAGCCAAGATCACGCCACTGCACCCCAGCCTGGGTGACAGCGAGACTGCATCCCAAAAAAAACCCAAAAGTAACAAACAGAAAAACTGTATTTCTTTATATAAGCAGACAAATTAAACTGTATTGCTTAGCTCTGCATAGATGATAGAATATAAAGAAAAAGAACTAATCGCTATTCTGACTTTTATGATGATTAATTCTTTTTTTCCTTATATTCTATCATCTATGTATGCAAATCTAAACAATATAGTAACCACTATCCTGACTTTGATGGTGGTTACCTCTGGGAGGCAGTAAAGAGATTATGATTAGAAAAAGACACATGGAGAGCTCCTAGGGTTATTCTAGTTCTTTTTTATTTATTTTTTTTTTATTTTTATTTATTTATTTATTTATTTTATTTTTTTTTAAAGATGGGGTTTCACCATATTGGTCAGGCTGGTCTTGAACTCCCAACCTCAGGTGATCCACCCGCCTTGGCCTCCAAAGTGCTTGGATTACAGGCATGAGCCACCACGCCCGGCCTATTCTAGTTCTTAATACGGATGATGTTTACTTCACAGTTCTTTATATTGTACATTGTTTTATACATTTTTTCTTTTTTGCTAGAGGTGAGGTCTCACCCAGCTGGTTTCAAACTCCTGGATTCAAGCAATCCTCCCATGAAATGGCTTAAGTCCATTGATCACTAAAGCACCAACAAGACACCAGCCACCGTGCCTGGCCTTGTTTTACGCATTTTTCTTTATGTATGTAATAGCTCATAATAAAAGGGGGTTTTTTTGAAAACACACCAAAAAAATACCATTACACTGCCACCAGATGAAAAAATTTAAAAGTCCAATCAAGTTTAATCAAGTGTTGTGCAAAAAGTAGAACAAATGAAAGTCTCACACGTCCTCGATGGGAGGGTAAAGCATCACACCACATTGAAAACCAAAAAGTATATGATAAAATTGAAGGTGCGCATACCTTACTCAGCAATTCCATTTCTAACTATATACTGTCAAGAACTCTTGCACATGTACACATGTATATGCCCAGGCATCTTCTAGAAGAAAATGGTGGTTATTTGTGACGGTTAAAATTACTGGGAGAGGCCGGGAGCGGTGGCTCATGCCTGTAATCCCAGCTCTAAGGGAGGAAGAGGCAGGAGGATAGCTTGAGCCCAGGAGTTCAAGACCTGCCTGGCCAATATAGCGAGAGACCCCATTCTCAAAAATTAGAAAAATAGTAACAAAAAAATAAAGATTACTGGGAGCAATTCAACTCAGGGTTGCCTCCTCTGGAAGGCCCCATCTGACTAGCTCAGACAGAATTAATGCTCTGTCTCCTGTCCTCACCCATCACTTCTGCTGCCAGTTAGCACAAGTTTTTAGCTGTCTCCATTCTCCTTTCCTTCCCCCTCCAAAACTGAAAACTTAATGAAAGAAGAACTGTGATCTGATTCACCTGTCCAAGTCTCTGTGGTACACAAAGAGTACTTCCTAAATGTCTGATGGATATTTTTGGAATTAATGCCTAAAAATAAGAAACAAGGCTGAGCAGACCATCAAGGTTCCAGTACAGAGAATCCTTTTGGGGTTTCTCCTAGATGGACAGAAATCCCCAATTCAGGAGCTGACAGTTCAGAATGGGGGGGATTCTACTTCTCCACTTTTCCAAGGATACCCTTGGAAGGGTCTCTGTGTGGTGTGGTCTTGGATGCTATTTTGTTATGTATCTGGGATTAGAGCAGGCTTAAATGTTTGCCATTTTTAGTACATGCCTGTTAGCATGTCCACTCTAAGGTGGATAGCTGGCAATCTCTAAGTTTGAAGGTTTATTCCTAGAGTGACAAAAAAGGTTCACCTTCCCAGTGGACTTAAGCCCATTGATCATGAAAGCACCAATAAGATACCAGCAAATAAAGAAGGGCAGGACCAGACTGTGGACTGGTGACCCACCATCCTCAATTCTGTCTGAGGCCTTCAAGGTCTCCCCCGTACCAGAAGTACATGGAGGGTGTTGTCCGTTCACATGCAGACATAGATTGATATATTGTCTCCATTTTTAGCTCTTGGGGAAGGTAAAGGCTTCTAAGTGTACCCAAGGTTGTAATGTGTGAACGTGGGTCTTTGCAGCACCTTTAAGGTTAGGGTCTCAGGGTTTTAAAGTTCCCTGGGGCTGAGACGCTCAACTAAGGGGCTAAACTTACCTCTCACAGCAGCGATGTGTGATGACTGTCGCCCAGAAGCCCAGGACGGAGAAGTTGAAAGATGTGATAATCACCAAAGTGAGCAGGTTTATCAAGGACACGAGAAAGGCATCACTGAGACAGTTGTTAGACTGGGGCATGTAGGAGGCTAAGGAGGCAACAGAGCCAAGGCCTATGCCTGTGTTAAACAAAACATGACTCCCCTGCTACAGACCACACACTCACATTGTACACGTCCGTTATCTAAAAGAAATAAAAATATAAGGGGGTTGTAAAAGAAGAAGCAGAGGACAACTACAACAGAAACATTGTGGGGAGGAGAGAGGGAGAAACAGAAAAAAGAATGGGGAAAGCAAGTTCTAAGAACAGGCAGCTGTGGTGCCCTACAAGGCCTAATGGGGGAGTGAGGAAGACAGATTTCACCTTGGCAACCACCAACTGTTGAAGGCCAAATTTTGCCCCTTCCAGCAGTAGACTCCAGATGAAGAGCCCAACGATGATGAAACAGGGGAGCAGTACCAAGACATATATGACCTGAATAGAAAGTGGGACCTGTCAGCAACCGTGTACCAGTAGGGGTCAACCAACAGTCAGGAGGGATCAAAAGTTCTGAGTCAGAAATGAGTAGGAGTTAGAAGAAAGTGTTCAGCAAGGGTCAGGGACCAGTGGGAGTAAAAGGCCAGAGTAGTAAGAAATTAGGAAATCAACAAGTAGCAAAGTGAGGTAAGGGCTGAAACATCTGAGAATTTCAAGGAATCCAACACTGGTGGCTCACCTTCCCGGTGGACTTAAGCCCAATGATCATGAAAGCACCAACAAGACACCAGCAAATAAAGAAGGGCAGGACCAGACTGCTGACTGGTGACCCACCATCCTCAATTCTGTCTGAGGCCTTCAAGGTCTCCCCGGTACCAGAAGTACATGGAGGGTGTTGCCCGTTCACATGCAGGATCTGGGGGGGACCTGGCTTTAGACATGCCTGCTAGACAAGGTAACCCCTCCTCTTTTATCCCCCTCCCCCACCTCCCTTTCCTCTTTCCTCCTCCCATTTCTTTTTCCTTCTTCTGTCTTCCTCTTCCTTGTCCCTCCCCCACTCCTTTCTCCTCTTCCAAATTCCCTTCTACTTCTCCATTTTTCCCTTCTCTTCTTCACTTCTTCCTCACCAAAGCCACTAAAGTTCGCCGTTAAGTGACATTTCTCCCATGGAACAGGATACTGGAAGGACTGGCTCATGTAGAACATGGTCCAGGAATTCATCACATTCAAGTACAAGCCAACGATGAAGCACACCTGGGGGCCAAGGAGGAAGTGGCTGGGGAGGAAGAGCAGGGACAGGAAAGGGGAGGGGACTTGAGAGAGGATTGGGGGAACCAAAGGGATTTGACCAATGGAAGTACTCATGGGACACATTTCAGGAAGAGGGTTGGGATGGGGGTGGGGTGTAAAAGTCAGGCCTGGGCAGCCAAGGGCTCCTCACCATGAAGCTGGAATACCCACACCACCAATCCAGGGGGCAATGATCTTCCATACACCCACGCTACCCTGATGCATGCTCTGACCAGCTGCCATCTCCAGGAAGAGAAGAGGAACCCCGACTAGGAACAGCATGAAGATGTAGACAGCTACGAAACTGCCTGTGAAGAGGATTCAGGAGGGACTCAGAACCATCTGGCCTTTCAGTGCCTGGACTCCTTCAGGAGCCCAAGAAAACATTCTCCCTACCAATGACCTCCCCCAGGGCGACAGGGCTCACCCATTTCTTTTTTTTTTTTTTCTTTTTTCCTTTTTTTTGAGACAGAGTCTTGCTCTGTCACCCAGGCTAGAGTGCAGTGCGATCTCGGCCCACTGCAACCTCCGCCTCCCTGGTTCATGTGATTCTCCTGCCTTAGTCTCCCAAGTAGCTGGGACTACAGGCACATGCCACCATGCCCAGCTAATTTTTTTGTATTTTTAGTAAAGACAAGGTTTCACCATGTTAGCCAGGATGATCTCCATCTCCTGACCTCATGATCTGCCCACTTCAGCTTCCCAAAGTTCTGGGATTACAGGCATAAGCCACCACACCTGGCCAGGCTCACCCATTTCTACATCTCTCACAATCCCGAATGTCCAATCCCCTGGCCCCCAACTCCTGGAAGACCCAGGTACCTAGTTTCCAGCCCATCTTGGACCGAGGCCTCCAGCTCAGCCATCCCCATGTTCAGATACCCTGAACCTCTACCCCTCTTGTGATTCTAGGTGTCCAGGGACCTGGCGCCTATGCTGCTCAAAGTACCAGGTCTTCGGCCTCTACGTATCTCAGAGACATTCACGTTTAAAGCCTGGCTAGGACTTTGTCTGCTAGCCCCTTGTGGACCCAGGTTTCCTGGTCCCCAGACTTACAGCCTCCACTGTTAAGCCACAGGTAGCTAAAGCGCCAGAGATAATCTGGCCTCACAGAGAAGCCCACCTGGGCGAGAATGTACTCAGCTTTGCTGGACCAGAACGGACGGGCATAGAGGACCTCACTCTCTTCCTTCTCTGTCATCTGCACCTTCTCATATATGGGTTTCTGCTTCAGGACTGAGGCAGGTGCCACCTCCGGCATAGAAATTGGCTTGGGCTGACTGGTCCTGGCCTGAGTCTCCACAGCATGGGTTTTCCAGGCCTGAGCCTTTGCAATCCGGGTCGCTGAAACTTGGCCCTCTGAGGTCCAAGATGGTGCATCCCAGGTCACCGGATCCGTGTCTTCCCATATTTGACTTCCTGAGCCACTGTCAGAAATCACTGTGTCAGTCGATGAGGTGTTTGCCAGCGAGGATGTTGAAGGCTGGGCCTCTGTCTTCATCACAAACAGATTCTCTGGGGCAGCTCCAGCTTCTGCAAAGGAGGGTTCATCTTCCTGAAAAGACCTTAAGGACACCAAAAACTGTAGATTTTAGATTTAGAGATTTTAGATTTGGAGATTTAAGATTTTAGATTTAGAGTCAAGTAATTGCTGAGTTCCAAAATAATTCTCAACCTCTCCTTAAAGCAAACTTCATTTCTATCCCAACCACCACTGACATTCAAAGCACTAAAAAATCTCTTGGTTAAGTTTCACTTCTTAGAAATGATTTTGAGCAGTGGCTCACGCCTGTAATCCCAGCACTTTGGGAGGCCGAGGTGAGCAGATCACCTCAGGTCAGGAGTTGGAGACCAGCCTGGCCAAAATGGCAAAACCCCGTCTCTACTAAAAATACAAAAATTAGCTGGGTGTGGTGGTGTGCACCTTCAATCCCAGCTACTCAGGGGGCTGAGGTAGGAGAACTGCTTGAATCCAGGAGGCGGAGGTTGCAGTGAACTGAGATAAGGCCACTGCATTCTAGCCTGGGAAGCAGAGCAAGACTCCGTCTCAAAAAAAAAAAAGAAAGAAAGAAAAGAAATGTTTTCATGCAAGGGGCAGGGAGAGCAACAGACCAACCAAGAGTCAGGAATCCCTGAAAACAAAGGATTTTTTTCTTTTATTGTTTTCATATGAAGTCTCACTCTGTCGCCCAGACCCCAGTGTAGTGGCGCGATCCTGGCTCACTGCAACTTCTGCCTCCTGGGTTCAAGTAATTCTCCTGCCTCAGCCTCAGAGTAGCTGGACTTACGGGCACACACCACCATGTCCAGCTAATTGTTGTATTTTTAGTAGAGACGGGGTTTCACCATGTTGGCCAGGATGGTCTCGAACTCCTGCCCTCAAGTGATCCACCGACATCAGTCTCTCAAAGTGCTGGGATTACAGGCATAAGCCACTGCACCCAACCTGAAATCAAAGGACTTCTAAGAACACTGAGGTACTATTCGCAGACGGCTTCCAAATTAAAGAAAAATCTAATTTAACACTAAATCTGCCTTGTAACCTTAGAGAAGTTACTGTACCTTACTGAGCTTTCTAATCTGTACAAAACTCAGATAGCTGGGCACAGTGGCTCATGCCTGTAATCCCAACACTTTGGGAGGCCAAGGCGGGCAAATCACCTGAGGTTGGAAGTTCGAGACCAGCCTGACTAACATGGAGAAATCCCATCTCTACTAAAAATACAAAATTAGCCAGACGTGGTGGCACATGCCTGTAATCCCAGCTACTCAGGAAGCTGAGGCAGGAGAATCACTTGAACTTGGGAGGTGGAGGTTGCAGTGAGCTGAGATTGCACCATTGCACTCCAGCCTGGCCGACAAGAGCGAAACTCCAATGGGAAAAAAAACAAGACACTCAGATCTCTGCTCAAATACAGCCTCACCAGAGATGCCTTCCCTGTCCTCCTATCTTTTTGTGTGTGTGTGTGTGAGACGGAGGCTTGCTCTGTAGCCCAGGCTGGAGTACAGTGGCACAATTTCAGCTCAGTGCAACCTCCGCCTCCCAGGTCCTGGTTCAAGCAATTCTCCTGCCTCAGCCTCCTGAGTAGCTGGGATTACAGGAATGCGCCACCATACCCAGCTAAGACGGGCTTTCACCATGCTGGCCAGGCTGGTCTTGAACTCTTGACCTCATGATCCATCCGCCTCAGCCTCCCAAAGTGTTGGGATCACAGGCATAAGCCACTGTGCACAGCCAGCCCTGTCCCCTTGTCTAAAATAGCACCTGCCTACCTACTGCTCTCTTTACTTTCCTTCATGGTATGTCTGGTCTCCTGATTTTATTAGCTATTTATTGTTAATTTATTCATTGTCCAGCTCTGCCTACTGCTCTATCTCCAGCAAAAGAATGGTGTTCTACCTCGTATCTGGGGCTATTCTGCTCCCTGCTCTCCAAGTTCCCGCCATTCTAACGTCTGTTGGCTCTTCAAATACAAGAGAACGGGCAAGGAGTATGCTAAAAAAATTTTTAAAAACAATTCAGTGAAAGAGAAGGAGAGAGAGGGAAAACTGGAGTTTTTTTCAGAGGGGCAAGGAGCATGCTTTCCAAAAGCAGAGGCAGTAGGTGGGCGCCAAGGCTGCACTGGCACATTTGGGTCACCTGGATAACTGCTCATGAGACACAGCTTCCAGAGACCTCTGTGTTACTCAAGAAAATGCTTATAATTCAATGACAGGTTAAAAACATAAAACTAAGATACAAATTTCTACCTTTAGTTCTAGAAATTTAAAAAAGCAACGAAAGGCTGAAAGGAAATACATCAATATATAGAAGATGATCAGGCCAGGCGCAGTGGCTCACACCTGTAATCCCAGCTACTCAGGAGCTGAGGAGGGAGGATCACTTAAACACAGGAGGCAGAGGTTGCAATGAGCCAAGATCACGCGACTGCACTCCAGCCTGGGCAACCTTGTCTCAAAAAAAAAAAAAAGATGACGATGGCTGCAAATATGCTTATATCCTTCTCCCTGCTTTTACATTAAAATTTTTTAAATCTTGTATTACTTTTTCTTCAGACACAGGGTCTCACTCTGTCACCCAGGCTGGAACGCAGTGGCATGATCCATACAGTTCACTGCAGCCTTGAACTCCTGGGTTCAAAGGATGGATCCTCTCACCTGATCCTCCCAAGTATCTAGGACTATAGGCATGTGGCACCATACTCAGCTAACTTTTAAGTTTTGGCCAGGCAAGGTGGTTCATGCATGTAATCCCAGCACTTTGGGAGGCCAAAGTGGGCAGATCAGCAGGTTAGGAGTTCGAGACCAGCCTGACCAACATGGTAAAACCTCTTCTCTACTAAAAATACAAAAATAGACAGGTGTGGTGGTGCACACCTGTAATCCCAGCTACTCAGGAGGCTGAGGCAGGAGAATCGCTTAAAACCAGGAGGCCAAGGTTGCAGTGAGCCAAGATCGAGCCACTGTACTCCAGCCTGGGTGACAGAGCGAGACTCTGTGTCAAAGAAAATAATAATAGGCTGGGCACAGTAGTTCACGCCTGTAATCCCAGCACTTTGGGAGGCTGAGTTGGGTGGATCACCTGAGGTCAGGAATTCGAGACCAGCCTGGCCAACATACTGAAATCCCATCTATACCAAAAATGCAAAACATTAGTCAGACATGGTGGCAGGCGCCTGTAGTCCCAGCTACTTAGGAGGCTGAAGCAGGAGAATCACTTGAACCCGGGAGGCAGAGGTTGCAGCCACTGTACTCCAGCCTGGGTGACAGAATGAGACTCCATCTCAAAATAAATAAATAATAAAGTCAACTTTCTTAAACACATTCTAGAATCGTTTTCCTTAAAAACAAGCTTTACGGAAATGAGAGAACTGAGTTTTGGCCAAGTGGCCACTTCTAACACCCACAAAGCCCCCTGAGCCCCAGGCGCACTCTTCTTTTCATATGGATGCAACCCTCACGGTGCCCCCTGCGACGTCATCCTAAGCAACTCCTCTCCCAGGCTCATGCCCTCAGGATCCCCCAGAAATGCCAATTTCCCTCACATTACCTCCTTCTCTGGAAGTATAACCTCCAAAAAAGGAAAAGAGGGAGCTAGTGTCCCATTTCTTCCAAAAGCAGAAAATCACTGCCCTAACAGACCGGTGATGAGGCTGGACCCGGGTTTCTGCCGCCCAGACTTAACACTGATGGCCTTCCCCAAAGGCAGGGACTGAGGGCCGAATCCTGCCCTCAGTCCTGGCTCAAACCCGGACTGGATGAGTGCGGAGAGCCGAAGACAGTTTCCTGTGTCTTCCTGGAACACACAGGGGGTAAAGAAGGAACCCCTTTGACCCCTGAGCTCCACAGAGCCCAGGGCAACCAGGAGGCTCCCAGCCAGCGACCTGTCACCCATCAGCCGAGTCCAGTGAGCCCGACCCTCAAAAATGGCGCCCGCCCCACACCCCAGATCTGGGTACGGTTTAGGGCTCCCTGGGCCAAGTGACCCTCACCCTAGCTTCGACGCTTCCACCAGGTTCTTCAGCCCGGTCAGTTGGACAAAAATGAGGGTAAAGAAGCCTCAGCAGAGAAAACTTAGCCACCGCCTAAGGCCCCTTCAGGTCTCGAGGGATCCGCTGCCTGCGCGCGACCTTTCCCCGCCGATTCTCTGCGCATGCGCCACCGCGCCCCTCGCGTGCTCCCTACTGCTGTAGCAAACGCTTTCGCCACTCCCTCCCTAACTCCCTGCTCTTTCCCCACCACGCACGTGCGCACATCCTGACTGACTGCGCACGCGCCGCTCCCTTCCCTAACGCACCCCACCCCACCCCCTCCCCTGACACCCACAACACCACGCTTCCGGCGGGGCCTCTGGCGCATGCGCTTTGCTTCCACTGCCATTTAAGAGGAAATGGGGATGAGGTGGGAGGCTTGATCTTCTCATTCATTCCTTTGGCCCTCAAACCTATTTTATTTATTTATTTTTTTTTCCAGATGAAGTTTTGCTCTTGTTGCCCAGGCTGGAATACAATGGCGCAATCTCGGCTTACCGCAACCTCCGCCTCCTGGGTTCGAGCAATTCTGCGTCAGCCTCCTGAGTAGCTGGGATTGCAGGCATACGACACCACGCCCAGCTAATTTTGTATTTTTAGTAGAGACGGGGTTTCTCCATGTTGGTCAGGCTGGTCTCGAACTCCCGACCTCAGGTGATCCTCCTGCCTTGGCCTCCCAAAGTGTTGGGATTACACGCGTGAGCCACCTCGCCCAGCCTGCCTTCAATCCTTTCACACTAAGATCACCTGCCAGAAACCAAACCTTAAATATGCATTCAACAAGGCAGACAGGGACATTGCCTTAAGAGAGCTCAGAAGCCTACTAGGGTTTCAAACAAGAATAAAAAACTCAAAGATTGACATAGGTCATCCATTTTCATGCTCTTTGGTCTCTAAGAATTATTAAGGACTCCAATAATTTATGTAAGTTACATTTATATGGGTTGTATGTTTATGTGAGTTATATCTATCAATATTAAATTTCTAAAATAGTCATTGTTTAAAATTCATTATATGTCAAAACAACATTTTTATTTAAAGTAACTATAATTTCTACCCCAAAAGAAATTTTAGGGAGAAGAATGGCATCGTTTTACATTTTTGCAAATATCTTTAATGCCCGGCTTCATGTACGACAGCTGGATTCTCATACCTGCTTCTGCATTAAGTTTGTCAAAATAGATCATGTCTTGTAGCTTCTGGCAAACATCACAATATGCAAAAAGGAAATGACAGTGAAAGGCAAATAACATCCCAGTAGTATTACGAAAATAATGTTCACATCACAGACCCCCAAAAGTGTTTCAAGAGCCCCCAGGAGTCCCTGGGGCACACTTGGAGAATCATAGGCTTAAATTGTTATGATTGAACAAAGAGATGAAGAGGAAATTGTGGGGGTGCTTTAAGAATTCATCGCAATCTTTCGGAATCATTCAATCCTTCAACACATATTTACTGAGAGTCTCCTAAATGCTAGGAATTGGGAATATTGTAGAGAACAAAATAGACCCCATTCCTGCCCTCAGTTTGCTTCACATAACAGGAAAACAGATACATGATGACTCAAAAATAATTATGTGATTATAAAAGGCACTGCTGCTTCTTACTTGCTCATTCTCTTCAGTTGATTTCTCTAAAGGAAACCAGACACCCATACGGTGAGGACACTGAAGCCATCCGTGGAGAGATTCATGTAAGGGAAGAACTGAAACGTCCTGCCAGCAACCAGCACCAGGTGAGTGAACCAGAGTGAAGTGGATTCTCCAGCCGCAGTTAAACCTCCAGATCACTACAGCCCAGCCAACATCTTGACAGCAACCTCATCAAACACTGGAAGCAGGAATCATCCAACTAAGCTGCTCCCTAATTCCTGACCCACAAAAACTACAGTAGATAGGAAATGTTTACTGTTTTAAACTGCTATGTTTGGGGTAATTTGTTGCAGAGCATTAGAAAACTAATGGTGATTAGGTTGGGGGTAAGAGAAGAGAGGAATCAAGAATGACTCATCCGGGAGCACTGGTTCACACCTGTAATCCCAGCACTTTGGGAGGGCAAGGTGGGAGGATTGCGTGAGGCCAAGAGTTTGATACTAGCCTGGGCAACATAGCAAGGCCTTGTCTCTTAAAAAAAAAAAAAAAAAGGAAAAGGAAGAACATTGTTTTTTATTACCCACGTGTGGTGACGCGCGTCAGTTGTCCCAGCTACTCAGGAGGCTGAGTGGGAGGATCACTTGAGCCCAGGAGACTGAGGTTGCAGCGAGTCATGATCATGCCACTGCACTCCAGGCTGCGTGACAGAGCAAGATCTCACAAAAAAAAAAAAAAAAAAAAAAAAAAAGGCCGGGTGAGGTGGTTCACGCCTGCAATCCCAGCACTTTGGGAGGCTGAGGCGGGTGCCTCACCGGGTCAGGAGTTTGAAACCATCCCGGCCAACATGGTGAAACCCCGTCTCTAAAAAAAATACAAAAATTAGCCAGGCGTGGTGGCAGGCACCTGTAGTCCCAGCTACTCGGAGGCTGAGGCAGGAAAATCACTTGAACACAAGAGGCGGAGGCTGCAGTGAGCTGAGATCTCGCCACCGCACTCCAGCCTAGTGACACAAAGCAAGGCTCTGTCTCAAAAAAAAAAAAAAAAAGGCTCCAAAACTTTGACCCTGAACAATTGGAAGATGGAGTGACAATTTACCGGAAAGGAAAGTACTGGAGTGAGCAAGAGGTAGGAAGGAAACAGTAGTTTCATTCTGGGCACGTTAAGTTTGAGATGTCAGTTACACAGCCAGAGGGAGAGGTTGAGTTGGCAAATGGATCTCCCTGAGTCTGCAGTTCCGGGTTAGAGTTTGAGGCTAGGCATATAAACTGATGAGTCAGCAGTATGGCAGATTGCGAGGAACACTATGGGACTGCATGATATCATCTCGTGAGTGGGTGCACCTAGAAAGGGCTGGGACTCCCCAGATTTTATAAGCTATAAAAAAGGAAGATCCACTGGAGATTGAGGAGAATCAGCCAGTGAAGAAGGAAGAAAGAAAAGCAAGAGGGAATTTGCCAATAAAGAGGGGGGGGATCTGGTGAATTGAATGGTTAGAAATGCTGTTCTCAAACGTTAATGCACATCAGAGTCACCAGAAAGGCTTGTTAAAACAGATTGCCAGGTAGGGCGCAATGGCTCATGCCTGTAATCCCAGGACTTTGGGAGGCCAAGGCTGGTGGATCACCTGAGGTCAGGAGTTCAAGACCAGCCTGGCCAACATGGCGAAACTCCACCTCTACTAAAAATACAAAAATTAGCTGGGCATGATGGCGGGTGCCTGTAAATCCCGGCTAATCATGAGGCCGAGGCGGGACAATCGCTTGAACCCAGGAGGCGAAGGTTGCAGTGAGCCGAGATTGCACCACTGCACTCCATCCTGGGCAACAGAGACTGTCTCAACAACAACAACAAAAGAAACAGATACTGCATTGATTTAAAGGACATATGTGAAAAAATTAAAATAAAGATAAAAAAATAATTAAAAAAACAGAAGCTGAGGAACGACGCGGGTGGTGACTCTGTTCAGATACAGAACTGTGTGGCTCAGGTCAGGGTTTCAAAGGGACCCCTCTGGGGCTATGTGGGGGATAAACTGGAAGGGAGAGACTAGAGGTCAGGGAGACCCTAGAGTCAGGTTCCAGGTAGAAAAGCAGGGAGCTCTGAGCCTGACCAAGCCCTGAGGACAGAGAAGAGGGGTGCAGGGGAGACTCAGGAGGCAGGAGGGACCTGGCTTAGAGACCAATGAGCTGTTATGGAAGAGGGGGACTAGACGGGGCTTTGACCCAGTTGTTGGGGGGAAACCCCGCAAGTGCCGTGGCAAGGGTCTGAAGCCTCAGCCTGCTCCCATATAAATATTTAGAAAAGAATTAGAAATATAAGCACATATTCCTTTATATAATCATATATAATCTTATAGTTACTTATCATAAAGATATATACTCAATATAACCTTTAATTTTACAAATGATTATCAGGTTATGAAGCATGGAACTGAGGTGACATTGTGAACAAAGTGACCCTAAGGCAAGATGCTCTAAGCCCTCTGTCACGCCCCCATAAGGGCTGCTGGAGGGCGCCTCGGCTGTGCGGCAGCACCAGTGCTGGGAAAGCGCCCGCTGTTTAGCCAGCTAGGGAAGGAGACGTCCAAAATGGCTGAGACATCTCCTTCCTGGGGAAGTTAGGAGAAAACTCCACTCCCCCAAGCTCTTGTGGCAAGGCCTGACGGCTGTCAGGAAGACCTACAGACATCCGGGGTCTTAACTGTCTCTATGTGATGCTGTGCTTCGGTGGTCATGTTCCATGTCTGCTCTCACGCCCTGCTTCTGCACCTGGTTTCTTTTTCTTAGAAGATAAGAATTAATAATAGTAAATGTCCTTGACATTTCTAACAAATATGTGAAGAGCGCTGACGCATTAGGTTTTCTCCTCGTCTCAGCTACTTGTAAGTCCTGGGCCCCCTATCTTCAAGACACGTGATTTACCTGACCCTAACACTGACCACCATTACCTCACCCTACCTTCCCTGCCCCCTGCTTTGTACTCAATAAAAGTCAGAGCGTCCAGGCACTCGGGGCCACTGCTGGACTTCGTGCTCTGGTTGGCAGTGGATCCCCGGGCCCAAAATCTCTTTTCTCTTTCTTGGTGACTTGTGTCTTTCTATTTCCACAGTTTCTCATCTCCACACCAGCAGAGAGGGACTCACAGGACCTTGTAGGGCTGGACCCTACACTCAGTAACTGGAGAGATGGTGGGGCTGTCTCAAATGAGGAAACCAGGTGAGAGAATTTGAGGGGGGATCCTGAGCTCTCTGTGGGAGGTGGTAAGGGCGAGGATCCCAGGGGAACATCCAGGGGACAGCTGGCTGGAGGTCAGGAGACATTTAGAAAAAGTAGATAAGCCAGGCGTGATGGCTCACACCTGTAATCCCAGCACTTTGGGAAGCCGAGGCAGGTGGATCACGAGGTCAGGAGATTGAGAGCATCCTGGCTAACATGGTGAAACCATGTCTCCACTAAAAATACAAAAAATTAGCCAGGCGTGATGACATGTGCCTATAGTTCCAGCTACTCGGGAGGCTGAGGCAGGAGAATCGCTTGAACCTGAGAGGCAGAGGTTGCAGTGAGCCAAGATCATGTCAGTGGACTCCAGCCTGGGCAACAGAGGGAGACTCCGTCTCAAAAAAAGAAGAGAAAAAAAGAAAAGAAATGAAAAGAAAAAGAAAAAGTAGATCAGGGCTGGGCACGTGGCTCACGTCTGTAATCCCAGCACTCTGGGAGGCCGAGGTGGGTGGGTTGCTTGAAGTCAGGAGTTCAAGATCGGCCTGGCCAACATAGTGAAACCCCATCTCTACTAAAAATACAAAAATTAGTTGGATGTAGTCTCACATGCCTGTAATCCCAGCTTTTGGGAGGCTGAGGCAGGAGAATTGCTTGAACTCAGGAGGCGGAGGTTGCAGTGAGCCGAGATTGCACCACTGCACTCAGTCCAGGAGACAGAACAAGACTCTAGCTCAAAAAATCAAAAAAGTAGATGAGATCTCTTAGAGAGAGAGGCAGCCGAGTCCCCAGAGAGGGCAGATTTCCTCAAGTCTGGGTGGATGAATGGGTAGTGGGAAAACCCCCAAAGTTGGAAATCTGTGAGGGATTTGGGATTGACAAGAGTGGGGAGCCCATGGGAATGCCAGGGGCAGCTGCAGAGGCTGCTGGCTGTGCACCCGCAACCAGGCATTGCAAACCCAGATCTGTCAAGTACCCCAGGCTCAGCACCTGCTCCTCTGGGGCCTCCGCCCCTTGGGCCCCACTGCAGAAGGAGGAAGTACTGCCTGATGCTCAGCTTCCGCTGGGGGTGCTGGCATGGCCCAGTGCCCTCCCCCACTCCCAGGGACCTTCCCACCTCAGCCTGTAGCACTTTCACTCTCCCCAGGTACCCAGCCCCTACCCCCACACGTGGGTGCTCCCTGGTCTAGAACAGGCTGCAGACTCTGAGAGGTGCAAAGAGAAGTGGGGAGGGGGAGACAGAGAAAGGAAGACAGGCCAGGTGCAGTGGCTCATATCCATAATCCCAGCACCCTAGGAGGCCAAGGCAGGAGGATTGCTTGAGCCCAGAAATTTGAGACCAGCCTGGGCAATACAGTGAGATTCCCTTCTCTACCAAAAACAAAATGAGCCAGGCATGGTGGTAGGCAGCTGTAGTCCCAGCTACTCAGGAGGCTGAGATTGCAAGGATCGCTTGAGCCTGGGAAGGTCGGCGCTGCAGTGAGCTATGATCACGCCACTGGACTCCAGCCTGGGCAACCCTGTCTCAAAAACAAAAAGAAAGAGATGAAGAGAAGAGGAGGGAGGGACCCAAAGAAGGGGCCAGAAACACAGAGGGAGGCCAGGCACAGTGGCTCAGCCTGTAATCCCAGCACTTTGGGAGACCAAGGTAGGAGGATCACTTGAGTCCAGGAGTTCCAGACCAGCCGGGGCAACCTAGTGGGACCCTGTCTCTATTTTTTTTAATTAAATATAAAAAAATAAAATAAACACACTCCATAGCAAAACTCTATTTCTACAAAAACAAAAACAAACAAACAAAAAAACATAAAAATTAGCCAGGCATGGTAGTATGCACCTGTAATCTCAGCTACTCGGAGGCTGAGGTGGGAGGATCACTTGAGCCCAGGCTACCATGAGCTGTTTGCCCAATTGTACTCCAGCCTGGGTGAAAGTGAGACCCTGTCTCAACAAGAAACAAATATATAAATAAAGTAAAGAAACACAGAGAGAGAGAGGATAGAGACCCTGGGGGCAGGAGGAGAGAGAGAGGAGGGAGAGCCTCTGCTGAGAGGGGGACAGAGACAGAGAGTGGCAGGAGGGTGGGGACAAAGACCCAGAGAGGAGGAACAAGAGACCCAGGACAGGGAGGGGAGGCACAGCTGCACGCAGAGATGGCAGAGCGTAGCAGGCCATGAGGTCAGAGTGTCTGTGAGGTCAGCTGGAGTCCAGGGTCAGCCCTGGGGTCCCCATGCCCAGAGGTGGGTGCCAGTAAATCAGGGATCCCTTTAGACACCCCCCACCCCGGCTGAGCCATGGAGACCTGGGAGGTACTGCCCCGTGAGTCCTTGGTGCCCACAAATTCCAAGCCCCCTCAGGTACCAGGGCATGTGTCCCAGTGGGGCAGGTGAGGGAGACAGGGACAGAGACAGAGAAGAGAGTCACCTCGAGTAAAGCGGAGGGGGTGGAGCCCCACCCTGGAACTTCCTCTTTGGGGTTCTTCCTTCTCTCAGCTCTCCCTCTGTCTTCTCTCTCAGCCTCTGTCTTTCTGCCCATCTCCCCCCACTGTCAACACCTATTCTGTATGGTGAGCAGACTGCTCACCCCTCTAGGCGAGATGTCGGCCCAGGAGAGCTGCCTCAGCCTCATCAAGTACTTCCTCTTCGTTTTCAACCTCTTCTTCTTGGTGAGTTGCCTCATGGCTACCCAGCCCGGGGCCCAGCCACTGCCGATAACCCAGCCCTCACCTCCCCGTCGTGGCCCACCCCCATAGCCGCATCGCCTCTCTCCAGGTGCTGGGCAGCCTGATCTTCTGCTTCGGCATCTGGATCCTCATCGACAAGACCAGCTTCGTGTCCTTTGTGGGTGAGGGGGGCTGGGGCAGGCGGGAGGGCCTCCCCCAACCTGAGCAACTTCCTGGGGTGTCCCTGGTCTCAGGGAGACCCATGGTGCCAGACTCTGTAGGCAGGCCACAGGCTCCCATCCACTGCTCACTGTTGCTTCGCCTGTCGAAGCCTGCGCGTCTTCCTCTGGCAAATGGGGTTGTGCATACAAACTGATGATCATGAGAGCCATTTCTCAAGCACTTCCTATCTGTGGGACCTGGGTCGGGTGGCTGGTCAGATGCCCCCACAAACCTTCCCCTCTCTTGAGGTTCAGAGAGGGGGAAGTCCCTTGCTGAATGTCACACAGCAAGGACATAAAGAGCAGAAATAACATTAATAACAATAACAGGAAAATAATAATGGAGTAACCGGGCCAGGCGCGGTGGCTCACGCCTGTGATCCCAGCACTGTGGGAGGCTGAGGCAGGCAGATCATGAGGTCAGGAGATCGAGACCATCCTGGCTAACACAGTGAAACCCCATCTCTACTAAAAATACAAAATATTAGCCAGGCATGGTGGCACGTGCCTATAGTCTGAGCTAATAAGGAGGCTGAGGCAGGAAAATCACTTGAACCTGGGAGGCGGAGGTTGCAGTGAGCAGAAATCGAGCCACCGTACTCCAGCCTAGTATGAGAGTGAGACTCCGTCTCAAAAATAAAATAAAACAAAATGATGGAGTAACCATCTAAATGCTAAATGCTCATATTTAAGAAGTTTTTGCCCTGCGTTGAAGAGTGGGTTGAACACATGTTCCCATGCGTCTGTCAAAATGACCCTAGGGGCCAGGTGCAGTGGCTCATTTCTGTAATTCCAGCACTTTGGGAGGCTGAGGTAAGTGGATCACTTGAGGTTGGGAGTTTGAGACCAGCCTGGCCAACATAGTGAAACCCCGTCTCTACTAAAATAGCTGGGCTTGGTGGTGAGTGCCTGTAATCCCAGCTACTCGGGAGGCTGAGGCAGGAGAATCACTTGAACCTGGGAGGCAGAGGTTGCAGTGAGCCAAAATCGAGTCACTGCACTCCAGTCAAGGTGACAGAGTGAGACTTCGTCTCAAAAAAAAAAAAAAAAAAACCCTAGGAAATCGATACCATTCCCTAGGCCTCAGGGGAGGTTTAAGGAGCCAAGCCAATGTCACAGAACAAGGGATAGGGCTGAAACTACTGGGGATGAGGAGGAGCTGAAGGAGGAAGGAGAGGGTGAGAGGAAAGGAGAAAGACAGAGATCCAGAGATGGGAACAGAGGGGGAGGCCCAGAAAGAGAGAAAGTTTCAGAAGAAGACAGGGACTCAGGGTGGGGGCAGGGACAGTGTCCCAGAGAGAAGGGCACCAGGATACTGCTCCCCACTTGGGTGGCTGCCTAGGCAGGAGATGGGGCTGCCCGGAGCTGTGCCACCCCGGCTCATCATCACCCCCTCGCCTCTCCCAGGCTTGGCCTTCGTGCCCCTGCAGTCTGGTCCAAAGTCCTGGCCATCTCGGGAATCTTCACCATGGGCCTTGCCCTCCTGGGTTGTGTGGGGGCCCTCAAGGAGCTCCGCTGTCTCCTGGGCCTGGTGAGTGCCCCATCCCTCTCCATCCCTAGGACCACCCCATCCCCACCCTCAAAAATTGCCTGGGCCGAGGCTGGGGGGAGTGGTTAGCCTGATCTCTCCCCTCTGTTCCCCAGTATTTTGGGATGCTGCTGCTCCTGTTTGCCACACAGATCACCTTGGGAATCCTCATCTCCACTCAACGAGCCCAGGTGAGCTTCCTGCAGCCACTACCACCCACCTCCAGTGGAGAGGAGGGGGGAAGGGAGGTGGTGGGAGGGGGTGGACAGAGACAGAAACAAAGGCAGACGGTTGCTGACCTAGATAAAGAGAAATAAAAGGCTAGGCCTGGTGCCCCTCACATTTGTAATCCCAGCACTATGGGAGGCCAAGGCAGGTGGATCATTTGAGTCCAGGAGTTTGAGACCAGCCTGGGCAACAAAGTGAGACCCCATCTACTAAAAAAAAAAAAAAATTATCGGAGTGTGGTGGTGCACACCTGTGGTCCCAGCTACTTGGGAGGTTCAGGTGGGAGGATCGCTTGAGCCAGGGAGTTCAAGGCTGCAGTGAGCCATGCACTCATCCTGGGTGACAGAGTAAGACCCTGTCCCAAAAAATAAATTAATAATAATAAATCATGAATGAGAGAGGCAGAGGACAGAGACACAAATATAGAGCCTGACAGAGAGGGGAGAGACAGAGTCAATGACAAGGTCAGAGAAAGACACACCGACCTGGACCGAGGGAGAGAGGGGTAAACAGCTCCAAAGGGAAACACGCAGGAAAAAGAGAGAACAAGAGAAATAGACGCCCTGAAAGAAGAGAGCCAAGAGACTTAATGAACCACAGAAATAGTGGGAGAAACAGACAGACCTGAAGTACGTAGAGCTAGCCATTCAGTGAGGATCTGAGGCCGACCCCAGAGATGCACAGGGACCCCCTGGGGCTGGCACAGCCTGGGAGGGGCGGGGGCGGGGCAGAGGGAGTCCAGCCTCACTGGCGGCCTCTCAGCTGGAGCGAAGCGTGCAGGACATCGTAGAGAAAACCATCCAAAACTACCGCACCAACCCCGAGAAGACAGCGGCCGAGGAGAGCTGGGACTACGTGCAGTTCCAGGTGCGCCCCCCTCCTCCAGCTCCCTCCGGAACTCTAACCCGGCTCAGCCCTGTGCTACCCGGAGACTCCACCCCCAAATGGCCCTGGCCCCCAGCTCTAGGACCCTAACGTACCCCAACCCCTCCTAGGCCCGACATCCCCCCACTCCCCAGATGACATAACTGGCCCTGGTGTGGCTCAGTTTCCCAGTACTCAGACCCTGGCGGGGCTTCGCCCTCTACCTCTAAAACTCCGTTCCCGCCCCCGCCCCGACGTAGTCCGGTCCCTAGTCCCGGGACCCGGCTTCCCACCCCCGTAGACTCTGGGCTTCCACCGGCCCCCGCCCCCGGATGAGACTCACATGCCTCGCACTCCCATTCACCTGTGCGTTATCGAGAGGCTCAGATTGCACCGCCCACCCAATCTCTAGTCCACAGCGCGACGCTGCAGCTCCTCCCCCCAGCCCCAGGTCACCCTGTGACTCGTGTCTCTCCCAGCCCCATGTTCCCGTAATGTCCCCGGGCCCGGCCCCATCGCGACTCCAGCCCACTGTCCCCCACCCCACACTCACCACTTAATCCCCTGCTTCCCGACCTGACCTCATACCCATCACCCTGTCCCCTGATCCCCAGCATCATATGTCTTCAGTCCCGAGGTCCCTCTGACCCGTATCCCTCTACCAGCTGCGCTGCTGCGGGCTGGCATTCCCCCGCAGGACTGGTTCCGGGTCCTCATCCTTAGCGGCAACGGGTCGGAGGCGCACCGCGTGCCCTGCTCCTGCTACAACTCGTCGGCTACCAACGACTCCACAATCCTGGATAACGTGATCTCGCCCCAGCTCAGCAGGCTTGGACCGCTGGCGCGGTCCAGACACAGCACAGACATCTGCGCGGTCCCTGCAAAGAGCCACATCTACCGCGAGGTGGGCAAGGGTTCGGAGCATAAACCTGTAGAATGGGGACGGACCTGCGGGAGGGGGAGGGCTGCCGGCGAGGGGCGGAGCCACAAGAAAAGGAAAGGTACTGTGGGAGGGGCGGGGCCTGTGTGAAGGCCGGGGCCTAAAGAAAAGGCTGGGCTGGATCTGGAATACAGACGTCTAGGGAGGGGCCAGGCTTGGAAGAGGTGAAGTGAAGGTGCACTAGTAAGGAGACGAGAGAGCCCTGATGCCTGAAAGCGGTGAGGGTTTGGCTGAAAAGAACACTGGGCCTGGGCTTAAAGGTCCCAGAAATAATCCCTTTAACCTTTCCCTACACCCCCAGGGCTGCGCGCAGAGCCTCCGGAAGTGGCTGCACAACAACCTTATTTCCATAGTAGGCATCTGCCTGGGCGTCGGCCTACTCGAGGTGATCTGGCCCCGCCCCACTCGCAATCGGCCTAAATCCCTAGATGGCTCCGCCCTTCATTTTGCGTCCTCCGGTTGCCTGGGAAAGACGCGCTCGGGGCGGAGGCGCAACCCACCTCGGCCCTCCAGCCGCCCCACCCAGCACGAGGGGTGGAGGAGGCCTAGCTTCAGGGAGCCCTGATTGGCTGTAGGTAGGGAAAACCACCTGCTATTGGCTGCGATCTCCCACCCCTTTCCCCGCAGATGACTGTCATGGTGCTGAGCCTACAGCTACAGCGCAGGGCACTTCGCCGAAACGCGAGCCGCACGTGCTGGGAACCCGGGGTTCGAGCCCCGGGCCCAGCCTGATCGCTCGAGAGCGGCGGCGGCGGGCGCTGTGGCGTGCTCAGCAGCAGCGGGCGCAACGGCAGTCTGTGGAGTGGCTGGGGCATGGCGGGTGCCTGCCCCAACTGGGGGACAAGGCCCCACAGGGCAAGCTGCCCATGGCCCTGGGGCCCTGGCCACTGTGGGTTCAAGACGAGGACCAGCCTGATACTGGGATTGCGGGGCGCAGAATTAGAGGCCGAGGCAGAATTAGAGGCCGAGGCAGAGGGGGAGACAGATGAGCCTCCAGAATAAAGGACCCTGTGCTTGCTTCTGACCTTACTCCCCAGCCTCTACCCCCAACCCCGCCTCCCCACCTATTGCAGCGGCGCTTCCCCAACCCCTACTTGTGGCAGCTGTTCCCGCCTCATCAGCCAGCCCTGCAGCAGTTCCCCTCGAGCCCCGCCCATTTATACCTAGCCTCTTCTCCAGCCCCATCCACCCCTGTCTTGCCAGCACCCCTTCGACTACTCTGACCCCATCTCCTTCTCTATAGCTCGGGTTCATGGCGCTCTCGATATTCCTGTGCAGAAACCTGGACCACGGTCCACAACCGGCTCGCCCGATACCGCTAGGCCCGCCCTCCCCAAAGTCCTGCCCTGCCCCTGTCACGTGCGCTGGGCACGTCCCCCGCTGCCTGTAAATATTTGTTTAATCCCCTGTTGGCCTAGAGACTCCCCCACCCCGGCCTTCACATTACCCTGGGGACCCAGGTGGCTGCCTGACCACGCTGCTGTCACCTCTCCCATGGGAACTGGGGCTTTCATCCACCAGCTTCCTGCCCCCATCTGTGAGCTTACCACCTCCCACAAGATTATTTTTCGCCCAAACCTCGAATAAATCCCCTGTGTTTTTGGTAAAATAGCTTTATCCTCTGTCAGAACACAAACCAACAAACTCTGAGAGGGGAGGGAGGAAAGAGTCTAGCTTGTGGCTCACTTAGAAGGAGGGGGAATGAGATTAGAAAGCTTCACTCCACTGCTTGTGCAGCTGAGATAAAGTCAAGCCCCTAGCACCCACTTATAAATATCTCGTTATATTAAAAAAAATATTTTCAGGGCCCACCTGGCTCTGCTCCTACACAGAAAGGGTTAATCTTCACTTGTGATCTCACAGGTCATGGAGTGGGGGTGGGAGGGAGAGGCAAGAATTTCAGGGGGAGGGGTGGCTGGGAAAGAGTAAAGGGGACAAGCAATGTGTATCTAGGGCCCTCTAAGACATGCAGAGGAGTGGGGGGGGGGGCCCTGCCAGGGGCTGAGAAGCCAGTGCTGTATCTGGGGGTTATCTCACTCCTGTCCCCCACAATCCCTGATACTCTGGAGTGATCTGTCCTATCAGACACCCACTGTGAGGTCCCAATATCGGGGTTTATCCTTCCCTCAGTCCCAGCCTGTCCAGCTCTCCAAGTTTTTGGGGGCCCCTCTAACGAACAGGGGCCTCTATTAAGGAAGGACTGCCCCAGTTGCTTAGGCCTCTGAGGTCAACCCCTTCACATCACAGCCCCTCCCCAAATAAGAAGCATGAGGTGAGCTGGAGACCTTCCCTGGGAACAAGGTGTTCTGGGGGTGAGCCAGTTCTGGGGTCCCCCTTCAGTCCCTGACCAGGCGGTGAATGTGGTGCTGGGCCCCACGCTCACTGGTGGAGACCTCGAAGACATAGGCGGTGCACAGCAACAGTTCCTGGGTGTCTCTGTTTGTCACCACCTGCCAGGGAGGCCAGGACAAGGGACTTAGGCTTAGAAGGGAGGGCAGGGACCACTGTGCCCTCCCCCAAGCTATCATGGGACACCAGCAGGCCTCTTTTCCATCTCCAGGAAGCAGGCCCCTGCCATATTATGCTCCCCAAGAGAAAGGGATGCCCAACAAGTCAGGTGCCCTGGGCAATGGGGGTTACCCTCAGCTGAGGGTTGGCAGTGATGATGTGTCACGTCTCAGGGTTAATTGGGTTACCATCACATCACACTCCCCAAGTAAAAGCGGTCTCCATCATGTCACAGGTAAAGGGAGAACCCTCCCTTCAGGTACCGCACTCAAGGGGTCTCTGCCTCAGCACAGTCCCCAGCGCTAAAGGGGCTCCCACCATATCATGTTCTCAGAGAAGCTGAGGCTCTGCCTTGAAGTACCCTCCAGTCAGTTTCCCCAGGGAAGGAGGGGACTGCCTGATATGTGAGTGCTGTGGGGCCAGGCGTGGTGGCTCACACCTGTAATCCCAGCACTTTGGGAGGCCAAGGCAAGCAGATCACTTGAGGTCAGGAGTTCGAGACCAGCCTGGCAACATGGTGAAACCCCATCTCTACTACAAATACAAAAATTAGCCAGACGTGGTGGGGTGTGCCTGTAATCCCAGCTATTCAGGAGACTGAGGCAGAAAATCGCTTGAACTGGGGAGGTGGAGGTTGCAGTGAGCCGAGATCATGCCACTGCACTCCAGCCTGGGTGACAGAGCAAGACTCCGTCTCAAAAAAAAAGAGTGCTGTGACATCTCTACTATATCAGTTCCCCTGGGTGAAGGTGTCGCCTAAACCAGAGGGTCAATTGTGGGTCCCCCACTCTATCAGTTTCCTGGTTAGAGAGCCTCAGGCTGAGGGTTCACTTCGGAGTCCTTGCTGTGTCAGTTCCTGGGTGAGGAGTTCCCCTAGACTGAGAGTATGTTACAGGTACTGTCCCTTGACATCTGGGGCCCCCACTCCAGCTCAGCCCCAGGCATCACCTGGAGGATGGTGAAGTTCTCCAGGACGCTGTTCATCATGTATCGCTCAGGCAGCTGCCGCAACTTGTGCAAGAAATTCACCAGGTACTCGCACATGGGTGAACGTAGCAGGCGGTACACAAATCTCCCGTCCTCCAGCTGGGCCCGTTCCGTCTGAACCAAGGGGCAGGGAGTGGGGAGAATGGTGGCTGAGAGACACACGGGTCACCCCAGGAACTGAGCTCCACCTTGTGCCTCTTAGATGCCACCACACTGACTCCCACTGCTCCTCCCTCACATCACCTCACCCACAGTGACTGGAGACTGGACCTGAACCCTTGGGTATCCAGCTCAGAATCTCTGGGCCTGCAAATCACAAGCCCCTCAAAGTTATGCTCTGAACCCTCAAAGACCTCTGAACTCCTCTAACCTTCCAACCCCCAGATACCCTCCAAAGATCCCTCCATGACATCTGCAAACTCTTTTTTTTTTTTTTTAAAGATGGGGTTTCACCATGTTGGCCAGGCTGGTCTTGAACTCCTGACCTCAGGTGATCCACCCACCTCGGCCTCCCAAAGTGCTAGGATTACAGGCGTGAGCCACCGTGCCTAGCCGACATCTGCAAACTCCATCTGACCTCTAAACTTACTTCCCCAAGTTTCCAGCAACCCCTAAGTGTGACTTCTGTTTTGTTTTTTGTTTGTTTGTTTGAGACGGCGTCTTGCTCTGTCGCCCAGGCTGGAATGCAGTGGCACCGATCTTGGCTCACTGCAACCTCCGCCTCCCAGAGTTCAAGCAATTCTTCTGCCTCAGCCTCCCGAGTAGCTGGGATTACAGGTATGGGCCACCACGCCCAGCTAATTTTTGTATTTTTAGTAGAGACAGAGTTTCACCATGTTGGTCAGACTGGTCTCAAACTCCTGACCTCATGATCCACCCGCCTCAGCCTCCCAAAGTGCTGGGATTACAGGTGTGAGCTACCGTGCCAGGCCTTAAGTGTGACTTCTGAACCTTCTTGCCTTAGGAAACTCTCCATATCCATAAGACCCTTCTCAATCTCCGTGACTAAATCTCTATACCACACATTCCCTGTCAGCCCTCAGAATGATTCCGACCTGTGACTTCTAAACTCCACAACTGCTCCCAACTCATGCATTAAACCCTCAAAGAGGCTGGGACCCATTCCCTCCATGCACACCCCCAAATGCCTGAGCCATCATGGCTTCTGATCCATTCTGCACCCCCCGAGTGGTGGGTGGCTGGGCGCTCACTTGCCCAGAGCTCCACCCCTCCAGCCTCACCTCCACCTTCTCCACCACCTGCTTGCCAAAGGAGCAGACCTTGGAGGAACAGGTGAGGGTCATGTGTTCCAGGCTCTCATACTGGCTGCTCACTCCGTAGAAACCACCACTGCTGCTGCTGCCACCAGCCCCCGCCTCCTCGCCACTTGGGCCCCAGTTCAGGTCCGCCTGGGAGATGGGAAGGCACAGATGAGTCAGAGGGGACGTCCCTTATAAACAGTGGGGACTGCCAGGCATGGTGGATCCTGCCTGTAATCCCAGCACTTTGGGAGGCCGAGGCTGGCAGATCACCTGAGGTTGGGAGTTCAATACCAGCCTGACCAACATGGAGAAACCCCATCTCTACTAAAAATACAAAATTAGCTGGGCGTGGTGGTGCATGCCTGTAATCTCAGCTACTCAGGAGGCTGAGGCAGGAGAATCAGTTGAACCTGGGAGGCGGAGGTTGCAGTGAGCCAAGATTGCGCCATTGCACTCCGGTCTGGGCAACAAGAGCAAAACTCCGCCTCAAAAAAAAATGAAACAGTGGGGACTCCATTACCCCTGCAGTTCCCAGCTCAATTCCTCAGCATTTTTTTGGTTTTGTTTTTGGAGACAGAGTCTTGCTCTGTCACCTAGACTGGAATGCAGTGGTGCAATCACAATTCACTGCAGCCTCGACCTCCTGAGCTCAGGTGATCCTCCCACCTCAGCCTCCTGAGTAGCTGGGACCACAGGTGCATGCCACCACATCCAGCTAATTTTTTGTAAAAACGGGGTTTTACCATGTTGCCTAGGCTGGTCTCAAACTCCTGGGCCCAAGTGATCCTCCCACCTCAGCCTCCCAAAGTGCTGGGATTACAGGCATGAGCCACCACTGCACTTGGCTTTCAAAGTTCTCCAAGGGCTGATTTCTGGAGGAGATCCACTGCCCATCAGTGTTGGAGAAGTCTGGGTCCCCAAAATGGTCTTGGCCCTCTCTCCCCAGTAACCAAAGGAGCCCTGGAATTCAACTTTTTTCTCTTGAAGTCCGCAACTTAAGAGTTCAGCCCCTTCCAAGGGCCTGGTTACTAAGGAGGCAGTTACTCCTTAGCAACCAGTTGAAGATGGATACCTCCCTCTAAGCCCCTCTCATCCTGGTTGCTAAGGCAAGTGGCTACTCCCTAGCAACAGAACCTCATGGAACCCGAGGAGGCCTGACTCCTCTTCAGAACACTTCCCCTCAGCCGAATCTGAGAGGCCAGACTCCCTCCATAATACCAGTGGTCAAGTGCATAGACAGCTGGCCAAGTGTCACTAGGCCAAGTGGGGCCTAAGGAAGCCTAAGACCTCATCACACCTTGGTTCTGAGTCACCTCCTTGAGAGGCATGCCTCTTCCTCTTCCTAACTTTTTTTTTTTTTTTTTTGAGATGGGCTCTTGCTCTGTCACCCGAGGCTGGAGTGCAATGGCGCGATCTCCACTCATTGCAACCTCTGCCTCCTGGGTTCAAGCGGTTCTCCTGCCTCAGCCTCTCAAGTAGCTGCAATTACTGGTGCGAACCACCATGCCTGGCTAATTTTTTGTATTTTCAGTAGAGACGGGGTTTCACCATGTTGGCCAGGCTGGTCTCGAACTCCTGACCTCGTGATCCGCCAGCCTCGGCCTCCCAAAGTGCTGGGATTACAGGCGTGAGCCACTGCGCCCGGCCACTCTTCCTAACTTTAGTTGCTACCACTTCACCAGGTCAGTCTTCTCAGGGGCCCGACTCCATGCCTCACTATGGCAAAACCAAAGGCCTTACCAGCTGCTCTTCTGAACCCCGTTAGCAGCTGGGCTTCCTAAGGGGGTGGCTGTCCAGACCTGGGACCTGATGAGGCCTGTCTTCAGCCCCAACAATGCCTAAGCCCTCAGCTGCATTTCCCTAGAGCAGTCTCAGGCCTCCACGTCACACGGAGGAAAGCTTCAGAACCATGACAGTGACATTCTCAGCAAGACCAGTAAAGTTCAGTCCCTTAGCAGGCTTTTTTTTTTTTTTTTTTTGAGACAGGGTCTCATTCTGTCACCCAGGCTGGAGGGCAGTGGCACAATCTTGGCTCACTGCGCCTTCCACCTCTCAGGCTTAAGTGATCCTCCCGCCTCAGCCTCTGGAGAAGCTGGGACCACAAGTGTGCACCGCCATGCCCAGCTAACTTTTTCATTTTTTGTAGAGTTGAGGTCTCATTGTGTTGCCCAGGCTGGTCTCAAACTAGCCTCTCACCTTAGCCTCCCAGAGTGCTGGGAAGTTAGATGTGAACCACTGCATCTAGCCAGACTTCCTTCTCAAAGACTACATCTCTCTACCGCCCTTGGTTCTATGAGAGCTGGCACCCCCTCAACATCCAGGCAACATTTATTGAGCCCAGGCCAGGTGCTGTGGCTCACACCTGTAAGCCTAGTACTTTGGGAGGCCAAGATGGATGGATCACTTGAGGTCAGGAGTTCGAGACCAGCTTGGCCAACATGGTGAAACCCCATCTCTACTAAAAATACAAAAATTAGGCTGGAACAGTGACTCACACCTGTAATTCCAGCACATTGGGAGGCCAAGGTGGGCAGATCACCTGAGGTCAGGGGTTTGAGACCAGCCTGGCCAACATAGCGAAACCCCGTCTCTACTAAAATACAAAAATTCGCTGGGCATGGTGGCAAACACCTGTAATCCTAGCTACTCGGGAAGCTGAGGCTGGAGAATCACTTGAACCCGGGAGGCTCAGGTTGAAGTGAGCCGCCATCACGCCATTGCATTCCAGCCTCGGCCACAAGAATGCAACTCCATCTCAAAAAATTTAATTAATTAAATTAAATTAAACACATTGGTTGAGCCCCTGCAGTGTCAGTCCTCATAGTGGACACTAAACCATGTAGACCTAAGAAACACGCAAGATGGGCCCTCTTAGTCACAATTATATGAATAGCACCTGACATCAGGCCTGTATACAGAAAGTGATTAGGCCGGGCGTGGTGGCTCACGCCTGTAATCCAAGCACTTTGGAGGCTAAGGTGGGCGGATCACCTGAGGTCGGGAGTTCAAGACCAGCCTGACCAACATGGTGAAACCCCGTCTTAAAAAAAAAAAAAAAGTGCTTAATAAATGATTGCTACATAAATACAGGTCTTGGCCAGGCACGGTGGCTCATGCCTGTAATCCCAGCACTTTGGGAGGCCAAGGGGGGAGGATCATTTGAAGCCAGGAGTTTGAGACCAGCCTGGCCAACATGGTAAAATCCCGTCTCTACTAAATATACAAAAATTAACCGGATGTGGTGGCAGGCTCCTGTAGTCCCAGCTACTTGGGAGGCTGAGGCAGGAGAATCACTTGAACCTGGGAGGCAGAGGTTGCAGTGAGCCGAGATCCCAGCCACTGCACTCCAGCCTGGGTGACAGTGAGACTCTGTCTCAAAAATAAAATGAATGAACAAATAAATAAATACAGGAATTGACAAAGCCACTCCGTGGCTCCTTGAATCACTTCTCAAAGCCATTCTCTAGCAACAAGGTCTGGTGGAACTGACGCAAAGCATCAGTCCCCCTCTTTAGAGACCACAGCCTCCACAAGTCCACCAGCTAAGGCGAGGGACCGTTTCTTAGCAGCAAGGCTTGGTGCAATCAGGTGGGGCACAGAGAAGCCTGCAATGAGGTAAACCAATGCCCAGGACCATATAAGTTACACAGCCGGGTAACTAAGCATATCAGTTACATGTGGCAATGTCTAGTGGGATCCAGGGAGGCCCCAGCGCCTCCAACCCACCCTGGGTGCCGCCCTCCTCGGTGTTCCTTGTGGCAAAGGGGGCTGACACTCCAAGCCATGAGGACTGACCAGTATGTCCCAGACTGACCTGGTAGGGCTCGCAACTTGTCTGTCTTAGGGCCAGAGGCCTCTGCTGGGACACCACAGGATTTGTGAGCACTTTGGGTTTTGCTGTGAAAGCTTACCCAGAACTTGACCAGGAAGAAGGCGTGGGGGGGGCCCACGATCATACAGCTCCCGGAGGCCACCCTTTTTCTCAGGGAATTTGTCGTAGATCTGCCGGACGTCCACGCTCTCAAGTGGCGGCGCTCCGGGGCTGGGGCAGTGCTGGCTGATGTGCACGAACAGGTGCCTCTGGTACTGAGGAGGGTTGGCCGTGGGTGAGAAGTTGGAGGTGGGCTGGATCTCCAGCCCATGCTGCCTGAGCCTACCTCATGCCGTCACCATCCCCACAGCTCTAGCCAGCTGTTCCACACTGTCCACCCAGCACTGGGCCAGACCTCCACCCATTGTCCCCACTCCTGCTCCTGCACTCACAGTCCCCTGCAGCCCCGGCAGTCCCATAGTCCCCAGCTCCCTACGCACCCCCCTCAACTCCATCCTCACTGCCTCAGCCTCAGCTCAGGCCTCCCACCCTCACCCCAGCCTCCAACCTGGCCTCCCCAGTTCATCCTTCACGTGGTTTCAGAGCTGACCCTGGCCCTCCCCCTGGTCATAGCCCTCTAATAACTCCCCCAGCACCCTCAGGACAAAGCTCACACTCCCTAGGCCTGGTTTTATATAGAACAGGTGCTCATAAATGTTCAGTGGATGGATGAGTGTGAATGAATGGGAATCCACAGAGGTCTTATGATTAATGTTTTGACTGATGTTTATATGGTGTGGCAGAGACTGCTATGTGTTCACAAATCCTGGTTCCTTGACATAGTGCGAAACTACATTTCCCAGGCTGCTTTGCAGTTAGGTGTGACCACATGACTAAGTTCTGGTCAATGGGATGTGACCAGGTCTGACAGCTGACACATCCAAGCCAGACTCCTAAAACCTCCTGCATAATCTTAAATCTCTCCCTTCCTCCATCTGCTGGGCAGATGCAGAGGCTCCATCAGCACATTCTGAAGCCTTAGAAAATGGCAGAACCACAAAATGGAAGAAGCCTATATCCCCAAATCACTTGAGTGCCAGGCTCCTGCTGAACTTACATCAAAATGTTAGATGAAACTTATCTGGCGTTCAGTCCCTAAGAGTTAGGAGCTGTTTCTTCTAACAGCCCATTCCATCCTAGCCCAGGAGAAGCTCAAGCACAGAAATAAGACCTTTTCCAAGTTACTAGGATGCATCACAAAGCCTAATGAACAGTAGAAACTCAAACACGTTTGATGAATGAATAAATTATGTCCTGAGGAGTTTTTCTGACCTTCCCAACTTGTCACCCCAGGACCTTCCAGTTCTTTATGCTACTAGTTCTCAAAGTACAGTCCCTGCACCAGCTGCCACAACTCACCTGGTAGTTTATTAGAAACACAAATTCTTGAGCCCCACATCACATCTAGCAAATCAGAAATTCTGGGGATGGGACCCAGCAATCTCTGTTTTAAGAAGCCCTCCAGATGATTCTGATACATGCTAAAGTTTGAGAACCGTGACTTATACCTTCCCTCCCTGTCACCCTCTATATTCCAAAATCCCTCAGTGACTATACCTAAATTTCACTCACAGAATCAACTGCATCCGCGGTTCCACAAAGGCTGAGAACTCTACCAGCTGCAACCGGGCAGTGCCCAGGGCCCGAGCCTGCCAGGCTGGGGGTGATGGGGCAGGGGGGGGGGCAGGGGTGAGAGGGCTTGGGGGGGCTCGTACCCTAGAGAGAGAGAAGAAGAACAATACAAATTGCTAACATTTATTGAATATATCAGGTACTATTGTCTCTTGCCTGCCTCCACTTAGAAGCTGAAAAAGCTAAATACTCACTTTCCCAGCCTCCCTTGCAGTTAGAGGTGGCCATGTGACACAGTCCTAGCCAATGAGACGTTAGGGGAAATCTGCTGGGGGGCTTCTGGGAAGGAGTTTCTTCCTGAATGAAAAAGACAGAACTTTGGGAGGAGAAAGCTTTTGGCCCTGGCCAAGTCCTGCTTGGGACACTGATATGGTTTGGATATTTGTCCCCTCCAAATCTCATGTTGAAATGTGATCCCTGGCCGTGGCTCATGCCTGTAATCCCAGAACTTTGGGAAGCTAAGGCAGGTGGATCACAAGGTCAGGAGATCGAGACCATCCTGGCTAACACGGTGAAACCCCATCTCTACTAAAAATACAAAAAATTAGCCGGGCGTGGTGGCACATGCCTGTAATCCAGCTACTTGGGAGGATGACGCAGGAGAATCGCTTGAACCTGGGAGGTGGAGGTTGCAGTGAGCCAAGATCACACCACTGCACTCCAGCCTAGGGACAGAGGCGAGGCTCCAACTCAAAAAAAAAAAAAAGAAAAGAAAAGAAATGTGATCCCCAAGGTTGGAGATGGGGCCTGATGGGAAGTGTTTGGGTCATGGGGGCGGATCCCTCATAAATGTCTGGTACCCTGCCCCTAGTAATGAGTGAGTTCTCACTCTTTGAGTTGATGTGAGCTAGTTGTTTAAAGGAGCCCGGCTGGCTCTCTTCCCCTTCCACCATGATCCTAAGCTTCCTGAGGCCCTCACCAGAAGCAGAGGCTGGCAACATGCTTTCTATACAGCCTGCAGAACTGTGAACCAAAAAAAACCTCTTTTCCATATAAATCACTCAGTCTCAGGCATTCCTATATAGCAATGCAAATGGACCAACACAGATATGGTGCCTGGAGTTGCAACAGCCATCTTGGGACAATCAGACAGACAGCAGGGAACCACAGAGATGCCAGTCCTGATGTTGCTAAGCCCACATGAGAACAGCCCACCTCCAGACTTTTTATTGTGTGGACTCATGACATGAATGCTTTTGCTATTTAAGGCATTGTCAGTTTGGATCTTCTGTTACTTGCAGCCAAAAGTATTCCTAATTGATAAATCTATGGAAACTAAGGGAACTAGGGACTCCCTCTTTCACTGATCTGAGTTCTCACAGCCATATCAGCATGGACTTCCAGAAGCCATCTTTGCTGTCAAGTAGCTGAGTCTGCCTGGAAATGAAGCCACCACAATGGAAAGCAGATCAAAGTAATGCCTGATGCCATCACTTGAGCTGCTGGATCCAGCCATGCCTGAAGCCATAATTCTGAATTATCAGTTACTGGAACCAATATATCAATAAATTTTTCTTTCTTTCTTTTTTGGAGAAGGAATCTCGCTCTGTCATCCAGGCTGGAGTGCAATGGCGCAATCTCAGCTCACTGCAACCTCTGCCTCCCAAGTTCAAGCAATTCTCCTGCCTCAGCCTCCTGAGAGCTGTGATTACAGGCGCATGCCACCACACCTGGCTAATATTTGTATTTTCAGTAGAGGCGGAGTTTCACCATGTTGACCAGGCTGGTCTTGAACTCCTGACCTCAGGTGATCCACCCACTTTGGCCTCCCAAAGTGCTGGGATTACAGGCATGAGCCCCCACACCAGGCCTCTTTTTTGAAATGTTACTTCACCTGGCTTGATTTGGATTTCTATCACTTGCAGGTGAAAGCATCTTGACTAACACACCTCCCCCAATGTCTCATAAGCTAGCAAGTGGCAGAACACAAACCCAGTGTTCGTGGCTACAAAGACCATGCTCTTAACCATCACACATTCCACCACTCAGCTCTCCAGCACCGCCCTGCTCCCCCTGCCACCAATACACACACCCTGCCTCAAAGCTGGGCTTCACTAAGAACGTATCCCCCCAATTGGCCAGGCACGGTGGCTCATGCCTGTAATCCCAGCACTTTGGGAGGGCAAGGCGTGCAGATCACGAGGTCAAGAGATTGAGACCATCCTAACCAACACGGTAAAATCCCATCTCTACTAAAAATACAAAAATTAGCTGGGCGTGGTCATGCGCACCTGTAGTCCCAGTTACTGGGGTGGCTGAGGCAGGAGAATCGCTTGAACCCAGGTGGTGGAGGTCGCAGTGAGCTGAGATCGCACCACTGTACTCCAGCCTGGCAACAGAGCAAGACTCCGTCTCTAAAAAAAAAAAGAATGTATCCCTAGTTGATGGAAGGTTGAAGGAAAGGCAGTAGGGGTCGAAGAGAGAGAGGGAAGACAAGGGAGGGTGGACCACAGGATCTTACCTGGGAGGTCAGTAGATGGGGGAGTCAGTGACAAGGAGAACGGTGTCTGTGAGAATGGCTTCACGCTGAGGGAGAAAGGAAGCCAGGGGTTAGCCAGGTAGAAAGATGCTAATGTCACCAGCAAATGTATACTGAGGCCACGACAAGCCAGACCCTGTGCTAATACAGTTTGTGTACAATCTCACTGTAGCCTCACAGCCCATGAGGTAGGTAGAATTACTGCTCTTCTCATTGTACAAATGAGGAAACTGAGGCATAGAGGGTCAACTGACCTGCCCAAAGTCACATAGCTGAGATGCAGCAGAGCTGGGACTTGAACCCAGGTCAGTCTCAGCCCGGTATCTCAGGTTCTTGATGATGACATTTTGGTATCTCTCACAAAATGTCAGAAAGAGAAGAGAAACTGGCTGGGCGTGGTGGCTCAGACCTGTAATCCCAGCACTTTGGGAGGCCGAGGTGGGTGGATCACTTGAGGTCAGGAGTTCGAGACCAGCGTGGTCAACATGCTGAAACCCAATCTCTTCTAAAAATACAAAAATTAGCCAGGCGTGGTGGCAGGCACCTGTAATCCCAGTGACTCAGGAGGCTGAGGCAGATTTGCTAGAACCTGGGAGGCAGAGGGTGCAGTGAGCCAAGATCATGCCATTATACCCCTGGGTGACAGAGCAAGACTCCATCTCAAAAAAAAAAAAAAAAAAAAGAGAATAGAAAAAAAGAAACCAGTGCTAGGATTACGGGTGTGAGAGCCATCACACCCGGCCTCCTTTTCTTATTAATTCTTCATTTATATGTTTATTGTCTGTCTCCTCCCGGACCCAAACATATGAAGCTCCATGAAGGCAGGGATTCCACCTGTCTTACTCACTGCTGTGACCCCCAAACCAAGCACAGAATCAGGCACTTAGCAGGCACTCAGCAACTGGACTGGCCTCCTGTAGCTTCTTGGAACCCAGCAAGATCTCCTATCTCTAGGACCTTGTCACATCTATTCTCTCTGCCTAATATATTCCCACTCCCATTCTTTTTTTTTTCTTTAAGACAGAAGTCACACTAGAGACGGGGTTTCACCATGTTGGCCAGGCTGGTCTCGAACTCCTGACCTCAGGTGATCCACCTGCCTTGGCCTCCCAAAGTGCTGGGATTATAGGATTGAGTCACCGCACCCAGCCTCCCACTCCCATTCTTCACCTGGCTAAGTCCTACCCAGGCTTCAATGTTACCTTCTCAGAGAAACCCCTAGAACTTTCTCCTCCACCCAATAACCTGCTGTGGTTCTGCACAGCACCTCACACATTCTTCAGTTTTCTGTTTATGCAGGTGATGATTTGATTAACACTCATTTACCCATTTGACTAACAGCTCCATGAAAGCGGAAACCCCCAGGCTCAGTGAGGTGCCTGCCCAACCCCCCACCTTCCAGCTCAGCACCCTCCCCTGCAAACCCTCACCCCCTAGGGACTTGATCTGATGCTTCCCATGTCCCCATTCAGCAGCAGCTCCCCAGTGACCTTCCTTCTCTCCCAGTCTGGATCCCCACAGCCTGTCACTGCACTCTTTCTTTTTTTTGTTTTTGAGACAGAGTCTTGCTCTGTCGCCCGGGCTGGAGTGCAGTGTTGCGGTCTCAGCTCACTGCAATCTCCGCCTCCTGGGTTGAAGTGATTCTCCTGCCTCAGCCTCCTGAGTAGCTGGGACTACAGGCGCATGCCCCACGGCCGGCTAAATTTTTTTTTTTTTTTTTTAGAGACCAGGTTTCACCATGATGGCCAGGATGGTCTTGATCTCCTAACCACGTGATGCCCCCACCTCGGCCTCCCAAAGTGCTGGGATTACAGGCATGAGCCACCATGCCTGGCCCTCACTGCACTGTTCCTCTGGCACTCTGGCATACTGTCAACACTCCTGTCTCTCACCGTCCTGCAGCCACACTACCCAACCAATGTGCAGCCTGGATCCATCAGCTCCTCTCTGGGCTGAAAAATACACCCCAGCCCGGCATGGTGGCTCATGCCCGAAATTCCAGCACTTTTGGAGGTCAAGGCAGGGGAATCACTGAGCCCACGAGTTTGAGACCAGCCTGGCCAACGTAGCAAGACTCCATCTCTACAAAAAAAAAATCAAAAAATTAGCCAGGCATGGCGGCACATGCCTGTAGTCTCAGCTACTTGGGATACTGAGGCAGGAGGACTGCTTGAGCCCAGGAGGCTAAGGCTGCAGTGAGCCATGATCATGCCACTGCACCCCAGCCTAGGCAACAGCACAAGATCCTGTTTAAAAAAAAAAAGAAAAGAAAGAAGAAAAAAAGGACTTCCCATGATCTTCTGGGGCCCATTTCTATTCTTGCAGGCTAGAAACACATCCTGTCACCTCAAGGCTCTCTCAGAACTGAAAGGAACTCCCATTTACCTCTGGACCCATTTTCTTCCTTCTGAATCTAAGAGAAGATTATAACCTCTGTCTACCCTCAGGTCCAAGGACCACCTGATGGAGGCTGGGTGAGGTGGCTCACGCCTGTAATCCTAACACTTTGGGAGGCCAAGACAGGTGAATCACGAGGTCAGGAGTTCAAACAGCCTGGCCAACACGGTGAAACTCCGTCTCTACTAAATACAAAAATTAGCCAGGCATGGTGGCAGGCAACTGCAGTCCCAGCTACTCGGGAGGCTGAGGCAGGAGAATTACTTGAACCCAGGAGGCAGAGGTTGCAGTCAGCCAAGATCTCACCACTGTACTCCAGCCTGGGCGGCAGAGCGAGACTCCACGTCTTTAAAAAAAAAAAAAGAGCCACCTAATGGGATGAAAATTAGCCTTCTCATGAGCCACAGGAGCCTCTGGACCTATAGTTGCCTTTCCCATGAGCCTCTAGGGCTCAGGCAATCCCTCTGGGAGGCCACCATCCCCACAGATGGCCCCTCCACAGCCCTCCCACTCACCAAGTGCCATGCTGAGCTCTTTTTTTTTTTTTTTGAGATGGAGTCTCGCTCTGTTGCCCAGGCTGAAGTGTAGTGGCGGAGATGTCGAGCTCACTGCAACCTCCGCCTCCCAGGTTCAAGCGATTCTCCTGCCTCAGCTTCCCGAGTAGCTGGGATTAGACACACGCCACCACACCCAGCTAATTTTTGTATTTTTAGTAGAGACGGGGTTTCACTATGTTGACCGGTATGGTCTCAATCTCCTGACCTCGTGTTCCGCCCGCCTCAGCCTCCCAAAGTGCTGGGATTACAGGCGTGAGCCACCACGCCTGGCCATGCTGAGCTCATTTTATCCCCAAACCTGCTCTTCCCCAGAATGCACATCTCCAGACAGCCCCACCAACTCCACTCACCAGTCAGGGAAGACGCCATCCTTGCCTCCTCCTTCCTTCTCATCCCTCCTCCTGTCTCTGACCAGGGACTTCCTCCCTATCCCAACGCAGACCTAGTCCTGAGTACTTATTATGTGTCAGCTCCCATTCTCATCACTGTCCACATGTTAAACTTGTTTATTCCAGGCTGGGCGCGGTGGCTCACGCCTGTAATCCCAGGGCTTTGGGAGGCCGAGGCAGGTGAACCACGAGATCAGGAGTTCAAGACCAGCCTGGCCAACGTGGTGAAACCCCATCTCTACTAAAAAAACAAAAAATTAGCTGGGTATAGTGGCAGGCTCCTGTAGTCCCAGCTGCTCAGGAGGCTGAGGCAGGAGAATTGCTTGAACCCAGGAGGTGGAGAATGCAGTGAGCTGGGGTACAGAGATTACGCCACTGTACCCCAGTCTAGGTGACAGAGTTGAGACTCCATTTCAAAAAAAAACACAAAACTCATTTATTCCAACACCAAAACAGTGGGGAAGCTACTATTATTATTTTTTATTTTTATTTTTATTTTTTGCTCACCTTCAACTGTCTTGATCGAGTTATAGGGAGCTACTATTATTATTCCCATTTTAGAGATGAGGAAACTGAGGCTTTGAGCATTGAAGTCACCTACCCAGAGGCCTATAACTAAGAAAGGGCAGAGCTAGGATTCAAATCCAGTAACCTGGCTCCACACTCTGTGTTCAAAAGGGAGATGGGCCAGGCGCAGTGGCTCAGGCCTGTAATCCCAGCATCTGGGGAGGCCAAAGTGAGCGAATCAATGGAGACCAGGAGTTCGAGACCAGCCTGGCCAACAGGGCAAAACCCCATCTCTACTGAAAATACAAAAATTAGTTGGGCATGGCGGTGGGCACCTGTAATTTCAGCTACTTGGGAGGCTGAGACAGGAGAATCACTTGAACCCAGGAGGTGAAGCTGCAGTGAGCTGAGATGGTGCCACTGCCCCCCAGCCTGGGCAACAGAGCAAGACTGCATCTCAATAAATAAATAAAACGGGGGAGATGGGAGCTAGAAGGTGGAGTGAGAGTGGTCTCTGTCAGGCTGTGAGGGTGGGGGCCAGGTGCAGAACCAGGACATATAGTACTCACTCTGGAACATTCCAGGGGGGCCCAGAGCCCCCAGACCAAAACTGGAAAAGCTCAGAGGCCTGGAGAGGACACAAAGAAAAATGGTTAGTCAGTCCCCCTGTGGACAGCTGCAGGCCCATCCATCCCCCTTTGCCCCAAAGTCCCACAGTCCCCAACCTGGACCACCTGAGGCCCAGTGGGACCCAGTTTGGCCTGCAGGGAAGGTGCGGAGATGAGCTGGGCGGAGGACATGGTCGCCATTGTCTGGAAAGCCTTGTCCTTGGAAACCTGGTCCTGGAGGAAGAGGTGAAGTTCCCGTGAGTGGGGCATGCCAGTCAACATGGCAAGAAGGGGACAATGCTGGGGTGGCGCGAGAATAGGGAGGTGCAGAGGTGGGGGAGTCAAGGCAAAGGGTTGGTGCCCAGGCGCGGTGGCTCAGGCCTGTAATCCCAGCACTTTGGGAGGCCAAGGTGGGCGGATCACTTGAGGTCAGGAGTTCAAGATCAGTCTGGCCAACATGGTGAAACCCCTTCTCTACTAAAAATACAAAAATTAGCCAGGTGTGATGGCGCGCGCCCATAATCCCAGCTACTAGGGAGGCTGAGGCAGGAGAATCGCTGGAACCCAGGAGTCAGAGGTTGCGGTGAGTGGAGATCAAACCCCTGCATTCCAGCTTGGGTGACAGCAAGACCCTGTCTCCAAAAAAAAGGCAAAGGGTTGGGGGAGGGTTGAGCCTCTCACCGCAGCCCTCTGCCCCTCCTCAGGACAGGGTACTACTCTGGAGTGAACGTGGGTGGTAGGATGGGCAGGGGGACTTACCACATTCAGGGCCTGCCCGTGGGGGGTGGGGGAGGGTGCCAAGGAGGAAAGAAAACATGACTTAGGAAGTGTGGCCCGGATTCCCTCACCTCCCTGCCCTACCCGCCCGCACAGCCCCACCACCCTGAGCTGAGCAATGCCAGGGAATGGATGCAGAACAGGAAGTGGAGGTGGCCAGCCCTGGAGGGGAAAGGGGTTCCCTGCCCAGAAAGACAGCGATGAGGGTTTCGAGAACAAGGAAAGCTAGAAGGTTCCCAGATGTCCAGGCGACAGGAAATGAGAATTTCAGAGCCAGTGGGAAGATGAGGTGAATGTTTTCTAATGCAGGCAGAACTGATAGGTAACAGAGAAGACTGAGAACAGACCAAAAAGGAAGGGTTTCAGATCTAGAGAGAAAGAAAGGGAAAGCTTCTGGGTACTTAAAACACACACACACACACACACACACACACACACGCACACGACACACACACAATAACAGGAAGCTGGCTGGGTGCGGTGGCTCACGCCTGTAATCCCAACACTTTGGGAGGCCAAGGCAGGCGGATCACGAGGTCAAGAGATAGAGACCATCCTGGCCAACATGCTGAAAACCCATCTCTACTAAAAATACAGAAAATCAGCTGGATGTGGTGGAGTGCGCCTGTAATCCCTGCTACTCGGGAGACTGCGGCAGGAGCGTCACTTGAACCCAGGTGGCAGAGGCTGCAGTGAGCTGAGATTGCGCCACTGCACTCCAGCCTGGCGACAGAGGGAGACTCCATCTCAAAACACACACACACACACACACACACACACACACACACACACACACACACACACCAGAAAACGACTGTCTCCAAGTCCAGAAAAAAGGGACAGAAAAACCCTGCACACCCAGAAGGGGAAGAAAATGAGGGTCTCAGGCCAGGAGGAACCAGGAAATCCAAAGGATGAGGAAAAGAAAATGGACAGAGAATCTCCACCAGGAAATGAAGATTTATGCTCACGAAAAGAGTAGGCAGGCCACACGAAGCCCAGGAAATGGGAAAAGAAACCAGGGGAGACAGAGAGGCCTTCACAGCATGAGAAGGGGAAGAGGGGGAAGAATGAGACAGCCAGGAAGAGGGAAAGGAGGGACAGGAGCTGAGGGAAGGGAGGGGACAGGAGCAGTAGCCAAGGAAGAGGACCAGCAACTCATCCTTCCTGCTGTCCTGAGCGAAACCTTTAGCCCCTCCATGCCACCGCCCCCTGCCCCAGGTCTCAGTGACTGCATCACCATCCCTATCCAGCTCACTTTGTAGCCACTGACTCCCCACCCAAGATGTCTGCACGCCCCTCCCCCGTCCACAGAGGTCCCCTCACCCTGAGGTCTCTGTCCCCCCCCTCTGGGTCTCTGTCCCCCTCTCTCTCTGGGTCTCTGTCCCCCCTCCCTGGGTCTCTGTCCCTCTCTCTTTGGGTCTTTGTCCCCTCTCTCTCTGGGTCTCTGTCCCCCTCTCTCTGGGTCTCTATCCCTCTCTCTCTGGGTCTCTGTCCCTCCTCTCTAAGTCTCTGTCCCCTCTCTCTGGGTCTCTGTCCCCCTCTCCCTGGGTCTCTGTCCCTCTCTTTGGGTCTCTGTCCCTCTCTCTCTGGGTCTCTGTCCCCCTCTCTCTGGTCTCCGTCCCCCCTCTCTGTCTCTGTCCCCCTCTCTGGGTCTCTGTCCCCCTCTCCCTGGGTCTCTGTCCCTCTCTTTTTGGGTCTCTGTCCCTGTCTCTCTGGGTCTCTGTCCCCCTCTCTCTGGGTCTCTGTCCCCCTCTCTCTCTGGGCCTCTGTCCTCTCTCTCTCTCGGGTCCCCCCTAGAAGTCTCTGTCCCCCTCTCTCTGGGTCTCTGTCCCCCTCTATCTCTGGGCCTCTGTCCCTCTCTCTTTCTGGGTCCCCCCTACAAGTCTCTGTCCTCCTCTCTCTGGGTCTCTGTTCCCCTCTCTCCCTGGGCCTCTGTCCCTCTCTTTTCTGGGTCCCCCCTACAAGTCTCTGTCCCTCCTCTCTCTGGGTCTCTGTTCCCCCTCTCTCTCTGGGCCTCTGTCCCTCTCTCTCTGGGTCCCCCCTCACAGGTCTCTGTCCCCCCTCTCAAGATGTCTGCATTGGTCCCTACCTTCAACTTGGACTGGATTTCTCTCGATTTCCTTCGGGCCAGAACCTGGATGTGACTAGAAACCTGGAAGGATCAACAGAGAAGCAGATTCAGGCTGCGGGCTCTTGCCCTGTGCTCACTACCCCTTCTCTCCCGGCAGGTGCCTCACTGAGCTGCTGGAACACGAAAGGTGACAAACACACTGAAGACAAGGCCAGATGCGGTGACCTGTAATCCCAGCATTTTGCGAGGCTGAGGCGGGTGGATCACGGGTCTGGAGTTCAAGACCAGCCTGGCCAACATGGTGAAACCCCATCTCTACTAAAAATACCAAAATTAGCCAGGCATGGTGGTGGCGCATGCCTGTGATCCCAGCTACTCAGGAGGCTGAGGCAGGAGAATTGCTTGAACCCGGGGGCAGAGGTTGCAGTGAGTTGAGATCGCGCCATTGTACTCTAGCCTGGGCGACAAGAGCAAGATTTTGTCTCAAAAAAAAAAAAAAAAACCATACTGAAGATGAGCACCAACTCGGGAGCGTGCGAACACAGATGTCCATAAAGGAGCTGACGAACACCACAGATCCTCCCCAGGCCCATCCTACCCCAGGCTTCCTTCCCCCTCCACCACGCTCTCTGTGGCTCCTCTGGCTGTAACACAACGGCTACAAAAATGATTGATCCCCAAATAAGCACAGTGAGAGCAGGCTAACAGACATGCTGATGCAGTTCAGATGTTTGTCCTCTCCAAATCTCATGCTGAAATGCGATCTCCAACGCTGGAGGTGAGGCCTGGTGGGATCGTATCACGGAGGCGAACCCCTCATGAATGGCTTAGCACCATCTCCTTGTTGATGAGTGACTTCTCTCTCAGTTCACTCAAGATCTGGTTGTTTAGGCTGGGCGCAGTGGCTCACGCCTGTAATCCAGCACTTTGCGAGGCCGAGGCAGGCGGATCACCTGAGGTTGGGAGTTTACCAGCCTGAGACAAACATGGAGAAAGCCTGTCTCTATTAAAAATACAAAATTATCCGGGCGTGGTGGTGCATGCCTGTAATCCCTGTTAATGGGGAGGCTAAGACAGAATTACTTGAACCCGGGAGGTGGAGGGTGCAGTGAGCCAAGATCACAGCACTGCACTCTAGCCTGGGTGACAGAGCTAGACTCCGTTTCAAAAAATAAATAAACAAATATGTAAATAACCCATCCTCGGGTAATTCTTCATAGCAACACCAATGGACTAATGCCCACACCGAGAAGACAGATGAAAGCACAAGAACTAGCGTCTTTTTTTTTTTGACAGTTTTCACTCTTGTCGCCTAGGCTGGAGTGCAGTGGCGCTATCTGGCTCACAGCAACCTGTGCCTCCAGGTTCAAGCAATTCTCCTGCCTCAGCCTCCCAAGCAGCTGGGATTAAACAGGCATGTGCCACCACGTCTGGCTAATTTTGTATTTTTAGTAGAGAAGGGGTTTCACCATGTTAGTCAGGCTGTTCTCAAACTCCCCACCTCAGGTGATCCACCTGCCTCGGCCTCCCAAAGTGCTGGGATTACAGGCGTGAGCCACCGTGCCCAGTCCTCCTCCCCTTTTTTTTTTTTTTTTTTAAGACTCAGTCTTGCTCTTGTCCATCAGGCTGCAGTGCAATGACATGATCTCGGCTCACTGCAACCTCCGCCTCCCAGGTTCAAGTGATTCTCCTGCCTCAGCCTCCCAAGTAGCGGGGATTACAGGTGCCTGCCACTACACCTGGCTAACTTTTGCATTTTTAGTTTCACCATGTTGGCCAGGCTGGTCTTGAATTCCTGACCTCAGGTGATCCGCCCACCTCAGCCTTGCAAAATGCTGGGATTACAGGAGTGAGCCACTGTGCCGGGCCAGGAACCAGCTTATTCCTTGAACCTGAACCTGCCCATAAAAGGATGACCCTAAGACCGGCGCATCCCCAGACAGAAACCCACAAGTCAGTTCTGAGACCTGTTTCGAGTTCGGGTCTTCCCCGTTCTCAGCTTGATGTAGCGGGCGATCAGTTCATTCCGACCTGAGGATTCAAAGACGGAACAGAGTTAGACCTTCAGCAGAACTTCCCCACAGCGAGGACACCAGGGAAGAAGAGAGCAGCAAGGGTCCCCAAAGATCTGCAGTAACTGGGCTGTGGATCCCCTCAGCTACATGGAAGCCGGACTGCTTGGGTTCAAATCCCAGCTCCATCACACACTAGCCTGTGTGACCATAAGCAAATCACTTAACCTATCTGCGCCTCAGTTTCCTCATCTGTGCAATGGTGATGCTAGCTCCTACTTCAGAGTCACTGTGAGGCTGTAATAAATGTTCCCATGAGCAGCTGTTAGAGCTGCATAAGCACTGGTTACTGCCATTATTCATGGGGGGGCGGGGCAAAAGATAGGAGCAGACTCACCATACATCTTGCCTTCATCGGACAAAATAATTTTCCGGCGGCCCGCAGGGTGGGTAGATGGCCAGGGCCTCCTGGAAGCTCTGCTCAATGTCTGGACTCCACACCCCCTCTGCATCCGGGCCCCCATCACCCCCGGCCCCCTCACTGCCGCCGGTACCCTCCTCACTGCCTTCCTCACTGCCTGTCCAGCCGCTGCCATCATCCAGGGGGGCCCCAGCCCGGGGTTCCCCCATCTGGGCCTGGAGAACACAGAACTCAGCAAGCTTCCCCCCAAACCCCATCCTCCAGGGACTTGAAGCTGAGAGGGCTGGGCCTCTGGACTGCTGGGTCTGAGGGAAAAAGGGAACTGGGGGCCTGGACTCCTGGGTCTGAGGGAGGAGGGAGCTAGGGGCCTGGATTCCTGGGTCTGAGGGAGGAGGAGCTGGGGGGAACTCCTGGGTCTGAGGGAGGAGGGGCTGGGGGCCTGGACTCTTGGGTCTGAGGGAGGAGGAGCTGGGGGGGGGACTCCTGGGTCTGAGGGAGGAGGGGCTGGGGGCCTGGACTCTTGGGTCTGAGGGAGGAGGAGCTGGGGGACTCCTGGGTCTGAGGGAGCAGGAGCTGGGGGGGGGACTCCTGGGTCTGAGGGAGGAGGGTCTAGGGCGTGGACTCCTGGGTCTGAAGGAGGAGGAGCTGGAGGTCTGGACTCCTGGGTCCAGAGGAGAAGTGGATGGAGGTCTGGACTCCTGAGTCTAGGGAGGAGAAGGAGCTGGATTTCTGGGAAAGCCGAGAATGGGAGTGTTCTCTTGAGTTTGCAGAGGAACTTGAATTGTGATGAAGTCAACCACATTGATTACACTAGAGTGACTACCCCAGAGGAATGCCAAGGGCCATGAGGGCTAAAGGTTAGGGTATGAATTACGGTTTTAAAAAAGACAGGAGGCAAGAGCTAGGGGCGGGGAAGGAGGGTGTGGTGAAACTTTCCCAGTCCCACTCCGAGAACAGGTGCCAGGATGTGAGCAGCAGCTGCCAGAGAAGAAGAGGGGCCAAGTAGGATTGAGAGGAGGCCTAGAGAGAGGGGGACAGAGACCCAGAGAGAGAGGGGACAGAGACCCAGAGAGAGGGGGGACAGAGACCCAGAGAGAGAGGGACGGAGACCCAGAGAGACAGAGGGGGACGGAGACCCAGAGAGACAGAGGGGACGGAGACCTAGAGAGACAGAGGGGACGGAGACCGGGGGGAGACGAAGACGGGGGGACGGAGACCCAGGGAGAGAGAGGGGGGACGGAGACCCAGGGAGAGAGAGGGACGGAGACCCAGAGAGAGAGAGGGGAACGGAGACCCAGAGAGAGAGGGGACGGAGACCCAGAGAGACAGAGGGGGACAGAGACCCAGCGAGACAGAGGGGGACAGAGACCCAGCGAGACAGAGGGGGACAGAGACCCAGCGAGACAGAGGGGACATAGACCCAGAGAGAGGGGGATAGAGACCCAGAGAGAGAGGGGACAGAGACCCAGAGAGAGGGAGACAGAGAGCCAGAGAGAAAGGGGGACAGAGACCCAGAGAGAGAGGGACAGAGACCCAGAGAGAGGGAGACAGAGAGCCAGAGACAGAGGGGACAGAGACCCAGAGACAGAGGGGACAGAGACCCAGAGAGACAGGGGACAGAGACCCAGAGAGACAGGGGGACAGAGACCCAGAGAGAGAGGGGACAGAGACTCAGAGAGAGAGGGGACAGAGACCCAGAGAGAGAGAGGGACAGAGACCCAGAGAGAGAGGGGACAGAGACTCAGAGAGAGAGGGGAACAGAGATCCAGAGAGAGAGGGAACAGAGACCCAGAGAGAGAGGGGGATAGAGACCCAGAGAGAGGGAGACAGAGACCCAGAGAGAAAGGGGACAGAGACCCAGAGAGAGAGGGACAGAGACTAAGAGATAGAAAGGGACAGAGACCAGAGTGGGGGAGACAGAGACCCAGAGAGAGAGACGGGGACAGAGACCCAGAGAGAAAGGGAGACAGAGACTCAGAGAGGAGATGGTGGAGGGGAGGGGGTAGTGGGGGACAGAGACCCAGAGAGAAAGGGAGACAGAGACTCAGAGAGGAGATGGTGGAGGGGAGGGGGTAGTGGGGACAGAGACCCAGAGAGAGAAAGAGAAATAGATCCAGAGAGAGGGCGACAAGAGACCCATATAGAGGGACGGAGACCTAAAGAGGGCAGGGACAGAGACTCAGGGCAGCAGCTGAGGCCGAGACCAGGAGAGACCCACAGAACCACAGGCTGAGGGACAGGGGTGCCCTGCCATGAGAAGAGCCAGAACAAAGGGCCCAGGCGTCCCCTCCCCCCAGCTTCCCACAACCCCCATTAGGGGAGGGGCCGGCCGGCCAGGACGACTCCCCCTCGGGCCCCGGGCCCCGCCCCTCTCCTCCCCTCCCCCGTGAGCCGTGGGGCTCAGATCCAACTCAAGTTCCCAGCGACTTTCCGGAGGCCGGGAACAAGGAAAACTTTTTCCAATACAGTCAGATCCCGCCTCCCCGGAGGCTCCATGTCCTCCACAGCTTTCCCAGGACCCCAGAGTCTAGGCCCTCATTCCCCCCTCCTCCCGCGGCCCCTAGCAGACAAAGACCCAGGCCAAGCCCACTGACGCTGCGGCGTTCAGGACCCCTGCAGGCCAAATCCCAGCCCAGCCCTCCCCTATGTGGCCAGACAAAGGGACGGTGGAGTCGGGTAAGAAAGGTCCCCCAATTACCCGCCCCAGACCTTAAACCTCCAAAGAGGCAAGACTTAAGATGCAGAAAGCCCCGTCACCTCCCCCTCGGCCACCCCAGATGCCCCCAAGATTACACACCAGGTCCTTCTCACTCCAAAGTGACACCGCACAGACACTCGAACGCCCCACACCCCGCCAGCGCCCTCGGCCGCACCCGCTCCTATGCGCACGCCCAAACTCAGACCCAGCCGCAGGCACCCTAACTCTGGCCAGAGTTCCCACTCCTCACTAAGGCTCTGTCTGGGCGCAACTCGGGACCCCGGGCAGAAAGAGAGGGGCAAGCCGTTCTGAGACGGTCCCGCAAACGCACAGCTCACCTCGTAACCAGCCACTCCCCACCCCAACTCACACACCCCAAAGCAGGATCCCCACTCCCGCCGGCGCCTTCCTACCTCCCGGCCACGGGCTGGGGAGCCGCGGGCGGGCGGGCGCTCCGAGGGAGAAAGTTGCCGGGAGCTTTGTTTGGGAAAAGTGGGAGGGACCGGAGGGGGGCGGGCCCGGGCGGCGGACAGCGGAAGGGGGATCCGACGGTGACAGTCTGGGGGGAGGATTTTTGCTTTGGGAGAGAGAAGTCTATCTCGGGGCTGGTGGGAACTCAGGATTTGAATGCTTGAGAAAGGAGGGGGTTGGGGCTTCGGACTCCAGGTCGGAGGGAAGAGGTTGATGGGAGCCAGGAACCCCTGGTTTGAGGGAGGAGAGGCTAAGGGCTGGGACTCCTGGGTCTGGGGGAGTATGGGGCTGGAGATACGGACTCCTGAGTCTGAGAAGGGACGGGGCTGAGGTTTCTGGAATCCCGGCTACCCTCTAGTTTTTGTGTATTGGGAGGTGTGGAAACGATACGAATATAATGAATCTTTACTATTCAGCCCTAAGTTTTTTGTCTTTTTTTTTGAGGACTGGGGTCTCGGAATGGGTTTCCTATGACAACATGGTGTAATCTCAACACAGTTAAGAGTCGTGGGCAAGACCACCGGGAGTTTATTGGAGGCCCCCCCCCCAGGTGCAGATTCCTCATCCACAGGCGTTAGTGGACTAGAGGTGGCTGGCGGCTGTCCCAGGACCGGAAGAGAGCCCCGGTGCCTTGAGGGAAGATGGCTTAGGGCCCGGGCCCTTACGGGTGAAGGGCTGAGTGTTCAAAATTACGGGACTAGAGGGGGCTAGGGTCCGGACCTGGGGTTCGTCAGGGAAAAGGGAACTCGGATTCCGGGTTCCCTGGAAGATGAAATAGACGACTGGATTTAGCGTTTCCGGAGAGAACGGGACTTTTTAGTGGAACCGGAGCGGGAAAACCAGAAGGAACACGGAGAAAAGGCTCCCGAGACAGATACAAAATTAGAATGAGAACTAAAAGGGCTGCTCGTCAGAGCATATAGAGCCTTTAAAAATAAATAAATAAATAATAAATAAATAAAAGGGGTTCTCGGATTCCAGCGTCTCCAGCAGGAGGAGCCTAGGACTGGAACTCCGGGTGCTGAGGGCAGGATCTGGAGCTCAGGGGCGTGGCCCACGTGCAGGGGAGTGGCGTTAAATCAAGGGGCGTGGCGTTAAGTCAAAGGGCGTGGCCATCTGCGATTGGGCGGGACTCCTTAAAGAGGGCCGCAATCAGAAAACACAGACAGGACTGGGCCCCCAGGCCTCAGGTCAACCGACAGGGGCGTGGTCTGATTGTGTGAGCCTGGCCAGGGACTGAACTGGCAGCTCTGGCTTAAGGGGTGTGGTGAACAAAGAATGGGGCGTGGCTCCGTCACCAAGGGCGAGGTCATGAAGTAGAGGCCCAAGTTTGAGGCGTGGTCAAACAATAGGGGCGTGGCTAGGGCTTGCAGAGCGCAACCAACGCCTCAGACCAGACCTGGGCTCGAGACCAGAACTGTTTGGGTTTAACAGTCCGTGGGCGGCCGGAGTCCGGGAGTCCAGTGAACCGGCTGTGGTCTAGCATAAAGGCGGAGCCGAGAAGAAGGGGCGGGCGTGGTAGAAGGTGAGGATTGAGATCTGGTCGCGAATGTGGGCAAAAGCGAGGAGACAGACCATTGGATGAGCCCGGGCACTGTAGCTCACACCTGCAATCCCAGCACTCTGGGAGGCCCAGGTGGGCAGATCGCCTAAGATCAGGAGTTTGCGACCAGCCTAGGCAATGTGTCGAAACCCCGCTCTTTACAAAACATACAAAAATTAGCCGGGCATGGTGGCGCAAGCCTGTGGTCCCAGCTACTTCAGGGGCTGAGGTGGGAGAATCACCTGAGCCCGGGAGGCTCGAGGCTGCAGTGACCCGTGATTGTGCCACTGTACTCCAGCCTGGGCGACAGAGTCTGGATCTCAAAAAAATAAAAAGTATATGAGACAGAACCCAGAAGAACCGGACCTGGGAGGAGAGGGGGCCTGGCAGGATGGAGGGTGTGGACTAGAAGAAAGGAGCAGTGGGGAAATAACGGCAGTGTGGGAGTTGCCTGGACTGGGGAGGCAGCTTGGGCAAGGAGCTGGGAGAGGGGCATCTTGGGCGGGGCCATGGTCACTGTGGGGGGGGGGTTGGGAACCGTGGGGAGGCGGGGGCTCTGACCCCAACCCTTGTCACAGCGTCCCCACCTGCCCCGCAATGCGGCACCCACTGGTCCTGCTGCTGCTCCTCTCTGCCCTGGTGACCCCCCTCCACTGCAGCACCTATCCACAATGCTGATGCCCAAGAGAGCTCCTTTGGTCTTACAGGCCTCCAGAGCCTGCTCCAAGGCATTAGCCGACTTTTCCTGAAAGTAAGTGATGGGGGCAGGGGGAAGAAGGAGTACTAAGAAGAGGTTCAGGCACACAGACTGGGAGATGGTTCAGGGGACAGACAGGACAAGAGTCAATGGGACAGAGAGACAGGGCAACAGGAAGACCAAGGGATAGCATGAGGGAAGGGGCCAGGTACGGTGGCAAATTTCTGTTATCACAGCACTTTGGGAGGCCAAGGCAGGAGGATCACTTGAGCCCAGTAGTTGAAGACCAGCCTGGGGAACATAGTGAGACCCTCACCTGGACAAAAAAAAAAAAAATTAGTCGCACATAGTAGCATGTGCCTGTAACCCCAGCTACTTGGCAGGCTGAGGCAGAAGGATCCTTTGAGCCCAGGAGGTCGAGACTGCAGTGAGCCATAATCAGGCCACTGCACTCCAGCCTGGGTGACAGACCTAAGGAGACCCTGTCCCTAAATAAATATATACATGCATAAATAAGAGAGGAAAGATAACAGGCAAGAAGAGACGGAGATGGGAAAGAGACAAGAGACTGGGGAATGGCCGGGCACGGTGGCTCACGCCTGTAATCCCCAGCACTTTGAGAGGCTGAGGTGGGCAGATCACAAGTCAGGAGTTCGAGATCAGCCTGGCCAACATGATAAAACCCCATCTCTAAAAAAAAATGAGAATTAAATTAGCTGGGTGCAGTGGTGTGCATCCTGTAATCCCAGCTACTCAAGAGGCTGAGGCATGGAGAATCGCTTGAACCCGGGAAGTAGAGGTTGCAGTGAGCCAAGATCATACCACTGCACTCCAGCCTCGGTGACAGAGTAAGACTTTGTCTCAAAAAGAGAGACTGGGAAGAGACAGGAGGAGAAGGGGATGGGGACAGAAGAGGGCAGGGATAGTAAGGCGAAGGGACTGAGAATAGAGACAGAATAGATGGGGGATGGAGGCGAGAGGTTAGGCCCTAAGTGTCGGAGTGCAGAAGTAAAAGGGATGGGAGTGACAAGGGGCAAGGCCTCGGGGACATCCTAGAAGGGGCTGTACTGGGGAGATGTGAGGTCCAGCAGCTCACCAGCTCCCCTCCTCCAGCCGCAGGATGACCTGCTTCGGAGCATGCACAGCTCTCTCTCTGCCCCCATGGACTTCCGGGGCCTCCCTAGGAACTACCACCAAGAGGAGGACCAGGAGCACCACCTGGAACAACACCATCTCCAGCCACCTCCAGATCGACAAGGTACCTGTGCAGGGAAGCCCTTCCTGGAGTTCCCTTGGGATCCTTCTCCATCCCTCCATCCCTCGTGCTGCAGTATCAGTTGGGAGGGAAGGAGGGTGGAGGAGGAAGCAGGTTTGCTCTCACTCTCTCATCTGATCCTCACAGGTGACAGACAACAAGACAGGAGAGGGTGCTGATATCTGAGAAGGTGGTGGCATCCATCCAGCCGGCAGAGGGGAGCTTCGAGGGTGACTGGAAGGTTAGGACATGCCCTGCCCTCAGAGTGTCCAGCCTCAACATTTCCTTTCTTTTCTTTTTGAAGCAGAGTCTCAGCCAGGCGTGGTGGCTCACACCTGTAAACCCAGCACTTTGGGAGGCCGAGGCGGGTGGATCATGAGATCAGGAGTTCGAGACCAGCCTGCCCAGCATGGTGAAACCCTGTTTCTACTAAAAATACAAAACAATTGGCCGGGCGTGGCAGCGAGCGCCTGTAGTTCCAGCTACTCGGGAGGCTGAGGCAGGAAAATTGCTTGAAACCGGGAGGCGGTTGCGATGAGCCAAGATTGCGCCACTGACTCTAGCCTTGGGGACAGAGTGAGACTCCGTCTCCAAAAAAAATAAATAAATAAAGTAGTTAGGTGTGGTGGCATGTGCTGTGGTCCCAGCTACTCAGAAGGCTGAGGTGGGAGGATTGCGTGAGCCAAGGAGTTAAGGCTATAGTGGGCCCAGAGCGTGCCACTGCACTCTAGCCTGGACAACAGAGAGAGATACTCTGTCTCAAAAAAAAATTTCAAACCTGGCCGGGCGTGGTGGCTCACGCCTGTAATCCAAGCACTTTGGAGGCCAAGGCAGGTGGATCACCTGAGGCCGGGAGTTCAAGACCAGCCTGACCAACATGGTGAAACCCCGTCTTATAAAAAAAAAAAAAAAAAAAAATTTCAAACCTACAGAAAATGTGTTTTGTTTTTGTTTTGTTTTGTTTTGAGGATATACCAAGTAAAAAATGTTTTTATTTTATTTTTTATTTTTTTGGAGCCTCGCTCTGTTGCCCAGGCTGGAGTGTAGTGGCACCATCTTTGCTCACCGCAATCTCCACCTTCCAGGTTCAAGCAATTCTCCTGCCTCAGCCTCCCGAGTAGCTGGGACTACAGGCGCCTACCACCACGCCCAGCTAATTTTTGTATTTTTAGTAGAAATGAGGTTTCACCATGTTGACCAGGATGATCTCGATCTCCTGACCTTGTGATCCACCCGCCTCAGCCTCCCAAAGTGCTGGGATTACAGGCAAGAAAAGTTTTTTAAAATAATACTATAAATATACCTATAGTCTCTTTTCCATAAACCAAAATTTCTCGAGGTTGCATCATTGGCACATGGGGCTGGAGAATCTGTTGTGGAGCTGCCCTGTGCACTGTAGGATATTTGGTTACATCCCTGGGCTCTACCCACGAGAGAGAAGGAGCCTCCTGCCAGGCAAAGTGGCTCACACCTGGCGCAGCTGGCCAGGCTGGTCTTGACCTCCTGACCTCAGATGATCCACCCATCTCAGCCTCCTAAAGTGCTGGGATTATAGGCGTAAACCACTGCACCTGGCCCACAGTACCATTTTCACACCCAAGAAAATGTGGCTATCAAACTGTTTTGGGTTTTTTGTTTTTGATTTTTGAAGGCAGGTCTCACTCTGTCACCCAGACTGGAGTGCAGTGGTGTGATCTCAGCTCACTACAACCTCCTCCTCCCAAATTCAAGAGATTCTCCGGCCTCTGCCTCCAAATACCTGGGATTACGGGCACACACCACCAAACCCAGCTAATTTTTGTACTTTTAATAGAGTCAGGGTTTCACCATGTTGGCCAGGCTGGTCTCGAACTCCTGACCTCAAATGATCCACTGCCTCAGCTCCCAAAGTGCTGGGATGACAGGCATGAGCCACCACGCCTGGCCCATCAAGCTGTCAGTACAGTATTACGTCGCGAGAGTCGCCGTAACAAAGTACCACAAACTGGGTGGCTCAAACAGAAATTGATGGTCTCACAATTCTGGAAGCTGCACGTTGAAGATCAAGGTGTCAGCAGGGGTGGTTCCTTCTAAGGCTGTGAGGGACAATCTGGTGCTTTGCTGGCCACCTTTGGTGTTCTTTGGTTATGAAAGCATCATCCTGATCTCTGCCTTTGTCTCCATCTGCTGTACTCCCGTGTGCATTTGTGTCCGAATTTTCCCTTTGCATAAGAACACTAGTCACAGGCTGGGTGCGATGGCTCATACCTGTAAACCCAGCACTTTTTTTTTTTTTTCATTTCATTAATCCCAGCACTTTGGAAGGCTGAGGAAGGCAGATCACCTGAGGTTAGGAGTTTAAGACCAGCCTGGCCAATGTGGTGAAACCCCATCTCTACTAAAAATGGGAAAAGTAGCTGGCATGGTGGTGTGCCCCTGTAATCCCAGCTACTCTGGAGGCTGTGGTGGGAGAATTGTCTGAACCTAGGAGGCAGAGGCTGCAGCCAGCTGAGATCGTGCCACTGCACTCCAGCCTTGGTGACAGAGCCAGACCCCATCTCAAAAAAAAAAAAAAAAAAAAAAGAACACCAGTTATGTTGCATTAGGGCCAAATCTAATGACCTCATCTTCACTAACTATATCTGCAATGACCCTAGTTCCAAATAAGGCCACATTCTGAGGTATTAGAGCTTAGGATTTCAAAATATTAATTTGGGGAGGAAACAATATAGGTTTTTTTGTTTTTTTTTTTTTTGAGACTGGGTCTCGCTCTGTCACCCAGGCTGGAGTGCAGTGGCATGATCTTGGCTCACTGCAGCCTCCGCCTCCCGGGTTCAAGCTATTCTCCCACCTCAGCCTCCCAAGTAGCTAGGATTACAGGCACGTGCCATCATGCCTGGCTAATTTTTGTTTTTTGTTTTTTTTTAATTTAAAGATGGGGTTTCACCATGTTGGTCAGGCTGGTATTGAACTCCCGACCTCAGGTGATCCGCCCACCTTGGCCTCCAAAGTGCTTGGATTACAGGTGTGAGCCACCATGCCCAGCCTAATTTTTGTATTTTTAGTAGAGATGGGGTTTTGTCATGTTGGCCAGGATGCTCTCAAACTCCTGACCTTGTGATCTGCCCACCCCAGCCTCCCAAAGTGCTGGGATTACAGGGGGTGAGCCACTGAGCCTGGTCAGAAGGAAACAATTTAACCCATAACAGTCTCCTACAGGGCTTCTCAGACCTCATCATACTAAAAGGCAGACTCTGATTCAGCAGGTCTGGGTGGGGTGGGACCCACTAATTTGCATACCTCACAACAGCAGCCCACCCTTTGAATTGCAAGGACCAAACAGATACTCAGTCCATATTCAAACTTCCTCCCTTGACTCAAAGCTCTCCTTGAAAGCTTTTGATCCAGGATCAATGAAGGATCACACATTGTATTTATGGTCCTGAGTCTTCAGTAAACCCAAGAGCTTTTAGTCCCAAAGTGCTTTGTACATTTTGAACTGCTACCCTCTAAACCTCAGAGAGGATTTAACCCTAAAGTGCTCTGTAGATCCCAACAGGCATTATTATAATCCCTGAAGTGCTCTATTACCTCCCTTCTGAAAGCCCCCAAATGAATTTCCATCCCAAAGCATTCTATAAACCTGAGTATTTTTAATCCTTAAGTGTAAACCCAAGTGCTCTGTAAACCTCAAACAGGGCTTTTGAACCCGAAAAGCACCCTGTCATCTGCAAAGTGGGCTGAATAGGTCAGTGGGGACTGGTCATTCTGGGGTGCTGTTTGGAGTATGAGAGAGAGTCCTTGTTCTTCCTCCCCAGGTACCCAGGATGGAGGAGAAGGAGGCCCTGGTGCCCATCCGGAAGGCCATGGACAGCTTCCACGCAGAACTCCATCCCCGGGTGGCCTTCTGGATCATGAAGCTGCCACGGCGGAGGTCCCATCAGGATGTCCCCGGAGGGTGGTCACTGGCTCAGCGAGAAGCGACACCGCCTGCAGGCCATCCGGGATGGGCTCCGTGAGGGGACCCGTGAGGACGTCTTAGAACAGGGGACCCAGGGCTCCTCCCACTCCAGGCTGTTCCCCCGAAAGACCCACTTACTGTACATCTTTAGGCCCTCCCGGCAGGTGTAGGGATGGGGGACCGGGGGGAGCACCTCCCTGTAGCCCCCGTCAGACCCCGCCCCAAGCACCATATGGAAATAAAAGTCTTACTTACATCTAACCACAGCATCTCCTTTCAGGATTTGTCCCCAACCCCCTGCCAACCAGGCCATGGCAAAGCCCCCTAGTCCCAGCTCTGGGCATGACAGATGGCTGTGCTATTTCTTGCCTAAGTCTCCCAGGCTTGGTTTTCTCATTAGATGTCGTCTGTCCTCTAACCCCATCTATCCACTCAACACCCAACCCTGTCACCTCCAGCCCTGTCTGCCCTCTCAACTCTCAGCATTTTTTTGTTTTGTTTTGTTTTGTTTGAGACAGGGTCTTACTCTGTCACCCAGCCTGAAGTGCAGTGGCACAATCACGGCTCACTGCAGCCTCGACCTCCCAGGCTCAGGCGATCCTCCCACCTCAGCCTCCCGAGTAGCTGACGCCACAGGTGTGCTCTGCCACACCCAGCTAATTTTTATATTATTTGTAGAGACAGGGTCTCCCTGTGTTGCTCAGGCTGGTCTTGAACTCCTATGCTCAAGCGAACCTCCCACCTCGGCCTCTCAAAGTGCTGGGATTACGGACTTGAGCCACTGTGCCTGACCCCCAACTCTTTCACTCCAGTCCTGTCTGTCCACTTGGCCCCCTGTACTGTTACTGCCATAACAAATGAGCACAAACTTGGCCACTTGAAACAACACAAATGCATTATTTCTCAGATCATCCTGGTCAGAAATCCAGGATGGCTCCACCAGCCCCCAGCTCTGGGTTTCACAGGGGTGTCCGCCACCCGAGCTCTCATTGGAAGGCCCTGGGAAGAAGCTGCTTTCAAGCTCATGCAGATTTTCGGCAGAATCGAGTTCCTGGGCTTGTGGGACTGAGGTCCCCGTGTTCTCACTGGTTGTCAGCTGGAGGCCACCCACCCTTAGCTCCAAGAGGCTTCTCTCCAAGTTACTGCACGTGGGCCTGACGTCACAGAGTCACAGCCCAGCCTCACAGGGGGGACTCTGCCGTCCCCTGCGTCCCATCTCTGGTATGCCTTCCTCTTCTGGCAGAGACGGTTCTCTACTTTGAAGGACTCATGCGATTGGACTGGACCCACCTGGACAACATATTTACAGGTTCCAGGAATTAGAGGGTAATCATCTGGGGGACCGTTATCCAGCCCCACTCACATCCTTTCCGTGTCACCTCCAGCTTCAACTCTGTTAGGTCTACACCGCCTATCTTTGCCCTCTCCGTCTTCTCATGCCCTGACTCACCCTGACGGACCGACCCATCTCCAACTTGCTGTTTCTCTTTCTTTGTTCCTCCAACTGTCCCTCCCGATCATCACCTCAAACTCCATCACTTCCAGGCCTGATGCCTCATCCAAACTTGGAAGCTCACAGAGCTTGCCTTTGGTGGTCTGTCCACCTTGTCCTTCCCCAGAGCATTTCCTGTCCCCCGCTAAAATCCTCCCTCATGACTCACCAAGGAGAAGGCTGATCTGATCCTCCCCCGTGCTGAGTCCCATCTAGGACCTAAACATGGCATGTACTTCTCCGGTGAAGTCCAGGCTGAGGGCTAGATCACCCCACAGACTCACCCATTTGGGAACCCAACAGCGAATACAATGAATACAAGTCAACTTTTTTTTTTTTTTTTTTGAGACGGAGTCTCGCTCTGTCTCCCAGGCTGGAATGCAGTGGCCCAATCTCGGCTCACTGTAATCTCCGCCTCCCAAGTTCAAGTGATTCTTTTTTTTTTTTTTTTTTTTTCCTCAACCAAATTATAGAAACCACTGGCTTTTTTCCTCAACCAAATTATAGAAACCACTGGCTAAGTTCAAGTGATTCTTGTGCCTCTCGGCCTCCCAAGTACGTGGGACTACAGGCGCTCGCCACCATGTCCAGCTAATTCTTGTATTTTTAGGAGAGATGGGTTTCACCATGTTAGCCAGGCTGGTCTCAAACTCCCAGCCTCAGGTGATCTGCCCACCTCAGCCTCTTAAAGTGCTGGGATTATAGGTGTGAGCCACCTCGCCCAGCCTTTTTTTTTTTTTTTTTTTTTTTTTGAGATGGAGTCTCACTCTGTCAGGCTGGAGTGCAGTGGCGCGATCTTGGCTCACTGCAACCTCCGCCTCCCGGGTTCAAGCAGTTCTCCTGCCTCAGCCTCGTGAGTAGCCAGGACTACAGGCGCACATCACCACGCCCAGCTAATTTTTGTATTTTTGGTAGAGACGAGGTTTCACCTTGTTAGCCAGGCTGGTCATGAACTCCCCAACTCAGGTGATCTGCCCACCATAGCCTCTCAAAGTGCTACGATTACAGGCGTGAGCCACCGTGCCTAGCCAAGTTTGGCTGGTCTAAGGCCTCTCTCTTGGCTTGAGGATGGCTGCTTTCTCTCATGGCTGCTTTCTCACGGTATCCTCACATTGCCTTTTATTTGCAATTCTAGAATAGGGCATTACCTCATTCTATAAAGTAGAATGAGTGTTCCCATGAGCCAAGCACAGAAGGGTGGTTTATACAGACAGAAAAGGGCTGAGGAAAGCAGAAACAGAAAATTAAAAATGATTGTTGTGTTAGTCTACTTTTGCACTGCTATAAAGGAATACCTGAGACTGGGTAAATTATAAAGAAAAGAGATTTAATTGGCTCACAGTTCTGCAGGCTGTACAGGAAGCATGGTGCAATCATCTGCTTCTGGTGAGGCCTCAAGAAGCTTACAATCATGGCAGAAGACAAAGAGGGGGGCAGGCCGGTCACACAGCGAGAGTGAGAGTAAGAGAGAGAGTAGAGAGAGGCAATGCTCTTTATATATTTATTTGTTTGTTTTGAGACAAGGTCTCACTCTCATCACCCAGGCTGGAGTGCAGTGGCCCAATCACAGCTCACTACAGCCTCAACTTCCCAGCCTTGGGTGATTCTCCACCTCAGCCTCCCAAGTGGCTGGGACCACCAGCATGTGCCACCACACCTAGCTGATTTCTGTATTTTATGTAGAGACAAGGTTTTGCCACCTTGCCCAGACTGGTCTTGAACTCCTGGACTCAAGCAATCCTCATGCTTCGGCCTCCCAAAATGCTCCTGGGATTACAGGGGTGAGCCACTGCACCTGGCCAACTATGCTGTTTTGTTTTTGTTTTTTATTTAATATTTATTTATTGAGATAGAGTCTTGCTCTGTCACCAGGCTAGAGTGCAATGGCACGATCTCGAATCACTGCAACCTCTGCCTCCTGGGTTCAAGCAATTCTCCTGCCTCAGCCTCCCTAGTAGCTGGGACTATAAGCACGCACCACCATGCCCAGCTAATTGTTTGTATTTTAGTAGAGACTGTGTTTCACCATGTTGGCCAGGATGGTCTTGATCTACTGACCTTGCGATCCACCCACCTCGGCCTCCCAAAGTGCTGGGATTACAGGCATAAGCCACCGCACCGACCCTGTTTTTCTTTTTTTTGAGACACGGTCTCACTGTTACCCAGGCTGGAGTGCAGTGGTGCCATCTTGGCTCACTGCAGCCTCCATCTCCCAGGTTCAAATGATTCTCTTGTCTCAGTCCCCCTAGTAGCTGGGATTACAGGTGTATGCCACCACACCTGGCTAATCTTTGTTTCCTTTGTTTGGTTTTTGAGATGGAGTCTCGCACTGTTACTAGGCTGGAGTACAGTGGCACGATGTCAACTCACTGCAACCTCCACCTCCTGGGTTCAAGTGATTCTCATGTCTCAGCCTCCCAAGTAGCTGGGACTACAGGCACAAGCCACCATGCCCAGCTAATCTTTTGTATTTTTAGTAGAGATGGGGTTTCACCATGTTGGGCAGGCTGGACCTGAACTCCTGACCTTAAGTGATCCACTGGCCTCGGCCTCCCAAAGTGCTGGAATCTTGGCTCACTGCAACCTCTGCCTTCTGGGTTCAAGCGATTCTCCTGCCTCAGCTTCCCAAGCAGCTGGGAGTACAGGCATGGACCACCATGCCCAGCTAATTTTTGTATTTTTAGTAGAAACGGGGTTTCGCTATATTGGCCAGGATGGTCTCGATCTCTTTACCTCATGATCCGCCCGCCTCAGCCTCCCAAAGTGCTGGGATTACAGGTGTGAGCTGCCACACCCAGCCGACCCTGTTTCAAAAAAAAAAGAAAAAGCTTAATACAATTAAATAAAAACAAACATTTGGAGGCATCAAGGGCAACCGATGCAGCCAGAAATTGGAATTACGATTCCAGAGAGAAGGGAAGCATAATGAAGAGAGCCTGATATTCTGCATGCGATTTCCCCTCAGGGCATTTGCTACCTCCTAAATAGTGTGCTTATGCTACAAGAACACTAAGAAAGCAAACAACAGGCTGGGCTCGGTGGCTCACGCCTGTAATCCCAACACTTTGGGAGGCCAAGGGGGGGCGGATCACGAGGTCAGGAGGTTGAGACCACCTTGGCCAATATGGTGAAACCCCGTCTCTACTAAAAACAATTAGCTGGTTGTGGTGGCACGTGCCTGTAATCCCAGCTACTGAGGAGGCTGAGGCAGGAGAATCCCTTGAACCCCAGAGGTGGAGGTTGCAGTGAGCCGAACCAAGATTGCACCACTGCACTCCAGCCTAGCAACAGAGTGAGACGCAGTCTCAAAAAAAAAAAAGAAAGAAAGAAAAGAAAAGAAAAAGAAAGCAAAAAAAACAAGAAATCAAGGAGAATGCTGCTGCCAAAAGGGTAAAGACCAAGCATAGAGTTTGGTAATGTCATAGCACTGGGAAAACAAGAATTGGAATCCAGAGTCTGCCAAGGAGAACAGAGCTGGTGAACACCTCAAGCTTTTAGATAACAGCTGGGAGAAGCTATACCCAAGAAGTAGGGGCAAACCATAAACAGAACAGGCTCAACTGGATCAAGGGGATCTGTCCAAACACATGGACGGATATAGCACCATGGCAGAAAAAAATTAAATTCTTTCCAAAGGAAGATAATACCATCCAGAGAGCACAATTTTTATATTTTAATTTAAAAATTACCAGTCTTGCCAGGAAACAAGACCAAATGACAGAAAACCAAGAAAAACAAAACATATACTAGAAATATATACCTAAAGGTAATCCAGATATTAGAGCTCTCAGATATAGGCTTTCAAATAACTATGATTAAAATGTTCCCCCCCAAATAGATTAAAAGATGGATAATTTCATCAGAGAACTGGAATCTAAGGAGGGGGGAAATATCCAGTATAAATTCTAGAAGTTATTGCCAATGAAGGTTACTGCCATTTTAAGGCAAAAAAAAAAAAAAAAAATTCTAGAACTTAAGAATAAATTAATTAAAATAAAAATTCAGGGGCCAGGTGCAGTGGCTTACACCCATAATCCCAGCACTTTGGGAGGCTGAGGCGAGCAGATCACAAGGTTAGGAGATCAAGACCATCCTGGCCAACATGGTGAAACCCTGTCTCTACTAAAAACACAAAAATTAGCTGGACATGGTGGTTCGCATCTTTAATCCCAGCTACTCCATCTCAAAGAAATAAATAAATAAAATAAAATAAAATAAAAATTCAGTAGATTGGTCCCACAGCAGATTAGACACAGTGGAAAACAGATCAATAGAAAATATCTAGATTGCCTGGCGCTGGTGGCTCATGCCTGTAATCCCACCACTTTGGGAGGCAGAGGCGGGCGGATCACGAGGTCAAGAGATCCAGATCATCCTGGCCAACATGGTGAAACCCCATCTCTACTAAAAATACAAAAAAATTAGCTGGGTGTGGTGGCGCGGGCCTGTAGTCCCAGCTACTCGGGAGGCTGAGGCAGGAGAATTGCTTGAACCTGGGAGGCGGAGGTTACAGTGAGCCGAGGTCACACCACTGCACTCCAGCCTGGCGCCTGGTGACGGAGTGAGACTCCATCTCAAAAAAAAAAAAAAAAAAAAAGAAAATATCTAGATTAACTTACAGAGAAATAGGGGAAAAACATACATTAAAAACATATGACACACATAGGTCCTGGTTAAAAAGTCTAAGAAACACATACTGGAGTCCTAGAAAGAGGAAAAGACAGTGAGGAGTAAGCAATACTAAAGAACTACTGGCCAAGAATTTTACAAAATTGATGAAAGACATCAACTCACAGATCCAAGGTGCGAGGATCTCTTGAGCCTGGTAGGTGGAAGTTGCAACGAGTCAAGAATGTGCCACACTGTACTCCAGCCTGGGCAACAGAGAGAGATCCTGTTTCAAAAAAAAAAAAAGGTAGAATGTTAATTATTGCTAAAGCTACATGTTAGGTATATGGGGGTTAATTATGTTTACTTTATAAATGTTTAAAGTTTTTTAATACAGTATAAAGATATTTTTAAGTAACTGACACTAAATACTCCAAATAAAAGGCACAGGTTTTCTGATCTACAACTACATGCAATAATATGGTTCAATCTTATAAGACATTTAGCAAAAAAAAAAACTAGAAGCAAAAGTTTCTGTATAGTTTTATTTTTTCTGAGTATGAAAAAAAAATAAAGCTTATCTATGCCATTAGAAATTATGGTAAAAGTCACCCTTGGGAGAGTAGGGACGTAGGGACTGGAAGGAGCCATGAGGAAGTCTTGGAGGCAGGCAGTACGTTGTATCGTTTTTTTTGTTTTGTTTTGTTCTTGTTTTTGAGACAGAGTCTTGCTCTGTCACCCAGGCTGGAGTGCAATGGCACAATCTTGGCTTACTGCAACCTCCAACTCTCAGGTTCAAGCAATTCTCCTGCCTCAGCCTCCTGAGTAGCTGGGATTACAGGCGTGCACCACCATGCCCAGCTAATTTTTGTATTTTTAGTAGAGACAGGGTTTCTCCATGTTGGTCAGGCTGGTCTTGAACTCCTGGCCTCATGATCTGCCTGCCTTGGCCTCCCAAAGTGCTGGGATTACAGGCATAAGCTACCATGCCCAGCCAGTATGTTGCATCTTGATCTGGGTTTAGATAACAAAGATGTGTTCAATTTCTGAAAATTCATAAAGCTAATCACTTATGATCTATGGACAAAAATCAGCAGTCAGCATAAAAACAACCCAACTATATGCTGTTACAAGAGACATGCCTTAAAAATAAGCACACAAAAAGATGGAAAGTTACAGGATGAAAAGATATACCATACAAATACTACCCAAGAGAAAGCTAAAGTAATCTGAATGTCAAAGTAGCCATTAAGGCAAAAAGCATTGCTGGAAGTAAAAAAGGACATTTCCAGGTGATAAAGGAAAGTCACCAGGAAAATATAACCATTCTAAATCTGAATGCATTTAATAATATAGCTTCAACATACATAAAGCAAAAATGACAGAACTGAAAGGAGAAACAGAAAAATCTACAGTCATTCGGTACAAGTATTGAACAGTAAAGATATTGAAGATTTGCACAGCATGATTAACAAACTTGACCTGACACAGCTGACCTGCAGGATACGTACTCTTTTTTTTTTTTTTTTTTTTTCAAGATAGAGTCTCGCTCTGTCTTGCCCAGGCTGAAGTGCAGTGGCGAGATCTAAGCTGCAGCCTCTGCCTCCCGGGTTCAAGCAATTCTCCTGCCTCAGCCTCCCAAGTAGCTGGGATTACAGGTGCCCACCACCACATCTGGCTAATTTTGTATTTTTAGTAGACACGGGTTTTCACCATGTTGGCCAGGCTGGTCTTGAACTCCTGACCTGAGGTGATCCCAAAGTGCTGGGCTTACAGGTATGAGCCACTGTGCCTGGCTCTTTTCAAATACACATGAAGCATTTGCTAAAATAGACCAAATCCTGGACAATAAAGCAAGTCTCAACAAATGTCAAAGAAGTGAAATCACATAGAATATGTTTGTATCTCTCTGACCACAGTGAATTAAGTAGGAAGTAATAATGAAAAGATAGCAGGGAAGCCATAAAATATTTGGAACGTAAGCAATATATCTCTAAAAATTATCACTCAGGTCAAATTAGAAAATATTTTGAATTGATAATAATGGAAATGTGGCCAGGCATGGTGGCTCATGCCTATACTCCCAGCACTCTGGGGGGCTGAGGCGGGCAGATCACTTGAGGTCAGGAGTTGGAGACCAGCCTAGCCAACATGGAGAAACCCCCATCTCTACTACAGATACAAAAATTAGCTGGCTGTGGTGGTGCATGCCTGTAATCCCAGCTACTTGGGAGGCTGAGGCAGGAGAATCGCTTGAACCCAGGAGGTGGAGATTGCAGTGAGCTAAAATCGCGCCATAGCACTCCAGCCTGGGCAACAGATCGAGACTCTGTCTCAAAAAATAATAGTAATAATAATGGAAATGTGACATAACAAATGTGTCAAGTGTAGCTACAGAAGTTCTTAGAAGGCAAATGATGGCTCTAAATGCATGTATTAGAAGATAATTTAAAAATCAATGACCTGACCGTGCACAGTGGCTCATGTCTCTAATCCCAGCACTTTAGGAGGCCAAGGCAGGCAGATCATTTGAGGTCAGGAGTTTGAGACCAGCCTGGCCAATATATTGGTGAAACCCTGACTCTACTAAAAACACAAAAATTAGCCGGCCATGATGGCGCACACCTGTAATCTCAGCTACGCAGGAGGTCGAGGCAGGAGAATTGCTTGAACTCAAGAGGCAGAGGTTGCAGTGAGCCGAGATCATGTCACTGCACTCCAGCCTGGACCTAAGCACTCATCTCAGGAAGTTGGGGGAAAAAGCCGAAAAAAGAACAGCAGATCAGGGGCTTGATGGCGCATAGCTATAGTCCCACCTACTCAGGAGACTGAAGTGGGAGAGGATTACTTGAGCCCAGGATGTGGAGGCTGCAGTGAGCTATGGTCACACTACTGCACTCTAGCCGGGGTGATAGAGTGAGACCCAGTCTCAAAAAGAAGGGTGGGAGGGGGAGGGGAAAGGAAGGGGAAGGGAAGGGGGAAGGGAGAGTAGGGGGAAGGGGAGGGGGGAGGGCAGGGCAGGGAGATGACACAAATTATTCTCTGTCACCACAGATCTTACAGATATTAAAAAGACTGGCTGGGCATGGTGGCTCATGCCAGTAACCCCAGCACTTTGGGAGGACAAGGTAGAAGGATCATTTGAGGCCACGAGTTCAAGACCAGCCTAACATAGTAAGACCCTGTTTCTCCCCCCTCCAAAAAAAGGTAAGACGATATTATGAACTTCATGCAATTATTTGAAATTTTAGATAAAATGCAAAAATTCCTTGAAAACAACTTACCAAAAATAAAACAGAACATCTGAATAGTTGTATTTTTATAAAAGAAACAGAATTTGTAATTTAGACTCTTTCCACAAAGAAAATTCTAGGTCCAGATGGCTGGTGAATTCTTCCAAACACATAAAAAATAAATAACATCAATCCTACACTAGCACTTCCAAAGAACAGAAAAAGAGAAAACAGGCCAGGGGCAGTGACTCACGCCTGTAATCCTAGCACTTTGGGAGGCCAAGGCAGGCAGATCACCTGAGGTCGGGAGTTTGAGACTAGCCTGGCCAACCTGGAGAAACCCCCTCAGTACTAAAAATACAAAATTAGCCAGGCATGCCTGTAATCCCAGCTACTCGGGATGCTGAAGCAGGAGAATCACTTGAACCTCGGAGGTAGAGGTTGTCGTGAGCCGGGATCGCACCACTGCATTCCAGACTGGGCAACAAGAGCAAAACTCCATCCACAAACACACACACACACACACACACACCCCATCACCGAAAGTGGTTACCTTTGCAGAGTAATGATTAGGGGGAAGTGTGAAGAAGACTCCTGGCCTGTGAGTAATACTCTTTTTTCATATATTGGTGGTTTCATTAATACATTACTCTAGAAATATTTCATTGAGCTATGAAAAAATTTGGTACTTTATGTGTGTTAAAACTATCCAAAATTTTGTTTAGGTTTTATAAAATTATCCAGACCTCAAAAAAGGAAGGACCAAGAAATGCTGAAGGAATAAACTAAAAGAATGACAGAATGAAAGAACTTAATAAAGAATTTAATAAATCTAAAGAAGTCGACTGGGCGTGGTGGCTCATGCCTGTAATCTCAGCACTTCGGGAGGCTGAGGCAGGCCGGTCATGAGGTCAGGATTTTGAGACCAGCCTGGCCAATATAGTGAAACCCGTCTCTACTAAAAAAATACAAAAATTAGCCAGGCGTGGTGGCGTGCACCTATAGTCCCGGCTACTTGAGAGGCTGAGGCAGAAGAATAGCTTGAACCTGGAGGCGGAGGTTGCAATGAGCCAAGACTGCGCCATTGCACTCCAACCTGGGTGACAGAATGAGACTCCACCTCAAAAAAAAAAAAAAAAAGCTACCACTTGCCAGCCTGAGCTAAGCAAACACTTGGTGTACTTTTTTTTCTTTTGTTTTTTTTGAGGAAGAGTCTCGCTCTGTCACTAAGGCCGGAGTGCAATGCAATGATCTTGGCTTACTGCAGTCTCCACCTCTTGGGTTCAGGTGATTCTTTTTTTTTTTTTTTTTATCTTTCTTATCTCTAATCTTATGACAGATTAGGGTTCAGGTGATTCTTATACCTCCCAAGTAGCTGGGATTATAGGAGTGTGCCACCACACCCAGCTAATTTTTTGTATTTTTAGTAGAGACAGGGTTTCACCATGTTGCCCAGGCTGGTCTCAAACTCCCGGCATCAAGTGATACGCCCACCTTAGCGTTCCAAACTGTTGGGATTAGAGAGGCGAGCCACTGTGCCTGGTCATCAACATATTCTTATTAAACTCTCATAAGATTCCAAGAAGAGGATATTATTTGTCCCCATTTTAGAGAAGTTGAGGTCCAAAGAGGTGAAGTCACTTGCCAAGGTCACACAGCAATGCCACTAGGTTTGCCTGATTCTTTTTAACTACTTGACACACCACCTGGCAAAAGGTTTCTTCCTAAACCTTACAAGTCACCATCTAATACTCAAAATACAGTACTAAATAGCAATTAACAAGAACCTTCTATAAACTGTGGATTATCACCTTAAGTCCCCAAGGTAACGTAAGAAGCTATTATTATCTCCATTCCTGGGAGGAAAATTGAGGCTCAAAGAGGGTAAGTCACTGTGGCAAGGTCACAGCCAGCAAGTGTTGGAGCCAAAATTCAAACTCAAGAATTTCTAACTCCAGGTCCACGGCCTTATCATCATCACTCTGCACTGCTCACTAGATAAGAGGCATGAATTTCATTCATTCATTCATTTATTCATACCTTCAACAAAAAAAATTTTTTTGAGTGCCCACCTTAGGCCAGGCATGTTCTAGTCCCAAAACAGTCTTGCACTGCATAGAGCTCACATTCCAGTGGGCGGTGTCAGACAGTACACAAATACAGGCCGGGCTCGGTGGCTCACACCTGTAATCCCAGCACTTTGAGAGGACCAGGTGGGTGGATCACCTGAGGTCAGGAGTTCGAGACCAGCCTGGCCAACATGAGGAAACCCCATCCCTACTAAAAACACAAAAATTGGCCGGACACGGTGGCGGGCGCCTGGGTAGTCCCAGCTATTCAGGAGGCTGAGGCAGGTGAGTCGCCTGAATCTGGGAGGCGGAGGTGGCAGTGAGCCGAGACCGCGCCACTGCACTAGCCTGGGCGACAAAGCGACACTCCGTCTCAAAAAAATAGAAAAGAAAGAAATGGGAGATGGACAAGGAGTCTCTCAGTTCAATTTTCCCCTTACTCGGCCCCATTTCACCGATGCCGGAAGCCGAAGAGAAGACCCCCGAGCCCCAACACCAGGGGGCGCAGCCGTTCCCGCCTTCCGCCACCAGTCAGTCAGAAACCGAGAGGACGCCGCCGGCTCCGCCAGCGCGCATGCGTCCGCCCCCACCGCTTTGGGCGCACTTCCCAGGCAGCCGTACGCATGCGCATCCGCACCGTTACGGATAACCCACAAGAGCGCCACGCGTCGGCCGCCGGTGTGCGCCTGCGTCGTAGGAAGAGCCAGGGCGGGGATGGGCGGGGCTCAGAAACCGCGGACGCGCACTCGCGACACCTTGCCTCCTTTGGTTTTTCTGGCGGGAGGAACTCACGCTCACCTCCCCTCAACTCAACTGCCGTTCGTCGTTGGTGGCTGTCCGCTGTGTCCCGAGAATAGGACGTGACTCCAGGTGCGCCCTGCCCCGCGGCGAGGTTCCCCAGAGTGGCCCTGAAGCAGCGCCTCCGGAAATTCTAACGAAATCCCCCCATATTGTGGGAGAGGTTCCCCAGCGTCACAGCCCCTGAAAGCCTGTTAAAATGCTGACCACATCCCCTCAGAAATACTGAAAGGAGTCCAGGAAATCTTATAGGTGACCCCAGAAATCCTGTCAGAATCTTCTAGAAATTTTGTCAGACTTCTCCCTCAGAGCCTGCCAGAGACTTTCCCCAAATCCTGTTACTCTCCCCCAAATCAGCAGAGATGCCTGGACTGATGTCAGAGATCCCCAGACATCCTGGCAGGTCCCCTCCCAAACCCAGTCAGACCTCAGATTCTGTCAGAGAACCCAGAAGCCCATCAGAGACCCCCCCCCCAAGAAACGGAGACCCCCAAAATCCAGTTAAAACCCCTAGAAATAGAGACCTGCGAAATGCAGCCAGAGACCTCCAGAAATCCAGCCAGAGACCCCCTCAGAAATCAAGACCTCCCAATCCAGCCAGAGACCTTCCCAGAAATCCAGTCAGAGACCCCCTGCAGAAATCGAGACCCCTAAAATCCAGTCAGATCCCAGAAATCAGGACCCTGAAATCCAGCCAGCCCAGATCCTCCAGAAATCCAGAGACCCCCTGCAGAAATCAAAACCCCCAAAATCCAGTCAGAGACATTCACAGACAAGACCCCCCCAAAATCAAGCCAGAGACCCCTCAGAAATCCAGAGACCTCCACAGAAATCAAGACCCCTGAAATCCAGTCAGATACCCTGAAATTCAGCCAGAGATACCTGAAATCCAGTCAGAGACCCCTGCAGAAACAGACCCCCAAAATCCAGCCAGAAACTCCCCCAGAAATCCAGCCAGAGACCCCCCAAAATCCTGTCAGAGCCCTTGAAAGCCTGCCAAGGCCCACCCTACCCAGAGCTCCTGCCAGGGCTCCATTCTGTCTCAGTGTCCACATCCCAGTACGATGAGACCCCCAAGATCAGCCAACACCCCTGGGGTCCCTCAGGACTTTGTCTCGAACCCAGCCCGTGTGCGAGGGCCTGGCCAAGGCCATTGCCCCCTTTTCACCCTGCAGAGTGGTCCAGACCCTGGAAGGGCCCCTCTTCAAAGACCTGTGTTTCCAGAATGTTCCAGAAGCATGCGGCGGCAGGCCCGCATGGCTCAGAGAGCAGGTGCTGGGAGAGCTGGGTGAGGACAGGCGGGCCCAGGCTCAACTGGTGGCCCCGAGAGGTGCCCTTGCCCACTGTGATGATAGCAGTGCCTGGATCTCTCCTGTAGCACCCTGAGTGCAGCCACTAAGGCATTCAGTCAGACTGGGTGGAATGGGGGCAGGACGTGGACCCCCCAAAATCCTGTCATTGCTGCAGGGACTGCCCAGAGCAGCTGTACGTGGGGCCAGCAGGAATGAGGAGGAGGTGGCCTGGGCATGGGGGACTTTGTGTATCCTGCATTGGAACCCAGGGGAGCAGCAGGTTTGGGGCCATGATGAGGAGAGACCTATGGGTTGCTTGATGGAGACAAAGGGACGGAAGGAGGCAGGAGCTTCAGGGACCACTGGATGCACCTCTAGCCTGAGGGACTGAGACTTAGTCCAGGGGCACTAGGGAGCCGTGGGAGGGTTGGGAACAGGGGTGAGGCAGAATCAAACTCCGGTGAGAGGCCAGCCGGCCAAATCCAGGCTGATGTGGCAAAAACAGCAGCTGCCCAGGGCCATGTGGGAGCCAGACACAGCCCCCTGCTTCCCAGAGAGACCATGCAGAGCCGAGGCAGGACGAAGGATCGAAGGAGGGCATCTTAGGCAGAGACCTGGGCGTGGGAGCGGCCCACAGCTCAGAGTGGCTGGAGCATCACATGCAATTTGGGGTGCTGAGGTGTGTGGTCAGCCATGCAGGGCTTCGGCACCAGGGCCAGGGTCTAGCCCATCCCCCAGGGTGCCGGGAGCCATGGAAGGGCACTGAGCAGGGGAGGAGCAGGTTGGCTCTTAGGCCCTGTGAGGACACACTGGAGGGCAAGCCTGGAGATAGGAGGCTGGGACAAAGGCCAGGGAAGAGGACCAGGCAGCCTGGGCTGGCAAGAAGCCATGTGGAGGAAGGGAGGCCGTGACCCCACCACCCACTAGCCCCTTTGATGTCAGCCACCCCGTTCCCCAGCGCACACCTCCAATCCATAAAACAGGTCAGAGCGGAGCTGCTCGGGTTCCAGTAGGAGTGGCAAACAGGTTGTAAGGACCCAGAAGTCCTGGGGCACAGGTGGGGCAGGGCAGGCCTCGACCCTTGGTGGCTACTCTAAGAACACCATTCCCTGCTTCTCCTTCCAGGAGTGCTCGGGCAGCTGGTCCTTTACCCGTCCCTCCCCCCTGAAGGAGGGGAGGCTGGTAGCTTTCCCAGCAGCTTTGCAGCGGTGGGAGTGGCTCATGGACCTGCCCAAGGGCGCTGTGGGCAGCCCCACTGCAGAAAGTAAGTGGCTGGGACCCTATTTGCCCCAGGGGAGGGCGAGGAGGGAGCCATGGGTGAATGGGCACCAGGCTATGACTCGGAGACCTGGGAGAGGTGGCTGGGGGTGGCTGAGCCTTTGCATGGGTGCAGGGTGGAAGGGAGGGAAGGGACTCTGGTGGATTAAGTGCCTACTGTATGCCCACCCACCTGTCCATACCTCTTATTTCCTGTGGGGGAGGCTGGACTGTGTGAGAGCACAAGCAAGTGCACCCCTTACTCCATTCACATCGCTGCCCAGATGGCACTTCTTACTTTATGTAAAGCAGCTGTCCTGAGACACTCTCTCCCCCACCCTGCTTCACTTCTCTTCATAGTGCTGACATCAGTGCCTCATCCGTTTTGTCTCTGTCTCCCCCACTAGTGCATGAGCTCCACAAGGCAGCGTCTGTTTATTCACTCTGGTATTCCCAGTCCCTAGAGCAGCGCTGTCCTGTGAAAGTATAATATGAACCACATATGTAATTTTTTTTTTTTTTTTTGAGACAGAATGTCGCCCTGTGGCCCAGGCTGAAATGCAGTGGCACAGTCTTAGCTCACTGCAACCTCTACCTCCTGGGTTCAACCATCCTCCTGCCTCAGCCTCCCAAGTATCTGGGATTACAGGCATTCACCAGTGTGCCCAGCTAAATTTTTTTTGTATTTTTAGTAGAGATGGAGTTTCGCCATGTTGGCCTGGCTGGTCTTGAACTCCTGACCTCAGGTGATCCAGCTGCCTGACTCAGCCTCCCAAAGTGCTTGGATTACAGGCGTGAGCCACCACACCCAGCCTATTTATTTATTTATTTAGAGACAGAGTGTCTGTCGCCAACCTGGAGTGCAGTGGCACGATCTTGGCTTACTGCAGCCTCCACCTCCCAGGTTCAAGCGATTCTCCTGCCTCAGCCTCCTGAGTAGCTGGGACTAAAGTCATGCGCCACTATGCCCAGCTAATTTTTGTATTTTTAGTAGAGACAGGGTTGCACCATGTTGGCCAGGCTGGTCTTGATCTCCTGACCTCGTGATCACCTCCCTTGGCCTCCCAAAGTGCTGGGATTACAGGTGTGAGCTACCACACCCAGCCAATTTATTATTTTTTAAAAGAAAAAGGAACAGGTGAAATGAATAGTAATAATAGATTTTCCTTATATATTCAGACTAATATGCTGTCAATATATAGCCAATATTAAAAATGTATTGAGATATTCTCTTTTTTTAATACTAAGTCCTAAAGATCTAGTGTGTACCTTTACACTAATAGAGCATTTCAGTCCACATTCAGCTCAGTTCAAGTGCTCCAGGAAGAATGACTACCCTATTGGTTGGGACTCCAGAGCAACTCCTGACTCATAGTAGGAGCTCAGTTACTGTTGAATGAATGGATGGATGCAGGCTGAATGGGTGTGAAAGCCGTCTTCAGGGGGGTAGGGAGGAGGCACAGGGTTGCCTCTCTGAAACTCATCTACCAAGTGAGAGAGCCCAGTCTGATGGGGATGGCAGGGCTCCTTTTTCTTTTCTTTTTTTTTTGAGCTGAAGTCTCACTTTGTCACCCAGGCTGGAGTGCAGTGACATGATCTCGGCTCACTGAAACCTCTGCCTCCCAGGTCCAAGCAATTCTCCTGCCTCAGCCTCCCTAGTAGCTGGGACTACAGGCGCACGCCACCACATGTGGCTAATTTTTTTTTTTTTTTTTTTTTTTGTATTTTTAAGAGAGACAGGGTTTCACCATGTTAGCCAGGATAGTCTTGATCTCCTGACCTTGTGATCCACCCACCTCAGCCTCCCAAAGTGCTGAGATTACAGGCATGAGCCACTGCACCCAGCCTAGGACCCCTTTCTTAGAGGCTTCCAGGCATCCATGGCACAGTCTGCGCCTTTTTCTCCAAAGCCCCAGGCCTCAGGAGGCTTTCCAGATAGGAGGGTCAGAGGCAGACACCAGGGTGTGGGAACCAGAGGGACAGGCTGTCTAGTGATGGCCATCTAAACTTCACCTGCACCAGCAGAGGGCATGCAGTGACCGGGATCCGGGTGACAAGAGCTGAGCCAACTTCGAGAGGCTCCGGAAGGAAAGGTAGGAACACACCCAGAAGGAGAGATGGAGACAGAGGAAGGCAGAAGGAAAAGAGAAATAGCAGAGGAAGGAAAGAGAAGGCTTAGGGAATGGAGACTCACTGAGATACAGGAAGGGAAGCACAAAGACGGAGAGACGGGAAAAAATGGGCAAGGGACGTGGAGGTGGAGAGATAGGACATGACGAAGAGAGATTGGGATAAAGATGGAGAGAAAGCGCCAGAGAAAAATGTAAAGAGGCAGGGACAGAGACATAGAGTAGAGAGATAGGGACACTGAGGAAGGAGATCTTTATCAGGAACAGGAATGACATCTCGCTGGGGGGAATCCTGGGGTGCAAATTCAGACACATGCTGATCCTCAGAGCCAGCACGACCTGGTGCCAGTCCTGGGTTCTGTTCCTAGCTTAGTTCTCCCTGGCAAGCAGCCCTGGGTGAAGGATCTCACTGGGCCTCAGGGTCCTCATCCATGTAACATGAGAAAGACAATGAGAGGGTTTAGTGCAGTGGCTCATGCCTGTAACCCCAGCACTTTGGGAGGCCAAGGTGGGTGGATCACTTGAGGTCAGGAGTTCGAGACCAGCCTTGCCAACAAGGTAAAACCCCATCTCTACTAAAAATACAAAAATTAGCTGGGTCTGGTGGCAGGTGCGTGTAATCCCAGCTGTTCAGGAGTCTGAGGCAGGAGAATCACTTGAACCCTGGAGGCGGAGGTTGCAGTGAGTCAAGATCGCACCACTGCACTCCAGCCTGCGCAACAGAACAAGACCCATCTCAAAAAAAAAAAAAAAGACAGCGAGAGGAGAAAACCAGACTGGGGCTAAAGCCCTGGTCTCCCCTATCTGTGAGTTCACACGCCCCTTCCCAAGGGCCAAACGTAGGAGCATGGGTTCAAGCCAAAGGGAGTGCAAATTTCACTCACTACAAAGAACCCTGGAAGAGTTAGGGGGGTGAGAAAGGTGACTCATATGTTCAGGGTGACCTTTGGCAAGTTCCTGATCTCTCTATACCTTAATCCCCTCATTTGTAAAGGGATAATAATAGCATCAATTATTATTATGCTATTAGACGGTTCATGTAAAATGCTCAGAAGAAGCCTGGCACCTACTAAAGGCTCAATAAGTGTTCAGTTGTATTCTTGAGTCCCCACCACTTGCGAGGCCCTCTGCCAAAGTCTTTCTAGATTTTATTTCATTTTCTCTCTAGGAAAAAGGTAACACCAACCCCATTTTCCAGAGGAAGAAACTGAGGCTCAAGAGAGGTTGAGTCAGTTGCCTCAGGTGCTGGCACTTGTCTGAGGCCAAGCCTCGGTTGCCCCCTGGATCTACCCAGTCCTGCAGCCTGTGCTCAGTGAGCTGCTGCACCCAACTGTTCAAGGCCAGGCCAAGGAGCCTAGAAAGTCACTTCCAGCCCTGGAGAGAGGCTGGGCCAACCCAGTGACTCCTGCAGTAGAGCCTCTTCTCATATGGAGCATTTGTTGAGCACCTACTATGTACAGGTGTTATGGCTACAGCAGTAGACTGTGACCCCAGGACACATGTGAGTGTGAGAGTGTGTGTGTGTGTGTGTGTGTACACATACACATATGCTTCACATACACAGTTAACTCAGCCCTGGTGAGGATTACTCTACCCACCCCCTATTTTACCAGTAGGGAAACTGAGGCTCTGAGAAAAGAGACTTGTCCACAGATGAGCAGCTGGACTCTGCACCCAGGTTGATCTGACACACGAATCCAGCTCATAACCATTCCCTCACTGCCCATCCTTCCTGGTTTACCCCATCCCTTCATGTCTCAGCCCCTGGCCATGGGCTCCAACAATGCCAGCCTTGCCTTGGGGATGCAGGGAGGAGAGAGCCCTGGTCCCCAGGGTGGGCTGGGAGACCGGAGATGCAGCAGGCGGGATCGATCTGGGCTGCCCACGCATTATTGGATTGTTCCTGGCTCCTGAGCCCCCTTTACTCTCAGCTCCTCCCAGAATCCTCTCTTCTTTGCCCTCCCCTGCCCTGTCCCCTCTCTGAGCCCAGCCTAGGAAGCTGGAGAGGCGAGGAGGAGAGGATGATCTCAGAGCGTCCTTGTCTGGGCTCCTAAGCCAATTGGACACAAAAAGATAGCAGAGGGGACTTCCTGGTCTGAAAGATGGGAGGAAGTGACTCAGAGACCCTCACATTGTTGCCCCCTCCTGAGCTTCCTGCTGTTCCCCCACCAGCCCTAACTCTAGGTGCTCTGAGTGCATTCCCTCCCCTCTGCAGAGGCCAGGAGGCTGAGGACCTGGGGTCACCCCTTTTCCTTCCTCATTCTTCTCACTGGGGGAGCTGGGCCCTCTTGTCTCCCCAGTGTACCTCTGGGAGCAGCCTGAAGAGGCAAGTCTGGGAACGCCACTCAGCTTGGAGGAGCAAGTACTCAACTCCACATTCGAAGCTTGTGATCCTCACAGGACAGGTGGTGGGGGCAGGAGGGGTGCTGGGGACCAGTGCGGGCAGGATAGGGATGGAGGCTGGGAACCGGGGGAGCCTCAGAGAGAAGACTGGGCTAGGGCCCCCCTCTCTGGGGTATTGTAAGAACAAAGTGGGTAACTGTGGGCAACTTCAGGAAGAAGAAAGTCAGTAAGGGGGTGGAGACCTTTTAGAGTGAGGAAAACGTGGGGGCCACTGATGAAGGAGGGTAGAGTTTTGGGGTCTTGGGATGGGGAAGGGAGGCAGCCACCATGATGGGGTGGGACGTGGCTCGTGCTATCCCCATATCCATCCTCTTTGGTTCACCCTGTGATGGACAGGTGAAAAAGTTGACTCAGAGGAGGGGAAAGGACTTGCCCAATGTGTCTCCACTGGGCCACGGAGCAGGAATGTCACCAGCCTAGCCAGTGACATCCTGCTCCCAAGCTGCTGTCATTCCATACCCACCTGCCCCAGACCCCCTCACTTCATGCTGTATCCCAGGCACTGTAGCTGTGGCTCAGGTGCTGGCCTACCTGGAGGCTGTGACAGGCCAGGGCCCCCAGGATGCACGCCTCCAAACATTGGCCAACAGCCTGGACCCCAGTGGGGAGGGCCCTAAGGCCACCGTGGACTTAGACACTTTCCTGGTTGTCATGCGTGACTGGATTGCTGCCTGTCAACTGCATGGGTGAGTCCCCACACCTTCATCCTCCTCTGGGAAGTCCTTCCTTAGATCTCACCTCATACCCACTTACTGCAGCTAGCATTCTTTAGGCCCAAGGACCTACTGTGTTTGGAATGAGACTGTGGAGAGAAAAATGAAGAGATGGGATTCAGGAGGGGGTAGACAGGGAGTCAGTCTGAGGACAAAATAATTTGGATGAGGAAGCAGAGGAGGCCTGGGAGACAAAACAGGGTTGGAGAAGGGAGGAGCTTGGGGGCTGACAGAGAGGTCCCTCCCCATCCCTTCACCAAACCCAGCCCTTGCCCCTCCCGCTTTTCCATCTGGCTGCAGGCACTTGCCATCTGGCCCCATCATCCTCCCCTGTGGTGCCAGCTCTCACCTGACCTGGTCCCCTCCTCCCACCTGCAATCCCCCCTGCCTGTGGCTGGTGAGGATTGAGGGGGTGGCTACAGGGGGGCTGTAAGCCTCATCCCTTTGATACAGGGGGATTAGAGCTGGAAGAGGAGACCGCCTTCGAGGGAGCCCTGACCTCCCAGCAACTGCCATCTGGTGAGATTGCTATTTATAGAATGAAGCAGGCAGGCCCTGGGTTAGACAGTGTGGGGACTTACCACCCAGGGCAGAGCAAGGGATAGGGTGGGAAGCAGGGACCTAGTAGGGTAAGTGTGGCTTTCTGGGTCCTCCGTCCCTTCCTTCCCTGAGCTTTTGGGGTTTTTTTCTTCAAAGGATGGTTTCCAACTCCTCCTCCTCACACCAGCCCTGTTAGAGAGGACTACAAGGCCCCGCCTACCTCTGCTCCATCATCATTAACCTCTCCTCCTCCTCACTCTAGTCCAGGCACTCACAGGCACACTGGCTCTGCTGCCCTACCTTGAATGTGCCTCACTTCTGCCCAGCACAGGCCCTTGCTCAGGCTGTTCCCCTCCACTCCTCAATCCCCACCCCCGCCCAACTCTCCACACCTTCCTTCATCCATCATACCTCTGGCAAAGGGGGAAGCCCTGGCATGCCCCTGGCTAGAGTTCCTTGCTCCATGCTCACTCATAGACTTGCAGGCCTTTCCGCTGGAACACCTACCTGCAAAGGAAATCTGATTATTTAGTTATCCCACCGGCCCCTGGGTTTAGCTGGTTGGTTTGCTCACCATTATATCCCCAGGACCTCACACTTAGGCAGTGCTCCATAAAAAAGTGGTCATGATTACAGGCTCACAAAGGGAGCCTTGGCCTCCCCAAAATGCTGGGATTATGCCAGCATTTTGGGAGGCTAAAGTGGGAGGAACATTTGAGCCCAGTAGTTTGAGACCAGCCTGGGCAACATAGTGAGACCCCATCCTACTAAAAATTAAAAATTAGCCGAGTGCAGTGGCACACACCTGTAGTCCCAGCCAGGATGCTGAGGCAGAAGGATCACTTGAGCCTGAGAGGTCAGAGCTGCAGTGAGCCATGATTGCACCACTGCACTCCAACCTGGGCAATAGAGCAGGACCCTGTTGTTAAAAAGGCCGAGAAGCAGGCACGGTGGCTCATGCCTGTAATCCCAGCACTTTGGGAGGCCAAGACGAGCAGATCACCTGAGGTTGGGAGTTCGAGACCAGCCTGACCAACATAGAGAAACCCTGTCTCTACTAAAAATACAAAATTAGCCAGGCATGGTGGCACATGCCTGTAATGCCAGCTATTCAGGAGGCCGAGGCAGGAGAATCGCTTGAACCCGGGAAGTGGAGGCTGCGATGAGCCAAGATCATGCCATTGCACTCCAGCCTGGGCAAAAAGAGCAAAACTCCGACTCAAAAAAAAAAAAGGTGGTCATGTTCCATTTCTCTAGCCACACATACAAAAAAAAGTGGGGATGGAAGTTCTCTTCAACCTCCTTCATCAGACTTGGGGGCCCAGGGAGGGCTGTGAGCAGAGGAGGGACTAGAGGCCAGGAGGCCAGAGAAGAGGCTGTGGTGAGGGTCCAGGAGGAGAAGGCAAGGGCTTGGATGTGGAGACAGAGAGGAGGGGGTGGAGCAGAGAGAAGCAAGGGCAGGAGGGAGAGGTCTGGGCTCTGCTAGACTGTAGGGGCGACAGGGAGCGAGGGAGCCAGGTCAGCCCAGTGGCTGGGTGGCCAGTGGGGGGTCTGGGAAGGGGAAGTGCTTCCTAGTGTTGGGTGTAAAGAATGTAGGGGACTGGGGTTATCTAGGAGATCCAGCCTGAGCTCAAGGTAGAAGACAAGCCAGAGGGCTTTACAGTGGATCTAATTGCAGCCTGAGAGCCTGTGAGATCCTCCAGAGCACAGGTGAGGGTGGAGTCAGATAGAGACCAAGCTCATAGCCCTGGGGCACCTTACATTTAAGGGTACTATGGATGCCAACACCCTCCTGTCTGTCTCCCTCCAGGATGCCCCAGAAGCTGAGGAGCCAGCCAACTTGGAGAGCTTCGGAGGCGAAGACCCCAGACTCGAGCTGTACCTATCCTCACATTCCTCCCTGACCCTCCTGCCCCAGCCCTGTGCCCTCCAGCCTGCCAGGCCTGGGTAGGGCTTAGGATCCTTCAGGGAAATGAGTGAGGGACAGGGGCTTTGCCAACAATTAGGGAGAGCAGAGGAGTCTCTCTTCTGTTTCTCTTTCCCCAAAAGAGCCACATCTCCCCACTACCTCAACCTTAACCTAGGGAAATAAGGCAGGGGCTGTGGCCCGTGACCTCAGCCCCTTCCTTGCTCCTAGGCCAGCCACAGCTGACCTGCTGAGCAGCCTGGAGGACCTGGAGCTCAGCAACCGACGTCTGGCTGGGGGAGAATGCCAAACTCCAGCGAAGCGTGGAGACGGCTGAGGAGGGGTCAGCACACCTTGGGGAGGAGATCTTGGCCCTGCGCAAGAAGCTTCGCAGGTGGGCTGGACTCCACACCTACCCTCCCCAGCACTCCTGCCTCCATCCCCCTTGCATCGCCCAGCCTCTATCTCCTGTGCTTACTGTAGGCATCCTGCTCTTTGACTCTGTATCTGTCCTTTCTTTTCCCTTTTCTGTATTTTATCTTTTGTGTCACTCTTTCTGGTTCTTATCTCTCACCCTCTGTTTTGGTCTTTTTATCTTCTCCTAGAGGGTTTAGACTTCTTTCTCTATTTTTCTTTGAAAGGAAGTCTTGCTTTGTCACGCAGGCTGGAGTGCAGTGTCATGACCTCTGCTCACTGCAACCTCTGCCTCCCAGATTCAAGTGACTCTCCTGCCTCAGCCTCCCAAGTAGCTGGGACTATAGGCACCCACCACCACGCCCAGCTAATTTTTGTGTTTTTAGTAGAGACAGGGTTTCACCATGTTGGCCAGGCTGGTCTCGAACTCCTGACCTCAAGTGATCCACACGCCTCAGCCTCCCAATGTGCTGGGATTACAGGCATGAGCCACCATGCCTGGCTTTTTTTTTTTTTTTCTGTTTTTTGAGACAGAGTCTTACTCTGTCACCCAAGCCACAGTGCAGTGGGCATGATCACAGCTCACTGCAGCCTCTACTGCAGTCTACTCCTCTGGGCTCAAGTGATCCTGCCACTTCAGCCTCCCAAGTAGCTGGGAGCACAGGTGCACCACCATCCCTGGCTAATTTTGTTTTATTTTTTGAAGAATTGAGGTTTCACTGTGTGAACTGGTCTCAAACTCCTGGGCTCAAGCCATCCTCCCACCTCATCCTCCCAAAGTGCTGAAAGTACAGGCCTAAGCCACTGCACCCAGCCTAGACTTCTCTTTATTCTTCTCCCCTCTGATTCTCCTTATCATTCGCCCTTTCATCTCTCCGTGCTTTGTCATTCTTTATGTTTTTGTGGTTTCCCTGTTTTAGTCTCCTACTCTCTAGGTCTCTTTCCCACCTCCGCAGTCTTTTGGGTTAAAACTAGGTCTCTGTGCCCACACTAGGTCTGTTCTTTCTCTCTGGGTCTCTCTTACCACCCTCCACCTGGGATCTCTCTGTTGCCGCTGTCTCTCAGAATGGATCTGTCTCTGTGCTTCTCTGCCTTCCTCTCATGTGGCTCATTGCCCCCACCCCCCATTCAGCACCCAGCAGGCCCTGCAGTTTGCCAAGGCCGTGGATGAGGAGCTGGAGGACCTGAAGACTCTGGCCAAGAGCCTGGAGGAGCAGAATCGCAGCCTTCTGGCCCAAACCCGGCAAGCGGTGGGTCTGGCCCACGGGAAGGAAGGTGCCCTCTCTCTTCCTTGTTTCCTGGAGTCAGAGCAGCCGAGTGTGACTATGGAGTAGGAAGGGGCAGAGGTCACCCCGGCTTTCTCCCTCTCTCCAGGCCCTGCTCACCCTAGACTTTAACCCACCTGCCATCCTTCTCATGACAAAGGGCTCCCCCAGACCCATTTCCCCAACCCTGTCCTTCAATGACCCAGGCCTTGGTTATGTTCTCAGGGGGTGGGAAAAGGGCAACATGGGGGCAAGGAGGCTGGAAATGAAGATTTGTCCTCTCTCTGGGGTTGGTTAGGAAAAAGAGCAGCAGCATCTGGTGGCTGAGATGGAGACTCTGCAGGAGGAGGTGAGCTGAGGCCCAGCACCCACCCCACCCCACCCCTACCCCAGTCCTTAGGGTCTTCTTGACACTACTCCCCTTCTGCCCCAACACCCCAGCAGCCTGCCACCAAACAATCTTCAGCCTGCTTGGGGAGACCTCAGAATGTCAGTAGTGTGGGAATGTGTTCTGAGGTCACATTACACCATGGAACTGCCATGGTTGGCAAGAGTATGGGACATGGGGTCAGCCTACATGGGTTCAGGCTGAGGCCACCTACATAAACATGGACCAATCCCTCCCTTCCCTGTGCCTCAGTTGCCTCACCTATAAAGATGAACAAAACAATGGCATCTGCCTCACTGGGTTGTGTGAGGATTCAACCAGAGAGGATACTTATAAAGTCTTGGGCACGAGGTAGGACACATAGGATGTGCTCACTAAAAGTTAGCTAGCATTGTTTATATGTTAGTATTTTTTTTACAGTGAATAAAACAGCCAGGCACACTGGCTCATGCCTAGAATACCAGCACTTTAGAATACCAGCGCTAGGTTGGTGGACCCATTTAGCCTAGGAGTTTGAGACCATCCCGGGCAACATGGAAAAACCTTATCTCTACAAAAAATACAAAAATAAGCCAGGCATGGTAGTGGCGCCTGTACTCCATCTACTCAGGAGGCTGAGGTGGAAAGCCTGCATGAGCCCGGGAGACAGAGGTTGCAGTGAGTCAAGACTGCATCACGGTATTCCAGCCTGGGTGACAGAGCAAGAGCCTCTCAAAAACAAAAAAATCGGATTTGAAGTCAACATTGAGTTCAAATCCCATCTCTACCACTTATACAGCAGGCAACCTTTAAGCATGTGACTTCTCTTTCCCTCCTTCCCAAGCCTTTACTTTTACTTTCTCTTTTTTTTTTTTTTTTTTTTTTTGAGAAGGAGTTTCACTCTTGTTGCCCAGCCTGAAGTGCCATGGCGCAGTCTCAGCTCACTGCAACCTCCGCCTCTCGGGAGGCAGCTTCCTGCCTCAGCTTCCTGAGTAGCTGGGATTACAGGCATGTGCCACCACATCCAGCTAATTTTGTTTTTTTTTTTTAAAGTAGAGACGGGGTTTCTCTGTGTTCGTCAGACTGGTCTTGAACTCCTGACCTCAGGTAATCTGCCTGCCTTGGCCTCCCAAAGTGCTGGGATTACAGGCGTGAGCCACTGCGTCCAGCCTACTTTTACTTTGTAAGAACTGGGAAGACGAGTGTCTGTTCAGTAGGCTTGTTTTGGGAATTGACAGCATTCCACTAAGGGACTAGGGAAAAATGAAGAAACCCAGTTCAGTTTCACATTTAATTCAAGCCCCATTCCATCTGAGACAGAAAAACGTCATCTTAGTTCATTTTGGGCCCACCTAGATTTTTTTAGATTGAAACAAACTCATCAATTGATGATGAAACCTGTCACCACCCCCCCACCTCAAGGTGGTATCTAAGTTGCAGGAGACCATCGCAGGAGCCTAGTGCTCTAGGAGACCGCTGGTCCTCACTCAGTGTTTGTCCTCTCTGCTGTTCTTGAGACTAATGGTTTTTGTCCGAGCCTTTGTCACCGCTGTACACTGGCATCCACTGCAAGGCCCTCATTGCCTTTGGATCTCTGGACATACCATCCTCTTCAGCTTCTGGAGGTGATCCCTTATCTGGGCTGGAATTCTCACTCCACCCACTTCCACACCCTTCCAGGGCCTTGGAGGTGGTTTAGCTGCTTTCCTGTGAAAGGGAACAGGCTGGGTCACTGCCTAAAGCCCCTGCCTCATTTCTCCAGGTCGGGGTGAGTGCTCATGGTGGGGAGATGTGGCTCCTCTGGGGAACGAGAAGCAGGAGAGAGACTACTCTGCTCTCCCTGAACTGTTAGGAAAGTCCCTGTCCCTCACTCATTTTCCTGACGGGTCCCAAAGCCCACACAGGCCTTGACAGACCAGAGAGCACAGGGCTGGGGTGGCAGAGGTCTGGAGAGGACCCACCAGTCAGGACTCTTTGCTTTCACAAGAAAATAGCATCTCTGTTATTCTCACAGTGTGATGATTCTGAGAGTGCAGTGGGAAGGACACCCAAAGCCTCTCAGATTCCAAGACTTCCCAGTGCTCTGTGTTTCTCCATCCATTCCCTCCACCCCTCACAGCTAACCCTGGGTTAGGGGGAAAACTCCGGGCTCATTTTCAGCCTGTTCTCTTCTCTGACTGTCCTACATTCCTCCCTCAGCTGTAAGGATCTCTGCCTAGTCCAGGCAGATCATGTATTCCATCCAGCAGGACACTCATTTCCTTAACCAGAGGTTTAGAAGCAGGTAGTTTCTGGGAAGAAGGTGGTCTCTGGGTGGTTTGGTGGCTCCCTGGCTGCGTGTGGCCTCATGATTGCAGATGACTGCAACAGCTCCCAACCTCACGTTCTCACTCAAAGTAGGAAAACATGGCGCAGACGGGGAGCCGGGAAGTGCCCCTCATGGCTCTCTCTTCATCAGAAGCCTCTCACCCGACCCCCAGTAGCTCTCGTACATCTCACTGGTCAGAACTGGATCACATAACACCCCCAGCTGCAAGGGAGGCCAGGAGAGTATCTGACCTTTTTCAGCCTCTAGAATGGGAGGTGAACAAGTGAGAAGGGGTGAGAATGGCTGCTGGGTTAGCTAACCAGCTCAGCTTCCTGCATCTGCCAAGGTTTCCACCTTGACTCACTCACAGGGCTGAGGCTGGGGCCCATCTGCCCTCAGACATAGAGAGTAGATCCCTGGACAAAAGCAGAAGGAATAAGCAGAGTAAATAGCAACCAGCGGTCTCATCTCTGCCTCCTCCCCCGCCAGGAAGGCCTGCTGCCAGGTCGAGTGCCTTGAGCAGCACCTGGGACACCCTCAGCCCTCAATAAACTGGAGCTATTCTTGGTTCCCTCCACTCTGCCTTTCCCCCTCCGCACAACTGCCTACAGAGCATCTATAGATTGAGTTCTCAAGTTACAGTAGAATAGTGCTGGAGTAACAAGACACTCAGACACTGACAAACCAGGCAGCCTTCCTATCGAGAACCTACAGAGCTGGCTCAGGTTACTGCAGAAGGAGGCAGGAGCAGCTGAGTAACCAGGTTCCCTGCCGAGTGGCCCAGGATCTGGCCTGCAAATCCCTACCAGGTTGACAGATGTTGACACAGCACTCCTTTCCTGTCCTTCCTCTGCCCTTCACCTGGCAGCCCAGGCCCGCTGAGACTGAGGGAGATCAGCTGATGGAGGACTTGGAGCTGCCTGGAAGAGGGAGAGGCTGGCCTTGGTATATCCCCTGGAGTGCCAAGAGGAGGGATGTAGTGAAAGGGAACTCTGGACTGCCTCCATGCCCCAAAGTACATTTCCCCAGTGACCATCTTGCCTTGAAACTGTGCAACTTGACAGGTTTTTGGTGCCCCTAAACTTTAGACTGGAATCTAGGCCATTTTATGCACAGGTCCCATTTCATGGCTGGCAAGGGCTGCCCTCTCCAGCCCATTGTTTTCCCAGCTTACAGTCCTCAGCCTTGAAGACTCAGCATCACCTCCTCAGGAGGCTTGTTTGTTAGGGCTCCCATGGTGCCCAGGCCCTAGGCCTCATCAGAGCCCGCCTTGTGCATTGTCACCCACTTCTGCATCCATTTCCACCTCTAGTCTGTGAGCTCCATGTGGCCAAGAAAGAAGCTAGTTCCCTTTATGTCCCCCATTCTCACCCAGGGCTGTGTCTGGCTCAGGTGAGAGTCTGAGGATTATAAGCACAGGATTTGGAATCACACAGATTTAAGTTTGAGTCCATTTACCATGTGACCTTGCCAAGTCTCTTAGCCTCTCTACTCCTCTGTAAAACTGGAAATGATTATACTATTAATAGAGCAACCAGACATGGCATTACTCCTGAATGGCACAATTTGATATGTACAGCACCACCCAATCTTCTTGCCAAAAAACTGAACAAGAGTCCGGACAAGGCCCTGGATCTGCTGACCAGTTTATAAGAAATAACTGTAGAGGAAAGTGGTGAACATAACCACGGGAAACGAGCGCGGTCAGTCTAACCTGGATGCACCAGTCCTACAGGACAAGTGACCTGGTTTCTTCCACAGAATGAGGGCCTAAAGAGTACCAGGGCCAGGTGGAGAGGGGAGAAATTACTGTCAGATTAAAAGAAATGAGATACTTCAACCAAAAGCAATGGTGGACCTTGTTTGGACCCTCAGTTAAAGTAAATATAAAGAAATACCTGTGAGACAACTGAAATGAAAAAAGAGCACAAGCCGGGCGCGGTGGCTCACACCTGTAATCCCAGCACTTTGGAAGGCCAAGAAGGGCAGATTACCTGAGGTCAGAAGTTCGAAACCAGCCTGGCCAAGGTGGTGAAACCATCTCTACTAAAAATCAAAAATTAGCTGTGTGTGGTGGTGCATGCTTGTAATCCCAGCTACTTGGGAAGCTGAGGTGGGAGAATCGCTTGAACCCAGGAGGGAGAGGTTGCAGTAAGCTGAGATTGTCTCATTGCACTCTAGCCTGGGTGACAAGAGGGCAACTCCGTCTCAAAAAAAAAAAAAAGAAAAAGGAGCACAAACTTTCTAGTATGAGATGATACTAAGGAATTACTGTTAATTTTGTTAAGTATGATAGTGGTGCTGTAGTTTTGCTAAAGGAAATTAAGTCTTGAAGTAGGAGATAAATGCTGGAGTAGCTACAGGTGGACTAATAGGATGCCTGCGATTTGCTTTTTTTTTTTTAATCCCTTCCCACACCCCACCATCTGCTTTAAAGTAATCTACTTTAAACATCTGAAGGAGAAACATCTCAGTTTAAACAAAACTGAGAAAATCCGTATTATTATTGAAGCTGGGTGATAGATAATGTGGATAACAGGCTTCTTAATATTGTTCTTTTCACTGTAAATGGGGATAAGAAATGAGTCAACACATGCAAAGTGCTCAGTAAGTGTTAGCAGTTATTAACCTATCGAATCCTCACAGCAATCCCATAAAGTAGGTCCTTTTTTAGCTCCTGGTTTTTTTTTTCCCCTGAGACGGAGTCTCACTCTGTTGCACAGACTGGGGTGCAGTGGCTCAATCTCGGCTCACTGCAACCTCTGCCTTCCAGGTTCAAGCGATTCTCCTGCCTCAGCCTCCTGAGTAGGTGGGATTACAGGCGTGTGACACCACACTCAGCTAATTTTAGTATTTTTGGTAGAGTTGGGGGTTTCTCCATGTTAGCTAGGCTGGTCTCGAACTCCTGACCTCATGATCTGCCTGCTTTGGCCTCCCAAAGTGCTGAGATTACAGGCATGAGCCACTGCGCCCAGCCTAGCTCCATTTTTATAGATAGGGGAACCACCCTCAGAAAAATTAAAGCTGAGGTCCCACCAGAATGGTTGGAGGAATTAAATGAGTTGAAACATAGGAAGTGCTTAGCATAAGGTCTGGTGCATATCAAGTGTTTAGCACATGTCCCCTGTTAATTTTAACATCACCATTTGCTGAAGTGAATATGACCAGCCCTTCCTTCTTGTAGAACAGGAAGCTGCTTGCCGAGCGGGATGGAGTGAAGAGGAGAAGTCAGGAGCTGGCCGTGGAGAAGGACACTTTGAAGGTACCACTCCTTCCTAGTGCCTGACAACTTTCCACCACCCCCGGGGCCATTTTTCCCATTTCTGGTCTTAGTGAGTGCAGTCTGATGAGAGCAGCGTCTTCCATCAAGCTGTCAGGCTCCCAGGACCACCCAGGCATCCCTGAAACCCCTGAAGTCCTGGGATATCTCAGGAGGTTGAATAGATGGGGTGCAGGAGAGCAGATTGGGCCAGAGGGAGGGCAGGACCAAGGGGGGGGGTCCTGGGAGGCTGGACGGATGGACAGGCTCCTCTCTTGGCAGCGGCAGCTCTATGAATGTGAACACCTCATTTGCCAACGAGACACCATCCTCTCTGAGGTGAGGGGCCTGGGGAGGGAAAGAGATTTGCCTTCCATGTGCACCTGCCACTTCTAGACCTGCCCCTGGTCTAAAAGGGAAGTCCTGCTTGGGTCTGATCACTGGATGTGCAGCCCTGAGAGACTGGAGGGCTTCCCAGGTCGCAAGTGTGACCCCTCAGGGATTTAGAAGCCCTTCTGCCTGGTGCTCTCCCTCAGGCCCTAGCTCTTCCCTCAAGCTCACCCTGTCCCTTAACCCCTAGCCAGCCCCCTACCAACCACCACCACCAGCCCCAGTGTCTTTGGGGAACTGGGCCCAGTCTCGTTTGGCTTTCGGCTTTCGGCTTTCCCAGCGCACTCGCCATGTGGAGAGCCTGGCCCAGACCTTGGAAGAATACAGAGTGACAACACAGGTAACCTAGCTGCCCTCACCACTTCTCTTTTGACAGCTCTGGGCCTTGCTGCCTCTCCTCCTCGTGCCTTTCTGTCGGTGGCTACATCTTCTTCCATCCTTACTATGTGACTATATGACTTACTGTATATCTCCACCTCTGTTTCTGTATCTGCCTTTTCACGTTTTCTCTGTTCCTTCCATTGACTTTCATTCTCAGTGGGTGTCTTCTCACTACGTCTCCCCTCCTTATCTTTACATGTCTCTGCCAGGCTCGTGTGGGTTCCCGTCTCTGCCTCCGGGTATAGGCTGTCTGTCTCCCTGGGCAACTCTTCTCTGCTTGGCTCTGGTCTTTACAAGTATCTTAGGCTCGTGTTTCTCTTGCCTTTCTGTGAGTCTGTTTCCATCTCTGTCTCTCATTTTTTCATGCATCTCTGCCTCTGCCTTCCTTCTCTCAATTTTCTTGGCTGTGCTTCTGGGTTCCTGTTGCTCTCTGTCTCTCTTTGGCTTCCTAATGTTCTGTCATTGCTTTCTTCCCCTTTGTCCCTAGGCAGTATGTGTCTGGGGGAGCCCAAAGTAGTCAGGAAAGTGGAAAGAACCCTGGAAGAGAAGCCCAGCGTGGGTGGGAGGATGGGAAAAATGGAGAGCCAGGTGTGCCACACTTCCTCCTTTGCAGGAACTGAGGCTGGAGATCTCACGCCTGGAGGAGCAGCTAAGTCAGACCCATGAGGGGCCAGATGAGTGAGTGGAACCTCAGGGGGTGGGAGGAGGCAGGAGGGGGAGCCTAAGGCAGGGACGCCCTGGCCTCCAGCCCCAAGGTGGGCAGGGGAAGGGAGCCCAGCATACACTGACTGATGAGTGGCAAGCAGGCACAGAGGCAGCCTTCCTCCCTCCTGTGTGGCCAGGCTACCTGAAGGGGCCCAGGTGACAAGAGTGGGCTGGACCAAGCTACTGCCCCCATCGCTGGGCTTGGAGATCGAGGCCATTCAGCAGGTGGGCCTAACACCCCTGGAATATGCTGCAAGCCACCAAGGCAGAAACGCCAAACATCTCCCCCACTCTGATTGTCACACCAGCCCAGCCCTAACCCTCATTGCTGCCCGAGGCTCCCACGGCAACCTTAGCTTTTCTGACTCTCTTCAGAACCCAACCCCAAATGCACTGCCAGCTCCAGGCCTGTGCCAGGCCCCAGTCTGCTCCAGCTGTGACTCACCTCCCTCCATGACCATCTCACTCCTTAACTTCATCTCTAACCCAGACCTTTGTTCTGGCACCAAACCCTCTCCTGTCCCTGCTTCTGCCCATTCCCCACCCCAAGCCCCACATCAGCCCTTTTCCACCTCTCATCCTATTTTCAGCCACACACCTAAACCTGTTTCTGTCTCTGACCTTGTCTTCTACCTTAATGTGTCTCTCCCTGAACTCAAAATAACTTCCATCCCAGAAACAGGAAGTGGCAACTGCTGATCTCTCCAGCCCTCTGTGTGGAGTGTGGCAGTGGGAAGAAGTCATCGATGAAACCAGTGAGGAAGCTGAGTTTCTATCTGAAGCCCCAGCTGGGGGACAGGTGAGCACAGGAAAAGCTCTAAAGTCCAGGAGCTGGAAACGGGCCCAGAACTCCAGGTGCCACCCTGGCCAGCCCATTCACTCACACCTTTGCTTGTTCTCTGTTTAATGAGAAAATGTTAATTGAGGGCCCACTGTGTGCTAGGCACTGAGCCACAAGCCAGACCACACACCACGCCTGCCCCAGGAACTGACTTGCCAGCGTTTTAGACAAAGGTGGACAAAGCTAACACACAAATTGCACTGTGGCTTTTGCTGCTGTTTTGCTTTTTAGAAAACACTCTCAGGAATTACGTTATTTAACATTGTACTACTGTAGTAAAGGCATAAGTAAGTTGTTTATTCTAATATTTTAAGGATATATTAAGCATTTATGTTTCAAATACAGGCACCTTTGAAAAAGCCAGCAAGCTCACTATGACATCTTTAACTCAGCAGTAACCATTGTGTGTGGTTTTTGTTTGTGTGTTTGTTTGTTTGTTTGTTTAAGAGACAGGATCTTGTCTTATTCTGTGCCCAGGCTGGAGTGAACTTGACTAACTGCAGCCTCAAGCAATCCTCCCACCTCAGCCTCCCAAGTAGCTGGGACTACAGGCACACACCACCATGCCTGGCTAATTTTTTAATTGTATTTATTTATTTATTTTATTTTGAGAGAGAGAGTCTTGCTCTGTCACCCAGGCTGGAGTGTAGTGGCACAATCTCTGCTCACTGCAACCTCCACCTCCCAGGTTCAGGCAATTCTCCCTGCCTCAGCCTCCCAAATAGCTAGGATTACAGGCACCTGCCACCACACCCAGCTAATTTTTGTATTTTTAGTAGAGATGGGGTTTTGCCATGTTGGCCAGGCTGGTCTTGAACTCCTCATCTCAGGTAATCCGCCCACCTCAGCCTCCCAAAGTGCTGGGATTACAGGTGTGAGCCACCTTGCCCAGCCTTTTAAAAAAATTTTTATAGAGATGGGGTCTCACTGTGTTGCCCAGACTGGTCTCAAAATCCTGGGTGCAAACTGTCCTCCCACCTCAGCCTCCCAAAGTGCTGGGATTACAGGCATGAGCCACTGCGCTTGGCTTTTTTTTTTTTTTTTTTTTTTAATTTATTTTGAGACAGAATCTCACTCTCTTCTCTGTTGTCCAGGCTGGGGTGCAGTGGCATTATTGCAGCTCACTGCAGCCTCAGTCTCCCTGGGCTCAGGTGATCCTCCCACCTCAGCCTCCCAAGCAGCTGGAACCACAGGCACATGCCATCATGCCTAGCTAATTTTTCTCTCCCTATGTTGCCCAGGCTGGTTGAACTCCTGGGCTCAAGTGATCCACCTACCTCAGCCTCCAGGACTGCTGGGATAACAGGCATGAGCCACTGCTCTGGGCTCTCTCTTTTTTTCTTTTAAAGAAAATATTGCAAACAGCTCCATAAGCAATGCTGTACTGTCTTGAGAACTGTATCACTTCAGAGCTCTTTGCCGTCCTTAAGGAGAATCTCATTTCTCTGATCACTTTTTCCTGGTTTGAGAAAAGCTTCTGTGTTTCTCTTTGACACCAGCGCTTATTTGGTTTCTCATTTAACTCTCCCAGTATCTCTGTAAGGCAGGCATCCTCATCTTGTTACTCATGGGAAACTGAGGCTCAGGGAGAAATCACATGTCCATAGTCACACAGCTTGTTGGGGACAGAGCCTTATCCCTCAGAAGTATAAGGTAGATTGGGCTTCTGCTTTGAGCTGTCAGATGCCTCGAATGACAGGCCTGTGGAGGGGAAGACTGAGCCAGGCCTCAGGGTGCATTCTGCGATGGGCACAGGGATACAGAATTGAGTCCCTTGGGGCTGGGCCTGTCAGTGCTCAAGGCCTGATAGGAGAGACCCTGCAAATGGGTTGCCCCAGTGCAGAATGATCATTGTGCTAGAGGTGGGGCATGGGCCTGTGGAGCCCTGAGAAGGATTATCTGTGTCAGGTCAGAGACTGGGGGAGATATTGAAGGAAAACTAACACTTGAGTTTACTTGAAAGAAAGAAGGAAAGGGAGAGAGATATTAAGTGGTTGGAGGAAAGAGAGGCCTTTGAGGCACTGGCACAGCCTGTGTAGGGCTTTGGCATAAAAATCGTGGTGTGCTTGGGAGTACAGGGTGGCTGGGGGTGACTAGTGAGAGATGAGGCCAGGGCCAGATCGTGAAAGGAAATCTCTGACAAGGTAACAGATTGTACTTTTCTTCGTAAAGTCACAGGAAGGCCGGTGTCAGTTCTGGGCATAAAGAAGATCCCCCCTGGGACCATGTGAGGGACCTACTCGAGGCAGGGAGGAGGCTGGAGCAGTGGTGATGAAGCCTGAGCCAGGCCAGAGCCCTAGGGATGGAGGAAAAGGGACAGACAGACATAATTGGGGTGGAGGGACAGAGCTGGGCACAGATGGGATGTGGGTGATGGGGAGGGAGGAGAAGAGGAAAGACCTGGAACTTGTAACCTTGTGAGGTGAAATCTTGAGGGATGTCTGGGGCTACCTGGAAGCAGTTGGATGCACCAGCCTGGAGCTCAAGGATTGCATTTAGAAAACAATGTCAGCCAGGCGTGGTGGCTCACGCCTGTAATCCCAGCACTTTGGGAGACCAAGGCAGGTGAATCACCTGAAGTCAGGGGTTGAAGACCAGCCTGACCAACATGGTGAAACCCTGTCTGTACTAAAAATGCCAAAATCAGCTGGGCATGGTGGTGCACGCCTGTAATCCCAGCTACTCGGGACGCTGAGGCAGGAGAATCGCCTGACCCAGGGAGACGGAGGTTACAGTGAGCTGAGAACGCACCATTGCACTCCAGCCTGGGCAACAAAAGCGAATCTCTGTCTTGAGAAAAAAAAGAGAAAGAGGAAAACAATGTCAAGTTGATTGTTGAGGTCAAGGGCAATGCTGATATTTCTCTGGAGAAAACAAGATGTTCTTGGGTCCTGAGTGAGAGCAGATGGACCCAGCCCAAGTCTGGGATGCTGGTAGAAGGCAATTGGACAGGGAAATGCTGAGATCCTTTGGGGCCCAGGTAAGTGTATGAGATCTGTGGAACATCCAGAAGGTTTAGGTGACCAGGACTCCTGGGTCCTGCAGGAGAAGGGGGCTTGGTGACATCAAGAACAACCCTTTGGTTTCTGGCTTCTGCTCTTAGGGAGATAATAGGGTCATCCTCATGTAGGGGAGCATGAGAGCAGGAGGTTGTAGAAGGTGGTGAATTTGTGCAAAGGTTGCAGCCCAGAAGACCTTTTGCTTATGGGGTCTGGGACCAGGGGGAGACAGTGGGCATTGTTAGGGTTGGGACTTTTGAGTGAGAAGAATCAGAGAAGAACTAACCTTTTTGTTTACACAGAGAAACTTCCAGGGAGAGCCAGCACACCCTGGAGAAGGAAGGAAGGAGCCATCCATGTGGTAAGGAGCTGAGCCATTCATCTGCCTCCGGATGTTTAGAGTAGGAGGACTGGATGAGCCCTGAGGGGTTCTGCATGCCACCACTCACTCATTCGTTCACATCTTCCAGGAGCAGACCCTGGGCTGGTGGGCTAGGAGATGAGACCTGGCCCTGCCCTCAGTGGGTCTTGGGACTAGGAGGAGATCTGGCTCCTGACCCTGCCTTGGGGGGAGGGCTCCTAGGAAGGCCACCATGCCTGAATGGAGCCCTGTGGGAGTGGCGTTAGTATAGGAGACTCTTAGACAAGAAGACACAATTGTCAGGCAGAAGGGACAGCTCAGTCACACGATCATTCTCTCACTGAACACACCTCTCCAGAGGCTCCATGGAACCTCCTTGGGGAGCTCCCAGTCAGCTGGGAGATCTCGAGGGTGAGGAGGGTCTCTGGAATCAGCGTGGATCCAAATCCCAGCTCAGGTACTTTGAAGTGGGGCGGGTGTGAGCATGAGGTCGTATGTTGTGAGGCCCCAGCCCTGTGATGGGGATATGGTTGTTAGGAGGCTGTGTCCAGGCCTCTGACGATGGAGAAAGCACTAGATGTCTGGGCCCCCCCTCCTCCAGAACCCTGGCCTTGGGGCCTCTGGTTTCCTGTGGTGCTTCCCTCTCCCCTCCCCTCTTTCAGGCTCCCAGCTGCGGCTCCTAATGAGGCTGCCTGCCAAGGCCTCTAATTGGGCTTGTCTGGGAGGAGCTGAGATTGGGCGGGATGGGAGCTCTGGAGCTATGACCTCCCTTTGCGTCACCAGAGAAAGGAGGGGGAAAGGGGCTGAGCAGTGGTGGAACGGGGGGAGGCAAGTACCATGCGAGTTTCCGGAGAGCAGGGGCAGTTTGATCCACAGATTGGAAAGCTGGGAGTGAGGAAGATGGTGAATACAATGGCCCCTAAAGGTAGCCAGCAGTGAGGACTTGGACCTTGAGAGGGGTTGGGTCCCAAGTAGAAATTTCAGGGGATCAGATAGTGTTTGTCTGACTGGGGAGAGGCCGAGGGGCCTAAGAGCACTAGATCCCTTTTTGCGTGGTAGCACAGCTGTGTTCCTGAGGGCATCTCTGAGGGTTTGGGGGCTGAAGCTGGTAGTGGTGGCAACTATAGGGCTGGATCTCTGGACCCCAATGAAGGCAGTGGCTGGTGATGTGGATCTGGCAGGGACTCAGATGGCTGTGATCCTAGGAGGGGCCTCCCTAGGAGCCTTTCCTGGAGGCAGGATCAGTAGCCAGATCTCCTCCTAGACCAGAGACTTGGAGGGCAGGGCCAGGTGTGACTCATCTCCTGGCCCACAGGCTCAGGGTGTTGTGGAAGATGTGAATGAATGAATGAGTGGCATGCTGCCCCCTCAGGGCTCTTCCCGTCCTTCTGGAAGAGAGGCTTACACACCTAAGAGGATCTGGGATGGGGAAGAGCGCCAACGGTTGGATTCTGTGCGTGGGAAGGTCTGACTTGGAGTCCCAGTCCTCAGAGAACACCCAGTGAGAGTCATGGAAAAATGGCTCAACCCACTAGATAGGAAGGGGGTTTCTACACATGCTCTGGGGTCTTGGAGAGGCCTGAATCTCTGGTATTTTGGAGAGTGAGAGAGCTGGAAGCCACAGTTCCCAGCTGGGGGGATCAGCTGGGGAAGTAGTGGCTGAGAAACCAAATGTGAGATATAGAGGCCCCCTTATTCTTCTGGCATTCAAAGACCCTTTCAATAATTTGGTGAAAATTCCCCTGAAAAATACATATGCAGGACACCCCCAAGGCCCATCCATGCTGCCTGGCCTGTGCTAAGACCCCTGCTCCAAGGCTTCCCTCCCAGCCTGTAGCAGGCAAAGGGAACTAGGGAGAAGAGGACGATGCCAGCAGTGACTTTGTTGGTCCTCAGGTTAACCAGAAGAGAGGAAGAGGAGGCTGCAGAGAGCCAGGTCACGGTAGGCAGTCCCCAGCACCCCTCCCCCAGTCCCCATCCACTCCAAGCCCACAGAGGCTCAGTTGTTTCAACTCTTCCCAAGCCCCAGCCTCAGATCCCAACTCCTCAGGAGCAGAGAGAAAAATCATTTGGCCAAGAGATAACAAGGCCCTTGCTGTAGCTAATGAGAGAGAGCGATGGTAAGGTAGGGGGAGGCTTGGAGGCTAGTGGGCGGCCAGGCTGCTCCCAGGGGACTCCCCCAGCCACACACAGGGCTGCAGTCGCCACATGGCAGGCCTCGTAGACGTGACTTCACCCCCGGATTGCATAAATGCACACGCACATTCGCCCACACTCGGGGGAGGTTGGGCCGGCCCTCCCCAGCCAGCCTCAGAATTGCCTGGGTGCACAATGCCTGCAGCTCCCCTGCCGGCAGCCACACAGGCCGGCTCCTCTGCTCCTCAGAGTAGCTGTGCCTGGTGGAGGTTAGGATTTCGATTCTCAGGCAAGGAAGGGGAAATAAATTTGGTAAGGAGAGATGAGGAGCCCTCGGTTCTGAGCTGAGGAATGCAGAAGCTGGGCTGGAGTTTGTTGTAGGTCAGGCACTGTCAGGGCCCTTGGGGCTCTTCAGGGTGCAAATCGGCCAAGATGGCTGCCTCCAGGATGCTCAGCTCCCAGCAGCCTGGCCCCGAAGTCCACCTCCTCTCCACATACCACACTCCCTTGCCCCAGAGACTGGGGATCCACCTCAGCTTCCTTATAGCTCACATGAAGATAATCTCTTCCTAGCTCCCAGGGTTGGGATGAGGGTTAAGGACCACGTCATAAAGAGCCTGGGTTCCTGCCTAGCACAACAGGTGTTGGAGGTGAAGATACTGATCATGATTGATGTTCTGTTTGTATTTATTGACATCATCATCCTCATCTGTGTCAGAAAGGCATAGGGGTGGGAAGACCAAAGACCTATAAGGTGAGGCCCTTCCAGGGAGACACAAGGGATGAGGCAGTACAGTGGGTTGGGCCTGGCCCGTGGAGAAACAGCTGGGGCTTTAATCTTTGAATCTTCAGATAAAGTATTGGAATTAATCAGTGAATTTAGCATGGTTGCTGGGTGAAAGGTCAAAATAAAAAATCATATTTCAGTGTAGCAACAATGAGCAATGAGAAAAATAAATTTATACCATTTATAATAGCATGGGTTTTTTTCGTTTGTTTTTTTGAGATGGCATCTCGCTCTGTCGCCAAGCTGGAGTGCAGTGGCACCATCTTGGCTCACTGCAACCTCTGCCTCCCTGGTTCAAGTGATTCTCCCACCTCGGCCTTCCAAGTAGCTGCGATTACAGGCACGCGCCACCACACCCAGCTAATTTTTGTATTTTTGGTAGAGACAGGATTTCACCATATTGGCCAGGACGGTCTCAATCTCCTGACCTTGTGATCTGCCCGCCTCGGCCTCCCAAAGTGTTGGGATTACAGGTGTGAGCCACCACGCCCAGCCTATGATGGCATGTTTTTAATTAGTAAAGCACCTGCCGATTCTGGCATAGGCAGGAAAACAGGGTTCTGCATGAAGCCCAGCACAGGGGTGGGCACCTGTCGAAGATGTGGTCTGTGCCCTCAGAGAACTTAGATACTTACAGAATCCGATGGAAAATGGAGGTGATGATATTGACTGGCTCACACAGACATTGAGCACTGACTATGTACCAGGCACTGTCCAAGTCACTGCCTGCCTTTTTTTTTTCCTGCATTCATTCAGTCTCCATGTTAATCCTATGAGGTGGGGGACATCCCCTGGCTAGCAAATGGGGAAAGAGAGGCACGGAGAGGTGTGGTAACATGCCAAGGACCCTCAGCCAGAAGCTGGCAGAACTGGGAACCCAACCTGGCAGCGTGTCTCAGAGAAGCTCACTCAACTCCTGAGTTCCACCACCTTCTGTGTGGTCACTATGTCCAGTGGGCTGACCTGAGGGCCTCTCAGTCCAGAACCCAGTGTCTCAAATGCATCTCTTTGTCCTTCCAGGCTGATCTCCCCCATCCCTCTCTAGGAGACTTTCGCTCTGGAGACATTGCAGAAAGCCCTCCGAGGAGGTAATAGGACCCACGGGGTCCGGGAGGGGAAATTGGGGACAAGGAAAAACCAGTGTTGATTCCCTCCTTCCCCCCAGCAGCCCTGCCCAGCAGGAACTTCTGCAAGCCCTGGTGCCTGTGATGAAGGAGCTGGTCCCAGTCAGGAGGAGGCCCTGCGGCCAGCTCTTCCTGCCCCCCACAGCGACTCAGGTGTGCCCCCAGGCACCTCCAGAAGGAAGGAGGTGGTCTGACATTGGGAAGACCAGGGGGCTGCCCGGACCCTGCCCTAAGCACTCTCCCACCTCCCCCACCAGGGTCACTCGGTATCCGCTGATCCCAGCTCCAGTCCTGGGCCTGCTGCTGCTGCTGCTCTGCTCTCTTGCCCTGCTGCTGGGCCAGTCCCCACCTCCCACCTTGCCCCCACCTCCAGCTCTGCTACCTCCCAGCCCCCTCCAGTGTGAGAGGCTCTGCTTGCCCCTCAGAACAGTGTCTAGTTCAATAAATCCCCTGGCACTCTCTCCACTCGGATCCCCTTTGTTAGGCCAGTGTTGCACGGGCTCACCCCAGATACTGTACAGGGGGGAGCCACATCCCTGGATTGGGTTTGTGTGAAGTCTCCTAGTTTTTTATGTTGACATTTCTTAACAATAGCAAAACTTCCCCAGTAACAGATTAAGCACTAAGGATTATTCCCTCACAAAACAAGCCTGGCAAGGGCAGCTGTGGGCACCCAGCTAAGTCTCAGCTGCCTCGGGGTCAGGGCCTCAGTGATTCTCCCGTCCTCTCTCTCATGCTCAGGAGTTGGCAGTTGTAGCTTCCCACATTACATCTGCAGGGAGACAGAAACTCGTCCCTTCCTTTTTATAAAGAGAGGCAGTAGCCTCAGTGTGCAGTGGGTAGATTCAAATCATAATCATCATAAAAGAGAAGCAGTTGCCTGCCCAGAGCCACCAGCAGACTTGTGTTTGTCTCACCGGTCAGACTTTGGTGTGACCACCCTTAACTGTAAGGGAGGCTGGGAGTCCTGGGAGGCCAACTACCTCTCCAAGGACTGGGTACCTTGCAGCCACGCAGAACCTGTGTGTTAGCAAGGGTGCATGTGGGGAAGGCAGATAAAGTGCCTTGCCATGCACCTCATTCACACAGAAAGACACTGCAGGCCAGCCGGGTGCCGTGGCTCACGCCTGTAATCCCAGCACTTTGGGAGGCTGAGGTGGGTAAATCACGAGGTCAAGAAATTGAGACCATCCTGGCCAGCATGGTAAAACCCCATCCCTACTAAAAATACAAAAATTAGCCAGACGTGGTGGCGTGCGCCTGTCGTCCCAGCTACTTGTGAGGCTGAGGCAGGAGAATCACTTGAACCAGGGAGGCAGAGGTTGCAGTGAGCCAAGATCGCGACACTGCACTCCAACCTGGCAACAGAGCAAGACTCAAAAAAAAAAAAAATGCAGGCCATGGACCTAACACACTTTGGGAGCCACCTACACACCACCAGTGTGCAACTGCTGAGTGGCCTCAGCAGACATCACCAGGCCGCTTTGAAGGGGCTTTAGGATACCTCTTCTCCCTGCTCTCTTTCTCCTTCCTACCTTCTCTACACCTCTGCCTTGCCCTCCTCCAGCAGGATCCTGACTCTGTCCTGCCACCACCCCATGGGTCGGAGCCTAGATTGACCCAGTCCTAACTGCATTCTAAGTCAGTAAAGAACAATCTTCCAGGACCGGGCACGGTGGCTCACGCCTGTAATCCCAGCACTTTGGGAGGCTGAGGCGGGTGGATCACAAGGTCAAGAGATCGAGACCATCCTGGTCAACATGGTGAAACCCCGTCTCTACTAAAAATACAAAAATTAGCTGGGTGTAGTGGCACACGCCTGTAGTCCCAGCTACTCGGGAGGCTGAGGCAGGAGAATTGCTTGAACCGGGAGGCGGAGGTTGCGGTGAGCCGAGATTGCACCATTGCGCTCCAGCCTGGGCAACAAGAATGAAACTCTGATCTCAAAAAAAAAAAAAAAAAAAAGGAAAGATGGGTAAGGTTTGCGTTTCTGCAGGGGCCCAGGGAGAGTGTCATAGAGGTGGAAAAGAGACCAGTGTGTGTGGAAAGCCATGGCCAGCATCCTGTTGCTGGCTTAAAAATAAAAATAAAAAAGATTTGGAGCCCGGGAAGGATTGGAGGCTACAGAGTGGTGGGGAAATAAGAGAGGTAAGCAAGAGCCCATGAAGGGGTTTGAACACCAGCTTGAACTTTATTCCCCAGTGCCCATGAAAGGGCTGTGAGCAGAGGAAGGCAGAGCTCTGGGTGGGGAAGAAGAGCATTCAGGGCCTGTAGAGGAGATGAATGAAGGGAATGAAAATGGAGCCCAGCAGGTGGGGGAGGAGTCTGGGGCTGTGGTCCAGGTGGGAGAGAACGAGGAGGCCTCAGGCAGGGCATGCGGGTGGAGAGGAGGGAAGAGCAGAGGCAGGACTGGGTGGGATTGACCTGGCTGCAGACTGACAAGCTGTAAAGGATGGTGAAAGGGGCAGGGCAAGGACAGCCCCTGGGACCTGGCCCAATGACTAGTAGTGGAACCCTTCCCAAGATAGGAAACCCATGATAAGGAGGGGGTTCAGTGAAAGACTCGGTTCATTTAGAGGCTAGAGTCCCGAGCCCTGAGCTCCCAGGCTGGAGAAGGGGGTCTGGGTGTTGTCACCTGTGGGCGTGGCAGAAGGTGTGGGGACTGCTGAATTTGCAGAGAGAGGAGGTTCCAGACACCATTTTGGGCAAAAACCTCAAGTGTTCGGAAAGGGATCGGGGAGCAAATAGAGTATGGAAAGAGACCAGGCCAGTACCCAGCTACCAGGCCCTCGGGGGAGACAGGAGGAGGCGCTTCATAGGGTTGTTGTGAGCTTAAAAAGCTAATACAAGTACAGCACTTAGAAGAGTGCCTGGTATATAGCAACTGCTCGTTAACATTTTAACTCCATTTATCCATGAGAGTAGCGGAAAAGTCTAGACTTTTGAAATTGCACATATCTGGGTTCCATTTATCCTTTTGTCTCTCCGTAGCTCTAACAACTTAGGACAATTCCTCCTGACTCTCGGTCTTATTTGTAAAATTAGGCCAACTCCAGAGGGTTTTGAGGAATGCAGTTTTTCATTTGTTATTCGGTATCTGAATGACAGAGAACAGTCCCGCCCCCACAGCCCAAGGACCAATTAGGGCTCGGTCCGCCTCCCAAAAATGCAAATTCTCGGGAGACTTTGCCAACCACACGCGGCGGCCCAGCTTCCCGCGCAGCAGACATCCCAAGCTTCACCCTCTTTAGACCAATGAGAGCGCGGTCCGCACGCAGCGGCGCCCCAGGCGCGGTGATCTAGCCCTCTGCGGACCACCGGTTTGCCATGGTTACCATTGAGGGGCGGAGCTGAAAGGCAGGCTGAACCTCCGGGGAGAGATGCAGATTTTGACTGGCTGTTTTCTTAGCTTCACCTGCGGCCCAGGTATCTCCCCGCCCTTTCTCTGTCCTTTTTAGAGCCTGACGGCTGCTCCTCGCTCCTCTCCTGCCCCAGCGTGGCGCCCCTGTGGTCTCCCGAGAAAGACACCTGAAGTCAGAAAACCCTGAAAAAATTGCTGGAGGCTGCTGTGAAAGGAGGAAACCCTTTCAAACAAAAGCGTTTCGTTACGTGACGGGCGCTGTGCTGAACTCTCATGAAGTATATCTTATTGGATCCTCGTAACAGATGAAGAGCAGGAGGCACAGAGATTGACGTCAAGAAGACCTTCTCAATACCACGCCGCAGCTAGATTTTGAGGACCCTGGGTTTGGATGTCAGGGCTGCCTCACGCCAGAGCCCCGCGATCTTTTTTTCCACTGTGCCTGGGGAGAAGTGTGGAAGTGAAGGGAGGGAGGAACCGCGAAATTCAAAGATGAGAGCCGGTGGAGAGACAGAAACCCAACGGAGGAAAAAAAAAAAAATGAAGATATGAAGAGTCGAGCAGAGGAAAAAGGAAAAAGAAAGTAGTGGAGAAGGGAAGAAAGAGTTTCAGAGGCAGAAAGAGAATAGAGAGAGGAGGCAGAAGACCAGGAAGCCAAGAAGGTGATAGGGGAGATTCCTACAAGGACTCAGAGAGACGAGGACACACACCCAGAGAGGAAAGAGACCCAGATAAGGGGGCAGAGACAGAGGGGGACAGAGACCTTGGAGATTACAGAGAACCAGAGAAAGGGGGCAGAGATGGAGGTAGGAAGGGACCGGGGCCCAGAGTGAAAGGAGACAACAGAGCTGGGGGCGGGGCCGGTGGGAAGCAAATATCCAGAAATAGGAAAGAAGCCAGCTGCCTGGACAGAAGAAGACCGAGGCAGAGAAACTGAACTGAGGAAAGATAATAGAGTGGGGACTGAAGGGAGAGATGCCAGAGTGGCCGACACAGAGTCCTGTCTCTTCTTATCTCCCACTTTCCCCGCGCCAGCCCCCCAACCCAACACACATGCAGGTCGCACAGGAACGAGTCGCAGTCCGGAGCGCACGGCAGGGTCTTTATTAAGGTAGGGACGGGCGGCGCGCTCAGGGCGCGTCCAGCACCAGCAGCTTGTGCATGTACGAGTTCAGCCAGTGGCGGCGCTCGAGGGCGGCCAGCAACCGCGCGCGCTCCCGGAAGGCCGCGTCGTCCGCCAGCGCCAGGCTTCTCCGCGGCCGGGGGGTGGCGGATCCGCCCAGGCCCGTCCTGGGGTGCGGAGGCTGTGGAGAGACGCGATGACCGCGCGTCCGGACCCGCGCTCGCCGCCGCCTGTCCTCCCCGCGGTCTAACTCGAAGCCCTATTACTGCCCCGTCCGTGGAGTGGCTCGGTCTGGCTCCCCCTGTCTCTCTGTTTTCTGTGTGGGTCTCTGTCCCTCTACTCACCAGGTTGGAAACTCCCTGGGTACTGAGAGCCAGTCTGGTGCACCTGTCCGCCCTCAGCGCTCCGCGCATGGCCAGGAGCACACCAAGAACCCAATAACCGTTGCTCAAAGGATGAATCCTTTTCTGCATCTACTCCTTTCGAGCCTCTCCACGCCTTTCTCAGGATCTGTCTTTCTGTGTGTCTTTCTCTTGCTGATTCTGTATCCACTTCCTGCCCCATCACCACCACCAAACCCCCCTCCGGTGTTCCTCCACCCCTAGTCTCTTTTTCTCGCTGGGTCTTGGTCGCCCTCTCTTTGGGTTTCTGTCCCCCTTTCTGGGTCTTCCTCCCCCTTTCTGTTTGGTTCTCTTCCCACTTCTCCAAGTCCCCACCCTTCCCTGGGGAGTCCTGGGCCAGGCACCTACCTGAGGACTCCGGCGGGGGGCAGGGCGACTCCCGAGACAGGGCGGACGCCCCAGGGCACCAGCAGCAGCAGGAGCAGCAGCAGCCGCTGCCGAACCCGAGGGCTCGTGGACACCTGGCGGGCCTCCATCACCTGTGGAGAACCAGAAAGGGGCTCAGTGGGGCGGCATCCCGGCCCAGAACCCCGGACCCAGCATGCACCCACCCTCAGCTTCCCGCACGGCCCCCTACCGCGCAGTGGGCTCGGGCAGCGGCGCTGGCAGCCCCCTTATATCGCCTCCCGCAGCCCCCGCGCCGGGCAGTGACGCAGGCTGGGGGGCCGGGGGCGCGGGTCACCCCTCGCCAGGCTCATTCAGGAGCCGCCAGCGGTAATGAGGAGCCGGGGGTGGGGACCTGCGGCTGCCTGGCCGCCACCAACTAATTGGGACCAGAAGCTGGACCTGAGACGAGGAAGGGGGAGAGACAGACAGACAGAGAGGTGGACACAGGGGGGTGTGTCAGAGGGATAAAAATAGAGACTGGCGGAGGACCGTCAGAGAAACAGAGACACAAAGAGAAGGACAAAGACAGTGGCCAAGGAGGAAATGAGAGTAAGAAAGGGAATGACATAAAAAGAAAGAAAAAGGAAGAAAGCAAGGACAGAGACGGAAGGAGAAGGAAATGAACAGTCAGATGGAGATGGAGGAATGAAAGAAAAGGCTCTCAGAAAGACAGACGGAAATGGAAGGACGTCCTAGGCTGTACTGAGCTGCCCCAGAGATAAATCCAGCAGGGAGAGAACCAGAAAGATTGAGGAAGAGACAGGGAGGGGGGGAAAGGGCAAGAGATGGCAAAGGGTATGTGTGGCAGGGGTGCGAGGGCAGGAAAAGTGACAGGCAAACATCAGAAAAGACCCAGAGAGAGCGTGAAGAGGGCAAGAGACAGGGCTCCCGAGCTGCCCTAAGGATGTGTTCTAAGCCCTTATCCAGGAGGAGTTTGGGGTGCTGTGAAGATTAAAGCCCAGTCCTCCTCATGCTGACTCTTAAGAGGGGCCTCAGCCAGGTATGGTGGCTCACACCTGTAATCCCAGCACTTTTGGAAGACCGAGGTGGGCAGGTGACTTGAGGTCAGGAGTTCGAGACCAACCTGGCCAACATGGCGAAACCCCATCTCTACAAAAATTACGCCGGGCATAATGGTGGGCACCTGTAATTCCAGCTACTCGGGAGGCTGAGGCCTTAGAATCGCCTGAACCCAGGAGGCAGAGGTTGCAGTGAGCCGAGATCGCACCACTGTACTCCAGCCTGGGCGACAAAGCAAGACTCTGTCTCAAAAAAAAAAAAAAGAGAGGCCTTTATACACAGTGAGGAGGAGATGGGCAAAACTTGGAGTCCTAAAGAGCAGCAGCTATTTGGGATGTGGGAACTTGGGCTCTTAATTTCCTAGGAGGGTGGTGGCAGATGCTTGGACTCCTGAGTCTAAGAGTGGATGGGACAGGGACCCAGAGTCCCAGATTCTGGGGGAGAAGAAAGCTGGGGACTTGGATTCCTGGATCTGAGGAAGGAAGGAGCTAGAGGCCTGGACTTCTTGGTCTGGGAGGAGGGAGCTGGGGGATGAAACTTACGGGACTTGAAATAGGAGGGTACCAGGGAACAAGACCACTGGGTTTCCAGGTAGGAGAGGGTAGAGGGTCGGGACCACTGGTTTCAAAAACATAGTTTGATAGGGCACATCTCCACTAGAGCATTCCAGTTTCTAACTCCCTTCCCTAACCCGGAGACAATGTCCTTTACTTCTGTCCCTTTAAGAGTCTAAGTCTGTCGCTAGGCTCCCAGTATCCCCTGGGAGGGGGGTCAGGTGCGTCACCTGTGTGCCCCTGAGACCCTGCCTCCCACCGCCCCGCCCAGAGCCATTCTGCAACATTCACTGTTCTCTGCATCCAGCTCTGCTCTTCTGCTGTTACCTTGGACACCAGAGCAGGTAAGAGACCCCAGGACCTCAAGTAAGCCTGTCCCATCGAGGTGTCTGCCACCTCCACCTCCACCTGACCACAGACCTAGGCATCTCTGCCCAGACCAGCCTCGGAGATGCTGAAATCCTAGCTCCATCCTCAACAACAGACTTGACAGTCCTGCCCCCACGGCTCTCTCAACTCTGCAGAGCTGAGACCCGCAGACCCGATTTCTAAAGGACTCAGAGCTCCCCAATTCCTTTCTAACTCAGGAACCAAGAGTCCAAGGCCTCTTATCTCCTTTCACCCCTGTAATCCAGCCCCCAAACCTTGCTCCCCTCAAAATTCTAGGCATCTGAACTTCCATCCTTCTCCACCCTAAAGAACCAGGAGCCAGGAACCTCAGCACCCTCACCCTGCCAGACCCAGGAGTCTGAACCCCCAGCAACTTTCTTGCTCGGAGCCCAAACGTCTCCCTCCTCCCTCAAATCCATGAGTCCAGCGACCAGCCTTTAGGAGCCTCCAGTAGTGTAAACAATGGTTCAGTCAAGATGTCCCGGGGGCCCTCAGGAAGATGATCCCGTGTCCCCTCCAAGGCCTGCCACACTCCAAAGTCCAAGTCGAGGAGACCTGGAGGCCTGGAGAGGTGTCGTTCTCTCCCAGTTTTTTCTAGGACCCCTCCGTGAAACAGATAAAGAAATTAACTACAACTCCCAAGAAGCCCCAAGCCTCAGTCTCCCTTGGCTACCGCGGCCACTGCCCCACAGCCTCCAGGGACTTGTGATTAGGTTATTCTCACATCCCTGGAGCCCAGCTGGGCCTCGGACCGACGCGGTCCACCTGCGGGGCTTTAGGCGTGGCCTATGATAGTGGGAGGGGCTCCGGGAGCCTTCTGGTCTTAACCCCTTCCTTCCCGCTTCCCCTCCGCAGCTATAGGTATCTCCCAGAGCTATGGAATCATTCAGCTGGATCCTCTTCCTCATCTTCCTCCTCGCCGGGCTGAGGTCCAAGGCAGCTCCCCTCAGCCCCTCCTCCTTTGGGCTCTGGGTTTCCGGACGTGGCCCACCCCTCTGAGACCCTCCCTCGTGCTTCTGAAAATTCCACACGAGATCGCCTTAACCCAGAATTCCCTGGGACTACTTACCCTGAGCCTTCCAAACCACCTCATATAGTTTCCCTTGAAACCTCCCCCACTTGACTTCACCGAGATCCCCAACCCTGACCTCCAAGAAACCCCACACCCAGAGTCTCCTGAGACCCCCAAAGCTGACTCACTCACAACCTCAATAACAGAATCCCTGGACATCCCAAAAACTAACCTCTCCAAAATGACACACCCAGAGTCTTCTGAGACCCCTACACCCCACCCAACTGAAATTCCACACCCAGGATCCCTTGAGACCCCCAAACCTAACTCCTCCAAAACTTCAGGCCCAGAATTTCCCGAGACCCCAAACACTGACCTTATGCAAACTATACACCAAGAATCCTCAGGGAGTCCTCAACTTAATGCCACTGAAAGCTCACATGCAGAAATCCCTGAGACCCCAAACACTGACCCTACCAAGACCCCTGACCCCAAATCCCCAGAAACCCATGACCTCAACTCCACTGAGACCCCAGACTCTGAATTTCTCCAGGCCCTCCATCCTGACCCTTCTAAAACCCTCCACCCAGAATCCCATGTGATCCACAATCCCAGCCCCACTGAAATTTCCCACAGAGAATTCCCCACAACCTACTATCAAAATGCAGTAGATGTCCCCAGGACCTCCGACCCTCAAATCTCCGCTAGTCTTTACCCAGAAACACCTGCACCTTTCAAGGATGAAGCCATTGCCCTAAATGAGCTGTCCCTGAATCCCACACCAGAAACCGCCGCAGCTACCCAGCCCGTCCCCCAGAAACTGCCCACTTCAGATTCTCCAGGAACGGTTGAGCCGAAGGCCCCCCCAGAACTCTGGCGCTAAGAATCCAGCGCCCCTCCTCCCTCAGCCCGGATTGCAGGTCCCTCTGCTCTTCCAGGGTCCCCCAAATCAGTTGGCCCCTGCCACTCTGCGGGCACCCCAGAGGCACAGCCGAGGTGAGGGAGTCAACACGATCATCCTGGTGGAGCGAGTGAAGGAGACCGGTGAGGGGCGGGAGCCGAACTCCTGAGTCTGAAGGAGGAGGGGTTGGGAGCCTGGAATACTGTGTCTGAAGGAGGAGGGGCCAGGGGCCTGGACTCCTGGGTCCGAAGGAGGAGGGGCCGGGGGCCTGGACTCCTGAGTCTGAGGGAGAAAGGTTTGGGAACAGGGATTCCCTGGGTCTGAGGGAGGAGGGGCTAGAAGCCTGGACCCCTAGGTCTAAAGAGGCTGGGGTTAGGAGCTTAGATTGCTGGTTTCCCCCCTTCAGGCGTGACTCTGGTGGGGCGACCACGTGGCGCAGCAGGCGGGGCTCTCTGCCTGTTCTTCGCCGGGACCGCGCTGCTGATCGGCATCTTTGTGCTGCTCTGGTGTCTCTACCGCCGGGCAGCTCGACACCGGCCCTTCGCACACCACCGGCTTCCGGACGACGGAGATGAACCGGGTGAGCGCCTTGTCCCTGGAATGCCTGCACTTTTCCAAACCCCGGTCTCTTCCGGCACTTTAGGGAGCCCAGCCAAAATGCGCAGGCCCCCCACCCAAGGTCAGTGAAAACCCTGACTTCTCCATGGTCACTTCCAGCCCCCTAACTGTCTGCAATTTCACACACATGTCCAGTGCCCCGCTCAATGCGGTTGGAGACGGCTTCAGGCCCACCGTCCCCGCAGGCCCGCCCCTGCTCCTCCAGGTGCGAGGCCCGGAGCCCTGCACTCCCCCGCCTTCCACTGCAGGCCCCGCCCTGCAGCTCGGACGCCACGCCTCGTGGTTTCTGCAGCGACCCCCACCCTTTTGATTGAAAACTCAGTTCAAATGCAGAATCGGAATCCTCTCTCCGGTCTCCCCATTGGTCAGCCGCACAAAAGGGGACAGGCCCCCTGGAGATGACCTGGAGGAGACCTGGAGGGTCAGCCTGGAGATGACCCCGCCCCTTTGCTCCCACAGTTCTGCATTTGGACGCCCCGAAAGACCCCTACGAGCTCTACTTTTATGCGCCGGATGCCTGGGTCCCTTCCCCACATTGCCACCAAGCAGCCCGCACCTACACCTCCGCTGCCACCCAGGCTGCCCCCGCCGCCCCGCGGGGGCCGCCCGCAGCGTCTGGAGGCCCTGTCCCCGGCCACGCTCCCCAATAACTTCGTGTGAGCCCCACCGAGTCCTGCCGGCCTGCACATCCTCACAGTGAGGGAAAACCCTGTGCTCCTGGCGTGCCTAGCTACAGAGTAGTCCTCCCGGATAGAGGGTCTAAGATACAAAGATGCTTGCCCTGTGATCAGAGAACAAGGTCTGAGACCGAATAAATATCATATTCCCATAGCTAGACCCCTCTGCTGGCCTGAGCCCTGGGGCTTGAGGTGGCTTGAGTCTGAGACTACTGAAACTTAGGGAGGAGGGGCTGGGGCCTGGACTCCTGGGTCTGAGGGAGGAGGGGCTGGGGGTCTGGACTCCTGGGTCTGAGGGAGGAGGGGCTGGAGGCCTGGACTCCTGGGTCTGAGGGAGGAGGGGCTGGAGGCCTGGACTCCTGGGTCTGAGGGAGGAGAGGCTGGGGGTCTGGACTCCTGGGTCTGAGGGAGGAGGGGCTGGAGGCCTGGACTCCTGGGTCTGAGGAGGGGCTGGGGTCTGAACCCCTGAATCTGAGGGAGGAGAGACTGGGGTCTGAACCCCTGGAACTGAAGGAGCAGGAGCTGGGGGCCTGAACTCCTCAGTCTGAGGGAGGATGGGCTGGGTACCAGGATGCCTGTGACCCCCCACAGCCAAGAACACCTGAGTCTGTACACAAAGCTTTTATTGGGAGTGGGGCAGGGCAGGATTTACAGTCACAGAGACAGACACAAAGACACAATCCTGCACCGGGAAAGACACCCCCTCTCCCCTGCCCCGTTCCCTTTCATGGGATTCTGTGACTTCTATATGTTCCCCAAATTCTAAGCTGAAGAGGGGTGTCTGAGAGGCGAAGGATCCCAGATTTTGAGTCATTAAGCCCCTGAGGGACACAACAAATGGCCACTGAGAAACTGAGGGTAGTTTGAAACCACCCAGGAGAATAAAGTGCGAGGAATCGGGGGAGGGTCGTCATGAAACCACCGTGGGGACGTTCAGTGGTGGTGGCTTCAAACCATTGCGTTCACGGCCATGAGCAGCCACTATTTAGACCTGAAAACCACGTCAGAAAAAGTGCATAGGGGTGGAGAGAGGCATATTGTTAAAATTGCCATTTTGGTTGTTTTCCCAGGCGTTATGCTAAGCTAGGGAGAAGAGGGTCTTGGGAAATTTGGTGCTTTCGCAGAATCTGCTGGTAGGGAGAAGTGGGAGAGGAAGGGGGGGACTTGAAACCGCCATTTTCCCTCAGAAACGCTGGTGAGAATCAATCCCTGGAATGGCGGGGCGAGTGATTGGTTAAACCAACCAGGAAGATGCAGAACAGAGTTGGGAGAGATTTGAAACTTCTAGAGGAGAACCTTGAATTTTTCTGAAAGGAGAGGGGGAGCTGAGTGATCTCAAGGGTTAGTCTGAGAGCCCCTGGAGATAAAGGAAAGGCGGGGAGGGCGTGTGTGCCTCAAAACCACAAGAGAAAGTAAGAGGTTGAACTGTCCATTCAAATAAAGCTCTGAAAGGAGAGATTTGAAACCACTGAGGCAGAACGGGTGGAGAGGGAACCTTTAGGGGAATTTGGGTATCCTTGAAACTGTCAATCTTCAGCTTCACTACCCCTGAGAGGCAATCGGGAAGGAAAGAGGATGTGACAGCACTAGGAACAAGGGAGAGTACTTCTGAGGCCTGAGGCAGGACAGAGAGGAGCGGGGTTCCTTGACACTGTCACTCAGACCAGAGATGAGTGAAGAGGAGGTCCTGGAAACTGCCATTCAGTGGGAGGCACATGGTCAGTAGTCCCGGACAGGGGGTGGGGGCCTGGGGGGGCTGATATGTGCTGTGTGTGGCCCCATAGGACGGAGGTGGTGCCGGGGGTGCCCCAGGGGGCTCAGCCTCATCCTCCATGTCGCTGTCGTCACTGCCAGCCAGCTGGTCATGGCCAACGAAGCCACACTTCTCCTCGCTCAACTCCTCGGGCTCTGCCCACGGCTGCTTCTCTCCAGAAGCAAAGACCCCGTAGAAGATGACGCCTCCGTAGTGCACCAGGGAGGCAATCAGGAACACGTACTGCCACTCCTCCCGAGTCTGCAGGGGACAACAGGGCTGAGATCAAATGGGAAGACAGAGAAACAGAGGTGCAGAGAGGGGGAAGGCCCAGAGGAAGGGAGGCAGAGACCCAGAGAGGCTGCAAGGGCAGGGATGGCACCACGTGGTCAGAAAGGTACCAAGCCCACGCTTGGAGGGCGAGTGAGTCAGGACCGCAGCACCGACCTTGTGCTTAGTCATGGCGCCCACGATGATGGGGCACACCATGCCCGACAGTGTGCCCACGCCGTTGGAGATGCCCATGAGGATGCTGGCGTAGCGCGGGGCAATGTCCAGGTGGTTCACGTTGAACCCTGGCCGGGGGAGACAAGTCGGAAGGCGTCGCACCGGAATCTCACTCGAGTGATTCCCACTGGGGAGTCCTCAACCCTCTCCCCCTCCCCCGCCACTCATGTTCCACCTTTTGCAAGGCTGAGAGGCCCCGTTCCTGAGCCAGGAAGTTCCCTACAAGGCTGACCAGAGTCCCCCAAGCTGCCGATCCGCGGTTCTCACCAGAGATGGCGAAGCCGCTGAAGCCCACGGCCAGGACCAGGAAGGAGATGGCCACGCCCTTGGAGTGCGAGTAGCCGACCACCAGCAGCAGCGTGGCTTCCATGCCGAAGCCTGCGGAGGCCGCGTCTCCTGAGTGTCCGCCGGAGCGGGGCGCAGGCCGCCCCACACAGCTCGTCCAGACCTGCTCTAGCCCCAGTCCGCCTCTGTCTGCCCCAGTCTGGCCACCTCCACGCCCGGTCCAGGCCTCCCCGCGCCCTCCACCCGACCCGCGCCGGCCCTAACCAGGCCGAGGCTTCTCCCAGGCCCAACCCCGACCACGCCCACCAGCTCCAGCTCCCCTCCCGAAGCTCCACCCCCTGACTAGGCCACGCCCCGAACACGCAGGATCCCTGCTGTGCGCCTTCACACCTTCCCCTCGTTCCCTACTCATGAGGTTTTTTTGTTTGTTTTTGTTTTTGTTTTTGTTTTGAAACGGAATTTCACTTTGTCACGCAGGCTGGAGTGCAGTGGCGCTGTCTCGGCTCACTGTAACCTCCGCCTCCCAGGTTGAAGAGACCATTCTCCTGCCTCGGCCTCCTGCCCAGCCCAAGTAGCTGGGATTACAGGCATGTGCCACCATGCCAGGCTAATTTTTGTATTTTTAGTAGAGACGGGGTTTCACCATGTTGGCCAGGCTGGTCTTGAAACCGTGACCTCAAGTGATCTGCCCGCCTCGGCCTTCCAAAATGCTGGGATTACAGGCGTGAGCCAGCCACCGCGCCCGGCAGATTTTATTTTTATTTTTATTTTTATTTTTAAGAGACAAGATCTCATGATGTTGCCCAGGCTGGTCTCAAACTCCTGAGCTCAAGTGATCCACCTGGCTCAGCCTGCAAAGTGCTGGGATTACAGGCGTGAGCCATCATGTCCTGCCTGTTTTTAAATTCCTTTTTTTTTTTTTTAGAGATGGAGTCCTGCTCTGTCGCCAGGCTGGAGTGCAGTGGCTCCATCTCGGCTCACTGCAACCTCTGCCTCCCGGGTTCAAGCGATTCTCCTGTCTCAGCCTCCCGAGTAGCTGGGATTACAGGTGTGCACACCGCGCCGGGCTAATTTTTGTAATTTTAGTAGAGACAGGGTTTCACCATGTTGGCCAGGCTGGTCTCGAACTCCTGACCTCGTGATCCACCATCCTCGGCCTCCCAAAGTGCTGGGATTATAGGCGTGAGCCACCGCGCCCAGCCCTGTTTTTAAATTTTTAATTTTAATTTTAATTTTTCTAGAAACAAAGTCTCTGTCGCCCAGGCTGGAGTGCTATGGCGCCATCATAGCTCACTGCAGCCTTGAACTTTTGGGGCCAAGCGATCCTCCCTTCTCAGCCTCCCAAGTAGATGGGACCACAGGCGCGCGCCACCACGCATAGCAAATCCCCTATACCCTGTCTTTCCAGGTGCCCCCACTCATAGCCCCTCGTCATCACCTAGTTCATGTCCTACCACACCCAACTTCGTGCAGGCCTTGTCCTCCCAGGCCCAACTTGGTCTCGCCTCTGCTCCACCCGGGAAGTCTCGCCCACCCTGCCCTTCCACGGGTGGCCCCTAGGACGGCCGTGTGACAGTCCCTTTCACCCAGGCCTGCCCCACCCCGGCTGCGCCCTCTTGGCCACGGCCCTTAGCTTAGAAAGAGACTCGTGGGGGCAGGCTTGACGGTTTACGCCTGTAACCACGCCCCATCACCGCCCAATCCCGCTCTGCTCCTCCCAGGAGGTCCTAGAGCCGACCCAGGCCCCGCCCCCACTCACCCCCGCAGTTCATCAGCTTGCGCACGTTGGTGGTGGACATGATGCGACGGCTCCTCAGGAAGTCCGCGATCTGGCCGCCGATGGGCACGATGATGGTCATGACCAGGTGGGGCAGCGCGGACACCAGGCCTACCTGCGGGAATAGTTGTACAGGGGAGACAAGGGCTACGGGCGGCCTGCTCGGCGTCTCTGCCAGGTTGGTGCACCACCGGCTCCTCCCTGTCTCGGGCTTCAGGCCAGTTCCCTCCCGCCGACCCACCCCTCCGTTACCGCCCCCCGCCCCCCGCCCTCTGCTAGTCCTAGTGGGCTCTACCTTGCTGATCTCGAAGCCGAACACTTCTTCGAAGTAGGCGGGCTGGGAGATGAGCAGCAGGTAGAACGTCCAGCTGCGGCAGAAGTTGGCCACGATGATGGCGTAGACTGGCATGGACGTGAAGAAGCGCCGCCAGGGAGTGCTAAACTTCTGTGGGGGCGAGGGGAGGGCCGCTAAGACGGGAAGCAGGGCTAGGGGGTGCTCCGCGTCCCTTCAGAGACCCCATTATAGTACTGCAGAGACCAGGAGATCCCGGCCCACTGAAACTTCTATGGATCCAAGGGCGCCGGCCACACCATGTTGCCGTGGGGACCCAGGGATCCCAGCCTCAAGGTGATATTTCAGGGATGAAGGAGTCCTGGGCCTATGGTAGCCCCTCAGGTCCGCAGGTGTCTGGGCCCCTCAGGGACCTACAAATGTGGGACCAGGTGGAAGTCTCTTTTTTATTTATTTATTTATATTTTTGAGACGGAGTCTCGTTCTGTAGCCAGGCTGGAGTACAGTGGCGAGATCTCGGCTCACTGCAACCTCAGCCTCCCTGATTCAAGCGATTCTCCTGCCTCAGCCTCCGGAGTAGCTGCGACTACAGGCGCCGGGCCGCCACATCCAGCTAATTCTTGTATTTATAGTAGAGATGGGGTTTCACCATGTTGGCCAGGAGGATCTTGATCTCTTGACCTTGTGATCTGTCCACCTCTCCCTCCCAAAGTGCTGGGATTACAGGCATGAGCCACCACACGCGGCCTCTTTTTTAATTTTAATTTTTACTTTTTGTATTTTACGTAGAGACTGGATCTTGCCATGTTGCCCAGGCTGGTCTGGAACTCCTGGGCTCATGCAATCCTGCAGCTTCCACTCCCCCAAGTGTTGGGATTGCAGGTGGAAGCCACTGAGCCTACCCTAGGAGTCTCTTTTATGTAAAAATGCCCCCAAAATCCAGCTGCAATCTAAGATCTAAGCAAAACCCCCCCATTCTAATCCCTTCTCTGCTGGCTTTAACCAGGCCCCATCGGTGGTTCTAATCCTGCTCAACTCCCGGCCTAACCCCGCCCCCAGCACCTGCATATCCCATCCTCTGAGGGTTGCAACCCGCCTCCTAGGTTCTAGCCCCTCTCTTTGCGTTCCACTTCCGTCTCCTCTAAAGTCTTCAGGATCCCTCCTGATCTACACGCTGTGCAGGTTCGAGGCCTGCTAACTCTCCCCGCCCCTTCCCCAAAGACTTGGGCCCAGACCATGAGGGGGTTCATGAGTTCGCGCTCTCTCCAATGGCGTCCTCGATGTACTTGCGCTCCTCTTCCGAGATGCTTGGGTGCAGCGCGGGGGACTCATAGGAGACGAGCAGCCAGAACAGGTACCAGAAGATCCCGAAGCTGCCTAGGGGGGGTCGGGAGGGAGATAGGAGCAGGGTGAGGACCGGCCCTCCTCCGCCCCCAGCGCCACCGGGAACCAGGCATCCGGGTCCCTCACCATAGACATAGAAAACGGAGCTCCATCCTGAGTACTGCACCAGTACCCCGGCGAGGGGCATCGCGACCACCGCCCCAGCATAGGAACCTAAGTGGGAGGATGCGGGGGAGAGAACAGGCCCATCTTCCCTGAGATCCAGGAGTACGGACCCCCATCACCCCCACCTTTCAAGACATGGAATTAAAGGCCACAGCCCCTCCTCCCTCAGACCCAGGAATCCAGGCCCAGCCCCTCCTCCCTCAGACCCAGAAGTCCAGGCCTCCAGTTCCTCCTCCCTCAGACCAGCGAGTCCAGGCCCCAGCCCCTCCTCCCTCAGACCCAGGAGACCAGGCCCAGCCCCTCCTCCCTCAGATCCAGAAGTCCAGGCCTCCAGTTCCTCCTCCCTCAGACCAGCGAGTCCAGGCCCCAGCCTCTCCTCCCTCAGACCCAGGAGTCCAGGCCCAGCCCCTCCTCCCTCAGACCCAGGAGTCCAGGTCCAGAGTCCCCTCCTCCCTCAGACCCAGGAGTCCAGGCCCAGTCCCTCCTCCCTCAGACCCAAGAGTCCAGGCCCAGAGTCTCCTCCTCCCTCAGGCCCAGGAGGCCAGGCCCAGCCCCTCCTCCCTCAGACACAGGAGTCCAGGCCTCCAGTCCCTCCTCCCTGAGACCCAGGAGTCCAGGCCCAGAGTCTCCTCCTCCCTCAGGCCCAGGAGGCCAGGCCCAGCCCCTCCTCCCTCAGATGCAGGAGTCAGGATCCCCCTTCCTCTCACCGCAAAAAGCTGTCGTCGCCAGGCGACTCCTTGTAAGGGTGGGGCCCATTTGCTCCAGATCCCATGGCAGGCGGGGTATGTGACCCCCTAAAGAGGAGAAAACCAAGGTGACTGAGAAGAGGCGGGGTCCGAGCGAGGGCAGGGTCGCATCAGGCGGGGGATTTACCTCTACCAACCCCTGCAGGATCCTCACGAAGATCACACAGCCGTAGTGGACGCGGGCAGCCGAGGGGATCAGCATGTTTAGAGTGGACGTTGCCACAATAGCAAAGCCGAAACCCTAATGGGAACGGTCAGAGAAAAGGGTCCATGCTTATCCCGCCACGCCTGGGATTCTGCCTTCCCATCCAGGGTAAGCGAGACCCAGTGTTCCCCCAGGACCCCAGGCCCTACCACCTCTCTGACTTCCACCTTCTTACTCGCAAGCCCCAGCTTTCTGTAAGACCCACCCCCAAACCCAGGTTCCTCCCAGTTCCCAGAGCCAGCCCCCAAAATCAAAACCACGCACGCCCTCTAACTCCACCCACACAACTATGGTTACCGCCCACTTTGAGACCCCACCACTGTACCTGTTGGCTGCAAATTTTTGGCAGATAAATCCTCCCGGAATTTGAGTGACAATGTAGCCCCAGAAAAAGGAACCGTGTATGAGGCCGACAGTCTCTGGATCCCAGCTGAACTGGGCTTTCTGCGGGGGCAAAATGTACATTAGATCAGGCGCCTGGCCCAGGCTCTGCCGCTCCACCAATCAGCACCCACAGACTTAGCGCCTCGACCAATCGGCAACAAGGAACCACTCCCGGCTCCAAACGCCTGCCAATCAGAGCTCACTCTATCTTTCTGTCAATTAAGATCTACGAACTCTGGTCTTCCACGTTGCTAGGGCCTATGCTGCCTTAACAACGGGGTCCCTCACCACCTAGAAGCCTTGCTTTGCCTGCTTCCTTGCCTCCGTGAAAGCCTAGGGCCTATGTGTGATCATGACTCCACTTCTTTTTTTTTTTTTTTTGAGACGGAGTCTCGCTCTATCACCCAAGCTGGAGTAGTGCAGTGGCGCGATCTCGGCTCACTGCAACCTCCAACTCCCTGGTTCAAGCGATTCTCCTGCCTCAGCCTCCCAAGTAGCTGGGATTACAAGCATCCGCCACCACGACCAGCTAAATTTTTTTTTTTTTTTTTTTTTTTTGTTTAGTAGAGACGGGGTTTCACCATGTTGGCCAGGATAATCTCGATCTCCTGACTTTGTGATCCGCCCGCCTCGGCCTCCCAAAGTGCTACAATTACAGGCGTGAGCTACCGCGTCTGGCCAACTCTCTCCACTTCTATCCAATTTATGAGCTGTTTGCGGAGTGACGGTCACAGGGTCCAGGCAGGACAGAAAGCAGCCAAAGGGGCAGGCCAGATTGGAAGGGAGAAGGGGAGGAGCTTCAGGTAGGACAAAAGCACAAATCAAGACTTTTTTCTGATGCAGGGACAAGGCCTGTGCTGAAATTAAAATAGGAGAAAGGACAGGGCGCGGTGGCTCATGCCTGTATTCCCAGGACAGGGAGGCAAAGGCAGGAGGATCTCTTGAGCCCAGGAGTTCAAGACCAGCCTGGGCAACATAATGAGATTTGTCTCTACAAACGTAAAAATAAGGCCGGGCACGGTGGCTCACACCTGTAATCCCAGCTCTTTGGGAGGCTGAGGCAGGCAGATCACCTGAGATCGAGAGTTTGAGAGCAGCCTGACCAACTTGGAGAAACCCTGTCTCTACTAAAAACACGAAATTAGCCGGGTGTGGTGGCGCATGCCTGTAATCCCAGCTACTCGGGAGGCTGAGGCAGGAAGATCGCTTGAACCCGGGAGATGGAGGTTGCTGTGAGCAGAGATGGCACTATTGCACTCCAGCCTGGGCAACAAGAGTAAAACTCGGTCTCAAAAAACAAAAAAAAGTTAGCTGGGTAGGTGCTCAGAAGGCTGAGGGAGGAGAATCACTTAAGCCCAGGAGTTCGAGGCTGCAGTGATTTTTCCACTGCACCGTAGCCTGGGAGACACTGTGGGTCCCTTTAGGTAAGGGACAGAACACACGGAGCGGGACGTAGGCGGTGACAAGGCTTCAAAAGAGCCAGCATCAAATTCAGGGAGGAACCTGAGATGGGACTGGGATTAAATAAATGTGACCTGGGGGACATGAGCTTGGGGTACGGGCATGATCAAATTTGCTACTAGGCCCAAAATGGAGCAGGGGGAACCCACAGGAACCTGACGCTGGGGCGGAGTCTACGTTTTTCAATCAAGCCCCTGGAAGTAAGGGCGGGGCTTTATTTACATCAGGGAGGGGCTTAGGAAACGGAGGCCCCTAAGGCGAGGTCAGAACTAAGAGGCGCACGGATTGGGCGGGGCCGCTCCGGAGACATTTCAGAAGGGGCGTGACCTGGGCGTTTGTGGGCAAATGTGACGTCATGGGGCGTGGGCGGAGCTCGGGGGCGGGGCGGGGCTCTTCGAGGGATCAGGCCTTGAGCTACCTGCACCACCACGTGGCCCCCACGGTGGGTCGTGCTGTTATTGACCATGGAGACAATGGCCACGCCCAGGTTGCAGCGGATGCCAAAGCTGATGCAGAAGCCCAGACCACTCATGATGGCGATAATGTAGCGGCGAGGGAGGCCGAAGCAGGTGCAGTCTACCACCGGCGGGTCCCGGGTCTGCGTGGTCACCGGGCGCCCATCCGCACTCAGCTCCAGCGTTTCCGCGCCTTCCTGCCGCTTCTCCAGAAGACTGCGGGGCAGCAAGAGCCGGAGACTCGGAAGTCCAGGCCCCCAGCCCCCTCCGACCCAAGACACAGGATCCAGGACAAAATCTGCTTTTCAAGACCCAGAATTCAAGACCTCCTCCTTTACAAGAGTCCAGGTCCCTGGCTTCCTTCGCCCCCCAGTATCCAGAAATCCTCCGTCTCCCTCAGACCGGGGAATTCAGGCCCCAGCCCCCTCCTTCTTCACACTGAGGGACTTCCCTCTGCCTCTCCCAGGCTCTGTGAAATCCCCTCCACTCAGGAGATTTAGACCCCAGACAACCTTTTGGGATTCAAGAGCCTGTGCCCCTACTCTGAGGCCCACTCCAGCCACCTCTCCCGGATAAGAGTCTATTCGAGGAAGCAAAAGGTGCTAAGGAGATGCTTCAGCAAAGGTGTCAAAAGAACAGATGCTTCTCAGCCACTTCTGCTAGGGGGTGGGGGAGATGCCCAGGACCCTGGGAATCCAGCAGCCCATCCCGGGCATCCCTAGGGAACCTTGAGTCCAGGCTGTCAGCCTAGGGGGTAGGGAGGGGGAGTGGCGGGTGGTGTCCTGGCAGGGGACAGATGGCCCTGGTAGGGGGGATTGGCTCATTCCCCAGCGTGACTCTCGCCCCGCCCGTTCTGGATCCAGAATCGAGTCTGTGATGACGGAGAGGGTATTTGGAGGGCTGCCTCAAACCCAGGGAGAGGCTGCAGAGAGAGGTGCCTTCAGACAGGTGGAGAAAGACCCAAAAGAGGGTGACTAGAGATGGGGGGAGTTGCACAGAGGCCCGGGGTGGGGGTCACAGACAGAAGAAGGGAGAGAGAAGTAGAGAAAGGGGGACAGAGATCCAGAGAGGAAGAGACAGAGACCCACAGAGAGGGAGAGGGAGTAACAGGGGAGCAGAGACCCAGAGACAGAGAGGGGGACAGAGAACCAGAGACAAAGGGGGGCAGAGAACCAGAGAGAAAAGGAGACAGAGACCCAGAGAGAGAGGAATAAAGACTCAGAGAGAGGGGGTCACAGAGGCCCAGAGATGGAGGGGGACAGAGACAGAGAGTGACAGAAACCCACAGAGAGGGAGACAGAGACCCAGAAATAGGGGGACAGAGACCTACAGAGGGAAGAGATGGAAACCTAGAGAGGGAGACAGACAGAGTCCCAAAGAGAGGTGGGGACAGAAACCCAGGAGATAGGACATAGATGCAGAAAGAAGAGAACAGAGATCCCAAATGCGAGAGAAAGATGGAGCGCCTGGGAACAGAGGCTAGAGAGGCTGGAGACGTGATCTGTGAGGTGCGGCCCCTCTGAGGTGGGTAGGCAGCCAGGGGATCGGGCTGGATCCCAGGAAGGGGCTGGAACAGATGGAGGCGAGGGAGACTGGGACGGGGGAGGAAGGAACAGCCAGACGGTCCAGGGGGAGGGAGGTGGAAGAGCTGTGAGAACACAGCAACCCCTCCCCATCCTAGAACTTAAGGAGGTGGGGAGGGGCGGTTAAGAAACAGGGGTGGGTGAGAGAAGCCGGGGAGTGGACAGAACCTAGGAAGAGCACGAATAAGACCCTAAGAGGGAGAAGACAGAGGGCCAGAGACAGCGGGGATTGAACCCACTAGGATGAACAGTACCGATGGCAGGGGACTCCCCCACCCATCAGAACACATCAGCCAATGGGATTAGACTTTGACCCAGGTTGACATCAGCTGATATTTGACCCCAAAACTCAAGATGTGATTGCAGCCCCTGAAATTTGAGATTCCTTGTTAATATTAGGAGATGTCAGATCTCTAATCAAGGCTTTCTAAACGGTGGGGGTCTCAGTATCCCACATCCATAAAATGGGGGCGAGGGCAAACATGCAAGAGAATAAAGGGGGAACTTCAAGGTGATCTCAATCATTTTAGAGCAAGATGACCAGGACACAGAGATGAAGGTGGCCCCGATGCTTTGCAGAGGACAAGGAGGAAGAGGGGAGACCCTAGATGGAAATCCCTCTCCCCTTGCCCCCCCGGATGCCCCAAATTTAGGGCTGAGGACCTGGTGATGAGGAAAAGCAACACTTGGGAGGCATGACGCAAAAGCGAGATGTCTCAGCTTCTCTCTGTCTCTGTCTCTCTCTGTCTCTCTCTCCCTCTCAGGATCTCTGTCCACTCCCCCCACGTCTTTGTCTCCTGATGTCCCCTCTGCTCTCTCTCTCTTCGCATTGTACAACTAAGGAAACTGAGGCTCTGGGAGCAGGAGTGGCACTCCAAGGTCACAGTCAAGAACAGCGATGGGACCTGATCCCTTACTGGCCTTCAGCATCCCCCTGCCCAAGACCTGCCGCTCAGAAAGGAGGCACCTTGGGTTCTCATCTCTCCAGCGTCCCCTTCTCCCATGTCCTTGTCCCAAGTCTCCCTGCATGCCAGGGGAGCTCCCCCTCCACCAGCTGTGGCATCAGCCATCTCAAGGAAGATCTCTGTCCCAGGCTTGGGAGGGAGACTGACCTGGGTTTCAAATCATGTGGCTCGAACTTATCCACTGATCCCCCCCAACCCCAGAAATGAGCCTCCAGTTTCTCCATCTTTGTCTAGAGGATCAATGGGATCAACACGTTGTGTCCAATATAGGGTATTCCCCTCTCCCTCCAACCATCAGGGGTGAACCCCAGGCTTTGGATGCAAATGCTCTTCTCTGCGCAAACTCCCTGCTCGATGGTCCTGGCCAGACCTGGGGATCTCTGGGGACACAGGAGGTAACTCAGAGAGGTGAGAGCCAGGAGAGATGGACTTCAAGAAACCCAAGCACTGACCAGAAACTGAGAGGCAGAGACTAGGGGGGGGCTGAGGAACACATCCCTCCCACTGCCACCCCCAGCCCCTCCACCAGCACGTCTTTCTCCCTCTTTCATTCTCCTGACTTCACACTGAGGTATTTTGAGAGACTCGTGAAAGGAGGCGAGAAAAAGGGTGGGGAGGGGCTGGAAAATTGGAAAGAGAAGGGGTGAGGTTATCTCAGCTTCCCCCTCCACTGCCAACCCCCGTCACTGCGCCATCCTCCTGCTCCCCCTTTCTGTCCAGCCTTATTCTTGTCTCTCAAGTTACTAGAGGGTGGGGTAAATTTGGAGCTAAGAGGTGATCTGCAGCAGTAAGACTGATGTTAGACTTAGCAAAGGACCGCCATGGCCCAGTGAGGTGGACTGAAGCTCAACGAAGACAGAGTCAGAGCCTGTGGGCCAAGGGGACAGGCCTTGAGGGCATGGCGGCAGGGCCATGGTGCTGATGAGGCCATCTCCTTCGTGCACTGTGGCCAGATATATTTTTAGGCTTTTCCGCAGCTGAGTAATTTCTCTGACTTGGAGCCAAAGCTGGGGTTGGGGGTGAGAGGCTGTAGGGAGGTGTCCAGATTACTCTGGGGACACCTAGGTCACTAGGGTTATCACCCTGGCTGGGAGGGAGTCCCTTTCAGCTCCAGCCTATATCCTTTGGGAAGGTTGTCCTACACCCCAGGGGCCAACATTTTCGGCCTCCAACTCCTTTCTCCCAGGGACCCAGGATGCTCTGACTTCTTCCACCCAGCTTAACCCCTCAAGGACAACGGGCTATGAGCCCCAATCCGCTTTAGCTGCAGATTAAACTCCGTGCCAGGCAGAAACGGAAAAGAAACAGAGACGGAGAGACCCATGGTGGGAGAATTAAAACCCAGAGACGGGGACAGAGATCCAGAAAAGAGGGGGACCAGAGATCCAGGGAGGAGGAGAGACCCAGAGAGAGGGGGACAGAGACTCCAAGTCAGGGGGTGGAGAGAGATCCATTGACAGCAATAGCCAGAAAACCAGAGAGAGGGGACAGAGACGCAAAGAAGCCAAGGCAGAGATCTAGGGAGAAGGAGGGACTCCGAGAGAAGGGAGCAGAGATCTGGAAAAGAGACACAGAGACCCAGAGAGAAAGGGGGCAGAGACACCCAGAAAGAGACGGGGACAGAGACCCAGAAATGGTGGGGAGGGAGCCAGAGACCCGGGAGAAAGAGATTTACAGCACCAGAGAAAGAGTGGAGCCGGGTGGGGTGGAGTGCAGGAAAATTCAACAGGATAATGGACAAGACTCGACCAGGGCGAACGGCGCCGTCGGAGCCCACGGGAGAAAACTGGACAGATGGGTGGACCCCCACGCCGGGGTATCGCCCTCCATCTGTCAGTCTTCGCCCAGGTGGGAATTAGCATCCTCCTCGGATCCTCCCACTCTTCTCCTCCCGGGACCCCCCGCCAGGCTCACCGGTGCAGCTTCCCGAGGGCACGACCCGCTAGCTTCCGAAACTCCTCCTGGCGGAACTCCATGGTGGCGGCTCCTGCAGCCGGTCACCCCGCCGGTCACCCTGCCGGTCCCCCCCCACCGATCCCCCCGCCCGCGGGCCCGGGCGGCCGTGTCCGGGTTCCCGGGGTCCTCCCGGCCCGGCCGGCCCCGCAGCTCCGCTCGGGGGAAGGAGGCTGCGAGCGCAGGCGGCCCGGGGGCTGTCAAGGACTCAGCGCCGGGACCGGGCGCTGGAGGCCCCGCCCGGCCCCACCAGGCCCCGCCCCTCGTCTGCCAGGCCCGCCCCCTCCTCAGCCCTTTCATCCTATCCCGTCCCCGACTAAGCCTCCCAAGACCACGCCTCTGGGTTCCGAACTCACGCCTCCGAGCTCCACGTCCCCCAATTCTGTTCCTTCTCCAAGCTACTCCCCCTACTCACGTTCCATCCCCCTGGTTCCTACCCAGATTTTCTCTCCCCCTCCTGAGTCTCATCCCCATCATTTGTCTCCCCCCACTTCTGTGTCCCCCTAATCTCGTCCCCGCATTTTCGGTCCCTTAACAATCCTGTCTTCTGACTTTCCGTCTAGTTCATCCTCCAGTTCCTTCACCCCTGGACTCGGACACCCTACCTGCCCCCCCCAGCAATTCCATCCCCATTCCACCTCAACCCCAGTTCCAGAGTCTCACCCAGGGAGTTCTTTCCTTTCTCATTCAAGGGAAAACTCTTTCCCTTGAAGTCCCACTCCTGCTTCGATCCACCTGTCGTCCTCCCCTAGTCCCTCTCGCCACCCGGGTTGGTCACCCTTGAGCTCCATCCCCTCTTAAGTTTCCATCTTTCCCCGTTGAATCCCATACTCCTCCAGCTCTATCCTCCCTCCGGCGCCTGCTCTCCTCCCTGTTGCTTCTCTCCCCTGAGTTTCATTCCCTAAACCCGATTTCCTTCCCTCTGGCTTCGGTCCCGCACAGTTATATTTCACACACCCCCACCAGTGCCAGCTGCGACCCCATAGTCTCCCCACTCTGTTATTTCCCGGATCCTCTGGGTTCTGTCCGTGCTGAGGTCTTCCCTCAGCTCCCGGGGGTTCCATTCCTCTATTTGGGCTCTGCTTCCACCGGCTGAGATCTGTCCCCGCCCCTAAACTGTGATCCGCACCCCCTGGCATCCTCACCCCGCCCTCTGAATTTGTCTCCTCCCCTGTGGATCTCTGCCGACCTGAGTTCTGCCCCCGCCCTCTAAGTTCTCTCCCCACCCTTGGAGTTGCGTCCCCTCCTCTTAGGATCTGTCCCTGGGATCTGTCCCCGCCCTCTGAGTTCTGTCCTTGGCCACCCCGGAATCTGTTCCCGCCACCTGAGTTTTATCCCTCCCCCATAGCATCTGTCTCTGCCCCCTGGATCTATCCCCGCTCACAGAGTTCTCACCCCGCCCCCTGGATCTGTTCCTGCCCTCCCAGTCCTGCCCACGCCACATGGGATCTGTCCCCGCCCTCCGACTTCTGACCCTTGCCACTGGGATCTGCCCTAGACCTCCGAGTCCTGCCCTCGACCCCGGAATCTGTCCCTGCCCACCGAGCTCTGGCTCCGCCCCATGAGATCTGGCCCCGCCCACCGAGTTCTGGCCTCCGCCCCTTGGCTATCTCCCCCCGCCCTCCAGTCCTGCCTCCACCCCCGGGATCTGTCCCCGGCCTCTGACTGAGACCCTCGCCACTGGAATCTGTCCCCGCCCTCCCAGCCCTGCCCCGCCCCATGGGATCTGTCCCCCGCCCACTGAACTCTGTCTCCACCCCTGACTTCCAGCCCCGCCCCCTCTGGGATAGAGCCCCGCCTCTTCCCCCACGCCCCGCTCAAGTCCTCAGACCAGCCCATCTCCAGGCGGTGAGTCCACCTCCAGATCCAGGCCCCAGGAGGGTGATCCTTTTCCCCTACTACCTCCCCCGCGTCGGGCCGCAAATGCATTTGGTATTAAATTTTCATGATGTGGCGGGCGGTGGGGTGGGAGGAGCAGGCGGCGCGGCGGGCGGGCTCCAAGGACGGGGTGGCCGGGAAGCCACTGACCGCCGCAGCCTCTCCGCTTCCAGCCTTGACTGGCTGGGTCTCTGGGTCTCACAGTTTTGAGAAACCCCTGGGACCCCAGAAAGAAGGAGGCTGCGAGTCTGAGGCAGGAGGGAGGTAGGGTCCGAGACTCATGGGGCTGAAAGGAATAGCGCGGGGAGCCGCTCACACGCGCCACCCAGTGGCTGCAGAGTCTCCGGCCCGGGTGCGGAGGCGGTGGTTGCGGCTCCGGGCCAGGTGTGAGGGTGGAGCAGATGGTGAAGAGGAGGGAGTGGGAAATGGGCCCCGCCGCTGCCAAAACCTGGGCCTCTGCCGAAACCATCACCATGGAAACAGAGGAAGGAAGAAAGGACCCAGCCCCACACTTTTTCAGGATCTGGGAATGAGTTACTCGGCCTCCTCCAGCGGCTCCCCCGTCCCAACTACAAGTTCCAGCGGCTTCTAAGCCTCACCGTTCGCTTGAGAAGGGCCCCGCACTCCGAGGGTCGCTGGGAGTTGTAGTTCCCTAAAACTATAGGCAGGGATACGTCGCGCCCCCTGGTGGACACAATGCCCACTTTCGCTCATTCATTCCGCCGAAGTCACTCGCATCCTGACCTCTTCCCCATCTTCTCTCCCCATCCCTCCCAATTCACCCCATTACAGACAGGCGTACACCTGTCTGTAATGTACGCACCACAGGCGTACACCACCACGCCCCACTAATTCAAATTGTGCTTTCAGCACTTACTACTGAAATTCCTCCATTTATTTATGGGTCCCACTTTTCACTAAAGAAGAGGAGGGTATTGACAATTACTGTTTTTTTTTTAGATGGAGTTTCCCTTTTATTGCCCAGGCTGTAGTGCAATGGTGCAATCTCAGCTCACAGCAACCTCTACCTCCTGGGTTCAAGTGATTCTCCTGCCTCAGCCTCCCATGTAGCTGGGATGACAGGCATGGGCCACCACGCCTTCTACTTTTGTATTTTTAGTGGATACTAGGTTTCTCCATGTTGGTCAGGCTGGTCTTGAACTCCCAACCTCAGGTGATCAGCCTGTCTTGGCCTCACAAAGTGCTGGGATTACAGGTGTTAGCTACCACCCCTGGCCTCCACAACCAGTTATTAACTCAAGAAATATTTATCAAGGCCGGCGCAGTGACTCATGCCTGTAATCCCAGCACTTTGAGAGGCTGAGGAGGGCTGATCACTTGAGCTCAGGTGTTGGACACCAGCCTGGCAACATATGGAGACCTTGTCTCTATAAAAAAATATTTAAAAATTAGCGGGGCGTGGTGGTGCCTATAGTCCCAGCTACTTGGGAGGCTGAGGTACAAGAATTGCTTGAACTCGGGAGGTTGCAGTGAGTCAAGATTGTGCCACTGCACTCCAGCGTGGGCCTAAGAGTCAGACTTTATCCCCAGGTCAAGAGATCGAGACCATCCTGGCCAACATGGTGAAACCCCGTCTCTACTAAAAGATACAAAAGTTAGCTGGGCATGGTGGCGTGGGCCTGTAGTCCCAGCTAGTCGGGAGGCTGAGGCAGGAGAATTGCTTGAACCCAGGAGGCGGAGATTGCAGAGAGCCGAGATTGCCCCACCTCACTCCAGCCTGGTGCCTGGTACCTGGTGACAGAGCAAGACTCAGTCTCAAAAAAAAAAAATTTCCACAGATGTACCGGAACGAGGATACAAAGCGGCAGGAACAGCAGAAACTAAGAGATGGGGGAAAAGGGTGTGGTCAGGACACTGTGGAGTGTGCCCGGCCTCCCGTTAGAGGAAGAGGTCAAAACTAAGCTGTGCCCAGTGGCTCACGCCTGTAATCCCAACATTTGGGGGAGGCCAAGGCAGGAAGATGACTTGAGGCCAAGAGCTCAAGACCAACCTGGACAACATAACATAGCAAGACCCCATTTCTAAAAAAAAAAATGAAATTAGCTGGGCATGGTGGCACATGCCTGTCATCCTAGCTCCTCAGAGGCTGACGTCAGGAGGATCACATGAACCCAGAAGTTCCAGTCTGCAGTGAGCTATGATTGTACCACTGCACTCCAGACTGGTGACAGAGTGACACCCTGTCACTTAAACAAAAAGTCAGCCATGAGGCAGGACACAGATCACACAGAGCCTTGAGAGCTTGGCTGAGGGGCCTGGACCTTCTCCCAGTGCAGCTGGGGAGCTACAGGAGGGCTGTGAACAGGGAAAGGGCAGGACCAGCTCTGGGGCCTGAAGAGGACTACCAAGGGGGAGGCTGGAGGCCAGGAGGATGCGGGGGAGGACCCAGGGGGAAGGATGAGGCCCAAGCTGGGGCAGTGACCTCTATAGGACTAGAGGGGCACAGCCCAATGTTCCTCTTCCCTCCCAACCCCCACATATCCCCAGTCAGAGATACAACAAAGGCAAAAATTTCTTTTATTTCAACTTTAGGGAAGCCGGCAGCCTCTTCTCCACATCTTGGAAGCACAGGGAGACACCCTGATCAAGAAGGCAGCGACAGAAGCGGCATGGCCACCATCAGTTGCTGAGGAGACACAGGAAAGAGAATGAGGATCCAGGACCCAGAAGACCCTGCCCCACTCCCTTGGAGCCAGAGTCCAGGCCCCTCAGTGTCCTGGCTTCCCCCTCCCCACACCAGGCACCTTTCTCTTCCAGTGGAAGGCTGCCTTGCTCTCATCAGAGTTGATCCCGCAGCGGGATATAGGCATCCAGATGATACAGCTGCTGGGGGCCCCCCATCACCAGGCGGTTCTCCCCGATCTCCAGCGACAGCCCCAGGGCTCCATCCTGGAGAGGTGGTGGAATCAGGTCACCCTCCCCAGCAACAGGACAATCAGCTGGAACAGGCATGGTGGCCTCACATGCTGGGAAACTCTATTTGAAGGGTCTCATCTCCCAGGGAAGAGAAGCAGAAGACAGCAATTACAAGTCTCAACGACCGAGCACTTACAATCCCTTGGGCACCCTCAGGACAGCACCGGGAGGTGGCCTGTTGGCCTCCTGGGACAGAGGACGAAGCTGACGCAAGTCCAGCAACAGCCCCTTGTCACTCTCACTCAGAGACAGTTCCTGACCTTTCCAGACCTCATTCTCCTGCTCTGGTCCAGCGGGCAGACTCACCAGTTTGGGGAGGTCAATTTCGGCCAAGAGGAGGTCAGGAGCTTCCAGCCACAGGCTCAGGTGAGGCTTTTCAGGGCTGAGGGGGGAAAAGGCCCAGGGCTGAGGACAGCTGCCAGGTCTTTGCCAGCACTGTGCCCTCTGCCTGGGGTGCTGCTCCCTTCTCCCTCCAACCAGCCCTATTGCCCCAGGACGCCTTCCAGGTCAGGAGTTCTCTCTCATCCCTCAGTGCCCAGGGCCCCAGGGTACCACCAGTGTGGGAGGATGGAGGGAGGGATTCCCAAGAGCTTTGAGGAGACATCAACCCTAACCCCACCCTGACTCAGCTCCCCCGGGGGGTGGACGTGTCTAGGTCTCCCAGCTCCTGGATCCGAGGACGCTGCCGTGAGCGGATGTTCTGCTGTGAGATGGAGCCCATGAATGGCCGGTTTTTCATCATGCGCCATTCTGAGGGTCAGGAGCAGAGTCAAATACCATACAGGTCAGGGGTGCCTCTGCTCTAAGGAGGCCTTGCCCAGCCAAGAGCCTCCCAGAGTCGTGGGATCGGACCCCAGGCTTGGCTCAAAGGAAGCCCGCCCACCTTAGCCACGCCCCTCCCATGGTATGCCCCAATAAAACCCGCCCTTGGAGATTGTCCTGGCCCCGCCCCTTCAGGGCGTCTAGACCTCCGCCCCCTCACGTTGGGAAGCTCCACCCCCTGCCAGTAGCATAGCCTCCCGGACACCCTGCCCAAGCGTGCAAGGGTGTCCCCCAAACCGCTCTTGGCTCCACTCCCTCCTGATGGCCCAGGCCCTGCCCCTCACCCGGGTTCAGCTGCAAGTTGTATTTGTCCTCAAGGCCCTCTCTTGCGATGGTGATCACGAGCTCCCGCAAGAAATCGCTGTTCTAGGGTTGACAGAGAGAGGGAAGAGAGCCAATGGCGGGTGGGGGGGGGGGTTGGGGGAGAGACCCCTGCCCAGGCCTCACCCGCAGCTCCGGCCCCAACCTGCATCCTCCGGTAGAAGTCGCTGTTGACAGCTACGTCGTAAGCGGTACAGCCCTGGCCTTCTGCGGGGGAGAAGGGGGTGAGCCCCCCCCAGCCCTCTGCAGGAAGCCCACAGCCCAGACCCAGACAGGGAAAAGACATACAGGGACAGCAGCCGCAAGAAGCAGAGACAGAGACATCAGGAAGCGGGAGCTCGGTGCTCACCTTCCTCTCCGGACTCCCCCCAGCCTCGTATCTCCTTCCGTTCATCAGTGTAATGTCACTAGAGCTGACCCTGTCCTTCCCCTGGTCACAGCTCTCCTCTGGCTCCCCAGTGCTCCCAAGCGAAGGTCTGAGCCCCCGCAAGCCTGGCGTTGGAGACCCTGTGTGGTGTGCCCCTCCCACCTCTGGAGAAAACTTCATTCTTCCAGCAACCTGGCCCACTGAATCTTTCACTCTCCATCACTGGTGGATCCAATCCAATCATTCCCTCCCAGCTCTGGGCTGCTATGCCTAGAACCTTCTTCAGTCTTTGCCAACTGAACTCCTCCTGTTCCTTCAAGTCTTATCCCACACCTCCTCCTCCAGGAAGCATTCCCTGACCCCTTCATGAGGAGGAGGAGTGCTCTCAAGGCTGTGTTGGGTGCCCCCCTCCAGAGCAGCTCGAATCGCACCCTGTTGATACTGTGTCCATCTGCTTGGGCCCCACCCATGACAGGGAGTTTCTGGAACGTAGAATGTGCATTTGATATCCCCTGGATACTGCCTAGAGTTTGGTCCCAGAAAGCTTCAAGAGTCATATAGAGCCGGGTGCGGTGGCTCACGCCTGTAATCCCAGCACTTTGGAAGGCCGAAGCGGGCGAATCACCTGAGGTTGGGAGTTTGAGACCAGCCTGACCAACATGGAGAAACCCCGTCTCTACAAAAAATAAATTAATTAAAAAAAAAAAAAAGTCATATAGAAAAAAGAATATAGAGGCAGAAGCAGGGACAGAGGTGAGGCAAGACAGAGACAGAGACAGGGGAGAGCGCAGAGGAGAAAACAGGATGAAAGAGAGAGCTGCAGGCCAGGCGCGGTGGCTCACGCCTGTAATCCCAACACTTTGGGAGGCTGAGGTGGGTGGATCACCTGAGGTCAGGAGTTTGAGACCAGCCTGACCAACATGGCGAAACCCTGTCTCTACTAAAAATACAAAAATTAGCTGGGCGTGGTGGTGTCATCTGTAATCCCAGCTACTTGGGAGGCTGAGGCAGGAGAATCACTTGAACCCAGGAGGCGAAGATTGCAGTGGGCCGAGATCGCACCACTGCACTCCAGCCTGAGCAACAAGAGTGGAACTCCATCTCAAAAAATAAAAAAGACAGCGGGGCTCAGGACTAAAGCCAGGAGATCCGCTAATGCACGAAGAGCACTCTGCCCAGGCCTCCAGGCCCTGGGACGGGGCGTGGGAAAGTGCGAGCCTGGCCAGGGTGCAGAATCGGGACTGCCCAGGGTTGGGATGCCCAGGGCACTACAGATCTACCACAGGGAAAAGAATCAGATTGGGGAGCCAGATCTCCAGGAGCTAGGAGGAGGGTCCTGGGCCCAGGATTCTTGGGTTCTAGGGAAGAAAGGGCCTAGCAGGCCAGATTCCTGGGTCTTCTGACGGCACTGACTTGCATCCAGCTCTGCATGAGCCTCTCCCAGACTCATGGGGATGCGAAACCCAGCTTGGTCCTCCTCTAGCATCTGAAGTAGCTCCTCCTCGGTCACGTCGGCGGAGGAGGGATGGAGGGGGAGTGACAGATGTTGATGAAAACCTTCCCTTCCGAGGAGTTGGTCTTTATGCAGAAACCTGGTGGGAGTGGGTTTGTAATGAGAATCTTTTTCTGCACAAGTCTCAGTCCCTATCCATTCTCTCCAGTCTCTTTCTCTTTTCCTTTTGCTCTGTCCCCCCATTTTCTGGGCCTGTTCCCCTCCCCACCCCTGAGATCCCTCACTTTTTTTTTTTATTTTTTGAGACAGAATCTCACTCTTGTTGCCCAGGGTGGAGTGCAGTGGCGCAATCTCAGCTCACTGCAACCTCCGCCTTCCTGGGTTCAAGCGATTCTCCTGCCTCAGCCTCCCAAGTAGCTGGGATTATAGGCGACCGCCATCACACCCAGCTAAATTTTGTATTTTTAGTAGAGATGGAGTTTCACCACGTTGGCCAGGCTGGTCTCAAACTCCTGACCTCAGGTGATCCTCTCGCCTCAGCCTCCCAAAGTGCTGGGATTACAGGAGTGAGCCACCGTGCCTGCCCCCATCTCTTTCTACCTTTGTTTTCTGCTTGTTTTTCTGCTTTTTTTTTTTTGAGACAGAGTCTCACTCTGTCACCCAGGCTGGAGTGCAGTGGGGTGATCTCAGCTCACTGCAACCTCTGCCTCCCAGGTTCAAGCAATTCTCCTGCCTCAGCCTCCCGAGTAGCTGGGACTACAGGCACATGCCATCACGCCCAGCTAATTTTAGTATTTTTTAGTAGAGTCGGGGTTTCACCATGTTGGCCAGGATAGTCTTGATCTCCTGACCTCGTGATCCGCCCACCTCGGCCTCCCAAAGTGCTAGGATTACAGGCGTGAGCCACCTCGCCCGGCCACTTGTTTGTTTTTTGAGACAGGGTCTCACTGCATCACCCAGGCTGGAGTGCAGTGGTGTGATCTTGGCTCACTGCAGTCTCTTCCACCTGGCTCAAGTGATCCTCCCACCTCAGCCTCCTGAGTAGCTATGACTACAGGCACACACCCACCAAGCCCAGCTAATTTTGTTTATTTTTAGTAGAGATGGGGTCTCTCGATGTTGCACAGGCTGGTCTTGAACGCCTGGCCTCAAGCAATCCTCCTGCCTCAGCCTCCCAAAGTGATGAGATTACAGGTGTGAGCTGCTGTGCCCAGCCTCTCTTACTATCTTTATTTTGTTGTTGTTTTTTGTTTTGCTTTGTTTTTGAGACACAGTCTCGCTCTGTCGCCCAGGTTGGAGTGCAGTGGCACGATCTCCGCTCAGTGCAACCTCTACCTCCTGGGTTCAAGCAATTCTCCTGTCTCAGTCTCCCAAGTAGCTGGGATTACAGGTGTGTGCCACCAAGCCCAGCGTCTTCCTATCTCCAATTCTCTGTCCCCTACCTCCTTTCTGTCCTAGGGTGATGTCTGGTGGTGTTTGTTCACCCCACCCCAACCCCAGGCCTTTATTTTCATGTCTCTTTCCTTTTTCCCCCTCTGTCTCCTGTCCCTCTCTCTCCGGGTGTTCTTCTCACCAGGCTGAGGCTGGATTTGTGTTGATTCTGGTCTGGTTGTCTGGGCTTGCTGGAGCTCCTCGAGGCCTGTATAAAGGAAAACTACCTCCAGGCTTGGAGTCTGTGCCATCAGACCCTTCATTTGTTCCTCAAATGGAGCAATGATTATGTATGAGAGCTGTGGATAATGCCAGAAATTAGACGGTTTAAGTCCCCTTTCTCCTTTGAGGACTAGAAGAACATCTCCAACTCCACTCCCGTTTCTTTTTTTTTTTTTTTTTTTCTGTCTCTGAGCTGCTTTAAGCTAGATCCACTCCCGTTTCTTAGTAAACTTGAAGCCTCATCCTCAATTCCCCGAGGCCCGGTTGCCGCCCTAGTGCATTCTGGGAACTGTAGTCCCATCTTTGAGCACCCCGCCAAAATCCCCGAATACCCAAGGATCCGGGGGGTCCGGTCACTGTGCACCTGCAACAGCAGCTCCTCAAATCGCGCCGAATCAGCACCCATCGTCTCCGCCTCGCTTAGCTCCAGTGCCAGCTGCTTCGGGTTCGCCATAGCCCTGGGAAAGAGATTTAGGCGTCCTCGGGACACTCAAGGTGGGGGAACTTTGCCCAGGATCCGAACCCTGGTGCCTGCTCTGGTCCTCAATCGACTCCGGATACCTACTATCGTGTTCAAAAACCTATGACTGGCCTGAAACTACAATTCCATTCAAGCCCAAACACCGTCGTCAAATCCGTTGGGAATCTGTATCTCTAGATGCAGTCTCCGTCCTACGTTCCGAATCGTAAATGATGCCACACTTCCGGACTCTACTTAAACACCGGACTGGAGTAAGCTACGCTTCCGAGTACCCCAACGCTCATTCACAACCTGGTATCGCGTTATCGATAAGCCACGCCTTTCGCATCAATCAATCAAAAATAAACCCCAAGGCGAATCCCTAATGCCACACTTCCTGTGTCTATGAAAGCCACACTTCCGGCCGGGCGCCGTGGCTTACGCCCGTAGCCCCAACACTTTGGCAGGCCAGGGCAAGAGGATCGCTTGAGCCCAGAAGTTCGAGACCAGCTTGGGTAACACAGTGAGCTAACGCCCCCCCACCTCCAACCCCCCAACCCCATCTCTTTAAAAAAAAAGCGCCACACTCCCCACTCTTTCCACAACCAAGACTGGCCCCGTTACTTTGCAGTGAAGGCTGCATTTTTCCAAAACCTTAATCTCAACGTCTATCCTAAAAGGCACCCTTTTTTATTTTTGAATTATCCCTTCCTGCCAGATCTAGATCCAGACACCTAGTAAAGATAATTAGAATTAAAAGCTGCACTTTCGGATTGGGAGGCCGAGGTAGGAGGATCGCTTGAACCCAGGAGTTCAAGACCAGCCTGAGCAACATAGCGAGACCTTGTCTCTACAAAAAAAAAATTAGCCAGGTTTGATGGCATACGCCTGTAGTCCCAACTACTGTTCAGGCTTAGGCAGGAGAAGCGTTTAAACCCAAAAAGTCGAGGCGCCACTGCACTCCAGCCTGGGCGATACAGCCTGTCTCAAGAAAATAAAAAGTAAAATAAAAGCTGCACTTCCTGCTACCATAAAACAAGGCAGTAGGAAGACGCATCAACACGCCGACCCATCTTTTTTTTTTTTTTTAATTATTATTATATTTTTTGAGACAGGGTGTTCCTCTGTCGCTCAGGCTGGAATGCAGTGGCACCAGATGGGCTCACTGTAACATACACCTCCCGGGTTCAAATGGTTCTCCCGCCTCAGCCTCCTGAGTAGCTAAGATTACAGCCGTGTGCCACCACAGCCCGCCTAATTTTTATTTTATTTTATTTTATTTAACTGAGACGGAGTCTCGCTAAAAGGTTAGAGTGCAGTGACGCGATCTTGGCTCACTGCAACCACCGCCTCCCGGGTTTATGCGATTCTCCTGCTTCAGGCTTGCGAGCAGCCGGGACTACAGGCGCCTGCCACGACGCCCAGCTGATTTTTGTATTTTTAGTGGAGACGAAGTTTCACCATATTGGCTAGACTGGTCTGGAACTCCTGATCTTCTCATCCGCCCGTCTCGGCATCCCAAAGTGCTGAGATTACAGGCGTGAGCTACCGTATTTTTAAGTAGAGACGGGGGTTTCACCATATTGGTCAGGCTCGTCTCGAACTCCCGACCTCACCCACCTCGGCCTCCCAAAGTGTTGGGATTACAGCCGTGAACCACAGCGCCCGGCCACACGCCGACCCTTCTAAATCCAGAGCCCTCATAACTATTCGCAAGGGACCCACATCGCCGGCTCCCCTTCCTCCCCTTTTTTTCTTTTTTTTTAATCCTCCCCGTTTTAAGCAGTGAGCATGCTCCTGACTACGCTTCCGGGTGCGGGGCATGGGCGGGGCCCTCGCGTCCTAAGGCAAAAAGTGTGGGCGTGTCTGCTCGCTGTATCTCGTAGCCCCGCCCCATTCTGATTAATCCCGCCCCTTTGGGTTGGAACGGGAGGCGTCGCCCTTCGGCCCTCAAGGTTCCCCTTCACACAGAGCGCCCCGCAGTCTTCGTGGAAAGCGTTCCGGGTAGGCGATGGCTGCGGCGCGTGCAACGCCTCACGCCCGCGAGATCTTCACCTCGCTGGAGTACGGACCCGTGCCGGAGAGCCACGCATGCGCACTGGTGAGAGCCTGCGCGGCCGGCGCTGCAGGCTGCGTTCCTCAGCCCTGGGCTCCAGGTTTTTCGCGCGGACTCCCGTCATCCATTGCGGCAGCTCAGCAACTCTGCCTCTTTCAGTCCCCGTGATTCCCGCCCAATAGGATCGCGCCCTGGGGAGACGCTTCCTTGAGCCTTGGCGGTGGCTGCTTCAGCGTTTTAGTCTGTTCCCATCATCCCCTTTGGTCCTGAACTCTTCATGGTGTGCCCCGGTTTTCCCGAACTCCTCTGTAAGCTCTTGTGATTCCTCAGGGCCCCCTCAGAACCTGACGCGATCCCCCAGACCCCTTAGGATTCCTGTGGGGCTCCGGTGACCCAAAACCCCCATTGTCTTCCTACGACTCCTCAAAACATCCTAGGGCTTCCATGGTCCTCCCGAGCCCCCAGACCTCCCGGGGGACTCCCTTGATCCCCTTGAATACCCGGAGACCTTCAGAACTGCCGTGGAGCCCCCGTGATACTCCTGGGGTTCATGTGACCTCATGGGAACTTTGAGGGGCCTAGAATACATCAGGACTTCCCGGGGTTTTGTTTTGTTTTGTTTTGTTTTTTGAGCCAGGGTCTCACTCTGTCGCCCAAACTGAAGTGCGGTGGCGCAGTCAGAGCTCACTGCAGACTCGACCTCCTGGGCTCAAGCGATCCTCTCACCTCAGCCTCCTAAGTAGCTAGCTGGGACCAAAAACGCTCACCACCACTCCCAGATAGTTTTTATACTTTTTGTAGAGACAGAGTTTCAGCATGTTGGCCAGGCTGGTCTCGAACTCCTGGCCTCAAGAGATCCACCCACCTCGGCCTCCCAAAGTGCTGGGATTACAGGCGTGAGCGACGGCGCCCGGCCACATCAGGACTTCCTGCAATTACTTGCGGCCCCTCACAATACCCTCATGGGGCTTCTATGATCCCTCTAGCTCTCAGAATGCCCCACAGGGTTCCCATGATTGTTTAGGACCTCCCTAAAGTCCTCATGAGGGTCCCATGATCCCCTGGGGTTCCTCAGACCCTCCCTAGGACTCCCATGTTCCCTCAAGAGGCCCCCGGAACCCTCATGGGGTTCCTGCAAGTAAGTAGGGCACCTCAGACTTTCTGTCATTTCCCTAGGTGCTCTCAGAATTCCCTCTCGGGGCTCTCATGATCCCCAGGTTCCCCAGCATCCAGCGGAAGGAGCTTAGGCTTCTTTGAATGGGAGTGCAGGAGGCCAGAGCAGTGGTCCAAGTGGAAGGAACTGGATCAGAAGCCTGGCACAGCCCAGCACATGGGGGAGGCCAAGACAGGAGGCTCACCTGAGCTCAGGAATTCAAGACCACCCTGGGCAACATAGTGAAACCTGGTCTCTGCTAAAATAAAAAACTTTGCAGCTACTCGGGAGGCTGAGGCAGGAGAATCACTTGAACCTGGGAGGTGGAGGTTTTGGTGAGCCGAGATCGCACCATTGCGCTCCAACCTGGGCAACAACTCCGTCTCAAAAAGAAAAAAAGTTGGGCCGGGCACGGTGGCTCACACCTGTAATCCCAACACTTTGGGAATCCAAGGAGGGCGGATCATCTGAGATCAGGAGTTCAAGACCAGCCTGGCCAACATAGTGAAACCCCGTCTCTACTAAAATACAAAAATTAGCTGGATGTGGTGGCGTGGGTGTATAATCCTAGCCACTTGGGAGGCTGAGGCAGGAGAATTGCTTGAACAGAGGTTGTAGTGAGGCCAGATTGCACCACTGCACTCCAGCCTGGGCAACAGAGCGAGGCTCTGTCTCCAAAAAAAAACAATAACAAAAACAAAAAAATTAGCTGGGTATGGCGCTGCATACCTTTAGCCCCAGCTACTCAGGAGGCTATAGTGGAAGGATCACCTGAGCCTGGGAGGTGCAGTGATGATACCACTGAACTCCAGCCTGGGTGACAGAATGAGACCCTGTCCCCCCCCTCAAAAAAAAAAATTGAATTGAGGCCAGGCAGTTGGCTCACAGCTGTAATCCCAGCAGTGTGGGAGACTGAGGCAGGAGGATCACTTGTGCCTAGGAGTTCAAGACCAGACTGGACAACATGGCAAGACCCCCGTCTGTATTAATATAAAAAGAAAACATAAAAAGCGAAGCTGAGATTTGGACTTGAGCCCTTGCATTCCAGACCCATGGTCTTGGTTACACCAGCAAGGATCTCAGCTGTACAGTGTTAGGGCCAGACTCAACCAATAAACATGTTTTCTTTGGCCTGAACTTTACTTTTGAAGACGTGAAATGCTGGACAATTGATTCCATGTAAACATCCGGGGAGCTCCTCTTGAAAATAAAATTCCAAAATATGTCAGCCTTTGGCTTGACTTCCCTGACAAAAATCATCTGGAACGAATAGCTTCTGTCTTTTCCATGAATTGTCAGCTCTGCTCCAGGCCCTCTGCTCAGGCCTCTGGAACCCTGTGCATTCTTCTGGAATTTTGTTTTTCTTTTGGGGGGAAATTTTCCAACTTCCACAGAATAGTTAGTATTTATTTTCAACCCCTATTTAGCCATCATTCAGCTTCTACCATCATCAACATTGAGTCCAGCGTTGTTTCTCTCTGTATTTTCTTTGGAGTAATTTAAACAAATCCCAGATGTCATCTGATTTTCCTATAAATATTTGAATCCTTTCTTCTGACAGAGAAGGACTCACTACCATGTTCTGTTACCACACTTAATGACATTAAATCATTCTTTTTGTTTGTTTGTTTGTTTGAGACAGGGTCTTACTCTGTCGCCCAGGCTGGTGTTCAGTATTGCAATCACAGGTCAATGCAGCCTCGAACTCCTGGGCTCAAGTAGTCCTCCCACCCCAGCCTCCTGAGTAGCTGAGACTACAGGTGTGTGTCACCATGACTGGGAAATTTTTAAATTTTTTATTGTAAAGTTGAGGTCTCGCTGTGTCTGTCCAAGCAGGTCTCAAACTCCTTGGCTCAAGCAATCCTCCCGTCTCAGCGTGGAAAAGTACAGGGATTACAGCTGTGAGCCACCATGCCCGGCCAACAATCATTCTTTAATGTCATCTAATGCCCAGGTCATGTTCAAATATCCCTGACTGTCTCACAAATGTCTCTTTCCCTGTGGGTGTTTGAGTTTGGAACTGTTTTTTATTTTATTGGAGACAGAGTTTTGCTCTGTCACCTAGGCAAGTAGGGAGGTCTCAGCTCACTGCAACCTCCGCCTTCTGGGTTCAAGCTGTTTTCCTGCCTCAGCCTCCCAAGCAGCTGGAATTACAGTCTCCCGCCACCACACCCAGCTAATTGTTTTGTATTTTTAGTAGAGATGGGGTTTCACCATGTTGGCCAGGCTGGTTTTGAACTCCTGACCTCAGTGATCCACCTGCCTCACCCTCCCAAAGTGCTAGGATTACAGGTGTGAGCCACCGCTCCCGGCCCCAAATTTCTTTTATTATTTGTAGAGACGAGGTCTCACTCTGTTGCCCAGGCTGGAGTACAGTGGCATGATCACAGCTCACTGTAGCCTCTAACACCTGGGCTCAAGGCTCAAGCAATCTTCTTGCTTCAGTCTCCTGAGTAGCTGGGATTACACGTGTGCACAGCCACACCCAGCTTGTTTTTGTTTTTCAATTGCTTTTTGTGGAGTTGGGTCTCACTATGTTGCCCAGGCCGTTCTGGAACCCCTGGGCTCACGTGATCTTCCTGCCTTGGCCTCCCAAAGTGCTGGGACATGGGCCACAGTGCCTGGCCGTGATCATCTTTATATGAACTATCCAGAATAGGCAAATTTGTAGAGACCGAGCCGGGCGTGGTGGCTCATGCCTGTAATCCCAGCACTTTGGGAGGCTAAGGTGGGAGGATCACTTGAGGTCAGGAGTTCGAGACCAGCCTGGCCAACATGGTGAAACCCCATCTTAGAGGGGGAAAAAAAAAACACACACACACACAGAAAAGTTTATGTAGAGACCGAAAGGAGATGAGTGGTTGCTGGGGCTGTGAGGAGGGGGAGCATCATGACTGCTTAGTGGATACAGGATTTCTTTCTAGGGTGACAAAATCTTCTAGAACTAGGCCAGGCACGGTGGCTCACACCTGTAATCTCAGCACTTTTGGAGGCCGTGGCAGGCAGATCACCTGAGGTCAGGAGTTCAAGACCAGCCTGGCCAACATGGTGAAACCCTGTCTCTTCTAAAAATACAAAATTAGGGCCAGGTATGGGTGGCTCACACCTGTAATCCCAGCACTGGGAGGCTGAGGCAGGCAGAGCACAAGGTCAGGAGTTCAAGACCAGCCTGGCCAAAATAGTGAAACCCCGTCTTTACTAAAAATACCAAAAATTATCTGGGCGTGATGGCGGGCACCTGTAGTCCCAGATACTTGGGAGGCTGAGGCAGGAGAACCGCTTGAACCCAGGAGTAGGAGGTTGCAGTGAGCCGAGTGCCACGGCACTCCAGCCTGGGCAAAAGAGTGAAGCTCCGTCTCAAACAAAAACAAAGAAAATGTTCCAGAACTAGATAGTGGTGATGGTTGCAGAAGGCTGTAAATGTGCAAGATGCCACTGCACTGCTAAACTCTGCACTTTAAAATGCTGTATTTTACTACAATTTGTTTTTTAAGCAATAGGAGGAAAAGAATTAGCCAAATGGGCAGAGGGAGACGGATGTACCCTCCTAGAGGATTCTGGGTAGGGGTTGAACCACCCCAGCTCCTCCCAGACCCCTTTCCTAACTCTCTACCTCCCCAGGCCTGGCTGGACACCCAGGACCTGTGCTTGGGCCACTATGTGAATGGAAAGTGGTTGAAGCCTGAACACAGGAATTCAGTGCCTTGCCAGGATCCCATCACAGGTACGAGATGTCCCCCAGTCATTCATGGAGTAGAGGGATGTGTGCCTCTAGCCCTACCCACCAACACCCATTCCCCTTGCCCAGGGCCCTGAGGGCAGGGGAGCAGCTGCTGGTGGGAGAGGGGCAATGATGTCTGGTTCCTTCTGATACCAATCACCCTAATTATGGTTCCGGGTCTCTGTGGAGGCTTTGTGAAGTTGCTGTCTGGGAAAATCCCTTCCTTGCTCTGGAAGTGATCATAGCGGTGACCCAGCAGAGAATAGGGACCAGCTTTACAGCCTTGGGGTGACCCCAGGCTCCAAAAATCTCAACCCCCTCCAGATCTGACATGGGCTCCCCGCATCTCGCCTCCCATCTGAGTCCCTCCACTCTTCTTCCCAGGAGAGAACTTGGCCAGTTGCCTGCAAGCACAGGCCGAGGATGTAGCCGCAGCTGTGGAGGCGGCCAGGACGGCATTTAAGAGCTGGAGTGCGCAGCCTGGAGTCGTCCGGGGCCAGCACCTGACCAGGTGATGCAGCTGAGATGTGGACCCCGGGAGGCTGGGACCCCCAGCATCCGCTCGAGACCATGGGAACAAAGGCTTTTTCCCAAGATGCCACTGAATTAATTTGTAGCTAAGGCTCAGATTCCCAGTATGTGCTGGAGGCGGGAGGTGGCCAAAACTTGCATCTGTTTTCCACTATTCACTGGGACTAGAAGCCACAAAGGGCAGGGCGTGGTGGCTCATGCCTGTAATCCAAGCACTTTGGAGGCCAAGGTGGGCGGATCACCTGAGGTTGGGAGTTCAAGACCAGCCTGACTAACATGGTGAAACCCCATCTTTTTAAAAAAAAAAAAAAAAAGAAGCCACAAAGCTTCTATTTCCCAGGACATCCATGGAGCGCGTTGAGGCTCCATTTCTCAGCAGTTCTCTGGGGCTGGTGAATTTCCTAGCTGCTTTGGGGGCAGCTAGAGACAAAAATTCCATTTCCCAAAATGCAATTGAGATTAGAAGCTAAGACTCAGGCTGGGTGCAGGTGCTCATGCCTGTAATCCTAGCACTTGGGGAGGCCAAGGCGAGTGGATCACCTGAGGTCAGGAGTTCAAGACCAGCCTGGCCAACATGGCAAAACCCCATCTGTACTGAAAATACAAAAACTAGCTGGGCATAGTGGTGCACACCTGTAATACCAGCTACTCGGATGGCGGAGATCGCTTGAGCCTGGGGGGTGGAGTTTGCAGTGAGCTGAGACTGAGCCGTTGCACTCCAGCCTGCACAACAGGAGACTCCATCTCAAAAAAAAAAAGCTAAGACTCATTTTCCCAGAAGCTTCAGAGATTTACCGGTGGCCAAGACCTTTACACAGCATCCTCAGGGTTTATGTTTCCATGACTACAATTCCCATAAATCTCTACTGCCTTCTGCCCCAGGTAAATGGTGGGGCTCATGGGGATTGTAGTCCACGTATACAGGAGCAGCCCAGGACCCTTTGAGGCTGAGGGCCATTGGAAAATGAGCAACTTCTTGCTTTCTCCACAGGCTGGCCAAGGTGATCCAGAAACACCAGCGGCTGCTGTGGACCCTGGAATCCCTGGTGACTGGGAGAGTTGTTCGAGAGGTTCGAGATGGGGACGTCCAGCTGGCCCAGCAGCTGCTCCACTACCATGCAATCCAGGCATCCACCCAGGAGGAGGCACTGGCAGGCTGGGAGCCCATGGGTAAGACCCTGGAGTCCCAGCCCCTAGCCCTCTCTTCCCACGTGACCCAGCAGTGCCAGCTCCAGAGCTCTCCTTCTTCTTCTTTTTGTTCTTTGAGACTGTTTCGCTCTTGTCGCCCAGGCTGGAGTGCAATGGCGCGATCTCGGCTCACTGCAACCTCCACCTCCCTGGTTCAAGCGATTCTCCTGCCTCGAATCCTGAGTAGCTGAGATTGCAGGCGCGCCCCATCATGCCTGGTTAATTTTTGTATTTTTAGTAGAGATGGGGTTTCACCATGTTGTTTAGGCTGGTCTCGAACTCCTGACCTTGTGATCTGCCTGCCTCGGCCTCCCAAAGTACTGAGATTACAGGCGTGAGCCACTGTGCCCGGCCCCCTCATTCTTTTTCGTTTTTGTTTGTCTTTTTCTGTTTCAGACAGGGTCTTACTCTGTAACCCTGGCTAGAGTGCAGTGGTACAATTATAGCTCACTGATGATTCAGCCTTCTGGGCTTGAGATCCTCACACCTCAGCCTCCCAAGTAACTGGGACTACAACCATGCACCAGACGCCCAACTGTTTTTTTAATGTTTTGTAGCCATGGGGTCTCGCTGTGTGGCCCAGGCTGGTCTTGAACCCCCAGCCTCAAGGAATTCTCTTGCCTCATTTTTTTTTCTTATAGGAGTAATTGGCCTCATCCTGCCACCCACGTTCTCCTTCCTTGAGATGATGTGGAGGATTTGCCCGGCCCTGGCTGTGGGTAAATGATGGGCTGGGGCGGTCTTGACTCTTGGGTCTGAGAAAGGTGGAGATGGTGGGGCCCAAACTCCAGAGTCTGTGAGATAAAGGGGCTGGGGGCCTGGACTCCTGGATCTGAGGGAGGAGGGTCTGGGATCTGGACTCCTGGATCTGAGGGAGGAGGGTCTGGGGACCTGGACTCCTGGATCTGAGGGAAGAGGGGCTGGGGTCTGGACTCCTGGGTCTGAGGGAAGAGGGGCTGGGGTCTGCACTCCTAGGTCTGACGGAGGAGGGGCTGGGGGTCTGGACTCCTGGGTCTGAGGGAGGGGGGCTGGGGTCTGCACTCCCGGGTCTGAGGGAGGAGGGGCTGGGGGTCTGGACTCCCGGGTCTGAGGGAGGAGGGGCTGGGGCGTGGACTCCTGGGTCTGAGGGAGGAGGGGCTGGGGTCTGCACTCCTGGGTCTGAGGGGGGAGGGACTGGGGTCTGGACTCCCGGGTCTGAGGGAGGGGGGCTGGGGTCTGCACTCCTGGGTCTGAGGGAGGAGGGGCTGGGGGTCTGGACTCCCGGGTCTGAGGGAGGAGGGGCTGGGGGCGTGGACTCCTGGGTCTGAGGGAGGAGGGGCTGGGGGCCTGGACTCCCGGGTGTGAGGGAGGAGGGGCTGGGGGTCTGGACTCCCAGGTCTTTGAGCTGCTCCACTTCCCCAGGCTGCACTGTAGTGGCCCTCGTGCCCCCCGCCTCCCCCGACGCCCCTCCTCCTTGCCCAGCTGGCAGGCGAGCTGGGCTCATTCCCCAGGAATCCTGAATGTCATCAGTGGCCCTGCCTCCCTGGGGCCCATCCTGGCCTCCCAGCCTGCAATCCAGAAGGTGGCCTTCTGTGGAGCCCTGGAGGTATCTTCAGGACGAGGGTTGGGGTGGAACATGGCTGGGGGCTGCAAGGCTCCTCCTGCAGCTGAATTAGGTGGGGTCCCTAGGAAGGACGTGTCCTTCGTCGGGAGCCTGGCGGGTGAGTGTGTGGAGCTGGGCCTGGCACTGGGAATGGAGTCACTGCTGCTGCTGACGGACACAGCGGACCTGGACTCAGCTGTGGAGGGTGTGGTGGACGCCGCCTGGTCCGACCGTGGCCCGGTGAGACTGTGCGCTCCTGTCCCTGCACACCGTGGAGGCGATCTGTGCCTGTCTCCAGTCCTTGGGGCCCTGAGTCTCTGTTCATTTTATTTGTTTTGTTTGTTTGTTTTTGTTTTTTTTTTTTGTTTTGTATCTCTGTTCATTTTATTTCATTTTATTATTTTGTTGAGATGGAGTTTTGCTTGGCTGGGCGCGGTGGCTCACGCCTGTAATCCCAGCACTTTGGGAGGCCATGGCGGGTGGATCACCTAAGGTCAGGAGTTCGAGACCAGCCTGACCAACATGGTGAAACCCTGTCTCTTAAAAAAAAAAAAAAAAAAAAAAAAGATGGAGTTTCCCTCTTGTCACCCAGGCTGGAGTGCAGTGGCACCGGCTCGGCTCACTGCAACCTCCACCTCCTGGGTTCAAGCGATTCTCCTGCCTCAGGCTCCCGAGTAGCTGGGAGTACAGGGGCCCACCACCACGCCCAGCTAATTTTGTGTATTTTTAGTAGAGACAGGGTTTCACCATGTTGGCCAGGCAGGTTTTGAACTCCTGACCTCAGGTGATCCACCCACCTTGGCCTCCCAAAGTGTTGGGATTGCAGGCGTGAGCCAGTATGCCCAGCCTCTCTGCCTCTCTGTTCTTTAGGTCTCTGTTGATTTTCTTTTTTTCAGACAGAGTCTCACTCTGTCACCCAGGCTAGAGTACAGTGGTGCGATCTCAGCTCACTGCAAACTCCGCCTCCCACGTTCAAGCAATTCTCCTGCCTCAACCTCCTGAGTAGCTGGGACTATAGGCATGTGCCACCATGCCCAGCTAATTTTTGTATTTTTAGTAGAGACGGGGTTTCAGCATGTTGGCCAGGCTGGTCTCGATCTCTTGACCTCATGATCTCCCCCGCCTTGGCCTCCCGAAGTGCTGAGATTACAGGCATGAGCCACCGCGCCTGGCCTCTCTGTTCTTTGGGACTCTGTTGATTTCTCTGAGTGTCCGTGTCCCTGGTTTTCCAGGCTCTGTCTCCACTCTTCAGATTACCAACTTGCTGTGATTCCATTTCTGCCCTGAGCATGGCCCTGAGCACCATCTCCCTGACCCTACGCCGTCCCTGAGTCTCAGCCCTCTCCCCCACAGTGGCCCTGAGTCGGCACCTCATGCCCCTTTCCTCACAGGGCGGCCTCAGGCTCCTCATCCAGGAGTCTGTGTGGAATGAAGTCATGAGGCGGCTGCTGGAGCGGATGGGGCGGCTTCGGAGTGGCCGAGGGCTGGATGGGGCCGTGGACATGGGGACCCGGGGGGGCTACAGCATGTGACCTGGCCCAGCGCTTTGTGCATGAGGCCCAGAGCCAGGGTGCACAGGTGAGCCAAGGGCAGAGACTTTAGGGTGTCAGGGGAGGAGTGGCCTGCAGACCCAGCTTCGGGGTCTGAGGGAGGAGGGGCTGGGGGCCTGGACTCCCGGGTCTGAGGGAGGAGGGGCTGGGGCCTGGACTCCCGGGTCTGAGGGAGGAGGGGCTGGGGGCCTGGACTCCCGGGTCTGAGGGAGGAAGGAGCTGGGCCTGGACTCCCGGGTCTGAGGGAGGAGGGGCTGGGGGCCTGGACTTCTGGGTCTGAGGGAGGAGGGGCTGGTCCTGGACTCCTGGGTCTGAGGGAGGAAGGCTGGGGCCTGGACTCCTGGGTCTCAGCAGGAAGGGACTGGAGGTCAACTTCTAGATCATTTCTCTCCCTAGGTGTTCCAGGCTGGCCATGTGCCCCCAAAAAGGCACTTCTATCCCCCAACCTTGGTCTCCAACCTGCCCCCAGCCTCCCCCTGTGCCCAGGCAGAGGTGAGTCTCTTAAGGCTGCAGAGCGCCTATCCACGCCAGCCAAGGGCAGCAGCTCCGTGCCTGCAGAAGCCCTTGGGGTGACCGTGTGCCCCGGGCCTGGGGCTGCTGCCACCTCTCGGCTCCTCCCTGGTGGGTGGGCCCTGGAGGGCCGGGCTGGCCAGGCTGCCTGAGCTCCTGGTCGCTGCTTGCAGGTGCCGTGGCCTGTGGTCGTGGCCTCCCCCCTTCCGCACAGCCAAGGAGGCACTGGCGGTGGCCAATGGGACACCCCGTGGGGGCAGCGCCAGCGTGTGGAGCGAGAGGCTGGGGCAGGCGCTGGAGCTGGGCTACGGGTCAGTCTGCGTGGCCCGGGCGCTCACTCCTCTCTGTCTTCACAGCTTCCTCTCCCTTCTCCCTGGGTCATTCCCCACGCCTGTAACTCATCCCTCTCTGGCCTGCCACTGTCTGCTTTCCTCTGTCGGATGTCTTCATCTTCCCCACAGGCTCCAGATGGGCACCGTCTGGATCAACGCCCACGGCCTCAGAGACCCTTCGGTGCCCACAGGTGGCTGCAAGGAGAGTGGGTGTTCCTGGCACGGGGGCCCCGACGTGAGCACACCCCCTCCTTGTCACCCACCCATGTGCCCTTGACACTTGCATCTGGCCTCGTGTGCCTCTTGCATCCTCTTGACACTGTCCCCTCTCACAGGGGCTGTGTGAGTATCTGCGGCCCTCAGGGACCCCCACGCAGGTGTCCTGCCTCTCCAAGAACCTGAACTATGACACCTTTGGCCTCGCTGTTCCCCTCAACCCTGCCGGCTGGGCCTGAAATCGGGCCCAGGTGAGTTGTTGGGGCTGGTGATCTGGAGTGGTGAATGGGGAGAGGGGAATGAATGCTCCTTTCCTCGTGAATGGGAAGAGGGGAATGAATGCTCGCTTCTCCATGGACCGGAGGGCTGGTGCGAGGTTCGTCCAAGCCATCTCGTGGTCCTGCTGAGTACTACACAGTGGCCTCACACAACCCACCCCAGGCCTAGTGAGGCTCTCAGCTCTGCCCCATGAATGTCTGTGCTCTCCCAGAAACTCATGGGTCTAGGAGCTTGGGGTCCCCAGAGGGGTCCCCAGAGGCTCATGGGAGCAGAAGCTTGGGTTCCCCAGAGGCTCATGGGAGCAGAAGCTTGGGTTTCCCAGAGGCTCATGGGAGCAGAAGCTTGGGGTCCCCCCAGAGTCTCATGGGAGCAGGAGTTTAGGGTCTACCAGAAGCTCGTAGGAGCAGGAGCTTAGAGTGACCCAGAGGCTCATGGGAGCAGAAGCTCGGGTCCTGCAGGGGCTCATGGGAACAGGAATTTGGAGTGCCCCTCAGGCTCATGGGAGCAGTTCTTAGAGTCTTCCAGAGGCTATGGGAGCAGGAGTTTAGGGCACCCAGAGGCTCATGGGAACAGGGGTTTGGGGTCCCCCAGAGGCTCATGGGAGCAGAAGCTTGGGGTCTCCCAGAGACTCATGGGAGCATGAGTTTTTTGTTTTTTTTTTAATAAAGATGGGGTTTCACCATGTTGGTCAGGCTGGTCTTGAACTGCCGACCTCAGATGATCCACCGCCTTGGCCTCCAAAGTGCTTGGATTACAGGCGTGAGCCACCACGCCTGGCTGGGAGCATGAGTTTAAGATCCCTCCAGAGACTCAAGGGAGCAGAAGTTTAGGGTCTACCCGAGGCTCATAGGAGCAGGAGCTTAGGGTCCCCCAGAGGCTCATGGGAGCAGGAGCTTTGGGGTCCGCCAGGGATTCATGGGAACAGAAATTTGGGGTACCCTTCAGGCTCATGGGAGCAGGCTCATTAGAGTCTGCCAGAGTCTCATGGGAGTAGGAGTTTGGTGTCCCCCAGAGGCCCATGGGAGCAGGAGTTTAGGGTACCCAAAGGCTCAAGGGAACAGGGGTTTGGGTTCCCCTGAGGATCATGGGAGCAGAGCAGAAATTTTGGTTCCTCCAGAGGCTCATAGGAGCAGCAATTTGGGCTTCCCCAGAGGCTCATGGTAGCAGTTGAGGGTCCTCCAGAAGCTCATGGGAGAAGGAGTTTAGGTCTCCCAGTGAATCATAGGAGCAGGAGTTTAGGGTCCCCCAGAGGCTCATGGGAACAGGGATTTGAGATGCCCCAGAGGCTCACGGGAACCAAGGTGGTCTTCCCAGTGGGGTAGAGCATAAGGCCTGAGCAGATCCAGGCCCCAGGCTTCCTCTTCATGCCGCACCCTACTCCAGCCCAGCACCCCCCTATGGGCTCTTCGTGGTGGCCGTTCCAGGCTCCTGGGGCCCGAAGCTCCAGGCCCATCCAGGATTCGTCCGGCAACCTCCATGGCTATGTGGCTGAAGGCGGAGCCAAGGACATCCGAGGTGCTGTGGAGGCCGCTCACCAGGCTGCCCCTGGGTAAGACGGGTCACACAGGAAAGCCTCGGGGTCATGGCATGGCAGAGAGGGGAGTCTGGGGCCCCCAACAGTTGATGGACTGGGAGTCTGGGCCCCCAGGGTAGGGGCTGTGGACAGAGGTGGGTGTTGCGAGAGCCAAGACCAGAATGCCGACCCCCAGTGTGCACTGTCTGCCCACAGCTGGGCGAGCCAGTCCCCAGCGGCCCGGGCGGGCCTGTTGTGGGCCCTGGCGGCCGCACTGGAGCGCCGGAAGTCAACCCTGACCTCCAGGCTGGAGAGGCAGGGAGTGGAGCTCAAGGCTGCCGAGGCGGAGGTGGAGCTGAGCGCGAGGCGACTTCGCGCATGGGGGGGCCCGGGCCCAGGCCCAAGGCCACACTCTGCAGGTGAAGGGTCTGTGGGCAGCCCCCGCAAGAGCCGGGCAGGCAGGGTGGGGCTCAGAACAGAAGCTGTGAGATGAGCCAGGCTTGGGATCCTGGCCCAGCCCCACGGCCTTCCACGGGAGGATCATCAGCAAGTGGCTTCACCTTTCTGTACCTCAGTTTCCTCATCTGTGTAGTGAGTGGGCACACAGCCCACCTCATAGAGTAGCCTTCACCAGATGATTGTTAGTGACGCATTCCTGGATCATAAAATCAATTTAGTGGGCTGTGATAGGCGGTTCTTGCATTGCTGTTAAAGAAACACCTGGGCCGGGCGTGGTGGCTCACACCTGTAATCCCAGCACTTTTGGGAGGTCGAGGCGGGAGGATCACTTGGGGCCAGGAGTTCAAGACCAGCCTGGCCAACATGGTGAGACCCAATCTCTACTAAAAATACAAACATTCACTGGGCATGGTGGCGTGCACCTGTAATCCCAGCTACTTGGGAGGCTGAGCAGGAGAATCACTTGAACCTAGGAGGTGGAGGTTGCAATGAGCCGAGATTGCACCACTGCACTCCAGCCGGGGCAACAGAGGGAGACTCCATCTCAAAAAAAAAAAAGGCAGAGACGATGTAAATCAAAGCCACAATGAGCTATCACTATGCACCTAAATGTCTAAAATGTAAAAAGTGTTAGGTTTTTTTTTTTTTTTTTTTGAGTCGGAGTTTCGCTCTTGTTGCCCAGGCTGGAGTGCAATGGCAAGATCACGGCTCACCACAACCTCTGCCTTCACGGGTTCAAGCAATTCTCCTGCCTCAGCCTCCCGAGTAGCTGGGATTACAGGTGCACACCACCACACCCAGCTAATTTTGTATTTTTAGTAGAGACGGGTTTCTCCATGTTGGTCAGGCTGGTCTCAAACTTCCGACCTCAGGTGATCCGCCCACCTTAGCCTTCCAGAGTGTTGGGATTACAGGCGTGAGCCACCGTGCCCGGCCAGGTGTTTGGTTTTTTAAGAGAAGGCAAAGGTTAAAGAAAGACAGAGGGAGAGAGACGCTCTACAGCAACACAGGTAGATTGCAAAAACCTGCGGAGACAGGGAACCAGCTTAATGCCAGATCCCGCCGCTCATTACCGGCTGGGTTTCTTATAGGTATGGGCAGGGGGGGGTCTGGGCTGCATGGCTTGCTGCCAGGCAGGATATTGACAAGGCGTTCCTATGATCAGGCGGTTTGGTTCTTTTTCCTTTTACTTTTTTTTGAAACAGAGTCTCGCAGTGGCGCGATCTCGGCTCACTGCAACCTCTGCCTCCTGGGTTCAAGAGATTCTCCGACCTCAGCCTCTCGAGTAGCTGGGACTACAGGCAACCACCACCACACCCGGCTAATTTTTTGTATTTTTAGTAGTGACAGGGTTTCACTATGTTAGCCAGGCTGGTCTGGAACTCCTGACCTCAAGTGATCCACCCACCTTGGCCTCCCAAAGTGTTGGCATTACAGGCGTGAGCCACCACACCTGGCCAGTTTGGCCCTTTTTCTGGTGGGATGTGATAGGATGTTCCTTGGACCTTTGCTCAGCAGGAAATGATGGAGATATTCCTTCAGCTGGACCTTTGACTGGCAGGGTATGATTTAAAAGAGTCAGGTAGCCAGGCGCAGTGGCTCATGCCTATAATCCCAGCACTTTAGGAGGCTAAGGTGCGTAGATCACTTGAGGTCAGGAGTTCACAACCAGCCTGGCCAACATGGTGAAATCCCATCTCTACTAAGACACAAAAATTAGCCAGGTGTGATAGCGCACGCCTATAATCCCAGCTACTCGGGAAGCTGAGACAGAAGAATCGCTTAAACCTGGGAGATGGAGATTGCAATAAGCTGAGATCCTGCCACTCCACTCTAGCCTGGGGGGCAACAGAGCAGGACTCCATCTCAAAAAAAAAAAAAGAGGCCGGGTGCGGCGGCTCATGCCTATAATCTCAGCACTTTGGGAGGCCGAGGCAGGTGGATCACAAGTTCAGGAGTTTGCCACCAGCCTGGGGAACACAGTGAAACCTCATCTCTACTAAAATACAAAAAATTACCCGGGTGTGGTGGCACGTGCCTATAATCCCAGTTACTCGGGAGGCTGAGGCAGGAGAATTGCTTGAACCTGGGAGGCGGAGGTTGCAGTGAGCCGAGATTGCACCTCTGCACTCCAGCCTGGGCAACAGAGTGAGTCTCCATCTCTAAAAAAAGAAAAGAAAAAGAAATACAGTCAGATGGTTGGGCAGGACGTTTCTCACAGCCTGAGCCCCCGTGGAATGTTTCGCTTTGACCAGGGTCTGGGAAATGGCAGGGGGCTCACATAGTGGTGCATTTTGGACTAACACCAAGTGTTGGCGAGGTTGTGAGAGAATGGGATCTCTCATTCACTGCTGGGCAGGCTCCCCTGCCCCATGCTTGACCCGCCTGTCCCTGCAGGTATCGGGGCTGAGAGGCCCTGTGCTGCGCCTGCGAGAGCCGCTGGGTGTGCTGGCTGTGGTGTGTCCGGATGAGTGGCCCCTGCTTGCCTTCGTGTCCCTGCTCGCTCCTGCCCTGGCCTTCGGCAACACTGTGGTTATGGTGCCCAGTGCAGCGTGTCCCCTGCTGGCCCTGGAGGTCTGCCAGGTACAGTCCCCTGCCTTCCTGCCTTCCTCTGCTCCCCCGTAGCCTCTGGGTGACAGACAAAGAGCGTGGCTCTTACTACCCTCCATGATAACCGTGATGCCCCCACCCCAGCATCCAAGCCTTCACTCCTCGGGGACCCAGTGCCCATTCTTAACCCCAGGCCTGGGGCCTTCTTGTCCAGGACCCTTGTCCTGCTGGATGCCCTCTAAGGCTTGCCCCGTCCCTATGGCCCTCCCAACCCTCCCACTCTCTCCATCCCCCCAGGACATGGCTACCCTGTTCCCAGCGGGCCTAGCCAACGTGGTGACAGGAGACCGGGACCATCTGACCCGCTGCCTGGCCTTGCACCAGGACGTCCAGGCCCTGTGGTATTTCGGATCCGCCCAGGTGCTCTTTGTTCTATTTTGCCATCTTCAGCATCTCACACTTCCAACAGGCTCCTCCTTTTCTGGAAACACAGCCCCGCCCTCTTAGAACTCCTGTTGCTAAGGGGGAGAAACTCCTTGACAACAAGGTTCTGAGGCCCTGCCCTTAAAATGCCAGTTACTAAGGAAGAGGCGGTCCTTAGCAACAAGGGCCTGAGAGCTGCCCAGCCCCAAGACCTTATCTCAGTGGACGGCTGATGCTAAGGACCACACCCTAGATTTGGAGGCCTACAGTCTACTCTTTTTTTATTTTTTATTTTTTATTTTTTTGAGACAGAGCCTCACCCTGTCACGCAGGCTAGAGTACAGTGGCAAGGTCATACCTCCCTGCAGCCTCAACCTCCCAGGCTCAAGCCACCATCCCACCTCAGCTTCCTGAGAGGCTGGGACCACCAGCGTGCACCAGTATGCCCAGCTAAATTTTTTATTTTGTAGAGACAGGGGTTTCTCTGTGTTGCCCAGGCTGATCTCGAACTCCTGGGCTCAAGTGATCTGCCCACCTTGGCGTCCCCAAAGTGATGGGATTACAGGTGTGAGCCGGCACAACTGGCGGAGTCCACTCTTTATTTATTTATTTAGACAGTCTCACTCTTCGCCCAGGCTGGAGTGCAGTGGCGTGATCTCGGCTCACTGCAACCTCTGCCTCCCGGTTTCAAGTGACTCTCCTGCCTCTCGAGTAGCTGAGACCACAGGCATGCGCCACCACGCCTGGCTAATTGTTGTTGTTGTTTTTGTTTTTGTTTTTTAAGTAGAGACAGGGTTTCACCATATTGGCCAGTCCGGTCTCAAACTCCTGACCTTGAGAATCTGCCTGCCTCAGCCTCCCAAAATGTTGAGATTACAGGCGTGAGCCACTGTGCCCAGCCAATTTTTACCTTTTTTTTTTTTTTGAGACAGAGTCTCGTTCTGTAGCCCAGGCTGGAGTGCAGTGGTGCAATCTCGGTTCACTGCAACCTCCGCCTCCTGGGTCCTGGTTCAAGCAGTTCTCCTGCCTCAGCCTCCCAAGTAGCTGGGATTACAGGCGCACACCACCACACCCAGCTAATTTTGTATTTTTAGTAGAGACGGGTTTCTCCATGTTGGTCAGGCTGGTCTCAAACTTCCGACCTCAGGTGATCCACCCACCTCAGCCTCCCAAAGTGCTGGGATTACAGGTGTGAGCCACCACGCCAGCCATAATTTTTACTTTTTAAATAGAGACTGGGTCTTGCTATGTTGTCCAGGCTGGTCTTAAACTCCTGAGCTCAAGTGATCCTCCTGCCTCAGCCTCCCCAGGTGCTGGGATTACAGCAGTGAACCACTGCGCCCCACCGTCCACCCTCTTAAACCTTCTGTTGCTAACATATGTGAACTTGTTCACAAGAACCTGGGCCCCATTCCTTTGAACTTGGGCTGCTAAGAGAGAGGAAATTCCCTAACCACTGGGTCAAATGCTCTTCCCTCCCATCTGGAAGTTTTGCTTGGGAGGAGTGGAGCGTTGTAGCTACAGGGCCTGGGTCCAGCCTGAAGGCCCTTTCAGTAACAGTCCTCATCTCGGAGGCAGCAGGTAATTAGTAGCAAGCTCGTAGAAGTGCTGACCCCCCTCTCTCCCCACCTCAGGGCTCCCAGTTTGTGGAGTGGGCCTCGGCAGGAAACCTCAAGCCAGTGTGGGTGAGCAGGGGCTGCCCGCGGGCCTGGGACCAGGAGGCCGGTGGGGCAGGCCCAGAGCTGGGGCTGCGAGCGGCGCGGACCAAGGCCCTGTGGCTGCCCATGGGGGACTGATGCCTGAGCGCCACCCACTGCATTTTGGACATCTTGGACCAAGGGGGAGATGGATCCCCGCAGACCCCTGGGACTTCCCCCTTCTGTTTCCTGTGTCTTCCAATAAACTCTCCGACCAACCCTAGCTGTGTTTCTGCGGGAAGAAAGGGAGTAGTGGCCAGGCTTGATGGCTCACACCTGTAATCCCAGCACTTTGGGAGGTGGAGGTGGGCAGATCACCTGAGGTCGGGAGTTTCAGACCACCCTGACCAACATGGAGAAACCCTGTCTCTACTAAAAATACAAAAAATTAGCCAGGTGTGGTGGTGGGTGCCTGTAATCCCAGCTACTCAGAAGGCTGAGGCAGGAGAATCGCTTGAATCCGGGAGGCGGAGGTTGCAGTGAGCTGAGATCAGCCACTGCACTCCAGCCTGGGCGACACAGTGAGACTCCATCTCAAAAAAAAAAAAAAGGAAGTAGCAACTTCTGGCAGATTTGAGGCCTTTTTTTTTTTTTTTGAGTTAGAGCCTGGCTCTGTCACCCAGACGGGAGTGCGGTGGCGCAATCTTGGCTCACAGCAGCCTCAGCCTCTGGGGCTCAAGGGGTCCTCATGCTTCAGCCTCACATGTAGCTGGGGCCACAGACATGCGCCACCACACCTGGCTTGAGGCCGTTTTAGTTCTGAGGTTGAGCAGCTCAGGAGCTGGCTCCAGCGCCATGCTGTGTTTGTGAAACAGACAAGGGGACTCTGAGGGCTCTGGACAGGGCCCCAGCATTCTCATTTCTTCTTGTCTTCTCCATTCGGCGGCTCTTGCTCTCTACTTTTCTCTGCCTTTTCATTGCCTCAGGATCCGTATGCAGTAAAGGAGCTCTGTGGAATAAAACCAAAGTCCTCCTATGTGACTTTTGTCAATTTCCATGGTATAAATGCTCCCACTGTGCCGGCTTTCAAGGTACAGGGGATTGAACAAATGGCTGACAGAATCCTGAAATGTTGACAGGTCAGCTCCCCTGTTAACAGAGCCAATGTGAGCCGCTTCAGTGCACCACTGCCTTAGGATTCTGGTTGTGGGGTTTTTGTTTGTTTTGAGACAGTCTCACTCTGTCACCCAGGCTGGAGTGCAGTGGCGTGATCTCGGCTCACTGCAACCTCTGCTTTCCAGGTTCCAGTGATTCTTCTGCCTCAGCCTCCCAAGTAGTTGGGACTACAGACACACCACCATGCCCGGCTAACTTTTTTTTTTTTTTTTTTTTTTTTTGAGACCGAGTTTTGCTCTTGTTGGCCCAAGCTGGAGTGCAGTGGTGCAAACTCAGCTCACTGCAACCCCTGCCTCTTTTTTTTTTTAAGACAGAGTCTTGCTCTGTCGCCCAGGCTGGAGTGCAGTGGCCTGATCTCAACTCACTGCAACAATCCACCTCCCGGGTTTAAGAGATTTTCCTGTCTCAGCCTCCCGAGTAGCTGGGATTACAGGTGCCTGTCACCACGCCTGGCTAATTTTTTTTTGCATTTTTAGTAGAGACGGGGTTTCACCCTGTTGGCTGTTGTTATATGTAAATTTTTGGTACCGCGAAAGACGTAGCAATATCAATTTCCTGAGCAAGGCAATTTACTTCTGTAGAGGGTGCAACTCACAGATGGAACAATGGCGAGCGCACAGGTGGACAAGGAGGGGGAAGGGGTCTTTTCTCCTGACAGAGGTCGCCCCTACTGCTGTGTCCTTCCCCTATTGGCTAGGGCTACACCGCACAGTCTAGGCTAATTCCGATTGGCTATTTTAAAGAGAGCAGGGGTAGGAGCCGGAGTGGTGGGGTGGGTAGTTTGGTGGGGAAGGACAGTTATGAGACAGGTCAGAGCAGGTAACCAGGGGTCAAAGCAGGTGACCGGAGCAGGTGACTGGGATGAATCAGGACAAAAGAGGACCTGGGGAACAGATGCAAATGACAGCTTAGAACTGGTGGAAAATGTTGTTTATGAAACTGCAAGGAAGTTAAACTTTAAAATGGAGAATTGAAGAATAAGAGAGCTGAACATACTGACACTGATTATCTGAAGAGAAACCTGGGTTCACTGTATCTAGCAATCCCCCAATCTTGGAGTTTTACAGTTTTTCTTATTTTTTTCTCTTCAAACGTCCTTAACATGTCTTGGCTTCCTTGTCCTGCTATCCCGTTGATAGCTTCCCTGGTGTAATTAACAAACTGCTGCTGATCATAACAGATATAATTTATTTAATTTACATTTTTATTAATTGTCACCTACGAAAATATTGACTTAAATCCTGCAGCTGTTTGATCTCGGGCTTTAAAGTTATTTGGTAACTTCAGTAATGTTTATGTAAACATGGGGATTAAAGGGCCCATGTGAGGCACTTCTTTTTTACAATTTTTTTCTTTTTCTTTTTTTTTTTTTCCGAAACAGAGTCTCGCTCTGTTGCCAGGCTGGAGTTCAGTGGCACAATCTCGGCTCACTGCAACCTCCCGCCCAGCTAATTTTTGTATTTTTAGTAGAGGCGGGGTTTTAGCATGTTGGCCAGGATGGTCTTGATCTCTTGACCTCGTGATCCACCTGTCTTGTCCTCCCAAAGTGCTGGGATTACAGGCATGAGCCACCACGCCCAGCGGAATATATGGTTGTAAGAGACTGCAAGTGCTAGTTGGGGCGGTCCAGCCTGCTCTTTAGTGGTCCACGGAAGGTTGGACCCAACACGGCATAAAAGCTCTGTATCCAAGGGCCAAGACTCGAGGCTGACACTGCGGGCTTCACCGAAATCTCCCCAGACTAAATGGTCCCAGTTCACAGATGTCCAGTCTCAGGAGAGCCTGGAAGGACACAGAGGTATTTTTCTGAAGTGGAGAGCTGTCTTTGATGGCAAATCCCTCCACAGGGTGTAACAAGGCAAGCATCAAATGTAATAGCTTCAGGTGAAATTGACTTGGTTACATTAATAACTAGATGGTCAGCAATAGAGTGAGGAAAGAAGAAGGGGTAAATAGAAATGAAAGAGAGTTAAATTTTTCTTGGCTTTAGTTTGGTAGGGTTTCCCCCTGGGACCGTGGCCCATGACTCCAGAGAGGGTGGCGCTTTCTTGACCCTGGTGTGATGGGTCCATCTTTTTTCTGCTGTCCCTACTGCGGTTTCAGTAGTTAGGGACACCACGTAAGGTCTTCCCAGGCCGGTTGGAGCTTTGCCTTCTAGCCAACTTTTTATTTTATTTTACTTTATTTTTTTTTTATATAGAGACAGGGTTTCACCATCTTGGCCAGGCTGGTCTCGAACTCCTAACCTCAGTTGATCCACCTGCCTCGACCTCCCAAAGTGCTGGGATTATAGGCGTGAGCCACCACTCCCGGCCCTATCTCTCCAACTTTTGACAAGGAGCCTGGGAGGTGGAGGTTGCAGTGAGCTGAGATCACGCCACGGCACTCCAGCCTGGGTGACAGAGTGAGACCCCATCTCAAAAAAAAAACGATTCAGAGATTCAGAGATCCACAGATGTGGAAGAGAGCTGCTATTTTGTCTCATTTACCACTTCACCCCCCCGTTTGGAGTTGAAGAAAGCGAGGCTTGGAGAGGCCACGCTCCCACAGTGGTAATCCAGGGCTAGAGTGACACCTGCCAGGCCCAATGTGACAAGATGCATCCTGAGTCCTGTGTGCCAAGCCTTGGCGGGGCAAGTTGGGGCCCAAAGGATGGTCAGACACAGCAACTCCTCATTCTCGGAGACAGATCCCCGTTCCAGCCCCAGCTCACCACGCACTGAGCGCACGTGACACCCCAGCGAGTCAGCCCCACCACAGTCCCCGGCACGGGGCGTCCGGGAACGCGCCTTCTGTGGCGTGAGCGGCCGCTTGTCACCACCAGGGGGCGCGCTCCGCCTGGGCCCAGATTCCACTACACCGCCTCCGCACAAAAATTTCCTTTCACTTTCGATCTCTGACTGTCACCCGGCTTGGCCCCTTCCACCCAGCTGGGGCAAGCCTGGTGCATGGGGAGACTTGGACTCTAGGTTCCCCCAAGGGGTGGAGCCAGGGTCCCTACTCCTGGGGCAGAGGGAGCAGAGGATGGGGGGCTGGGTTCTTGGGTCCCTAACCTGGGGAGGGTTCTGGGGACCAGACGTCGGGGTTCTTGGAAGTGGAGATGAAGAGTTTTCACCGTAACTGGTGCAGACGCAGGAAGCCTGGGGGAGGAAGGGACAGGAAACTCAGCCACATCAAAGTCACGTAGGAGAGGTGGGGAGGCGCAGGGGCGGGCAGGGCAGGGGCTGGGGCATGGGGGTCCGAGACTTGTTCTTCTGTCCCTTCCAAGACCCGGCCGCAGGAGGCATGAGGGTCCCCCCGGCCGAGATGACAGTGCTGGTGCCAGCCTGGAGTCCAACAGTGCGTAAAACCCAGAAAAGGTTGGGGGGAGAGACGGGGAGGCACAATGTCAAGAATGAGGCAGAGGGGTGGGGAGACGGACAGGAGAATAGATGGACAGAGGAGGGGGAGATAGGAGGGGAAGATGGACAGAGGAGGGGAGATAGGAGGGGGGAGATGGAAAGAGGAGGGGGAGATGGACAGAGGGGGAGATGGACAGAGGAGGGGGAGATAGGAGGGGAAGATGGACAGAGGAGGGGGAGATGGAGAGGAGGGGGGAGATGGACAGAGGGGGAGATGGACAGAGGAGGGGGAGATGGAGAGGAGGGGAGATGGACAGAGGAGGGGGGAGACTGACAGCGGAGTGGAAGATGGACAGGAGGGAGAGATGGACAGAGGAGCGTGGAGGTGGACAGAGCCGGGAACGAATGAATAGGACATGAACCAAGATAAAGAGGCACGCGCCAGGAGTGTAGAAGGCGGAGGGAGGGACAGCGCTGGAGGAACCCGGGCGAGGAGAGCAGTCGTGAGAATGAAGCGGTCGGAGAAGGACGGCCATCGTTGGGGAGATGGGGAGAGAGCGGGGTGGAGCAGAGGAGGATCAAACTGGACGGCGTTGGACCAGAGGCAGAGAGAAACGGGGGAAGGAGGGGGCGGAGACGGGGCCAGGTCTCCAGAAAGTATGGAAGCGGTTTAAGGACACAGGGGGAAAGGAGGAGCGCGGAAGACAGAACAGCGCAGGTGGGAAGCCCGGAGGAGGGGGCTGTGTGCGGAACAGCGGAGGGCTCCCCCAGCGCCCCCTCCCCTGCAGACTCGTCTCCTGCTGCTGCTGCTGCTGAGCTCGGAACTCAGTGGGACCCAGGACTGCTCCTTCCAGCTCAGCCCCATCTCCTCCCGACTTCGCTGTCAAAATCCGTGAGCTGGTGAGCAGCGCTGCCCCGACCCCCTCGTGAGATCCCCCCTCCATTTTTTTTAAAGTAGAGACGGGGTCTCTCTCCCTGTGTTGCCCAGGGTGGTCTCGATCTCCTGGGCTCAAGCGATCCTCCCACCTCGGCCTCCCAAAGTGCTGGAATTACAGGCGTGAGCCACTGTGCTGGGGGGTGTCGCCCCTCTTGAGGCCAAGGTTCTGTGGCTTCTTCTGGGTTCTCCCTCTCTGAGTCTTGTCCCCCTCTCTCTCTTGGATCTCTGCTGCCACCTCTGGGTCCCCCACAGTTGTTTCCCGCTCTCTGCAGCCAGGCCTGACCCTGTTTTCTCCTGCAGTCTGACTACTTGCTTCAAGATTATCCGGTCACCGTGGCCTCCAACCTGCAGGACGTGAGTCACGTTGGTAGGGACCTAGGGTGGAGGTGGGGACCACAGACTCAAGATGCCCCACCCAGGCGAGTGGATAACCTGGCCCTCCCCTCCCCAAAGCCAGGAATCAGAGTCCCCTGCCCCTCCTCCCTCAGACCTGTGGGTTCTCCCCCTAGGAGGAGCTCTGCGGCGCCCTCTGGCGGCTGGTCCTGGCACAGCGCTGGATGGAGCGGCTCAAGACTGTGGCTGGGTCCAAGATGCGAGGCTTGCTGGAGCGCGTGAACACGGAGATACACTTTGTCACCAAATGTGCCTTTCAGGTCAGCCCTGAACTTAGAGGACAAGTGAGGGGGGAGGGAGATGCCTTCCTAGGCATTGGAAGTAAAGCCACCCAAGGAAGGTGGAGCCAGAACCCAATCCCCTGCGGAGCCCCGTTCCTGCAGAAAAACATGTCCCTAGAAACCGGCCAGGGGAGGGCTCTGCTCCCATTCTGGGCCCCAGGTTTCCTAGGCCTTGATGAAAGGTGCCACTAAGGGGTTCTTCCCCCCCCAAAAGAAAACAGGGAGAAGGGGTTTCTAAATTCTGAGGAGACCAGGCTCGGTGGCTCAGGCCTGTAATCCCAGCACTTTGGGAGGCGGAGGTGGGCGGATCACCTGAGGTCGGGAGTTCGAGACCAGCCTAACCAACATGGAGAAACCCCATATTTTAGTCTCTACTAAAAATACAAAAACTTAGCCAGGCGTGGTAGCGCATGCCTGTAATCCTCAGCTACTCGGGAAGCTGAGGCAGAGGAATCACTTGAACCCGGGAGGCGGAGGTTGTGGTGAGCCGAGATCCACACCATTGCACTCCAGTCTGGACAACAAGAGCGAAACTCCATCTCAAAAATAATAATAATAATAATAATAGTAATCCCAGCACTTTGGGAGGCCAAGGTGGGCAGATCACAAGGTCAGGAGTTTGATACCAGCCTCGCCAATATGGTGAAACCCCGTCTCTACTAAAAATACGAAGAAAAAAAAAAAGTTAGGCAGGCCTGGTGGCGGGTACCTGTAGTAGTCCCAGCTACTCGGGAGGCTGAGGCAGGAGAATTGCAGAGGTTGCAGTGAGTCGAGGTCATGCCACTGCACTCCAGCCTGCACGACAGAGCAAGGCTCTGTCTCAAATAATAATAATAACAATAATAATAATAATGAACTCTCTGCGAGAGCCAGAGCTCACTGGGCGCTGCTGCTGGGCATCACCAGCAGGGAAGAGCCTTTGGCCTGCAGAGGGCCGGTGCGGGGATGATGTGGTGATGATGTCTCCCCTCCCCCTGCCCCCAGCCCCCCCCCGCAGCTGTCTTCGCTTCGTCCAGACCAACATCTCCCGCTTCCTGCAGGAGACCTCCGAGCAGCTGGTCGCTCTGAAGCCCTGGATCACCCGCCAAATCTCTCCCGGTGCCTGGAGCTGCAGTGTCAGCCCGGTAAGGCTCCTAGCCACCCCCTGCTTCCCCTCCTGTCCTCACGGCCACTCCTTCACTGCAGGACCCTGCTCACATTGATGGGGACAAGGGCAAGCTTATTCCTCTTTCTGGACCTCAGTTTACCTTTTTTTTTTTTTTTCTGAGATGGAGTCTTGCTCTGTCACCCAGGCTGGAGTGCAGTGGTGCAATCTCCGCTCACTGCAACCTCCGCCTCCTGGGTTCAAGCGATTCTCCTGCCTCAGCCTCTCAAGTAGCTGGGATTACAGGGCTGTACCACCATGCCTACCTAATTTTGTACTTTTAGTAGAGACGGGGTTTCGCCATGTTGGCCAGGCTGGTCTCGAATTCCTGACCTCAAGTGATCCACCCGCCTTGGCCTCCCACAGTGCTGGGATTACAGGCATGAGCCACCTCGCCCCACCTGTTCACTGATTTAATTTGTGACAACCTGAATAGGTAGGTACAATGATTATCCTACTTTTACAGATAAGCAAACTGAGGCACAGAGAGGCCAAGCAGCCCATCTGAGGTCACACAGCCAGCACCAGCCAGGCCTCTCTTTCCCCTCCTTACCCCAGCCCTTCTCCTTGGTCACCTAGCCTCCTCTCTCTCCCCAGACTCCTCGACCCTGCCACCCCCCACAGAGTCCTGGGGCCCTGGAGGCCACAGCGCCAACAGCCCCGCCGTCCCCTCTGCTCTTCCTGCTGCTGCTGCCCACGGGCCTCCTGCTGCTGGCCGCTGCCTGGTGCCTGCACTGGCAGAGGACACGGCAGAGGATGCCCCGTGCTGGGGGAGCAGGTGAGCAGGGTGGGCAGAGGGGGCGGGGGGGGCTGAGAGGGTGGCCCACCTGTGGCTGACACTTTCGGGCCACAGGTGCCCCCCATCCCCCAGTCCCCAGGACCTGCTGCTTGTGGAGCACTGACCCGGCCGGGGCCTCATCCTGGTGAGTCCTTCACGGGCTGTGGAGCCAGGACTTTGTGTCTGCAGGTGGGGGAGGGGCACTGGAGGCATGGAGGGTGGTGAGCAGTGGAAGGGCAGGGGCAGCTCTGGGTGCAGAAAGATCCGTCTGGAGCTGGGCATGGTGGCTCACGCCTCTAATCCCAGCACTTTGGGAGGCCGAGGTGGGCGGATCACTTGAGGTCAGGAGTTCAAGACCATCCTGACCAACATGGCAAAACCCAGTCTCTACTAAAAATATAAAAATTAGCCGGGCATGATGATGCATGCCTGTAATCCTAGCTAGTCGGGAGGCAGAGACAGGAGAATCTCTTGAACCCAGGAGGCAGAGGTTGCAGTGAGCTGAGATCACACCATTGCACCACAGCCTGGGCGACAAAAGGAGACTCTGTCTCAAAAAAAAAAAAAAAAAAAAGAGGGCCAGGTGTGGTGGCTCACATCTGTAATCCCAGCACTTTGAGAGGCCAAAGTGAGCAGATCATGTCAGGAGTTCGAGACCAGCCTGGCCAACATGATGAAACCCCGTTGCTGCTGAAGATACAAAAAATTAGCTGGGTGTGGTGGTAGATGCCTGTGATCCCAGCTACTTGGGAGGCTGAGGCAGGAGAATTGCTTGAACCCGGGAGGCGGAGGTTGTAGTGAGCCGAGATCGCACCCTTGCACCCCAGCCGCAGCGACAGGGCAAGACTCTGTCTCAAAAAAAAAAAAAAAAAGAAAGACCCAGCCAGGCACGGTGGCTCACACCTGTAATCCCAGCACTTTGGGAGGCCGAGGCAGGCAGATCACAAGGTCAAGAGATTGAGACCATCCTCGCCAACTTGGCAAAACCCTGTTCTGCCAAAAATACAAAAATTAGCCAGGTGTGGTGGTGCACATCTGTAGTCCCAGCTACTCGGGAGGCTGAGGCAGGAGAATTGCTTGAACCCAGGAGGCGGAGATTGCAGTGAGCTGAGATTGAGCCATTGCACTCCAGCCTGGGAGACAGAGCAAGACTCCATCTCAAAAATAAAAAAAGAGGCCGGGCGTGGTGGCTCACACCTGTAATCCAAGCACTTTGGAGGCCAAGGCGGGCGGATCACCTGAGGTTGGGAGTTCAAGACCAGCCTGACCAACATGGTGAAACCCCGTTTTTAAAAAAAAATTTTTTAAATAGGCCGGGCGCGGTGGCTCACACCTGTAATCCTAGCACTTTGGGAGGCCGAGTTGGGTGGATCACCTGAGGTCAGGAGTTCAAGACCAGCTTGGCCATCATAGTGAAACCCCATCTTTAAAATAAATAAATAAATAAATAAAATAAATAATAAAATAAATAAAAGAAAAAAAGAAAAACCCTTCTGGGGCCATCATGGAGAGAGACTGGAGACCAAGCCGGAGGCTGTGGGTGGGCCCAGGGTGAGGACCATGCCTGAGCCAGGCTGGGACCAGGGGATGGAGTGGAGTGCGTGGGGCAAAGAGTCAGGGGTCATGGATCAGGAGGGACAGGGCTGGGGCCTGACAGGCTTGAGTTGGCGTAGACAGCCTGGGTCTGGCCCAGTGATGGGTGGACGAAGGCGGGGACCTGGGGGAGGAGTGAGATTCAGGAAAGACATTGAGCTCACTGGGGACCTGAAGGAGTTTGCAAGCCAGGACAGAGTAGCCTCCTGGGGCAGGAAGGGAATAGCATTCCAGAAAGAGGGAACTGCCTTTGCGAAGCCCTTTGGTATGAGAAAGCTCAGTGTGTTCCAGTAACTTGGGCCAGCATGGGGCAGCAAGGAGCCATGGGAGGTTTGAGAGGGAGGAGAGACGCTGGGAACATTTCAAATCTAACATTTTGTAACAATAACTCGCACATAGAGTGTCCTGGTAATGCAGGCCCCATGCTGGGCTTTCTACAAATGAACTCACTTCCTTGAGAAGCTGGTGCCATTATGATCCCATTTCACTGAAATCAAGGCACAGAGAGATAAATAATTTGCCAAAAGTCACACGGCTCAAGGGTGACAACCAAGATTTGACTCAAGGTTATCTTTCTTTATTTTGAGATGGAGTCTTGCTCTGTCACCCAGGCTAGAGTGCCGTGGCACAGTCTCTGCTCACTGCAACCTCCCCCTCCCGGATTCAAGCGATTCTCCTGTCTCAGCCTCTGGAGTAGCTGGGATTACCGGCACCCACGAGCACACCCGGCTAATTTTTGTATTTGTAGTAGTGGTGGGGTTTCACCATGTTGGCCAGGCTGGTCTAGAACTCCTGACCTCAGCTGATGCGTCCACCTTGGCCTCCCAAAGTGCTGGGATTGCAGGCGTGAGCCACCGCGCCCGGCCTCGAGGCTGTTTTGATCCAGCATCTGGGCCCTTCACTCTGCTGCCTCAGTTTCCTGATCTGTACAAAAGGCTCTAATGACAGTCCTTCCGCCATAGGACTGTCATGAGGTTAAGTGAAGTGACAGGGCAAAGCTCTTACAGCAACGCCGTGGGAGCAGCGTGTGAGCCACCTGTGCGGTTTGCACTTTCTTAGTAGCCACATTTTTTAAAAAAGGGAAAAAAAGCAAGTAACATTATTTTACATAGTATATCCAAAATGTGGTCACTTCAACGTGCAATCGATATTTTTCAATGATTAATGAGACATGAATCATTTGGAATCATTCATCACTTTGGAATATTTTACCTTCTTTTGTCATACTAAGCCTTCAGCATCCGATGTATACCTTTTTTCTTTTTCTTTCTTTTTTTTTTTTTTTTGGGGATGGAGTCTTGCTCTGTCACCAGACTGGAATGCAGTGGCACTGTCTTGGCTCACAGCAACCTCAAGCAATTCTCCTGCCTCAGCCCCTGGAGTAGCTGGGATTACAGGCACCCGCCACCACACCCAGCTAATTTTTTATATTTTTAGTGGAGACTGGGTTTCTTTCTTTTTTTTTTTTTTTGAGACAGAGTCTTACTCTATTGCTCAGGCTGGAGTGTAATGGCACGATCTCTGCTCACTGCAATCTCCACCTCCCAGGTTCAAGCAATTCTTCTGCTCCCGCCTCCTGAGTAGCTGGGACTACAGGCAGGCACCATCATTCCCAGCTAATTTTTGCATTTTTAGTAGAGATGGGGTTTCACCATGTCGGCCAGGCTGGTCTCAAACTCCTGACCGCATTATCTGCCCGATGTGACCTCCCAAAGTGCTGGGATTACAGGCATGAGCCACCACACCCGGCCAGTAATTGATATTAATTTTATTGTATTTCACCCAGCACAGTGGCTCACACCTGTAACTCCTAGGCAGATCTCTTGAGTCTAGGACTTCAAGACCAGCTTGGGTAACGTGCTGAAACCCTGTCTCTACTAAAAATATAAAAATTAGCCGGGCTTGGTGGCAAACACCTGTAATCCCAGCTACTCAGGAGGCTGAGGCAGGAAGAATCACTTGAACCCAGGAGGCAGTGGCAGCCGTAAGCCACAGTCATGCCACTGCACTCCAGCCTGGGTGACGGAGCAAGGCTGTCTCAAAAGAAGTTCGAGTCCAGCCTCGAACTCCTGGACTCAAGTGATCCTCCTGCCTCAGCCTCCCGAGTAGTGCACCAGTCCCATCTCAAGTGTTCACTATTCACAGGTGGCTGGTTACTCCCGTATTAAATAGCAAAAATAGAGAACATTTCTATCATGGCCATGTTCTCTTGAACAGCCGTGCCCTGGCACACAGTCAGCGCTTGCTGTGACTGGAGTTGTTTTGGGCATGAGTCTGTGCCCCGCCCTGAGCTAAGTACTTTCCCTCTCCTCTGCCAAGGGATCCTTTTTTTTTTTTGAGACTGAGTCTCACTCTGTCGCCCAGGCTGGAGTGCAGTGGTGCGATTTCTGCTCACTGGAACTTTCACCTGCTGAGTTCAAGCAATTCTTCTGCCTCGGCCTCTCAAGTAGCTGGGACTAGAGGGGTGCACCACTAAGCCTGGCTAATTTTTTGTATTTTTAGTAAAGATGGTGTTTCACCATCCTGGCCAGGCTGGTCTTAAACTCCTGACATCGTGATTCGCCCACCTAAGCCTCCCAAAGTGCTGGGATTACAGGCGAGAGCCCCTGCGCCCGGCCTGTGGATCCTTAAAGAACCCAGTGAGACAGATGCATCTATCATCCCATTTTACAGGGGAGGACACTGAGGTACACAGAGGGGGAGTCACCAGCCAGAGAATGCACAGCTGGGACACAGAGGAAGTTGGCTAGAGGCTGGTCCCTTCCGTGGGCCCGATGCCCCTCTCGCTTCCTCCCCCAGGATGGAGGCGACACCAGAACCCAGCACCGGCCCCATTTACCCAACTCTGTACAAAGCCGTTGTCCCCATGAAATGTATATAAATCATCCTTTTCTACCAGCTCTGGCCAGGTCTGTCTGTGGATGGGTGTGGATGGGGTAGTTTTCATTTCAGTCTTGGTTTTTCAGTTGCAACGCAATGTTTCATTCAGTAGGTGTTTTCTGAGGTCTCCTGGAGCCCCAGGCCAGTACTGGTTAATGCTAGAGCCCGGATTTGAGTCAGAACCAGCCCAGTCGCCCCAGGTTTCCTAGGCTATGGAGGAGAAGACAAGGGACTCAGCGTGTCTGGGTGCAGGATGCCACAGGAGATAGCACAGAGGCCAGGGGTGTAGGGGGCAACTAACCCAGGCTGGGAGATCAGAGAGGCTTTCCAGAGCCAAAGGGCACTGCGATGGTGACAAGCCAGATTTGGAAGGGTTGGGGAGGGCGTCCTGGGCAAGGGACCCAGCTGAAGCAAAGGCCAACAGTCCAGAAAGTGAGAAGTTTCTCTGAGGAACGCTCAGCGGATTGGTGCAGCCAGGCATCTAGAAGTCATTCCTTCATCCACTCCTAGATCCCCTGGGGAAGACCACTTCCACCTGTTTTAGAGATGGAGAAACTGAGGCCCAAATAAGGCCAGGGGTTTGTTCAGGTCAGAGTGAAGTTGACAAGACATTGGAATCCAAATCTCTAAGCCTAGAATGGGCAGGGTGCCGGGGCTCACGCCGGTAATCCCAGCACTTTGGGAGGCCCAGATGGGAGGATCGCTTGAGACCAGGAGTTCGAGACCAGCCTGGCCAACATGGCAAGACTCCCCACCGCCGCTGTCCCCGCCTTGACAAAACAAACAAAAAATATATATATGGCCGGGCGTGGTGGCTCACGCCTGTAATCCAAGCACTTTGGAGGCCAAGGTGGGCGGATCACCTAAGATCGGGAGTTCAAGACCAGCCTGACCAACATGGTGAAACTCCGTCTTTAAAAAAAAAAAAAATATATATATATATATATATATATACACACACACATATATATTAGCCAGGCGTGGTGGCGCTCCCCTATAGTCCCAGTTACTCGAGAGGCTGAGGCAGAAAGATCCCTTGAGACTGGGAAGTCGAGGCTGCAGTGGGCCATGATCGCCCCACTGCACTCTGGCCTGGATGACAGAGAGAAACCCTGTCTTAGAAAATAAAGTAAGCCTGGACTGAACGTGGAAGGGCGGGCCTGGCCGGTCTGGTCTCCCCCTGCGGGCCACCAGAGGCCCTGCAGCCTTCAAGTCGCTTGAAGGGGTAATGGCGCTTCCCCCTCACAAACATGGCAGACAGAGCGTGTGAACGACATTTACAGCCCCTCAAACACATGGCCGCCGAGGCTGGACGGCCACGCCCCAGCAGCACCGCCTCCACACCCCACGTGATCTTTTGCAGGGCCGAGCCCTGGTCACGAAGGTCCTACAGGAAGTATAGCCGGATTGGATAATTGAAAGATAACCCGCCTTCCGTGGGGCATCTCTGCGCTCGCGCACAACGCTTTGACCAATGACAATACAGAAAGCTGTTTGCGCAGCCCACGTTGCGTCACTTCTGCCGCCCCCTGCTTTAAGGGATAAGAAACCCTGCGATAAGACCTCCTCCTTTCCCGGGCGGCTCTCGAAGATGGCGGAGGTGCAGGTGCGGGCTCCGCGCGGGCCGGGGCGGCATGGGGCCGGGTGGGATCCAGGCCTAAACGGGGTGGCACCCTCTCGGTTCTGCTGCCTGTGTTGCGGAGTTTAACATCCACAATTAAGCAAAATGGAAGTCTTTTGGGGTAAGGGGAAAATGTAGGAAATGACGGGGCTTTCTTTAGGCCTAGGGTTGGCTACAATGCGGCATTTTCTTTTCGAGGCGAGGGTGATGGAGCTTCCAGCACAGGACGTATTATTTTACAACTAGACCTCGCTTACCTTGAACTTGGGAAGTGGGTGGGGGCCCCGGGGTCGAGTCTTGTCCGAATTGGACCCTTGTGTGTTCTCAGCGATAGGGAACACGGCAAAGTCTGGCCGGGCGGTTTCGGGGCGGTCAGAAACGGAGGATTTCCCAAAATGGAAGTTATTTCCATCCTTCCCAGTGCGCGGGCTGCTCTGATCTCACGTGGAGGTGTTAAAATCGGGTCCCCTGCAGCTTTGGTGGTTTTAATTCTCAATACCTTTCTGCGGGGGGTCGAGAGAGCTGTTGCCTCCCGGGCACTCAGGAATCAACTGCTCGTTTTCTCTCGTTTTGTGGGTTGGCAATTGTCTTGAGGCCTGTTGGCTTCTGGAAGTCAAGAGCTGTGATAAATGGTTCCACAAAGACGGGACGTCATCTTTGCAAACGCCCGGGGGCCTTTTCCCTGCTCCTTCTGTAACTAAGTATAAAGTGGAGGTTAGCCCTGGCAAGGTTTCCTTGTGAATAGTCGGTGGTTGTTGGGGGTGGAATTTCTGAGCCAGGCTGATCTAAGCAAGTGGTGGTGTTCACCGAACGTGTGTCTTTGTGCCTAGCACAGTTTGCATTGTTGTCTAGTTAACGATATTCCTGAGGAAGATACTGTTATAATCTTATTTGACAGGGGAGGGAATCAAAACTTGGGAATTGGTGAGTTTGGGCCAAGGTCAGGACTTCGGGAAGTCTGGATTTAGATTCTTTGTGCATATTTGTATTGCGTTCCAACACTTACAGAGCACGTGTAACAACCTATATGTGCTTCGTGATTGTGCATTATAACAATGAAGATCTCTACTCTGGGATTTTCTTGTTTTTGTTTTTCTGAGGCAGAGTCACCGTGACGCCCAGGCTGGAGCGCAATGGCGCGATCTTGGCTCATTGCAGCCTCTGCTTCTCACGTTTAAGTGACTCTCCTGCCTCACCCTCCCGAGTAGCTGGGACTACAGCTGGCCACCGTGATGCTCAGCTGATTTTTGTGTTTTTAGTAGATGACATTTCACCATATTGGCCTCAAGTGATCGGCCCGCCTGGGCCTCCCAAAATGCTGGGATTACAGGTGTGAGCCACTGCGCCTGGCCAGGATTTCTACTCTAGAGGAAGCTGAGGTTCGGTGCCTGAGCAGTTTACCTAGGCAAGGAGAGTGATACAATAGCAGGGCTAGCATGGGTTTTTGCCTACTCTGCCTAACCTCATCCCACCTGAAGTTCGGTTTTCTTCCCAAATGAAATTTGTGGTAGAAACACCTATACGTCAGAGGATAGATTTTGTTAATATTCTACAATTGATTGGGCATGGTGGCTCAAGCCTGTAATCCCAGCATTTTGGAAGGCTGAGGCAGGCGGATCGCTTGAGGCCACGAGTGCAAGACCAGCCTAGGCAACATGGCAAAACCCTGACTGAACAAAAAAAGTACAAAAATTATATGGGAGGCTGAGGCTGGTGGATACCTAAGGTCAGGAGTTCGAGACCAGCCTGGCCAACATGACAAAATCTCATCTCTACTGAAAACACAAAAATTAGCCAGGCATGGTGGTGGGAGCCTGTAATCCAAGCTTCAGGGAAGGCGAGGCAACAGCATCTCTTGAACTCAACCCTGGAGGCGGAGGTTGCAGTGAGCTGAGATCATACCACTGGACTCCAGCCTGGGCAACAAGAATGAAACTCCATCTCAAAAAAAAATTAGCTGCGTGTGGTGTCCCAGACTACTCATGAGGCTGAGGTGGGAGCTTAGCTTGATCTGGGAGGCTGACCGCCTGTGCGACTGCAAGACGCTGCCTGAAAACCAAAATCCTAGTCAGTTATGAGGTCTTGTAACTTAATCAGTGGGCAGAGCCTTGCTGGTCTTCGTTGAAGTCCTTGTTCATCCTCTTGCTTTGCAAAATACAGTCTGAGCATAAAAAATCAAAGAAGACCTGAGATGCAAGAGGAGTTCGGGCATTTACACTGCTCACTCACTGATCCTGAAGCAGCCTTGTTTTCTCAGCTCTTTTCCTCATCTGTAGAGTGGGCCTCGGTGCATAGTTCCCAGCTGTGATGGCTGGGTTCAAGATAAGACAAAAGAAGGGAATGCTTGCTTGAGGACAAAAAAGACTGTCCTTGTCTCTCAGCCCTCTTGCCCTTGTTTCCCACAGGTCCTGGTGCTGGATGGTCGAGGCCATCTCCTGGGCCGCCTGGCAGCCATCGTAGCTAAGCAGGTACTGCTGGGTAAGTCGCGCCCCCAGAGTCCTCCTGTGGAGCCCCCCGCTGGCGGTCGGTGATGAGCAACATTCACCATCTTTCGTTTGAGTCTCACGGCCATGAGATCAACCCCATGCACCGCTCTGAGACCTGCCAGCAACTCTTCCCCAGGGCCAGGGACTCGAGGCTCCGAAGTGATTTTGCATTAGGCTAGCTTTTCATTGAAACATGAACTTGGCTCTGGCGAGTACTGCACTGTGTCCGGGGGTTCCTGCACAGGCTGTGGTAGAATCCGCAGCTCTACGTAACCCTCTCCCCCTCCCTCTAGGCCGGAAGGTGGTGGTGGTTCGCTGCGAGGGCATCAACATTTCTGGCAATTTCTACAGAAACAAGTGTAAGTGACGGCCTGGGAGGAGCATTGGAGGGGGTCTCCCTGTGGGCCATTGAGGCTCTGAAGGCAATTCCAGCAGTGTTGGGGAGGCTACTTGGGGTTCCTGACAAGGTCCTTGGAAGTGGAAGTTTGGGGGTGCTGGCAGACCGGGCAGGCCTCACACTCTGCTGTCTCGCTAGTGAAGTACCTGGCTTTCCTCCGCAAGCGGATGAACACCAACCCTTCCCCGAGGCCCCTACCACTTCCGGGCCCCCAGCCGCATCTTCTGGCGAACTGTGCGAGGTGAGCGGGGTGTGGGGACTGCAGGTGGGGACGGGCAGGCGGCCGGTGATGAGGACTTCTCCCACTATGTTCGAGTTTCCCTACCATGAGATGACTCCACATGCACTACCATCTGAGGCCACCCATGGACCCGCCTCCGTGGGGAGGGTGGGCATCCTTAGGAGCCCCCTCTAGCGGGCCTGCTCTCCATCACCCCACAGGCATGCTGCCCCACAAGACTAAGCGAGGCCAGGCTGCCTTGGACCGCCTCAAGGTGTTTGATGGCATCCCACCGCCCTACGACAAGGTGAGCTGTGCCACGCCCACCAGACAGCAGCCTTGCCCGTGGCGTCTGTGATGTTCCCAACTACCTACATTGTTTGATCCTCATGAAAGCAACACTGGCTGAGATGCCCGCCCAGCTGGGCTCCTTCCCTGTCGGTCCCTCCAGGGCTCTAAGCCCCTTTCTTTCTAACAGAAAAAGCGGATGGTGGTTCCTGCAGCCCTCAAGGTTGTGCGTCTGAAGCCTACGAGGAAGGTGAGTCTCAGCTGTGCTGCCTACTGTGGGGATTTGGGGCCCGGGGCCCCCCTGACCCTGGCAGATGATGTCCTTATCTCACGATGGTCTGCGGATGTCCCTGCGGGAGTGCCGACAATGCCAATGGCTTAGCTGATGCCAGGAGGGGTGGGTGGTGCTTTATTTTGCTCCCTCCCTCCCGACTCTGGGTGGTGCTTTTTTAACTGGGGCCTGTTGAGAACAGTTGCTTGACGATACCCCCCAACTGTCAGTCACTTCCCAGCTCAGGCTCCTGGGGGTGGGGGCTTAGATGCTCTTATGACTTTATTTCTTTACCCCCCCAAGTTTGCCTATCTGGGGCGCCTGGCTCACGAGGTTGGCTGGAAGTACCAGGCAGTGACAGCAACCCTGGAGGAGAAGAGGAAGGAGAAAGCCAAGATCCACTACCGGAAGAAGAAACAACTCATGGTGAGGGCAGGGGCTGGCGCTGAGAGGGTATCTCACTCCCGTGTGGGCCTGACAGGCGCTGTCTTGCCCACAGAGGACTCTTAACTGGCAAAGGGGCAGCCAGAGTTGGGGTGGGATGGAGTCCATGTAATGAGGGCAATCCGACCCCTGCTGACCACCACCACCTGCGCATATTCTTGGCAGAGGCTACGGAAACAAGCTGAGAAGAATGTGGAGAAGAAAATTGACAAATACACAGAGGTCCTCAAGACCCATGGACTCCTGGTCTGAGCCCAATAAAGACTTAATTCCTCATGCTTGGCCTGGCCTGCCTTCCTCCATCATTGCCCTGAAATGTGCGGGACACAGGGGCAGCAGCAGTCTGGGTGCCACAGGCAGCCTGGGACACAGGAAGCTCGGAGCAAGTAAGGGTCTAGTCACTGCCTGCCGAGGTTACTTGAAAGCACTCACAATTGTGCAGGTGGCATTTATCTATGACCATTAGGAAGAGGAACCAGTTATTATGTGCACAGGGAGCCGGAGAACTAACTGGAGGGGCCTTACTTGTGAGTGGGGCGTCTGTCCTTTCCACCTGGTCGTGTACTATACTCTGCAGCTGTTAGAATGTGCAAGTGCTTGGGAACAGCATGAGCTTGCTGTTGTACAAAGGGTATTTATAGAAGCATAGACTGGGAAGATGGGCAGCTCTGAGGGGTTACAGGCAATGCCTGTGCTCCTCACCTATGTTTTGTGATCCGAGTCAAATAAATTACTTTTAAAGAAATCCTGCGTCTTCGCACTGTGTCTGCTGTGGAGGCAGGTGGCAAAAAGAGGGGATGAGGAGCTTGAAAAACAATTGGCTGTGCTAATACACAGAAAAGTACTTGTAACTTGCCCTAAATCAATTATCCTTTATAGGCAGCATTTACAAACCAAAGACATTTTAAAACTGGCGGCCGGCAGTGCCTGGTGCTTCCCAGTTAATGTAAGGCTGCCTCATTCTAATTCAGCTGCAAAGTATGGACCCGTGCCCCCACTGCCAGGCTGCTATGTAGTCCAGGCTGTCTCTGTAGACACGGGCATTTTGCAAATAAGCACTGGGATAACAACAATGCTAGGCCTTACCTACACTAAAAGGACCTGTACTTTAGGTCTGCCAGTCTGAATCTCTTAGAGGGCATTGATTGTGGGGCATTTACTAGGTAACAATTGCATAAAATGTTCCAGGTCAAAGTTTGCTTGGGTGGGAAGGGCCCTGTTTCCATTTTGCTGATGAGGTCTGGGGGTCATACATGCCATGCCCAGGGTTCCATAGTAAACATGGCCTAAACACTACACAAAGCAAACATGCAGGTAAGTAACGGAAGCTAGATTCATAGTGTCCTTGGGATTGGATGCCGAGATTCAGGAGTGATCATTTGGTACTTGTATACTTACATGACCAGCATTACCCCAGAGAAAGACGAGTGGACAGTATGTGTGGTGTTGACAGCAGATAACGTCTCTATCATGGGCTTAACCTTTACAGGAAAGTCAGACCACAGTGGCTTGTGTTTTTTCCCTGAAAATCAGTGAACATAGATGCTGCCTACCCCTGCCAGAGTCCCCCACATAGGTTCCCATTCCACAGAGAAGCCTACTCCAGAAATAACCCATTTTAAAGCATAATCTTAAATTTCACGAACTCCATGTGAAACTACAATTATCCTCCAAAAGTATGGTCCATTAGCAAATGGGAAAGTGGGCTTTATAAAAATTTTTAAGACTTTCAGAAGACACTTAGAAACGACAAGGTATACACTGGGACAATATTTACAAGTCATCTTTTAAGGTCTTGTATCCTGCTATAAAGAACTCTAGGCTGGGCATGGTGGCTCACGCCTGCAATCCCAGCACTTTGGAAGGCGGGTGGATCACCTGAGGTCAGTTCAAGACCACCCTGCCCAACATGGTGAAACCCTGTCTCTACTAAAAATGCAAAAATTAGCTGGGCGTGGTGGTGGCCACCTGTAATCCCAGCTACTGAGGAGGCTGAGGCAGGAGAATTGCTTGAATGCAGAAGGCCGAGGTTGCAGTGAGCTGAGATCTTGCACTCCAGCCTGGGCAAAGTGAAACTCCATTTCAAACAATTAAAAACTTACAGGGTGTGGTAGCTCACGCCTGTAACCCCAACCATTCGAGTCCAGACGGGGCAACATAGGGAGACTCCAAGTTAACAAGAATTTTTTTTTTTTTTTCTGAGACAGGGCTGGGATTCCCCCGAAGTGCTGGCATTACAGGCAAGACCTGCCGTGTCCTGCCAATTTTTTTTTTTTTAATTAGGCATGGTGGCATCTGCCTGTAGTCCCAGTTATGAGAAGGCTGAAGCAGGAAAATCCCTTTAGCCCAGGAATTCAAGACCAGTCTGGGCAACACAGACCCCGTCTCTACTAAAAATACAAAATTAGCCGGGCGTGGTGGTGTGCGCCTGTAATCCCAGCTACTCGGGAGGCTGAGGCAGGAAAATGACTTGAACGTGCCACTGCACTCCAGTCCGGGCGACAGAACGAGACTCCGTCTCAAAATAAAAATTCTGTTAGATAGTGCTGTTCTAGACAGGTTTTCTCTGTGTGAGTGTGTTACCTCAAAAGTCTTGGTGCTGTTTTATTTTTATTTATTTTATTTTTGAGACTCTTGCTGCCCAGTGCAGTGGTGTGATCACATCCCACCACAGCCTCAACCTCCCTGGCTCAAGTAATCCTCCCCGCCTCGAGCTCTCAAAGTGTTGGGATTACAGGCGCAGCCACTGTACCCGGCGAGAGTAACTTCATCACACTTCCCAAAGCTTATGGGCAGCTCCTGCCCCTGACAAAGATGGCGACACCGCCACACATGCTCCTAGCACCCTTCGGCCGTCCGCCCTTCAGAAAGATGGCCGCTGCCTCATCCGGTTTGAAGGCCCAACGAACACAGCCACGCGGTATCCAAATTCTACGGGAGCCTACGCCGCGCAGAAACATGACAGACTCCGTACGACTCTCGCGATAACACGGGCGGCCAGAAGGCTGGTCACGCCATCCCTGCCTGAATAATCGCGCACGGCGCCGTGATGGCCTAAGACTTCGCGAGACAGTGTCCACCACTTCCCGCCCGTCAGTCCTTCACGATCCCGGAATCGCGGGCTGGTTTAAGTGTAGCCTGTCAATCAGAGTGGCGCTTGAGGTCCCGCCCAAGGCCGTGCACGTTGCTCCTTACGTCACTTCCTCTCCAGCCCCTGCGTAGTTGATAAGGAAACCCGGACGGCACTGCTGCTTTCCTTTTTGCAGGCTGTCGGGAAGATGGCGGACATTCAGGTGCGGGCGCGGGGCTGAATCCCAGGCTGCGGGGTCCGCCCCGGGCTTCAGGGGCGCGTCCGGGAGGGCAGGTCCCGGCATCCAAGTTCAGGAGTTAATTCCGGGCGTCCGTGATTGTTTCCTAGGGATTAACTGGGGCAGAGGGCGCTTGCTTTTGCGTGTATTTAGATGAATGCTTCCTTCCTAAATCCTGGGGGCTCCGCGCCTTAATGGAGGCTCGAGCGTTTTCTAGTTACCTTCTTAAAATCCAAGTTTAAGAAGGTTTTTTCTTTAGTTCTCTGGTCTTCAGTTACTTCTGTGGGAACGGACTGCTAAGGGCGAATCCAGGGAGCCTGCCGTATTGATATTTAATTCTGAATCCTTATGTACTACATAAGGAGTGAATCCTGGGTGGGCCACCTCGGGTCTTGGAGAATGATCCTTGCTGAAAGGTGTCCAGGGTGTGAGAGGGTGATCCTGGTTTAGAGGTTGAATTCTGCAGGCCCTGGGAGGCCTTCTGGAGCAAATAAATTGAAATAACTCCAGGCTTAGATCTGAGTATGAATTACAGGTAAGGTCGGGCTGGTCGTGTCTTAGAGGGTGATTCTGGGGCACCGGGCCTTGGAGTCCGGCGCTGTACTGTAGAGCATGGGGTCTGGGAGGTTCTGGAAAGGTCTCTAGGCCATGTTGCTGCCCGCTCCAAACTTACCAGCTCATCAGTTTTCTCCTCATACCTGTAGACCGAGCGTGCCTACCAAAAGCAGCCAACCATCTTTCAAAACAAGAAGAGGGTCCTGCTGGGAGAAACTGGCAAGGAGAAGCTCCCGCGGTACTACAAGAACATCGGTCTGGGCTTCAAGACACCCAAAGAGGTGCGGGGAACCTCCGAAGAAAGAAGGGGATCCTGGCGTTCGTGCACGTGTGCGCCCACGTCGGATTGCCCTGTCCACGACTGCTCCCAGGGCTGATGGGAATTGTAGTTCACTTCCTTGAGGCCACGCCCCCGGTTCTTTTCAGGAACCACCCCCCCAAGGCTTACTACTTTCTTACCCTATCTCTTCAGGCTATTGAGGGCACCTACATTGACAAGAAATGCCCCTTCACTGGTAACGTCTCCATTCGAGGGCGGATCCTCTCTGGTGAGTGCGTGGTTTTTTTTTGGTGTCTAGGGCCTGAAATACTGGAAGAAGGGGTCTTGGGGCCCAGACTCCTGGGTCCTGGGTGAGGGAGGTGGTTGGGAATGCAAACCTGTGGGTCCAAGGGCATTGGCAGATGATGTCTGTTTTCACGATGGTCTTCAGATACCCACATGGGCACTGCTGAGAAAGCCATTTGGTAAAACTGATGCTGGAAACGGGGGCTTCTTGGAATCCCTGCTCAGCTGCTCTGGTTCCCAGCATGCCTCAGGTTACCCATGGCCCTCTTTTCACATGGGACCTGACCTGTGATCTGCCCCTGCTCCTAGGTGTAGTGACGAAGATGAAGATGCAGAGAACCATTGTCATCCGCCGAGACTACCTGCACTACATCCGCAAGTACAACCGCTCCGAGAAGCGCCACAAGAACATGTCTGTACACCTGTCCCCCTGCTTCAGGTGAGCACAGGGGCCCATCAGCTTGCTCAGGCTGCTCTCCCAGCCTTCAGATTCCAGGCCGGGCCAATTTAAGGCCAACTGAGGGAGGCAGTGACTGAGGTGGCATCTCTGGGAAGCCCCAGAATCTCAGGATTTGTATATCATTTGTTCTTCAGAATCTTAAGTGTTCCACAGGTTGAATATCTCTGCCTGAAATGCTTGGGAGGCTGAGGCGGGCAGATCACGAGGTCAGGAGCTCAACACGAGCTTGCCCAACATAGTAAAACCCTGTCTCTCCTAAAAAATACAAAAAATTAGCCAGGCGTGATGGTGGGCGCCTGTAATACCAGCTACTCAGGAGGCTGAGGCAGGAGGATTGCTGGAACCCAGGAGGCGGAGGTTGCAGTGAGCCGCCATAACGCCATTGCACTCCAGCCTGGGCAAGAAGAGCAAGTCTCCATCTCAAAAAAAATGCTTGGGGGGTAGATTTTGGAATGTTCCCCATATACATAATGAGATGTTTTGGGGACGTGACATAGGTCTAAACACGAAGCTCATTTGTTTCATGTGCACCTTATTTACATAGCCTGAAAGTAATTTTATGCAGTACATTTTATAATTCTGTGTGTGAAACAAACTTAGTATACATTGACCGTCAGAAAGCAAAGGGGTCATGCTGGTACTCAAAGTTTCTGATTTTAGCCAGGCACCATGGCTCAAGCCACTAATCCCAGCACTGTAGGAGCGTGAGGCAGGAGGATCCCTTGAGCCCAGGAGTTTGAGACCAGCCTGGGCAACATGGCGAAACCCTCCCTCTACAAAAAAAGATAGAAGTAACCGGGTGTTGTGGCATGGGCCTGTAGTCTCAGGTCCTTGGGAGGCTGGGGTGGGAGGATTGCTTAAGCCCACAAGGTGGAGGCTGCAGTGAGCCAAGATGGCCCCACTGCTCTCCAGCCCGTGTCACAGAGTAAGACCCTGGCTCTCCCACACACACACACACACACAAAAGTTTTCAGATTTTACAGTGTTTCAGAATTTTTGGATTAGGGGTGTTGAACGTGTAATAGGTAAGTGTCTTGGAACCAAAAGCTTAGGGTGTTACACCAGATGGGAACCTCAGAAATGTTGGAATTAAACATTTGTTCATCCCTTCAGCATGTTTTATTTAGAGCTTATCATGTGCCAGGTTTGGTGTTAGAGGCTGGCGGCTCAGTGGTGAGCCAGGGGCACAGTCCTTTCCCCCTCAGAGGGCACCTTCCAGCAGGGTGGGTGGCAGGTGTCAGCCAAGTACAAAGGATGGGGACGTGGCGCAGCTGATAATGGTGGCCTTTGGGTGGGAGGATCTTGGGAACAAGGTGGGGAGTCCTGTGGGCAGGGAAGAAAGTGAACTGATTCTGAGTGATAGGGACCTGAGGTTGTCCCTTACCACTGTTGCTACAGGATCCCCTGCTGCTCTGCTGGGGTGGGGTGGCGAGGAGGCCGCTGACAACCTGGGGGCCTCTGGTTTGGCTGTGAAAGGGAGCTCGTCCACCCCGGTGGTCCCGCTTTGTCTACAGTGTTGAGCTTGGTGCTTGGCACAAAGTTTGTACCAAAGAAATAACGGGAGCAGGTTGAATTGCTGAGTGGAGCTCGGTTAGGGTTTGGTGGAGCCAAAGCAGGGCCTTCAGCCTGGCAAGGCGAAGGGAAAGCCTCCTGGGCCTTATGGGGTGGCCCCCTCCTGAGGACACGGCCCCACCTGCCTCCCACAGGGACGTCCAGATCGGTGACATCGTGACAGTGGGCGAGTGCCGGCCCCTGAGCAAGACTGTGCGCTTTAACGTGCTCAAGGTCACCAAGGCTGCCGGCACCAAGAAGCAGTTCCAGAAGTTCTGAGGCTGGACGTCGGCTCACTCCCCCACAATCAAATAAAGTTATTTTCTCATTCCCAGCCAGACTTGGGATCTCCGCGCCTTTATCAGAGCATGGGGGGGGGGGGGTGTCCCTGTGGGAATTGGGCAAGGCTGCTGTGGGTGAGGACAGTGGAGTATGAGCTGAGATGCCTGCTTCCCCTGCGTCTCCTTTTTTGGTCCTTGTCACCTTTTCGGTGTCTGATACCCTGGTGGTGTGCTGTTCCCCACCCCTGTCCTCTGGGGAGGAAGTGAGGGAAGGCAGAGGCCCCTGGGTCCTCCAGGCCCTTGTCTACTCTTCCTGGCCATGTCAGGTGGGGGAGGGGAGGAAGCTGCAGCCCCCTGCCATGAGTGTGCGCTCACCCAGGTAGGGTGGGGTGTGCTGGGTGCCCTGCTGTCTGGCCATGAACCGTAAAGGTCTTGACTTTAGCCTGGGTCTCCGATCCCTGCTTCCAGCCAAGGAGGGAGACACCGTGCACCCACCACCCACTCCTAGGTGGGCACCATGCCCATCTGCAGGTGAGGAAATTCACCTGGGAGAGGCCAAGCACTCCTGGAGTCCCAGTGCATAGCTGAGTTCCAGCTCTCAGGTTCTAGAAATTTCCTTTGCACCAGCTGCCTCAAAATCGAAGTAAGGAAATCGGTGGTGTGGGAAGTGGCATGGTGAGGCTGCCCGGGGAGCCTGGCTCAGCGGGACTGGGGCCAGGCTGCTAGGAAGGAAGTAGGCAGGAAGCTCCTGGAGATGGCCCAACACACAGAGGCTGCCGAGATGGGGGCCTTGAGAGGGACAGGCCAGGCCCAGGGTCGTGGCATGGGGAGCAGGGGTTCTGGAATGTCATCTGCGAAGCTGAGCAGAGCACAGAGACCACCGTGAGAGGCAGGCACAACAGATAGGTGCACTGCACATCACACACAGGTGGGGAGACAGGCATGGGGTGGGGAGCAGCAAGGCAGGGGAGCACCAGAGGATTTGTGGGACCCGAAGGGGAAAGACCTGTATCCAAGCCACAGCAGAGATGGGGGCACAGGGAAGGGAGGTCTGAACGCCCACTGACCTCACCCATCGTGGTCTGCCGGTGCTGGGGTCCCCCAGGTCCCTGCCCCCCAGGCCTGTACCAGGGTCTGAGCCCAGCACTGGTACAAGGGTTGGGAGACAGGGCTATGGGGAAAGGAACCGCTGCTACCGCTGCCGCCACCTCCGGAATGCTGCTTCCCTGTGGGCCCAGTCCCTGCCTTTTACCCAGGTCGGTCGGGGGGAGGAGGGCGGGGGTTCCTGCCAGAGGAAGTGGGCAGGAAGGGGCAGGGACGGGTTTGGGGGGGGGGTACCGCCCTGATTCACAGAAACTGCACACCCACCCCCACCCTATGCTGGGGCAGTAGAGATCCAGCGAGGGGCAAAGAGGGAGCATGGACCCCAGAGGGAGGGGACGGAGACCCAGAGTGGGGTGGGAGGTGGCAGCCCCTCCCCTTGGCCGCAGGTGTTCCCGTTTGAGGTGGGGCTGCTGTGTTTACAACAACAGCCTGGCTCACCGGCTTCCTCCGGATTATTGGGGCGTCTCCTTGGTACCCCATCGCATCAGGGTGTGTGCTAGGGAAGGAACTCTGCTGGACCTGGTGGCTCGCAAAGACCAAGGAGAAAGACTCCCTGAGACCCTTCAACAGGCCTTGCACCTGAAGAGCGGGGATAGGGACCATAGGTTCTTTTTTTTGGTTGTCTTTGCTTTGAGACAGTCTGTCTCTCACCCAGGCTGGAGTGCTACGACGTGATCTCGGCTCACTGCAACCTCCGCCTCCTAGGTTAAAGCGATTCTCTGCCTCAGTCTCCTGAGTAGCTGGGATTATAGGTGCATGCCACCACACCTGGCTGATTTTGGTGTTTTTAGTAGAGGCGGGGTTTCACCATGTTGGTGAGGTTGGTCTCAAACTCCTGACTTCATGATCCACCCATCTTGGCCTCTCAAAGTGCTGGAATTACAGGTGAGAGCCACCACGCCTGGCCCATAGGTTCTTTGATAACCAAAGGAGATACAGTTCCTGGGTCAGCAGGTCCCCTGGTGTCCCCTCCCACCTGCCCCACACCCCCCAGTGCCCACCTCCTGCTGAGCCTCTTCACCGTCTGTTCCCTATGGAATACTCTGACCCCGAGTTTCCACCGGACTCCCTCCTTCACTGCCTTTGTCTTTAATTAAGTGAATGAATTAATTTTTTTTATTTGTTAATTGTTTATCAAGAGAAACTATTTCTTAGCCTACATACATATTCATGTGTTCAGGAACACAAGTCAGTGACAACCTTCTAGGTAATCTGACCTGAAGAAATTCTTTATATTCCAAGATCACTTTGCAGTCTGAAAGATACCAGCCTTCCAGCTGGCGTGGTGGCTCACACCTGTAATCCCAGCACTTTGGGAGGCCAAGGCAGGTGGATCACAAGGTCAGGAGTTTAAGACCAGCCTTGCCAAGATGGTGAAACCCTGTCTCTACTAAAAATACAAAAATTAGCCGGGCATGGTGGCACGCACCTGTAATCCCAGCTACTTAGGAGGCTGAGGCAGGAGAATCGTTTGAACCTGGGCAGCAGAGGTTGCAGTGAAATGAGATTGTGCCACTGCATTACATCCTGGGTGAAAGAGGGAGACTCTGTGTCAAAAAAAAAAAAAAAAAAAAGATACCAGCCTTCCTCATCTCAAAATCTTTCATGGAATCAATTTCTTTCTTTCTTTTTTTTTTTTTTTAAAGATGGGGTTTCACCATGATGGCCAGGCTGGTCTTTGAACTCCTGACCTCAGGTGATCCACCCACCTCGGCCTCCCAGAGTGCTAGGATTACAGGCGTGAGCCACCGCGCGTGGCCTCATGGAATCAATTTCTGTAGCAATCTGCATATGCTTGCTTTCTTGTTTCAGCCACAGCAAACATATGGAAAGCTGTAACCCCCAGGGGTACCATGAATGCTCCAACATTATGAAATCACAGATGCTTGGCCAGAAGGCCACGCCTTTGAGGTTCTGGCAAAACTTCAGAAGCCGCGGTGGTTACTGTCCTTGATGACTTTGTTAGCCTCAACACCAACGTCCTTCCTGACTGACAGAAAAATGGATGGTCCCTGGTCAACGTGGTGAAACCCCGTCTCTACTGAAAATACAAAAATTAGCTGCTGTGGTAGCTCGCACCTGTAGTCCCAGCCACTCAGGAGGCTGAGGCAGGAGAATCGCTTGAACCCAGGAATCGGAGGTTGCAGTGAGCCGAGTTAGCACTCCACCGGGGCGACAGAGGGCGACTCAGTCCCCAAAAAAACAATGCTCGGCCAGGTGTGGTGGCTCATGCCTGTAATCCAAGCACTTTGGAGGCCAAGGTGGGCGGATCACCTGAGGTCGGGAGTTCAAGACCAGCCTGACCAACATGGTGAAACCCCGTCTTAAAAAAAAAAAAAAAAAAAAAATTAAAAAAAAAACAATAAAGAAAAAAAAATATTTTGTGGCAAGTTCTTTAGAAAAAAAAAAAGAAAATAAAATAAAAAAAAACAACAATGCTCATGTGTGATAATGGGATAGAAGCAGTCCTGATTAAGTGCACACAGGGGTGTAACAATTTGGGGCCCTCAGCGTGGTGTTGGAGAGAGGCCCCATACTGTCGTGTTACAGCATGCCCTGGGCCCCTTGGGCAGGTCTAAGGACGAGGGTCTCTGGCAGGCAGCCTTTGCTTGCTGTAATGGACCCAGAATTTTTTTATTTTTTTTGAGACAGAGTCTTGCCGCTCTGTCGCCCAGGCTGGAGTGCAGTGGCGCGATCTCAGCTCACTGCAGCCTCCACCTCGCGGGTTCAAGGGAGTCTCCTGCCTCCACCTCCCGAGTAGCTGGGACTACAGATGTATGCCTCCACGCCCAGCTACTTTTTTGTATTTTTAGTAGAGACGGGGTTTCACTGTGTTAGCCAGGATGGTCTCGAACTCCTGATCTCGTGATTCACCCGCCTTGACGTCCCAAAGTGCTGGGATTACAGGCATGAGCTACCGCGCCTGGCCAGACCCTGGATTTTTATTTTATTTCTTTTTTTTATTTTTCTTTTTTTTTTATTTTACTACTCTGCAATTATTGGTAAAATATTTAGGATTTTTATTTTAATATTTATTGTATGGCTGTGGAATCCTGGCTCCATTACAGCAAGCCCTGGTAGTTTCTCACGGGATGTTGAGTGCGTTTTAGCATGCTTCTGGAATATTCTGTCAAGTGCCTATTACAGGAGGTCCCAGTGGCATTCCCTTTTCACAGGAAAGTTAGCTCCAGGCATGCTTTTATAGTAGGGTTCTGGGTTTACAAGGATAGTGGTCAGGCCAGGTGTGGTGGCTCACATCTGTAATCCCAACACTTAGGGAAGCCAGGGCAGGAGAATTGCTTGAGCCAGGAGTTAGAGACCAAAGATGGGGTTTCACCATATTGGCCAGGCTGGTCTCGAACTCCTGACCTCATGATCTACCTGCCTCAGCTGGGATTACAGGTATAGTCTACAAAGTGCTGGGATTACAGGTGTGAGCCACTGCGCCAGGCCTGCGATTGCAGTTCTAATGATAGAAACCTCAATTACCTTTGCACCGCCCTAATAAAGTCACAATTATTTTCCCCATTTTACAGATAAAGAACCTTTGGCTGGGAGAGGTGGACCTCGAAGAGGCAGGTTTTGCTTTTGAATTCAGGCGTGATTGCCCCCCCCAGGTCAGTAGAGGGCACTATTGTGTAGGGGCGGAGAGGACAGGCAGAGGTTAGGGTGGTTCAGGGTGCACAGCTCAAAGCTGCCTGGCTCACTCGCGGCACGGAAACAGGGTCCAGGGCCGGCTTTAAGGCCAGCTCCTCATGCCATCCAAGGAGTGGATGAGAAGGGACCGGCGCCTGGTGAGTGCTTTGCTTGAACCATGTTAAACTGGCACCAAGGGGACCACATTTTTGTTTTAATGCTGAGTGTGTACTCCCATGGGCTGGCTTCCTTTTTTTTCTTTTTGAGATGGAGTCACTCAGGCTGGACTGCGATCTCGGCTCACTGAAACCTCTGCCTCTGGGGTTCAAGCGTTTTTCCTGCTTCAGCCTTCTGAGTAGCTGGGATCACACGCACTCACCACCACACCCAACTAATTTTTGTATTTTTACAAAACAGGGTTTTCACCATGTTAGCCAGGCTGGTCTCAAACTCCTGACCTCAGGCGATCCATCTGCTTCGGCCTCCCAAAGTGATTACAGGCGTGAGTCACCTGGCCTGGCCATGCCACAGGCTTTCCATTGCATTATGGTAGGGTCCTCAAGACATTATAGCTGTCCTGGGGGAACCCAAGTGACAGTCTAAGGGGGTCCTAATAGAGCCCTGGGGACATGAGAGCAGGATCCCAGGAAGAGAGAGGGTGTAGTCAGAGATCATTAGAGCAGAAACCTGAGGATTTGATTCGAGACAACCAGGTGATGCTGTAAATGGGCTCCGGAGACAGCGAAGGACCCTAGGACATCTAGAAGGGTTTCCCAGGTGGCCTTAAGGGGCCTTGAGGCCTTTTTCTTTTTTTTTTTTTTTTTTTTTGAGACGGAGTTTCGCTCTTGTTGCCAGGCTGGAGTGCAATGGCACGATCTCGGCTCACCACAACCTCCGCCTTCTGGGTTCAAGCGATTCTCCTGCCTCAGCCTCCCAAATAGCTGGGATTACAGGCACATGTCACCACACCCGGCCAATTTTTTGCATTTTTAGTACAGACGGGGTTTCTCCATGTTGGCCAGGCTGGTCTCGAACTCCTGACCTCGTGATCCGCCCGGCTCGGCCTCCCAAAGTGCTGAGATTACAGGCGTGAGCCACCACCCGGCCCACCTTTTTCTTTTTCTTCAGGGTATCGCTCAGTCATCCAGGCTGAGGTGCAGTAACACTATCATGGCTCACTGCAACTTTGAGGCCTTTTTCTTCAGTTTTAGGAAGGAGGGCTGTGATGAGGAATGTCTAGACAGACCCCTGGGAGGCCTCCTGGCTAAAGCCCCAGGCCATTGTAACAGCAAGGAGAGGAGATCAGAATGGAGCAAGGAAAGATACCCCAGATGACCATGGCGGGCTGAATCATGGCCTCAAAGATGTCCATGCCCTAATCCCCCAAAACCTGTGACTGTGGCCTTGTATAGGAAAAGGAACTTTGTGACGTGATTAGGTGAAGGGTCTTCAGATGGGGAGATGATCTTGGATCAGCCAAGTGACCCTAAGCATAATCACAGGGCTCTTCAGAGAGGGAGGCAGGCGGTCCGAGTCGTAGAGAGAAGACGTGAGGATGGATATCCTGGTCAGAGAGCGGAGAGGATGCAGTGCTGCTGGCCTTGAAGATGGAGGAGTGGGCCATGAGCCAAGGAATGCTGGCGCCCTCTAGAAGCTGGGAAAGGCAAAAACACGGATTCTTCCTTGGAGCCTCCAGCAAGAACACAAAACCTGTACGTATCGTAGGTGGTTCAAGGACCTTTCTGAAGGCCAGGCACAGTGGCTCATGCCTGTAATCCCAGCACTTTGGGAGGCCAAGGCAGGCGGATCACAAGGTCAGGAGTTCAAGACCAGCCTAGGCCAGGCGCGGTGGCTCACGCCTGTAATCCTAGCACTTTGGGAGGCCGAGGTGGGTGGATCACCTGAGGTCTGGAGTTCAAGACCAGCCTGGCCATCATGGTGAAACCCCATCTTTAAAAAAAAAAAGGTTGGCCTGGCCAACATAGTTAAACCCCATTTTTAAAAAAGGAGCTTTCTGAATGTCCTGGTACTGTTACAGCAGGGCCCTGGGGACATGAGAACTAAGGCTGGTTATAGAGGAGGACCCCACAGTGATGGTAGTCAAACTTCCAGGAAAAGCAGAGCAGGCTCCTGGGGACACTGTAACAGGCCATTGAGGACTCTGTCAGGGTCCAAAGAACCGTAAAATGGGCCCCAGGGGCTGCTGGAAGAATGTCCTGAAGATTTTACAGGATCCCAAGGAAACCAGAGGGGACAGCTAAGGACAGGGCAGGTGCCTCAGGGCATTTTTGGAAGAGCTGAGGATGCTGTAATTAGGATTCTTGGGAAGTTAAAGCAGGTTCTTTCTGTCTCTTAGGAGTGGACCTCAGGGTGGGTCTCAGTGGATCTTCTAGTAGGACACAGGGAGAATTAGAAAAGTGAAGACATTCATGACAAGGAAAGCACAGATTATAGATTTACCTGATGATTAAGTTTTTTGTTGTTTTTGAGACGAAGTCTTAATCTGTTGGCCAGGCTGGAGTATAAAGGCGCCATCTTGGCTCACTGAAACCTCCACCTCTCGGGTTCAAATGATTCTCCTGCCTCAGCCTCCGGAGTAGCTGGGATTACAGGTGCCCACCACCGCACCCGGCTAATTTTTAGTAGAGAAAGGGTTTCGACATACTGGTTTCGAATTCCTGACCTCAGGTGATCCACCTGCCTCGCCCTCCCAAAGTGTTGGGAGTACAGGCATGAGCCACCACGCCCGGCCTTTTTTTTTGTAAATAGAGACAAGGTCTCCCTATGTTGGCCAGGTTGGTCTCAAACTCCTGGACTCAAGCGATCCTCCCACCTTGGCCTCCCAAAGTGCTAGAATTATAGGCATGCACCACCACACCTGGCCCCCCATCAGACTGTGAACCAGCTAATCGTCCACTAATCCTGGAGGCCAGTTCCTGAAATGAATCTCCCTTTGTGTATGCATATACACATTCTGTGGGTTCTGTTTTCCAGAGAACCTGACCCAGCAGTCCCACTACCAGTGTATACCCAAGAGAGCTGAAAACAGGCCAGGTGTGGTGGCTCACACGGTCATCCCAGCACTTTGGGAGGCCAAGGTGGGAGGCTGTCTTGAGCCCCACAGTTTGAGACCAGCCTGGGCAACATAGCGAGACACTATCTCTGCAAAAATGCAAAAATTAGCTGGGCCTGTGGCAGGTGCCTGTAATTCCAGATACTTTGAGAGGCTGAGGCGGTGGAGTGTTTGACCTGAGAGGCTGAGGCGGTGGAGTGTTTGACCTGAGAGGCTGAGGCGGTGGAGTGTTTGACCTGAGAGGCTGAGGCTGCAGTGAACCATGATTGCTCCACTGCAATCCAGCCAAACCCTATCTCAAATTAAAAAGAAAGAAAGAAAAGACTTCATGTTTGTTACATAATTCAATTTCTATGAAATGTGCAGAATAGGCAAATCTATTGAGACAGAAAGCAGATGAATGGTGGCCAGGGGCTGGGAGCAGGGTTCTTAACAGAAACAGACCTTCTGTTTGGGGCGATAAAAAGCTCTGGAACTCGATAGAGGTGACAGTTGCACAGCGTTGTAAATGTGTTAAATGACAGTAAGGATCAATTTTTTTTTTTTTTTTTTTTTGAGACGGAGTTTCGCTCTGTCACCAGGCTGGAGTGCAGTGGCACCATCCCGCTCACTGCAGTCTCTGCCTCCCGGGTTCAGGCGATTCTCCTGCCTCAGCCTCCCAAGTAGCTGAGATTACAGGCACACGCCACCACCACACCCGGCTAACTTTTGTATTTTTGGTAGAGATGGGGTTTCACCATGTTGGCCAGGCTGGTCTCGATCTCCTGACCTCGTGATCTGCCCACCTCAGCCTCCCAAAGTCCTGGAATTACAGGCGTGAGCGACCGCGCCCGGCCAGTAAGGATAAATATTTTGAATATTGTACCGCAATGAAACAAGTGCACGGGGGAGCTTTGTAGCAGGAGTGCGGGCAGGGACCGCAGCGTATGGGGACCGTGTGGCCCCTGAAACCCTGTCAGAAAAATGTTAAAGAGCACCTGCAGGAACTTTTTAAGGGGATGTGGGGTGGGGAGGGCTTGAAGGAGGCACTATGGAGGCGTCCAGAAGGTTCTGAGGAACAGTGGGCGCTGGGGAAGGCCACGGGGATACCAAGGGGCAGGAGGAGGATCCAGAGACCTCCAAGCTGTGGACTCCGGGAGCGTCCAGTTCCTTTCCTAGCTCTGTCAAGAATTCCCTGGGCGGTGGGCACCCTCCAAGTGAAAAACAGGAACCATGGAGAAGAGAAAAAGAACCACAAACGTTTTGAGAAACAAACAGGCTGGGCCTGGGGCCTGGGGTGTGCCCTGCAACTGGGGGGGTGGGGCTGGATTTTCTTGGACTCAGGGAGCAGCAGCCTCCCCCTCCCACAGGATGTGAGAGAGGAACCAGGGTCTCCAGTCACGGGGGGAGCCCGGAGCCAGCCAGGGCCGCAAGCAGGAAGGGAGCGAGGCTGAAGGGAACGTGAGCAGAACAGGGCCCAACTCAGGGAGGAGGGGCCGGGGGTGTGGACACTGGGTCTGAGGGAGGAGGGGTCGGGGGTCTGGACACTGGGTCTGAGGGAGGAGGGGCCGGGGGTCTGGACACTGGGTCTGAGGGAGGAGGGGCCGGGGTCTGGACACTGGGTCTGAGGGAGGAGGAGCTGGGGTCTGGACTCCTGGGTCTGGAGGGAGGAGGGACTGGGGTCTGGACACTGGGTCTGAGGGAGGAGGGGCTGGGGGGTGTGGACACTGGGTCTGAGGGAGGAGGGGGCCGGGGGTCTGGACTCCTGGGTGGGAGGGGAGGAGGGACTGGGGTCTGGACACTGGATCTGAGGGAGGAAGGGCTGGGGCCTGGACCCCTGGGTCTGAGAGAGAGGAGGGTCTGGATCTGGACTCCTGGACTCTGAGGGGAGGAGTGTCTGGGGGCCTGGACTCCTGGATCTGAGGGAAGGGGGCTGGAGTCTGGACATTGGGTTGAGGGAGGAGGGGCCGGGGGTCTGGACACTGGGTCTGAGGGAGGAGGGGGCTGGTCCTGGACTCCCGGGTCTGAGGGGAGGAGGGGCTGGGGGTCTGCACACTGGGTCTGAGGGGAGGAGGGACTGGGGTCTGGACTCCCGGGTCTGAGGGAGGAGGGGCTGGGGGCCTGGACTCCCGGGTCTGAGGGAGGAGGGACAGGAGCCTGGGTTCCTACATCTGAGGGAGGGGGGGGCCGGGGGCCTGGACTCCCCGGTCTGAGGGAGGAGGGACAGGAGCCTGGGTTCCTACATCTGAGGGAGGGGGGGGGCCGGGGGCCTGGACTCCCCCGGTCTGAGGGAGGAGGGACAGGAGCCTGGATTCGTAGATCTGAGGGAGGAGGGGCCGGGGCCTGGACTCCCCGGTCTGAGGGAGGAGGGGCAGGAGCCTGGATTCCTAGATCTGAGGGAGGAGGACCGGGGGCCTGGACTCCCCCGGTCTAGGGAGGAGGGGCAGGAGCCTGGATTCCTAGATCTGAGGGAGGAGGGGCCGGGGGCCTGGATTCCTAGATCTGAGGGAGGAGGGGCCAGGGGCCTGGATTCCTAGATCTGAGGGAGGAGGGGCTGGGGGCCTGGACTCCCCCGGTCTGAGGGAGGAGGGGCAGGAGCCTGGATTCCTAGATCTGAGGGAGGAGGGGCCGGGGGCCTGGATTCCTAGATCTGAGGGAGGAGGGGCCGGGGCCTGGATTCCTAGATCTGAGGGAGGAGGGGCCGGGGCCTGGACTCCCCGGTCTGAGGCAGGAGGGCAGGAGCCTGGATTCCTAGATCTGAGGGAGGAGGGGCCGGGGCCTGGATTCCTAGATCTGAGGGAGGAGGGGGCTGGGGGGCCTGGATTCCTCAGATCTGAGGGAGGAGGGGCCGGGGGCCTGGATTCCCGGTCTGAGGGAGGAGGGGCAGGAGCCTGGATTCCTAGATCTGAGGGGAGGAGGGGCCGGGGGCCTGGACTCCCCGGTCTGAGGGGAGGAGGGGCAGGGCCTGGATTCCTCAGATCTGAGGGAGGAGGGGCTGGGGGCCTGGACTCCCGCGTCTGAGGGAGGAGGGGCAGGAGCCTGGATTCCTGGACCTGAGGGAGGAGGGGCTGGGGGCCTGAACTCCCGGGTCTGAGGGAGGAGGGGCTGGTCCTGGACTCCCGGGTCTGAGGGAGGAGGGGGCTGGGTCCTGGACTCCCGGGTCTGAGGGAGGAGGGGCAGGAGCCTGGACTCCTGGATCCGAGGGAGGAGGGCTGAAGGCGGCGGAAGGGGGCGGGGGCCTGGACTCTCAGCCTATCAAGTTTCTGTAACTAATTAACCAGCGGAGCTCCAGTTTAGGGGGTGAAAGTTCTTCGGGTGGAAGGAGGGCGTTGCTGTCGGTCTGGACGGAGCCCGCAGAGCCCCTCGTCGGCGTCCGGGTCCCGGCCCTGCCCGCGGAGCCCGGGAGGAAGGGGCGGGCCGGGGGTCTGGAGGAGTCACGCCCCCCCTCCCGCCCAGGTCGTCCTCTCAGCATGGGGGTCCCGCGGCCTCAGCCCTGGGCGCTGGGGCTCCTGCTCTTCCTCCTGCCCGGGAGCCTGGGGCGCAGGTGAGGGCCGCTCGGGGCCGGGGCCCTGCAGCGGGCGGGCGGCGGGAGGGCGGCCCCAGGCGGGACGGGCCGAGGCCAGCGGGACCCGAGTTCCCCGCGAGCCCCGGGCGCTGCCTCCTCCGCTCCGTTCCCTTTCTCGGTCTCCTCCCGGGCCTGAGGCTGCGAACCGCCTGTCGTTTCTGTCTCTGGGTCTCCGTCCCGTCTCTCTCTCTGGGTCTCTGTCCCCCCCCCGGTCTCTGTCCCCCCTCTCTCTCTGGGTCTCTGTCCCCCTCTCTCTTGGGTCTCTGTCCCCCTCTCTCTCTCTGGGTCTCTGTCCCCCTCTCTCTGGGTCTCTGTCCCTCTCTCTCTGGGTCTCTGTCCCCCTCTCTCTCTGGGTCTCTGTTCCCCTCTCTCTCTGGGTCTCTGTCCCCTCTCTGTCTCTGGGTCTCTGTCCCCCCTCTCTGGGTCTCTGTCCCCCTCGCTCTCTCTGGGTCTCTGTCTCCTCTCTCTCTCAGGGTCTCTGTCCCCTCTCTCTTCTCTGGGTCTCTGTCCCCCCTCTCTCTGGGTCTCTGTCCCCCCTCTCTCTCTCTGGGTCTCTGTCCCCTCTCTCTCTCTGGGTCTCTGTCCCCTCTCTCTCTCTGAGTCTCTGCCCCCCTCTCTCTCTTGGGTCTCTGTCCCCTCTCTCTCTTGGGTCTCTGTCCCCTCTCTCTGGGTCTCTGCCCCCCTCTCTCTCTCTGGGTCTCTGTCCCCCTCTCTCTCTCTGGGTCTCTGTCCTCCTCTCTCTCTCTGGGTCTCTGTTCCCTCTCTCTCTCTGGGTCTCTGTCCCCCTCTCTGGGTCTCTGTCCCCCTCTCTCTCTCTGGGTCTCTGTCCCCTCTCTGGGTCTGTGTCCCCCTCTCTCTCTTGGGTCTCTGTCCCCCTCTCTCTCTCTGGGTCTCTGTCCTCCTGCTCTCTCTCTGGGTCTCTGTCCTCCTCTCTCTCTCTGGGTCTCTGTCCCCCTCTCTCTCTGGGACTCTGTCTCCCTCTCTCTCTGGGTCTCTGTCCCCTCTCTCTCTGGGTCTCTGTCCTCTCTCTCTCTGGGTCTCTGTCCCTCTCTCTCTCTCTGGGTCTCTGTCCTCCTCTCTCTCTCTGGGTCTCTGTCCCCCTCTCTGTCTCTGGGTCTCTATCCCCCCCTCTCTCTGGGTCTCTGTCCCCCCCAGGTCTCTGTCCCCTCTCTCTCTCTGGGTCTCTGTCCCCCCCTCTCTCTCTGGGTCTCTGCCCCCTCTCTCTCTGGGTCTCTGTCCCCCTCTCTGGGTCTCTGCCCCCCTCTCTCTCTCTGGGTCTCTGTCCCCCTCTCTCTCTCTGGGTCTCTGTCCCCTCTCTCTGGGTCTCTGTCCCCCTCTCTCTCTCTGGGTCTCTGTCCTCCTCTCTCTCTCTGGGTCTCTGTCTTCTCTCTGGGTCTCTGTCCTCCTCTCTCTCTGGGTCTCTGTCCTCCTCTCTCTCTCTCTGGGTCTCTGTCCCCCCTCTCTGGGTCTCTGTCTCTCTCTCTCTCTGGGTCGTCTGTCCCTCTCTCTCTCTGGGTCTCTGTCCTCTCTCTCTCTCTCTGGGTCTCTGTCCCCCTCTCTCTCTGGGACTCTGTCTCCCTCTCTCTCTCTGGGTCTCTGTCCCGCTCTCTCTCTGGGTCTCTGTCCCTCTCTCTCTCTGGGTCTCTGTCCCCCCCCCCTCTCTCTCTGGGTCTCTGTCCCCCTCTCTCTCTCTGGGTCTCTGTCCCCCTCTCTCCCTGGGTCTCTGTCCCCCTCTCTCCCTGGGTCTCTGTCCCCCTCTCTCTCTCTCTCTCTCTCCTGGGTCTCTGTCCCCCTCTCTCTCTCTCTCTCTCCCCCAGGTCTCTGTCCCCTCTCTCTCCCTCTCTGGGTCTGTGTCCCCCTCCCCCGGTCTCTATCCCTCTCTCTCTCTCTGGGTCTCTGTCCCCCAGGTCTCTCCCCCCCGGGTCTCTGTCCTCCTCTCTCTCTCTCTGGGTCTCTGTCCCTCTCTCTCTCTCTGGGTCTCTGTCCCCTCTCTCTCTCTGGGTCTCTGTCCCCTTCTCTTTCTGGGTCTCTGTCCCCTCTCTCTCTCTGGGTCTCTGTCCCCCTCTCTCTCTCTGGGTCTCTGTCCCCCTCTCTCTCTCTGGGTCTCTGTCCCCCTTTCTCTCTCTGGGTCTCTGTCCCCCTCTCTCTCTCTCTGGGTCTCTGTCCCCTCTCTCTCTCTCTGGGTCTCTGTCTCCCTCTCTCTCTCTGAGTCTCTGTCCCCTTCTCTCTCTGGGTCTCTGTCCCCCTCTCTCTCTCTGGGTCTCTGTACCCCTCTCTCTCTGGGTCTGTGTCCTTCTCTCTCTCGGTTTCTGTTCCTCTCAGATCTGTCCCCCTCCCTCCATAATAGATTCTTCTCCCTCCTTGGGTGTCTGTCCCACTACAGTCTAGTTCCCCGCCCGTGTGCTCCCTTCAGCTCTGTCTCTGTCTGCAGAAAGCCACCTCTCCCTCCTGTACCACCTCACCGCAGTGTCCTCGCCTGCCCCGGGGACTCCTGCCTTCTGGGTGTCGGGCTGGCTGGGCCCGCAGCAGTACCTGAGCTACAGCAGCCTTCGGGGCCAGGCGGAGCCCTGTGGAGCTTGGGTCTGGGAAAACCAGGTGTCCTGGTATTGGGAGAAAGAAACCACAGATCTGAGGATAAAGGAGAAGCTCTTTCTGGAAGCTTTCAAAGCTTTGGATGGCAAAGGTGAGACTCGGAGTCCTGGGTCTCGAGGGGCGAGAGGCTGAGGGCATGCTCCCGGGCCCCGCTTACCTGCATGTGGGGGCCCCAGGTCCCTACACCCTGCAGGGGCTGCTGGGCTGTGAACTGGGTCCTGACAACACCTCGGTGCCCACCGCCAAGTTCGCCCTGAACGGAGAGGAGTTCATGAGTTTCGACCTCAAGCAGGGCACCTGGGGTGGGGACTGGCCCGAGGCCCTGGCCATCAGTCAGCGGTGGCAGCAGCAGGACAAGGCGGCCAGCAAGGAGCTCACCTTCCTGCTACACTCCTGCCCGTACCGGCTGCGGGAGCACCTGGAGAGGGGCCGCGGAAACCTGGAGTGGAAGGGTGAGCCCTCTGCAGCCCAGGCTGTTCTGTCCTCTCCCGTGCCAGCCCCCTGCCTCAGGTCCCCTGCCCAGACCCTCAGTTGGCCTCCCCACCGGAGCCCATGCTCTGCCCCTCCTTCCTCAGGGGTCCTTCTGCACCCAGCCCTCCCTGCCCCCTGCCCGCTCACAGCCCTCACGTGGCTCCCCAGAGACCCCCAGGACAACTCCTGGCTTCCTTAGCTTTTTGTGTGTGTGTGACGGAGTCTCACTGTCGCCCACACAGGAGTGCAGTAGTGTGATCTTGGCTCACTGCAACTACTGCCTCCCGGGTTCAAGGAATTCTCCTGCCTCAGCCTCCCTGTAGTCCACAGGTGCTCACCACCACACCCAGCTAATTTTTGTATTTTTAGTAGAGACGGGGGTTTCACAATATTGGCCAGGTTGGTCTCGAACTCCTGACTTTGTGATCCACCCGCCTCGGCCTACCAAAGTGCTGGGATTACAGGGGGTGACCCACTGCGCCTGGCCCTTGCCTTTTTTCTGTTTTGAGACAGATTCTCACTCTGTCACCCCAGGCTGGAGTGTGGTGGCACAGTCTCGCCTCACTGCAGCCTGAACCTCCCAGGCTCAAGTGATCCTCCCACTTCAGCCTCCCAAGTAGCTGTGACACAGCCCAGCAGCAGCAGCACACCAGCTCACTTTATTTTTTCTAGGCACGGTGTCTCACTGTGTTGCCCAGGCTGGTGTGGAACTCCTAGGCTCAAGTGACCCTCCTGCTTTGGCCTCCCGAGTAGCTGAGATTACAGGTGCACACCACCATACCTGCCTGTTTATTTATTTAGAGATGGAGTTTCACTGTTGTCACCCAGGCTGGAGTGCAGTGGTGCAATCTCAGCTCACTGCAACCTACGCCTCCCGGGTTCAAGCAATTCTCCTGTCTCAGCCTCCCGAGTAGCTAGGGTTACAGGCACCCGCCACCAAGGCCAGCTAATTTTTTGTATTTTTAGTAAAGATGGGGTTTCACCATGTTAGCCAGGCTGGTCTCAAACTCCTGACCTCAGGTCATCAGCCCGCCCTGGCCTCCCAAACTGCTCGGATTACAGGCATGAACCACTGCGTCCAGCCTTTTTTTTTTTTTGAGACAGTCTCTCTGTTGCCTCGACCAGGCTAGTGTGCAGCGGCATGACCTCAGCTCGCTGCGACCTCCACCTCCCGAGTTCAAGCGATTCTCCTGCCACAGCCTCATGAGTAGCTGGCATTACAGACACACAGCACCATGTCTGGCTAATTTTTGTATTTTTAGTAGAGACAGGGTTTCGCCACGTTAGCTAGGCTGGTCTCAAGACTGCTGACTTCAAGTGATACACCCACCTCAGCCTCCTAAAGTGCTGGGATTACAGGCGTGAGCCACCGCGTCTGGCCATACCTGGCAAATTTTTAACATTTGTTGTAGAGATGGCATCTCACTGTGCTGCCCAGGCTGGACTCAAACTCCTGGCCTCAAACCATTCTCCCACTTTTGGCCTCCCAGAGTGCTGCGAGGCAGGTGTGAGGCACTGTGCTCGGCCTTCCTGGCTTCATGTCTTCCTCAGACCCACCCAGCAGCACTGGTCTCTACGCAGCCGTCAGAGTCTACACAACAGCCACCCAGCATAAGGCAGTGTCCTCCCTCTGAGCATTTGCTTGGCCACTTCCCCTGCTGATCCACCCTCCCCCTCTCTGCATATGCACCGGCCCTCCGTATTCTTCAAGGTCAGGGCTGGACATGACTTCCTCTGAGAAGCCCTCCCTCAGCTCTGTAGGGCGGAGTTCACTGTTTCCTCCCCGGAAGCCCCCAGGTCCCCATTCATTCAACAAATGTTGGCCAAGAGCATCCGCAGTGCCAGGCGCTGCTCTGGGACTGGAGCAAAGAGGGAAGTGACACAGTTCACCCTCTGCGGCCCCCAGGCTGCTGGAAAAAGCTGTCAGCTGGGGGAGTTGCGAGATATTCCCCTCCAAGGGCCACAAAGGAGAAGTTGACATTCGGACAGGTAGTTTTTATTTGATCTTCCTTTTTTTTGCTTTGAGATGGAGTTTTGCTCTTGTCCAGGCTGGAGTGCAGTGGCGCGATCTTAGCTCACTGCAACCTCCGCCTCCTGGGTTCAAGCGATTCCCCTGCCTCCGCCTCCTGAGTAGCTGGGATTACAGGTGCCCGCCACCATACCCGGGTGATTTTTTTTTCTTTTTTTTTTTTTTGGAGACAGAGTCCCGTTCTGTCGCCAGGTGCCAGGCTGGAGTGCAGTGGTGCAATCTCGGCTCACTGTAACCTCTGCCTCCCAGTTTCAAGCAGTTCTGCCTCAGCCTCCCGAGTAGCTGGAACTACAGGCACGAGCCACCACACCCAGCTAATTTTTGTATTTTTTAGTAGAGACGGGGTTTCACTATGTTGGCCAGGATGGCTTCGATCTCTTGACCTCGTGATCCACCTGCCTCAGCCTCCCAAAGTGCTGGGATTACCGGTGTGACCCACTGTACCCGGCCTGATTTTTTTAATTTTTAGTAAAGGTGGGATTTCTCCGTGTTGGTCAGGCTGGTCTCGAACTCCTAACCTCAGGTGGTGCACCTGTCTCGGCCTCCCAAAGTGCTGGGATTACAAGCAGGAGCCACCACGCCTGGCCCCTTCTTCCTTTTTTAAGTAGGGAAATTTTTTTTTTTTTTTCGAGACAGAGCCTCGCTCTGTCACCCAGGCTGGAATGCAGTGGCATGATCTTGGCTCACTGCACTCTCCGCCTCCCAGGGTCAAGCAGTTCTCTTACTCCAGCCTCCCAAGTAGCTGGGATTACAGGCACACACCACCATGCCTGGCTAATTTTTATATTTTTACTAGAGAGGATTTCACCATGCTGGCTAGGGTGGTCTTGAACTCCTGACTTTGTGATCCACCCACGTCGGCCTCCCACAGTGCTGTGATTACAGGCAAGAGCCACCGTGCCCAGCCTAAGTAGGGAAAATTTCAAACCACACTTAAGTAGAAACAGTAGTATAACAAGGACCAGGCACGGTGGCTCACGCCTGTAATCCCAGCACTTTGGGAGGCTGAGGCAGGTGGATCACTTGAGGTTGGGAGTTTGAGACCAGCCTGGCCAACATGGTGAAACCCGTCTCTACTAAAAATACAAAAATTACAAAAATAAATAAATAAATAAGAAAGAAAAAAACCTCAAAAAATTAGCCTGGTGTGGTTGCACGTGCCTGTAGTCCCAGCCACTGGGGAGGCTGTGGCAGGAGGATCGTTTGAGCCCAGGAGTTTGAGGCTGCAGTTCTGAACTATGATTGCGACACTGTACTCCAGCCCAGATGACAGAGCCAGACCGTGTCTCAAAATGAAAAAAAATACATGGTGGCTGGGCGTGGTGGCTCACGCCTATAAATACCAAAACTTTGGGAGGCCGAGGCCGGTGGATCACATAAGGTCAGAGTTCGAAACCAGCCTGGCCAACATGGTGAAACCCCGTCTCTACTAAAAATATAAAAATCGAGCCGGGCATGGCGGTACTGACCTATAATCCCAGCTACTCAGACAGAGGTTGCAGTGAGCCAAGATTGCACCATTGCACTCCAGCCTGGGTGACAAGAACAAAACTCTGTCTCAAAAAAAAAAAATCTATTTGTTTTGGAGTCCAATTTTTTTTTTCTTTTTTTTTTGAGATGGAGTCTCGTTGTGTCACCCAGCCTGGAGTGCAGAGGTGAGATCTCGGCTCACTGCAACCTCTACCTCCCAGGTTCAAGCAATCCTCCTGCCTCAGCCTCCCAAATAGCTGGGAATACAGGTGCTCACCACCATGCCCAGCTGATTTTTGTATTTTTAGTAGAGACAGAGTTTCACCATGTTGGTCAGGCTGGTCTCAAACTCCTGACCTCGTGATCCACCCACCTCGGCCTCCTAAAGGCTGGGATTGAATACAGGCGTGAGCCACCGTGCCCGGCTGGAGTCCAGTTTTTTATCAGATAGGTATTTTGCAAATATTTTTTTCGCTCACTGGGTTTTCTTTTCATTGTTTTAACTGTGCCTTTCACAAAGCAGAAATTTTTAACTTTGATGAAATCCAGTTTATTCTTTTTTTTTCCTAGCATGGATTATGCTTTTGGTGTTTTATCTCAGAAGTAATTGCTAAACCCAATGTCAGCTAGATCTTCTTCTGTGTATTTTCAGAGTTTTAAAGTTTTGCATTTTACAGTTAGGTCTGTGATTCATTTTGAGGTAGTTTGAGTTAATTGTGATCTTGAGTGTCTGTCGATTTATAGCTTGCCATTTTCTTTTTTCCCTTGTAATTGTGCTTTGAAGTAAGTCAGCTGTATGTCCTACTTGAGTTCCCCGCAGACTGGACTTTGCTCTTTGCATTCTGTGATGTTGCTGGACATAGTCCTCCTTCTTTTCTGTAAAGGAGCAGCTCAGTCTAGAAGCTTGATCAGATTCTGGTTCAATTTTTATGGCAAGAAAACTTCCTGGGTTGTTGGTGGGTATGTCTGTGTGCACAAGCTGCAAACACTGCTTGCTTCTGTGCTGTGCTGCAGACTGCTGGATTCAGGTGTCGTTACAAAGTTCTCTGTCAGGTTTTCTCCTGATGGTTTTAGCAGGCAGCAGTGACCATTGCCTTAATCTTTTTTTTTTTTTTTTTTTTTTTTGAAAAGGAGTCTCGCTCTCGCTCTGTCTCCAGGCTGGAGTGCAGTGGCACGATCTTGGCTCACTGCAACCTCCACCTCCCGGGTTTAAGTGATTGTCCTGCCTCAGCCTCCTGAGTGGCTGGGATTTCAGGTGCACACCACCATGCTCAGCTAATTTTTGTTTTTTTAGTAGAGACGGGGTTGCACCAGGTTGGCCAGGATGGATTTTTTTTTTTTATAGAGATGGGGTTTCACCATGTTGGCCAGGCTGTTCTTGAACTCCTGACCTCAGGTGATCCACCCGCCTCGGCCTCCCAAAGTGCTGGGATTACAGGCATGAGCCACCACACCCAGCCAGATTTTTTTTTTTTTTTTTTTTTTTTGAGACGAAGTTTCATTCTTGTTGCCCAGGTTGGAATACAATGGTGCGATCTGGGCTCATTGCAACCTCCGCCTCCTGGGTTCAAGTGTTTTTCCTGCCTCAGCCTCCAGAGTAGCTGGGACTACAGGCATGCGCCACCACGCCCAGCTCATTTTTGTAGTTTTAGTAGAGACAGGGTTTCTCCATGTTGGCCAGGCTGGTCTTGAACTTCTGACTTCAGGTGATCCGCCTGCCTCAGCCTCCCAGAGTGCTGGGATTAGAGATGTGAACCACCGCCACACCCGGCCTGGTTTGATAATTTGTTAAACAAAACCAGAGGCTAGACAGATTTTCTGTGCTTAGATTTAGTCTATATTGGAAGTACTTTGGAGGCAAAAGGCACGGGGCTGTGAGCGCCACACAGGAAGATACAGACTTGTTGAAAAGAATAGCAAACATAAAGCAGAACCCAGAACTGCTGATGGCCGTGAGCCCGGCCCCTCCATTCCATCTGACTATGCAGCAAACTCTGCCAGCTTGCCAGAGAGGCAGCTCGAGGGGAGAAAAGCTGCTGGACTTTCTTAAAGCAGCAAGTGTGTTTTCTGCTGAGGAACCAAAACCAAGATCCCAGCCGAGACCCACAGTTGCCCAGATCCACCCGCCCTGAACGGAACTTGGGCAGCAATGTCCAGCCCTGGGCAGTTGCTGAAATCTTTGCCATTTAAAAAAAATAATTTTAAAGATGGGGTTTCACCATGATGGCCAGGCTGGTCTTGAACTCCTGACCTCAGGTGATCCACCCACCTCAGCCTCCCAAAGTGCTAGGATTACAGGTGTAAGCCACCGCGCCTGGCTTGTTTCTTTTTTTTTTGAGTTAGGATCTTGCTCTGTCACCCAGACTAGAGTGGAGTGGAGTGGCATAGTCACAGCTCCGTGTAGTCTTGGACTCCCAGGCTCCAGCAATCCTCCTGCCTCAGCCTCCCAAGTAGCTGGGACTACAGGCACACGTCACCACGCCTGGCTAACATTTTCTATTTTTTGCAGTGATGGGTTCTCACTTTGTTGCCCAGGCTGGTCTAGAAATCCTGGGCTTGGCCAGATGCGGTGGCTCACGCCTGTAATCCCAGCACTTTGGGAGGCTGAGGCGGGTGGATCACAAGGTCAGGAGTTCGAGACCAGCCTGGCCAATATGGTGAAACCCCGTCTCTACTAAAAACACAAAAATTAGCCACGCGTGGTGGTGGGCACCTATAGTACCAGCTACTTGGGGGGCTGAAGCAGGAAAATCACTTGAACCCAGGAGGCATAGGTTGCAGTGAGCTGAGATCAACGCCGCTGCACTCAGCTTGGGTGACAGTGAGACTCCATCTCAAAAAAAAAAAAAAAAAAAAAAATATCGGGCTTGAGGTATCCTTCTGCCTTGGCCTCCCTAAGTGCTGGGGTTGCTGGCATGAGCCACCGTACCCGGCTTTTTTTTTTTTTTTTTTTTTTTTTTGAGTCAGGCCCTTGCACTGTTGCTCAGGCTGGAGTGTCGTAGCGGGATTACAGTTCACTGCAGCCTCAACTTCCCAAGCTTAAGCGATCCTCCCACCTCAGCCTCCCTGAATGAATGAGGCCACAGGTGTGAACCACCACACACAATTTAATGTTTTAAATTTTTCATAGAGACGAGGTTTCTCCATGTCATCCGGGCTGGTCTTGAACTCCTGGCTTCCAGAGATCCTCCTGCCTCAGCTTCCCACAGTGCTGGGATTACAGGCATAAACTACTGCACCCAACCTTTCTTCACTTTCTTAACGAAAGCTTTGGATGAACAAAAATTCATATTTTTGGTGAAGTTCAGCTTATCGATTTCCATTTATACATTTCATAAAGTTTATAAATTTTAACCTTTGTTTTTTTGAGATGGAGTCTCGCTCTGTCGCCCAGGCTGAAGTGCAGTGGCACAGTCTCAGCTCACTGCAACCTCCACCTCCTGGGTTGAAGCGATTCTCCTGCCTAAGCGTCCCGAGTAGCTGGGATTACAGGCACCACCACACCTGGCTAACTTTTGTATTTTTAGTAGAGACAGGGTTTCACCATGTTGGTCAGGCTGGTCTCCAACTCCTGATCTCGTGATCCGCCTGCCTCGGCCTCCCAAAGTGCTGGGATTACAGGTATGAGCCACTGTGCCTGGCATACATTTTAACTTACACAAAGCTCAATTTTGTCTTTCATTCTGTAGCTTTTTTGTGTATTCTCTTTAAGGAGTCTTTCCTCCGAGTTATGAAGGTATTCCCCTATGTCTTCTAGAAGCTTGGTTGATAAATAGCTTTCACATTACTGATATCATCAATTTTGAGTCAGTTGCATGTTAGGATGAGGGTAGGGATGGAGGTTCATACATCCGGTTAACCCAGCATCCTTTGTTGCTAGACCATCATCCCTGCTCCCTCCCTGAACCGCAGGGGAGTGTGTTTCGTAGGTAAAGTGTAGATCTGCTTCTAACCCTCTCCATTCTGCTGATTTATTGGACAGACTTAGTGCCAGTACCTCACTCTCTTGATTTGATTTAGCTTTATGGAAAGTTCTGATATCTAGACTGGGCGTGGTGGCTCACATCTGTCATCCCGGCACTTTGGGAGGCCGAGGCGGGCGGATCACGAGGTCAGGAGATCAAGACCATCCTGGCCAACATAGTGAAACCCCATCTCTACTAAATACAAAAAATAAGCTGGGTGTGGTGGTGCGTGCCTGTAGTCCCAGCTACTTGAGAGACTGAGGCAGGGGAATTAGTTGAACCTGAGAAGCAGAAATGGCAGTGAGCTAAGATTGCACCACTGCACTCCAGCCTGGGCGACAGAGCAACACTCTGTCTCAAAAAAAAAAAAAAGAAAGAAAAAAAATTTCCCAGGCGTGCTGGTGAGCGCCTGTAGTCCCAGCTACCCTGGAGGCTGAGGCAGGAGAATCACTTGAACCTGGGAGGCAGAGGTTGCAGTGAGCCGAGATTGTGCTGTTATACTCCAACTTGGGGGACAGAGAGTCAGTCTAAAAAGAAAAAAAGAGAAAATGTTGCTATCTAGTAGTTAACTTTTCCAGCTTTATCGCCTTTTTTTTTTTTTTAAGACTAGTCAAGTGCAGTAGTGAGAAGGGGGAAGAGCAGAACAAGGAGTTTGATCTGTCACTGTGAACAGTCAGTTGAGATAACTCACTACCTTCAGACCAGCCTATTGCCTGTTTTCATAGGTTACTTGCATTTCTATGGACATTTTATTTTTTAGATACGGGGTCTCACTTTGTTGCCCAGGCTGTAGTGCAGTGATTATACACAGGTGTGATCATAACTCACTGCAGCCTCAAACTCCTGGGCTCAAGCATTCCTCCTGCCTCAGCCTCTAGAGTAGGTGGGACTACAGGCACATGCCACCACACTGGCTAATTTTTAAATTTTTAGTAGAGTCTAGGCCTTGCTATGTTGCCCAGACTGGTCTGCAATTCCTGGGCTCAAGTGAACCGCCCACCTCATCCTCCCAAAGTGCTGGGATTTCAGGCGTGAGATATTAATATTATGTTTAAGGGTTCTGAATCTTTTTTTTGTTGATCTTTTTTTTTCTACTTTTTTTTTTTTTAAGACGGGGTTTCACCATGTTGGTCAGGCTGGTCTTGAACTCCCGACCTCAGGTGATCCGCCCGCTTTGGCCTCCAAAGTGCTTGGATTACAGGCATGAGCCACCACGCCTGGCCTCTACTTTTTTTTTTTTTTTTTTTTTAAGACAGAGTCTCGATCTGTCACCCAGGCTGGAGTGCAATGGTGCGATCTCAGCTCACTGCAACCTCCACCTCCCAGGTTCATGTGATTCTGTTGCCTCAGCCTCCTGAGTAGCTGGGATTACAGTCCCCTGCCACACCTGGCTAATTTTTTGTATTTTTAGTAGAGACAGGGTTTCACCATGTTGGTCAGGCTGGTCTCAAACTCCTGACCTCATCATCTGCCCACCTCATCCTCCCAGAGTGCTGTGATGACAGACGTGAGCCCCCGCGCCTGGCCTGAATCTATTTTTTTGTTTTGTTTTTAAAATTTTTTTTTAAATTGAGATGGGGTTTCACCATGTTGGTCAGACTGGTCTCGAACTCCTGACTTCAGGTAATCCACCCGCCTCGGCCTCCGAAAGTGGGCCTGAATCTATTTTTATGAGAGACGTTGGCCTCCAGTTCTCTTTCTTGTAATGCCCTTTGTTGTCAAGATTATGCTGACCTCATAAGATGTGTTGGGGAGAAGCACTTTTCAAGGCCAAGGTGGGCAGATCACGAGGTCAGGAGTTCAAGACCAGCCTGGCCAACATGGTGAAACCCTGTCTCTATTAAAAATACAAAAATTAGCAGGGCATGGTGGTGCGTACCTGTAATCCCAGCTACTCGGGAGGCTGAGGCAGAATTGCTTGAACCGGGATCTGGGAGGTGGAGGTTGCAGTGAGCTGAGATCGCACCACTGCACTCCAGCCTGGGCTACAGAGAGAGACTGTCTCAAAATAAAAAAATGTGTTGAGAGAGTGTTTCCTCTGTTTTACTCCCTGAAAGAGTTTGCCTTGGAGTGGAATCATTTCTTCATTAGTTGTTTGGAAGAATTCACTAATTGATGTCTTCTGGACCTGGAATTTTAGTTTTCAAAAAGTTTCAAACTGCGGATTGAACATTTTAGTTATAGGACTACTGACTTTTTAAATTTTTCTTGTGTCAGTTTAGAAGGTTGTGTTTCTCAGGAATGTGTTTATTCTAAGTTTTCAAATGTGTTGGTGTGAAATTTTTCATAATTATCCTCTTACTATCTTTTTTTTTTCCCCAAGACGAGGTCTTGCTCTGTCACCCAGGCTGGAGTGCAGTGGTGTGATCTCGGCTCACTGCAACCTCTGCCTCCCCCGTTCCAGCGATTCTCCTGCCTCAGCCTCCCGAGTAGCTGGGACTACAGGCACGCGGCTAATTTTTGTATTTTTAGTAGGGACGGGGGGGTCTCGCCATGTTGGCCAGGTTGGTGTCGAACTCTTGACCTCAGGTGATCCACCCACTGCGGCCTCCAGGAGTGCTGGGATTATAGGTGTGAGCCACCATGCCCAGGTCAGGGAGGTGACATCTTGAGGAGACAGCTGCAGGGTGGATAGGTTGAGTCTTTCACCTGGGAAGCGCCTTCGTATGCTCTGGGGTTAGCGCAGTGCAAACATGGAGGCCTCTTTGAGTCCCTGTCTAGTCCTGGCCCTGGGAGCAGCGGGTTCGGGGCTGGGGGCTTAGACCTGTCTCCCTGGTTCCTGCAGAGCCGCCCTCCATGCGCCTGAAGGCCCGACCCGGCAGCCCGGGCTTTTCCGTGCTCACCTGCAGTGCCTTCTCCTTCTACCCCCCCGGAGCTGCAACTTCGGTTCCAGCGGAATGGGCTGGCCGCTGGCACCGGCGAGGGCGACTTCGGCCCCAACGGTGACGGCTCCTTCCACGCCTGGTCGTCACTGACAGTCAAAAGTGGTGACGAGCACCACTACTGCTGCATCGTGCAGCACGCGGGCCTCGCGCAGCCCCTCAGGGTGGAGCTGGGTGAGGCTCCGCCCCGCGGCGATGCTCCCGGTGTTTCGGGTTGCCCTGCCTCGCTGCTGCGCCGGTCCTTCCCGAGTCTGACCTTCCTCCCCGCTGCTACTGCCTCCTTGAATCTGACCGGCTTGTGCCTCGCGCCTGCCAGTGCCCCCAAAGCCTGATGGCTTGTCCTTCCCAAGGCCAACTGCCTTCTGTCCTGCCGCTTCTGGCCTCACTGAGTCTGAAGAGCTGTTAACCACCATGGCCAGTCCCCCCTGAGTCTGGCCATCTTCCGTCCTGCTGCTGCTGCTGCGGGTCTTCATGGAATCTGACCATTGCGTTGTCTGCTATGCCCGTCCTCACCAAGACTGACCGCCTGCTGCCCTGCTACTGCCGGTGCCCATGAGGCTGACCTCCCCGCTGCTCTGCCTGCCCCCTCCCGTCTGCATCGGGACAGCCCCGCCCTGCCGCAGCCGCTCGCGCCGTGGCTGGTTCTTGCGTCCAGCCTGGGGGCACTCTGCCCAGATCGCCCGCCTGGCCTTTCCTCTGCGCATCAGACACTTGGCGCTGGGATCTCCGAGGCGGGGAGGGACTGGGAGCCCCCAGTTCCGTGTCCTGACCGGGTGGGATGGAGGGGGCTGCCCTTCATCTCACCGTGTTCTCTGGCTGCAGAATCTCCAGCCAAGTCCTCGGTGCTTGTTGTGGGAGTCGTCGTCGGTGTCTTCCTGCTGACGGCAGCAGCTGTAGGAGGAGCTCTGCTGTGGAGAAGGATGAGGAGTGGGCTGCCAGGTATGGGCAGCTTCGGGGAGAGGGACAGAGACCCCGAGAGAGGGACCCACAGACCTGGGAGGACAGAGATTCAGTGTGGAGGACAAACCCAAAGAGAGTGGGACAGAGACCCCAGAGAAAAGGGGACAGAAGCCCAAAGAGAGCGGGACAGAGGCGGGGTGCAGTGGCTCATGCTTATAATCCCAGCTCTTTGGGAGACTGAGGCGGCCAGATTACAAGGTCAGGAGATCGAGACCATCCTAGCTAACCTGGTGAAATCGCATATACTAAAAATAAAAAAAATTAGCCAGGCATGGTGGCAGGTGCCTGTAGTCCCAGCTACTTAGGAGGCTAAGGCAGGAGAATCCCTGGAATCCAGGAGGCAGAGGCTGCAGTAAGCTGAGAGTTCACCACTGCACTCCAGCCTAGGTGACAGAGCGAGACTCCATCTCAAGAAGCAAAAAAGGGGGAGAGAGGCCCAAAGGGGGGACAGACCCAAGAGGGGGGACAGAGACCCAGAGAGGGAGGCAAAGATGTAGAAAGTGGGGGACAGAATTGGGAGAAGAGGAGACAAAGACCTGGAAGGAAGGGGACGGAGACCCAGAGAAAGGAGAAGAGACTGAGGGAGAGTGTGTGACACACAGATGAGGCAGGCCAGACAGACCCAGAGCGCCTCGGAGATTCTGATGACCTCCCCCTCTCTCTCCTCAGCCCCTTGGATCTCCCTTCGTGGAGACGACTCCGGGGCCCTCCTGCCCACCCCTGGGGAGGCCCAGGATGCTGACTGGAAGGATGCAAATGCGACCCCAGCCACTGCCTGACCATTTACCTTCTGACTGCTAACAGCGAATGCAGTCAGGCTCCTTTCATGCTGTGAGACCTCCTGGAACACTGGCATCTCTGAGCCTCCGGAAGGAGTCCTGGGCCCCGTTGTCCTCCCTCTGGAGCCCTGTCCTGTGGTCTGCCTCAGTTTCCCCTCCTAATACATATGGCTGTTTTCCACTTCGACAATATAATACGAGTTTAGGCCCGAATCAGCGTGTTCTCATCATTTTTCAGGCAGGGGAGGTAAGGGAATGAGTGGGGACTGAATGGCTGGCCTCAGAGCTCTCTTGCTGGTAACACGCCGCCGTGAGGAACCTGCCGGTTTTATACTTCAGGTCATGTATTTTCATTTTTTCTTTTTTTTTTTTTTTTTTTTGAGACGGGGTCTTGCTCTGTTGCCCAGGCTGGAGTGCAGTGGTGTGATCTCAGTTCACCACAACCTCTGCCTCTCGGGTTCAAGCGATTCTCCTGCCTTGGCCTCCCAAGTAACTGGGATTACAGGCATGCGCCACCACGCTGGCTAATTTTTTGTATTTCGTAGAGACAAGATTTCATCATGTTAGGCTGGGTTTTTGTTTTTTTTTTTTTAAGATGAGGTTTCACCATGATGGCCAGGCTGGTCTTGAACTCCTGACCTCAGGTGATCCACCCACCTCGGCCTCCCAAAGTGCTAGGATTATAGGCGTGAGCCACCGCGCCCGGTGTTAGGCTGCTTTTGAACTCCTGACCTCAAATGATCTGCTCACCCTGGCCTCTCAAAGTGCTGGAATTACAGGCATTGAGCTACTGCACCCGGCCCAAGGCCATGAATTTTTTCTTTTATTTATTTATTTTTGAGACGAAGTCTCGCTCTTGTCCCCCAGGCTGGAGTACAGTGGTGCAGTCTTGGCCCACTGCAACCTTTGCCTCGTGTGTTCAAGCCATTCTCCTGCCTCAGCCCTCCGAGGAGCTGGAATTACAGGCGCCCGCCATCTCGCCCAGCTAATTTTTGTATTTTTAGTAGAGATGGGGTTTCACCATGTTGGCCAGGCTGTTCTCGAACTCCTGACCTCAGGTGATCCACCTGCCTCAGCCTCCCAAAGTGTTGGGATTACAGGGGTGAGCCACGGCTCTCAGCCGGCCATGTATTCTCAATTCATAAATTTTACAAATATTTACTGGATGACTGCCGTGCCATGCCTTTTGAGGAATTATTGGCTATTATCTGACCACCTGAATCCTTGGAGCAGAAGAGGAATGAGGAGCACTGTTCCCTCTTGGAGGAAATGGGATGTTTCCCCTGGCCCCTTGATTCGGCTCTTCCTTTTTTTTTTTTTTTTTTTTTTTGTATAAAACCCTTGGAACGGACACGTCTTTCTTAAACCATCCTGACAAAGGGAAAGAGGGAAAAATACATTTCCCGTGAGGCTTTGGAACTAGAGCAGCTGGAGGTGGACCGCAGAGTGCCGCGATGCCTGCCGGGAGTTGTAGTTCTCCCGGGCCGCGTCACTGCCGGCGTCGCCCACCCACCTTCCAGGGTAAGGCTGCGCTTTTCTTTGTGGACGTGGCGAGGGGCGCCCACGGCCCTCCCTGCGCTCACTGGCCCCGCCCCGTGGGGGGCGCTTGTGCAAGCTCATTGGTTGGGGGGCGGGGCTCTGCGCTGCCAGAGGCGGGGCCTGACTGGAGAGCGGCTGAATTGGACATATTTGCGGGAACGCAAAGCGGAGCGTGGGAGAGGGGAGCGAAGCTGGATAACCAGGTAAAGGGAGCGGGTGGGGGGCGTCTGTCCAGGGAGGGCGGCTTGGGGCGGGTCGAGTAGAGGATCAGGGTCCGGGCTGGGAACAATCACGGGGAGCCTGCCTGACCTCTCGCTGGCCACAACCATGCGCTGCGCTTTGCGTGGGATGTGCGCCACGTCTCTCCCTGAAATTCCCCCTCGCAGGCCTGGGACACCCCTGAGCCTCTGTCAGAAGGTTCGGTCCTTCTCATAGGTGGCTTTCCCTCTGAGCACCCCGCCCTCCTTTCCCCCATCTCCCGCCCTTCTTGAGCCCAAAAGTTTGCAGCCAACTTCCATCTCCGGGTCCTGTCCTTGGTAACCCCTCCACCCCGCCATCCTCCTGCCCCGTGCCTGTCCTCATCCCTGTGACCCCTGACCCCTGACCTGTGCCACTCCCCCAGGGACCAATGATGTGGCGACCATCGCTTCTGCTGCTTCTGTTGCTACTGAGGCACGGGGCGCAGGGGGAAGCCTACCCCGGACGCAGGCCCTCATGGCCAGGGGAGGGTGCACCAGGCGGCCCCCCTTAGCGACGCCCCCCATGATGACGCCCACGGGAACTTCCAGTACGACCATGAGGCTTTCCTGGGACGTGAAGTGGCCAAGGAATTCGATCAACTCACCCCAGAGGAAAGCCAGGCCCGTCTGGGGTAGGAGAGACATGGGGGTGGGGCGTGTTCAGAGGTGGGGCTTGGGAGGGAGGTGCGGGGGGGATTGACAGGGGTCAGAGAAATGGCGTGGACTGAACTTTAGTTCTTTATGAGAAATGAAAGTCTATCTTCTCTCCCTGGGAAAAACAAATTAAGTTAAAATTTAGGCCTGAAGGGCCAGGCGAGGTGGCTCACGCCTGTAATCCCAGCACTTTGGGAGGCAGAGGCGGGCGGATCACTTGCGGTTGGGAGTTCGAGACCAGCCTGACCAATATGGAGAAACCCCATCTCTACTAAAAAAAAAAATACAAAATTAGCTGGGCGTGGTGGCGCATGCCTGTAATCCCAGCTACTTGGGAGGCTGAGGCAGGAGAATCGCTTGAACCCAAGAGGCAGAGGTCACAGTGGACCGAGGTTGCGCCATTGCGCTCCAGCCTGGGCAACAAGAGTGAAACTCCATCTCAAAAAAAAAAAAAGGGGGCAGCAAAATCTTGGTTTAGATTCTGCCCCTAAGCACTCCTTAGTCCCAGACATCTCCCCATCCCTTTCCTGCTCGGTAAGTGGCAGGGACTGGTGTGGAAAATGAGGTTTGGCATGTAAGGAGCCCGGCCAGTGCAGGAAAGTGGCGGAGCCCTGAGTTTCAGGGTGACCTGGCTAGAATGGAGCCTTGTCCACCCTCTCTGTCAGGGTGAGAGGGTCAGGGCCTGAGGGCGGGGGGGGCGATAGGTGCAGCCCCCTTCATCTGTGCGTCCTCCATTGCTCATTCAGCCCACAAAGCTTTATTGAGCACCTGCTATGTACCAGGCACTGCTCAAGGTGCTGAAGTCACAATAGCTAACACAACAGACGGAAATCTCTGTCCCCCCTGAAGTTTACACTGTGGTGAGGAAAACAGCAGGCAGGCAGTAAGTAGAAAGTGGATCAAATGGAGATAAATAAAGCAAGAGAGTCAGAAAGTGTGGAGGGGGAGAGATTATTGGTGGGAGGGTTGCAATTTGATTTATTTATTTATTGAGACGGAGGAGACTCCTGTCGCCCAGGCGGGAGTGCAGTGATACAATCTTGGCTTGGTGCAACCTCTGCTTCTCTGGTTCAAGCAATTTTTCTGCCTCAGACTCCCTTGTAGCTGGGATTGCAGGTGCACGCCACCACGCCCAGCTAATTTTGTTTTTCTTTTCTTTTCTTTTTTTTTTTTTTTTGAGACGAATTCTCACTCTGTCACCTGGGCTGGAGTGCAGTGGCATGATCTCAACTCACTGCAACCTCTGCCTCCGGGGTTCAAGCAATTCTTCTGCCTCTGCCTCCCAAGTAGCTGGGACTACAGGCACATGCCGCCACGCCTGGCTAATTGTTTTTATTTTTTATTTTTATTTTTAGTCGAGACAGGGTTTCACTGTGTTGCCCAGGCTGGTCTCGAACTTCTGAGCTCAGGCAGACATCTCGCCTCAACCTGCCAAAATGCGAGGATTACAGGAGTGAGCCACTGCACCCGGCCCATGGCCAGCTAATTTTTGTATTTTTAGTAGAGACAGGGTTTCACCATGTTGGCCAGGCAGGTCACGAACTCTTGACCTCAAGTGATCTGCCAGCCTCAGCCTCCCAAAGTGCTAGGATTACAAGCATGAGCCACCTCGCTCAGCCAGAGCTGCAATTTTGAACAGGGAAGTTAGAGAAGGCCTCCATGAAAAGGTGGTAGTGGAGCCATGTGGGTTTCTGAGGGAATAGCATTCCAAGCAGACAGAACAGTTCAGTGCAAAGGCCCTGAGGCAGGAGTGAGCTTGGAGTGTCTGAATGACAGTTCTGAGGCCCGTGTGGCTGGAACTCAGTGAGAAAGGGGAGAGAGTGGGAGGTGAGGGCAGAGAAGGAGCAAAGGGGTTGAGCGTGGTGGTTCATGTCTGCAATCCCAGCACTTTGGGAGGCCAAGGCTGGAGGATCGCTTGAGCCCAGGAGTTCAAGACCAGCCAGGGCAACACAGTGAGACCCTGTCTCTACCAAAAAAATTAAAAAATACAAAAATTAGCCCCACATGGTGGCATGCACCTGTAGTCCCAGATACTAGGGAGGCTGAGGTGGGAAGATCACTTGGGCCTGCAGTGAGCCAAGATCATGCCACTGCACTCCAGCCTGAGTGACAGAGCGAGACCTTGTCTCAAAAAGAGAAAGAGAGACAGAGAGAGAGAGAGAGCACACAAAGGGGGTCAGATCATGCAATGCAAAGCCTTTTAGGCCACAGTGAAGATTTAGGCTTTTCTCCGATTGTGAGGAGAGTCACTGAAGAACATGAGCTGACTTAGGTTTTGAGAGAAGCCTGCCGGCGGCAGGGTGGAAAACTGTACGGAACAAGAAGCAGGGAGCCCAGTGAGGAAACAACTGCAAGAGTCCAGGTGGGAGGCAAGACAAGACGGTGGCCAGATCAGTGCCAAGACACTGGCGGTGGGCCTCAGGACTGCTGGCTGGGAGATTGTGCTTGGATGGGCATGGGGGAAGGAGGGATGGAGAAGGAAGGGCAGTGACAGGTTAGCATATTTAGCTTAGCACTAATGGCAATGCCAGGCATTGTCCTAAGTGCTTTATTATTATTATTATTATTATTTCGAGACAGGGTCTTACTCTGTTACCCACGGTGGAGTGCAGTGGCGCAATCTCCGCTCACTGTAATCTCCGCCTCCCAGGTTTAAGCAGTTCTTCTGCCTCAGCCTCCCTAGTGGCTGGGATTAGAGGCGCCCACCACTGTGCCCAGCTAATTTTTGTATTTTTAGAAGAGACTGGGTTTCACCATGTTAGCCAGGCTGCTCTTGAGCTCCTGATCTCAGGTGATCTGCCCGCCTTGGCCTCCCAAAGTGCTGGGATTATAGCCGTGGGATTACAATCCACCATGCCTGGCCCCAGTCTATTATTATTATTGTTATTATTATTTGAGACAGAGTCTCTCTCTGTTACCCAGGCTGGAGTGCAGTGGCACTATCACAGCTCACTGCAACCTCTGCCTCCCGGATTCAAGGAATTCTCCCGCCTCAGCCTCCCGAGTAACTGGAATTTCAGGTGCACACCACCACATCCGGCTAATTTTTGTATTTTTAGTAGAGACGGGTGTCACCTTGTTGGCCAGGCTGGTCTGAAACAGCTGATCTCAAGTGATCCGCCCATCTCGGCTTCCCAAAGTGCTGGGATTACAGGCATGAGCCACTGCACCCGGCCTGTCCTAAGTGCTTACGTAGCCTGACTCATTTATTCCCCCACAACCACCCTTTTGGGGTAGGTCCCATTATTTTCTCTCCATTTTACAGAGGGGTAACAGGCACAGAGAGGTTAAGTCACTTGCCCACAGTCACATAGCCAGTAACAAGAAGTGGTCGGATTTGAACCTAAACTGTTTAGCTGTGGAACCCACGCTCTTAACAGCAGCAGGAACCTCAGAGAAGGGTGTGAGTCCAGGGACACAGTCGGCCCCTGAAAGACCCGAGCAGAGACTGCCTGGTGCGGGAGTGGGGATGGGGACTCCGGCAGGGCTGGAGAAGGCTCTGCTGTCTCGGATTTTCAAACTTAGGGAGGGGGCCGCGGGAGCCTGAGGACGGTGACAGGGAGGAGGGCTCCATGTGGTCTCTGTTAATTAGAGATTGGGCCTGGCAGGGCACCACCAAGGGAGGGGGAGAGGGGGATAGGGAGCTGACAGGCGTGGCCCGAGAGAAGGGGCGACGCGGAACCTAAAGTGGCTTGACAAGCCAAGGGGAGGGGCACTGGAGCCCGGCGGAGGATGGGGAGGGGTAGAGGGAGACCGAGTTGCGGGTGATGGTCCTCGGGCAGTGCCTGGCTCGGCCGGGAGCAGGTGGGGGAAAGCCACAGTGTGTGGCACATGGCAAGGCTGGAGGGAGAGGAGCCTGAAATTGACACGCGCAGCCCGGTAAGGGGGCGGGGCATGGGGCGGGGGCGGGGCATGGGGGCAGGGTATGGGGCGGGGCCGGCCCTGAGTTGGGGGTGTGTGGCTGTGGAGTGCATTGGCGCGATCTCGGCTCATGCGACCTCCGCCTCCCAGGTTCAAGCGATTCTCCTGCCTCAGCCTCCCAAGTAGCTGGGATTACAGGCGCCTGCCACCACGCCCGGCTAATTTTTTTTTTTGTATTTTTAGTAGAGACGGGGTTTCACTATTTTAGTCAGGCTGGTCTCAAACTCCTGACCTCGTGATTCGCCCGCTTTGGCCTCCCAAAGTGCTGGGATTACAGGCGTGAGCCACCACGCCCGGCCCAGAGTCAGTCTTGGAACAGGGCTCTCTGGCAAGAGGCGCAGTGTGACGCGCGCTCCCTGTCCCCACCCCAGCTCAGCCCAGCGAGAGGTGCAGCGCGTGCCGGCGGAGGGCGGGGCCGGCGCGGAGAGGGTGACCCTTGCTCGTTGTAGGTTCCTCCCCTGCAGTGCTCCCGGCTGGCCCGCTGGTTCTCGGGAAGGGCGTGACTCGTCCCGGGGGTGGACTCTAGGCTGAGGGAAGGGGTCCTGCGGTGGGCTTGATCCCGAATTGACACGCGCCCCTCCCATTCGTCTGCGGACCGTGGACTGCATTTTCAGCCCCGGACCAATTTGTGCCCGGGGGCGTGGCCCATGTGAGGGGCGGGGCCAGGGGCGGGGCCAGGGACTGACACGTGCCCGCCCCGGCTCGCAGGAGGATCGTGGACCGCATGGACAGCGCGGGGGACGGCGACGGCTGGGTGTCGCTGGCCGAGCTTCGCTCGTGGATCGCGCACACGCAGCAGCGGCACATACGGGACTCGGTGAGCGCGGCCTGGGACACGTACGACACGGACCGCGACGGGCGTGTGGGTTGGGAGGAGCTCCGCAACGCCACCTATGGCCACTACGCGCCCGGTACGCGGCGAGTCCCGGACCCTGCTCCCCCACACACCGTGACCCTGACCTTCTGGACCGCCTCGTTCTGAGAACCCTGAATCCATTTACCCAGAGTCCCTGGCCCCTGACTAGGCTTTACCCACTTTTATGACCCCATCACTTTCAGTTCCCCAGTCTCTCACTTCTGGCTTCTCTTCTTTGTTTTTCCTATTTGTTTTTCTGGTATTTTGCTGCATGCTAAAAACGATTTTTTTTCAAACATGAAGTCAGAATTAGGTGCCAAAAGCCCCTGAACACACTCAAACAGGGACTTGAACCCTGGACCCTCAGATTAAAAGTCCAAAGTTCTACCAACTGAGCTACCCAGGTTCCCTTCAGGGTTTTTAATTCTGGGACCCACCGCCTCTATGACACCACGACTAGGGGACTAATGCCTCGTCATCGTGACCCCTGACCTCCGTGACCTCTCATCCTGAGACCCCCCCAAAGCCAGTTACCCTGCCCCTGACTCTCAGATCCCTCCCTTCTGTCCCAAGCCCCAGCGCCCCCCCCAGCGCCCCCCCCCCCCCCGCCCCGCCCTACACGCAGCCCTTATTCTCTCCCCCTCCTCCCCCTCTCCTCTCTGCCTCTGGTACCAGCCTCCCCCATCCAGCTTGTCCTCCACAGGGCTCCAGGGGGTGGTCTTCACAACCAGTGCTGACTTTGCCCCTCCCCTGGCTCATGGCTCTCCCCCGGACCCCCAGGAGACAGTCCCACTCCTCAGCCGGGATGTCTCCACCTGCAGCTTTGTTTTTCTGCATTTTCTGCACCAAATGAATCTTCCTGAACCCACCACACTCCTCAAACCTCTACCCTCTTCACATGTTCCTCTGATGACAATGCCCTTCCCCCTCCTCTCTGTCAAACCATCTGAGTCCCTGTTATCACAGCGGCAGTCTGGGGCCAAATGGGCCACTGTCAACTCAGAGGCCACCATTCCTGGCCGCACACCCTTGGATCAGTTATTTCTTCTCTCTGAAAATCAGTTCTTGCATTCAGAAAGTAGAATAAATGGGCCAGGCGCGGTGGCTCACGCCTGTAATCCCAGCACTTTGGGAGGCCGAGGCAGGCGGATCACGAGGTCAGGAGATAGAAAGCATCCTGGCTAACACAGTGAAACCCTGTCTCTACTAAAAATACAAAAAATTAGCTGGGCGTGGTGGCGCATGCCTGTAGTCCCAGCTACTTGGGAGGCTGAGGCAGGAGAATTGCTTGAACCCAGGAGGCAGAGGTTGCAGTGAGCTGAGATCGCACCACTCCACTCCAGCCTGGGCGACATAGTGAGACTCTCTTTCAAAATAAAAAAAAAAAGTACAGTAAATGGAAAAACCCACTGTACGTGCTTTTTGTGATGATTAAACGCAATATTGTACATAAAGAGCTTAGCATATAATCTCTCACAAGTTAGCTAATTTATTGTGTGGATATCATATGTTATATAGCCCGGGGTGCAATAGCTTACTCCTGTAATCCCAGCACCTTGGGAGGCTGAGGCAGGTGGATCACTTGAGGTCAGGAGTTTGAGACCAGCCTGGCCGACATGGAGAAACCCCGTCTCTAGCAAAAAAAAAAAAATCCTTAGCTGGGCATAATGGCATGCACCTGTAATCCCAGCTACTCAGGAGGCTGCCAGCTACTCTGGAGGCTGAGGCATGAGAATCACTTTAACCCAGGAGGGGGAAATTGCAGTGAGCCGAGATCATGCCACCGCACTCCAGCCTGGGCGACAGAGGGAGACTGTGTCTCAAAAAAAATAAAAATAAAAAAAAATAAATATATGCTAGTAATATGTTATTATACATTATATATGTATATAATAAATATATACATATATACAAATTATGTATAACGTAGCGATACATACTTTTTTTTTTTTTAAAGACAGTTTTGCTCTCGTTGCCCAGGCTGGAGTGCAGTGGCGCTGTCTCGGCTCACTGCAACCTCCGCCTCCCGGGTCCAGGTGATTCTCCTGCCTCAGCCTCCCGACTAGCTGGGATTACAGGCAAGCACCACCATGCCCAGCTAATTTTCGTATTTTTAGTAGAGATGGGGTTTCACCATGTTGGTCAGGCTGGTCTCGATCTCTTGACCTCGTGATCTGCCCGCCTCAGACTCCCAGAGTGCTGGGATTACAGGCGTGAGCCACCGCGCCCGTCCTATTGATATATACTTATTAAATCCACAGAAGTCTTTGTGCCCCAAGTGGGATTTACTTTGTCTTTGTTTTAACCTGCTTGGCACTTCCTCATTTCAAGCTCATCTCACTGAGACCTGTCCTTCCCCAGGTGAAGAATTTCACGACGTGGAGGACGCAGAGACCTACAAGAAGATGCTGGCTCGGGACGAGCGGCGTTTCCGAGTGGCCGACCAGGATGGGGACTCGATGGCCACTCGGGAGGAGCTGACGGCCTTCCTGCACCCTGAGGAGTTCCCCTCACATGCGGGACATTGTGATTGCTGTGAGTGGCAGCTGGAGGACCCTGCCCTCCACACCCTTCTGGGGGACCCAGGTTTCTTGTCCCAGGTCCTACTTCCCGGCGCCGACCTGGGGGCACGTAGTCACCCCAGCTGTCCTGCATCTTCCTAGGGAACCCAGGCCGCAAACGCAGGTCAGGAGAGGGTGACCTTTCCCCACCTCCACTCCCAGACCCCTGGGGTCTGATCTCTCCTTGTCAGGCCTCCCCCTTCCCTGCGCTCGCATTTGGGGTCCAGGACCCCAGCCTTCCCTCAGACAGGCAAATCCGCATCCCCAGAAGTGCCTCAGGAACTCCAACCCCGGCTGAGCCCCAGGAAATCCTCAGCCCCACACGTGGTTCCTCATCTTCTCTTTTTTTTGAGATAGAGTTTCGCTCTTACTGCCCAGGCTGGAGTGCAGTGACCCGATCTCAGGTCACCACAACCTCCGCCTCCCAGATTCAAGCAATTCTCCTGCCTCAGCCTCCTGAGTAGCTGGGATTACAGGCACGCGCCACCACACCTGGCTAATTTTTGTATTTTTAGTAGAGACGGTTTCACCATGTTGGCCAGGCTAGTTTCAAACTCCTGACCTCGAGATCCACCCACCTCAGCCTCCCAAAATGCTGGAATTACAGGTGTGAGCCACCACGCTTGGCCTATTCCTTTATAATTTTTATTTATTTTTTGCCAAAATGTTCTTTGTCTCTTTTCTCTTTTTTGAGATGGAGTTTTGCTCTGTCACCCAGGCTGGAGTGCAATCTCAGCTCACTGCAACCGTCCATCTCCCAGGTTCAAGCAGTTCTTCTGCCTCAGTCTCCCGAGTAGCTGGGATTACAGGCATGCGCCACCACACCTGGCTAATTTTGTTTTGTTTTGTTTTTGAGACAGAGTTTTACTCTGTCACCTAAGCTGGAGTGCAGTGGCATGATCTTGGCTCACTGCAACCTCCGCCTCCTGGGTTCAAGCAGTTCTGCCTCTGCCTCCTGAGTAACTGGGATTACAGGTGCGCCAGCATGCCTGGCTGATTTTTTTTTGCATTTTTAGTAGAGACAGGGTTTCACCATGTTGGCCAGGCTGGTCTTGAACCCCTGACCTCAGGTGATCCATCCACTTCAGCCTCCCAAAGTACTAGGATTACAAGTGTGAGCCACCACGCCTGGCAATTTTGTATTTTTGTTTTTAGTAGAGACGGGGTTTCACCATATTGGCCAGGCTGGTCTTGAACTCCTGACCTGAGGCAATGCGGCCACCTCAGCCTTCCAAAGGGCTGGGATTACAGGCGTGAGCCACTGCACCTGACTCCAAAAACATGCTTTGTTCTATAGAATAAGACTGTTTTTTCTTTCCTTCCTTTTTTTTTTTTTTTTTTTTTTTGAGACAGGGCCTCACTCTGTCACCCAGGCTCTAGGGCAGTGGCTGATCTCGGCTCACTGCAACCTCAAACTCCTGGGCTCAAGTGATCCTCCCACTTCAGCCTCCCGAGAAGCTGGGGCCACCAGGCGCACGCCACCATGTCTGGCTAATTTTTAAACTTTGTGTAGAGACAGAGTCTCAGCATGTTGCCCAGGCTAGTCTTGAAATCCTGGACTCAAGCAATGCTCCCGCTTCAGCCTTCCAAAGTGCTGGGATTACAGGCGTGAGCCACCACGCCTGACCCACAGTCTCACAGTGAATTAGCTTGGACTTAAAGCGGGGAACAAAAGTCATTTTGCTAAAGAAAGGCACAAAAAACAAGGAAGAGAGTGTGTCCGAAGAACCCTCAAAGTGCACCAAGTTCACACATAAAGCAGAGGCAGGCGCCGGGCGCAGTGGCTCACACCTGTAGTCCCAGCACTCTGGGAGGCCGAGGCGGGTGGATCATGTGAAGTCAGGAGTTTGAGACCAGCCTGGCCAACATGGCGAAACCCGGTCTCTACTAAAAAAAATACCAAAATTAGCTGGGCGTGGTGACAGGTGCCTGTAATCCCAGCTACTCGGGAGGCTGAGGCAGAATTGCTTGAACCCAGGAGGCAGAGGTGGCCGTGAGCCGAGTGTGCTTGCACTCCAGCCTGTGAGACAGAGTAAGAGTCCGCCTCAAAAAAATAAAATAAATAGGCCGGGCGAGGTGGCTCACACCTGTAATCCCAGCACTTGGCCTTGGGAGGCCGAGGTGGGTGGATCACAAGGTCAAGAGATCGAGATCATCCTGGCCAACGTGGAGAAACCCCGTCCCTACTAAAAATACAAAAATTAGCCAAGCGTCGTGGCTGGCGCCTGTAGTCCCAGCTACTGGGAGGCTGAGGCAGGAAAATCGCTTGAACCTGGGAGGCGGAGGTTGCAGTGAGCCAAGATCATGCCACTGCACTCCAGCCTGGGTGACAGAGCGAGAGTCTGTCTCAAAAATAAAATACAATAAAGGAAAGAAAGGAAAGAAAGAAGGAAAGAAAGAAAGAGAAAGCAGAGGTAGGTTCTAGGCTCTTCTAAATGTGAAGGAGTTTTTCCCCTTCGAGGGTGTTTGCTGGGGCTTAAGGAAGTTTTTAGGGACCCAGATCAGCTCTCCTTGTGTGTGACACACCTGTGCATCGCTGGTCACTGGGGACCCTGGGCTCTCGCCCCCTGGGATGTAGGTAGTGCCTATATCATCATAACATCCCAGAAAGCCCCCAAACTTCCCACATGCTGCCTGTGGGAGACTGCTCTACTGCCTGCCCCCCCCACAGCTGACTGGAGCTAAATTTCCAAGAAAACCTTACCTTCTTACCCCCAGGGGTCCAGTCTCCTCCAGGGGCCAGGGGCATCGGCCCTGAGCCTCAATGCCTCTCTCTTCCCAGGAAACCCTGGAGGACCTGGACAGAAACAAAGATGGCTATGTCCAGGTGGAGGAGTACATCGGGTGAGTGTGACCCCCGTTTCCTCCCGGGATGCCTCTCTTTCTTGGGCAAGGCAGGGTTGGTGAGGGCAGCCAGATGTACATCACTCATCAGAGAGCAGTGGCCTTCAGACATGGGGGCAGGGGCACTGCTTGAGTTCATGCAGCCACTCCACATTTATTGAGCGCCTGCTGTGTGCCAGGCCCAGGAAACACTTATTGAGCACCTACTGCATATGGGTTACAGTTGAATTACAGCAGGGTGGAGGCTGCAGCAGGTAATAACACAGACAAAGTCCCTTCTTGGGGGTCTGGAGTTTTTTGTTTTTTTGTTTTTTTTGAGATGGAGTTTCGCTCTTGTCGCCCAGGCTTGAGTGCAATGGCACAATATCTCTGCTCACCGCAACCTCCGTCTCCCAGGTTCAAGCGATTCTCCTGCCTCAGCCTCCCGAGTGACTGGGATTACAGGCATGCGCCACCATGCCCAGCTAATTTTATATTTTTAGTAGAGAGGGGGGTGGTTTCTCCATGTTGGTCAGGCTGGTCTCGAACTCCCGACCTCAGGTGATCCACCTGCCTCAGCCTTCCAAAATGCTGGGATTACAAGTGTGAGCCACCACGCCCTGCCAGGGTTCTGGAATTTCTACAAAATCAAGGCTCAGGGACTGTGTTCGTGTAGGTGGGGGGGGTCAGGAGGCTGGTCTTGGACCTGTGTCTGCACAGCGAACACTTTGCTTGCTGTTACATGGGATGTTGGGGGACTCGCACAAGACCCCCCAAGTTCTCCCTGGGTCCCTGCCGCTAGTCAAGGAGAAGCCAAAAAGCTTAGTCAAGGAGAAGCCAAACAAGGAATTTTTGTTTGTTTGAGACAGAGTCTTGCTCTGTCGCCCAGGCTGGAGTGCAGTGGTGTGATCTCGGCTCACTGCAACCTCCACCTGTTGGGCTCAAGCAATTCTCCTGCCTCAGCCTCCTGAGTAGCTGGGATTACAGGTGCCCAACACCACGCCTAGCTAATTTTTGCATTTTTAGTGGAGATGGGATTTCGCCATGTTGGCCAGGGTGGTCTGCAACTCCCAACCTCAGGTGATCTGCCCATCTCGGCCTCTGAAAGTGATGGGATTACAGGTGTGAACCACCGTGCCCAGCCAGGAATATTTTTTAAGTTTGAAACCAATTTCTGCATTCATATCCTTTCTATGCAGGCATGAGAAATCATTTTTCTTTTTTTTTTTTCTTTCTTTCTTTCCTTTTCTTTCTTTTTCTTTCTTTCTCTCTCTCTCTGTCTCTCTCTCTCTCTGTCTCTCTTTCTATCTGTCTGCCTGTCTGTGTCTCTCTTTCTCTCTTTCTTTATTAAATAGAGATGGGGTCTCACTATATTGTCCAGGCTGGTCTAGAACTCCTGGGCTTAAGCAGTCCTCCCACCTTGACCTCCCAACGAGTTGGGATTACAGGCATGAGTCACCACACCCAGCTGAGAGAACAATTTTTCTTTTCTTTTGAGATGGAGTCTTGCTCTGTCGCCCAGGCTGTAGTGCAGTGGCATGATCTCGGCTCACTGCATCCTCCGCCACCCAGGTTTAAGCAATTCCCCTGCCTCAGCCTCCTGAGGAGCTGGGACTACAGGCCCTCACCACCACACCCGGCTAATTTTTTTTTTTGTATTTTAGTAGAGACAGGGTTTCACCATGTTGGCCAGGAAGTCTCCATCTCCTGACCTCATGATCTGCCCACCTCGGCCTCCCAAAGTGCTGGGATTACAGGCGTGAGCCACCGTGCCAAGCCAACAATTTTTTTTTTCTTAAGAGATGGGGTCTTGGCCTGGTGCTGGCTGAGGCCTGTAATCCCAGCACTTTGGGAGGCCAAGGCGGGCGGATCACAAGGTCAGGAGTTTGAGAACAGCCTGGCCAATATGGTGAAACCCCATCTCTACTATTAATCCAAAAATTAGCCGGGCGTGGTGGCGCACACCTGTGGTCCCAGCTACTTGGGAGGCTGAGGCAGAGAATCGCTGCAACCCGGGAGGTGGAGGTTGCAGTGAGCCGAGATCTCACCACTGCACTCCAGCCTGGGCAACAAGAGTAAAACTGTCTAGAAAAAAAAACAGAGAGAGAAGAAATTGATCAATCATTCAATCAACCAATCAAATGAACTTCACCTGTAACAAATGATTGCTTTTTTTTAAGTCAGGTTTTGTTACTAATTCCATTGAAACAGAAGAGACAGCTGAGGTGAGGGAGAGGGTCGTGAGTTGCTCCAGGGCCTGGGTCAGGAAGTATCAGAGCCGGGATAGGCCCCCAGCTCCACTAGACTCCCCAGAGCTGCGCCTGACCCTGTGCCCTCTGTCCCGGTCCCCCAGCGGATCTGTACACAGCCGAGCCCGGGGAGCAGGAGCCGGCGTGGGTGCAGACGGAGAGGCAGCAGTTCCGGGACTTCCGGGATCTGAACAAGGACGGCCACCTGGACGGGAATGAGGTGGGCTACTGGGTCCTGCCCCCTGCCCAGGACCAGCCCCTGGTGGAAGCCAACCACCTGCTGCACGAGAGCGACACGGACAAGGTGCAGTGACGGGGCCATGGGGGGAGCGGGGTGGGCAGCACAGGCGCCCAGAAATGAGCGGGACTGGGCCTGCCGCTGGGGGTCCCTGTTAGGTGGGATAAAAAGAGGGACAGGGAGGGTAAGGTGGCTCACGCCTGTAATCCCAGCACTTTGGGAGGCCGAGGGGGGCAGATCACCTGAGATCGAGAGTTCAAGACCAGCCTGACCAACAGGGAGAAATCCCATCTCTATAAAAAATACAAAATTAGCCAGGTGTGGTGGCGCATGCCTGTAATCCCAGCTATTCGGGAGGCAGAGGCAGGAGAATTGCTTGCACCTGGGAGGCGGAGGTTGCAGTCAGCCGAGATGGCGCCATTGCACTTCAGTCTGGCTGACAAAGTGAGACTTTGTCTCAAAAAAAAAAAAAAGAGAGACACAGACACAGAGGAGAAGAGAGAGGACAGAGACCCATAGAGAAGGGAGAGAGAGACCCAGAGAGAGAGAGAGGGACAGAGACCCAGAGAGAGGGCGACAGAGACCCAGAGAGAGAGAGGGGAGACAGACCCAGAGAGAGAGGAGGAGACAGACCCAGAGAGAGGGGGAGACAGAGACCCAGAGAGAGAGAGGGACAGAGACCCAGAGAGAGAGAGGGGACAGAGACCCAGAGAGAGAGAGAGAGGAGGACAGAGACCCAGAGAGAGACAGGAGGACAGAGACCCAGAGAGAGAGGGGGACAGACCCAGAGAGAGGGGGAGACAGAGACCCTGAAAGAGAGAGGGGGAGACAGACCCAAAGAGAGAGGGGGACAGACCCAGAGAGAGGGGTGACAGACCCAGAGAGAGGGGGGACAGTGACCCAGAGAGAGAGGGGGACAGAGACCCAGAGAGAGAGAGGGAGACAGAGACCCAGAGAGACGGGGGGACAGACCCAGAGAGAGGTGGGGACAGAGACCCAGAGAGAGGGGAAGACAGACCCAGAGAGAGAGGGGGGGACAGACCCAGAGAGAGGGGGACAGTGACCCAGAAAGAGGGGTGAGACAGAGACCCAGAGAGAGGAGGGGGACAGAGACCCAGAGAGGGGGGAGACAGAGACCCAGAGAGAGAGGGAGACAGAGACCTGGGGGGGACAGAGACCCAGAAAGAGAGAGGGGGGGACAGAGACCCAGAGAGAGAGGGAGACAGACCCAGAGAGAGGGGGGGACAGAGACCCAGAGAGAGGAGGGGACAGAGACCCAGAGAGGGGGGAGACAGACCCAGAGAGAGAGGGGGACAGAGACCCAGAGAGAGGGGAGACAGAGACCCAGAGAGAGGAGACAGAGACCCAGAGAAGGGGAAACAGACCCAGAGAGACAGGAGGACAGACCCAGAGAGGGGGAACAGAGACCCAGAGTGAGGAGGGGACAGAGACCCAGAGAGAGGGGAAACAGACCCCAAGAGAGGGGAACAGAGACCCAAAGAGAGAGGGAAACAGAGACTCACAGAGAGAAGGGGAACAGACCCAGAGAGAGAGGGGAACAGAGACCCAGAGAGAAGGGTCCTAGGGATGTGGGGACACACTTGGCTGCAGGGAGGGCTTTGAAAGCAGGGCGTATTGTTCCCTCTGAGCTGTGGCCCTCCCCTCCAGGATGGGCGGCTGAGCAAAGCGGAGATCCTGGGGAACTGGAACATGTTTGTGGGCAGCCAGGCCACCAACTACGGTGAGGACCTGACCCGGCACCACGACGAGCTGTGAGCCCCATGCGCCTCCTGTAGCCTAGCGGGGCGCGTGGTGACCTGAGCAGGGCCGCCGTGGTCCAGCCGCTCCCTGTCCAGCCCCGCAGGAGGCAGATGCAGTCCCTGGCGTCCCCTGCCCTCGGGCTCTCACAGACCCCCTGGGTGGCCTTCTGTCCCTGTGACACCCCTAGCCCCAGGAGCGGCTGTCACCATCCCAGAAGATAAGTGACACCTATTTCTGACTGGCCCAGTCTCCCAGCCCAGACCCAGGGACCCTGGCCCCAAGCTCAGCCCCTAAGAACCTCCACCAACCCCTCCGGTCCCAATCTGAGCCTCCACCACACAGACTGAGAAACTCCCCCGCCCCCCGCCCTCCCCTGCCTGGCACTGGGGCACCTCCTTTCTGCCAGGAGTCAATAAAAGGCAGTGGCGGGACCTTTCGTGTCTGTCTGTGTTCTGTCTCTGTGAAGGGTAGAGGGCCCCTGGAGATGGTTTGGGGGCTGAGGCACGCAGTCGGGGGACCAGACATTTGAAGGAGGCGTGCTGGGTGTTGACAGGGTTGGAGGGCATTCCTAGGTATAAAAAGAAGACATAGCTGGGCTCGGTGGCTCACGCCTGTAATTCCAGCACTTTGGCCGAGGCGGGTGGATCACGAGATCAGGAATTCGAGACCAGTCTGGTCAACATAGTGAAACCCCATCTCTACTAAAAATATAAAAAGATTAGATTAGCCGGATGTGGTGGCTGGCACCTGTAATCCCAGCTGCTCTCCTGCTACTGAGGCAGGAGAATTGCTTGAACCCAGGAGGCAGAGGTTACAGTGAGGTGAGATTGTGCCACTGCACTCCAGCCTGGGTGACAGAGTGACTGTGTTTCAAACCACACACACACACACACACACACACACACACACAAATTGGGCCAGGTATGGTGGCTCATGCCTGTAATCCCAGCACTTTGGGAGGCTGAGGTGGGCAGATCACAAGGTCAGGAGTTCAAGACCAGCCTGGCCAAATGGTAAAACCCCATCTCTACTAAAAATATAAAAATTAGCCAGGCGTGGTGGCACATGCCTGTAATCCCAGCTACTCTGGGGGCCAAGGCAGGAGAATCACTTGAACCCAGGAGGCGGAGTTTGTAGTGAGCTGAGATGGCACCACTGTACTCCAGCCTGGGTGACAGAGCAAGATTCTGTCTCAGATAAAAAGAAAAAAGCCTGGAGTCTGCAGCACACAAACCAGACAGGAAGTCCGGCCCTCTCAGAACTCCAGTTCTGTAGGGAAGAAGAGACACAGCGACCTAAAATATGGCATGGAGTGACAGATGCTGTGAAGCAGGGGAGGTGGGTAGCTACATGGCAGTATTCTGATGACTGAGTGGCCGGGAAAGGTCTCGGTAGTAAATGGAGTGAAGGAGGGAGCCATGGAGAGTTCTGGAGGGAGAGCATTCTAGGGAGAGAGAAGAGTAAGTAAATAGCCCTGAGGCAGGAGTGGGCCTGATGTGACAGCATCAGCAAGGAGGCTAGGGTGGCTGGAAGGGAATGAGCCAGGGGGAGAGGGTTGGAACTGAGAGAAGATGAGGCATGGGTTCAGACTGTGCAGGCCCCTGCAGGCAGGTGATGGTGGTCCCTGTTTGGTGGGACAAGACAGACATGGACAGAGACCTGGAGAGCAGGGGATGGGGACTCAGAGAGGTACAGAGACCTAGAGAGAGGGGGGGACAGAGACCCAGGGGTGGGGACAGAGACCCAGAGAGAGGGAGACAGATCAGAAAGAGAGGAGGATAGAGGCAGTATTTGAGTTCATGCCTGTGATCCCAGCACTGTGGGAGACCGAGGGCTGCTTGAGTCCAGGGCCGGCCTGGGCTGATCTTTTACAAGAGACCACATCTCTATTGAAAAAATAATTCATGAATTAATTTTAAAAAAGGAAATTCAAGAATGGCCGGGCGTGGTGGCTCATGCCTGTAATCCAAGCACTTTGGAGGCGAGGCGGGCGGATCACCTGAGGTTGGGAGTTCAAGACCAGCCTGACCAACATGGTAAAACCTCGTCTTAAAAAAAAAAAAAAAAAAAAAAAAAAAAGGAAATTCAAGAACAGGCAAAACCTAAGGATTAGAACTCATATTTAGTAGATTTTTTTTTTCCCTTAGGAAAAGAGATAGATGTAACCCAGGGTTAGACTGTAAACCTATAGACAGTTTGGAGAGAAATGACATCTTCATAATAGTAAGCTTACCAATCTATGAACATGGTATATCTCCACATTGCTTTAAGTCTTTTAATGATCTCATCAATGTTTGGTAGTTTTCAGTGTAAAGGTCTTATTTGTTGTTGTTAAATTAATCCCTAAGTATCTTGGGGTTTTTTCCTGCTATAGCAAATGAAAATGCTTTTTAACTTCATATTTCAAGTTTTTGCTTCCCTTATATAAAATAGGATTATTCTGATATTAATATGCCGTGAACTTGCCAAATGAACTTACTAGTTCTGGAATTTCCATGTTGTTCTTTTTAGTTATTTATTTTTATTTTATTTTATTTATTTTTTTTTTTTTAAAAGATGGGGTTTCACCATGATGGCCAGGCTGGTCTTGTACTTCTGACCTCAGGTGATCCACCCACCTCGGCCTCCCAAAGGCTAGGATTACAGGCGTGAGCCACCGCGCCCAGCCTTTATTTTATTTTTTTTGAGACGAAGTCTCACTCTGTCACCCAGGCTGGAGTGCAGTGGCACGATCTTGGCTCACTGCAACCTCCGCCTCCCAGGTTCAGACGATTCTCCTGCCTCAGCCTCCTGAGTAGCTGGGATTACAGGCGTGTACCACCATGCCCAGCTAATTTTTGTATTTTTAGTAGAGATGAGGTTTCACCATGTTGGTCAGGCTGGTCTTGAACTCCTGGCCTCATGATCCACACGCCTCGGCCTCCCAAAGTGCTGGGATTACAGGCTTGAGCCATCCACCCGGCCTTGTTCTTTTTATTATTGTATTTATTGACATTTCCTGTCTTTTATGCATTATAAACATTTAGATTCTTGAGTATAGTTATAGTAGCTATTATAATAGTTTTGTGTGTGTGTGTGTGTCAGGCCCCAGTGTGTGTATGAGGTCTCATGCAGTAGTGAGATCACAGCTTATTGTAGCCTTGATCTCTCTGGCTCTGGTGATCCTCTCACCTCAGCCTCCTGAGTAACTGGCACTATAGTTGCACACCACCAAGCTGGGCTAAATGTTTTTTGAAAAGAGTCTTGCTCCTGTCATCTAGACTGGAGTACAGTGGCACAATCTTGGATCACTGCAACCTCTACCTTCCGGGTTAAGGCAATTTTTGTGCCTCAGCCTCCCAAGTAGCTGGGACTACAGTCGCATGCCACCACGCCCAGTTAATTTTTGTATTTTTAGTAGAGACGGAGTTTCACCATGTTGGCCAGGATGGTCTCGATCTCTTGACCTCATGGTCTACCTGCCTCAGCCCCTCAAAGTGCTGGGATTACAGGCATGAGCCACTGTGGCCCGCCTGGCTATTTTTATTCTTTTTTTTTTTTTAGAGACGGGGTTTTGCCATGTTGGCCAGGCTGGTCTCAAACTCCTGACCTCAGGTGATCTGCCCTCCTCAGCCTCCCAAAGTTACTGGGATTACAGGCGTGAGCCACCACGTCCTGCCTATTTTTTATTCTTAAATTTAAATTAAAAAAAAATTTTTTTTGAGACAGGGTTTTACTCTGTCACCCAGGCTGGAGTGCAGTGGAAAAATCTTGGCTCACTGCATCCTTGACCTCCTGGGCTCAGGTGATCCTCTCACCTCAGCCTCCTGAGAAGCTGTGACTACAGGCATGGGCCATTAGACGTAGCTAATTTTTTGCTTTTCTTTTTTTCTTTAGAGACAAGGTTTTGTCATGTTGCCAAGCTAGTCTTGAGCTCCTGGGATCAAATGATCCTCCTGTCTCGGCCTCCCAAAGTGCTGGGATTACAGGCTTCAGCCATTGTGCCTGACCAATAGCTATTTATTTATTTATTTTCTTTCTAATAGCTATTTTTAAAACCTTCTGATTCTAACCTGGGTCATTTCAGTTCTCAGTGGATTATATTTTCACTTGAGAATGGGTCATATTTTCTGTTTTTTTTTTGTTTTGTTTTTTTCCTATATTGAGTAAATTAGGTTGTATATTAGATACTCTGGAATCTGTTATGTTCCTCTTGAGAATATTGAATTTTATTCTCCCTAAGCAGTCCTTTAACTCGGCTGCACTCTAACTGAATTGTCTCTCCTGTGAGACTTGTAGCTCAAATTTCAGTTCACTTCTCTTTTTTTGCCGGGCGGTGTGGGGTTCAGCTGGGCATTTGCCGTGTACCCATGCAGTCAGATGTGGTTCAGAGTCAGCTAGATAGTTGAGTAGACTTTATATAAACTATTCCGGGTACCCCCTCTCCATCTTCTCTTTTCCAGGATTTATCACCTTCCTTTTGCTGTAATTCGTTAAGCTAGGTAGACTGGATTTTCCTCTGGTGTGTTTTTTGTTTTTTTATAGAGACGAGGTTTCTCCATGTTGGTCAGGCTGGTCTTGAACTCCCGACCGCAGGTGATCCGCCCGCCTCGGCCTCCCAAAGTTCTGGGATTATGGGCATGAGCCACCGCGCCCAGCTGTTTTCTGTTTTTTCCAGAATTTATAACTGTTATCTGTGTGAAAGGGCTAGAATTTGAATCGAAGTGCGTCTGACTCCAAGCTTTTTAGTATGATAACATTCTGCCCCCTAGTGGCTGGACATGGAAAACGTTTGTGTGAGAGCAAGGGCATACTGGTAAATCTGAGGGTTGCACGTTTGAAAACATTGTTTATCGAAAACAATACCCACACATAGCCACAAATTACTTGCACAGAACAGCTTTATGGTGAAAAACTGTCCAGAACCTTGTCACACTTAGTGCCTATCTCCAGAATTTTTTTGCTTTTAAAATACTCTTGCACATTTTATTTAAAAATATTGGCCACACACTCACAGGATAGAAAACCCTATATATACAGCATGCTATGAGCTAAAAACGCCTTCCACCAAGTTCGCCTCTTCACAGACAGCCAGTGTTTCCTGCCAGGGAGAATTCTGCCAGGGATAATTTACACAGATTTAAGCAAATATGTACAAATTATTTTTATTTCTTCTTTTTTTTTTTAGACAGAGTCTCACTCTGTTGCCCAGGCTGGAGTGCAGTGGTGCGATCTCGGCTCACTGCAACCTCTGCTTCCTGTGTTCAAGTGATTCTCCCGCCTCAGCCTCCTGAGTAGCTGGGATTACAGGCACGCACCACCGTGCCCAGCTCACTTTTGTATTTTTAGTAGAGATGGGGTTTCACCATGTTGGCCAGGCTGGTCTCGAACTCCTGATCTCAGGTGGTGAGCCAACCCTGGCCTCCCAAAGTGTTGGGATTACAGGCGTGAGCCACTGCGCCCAGCTGTTTTTCTTCTTTTTAATGGGAATGAGAGCAGGTGACAATGTTTTTACCTTTCTTGTTTCTCTTAACAGTACTCTTTTTAAAGTCAGACTCCTCAGACTTTTACATTTTAAACGTATTTATTTATTTTTAAGACAGGGTCTCACTCTGTCACCTAGGCTGGAGTGCAGTGGCACAGTCTTGGCTCACTGTAGCTGCTGCCTCCTGGGTTCAAGCAGTTCTCCCACCTCGGCTTCCCGAGAAGCTGGGATCACAGGCCTGTGCCACCATGCCTGGCTTTATTAGTTTTTTCATCGAGGTGATTAAGAATACATTTTGAGGACTGACCGCAGTGGTTCATGCCTGTAATTCTAGCCCTTTGGGAGGCCAAAGCAGGAGGATTGCTTGAGGCCAGGAGTTCAAGACCAACCTGGCCAACATAGTGAGACCCCCCCCCCCCAATCTTTTTTTTTTTTTTTAAAGTGTGGCGGGGCAGGGTGCAGTGGCTCACGCCTGTAATCCCAGCACTTTGGGAAGCCAAGGCGGGTCGATCACTTGAGGGCAGGAGTTCGAGACCAGCCTGGCTAGATGGTGACACCCCGTCTCTACTAAAAATACAAAAATTAGCCAGGCATGATGGTACATGCCTGTAGTTCCAGATACTTGGGAGGCTGAGGCATGAGAATCACTTGAACCTGGGAGGTGGAGGCTGCAATGAGCCAAGATCTTGCCATTGCATTCCCATTCCAGCCTGGGCAACAGAGTGAGACTCTGTCTCAAAAAAAAAAAGAGAAAGGCTGTCGGTCTCTAGGAGCACCCAGATATTACCCTGACCCAAAGAGAACCAGTATCCTGATTGCTAACGGCCTAGTTTTGCCTGTTAATTTACAGAAATGGACTCAGGCTGTGGCACTCAGATGCATTTGGGAGACGATTCCTTCTTTTCCCCTGCTGTATGGTATGCCACAGTGAACTACACACTGTTCACCCATTCTACCACTGATAAACTTTGGGGCTTTTCCAGCTTGGGGCTATTACTATGAAACTTCTGTGAACATCCTGGCTCATGGTTGGTTGGTGTGTTTTTTGAGAGAGCATCTTGCTCTGTCACCCAGGCTGGAGGGCAGTGGCACAATCTAGGTTCACTGCAACCTCTGCCTCCGAAGTTCAAGCAATTCTCTTGTCTCAGACTCCCATGTATCTGCAATTGCAGGTGCCCACCACTACGCTCGGCTAATTTTTGGCATTTTTAGTAGAGAAGGGGTTTCACCATGTTGGCCAGGCTAGTCTCGAACTCCTGATCTCAAGTGATCCACCCATCTAGGCCTCCCGAAATGCTGGGATTACAGGCATGAGCCACCGCGCCTGGCCTTCGTTTTTTAAGACACAGTCTCACTCTGCCACTCGGGCCAGGGTGCTGTGCTGTGGCACTCCCTCAGCTCACTGCAGGCGATTCTCATACTTCAGCCTCCCTAGTAACTGAGATTATAGGCGTGCGTCACCACGCCGAGCTACATTTTTTGTTGTTGTTGTTTTGAGACTGAGTCTCCCTCTGTCACCAGGCTGGAGTGCGGTGGCACGATCTCGGCTCACTGCAACCTCCGCCTCCCGGGTTCAAGAGATTCTCCTGCCTCAGCCTCCCAAGTAGCTGGGATTACAGGCGCCTGCCACCATGCCCAGCTAATTTTCTGTATTTTTAGTAGAGACAGGGTTCCACCGTGTTAGCCAGGATGGTCTCGATCTCCTGACCTTGTGATCCGTCTGCCTCGGCCTCCCAAAGTGCTGGGATTACAGGCGTGAGCCACCGCGCCTGGCCTAATTTTTGTATTTTTAATAGCGATGGGGTTTCACCATGTTGTCCAGGCTGATCTCAAACTTCTGGGATCAAGCGATCATCCTACCCTTTTATGAAAATTTGGGCATGAGCCACTGCGCCCGGCCATCCTAGCTGGTGTTTTGCTGAGCATCTTTGCATGTCTCTGGGGTCCGTACACAGGAGTGAGGTAGTGGAGCACCGGTTAGGCACATTTGTTAGCGTTAATAGATATTGCCAATTCATTTCCCCAGGTGACCTGCCCACCAGCTTGGTAGACAAGTTCCGTTTCTCAACATCCTGACCAAGGCTTATCAGAAGAAACTTTTGAACTGGCTTTGCTTTTAGTTCGTCCGTTGGTGACCTCCCCCACTTCCAGATCAGCAGATCAAATCCCCATGCTGTTGACAACATGCTGGGAGCCAGGCAGCCAGGTGGAGCTTCTAACTGATGTCAGATCTTCTAATAATTTAAAAGCTGAGATATAATTCACAGGCCATAAAATTAACCGTTGGCCAGGTGTGGTGGCTCACACTTGTAGTCCTGGCACTTTGGGAGGCAGAGATGGGCAGATCTCTTGAGGCCAGGAGTTGAAGACCAGCCTGGCCAACATGACGAAAGCCTGTCTCTACAAAAAATACAAAAATTAGCCAGGCGTGGTGGCGCATGTCTGTAATCTCAGCTACTCGGGAGGCTGGGGCAGGAGAATCTCTTGAACTTGGGAGGTGGAGGTTGCAGTGAGCCGAGATCGCGCCACTGCACTCCAGCCTGGCGGCAGAGTGAGACTCCATCTCAAACAAAACAAAACAAAATAAAGCCAGGTGTGGTGGTGAGTGCCTGTAATCCCAGCCACTTGGGAGGCTGAGTCAGAAGAATCGCTTCAACCTGGGAGGTAGAGGTTGCAGTGGGCAGAAAGATTGTGCCACTGCACTCCAGACTGGGCAACAGAGCAAGACTCTGTCTCAAAAAAAGAAACTGAAGGGCCGGGCATGGTGGCTCATACCTGTAATCCCAGCATTCTGGGAGGCCAAGGCGGGCAGATCATCTGAGGTCAGGAGTTAGAGACCAGCCTGACCAACATGGCAAAACCCCATCTCTATTAAAAACACAAAAATTAGCCGGGCGTGGTGGTGCATGCCTATAGTCCCAGCTACATGGCAAGAGGCTGAGGCAGGAGAATTGCTTGAACCCAGGAGGTGGAGGTTGCGTTGAGCCGACATCGTGCCATTGCACTCCAGCCTGGGCAACAAAAGTGAAACTTCGTCTCAAAAAAAAAAAAGAGAGAAATGGAAATTACTTTTTCACATGAAATCTCCTTCTCCCAGCTCCTTTTTTACATTTAAAAACTTCATACAGTAAAATCCACTCCCTTTAGTGAATAGTTCTACTAATTTTGACAAACCAGGGTCACGTAACCACCACAATCAAACTCCGAACAGTTCCTTCTGTCCCCCTGAGTCTCTCTCGCTACACCCCACTTCGGGGTCAATTCCTTCCCCCTACGCTGGCAACCAAGGCTTTGTTTCTGGTTCCTACAGTTTCGCCTTTGGGCTGGCAGAATAAATCTTCCTGTTTTTATTTTTTTATCTTTTTGAGACAGGTCGCGCTCTGTTGCACAGGCTGGAGTGTAGTGGTGCTGTCTCGGCTCGCTGCAGCCTCCTCCGCCTGGATTCAACCAGTTCTCCCGCCTCAGCCTCCCTCGTAGCTGGGATTACAGGGGTGCGTCCCCACGCCTGGCTAATTTTTGTAGTTTTAGTAGAGACCGCGCCTGGCCCCCTGCACGTTTTTACATCTTTACGAGTAACTGCAATTTTCTGGAAGCGCTGTGTGTGAACCTCTCGAAGCTGGTGCCCTTGGCGAGCACACCTGCCATCAGCACCACCACGCCCAGGTCTCGCTCTGAACTTTAGACCAGTATCTAAGGAAACTCTGCTCAACAAAGACAGGGTTTGTCTTACTTCCCGTCTCTTTCTTCTGCTCTGACTGAAGCTGTGGTTCCTCTCTTGCTTCCTCTCCAAGTACCTTAGAAGCTTAAATGACAGAACATGGTGCAGTGACTCACTCCTGTAATCCCAGCAGTTTGGGAGGCCAAGGCAGGTGGATCACTTGAGGTCAGGAGTTCAAGACTAGCCTGGCCAACATGGTGAAACCCTGTCTCTACTAAAGATACAAAAAAAGCTGGGCATGGTGGCGCTGCTGTAGTCCCAGCTACTCAAGAGGCTGAGGCAGGAGCTGAGCTCACGCCACTGTGCTCCAGCCTGGCAAAAGAGTGAGACTCCATCTCAAAAAAAGAAAAAAAAAAAAAACATTGGAGCACAACCTTGACCTCGGCACCCTGCAAAGGGTCTGTGAACAGAGTGGGATGTAGGTTCCTTAGGGAAAACACAGGTGCAAGATTAGAAACCCTTCAAGTTGTTATTGGGGGCGAAGGTGATCTGTGCAACACGTGAACAAGATTGGGGTTCTTAGGCCGGGTGCGGTGGCTCACACCTGTAATCCCAGGACTTTGGGAGGCTGAGGCAGGTGGATCACTTGAGGTCAGGAGTTCAATATCAGCCTGGCCAACATGGTGAAACCCTGTCTTTAAAAAAAAAAAAAGAAAACACCAAGATTGGGGTTCTTAGAGGGCTGAGAGAACTCTGGAAGGACTCGGGTGGTTGAAGGTTTTGGGAAAGAGGACGAGGATCTGGGATGCTGAAGGGAAGGGCATGACATGGAGCTCTGGGTATGGACCAGTGGGGTGGGAGCTTGCAGAGGTGGACAGGCTGGTGGGCCTCTGTGGGAGGGAGGAGGGTATGAAGGATGGGGGAAGTCCAGGACCGAGTCTGGGGGGTCTCAGAGGCAGCTGGCTCCTGGGTGAACCTGGTTTCTGTCACTCCCTCGAGCACATGTGACTTTGCTCAAGTTGTGCCGTCAGCACCCCCCCCCCCCCCGCCCCCATGGCCTGTTCTGTGAAATGGGTATGGGCATCCCCTCCCACAGGGCTGTGGCGGGGACTCACGGGCCCTGAAGATTGACAGACCCAGGTGGCGAGGACTCTTGAAACGTCTGTAGCACCTTGGGCAGGTGCCAAAGATGTGGGGCTCAGGAATGGGGCATAAGCATTCTTAGGGACCAAGAGAATGTTCTCGAAGTACCTGGGGGGAGCAAACACCAGGTTTGGGAGCTGCCCAGTGTGCAAGGATGACACAAACCGCCATCCTGCCAAATCTCTTCCTGCAGCCAGATACGTCAGCTGTGGCTCGACCAGACAACAGTTAAGGGCCACATCCTAGCCCTGTGAATTCCACCTGGGTATTAGCTAAGAAGACTGTTGGACCTGGCATGGTGGCTCACACCTGTAACGCCAGCACTTTGGGAGGCTGAGGCACGTGGATCACTTGAGGTCAGGAGCTGAGACCAGCCTGGCCAACATGGCACAACCCTGTCTCTACTAAAAATACAAAAATTAGCCAGGTGTGGTGGTGGCAGGTGGCCCCAGCTACTTGGGAGGCTGGGGCAGGAGAACTGCTTGAGCCTGGGAGGTGGAGGTTGCAGTGAGTCCAGATCACGCCACTGCACTCCAGCCTGGACAACAGAGCGAGACTGTCTCAAAATAGAAGTGTCAGAGCTATTTGGGGTCCGCAGTGAACGGTGATTGCACCACTGCGCTGTCAGCCTGCGGGGGTGGAAAAGGATTGCTCTCTCCACAGGACGCTGTGTGTACTGCTGTCCCACTTTGGTTGAAACCTCATGTGTACTCACATAAAGACCAGGAAGGACAGAACCGAGGTAGCACCGCTCAGCGAGGCAGGCACATGGTCTTTATTGTCCTCATCTTTGCTCGTCTCTGTGCTGTTTTTCACACTGCCCAACTGCTTTTGTGACTCGATGGTCATTAAAGACCAAGCCGTAAGGGCAGCCCTTACGTTCCCATTGAAGTCTGACGCCACCGGCTGGCGCTGGTTCCTGGTCTCCACTCTGACCTGTCTCCCCGCCTCTCCCCTGCGCGTCCTCTGCTCCTTAAATCTGCAAAGTGCGTTGCTGCCTCTGGGCCTTTGCACTTGCGGTTTCCTCTTCCTTTCGCCTTCAAGCAGCCACAGGTGCAGGGCGGCGCTCCTGACCGCCTTTCCCAGTCAGGGTGCTGTGCACTTTCTCACAGAAGTTCATTTCCTTTGTGGGTCGAATCACATGGCAGCCCGGAAGACACGCTCCTGGGCATTTCCTGTACTTCAAACTTGGCATAACTCCGGGAGCCCTAACAGACTCTAGGGATTGATTGATTGATTGTTGATTGATTGATTGATTGAGACAGAGTCTCGCTGGTTAACCAGGCTGGAGTGCAGTGGCGTGATCTCGGCTCACTGCAACCTCTGCCTCGACCTCCCAAGTAGCTGGGATTACACGCACCCGCCACCGCGCCCAGCTAATTTCTGTATTTTTAGTAGAGACAGGGTTTCACCATGTTAGCCAGGCTAGTCTCGAACTCCTGACCTCAAGTGATCTACCAGCCTCGGCCTCTCAAAGTGCTGGGATTATAGGCGAGAGCCACGGAGCTCGGCTAGATTTTGTTCCTGACGCGAGACCACGTTCAATATGCTTAGCCCGCTCTTTCAAACTCCAGCGTGTGCTGTCGGAGCGCTGCCTGCGAGGTCCGGCTTCCTCGCCTGCCCTGTCCCCGAGGGCGCCCATGCCGCGAATGAAGGCGCCACGTTTCTGAGCACCCAAGCTGGTTTATTTGGTCTCCCGTGCGCACTCAGGCCTGCATCACCGGCCGCGATTTCTCTGCTTGCAGCTTCACTCCGGAGCCCGCGAAGCCTGTACCGCCCTGGGGGGAGGTAGAAAGAAGAGGGAGGTGGAGGCTGGCCCGGGGGTAACTGGCGGAGCTCCAGGGGGGTGGTGGGGATCCCTAAGCGGGTCAAGGTGAAGCGGGTTGCTGTCTAAGGAGTAGGAGTTGGGGCGGGGGCGAGCCGACCGCAGGTGGAGCCTAGGAAGGCTGGAGGCAGGGGAGGGGCGGGGCCTTCGAAAAAGACGGGAGGAGGCGGGGCCTAGGGGAGCAGGAGGAAGGGGGCGGGGCCTTGGAGAGCTCGGGGGAGGGGAGGGGGAGGGGGTGGGGCCCTCACCCGCTGCAGCACGATGATGTCGCGGTCGGTGAGTTTGTCTCCACTCACAGGGTCCACCATGTCCTTCCGAATTAGCTTCTCCACGCATTCAAGGGTGACCACAGCCCCACTGCAGTGAGGGCGAGGGCGGGAGATTCCAATTAGAGGCCGTCCCGGAGACCTACTGGCCCCAAGGCCGGCCCGCCCCACGGGTTCCTGGGTGGTCCCTTCCCTCCCCTTCCCAGGTGACTCACGAGGGCCGCAGCACAGCGCAGGGGGTGGCGTTGCTCAGGCTGTCTCGGGTCACAGCGCACACGTAGCGCTCGCTGCGTGTGATGAGCCCCACGCGGTCCACCGAGCTGTCGAGCGGCGTGAAGTGCACGGGCGTCAGGTCCGACATGCGCAGGGGCTTCCCTGACATGGGGCAAGTCACCGTGCGGGACTGCAAGGGGCAGAGAGAGGAGGGCTCAGGCAGGGCTGGCGCAGGTGAAGGGTGCACGGTCCCCATGCGGAGAGGGAGGACGCTGGGGGACCCTGGCGCTCTGGCACAGTGGGTGCGGGGATTGCTGTGGGTGCTCACCGGCTTCTCCAGCTTGGTGGCCTTGGCTTCGGGCGTCAGCGATGGGATCCAGAAGCTGGGCAGCACTCTGTCCTTGTCCTTACTTGGGGGACCCACGCTGGGCCCGGGTTGGGCATCATCTGTGGGGGAAGGGAGGGACTCAGATGCCGCCCCGCCCCCACATGCCCAGCCCGCGGCTCCCCCCCTCCACCCCCACCGCAAGCCCACTCCGAGTCACCTGGGCTGGTGGCCGAAAGGGCCTTGGCTGTGAAAGGATTCAGGGGCCGGCTCACGATGGCCGATTCCTTCTCCAGGAAGCCCCGCACGTGATCCTGAGAGGCCGCCCGCTGAAGCTCCTTCTGCTCCTCCCGCCGGGCGCCGCGCTGCTTCTCATAGGCCTGCCAGGAGGGAAAAGTGGGCTGAGCATCTGCCCGTGGGGCTGC